>CM077002.1:174188477-175510196 GCA_039090855.1 Macrothele yani | reverse complement strand
GAAATAACCTTTGAACTTGAATATTAAAAAAAACTCATTTTAATTTTTTTTTAAATTACATGGCATCATTACAGTTTTATAAGTATGCCAACTTTCAAGTTGGGACTGCAATGGGATCATTATTTATAAAACATTTAACAAGTGAATCTTGACCAAAAGTTCTCCCCAAGTGACTAAATGATATTTTACAAGTGTTTGACAATTAATTAGCAAGTTTAATCTGATACATTTATAAAATGCGAAGTTTATTCACCATATTGTACAATAAATGCATCTTTCCATTGCAGGTGTGTGAGCGGGGGTAGATAGGTGGGGGTGGGGTGGACTTCTGGGAGTAAAAATGAAAGAGCTGTGCTAAAACTAGAACATTAAAATTTGAAAATGAGTTTTTTTTTTCCCCATGGCAAATCAGATTTTTTTTATTTTATTTTTTTATTCCTTAATAGCACAGAATTACAAGTTCCCTGATTTTTTTAGGGTTTTAGCAAAAACATTCATCCCCCCCCCCCCCGAGGTTTTGCTGATTTTTCCCCTTGTATTTTGTTGCTTTCATGGGGTGGCATAAAAAGTCCTGCTATCCTTTCTAAACCAGAAATACCATGGGGTTTGACCAATAGCAGGTTTAGTTTTCAGTTTGCTTTTGACTTTCATTACCTAAACACTGCTTTGTTTACTTTCATCAGTCAAATACACACAGCTTTGTTTGTTTACTTTCTGCAGCCAGCTGCAGCCACGTCACACCTATGGTTTCATTCTGCTATTTGTTACAGGAAGTCTAATATGTTATTCTCTCTCTCTCTCTCTCTCTCTCTCTCTCTCTCTCTCTCTCTCTCTCTCTCTCTCTCTCTCTCTCTCTCTCTCTCACACTCACTCACTCACTCACTCACTCACTCACTCACTCACTCACTCAAAATGAATTTAGTGCTGCTAATTTTCTGGGTAAAGTGTTGCTTAATATTTCCCACCTTCTGTAAATGTTACAAATTTAAGACCTTTGTTTTAACTCTTTTCAAGAAAAGGGACACTATGATGTGAAAAAGGATATATGTCCTGTTCTTCTGAGTGGATGGTTAAACTTTCTATTTATAAAAAAAATCTGTGACAAGTTATGAAAAAATATGTTAAAGACTAAATGCACCTGTGAACTTCAAACTGATGACAGCCAGTCATGCTCACTCACATGTTGATAAACCTCATACTTAACCTATCATAAGCCAGAGTAGGTGAAGGTGAACCAAGTAAAAAAAAACAAAAGAAACTGCATGAATAAAAACATCCTTATGCAACTTTGAAAAAAGTTGCGTGCTTTTTACAGAAGAAATTTATGTTAATCTTTTCCTGATGCTGAACTCCCAACATCTGACCCAAAAGCAAAAATTATTGCTCAGCTTAAAGAAATGTTAAATGATACTAAGTAAAGAGCGTAAAAGCTGAAAGTTCTTACTGTACTATCAAAAAGTTGGAGTTTTCAAAACTTGCAGGATGAATTCAGTATTTCAAATTACATGGCCAGATAGAAAAAAACCACTGGTAAAAAAAGAGAGTTGAGAGGAAATGGAAATTTTATTAAAACGGGAGACAGTTAATCTGGTGCAAGATTTTTATTTCTAAGATTATGTTAGTAGGTGGGTGCCAGGAAAAACAGTATGTTGCAGTTAACAACACTAGCTGAAAAAAAAATAACAGATTAAAATATAAACAAGCTTCCTGTTAAACTATCAGAAAGATATTTACAAACAGTTTTAAGACTGCATAAATACACACAAACCATTCTCAATGCAGAGTTCAGTTAATCTTTCACCATTATCATTCACACCAGGATCATTAAACTTACCCAGAACATTATCAGAAATCGCATTCTGCACACCTACTCTAGCATTTCAATCCCCTGCTATTATAACTTTCTCTTTAGCACCAAACTGGCTCAAAATAGCTCTTAGCTCATTCCAGAAATCTTCCTTCCTATCAGAAGGTTTCGAGTCACAAGGAGCATACACTACAGCAATCACTATTCTCTGAAGTTTCATTTTCAAATGAATCCGAAGAATTCTCTCACTTGTGCATCTATAGTGAATCAAGTTGTTCTTCATCTTTTCACTCAAAATCACACCTACACCAGCCTGTCCTCTCACATTATCCAATACTCCAGACCACACTCTCATTGTTCCATTCACTTCTATCCCAATTTCCTTCTTTTTGGTTTCACTTACACACAGCACATCCAATCTATACTTATTCATCTCCTCAATCACTTCATTCATCGTGCCATTTATACCTCTAATATTCCATACGCCAATCTTACACTCGCTCAGCCAAGATCTCCTTTTCGTATGTCCTTTGGAAATTCCAATTCGATTCCATGGTGGACCATCCTTCTCAAGTGTGGTAGGTCCACCATATCCCACACTAGAGTCCAGAGCATTGTATCTTTTTAATCAGGTAAGTACACCAGTGTGGGTGGAGGATTAGCCGACAGCTAATGGTTCTAGTTGGTCATTCAACCTAAGGATTCTGGAACAAAACCCAGTGAGTGGGGTCTTTTTGCCAATGTCACACCGAAGTAGCTTGTACAGCTTCAAGATTCACAGAGGCCTTTGTTGCATCACAAATATTGTTCTTAATATGATAAAATTTTGGTGCCAGCAGTAAATTATTTTAAGTGAAATATAATTGTAATAGGAGTGTAATGAATGTTGCTTGGATATTTACATTGTGTGCAGTTTACTGCTCAGTAAAAACATCAGTGTCTTGTGGCTTTCAGGACTCAGACTGTGGAAGTTGCTCGAGCAGAAGCAGAAAAGATCAAAATGTTGGGTGCTGCAGATGCATATGCCATTGAAGCTGTTGGAAAAGCTGAAGCTGAGCAAATGAGAATGAAGGCTGCTGCATACAAGCAGTATGGCGACGCTGCAGTGATGAGCCTCGTTTTGGACTCCCTCCCAAAGGTATAACCATTTTTATTGACATTAAAGTTGTTGGTAGTTTTTCTGAGGTGTAGGCAAGTTATTATAACATGGTTGTGTAGACAAGTTATTACGGTACATTTTTGATTGGTATGAAGATAAACCACATTCTGATATGTAACACCTGAGTTTGCCACATTTCAGTGTTACTATACTCAGTAAATGCAGTCACATGTACTACAAAGGTAGATCAGAAAAAAACGGTTACACATTCAAGTAGGAAAAAGGAAAATTCACCAACCAAGAAGTGTTTGTGTGATGTGAAAAAGAATGTAAAGCACTATTTCTCACTGACAATTCAGACATTTGTTGGACCGCATGACCAGCTTGTCTAGTCTGGTCCAAAAAATTCATGTCCTCACTGATGTAGCCAGTTGGTTGCAGCTGTTTTCACGTCATCATCACACATGAATTGAATACCAGACAGGTGCAGTTTCAGGACAGGAAAGAGGTGAAGTCACTAGGAGCCAAGTCCGGGCTGTAGGCCAGTTGCTTCCACACTTCCCACCAGAATTTGTGCAGCAAGTGGTGTGTGGCCTTGTGTTATCATGAAAGAGAATGGCACCATCACTCAGCAGACCTGGTCATTTTCGTCGGATGCTCTCGTGCAATTTTTTCAGCATGGCACAGTACTGATCAGCGCTGATGTTGCATCCATGTTCTAAGAAGTTCACCAGAAACACACCTGAGGAATCGTAGAAAATGGATGCCATGATTTTTCCAGCAGACGATGCTGCGCCTTTAAACTGCCTCCTCAGCAGTGAAGCAGTGTGTTTCCATTGATGGAAGTAAGAGAATGAAACTGCGTTTTCATTTCGAAATGTCACTGCTCATCTCACACTGGGCACAGGAGTTCATGGGGGTGCCTGGAAAAACTAGCGCCATCTCTTGAACGTACATGCCATCTATGCCATTCATATGGCATCCCGCATTTACTATTTTATTGCACATGTAACCTTTTTCTCTGATCAACCTACATAATTTACAGGCACCCTGCTCTTATAAGTCTTTATGAATAACAAGAAATAATGCCTTGTTAAAACATCAGTTTTATGATACCTTAGTTGTGGAAAATTCCATAAGCACTTACAGCTTGCTTGGCTTGTTTTCATGAAACAGTAGTATTTCTCAGTACAGAAAACACTGTATATGGAAGTTTGAATATTTTCTTCCCACTGTTTAGGCTGTCTGTGCCCCTTCATGTGTTAAGATTTGTACTCCAATGATAATTTGTGATTAACTATCTGTAATGAGTTTAAAAGCAATTCTGTAAGGCTTTTTACGTGTCAGAGAAGAGTATGTGAAGTATTTCTGTTGAAGTAAAATTAGACATGTTAAGAAGGATTAAAAATTTAAAAAAACATGTAACAAGTATTTTAGATTACATTTAGAGCAAAAAAAATCTGATAGGATTTGTGAAAATGTCAAACTTTTATTTTGTGTATTATTGTACTTCTGTTTTCAAATTTCTCACCTGTTTCTTTACACTTCAGGAAGAGTGTTTATTGAAGAGGTTTGAGCAGAACTGGAAAGCATTGTTCAATAATTTTATTTTATTTATTTATTCATTTATTTTATGAAATATGGTTAAACTTTTAAAAATTCTTCGGAGGGTGTTAGTTGGTTGTTTAGTTTTTATAACATGAGAGCCTGGGAAGACTAAAAATGCCAGAAATGGGATTTATCCCTAAAAGAGAGAGAAAACTGCAACATTGAAACACAGGATACACATGTGATATCAAAATGGTATAAACGAGCATCGCAAAAGAAAGTACAGGGTGTCTTGAAAGTCCTTGACGCATTTTGAAAATTTATTAGAAAAAACTATTCAAAATATGAACATAATTTTTGCAGATTTTGTTAACGTAAAGTTTTTTTGTGTTTCCCAAATAGGTCACTAGGTGGCACTTCTGATCCAATTGCAAACTTAGTTGAAAAACTGTCTACTCCAACAGAGAAAGTGATATTTGTTGGTTAGTTTTTCAAAACGAGATCTGTTATTCAAGTGCAAAGAAATTTTTGTTCAAAATTTGGAAACAATTCTCCAAGTCATAATACTTGCATCTTAGCTTGGCACAAGAAGTTTCTGGAAACTGGAAGTGACCTTCATAGGTCAAGATGTGGAAGACCAAGCAATGGTGAAGGCGACATCAAAAGTGTCCGTAAAGCCTTTCCACGTAGCCCTACTACATCGATACGAACTGCAGCAAAGGAATTGGCAATTCCTCATTCAGCAGTGCATCGAGTCTTATACCAAAAATTTCGCCTATATGCCTACAAAGTGCAGATATTGCAATCTTTACAGCCGGACAACAAGCCACACCATTTTAATTTTGTTGTAGACATGCTAAATCATCTAGAAGCAGGTAATGACTTCCTACAAAACATTGTTTTTACAAATGAAGCAACTTTTCATGTTTGTTTCAGGTAAAGTCAGCCCCATCAATATCAGAATTTCGGGGTCTGAGAATCTACATCACTTCATTGAACATGTCTGGTATCTTTCTAAAGTGAGTGTGTGGTGTGGCTTAATGGCTGATCATGTGATATAACCTTTCTTTTTTGCAAAATCCCGTCACAAATGATATTTATGTGGACATATTTCAAATTTTTTGCTGTCCCTCAAATTTGCCATTTACATCCTAAATTCATTTGACAAGATGGTGCACCACCACATTGGGGTAAGGTTGTGTGAAATTTTTTAAATAAGTAATTTCCAATCAGGTGGATTGGACGAGATGGACCTATCCCATGGTTTACCCGCTCTCCAGATATCACGCCACTAGACTTCTTCTTGTGGTGACGTGTAAGACTAAGTTTATTCATCCAAAGTGCAAAGTATTGATGAACTGAAAATACTCACAGTTGCTTCAATTGCATCTGTTGCAGAATCCACTTTGGCACGTATGTGGGCAGAGATTGAATATCAGCTTGATGTACTTCGCGCAACTAAAGGTTCACATATTGAAGTTTTATTAACTATACAGAAAAAAACTTTTTGAAGTTTACAAGATCTGAAAAAGTTGTGTTCCTATCATACCTGATATGTATGTGAAGTAGGGAGAATGTATTCTCTTTGAACATGTGAAATAAAAATTTTATATTTGGTAGCAACATCAAATGGCACCATGAAAACCAATGTAAGTGTCATACATGTTATACACTGTCATTTCTGTGATGCAATATGTCATGTCTGTTATACACTAAATATAATATTATATATATATATTTTTTTGTATACTCCGTACTTGTTACACGTGTATTTGAACAACACAATGGTTAACAATACAATAGTTTCTCCCCGAAATTTAGGTTGGCATGATCGTAAGTGTAAGCTGTGAAATCCGCAATTTTGCCCCATGTTTGGTCAGCCTTAGTCAGTGCTAAGGTGGAACACATACCAGTGATAACTATTAGAGACAATCAACCTTCAACACTATTCACTGCACACACAAAGGAATAAATTTTGTGAAAGGCAGCTTTTGCCTGTATTTCTTTGGTCGCATAAAATCAATCGTGAACACTATTCGTAAATTTGAAGGTCATGATAATTTACAATTCAAATTCGTTATGCTCATTTATAGCAATAACAACTGTTATCCGTTTATGATAATTATGGTAACATTGATGAAATTATATAGTGAAATCCACTTTTATAACATTCTCGAATTATTATATTTTGCTGCTTTTCTTACATCTGAATTTGATTACACAAAAATATTAAAAAGAAAAAAAAATATTTTCTATTCAGCCACAAGGCTGTTTAACTTCCTATTATGAATGACATACATTTTTACAGTTACAACCTTGAGTAGAGGTGCACTCAGTGACTACTGAATTTTTCATTATGCCACGTGCAGGTGATAGGGGAAATTTTATCATTCCATTAGCTGCTTGGATTTTATATATATTGTTATCGTCGAATAGTTCCTTTCTGTAACCTATTCTCTCAAAACTTTTTATACATTAATTTTCACTGTTCCTGAAGCACGTGTTCTAAGGCCACTTCTGCTCACTCAGTAAAAGGAAATGCTCTTACCTCATCTCCAATGGTCGATCGAACAATTCAAGGTTATTGATCTCAAAGACTACAGTCTTGTGACATTTATATATAAAAGTAATACAATGGCCATTCGTCCTGATGAAGCTAGGTCAATACCCAGCAAAACCATGGTCAGCTTGAAAAATAAATAATTGTGACAAAAACATTGTATTACCTTAATATATAGATTCAAGGTTAACCAACTCACTTTATCTACATGCTCTTCCAGGAAACGTCGTTTTGATGAGCTCAATGTCTTTGGCAAACTGGATCTTTGTTTCTTTCCTTTCAGGACAATACATGGTAAAGTTGGCCCTGTATTTCAAAAGATATTAATCATGGTACTTTCTCCAAAGGCGGGCGACGCAAACTCTTTTAAAAAAGCATGGCGATGTTTTTACTTAGTGGATTCCAGCCGTGGCTTCCTTTTCCGAGGATCCGAGAATTTGGCACTGGAGTAGGTCATTCGGAATGGCGGTTGACTTGACCTTTTAGGGCGGGATTTCCTTGTCGATTCCTGGCTGTGGCTTCCTGATGTCGTACGTCTAGCGTAAAATACTCACTCACGCAGCAGATTTTTCAACACATGCTCTCCCCAATTGGAGGAGCAGCCGCGAGAGCTCATGATGGGGGGGGGGGGCAAGCACAAACGAAGAGCAAAAAGAGAGAGAGTGAAACATCGCTTCCCTCCTTCTTAAGGTGCTCATGTCAACCCTCCGGGCATTGAACTCTGATTGGCCAGACCCTCCCGAGTCCACGTGAGCAAAGTAAATAAAAAGTTGTTTCTGGGTGGACAATTACTAGGGTTTTCTTAAGGAAACATGTGCTTTCACTATTTTTTGAAGACTAATTTTTTATTATTTCATTTCTCCTTTCATCTATTTCTTGCACATAATTTATACAAATGACATACATTTACAAATTTCAACATTTTTTCACTCTGGAACGTGTTTCACAAATTTCTAATATTGTTACATGACGACAGAGTTTTTGGACCAGATTGAGAGCAAATCAGCTAGCGGACGTGGAAGTTAAAAATTAGCTATTAACTCTGATTCTCAGGTTTTTAAATTATTTGAATTTGTTAATTTAAAATAGGTATACTTTATTTTCCTGTCTATTGGTTATGAAGCTGCTTTTGTACACACACAAATGTATAAACATTTACAAATCATTAATTATTCACATTACTTTCTTAGCATTTCTTCCAAAAATTATGCATTCTTTTTATTTTTGCTTCTGAGCTTTTCATGTGTGCTATCATTCATTCCATACCGAGAAAAAAATAATTACGCCATGAAAATGAATGAAGTGAACAAAATGAAACAAGTGGAATGAATAGGACAAACTCCTTCAATTTTATCTTTACTGAATTAATTTTAGAGACAGAATCAATCCAGGATGTTAAACTTCAGGGATGATGAATAAGAGAATTTGCGCAGGATTCCCTACTCATCATTCCCGAAGGGAATGCGTCAATCTGTCGCGTTGATTTTCCAGTCATCTAAGAGAAGTGGCCAGTTCCTCCCAAACTCAGGAAAATCAGTGACAGAACATACCAAATAGTTGGGTTTTTAATAAATTTTTAAAGTGTGTCAAGGTGTTTTGGGCACCCTGTAGATCTGCACAAAATGAAATAGCCTGACAAAAAAAAAAAAAAAAAAGGACAGCATGGATCATTGTCTTGACGTAGAAAGGCGATAGGTAGTGACACTGGAAAGAAACCCACATGTTAAACTTCAGCAAATTTGTGGAATTGATTAGGCTGATGACCTAGTGACCTAGACTGCCTCCTCATGGTGCATAGCAGATGCTTTTTGTTAAGCATGTAGATAATTAAAAGGGTAGGGCTGTTCTGAGGCATATATCAGGGTTTGTACGCCTCCTGGATTTCCTGGAATTAATTTTTTATTTTTCAGGGCCCTGGAAAACTCCTGGAAAAAAGGCAATTTTTAATGACTCCTGAAAAACTCCTGGAATTTTTGTATTTCTTTTTATGCTGAACTAGTTTGGTTAAAGTTTGTATTTCTTTTTATGCTGAACTAGTTTGGTTGAAGTTTGTATTTATTTTTTATCTGAACACAGTAAAAGTTAGCTCCTCTCCAGCTGTGAACTAGAGGGAGAGAAATTGTGTGTGTAGGGAGAGGGGGATTGCAGAAACTTCCTTGCCTGAACGGATGGGCGGGGCCAGCAGGGCTGTTGACTGACAAGTATCTCCTGCACCCTATCAGCATAAAAAATATGATTTTCTATCTTTGCAGAATTTTTACAAAACTGACTGATAATTTAATGCACTTAATAAATTGCCAAAAGGAACGAACCCACCAAATTTCATGTGAATCGGATAAAAACTGTGAAACTAGCCAATAAAATTTTTAATCATGTGCGACAGCAGTTTTCCCCACTCTAACGTCATAATAAAAAAAAATTATGCACAATTCAAAAAGTTTTCATTTGATTGTAGTGAAATTTGCAGGGTAACCTTATATGACCCAGTTACGACATCTGTGAAAAATTCAGATCTTTTAATTGAAAATTCAGAAAATATAATTTTTCGGCACTTTTTTCCTTAGGTAGGAAAGGAGAGTAGCAGGTGGGAGTGGCTGGATGAGATGACATGGAAAAAATCCTCCAAACCTTGATTTTACCTTACAGTATTCTTTTGGTTACATAAATGTCAGGTTATAAAGCTGTAAATGAGGTGAGGGGTAATCGTGGAAGTGAGATGCAGATGAACTTATACCGCTCTTGTGTGTTCCCCAGACTTTTTAATCAGGCTGTTCTATTTTAAACAGTGTTACAATCTTACATTAACCAGTCTTACATTTAAATGTTTCCCTCATACTAAGTAGGCATACAGAAACATCAGTATTTTACTGTCTGCCATCCAATAAAGGCATGTTACGTATTGTAAATAGAAAGTTTGAAGTATTTTTATACAAGTAAAAACAGAATCTGTCCTTTTTTTTTTTTTTTTTTGTTTCTCTGGTTCTCCAAAGAGTTGGTATTCTAGCTTTTCAGGTTCTTGTTTCTATCTAGTTTCTATCTAGTTTCTTGAATTTTAGAGCATGGAATATCCTGCCTTTTAAGTTTGTATCAAAGTGGATAAAAATAAAATTAAATCCTGTGAAGCTTGGTGATGCACATTGTCATTATTGAGGTTTACATGATTAATGCTCTGTGAATGATTTGTGGTCTTTTACTTTAGCTCAGTGCCTGCTTTCTGATATGTAGGCACTGTAAAAAAATATTGTGTTACAGGGAAAAAAATTATCAGTATCATGCATGTATTTCATTTTGTTTGTTTCAGAAATGCAAGGAAGCATGTTTAAGGTTTTAATGAATCAGAATTCCCCATCTTTACTAATGTGTATATATCTTTTCTGCTTTCAGTCGATGTATTGTAAATGTGTAGTGCTGCCCAGGTGGCCAAATGGTCTGACCATTCGCCCGAGGTGGCTGTGGTTTTGAGTCCCATATGAGGTATGGGTGGTGTATTTGTCTGATGGCATTGGCTCTGTCCCTTCTCTGCAATAAGTGGCCCTAAATTAGAGATGTGCAACTGCTTATAGCACTCAGAGTTGCACATGATGGTCAATAAACCTTGAAACACAAGAAAGAAAAAAATAAGTAGTAAACTTTACCGTAATTTGCAATATAGGCAACAACGCACTGTGACTCTAGCAAAAGTTTGGGCTGCTGGAATTTTTTTACGGACTCCTGAAAAACTCCTGGAATTTATTTTCTTTAAAAGTGTACGAACCCTGATATATGTAATTAGGCAAAGTCTCTAGATGAAGCTGTGGTATCTAACATTGCGACATGTCGAAAATTTTGGGTGGAAATAATTTTCGTCAGTCTGAGTTAATAGTTTTAACTCTAAAAAGTATTGCATGGAACAAAGTAAGGATGGGCAAAAAATATCGATGCATACCTGGCAAGTGTTACAGCTTACTTGTAAAATTTATGAAAATTCTTCTTGTTTTACGGTTATTGTACAGATTACATAATTTACACATTTTTGCCCCCCAGTTTATTACAATTTTAAGGGGGCGGGTAACATCTATCAGCTGTATAAAACTAGAGTTCAGCCGGGTAACTAAACTTGTGTACACTGCAGTATTTAGACCTACCCTCTTTTGTGATGGCAACAGTTGGGTGTATATTTGTGATGGCAAAAATTGGATGTATTAATATGATTTAAATGTGGTTTAAATTCATTTTAGACATACAATGTTGTTACACAAAACTCCCTTTTCTCTATATATTAATGCATTTGATATATGTGATTTCAAGTGCAGTATGTAACCCTCATCATAAATCGATATAAAAACAGTGCATTTTTTAAATTTTATATTGGTCTGTAGAGCAAAATAAGTCCAATAACTAGCCTTAATATGTAAATGTATCTGTATAGATTGCAGCTGAAGTTGCAGCCCCCTATCTAAGACTGATGAAATAGTTTTGATTGGTGGTGAAGACAGAATTACCTCTGAAATTACAAAGCTAGCCAGTCAGTTGCCACCTACAGTGCAAGCTCTTACAGGAATTGATCTGACCAAGGTAATTTGTGCCATTAAACAATTATATGTGTTGTATATTGTACTGTGTAATTTAGAATTATTAACACAACAATCACAAATCTCTGAGGAGCCCGTATTTTACTGTTCATCACATAACATTAATCACATCAGAAAACTTGAAATTACATTGCCCTGGAGCAGGAAGATGCAGTTCTCATTGCAGGGTGATGTAATTTTCAAGTTTTCTGATGTGATTAATGTTACGTGATGAACAATAAAATACAGGCACTTCAGCTATGTCTAATTGCTGTGTTAATAATTCTGTCATATTTCCACATATTATGAGACTATTTCTTCCACAGAATTTACTGTTTAATTTTTTAACAGTGTTTATTATGAACTGTATTAATATGAAAACTGTGTGTGATTATGAAATCTAAAAGATTGATTCATTATTTTTATGGATGATTTTTTGTTGTTTTCATTTTTGTATTATATCATATTCCATTCTCTGCTCTTCCATTTCTAATTTTTTTTTAATGCAATAGCTCAGTATATGTTAAATAAGAGGAATGCCACTGATGTCACCTATGTGTTTTGCATTTTAAAAGAACGTGAAATTGCCCTCAAATGCATAAATTATTTGAAAATGAAAATGCCACATTTGGGTCAGTTGTATCTTGTGTGGATGAAATACCTTGAATTTGAAGAATTTTTTAATGTCTTAATACCTGAAAAAAATTATGTCAATATTGATGATTTGAAATTATGTAAAGAATTTTATAATTTGAAGATTGTTCAACATTCAAGACAGCAGCACAGTTATTCGATGAAAAACAGTTGATGAATTATGAATATTCATCCTAGAACTGAATATTCATGATTTTTGTTTAAGGTAATATATTTTATAGGTTGAACAAAAATGTTTCACAAATTTTCTTTTCTGTCCAGTAATACATTGCTGTTCTTTCTCTTGTTGAAATTCATAAAGTATCTTGTGGGTTGATAGTTTTATTTATATCTATTATGAGAGAGACTGAAATTTAAAAAAGAAGCAAATAAACTTGATTGTTAAAAACAATGGAATCAGAGCTGCAAACTGTTAAAAATTTTCAGATTGACTGTACGGAATTACGGATCAGACCTAAACAATTGCGGAAAGTCACTTGCTAGTCAATCTGCAGCACAATTAGTGAATGAACCTCTAAATTTTGATCAACAGCAGGGCTGGATGATGAATCAGTATATCGCGAAAAAACGGTTTAGATTTCACATTGGTGTTACGTTCTTTTTGATGAGCCTCAACTATGATACACCGTGATTACGATGTATCATGAAGCATCGATGTCGACATCGGAGCTTCTTGCACATCACTAAGCTGACATAAGAGTACCGCTACTTAAAAAAAATGGGAAGCTGACACACAATGTGAATTTCGAAGCTTCGTATACACTGCGAAGCAAACACCATGTTAAAACCAGTTCTGATCAATCCATCGCACGGCATCAGCGATGCTACACATTCACGGTTATCAGTGAATTTGCAGCTCTTGCCATTGTTTTACAGCTGTTTAGGAAGTAAGTGGCAGGTAATTATTTATTTTATTTTTTTCGTTTTTACAGAACAATGTAAATAAAATATATGTTAGTATTTAAAGTTTCGGAATGTCTGTCACTGCCCTTCTCACTTTCGCAGACTTCCCAATGGAATTTAGGTATGACAATTGGTACACATTTCGTACCGGTTGAGTATAGACCTGAAACAAAAAAAAAACAAAAAAAACACTGGATTTGCCAAAAAATGGGGCCAGGGGCTTGAAAACGTCCCCTGTAATTTACCGTCAAATTTCTCATTTTTGATTGAATTCTGCTGTGAAAGTCAGTTCACATTTAAGTTACATACAAAGTAGACAGCTACAAAAATTGCATTCCCCAAACTACCATAGTTTTAGTCATATAATCCGTGGATTATCTGTTTAAAGAGATATAAATTTAGGTTCTGTGGAATTTTACACTGACACAAATATTATGCCGTTTTAAAAAGAAAATGACATTTTTGCGGCACTTTGATTTCTAAAAAATCAGCGTCAGGAGAAGTCGTATATTTGGAAAATTACCAGAAATGCACAAATAACAGTAAAATGTATCTCAGTACGAAGATAGATATAGGTCCGCAAACAGTTGGAAATATTTTTTTTTTTTTTTTAAATTTATGAGCATTTGGGCAGAAGTTTCTGATGCAGCGAAGATGATATTATTTGCTCTTGTGGATGATCACATGCTGTATGAAGTTAATGTCACACACACACACATGCACGTACAACTATGGAGTTTCTGAAAAAAACTCATAATTTTTGCTCATTATTCACTTGAAAATAACAGAAAGTCATTTAAAAATTATAGTTTTTTTTTAATAAGATCCTTTTTTTCTTCTTCTATTTCTGTGGACTGCTGAGTCATCCTGTGAATTGCGACTTTTCTGTACGAAACTGCACTTCAGGATCAACATCACAGGTATTCCATGATCTGCGTGTTGTGTACCATGATGGGTATTCCATAGTTTGTTGGTTGTGTACCATCACGGATTATATGAAGGAATTTTCTTTTCCTGAATTTCACTATCTCTGGATTATATGAATAAAAATATGGTATATATCAGGCCTAAGACAGATGCTAGGCAAAGTCTAACTGGGTACTTTTTGGAACAGAATTTTCCCATGAAAATCCGTACACATATAGTACCGATAGAGTACAAACCTGGAAAAATAATGGATTTAAGAAGTCTATTTCACTGTGCTTGATATATGCTGTTATAAGGTGAGTGTACTGGTTTTGCTTTATAATACAGTAATTTTAGTTTGTAAAGTTGAAAAAGCAGTGCAACATCTCACATGCTTCTTTAGCTTCCGAATGATTACTGATAGACACCTCAAAAGGTTCGCCACTCTGTGGAATAAAAGACCTTTGGAAACAAAAACCATTTTCTTCATTCTTCACCAGTGCGGAAACAAAAGCCATTGTCTTCATTCTTCACCTGTGCCACTTCTTTTGTTAGTCATTTATCCTTTCCATAAGTTAGGAGTTTCTTACTTTAAAATATGTTCAAAATAATTCACCTACACATATCAGTACACTTCTGAAAGTGAATTTCCCACAACTCGAAAGCATAGTCAGTCATTTCTGAGAATGCAGTCAAAAATGAATAAGTAAATAAATAAAAATGACTAAAAATAGCAGATTCAGTCCTATCTCTGATGAGAATTGTCATCCTCTTAAGTGTGTGAGGGTAAAGAATAAAATAAAAATTCATTCATCAGCAAATCATGAGAATAAGTTTGTGTGATCAATACATTTCATTTGATTTGTCATCAAAAGTCACTTGTCTGTGTACCTGTGTGAAATGAAAAGTTTAATCATGGTACATCATTAAATCTTTGTGGAACTTTTCTAGGACCAAAGGTAGAAGGGCAGGATAATAATAATAATAATAATAATAATAACCAGAACTACAAGAAACACATACTGAAAGTTGCAGATGATGACACCTCTAGAATGTGTGGAAAAGCCAATGAAACCATAGAGCACATTTTAGCCAGCTGCTCTCTTCTTGCTTCGAAACAGTACCTTAACAGACACGGCCAGGCAGCCCAGATCCTACATCAAGAGCTTGGCGTTAAGTATGGCCTTATCCAAGGTTTTACTGCACCTTTGTACAAGTGCCAACTAGAATTTATTTTTGAAAATCAGAATTACATCATGTACTGGGACAAACTTATTATCACAGACAAGACCAATGGCCACAATTGACCTGACACTATAATTGTAGACAAGCTCATGCAGTTTTCAATAAATCGTGGGTAGTATAATTGTTTTCCCATTTATCTGACTGTAGGAACGACAGAAATGCTAATTAACAGTCGTAAGAGAAGCAGTAAAATGTCAACAAACCTGAAATATAAAATGTTTTCATAGTTCATAAAATAATGGTAATTCAGTATATAAACATTAATTAAAGCACAGTATGGACTTAAAACAATTAAAAATACTATCATTAGCTGCTCCTAAACCTGAGTTCTGCTCCAAAACCCAACGTTTTTGCTCCAAATTGCATATTTTCCCGCTCCAAGAATTGCTCCCAAACATGGTAAGGGCACTAACACCCCTGTAACAGAAGAACAAAAAGAATGTTATAAGGCATCTAAAGGATGCAGTGATCAAGTTATTATTGATAGTATAGTTATGAATCACAGGCTGTTAACAAGAAAAAAAACTTGAGCATGGCTTATAATGCCATTGCTGTAGATGAAAATAAAATATGATGATGATAATAATATCAAGTTCCCAATAAAAAGCTTTGTGTGATGTCTCTCAAAATGTCATATACAGGCTAAAAGGTCCTGTATAACTTTTGAGAGACATCAAGGGCATTTAATGTCATTTGAGAGACAAAAAAGCATTTAATGTCATTTGAGAGACAAAAAGGCATTTAATGTCACTGTCGGGTCCCGCTGAGTTCGGTCTGCCCCAAGGCCTTACAGAATCCAAATCTCTCAAACGGGCCTGACGTAGGTTCTTTTGAGTGCCGTCGAGTTAAACTCGATCGTTGAAAAAAACTGGAACGTGTAGTCAGTAATCACTTCAGTTCATGAAAATTAATAACTCCAATAACAAGTCCTTGGTTAGATGAAACAAAATTTAATAGATGAAAGAATAAGTTCCGTTCGATTGGCTATCTCCATGTACCAACAGGTTCCCTGATAGCGAACACTGCACTATCTCACAATATCCTGGAAGACCCATCGCCACGTGGACTTGAGTCGTTGCGTAAAAACCCCGGCCGATCTCTTATCGCCGAAAAAAAAAACCCTGACTATTCAGTCACTGAAAACATGAAAACCCGAGAAGTCTAACTGACACTCTCTGCTTTAAAGCATGACGTCCAACTCCGTGGAAGGTGAAACAAAAAATGCCCCCTCAGCAAACATGTCGCTTCTTTTTATATTGTTAATCTTCTTTCCATCTCTGGAAATCCTTTTGGTGTGGAGTTAGCCGCGTGCCGGAAGTGGTGACCTTTGACCTATACATCAGACCCCGTCGATGTCAACAGATCTTACTAGTCACGTGCTTCGTTCGGTTACATATTCCAGCTTACAAAGGAAACGTACCACGTGCCAACATGTGCGCTTGAATTTACATTACGTTGCCTTTGAAATGACAAATAATTACAGAAAATATTACTACATGGAAATAATTAGTGGGGCCCGACTCCGTCACCTTACAGCTCCCCACTTTTTGAACTCGAGTGTACATTTATAATGTACTGCGAGTAAATGCCCAAGTCGATGATAAAGTTCAATGGTTAACACACTGTTGACAACACATCCTACAAAGGAAGGTTCTTATAGTTTTGCTATCACCATAAAGTTTCGTACTCACTTGTAGCATTTTTTGGTTGTTGGGAATAAGCCACGGGTACCACTCTCATGACCCTTTGCCGTATAACCTGTGGCTATCTCGGCCTACCCCATCATGGCGCTGCCCTAGTCAACGAAATTCAGACGTGACAACGCATCCAAATGTGGAATCCTTTTTCCTGGCACATGCGTTAAACATAAATTAAATTGTGAGATGGCTAAAGGTTTGATACGACAACAATAAATAAAAATATCTGGAAGTTTGTATTTCTTTTTGGAGCTAACCTCTGAATCTCAGAGAACAGCTTAGTGATATGTATGTATGTAAAATCCATCTTTGCGGTTTCGAACTCTGAGAGGCTGAGTTAGTAAGGAATGTGAGTGGACTATGATCCGACATCACCTCAATCTTGTGTCCGAGGATCCACTCTTCAAATTTCTGCAACCCCCAGACAATAGCATATGCCTCTTTATGGCTCGCCACTCATTGTGCCTGCGTATCACTCAATTTTTTGCTGGCATACGCCACCAGTCAAATCTAACCTTCCTCATCATGGTGACTTAAACAACATGCTACCGCGAAAGCGCTAGTGTCAGTTTGTAATAAAAAAGGTTTGCCAAAATTGGGAGAGTACATCACTGGTGCCTGGCATAGCTTATCCTTTGACTGCTGGAATGCACTCTGCAGCTCTGTCATCCAACAAACTTTGTCCTGTGCCTTTTTTGCTGTGAGATCCGTCAAGAGGCTTCGCTATCTCTGTGAATCTCGGCACATAGTCTCTGTAATAGCTAACTAAACCTAAGAAGCTTCTGGCTTCTTTTTTGGTTCAAGGGGGAGTAAGTTCTTTAATCGCCTGGAGCTTTTCCGGATCCGGGCGATGGCTCCCCGATCCCACAATACGTCCTAAATAATGCACCTCCTTCCGTGTGAAACAACACTGGGACAAATTCCCGTAAACCCTGCATTTTGTAAACTCCTTAACACCTGAAACGGAAGTTTCGGCCACCTCACCGGTTGAATCGGTATTTCATCCCTTTTTGTAATCGGACACCTAAACTGACATGCTGCACATGAATTGCAGTACTTCCTTATGTCCTCATACATGAGATTCTTCCGCGAATTCGCGGAATTCCGCTTTTTTCAGCATCATTTTGGTCATTATCGAGGTCATTGCAAAAATGAAGAGAAATTTTTCAGGATTTTTTTTTTGGGGGGGGGGGGTCGTCGTCGTTCTATAGAAAAATTAAAAAAAAGCGGAATTCCGTGATTCCGCTTTTTCGTGGAGTAAAAGAACTAAGCGCTTTCTAGCTGGAAGCGTTGTTTTTGGAGCAGACGCGGGGGCAAGAAGAAATGTTGGGTGGAGTCAGGAGCTCAATTCGTTTACTGCTGTCAACAATGGATGGGATATCAGTCACTTGAGCATCGCAGCGCAAAGGGTGGAAGCTCTGCCTACTTCGTGCTTTAGGGAAATTCCCGCAGCCCTTTCTGTGTCTTGTGGGAAATCGCCACTCTACATTCTATCCGCTTGATTCTATCCGTGACGTCATCGCCAGAAACTCTCTCTTGTAATTTGCAAATGTACCCAAATACGTTCCTGCTTTTCTGAGATCGTTCAAGAATCGAAGCTCTCGTGAAACCTCTTCCTACGGAGAATGCCAAAAATTATGGAATCTCCGTAATTATTACGGATTTCCCCCGGGATTACGTGGTGATTAACAAAAAAATTATGGATATTCAGATTTTCGCTGTTATTAAGAAAGTTTTACTGATTTTGTAAATAATCGATGTAAAAGCCTCTGAACAAAGTTCGTAACACAGCCCATTGTCTTTTTCTTTTTTTTTTTTTTCTCAGGTGGTGGAATTTGTTTTGCTTGTTTCAAAGTGTGAACAAAAAAAAAAAAAAAAATGCCCGTCGTGCTTCCTTCTTTCGCCGTGGCCCGGGATTACGTCGACCTGAAGCATCTGAATAAAATTCGTGACGCAGATTTCTTTCTTAAATTCGTTCTACCCCCCCCCAAAGAAAAGGAATTTGTTTTGCTTGTTTCAAAGTGTGAAAAAAAAAAAAACATGCCCGTCGTGCCCGGGATTACGTCGACCTGAAGCATCTGAATAAAGTTCGTGACGCAGCTTTCTTTTCTTCTTTTCTTAAATTCGTTCTCTCCCCCCCCCCCATAAGAGAAGGAATTTGTTTTGCTTGTTTGAGAGCTAAGTGGAAAGGAAGCACGGTGCCATTGGTTCGGACATACTTCTTTCGCTGTTGCCCGGAATTGCGTCGGCCTGATGCCTGTGAACCATGTTCGTGATGAACCTCTTTGTTTGTTTTTTTCTAAGGAGGAGGAATGTGTTCTGCTTGTTTGAAAACTTAGTGGAAAGAAAGCACGGCGCTCGGCTAGGATAACGTCGGCCCGAAGCCCCCGAACAAATTTCGTGCCGCAACTCTGTTTCTTTCCTTTCTTTTTTTTCTAAGGAAGAATGTGTTTTGCATGTTTGAAAGCTAAGTGTGTGTGTGAGGGGGGGGGGGGGCACGGCTTCGGGCCAGTATTACGTCGGCCCTAAGAGTCTAAAAAGTTCGTGAGGCAGCTTTCCGGGTTTTTTTTTTTTTTTTTTTTTTCATTCTTTCCTTCTAAGAAAGAATTTGTTTTGCTTGTTTGAAAGCTAAGCGGAAAGAATGTGTCATGAGAGGCTCAAAAACAGGGTTAAAAACAAGAATTCGGCAGAGAAAATCTCCCCACTTGCTTGACATTGATGGAGATTCGTGTCACCATATTCACAATGCAAGCAAAAAATTTTGCAAGCCATTTTATTATAAGGTTACATTGAGAAATACTTCATTGACTTCTTCAGTGACTAAAAACTAATCTGTGGATATATGTTTCTAATTCTGGCAAGTTTCTAATTGCTTGACTAAATTCACAAACTTTCCTAGACAAATACTTTTCACCTCAGGATTTAGCTAGTAAAGATTCACATGTAAGTTTTAAATCTGATTTTTTAAAATATTTCATTTTATTTTGTTCTTAAATCCCTACTTTTCTATTGTGAATATAATAATGTGCTTCACTTTAATATTTACTTACATAATTTACAGAAAATAATTCCATATGGCTAGTGTAATCTTAAATATTGTATATATGCTGTATTTAAATTTGCTCACCGCAGGTTCGCGTGTCCCAATTTTCCACCCAGTTAAAAAGTTCAGCTTTTTTTGTCATCGGCCGGTCTCGTGTATGCGTCCTTCTTCAACGTGAGCCAATAAAAAGAGTACACAATTCGTTCTTGAGTTTTCTTGACTCCCAAATGTGCTCCAAACACTGTATCGTGGGCCAGTTTTAAAATTTGCTCCCTTCTGATTTTTGGTACTACAAGTTGTATAATATCCTGATCCTGTACCTTCTCTTTGTGATATATCATGTTGTCCCATATCACATAACCTCCTTTCTTCATTTTTGCCCACTCCCTCGCTTTTCTTAACAACGGGTCATTAATCTGCTCCCTGATGAAAGCTTTGGTGTCGGACATGTGAGTCTCCGATGGCTCTTCCTGCATCTCTCTATAATCTCTCCCACCTGCCTGGGGCTGTTCTTCATCCACTGGTTTATGCTGCACCAGTTGAGTTTCCTCCCTAACCTGCAGAGCGCCTGGCGTCGAGCTCTGAACCGCCCTGAGGCTTTCTTCTTACACCTCGCCACGTGGCTGCAACATGCTCTCTCCTTTTGTTCTATCTACTTCTTTGTCCCTACTTAGCTCTACCCCACAGGTATCTTTACTGCTTCTAAGCATGGCTCGGACAGCGAAATGCTCGTCCTCATGACTCATAACCCGGCTTTCTCCTATCCCGTGTTTATCCAACTCAGCCTTTTCTCCTACCACGTGTTTATCTGACATCCCGACTCGGAATGTTCTCCTACCACGTGCTCACCTGACATCTCCGATTTGGAATTTTCTCCTACCATGTGCTCACCTGACATCTCCGAATCGGAAATTATTCCTACCACATGTTTCCCTGATGTCTCAGACTCGGAATTTTTTCTACCCCGTGCTTATCTGATATCTCTGACTCGGAATTTCCCCCTCCTGTCCGCCACTGAGGCGTTGCTTCCTGTAACTCCCTTAACCTCAGAAAATCATCTGGTGCTAAAATTACCTGATTAGTGAGTTTGGGAACAATGGCACACAAAATCTCTGCAGACGAGCCTACCCTTTGTCTGCTTTGATCATACCTTCGTTCTCAATTCGGACCCTCAATTGTTTGATAGGAAATTCCTTCCTTCCTCCATCAAAACTTGTCAAAATCACCGAACCTTGCTGTTCAACTAACTGTTCATCCAAAACCTCTGCCCTTACACAGGAAAATTCTGACCCAGTGTCTACTAATGCCACTGCTTCCGATTCATCTTCACCTACAAACCTCACTGCGTCTCCTAACGGAATTCCTGCTATCTCTGCCCGCAAACTATCCCACGCGGACACCCTGTCAACCCTTGTGGTGATTCTCCTTTTTCAGCCGTATTATCTTGAATTATGGCCTGCCTGTCCTGAACTACGTCTCTTTCACCTCGTTGCTCTAGGCCGACACGATTAATTCTTCTCGGATCTTCTTTCCTCCAATTACCCTGGTACCCTTTGGGTAATGATTTCTGGGGACAATTATTCTTGAAATGCCCCTTCATCGCACAACAAAAGTAAACTCCACTCTTCTCAGAATTACCCGGTTTACTAACTATTTTCATTCCTTGACTAGGAAATTTAGGCCCATAGCTGCGTTCCGTTCTGCTACCCATAGCCTAGCTCCCTGCAACCCCGCTGCTATATCCTTGTCTGGATTTTTCTTCCTCTCGCTTCCCCTTGACCCCACGTGACTCGTAAATAGGTTAAATGTAGGTCTTTAGCTCAGGAGATATCAAGGTCTTAAACTTATCACATACAATGAGATTCACTAATTGGTCAAATTCTTTTACCTCACTGCTGTTAACATAGTATGTTAAGGTTATTTTTAATCTCCCTGTTAGTTGCATGTAGCTTTCCCCTTTTTCTCTAGAAACCTTATCAAATTGCTTCCTATAGATATCCGGCATTATATTGACACTCTGCTAAAATAGCAGTTTTTACTATCTCATAATCCTTACATTCATCCAACGTCAGCCTTCAGAACAAATGGTTCACACACTCAGAGTTAAAAAGTGCAATTACTTATTTACCTTTTAACACATCTGGAACGTCATGTAACATGAAAGCTCTTTCTAAAGAATCAAAATAGTCTAAATTTGTGTCCGGTTTACTCGGACTGCTAGGCAATGTCTTTTCTAAGATCTTAATATAATCAGACAATTTATCATGGCTTATACTCTTATCAACATCTTTTTCTTTATCTTTCATTAGCTCAATATTCTTTAACTCAAACTGTCTTTCTTCTCTCTTATTTACTAGCTCTAACTCTAGTTCTAATTTTCTTTGTTCTTCTGCTTTCCTATCTTCTAGTTCCAACACTTTTAGTCTTAATTCCTACTCCATCCTATCCTGCTTTAAAATAGATTTATCCTGATTTATTTCTACATAATTATTGGAATTAAGGTCATCTCCTTCGTTCCTATCTTCATTGCATGTTTCTGACATTGAATTATTTTCTCCGAACATTATTCGGTTATCTGAAAATCACAATACCTTGTAACTAATTAAACACAATATGACACTAATGACTGAATGATTGTATGCAACATAATAAAAAACAAATTCTTACTAACACTTTGCCTTAATGACTATCTAACTTGTACGATCTTTGTTCTACTTTAGCCGTAATGCCATGATGGGAAATATCCTAACACTTTCCTATTTCCTATCCTAGACACAGGTTAAAACAACAGAAAGCAAAAGGTCAAGAAAATGGTACATTACCCGAGGCGTTCAAGCCTCCTTCTGTTTCATCTCTACTGCTTCATCTGTTAAACCAAGTCCATCATCGTCGCCACGTGTCATTTGCTCCTTTGTCACTGAATTTCTTTCTGCCACGTGCACTTTGTTTCACTGTCCGTTGTCACTAGATTCCTTTTAACCTCGTGTACTTCGTTCCTCTGTCCGTTGTCGCCGGTTTCCGGCAACCACTTGCACTTCTTTCCTCTGTCCGTTATCAATGGCTTCCTGGCAACCGCGTGCCCTTGTCACTGGATTCCTGGCAACCGCGTGCCCTTGTCACTGGATTCCTGGCAACCGCGTGCCCTTGTCACTGGATTCCTGGCAACCACGTGCCCTACTTCCTTTGTCTGTCACCTCTCTGACCACGTGCTGTCGATACTACATGTGCTGTCAATATTACACGTACTGCCGACTGCGCCACAATA
Source organism: Macrothele yani (assembly GCA_039090855.1). Lineage (NCBI taxonomy): Eukaryota > Metazoa > Arthropoda > Arachnida > Araneae > Macrothelidae > Macrothele > Macrothele yani. The sequence continues at coordinate 175,486,919 of CM077002.1, read as the reverse complement.
CGTCAGGTCCCACTGAGTTCGGTCTGCCCCTAGGCCTTACGGATTCCGAATCTCTCAAACAGGCCTGACGTAGGTTCTTTTGAGTGCCGTCGAGATAAACTCGATCGTTGAAAAAACTGGAACATGTATTCAGTAATCACTTCAGTTCACAAAAATGAATAACTCCAATAACAAGTCCTTGGATAGACGAAACAAAATTTAATAGATGAAAGAATAAGTTCCGTTCGATTGGCTATCTCCATGTGCCAACAGGTTCCCACATAGCGAACACTTCACTATCTCACGATATCCCGGAAGACTCATCGCCACGTAGACTTGAGTCATTGCATAAAAAACCCCGGCCGATCTCTTATCACCGAAAAAAAACCCCTGACTATTCAGTCAGTGAAAACGTGAAACCTCGAGGTCTAACTGACACTCTCTGCTTTAAAACACGACGTCCAACTCCGTGGAAGGTAAAACAAAAAAAAGCCCCCTCAGCGAATGTGTCGCTTCCTTTTATATTCTTACCCCCCCCCCCTTCTGCCTCTGGAAATCCTATTAGTGTGCAGGGCTATAAAAGAGAGAAGGGCTGGTCCGTCGCTTTGTAAAAACTAATGCCGACGCGGTCCTCATGAGAGAGGTTGGGGGCTAGTTGTGACGTCACTGTGCTGCTTGGTATTCTCCAGTGCTACTGGGATGTCATTGCGAGAAGAGTTTTCTGGCTTGCGCTTTATTCCATCAAACTAGATTATTTCATCGTTAGCCATATATTTATTAGTGTACATGTAAAAAATTTAATTGTGTGAATATTTAATAGTACAACTACTGTATGCATCTATATAAATAGTTAGTTTAGCTGCGTAAATCTTGCGCCTTTTAGTTTTTTAACAAATGTTTTCGTGTTCCGCTGAAACTTGTCGGAATAAACACAAGTACCGGAAAGGACAAAATACTGTATTGCTTGCTTTTTATAAATAAACAAGTCTCGAAGACAGGACTATGTTAATGTTAAGTACGCCAGAATTTGTAGCGAACATTTCATCGTTGTGATTATGAAGATAATATGAACAATTGATTACTTGGATTGCCTTTGCGAAAGGTACTGAAATCTGACGCTGTACCCAGCGCAAACGTACTTTCTTTAAATTCTGAAAAAATAACGCAGAGAACCCAAGGACACAGGGAAAAAGAAATATGTTCGAAGTGCTTTGGAACAATTAAGTGAATTAAGCCCAAAGAAAATTAATCTGGTAATTTTTTCAGCGTTTTTTTTCACCTTTAGTTAAGAAAATTAACTAAAAGGGAAACGAACGCTGGAGTACGAAATGCAGAATCAGTGGCAATGTGTAGATGACAGAATGTCGTAACTGCATTTTTTTACAAATATGTAATGATAATTTAACGGGGAAAAAATACAGCACTTGAAAAAAATCTCCAAACCAGAAGGCAAAAAAAAAAAAAAAAACATATCGAAAAGATGGGCCACCTTTAGATCTCTAATTTCTGAAATTCAGCAATTAAAAGTGCATAGTTTGCTATTTATAACATTTTTTTCATCAAAACTAATCAGTAGAGCAAAAATCACCCCATCCCCCCTTCCTTTCTTATAAAGCAAAGTTAAATTTCAAGATTGGTACATAAATTGTCTGTAATAGAATCTGAGTCATTTCTGTGACCCATAAAATTGTTTTCATGCCAGAGTGAATAATACGGTACCAATTTTTGTTATTTTATTTTGCTTGAAACATGTTTTCCAATTATTTAGTCACTTCTTTTTGTATCAAGGGACAGAGCAAGCATTTGTTCTTTTGTTTAAAGTGACATTAATGTTCAAAAAGGCTACTGAATGCATGTGTGCAGTGTAAATGACTTTACAGGGAATGGAAGATGGCGACAAAAGCTAAAGTTCCGATTTTGAACTTGAATTTTTTTGTAAATGAAAGGAAAAATGCTTGATCGTTTTGTCTATTGATATAGCAAGAAGTAACTAAGCACTGGTAAACCATGCATTTCCAGATAAATTAAACTTTAAAAAGCGATAAGGTTGTTTAGATGGTAAAACCAAATATGGGAAGTTCATGTTTTTCACAAAAACAGTCACAGCTTATTGTAAAAAAGACAAATCTGAACTGCATTGGCTCTCAACAAAATCATGAAGGAAATTAGTGTTTTTAAATATATTCAGAAAATCAGTGTTTAGAAATATATTAATAAATGATTGTTTCTTATAGGTAATTCAGAAAACTGTTAATTATAATTAAAGTATTGGAAAGATGTGCCATTTTTAATTGCTGTGGCAGTATAAACCTACCCAGAAACATATAATTAATTAACATTTGACATGAAATGTAATAGGATTCTGTGGTAAGATTTTATTTTCATAACTTTCATTGTTATTATGTACTTTTTTTATTTTATTTTTATAAAATATTTTTTTTGTATTTAAAAAATTTTATTTTTATATTTTGATTTTGGAAAACTGACAGCTGTGATATGTGTTACACTGACGTCAATGATATTTTTAGCAAAAGGCAGCAACAGTTGACAGTGATGACAAAGAAATGGAATTTGTGAGCATTTTAGGCACTGCACCACACAGTGTCTTTAGTATTTGCTTTTCGTGTTGAGTCACATTTTCCCTGTGCAGCGTTAGCTGAAGGCATTCATAAAGTTGAAGCTGCAATAGCTCTTTCCAGCCAAACCTTTCATTCTGTTGGCTACATATAATGCATAGCATCTGTTTACCCTGCTAAAAAGTTTTTGTTTTCATTGCAAAATATGGTGAATAGTGTTGAACACGTCTTTGCATTAAAAACAAAGAAACTGTAATTTATTTACTTACCAAAAAAGTGCTTTTAGGGTCAAGCTTTTAATTAGTATGCAGATATAAAATGACATATCTGAACTAGATGCAGATGTTCACATAAAAAAAATAAGAAACAGTAGCGCCTACTGCAATTACACATGGATATTTCTGTTTGATAAATTGGTTGATTATTTAAAAATGAAATATATATAAATATAATTTACACGTAGTAATTTGTGATTTGTATTGTTTTAAATTGCTACCTTTTTTAATTTGATTTCACAATACTCCGTATATTTCCTGATTTTCTGTTCACCTTCAGAACCACCTGTTTTAATACTATGCAATTTTCCCACTAGAGGGACATACATATATACTGATCTCTTGCTACCTCTGATTCTAAAAAGTCATATTTGAAAAATTATTTTACCATTGTTTAAATAATCCTTTTACATACTACCAAAAGTAATATTTAAAAAAATATTTTTAGGTTTTGCTGTGAAGAATATTTTGCTCATAAGAGTCTGCTTTTCCAAAATGCATAGTTTACTTGCTAGGGGGTGTCAGTATCTCTTGCAAGAGCATCTTCAATTCTAATAATCTCATGATTTTTTTTTTTCTAGGTAGGATGCTCTTCACTATGAATATGAAAAATATTTGGCACACACTTTAGTTTTCAAATAATGTGTGGCTTCTCCACTAGGGGTTATAAAGCTATGTTAGATTTTCCTCAATATCTGTGTTTCTAATTGTTTGATTTGAAAAATTTATTTTGCCTCATCTTTTCAACTGTAAGGAACATTTTGGGTACAATTTGTAGGGGTTTTTTTAGCTCATGAGTGGGCTAAGTAGCTACTTGTGGGTGTTTTACCAGTTTTAGAAATTTGGTTGAGACAAATTATTTTTGTAACTGTTTGCATTCTCCATGAAGAACATAGCAAACACTGTGTATTCTAAATGATGCACAGTTTCCCCGCTAGGTTCATAAATGCATCTTTTTGCTGATTTTTTTCCTTTTCTGAAAATCCACTTTGATTTTTTTTTTTTTTTTTTTCCTGGGAAGAATTTTAAAAGTCGTGCTCAGTGCTCACACCTGAGAATTCGGAGTCATCTTGTTTTTTGATGTAAGATCACACCAGTTTCTGAGCAGCAGTATGTCTGCAGTGGTCACTTTCCCTTGTTGCTCAGTGTAGCCAGGATAGTTTTCAGCTCCTTCATACACTCTTATCACATTTCTTTGTATTTTCATGTGGCATACCTGTAAAAAGATTTTTTGTCCACAGAAATTCATGACATTCATTATCACGTCAGCACATTCATTAAATAAATTAATTACAATTACTAAATTGACTAAAATAACAGCTTTCTGGAGATGTGCTGAAATTTATTTATGTATTTATTTATTGGTTAGTTGATTTATTTATTTATTTATCGACTAAATTTGGTGAGGCTGAGAGATATTCATCTCAAGTCTGGAAATTCAGGAATTTTCTAGTGATATGGCAGATCTGTAGAATGACTATCTTTTGGATTGGTGGAGCAGTTTATGTGGCAGTCTTAATTCCTCATGTGCACAACAGGTATATTTTAGATAATTGTTAGATACCACTGCAGATGTAGAAATAATAACTGGTACAATCAGTGTTATGCTCTGTTTCCAGGTCCTTTGGAATTCCATTCCCAGGTTCTCATATTTTGAGATTTTCTCAGACACTGTTCTTTGGCTGTTTTCTGTAAGCAGAACTACTACATCTGTTTGTTATGTCTTCTGTAGATTTTTTTGTCTGCAATTAAAAATGTCACATCAATTGTGGTCAGTGGTTTTTCATGTAATGATAGGTTAGTCCCAGTACATAATGTAATTTTGATTTTCAAGAATAGGTTTTGTTTGGTACTTGTAATAAGGTGGAGTATAGCCTTGAATAAGGTCATATTTATCACGAGTCAAATGAAAGCCTTAAAAGTGCGATGAAAATTCAAAATACAATGTCATTGTCTTGTGACTTGGCAATATTGTTACCAATGACTAAAAGATTTTCATACAGGTGGCAGCACGATGCAGGCAAGCTTAGTGACGTCACAGTAGCAGTGTAAAGATGGCTGCCCCACTTGAGACATGCACCAAAGAGGAGAAGCATTCTGTTGTCTGTTTTTTGAGTAGTGAAGGCGTGAAACCTATTGAAATTCATCGTCGAATGAAGTTGCAGTATGATGATGCATTTCTGTTACTCCAGCAAGTGTACAAATGGACTAGGGAGTTTCAAAATGGTGTGAGTTCTGTTATTCTCCTCAACTGGGTCAGGTGCACACAGTAGTGACACCAGAGTCCAGTACATCAGTTGAAAGCATTGTGATGGGAAATCGCCAAGTGAAGGTAGATGAAATGGAAGCATTTTTGAACATGGTTCAGCACATCACATAATCCATGATGTGTTCCAGTTCAACAAAGTGTCTGCAAGGTGGGTGCCATGCCAGCTGACTCCAGAATTGAAACAACAAAGTGTTGATGCCTGTCAAGAACTTTTGCAGGACTTTAAGCAGAAAGTGATGGCTTTCTACAGAGAATTGTTACTGGAGATGAAACCTGGGTTCACTATCATCAGCCAGAAACCAAGAGAGCAAGCAAGGAATGGTGCCATCCCTCCTCACCCAAACCAAAGAAGTTCTGCACGCAGCCATCTGCAGTGAAGGTTATGCAGACTCTCTTTTGGGATTAATGAGGCATAATTTTAGAGCACTGCAGTCCCAGGGGAAACACTGTAACCAGTGACATATATGCAGATCTTATCAGGAATCATCTTCGACCTGCCGTCAAATCCAAACAACGTGGACCTCTGAGTACTTGTGTCTTGTAGCATGACCACGCTCGGCCCCATACTGCCCATGCAACAGCTGCAACCATACAAGACCTTTGAGAGTCTTCCACATCTGCTGTATTCACCTGACCTTGCCCCCATGGGATTACCACATCTGTGGACCACTCAAAGATGCGATGGGAGGAAAGACTTTGAGGCCTGTTGAAGAGGTGCTGCAGGTGGTGCATGAGTGGCTGCACATGCGATCGAAAGAATTTTTTTCTACAGGAATCTATGTACCTACTTCATAAGTGCTGGAGGACTTGTATTGCACAAAATGGAGATTACATTGAAAAATGATGCAGGTGTGGACCACTTTTGTTCTTAGTTGTGAGAAAAAATTATTTTAGGTTTTCATGTGACTCCCTTGTAACTCCAAGCTCTTGATGTAGAATCTTGGCTACTCGGTTGTGTCTGTTAAGGTATTGCTTTGATGCAAGGAGAGAGAATCTGGCTAAAATGTCTTCTATTGGTTTCATTGGCTTTTCCACACATTCTACAGGTATTGTCATCTGCAACTTTCATTAATGTGTTTCCTGTAATTTTGGGTTTCAATAACGCTATCTTGAATCTCTATGAAGAATTCCTTGATTTCTGAATAGAAGTGACCTTTTTCTAACCATTGTAGTAAGGAGTTTTTGTTGATGTTTTCCAGATTTAAGGGGTATTGATATTTTCTGTTCAGAATTCTGTGTTTCCAACCCTTCAGTGAGTCTAAATATTATTATTGCATTTTATTTGTTTTTCTCATCTATGGCTTGCCCCTGTTGTCAATATGAACATGAAGAGTGCAGATATATATATATATATATATACATGGAAGTTATGGATGCAAGCTAAATTGTTAACTAGCGCTAGGTCATACAACTCTGCAGAGGTCATGACATATATATAAATTTTAAAACAATTTTTGGTGGGCTTATTACTTGCATCCATGGCTTTGCAGAAACCCATTTCCAACTAGGTCTTTGTGGAAGTGAGAAAATGCAGAGTTTTTGCTGGTCCTTGATAAAGCCAAGGCTCAGTATTCTCGACACTTTCTACATTCAGTTGTTTTATTTTATTTTTTATCTTTTCTCCTTTTACTCACACCGGTAGACATATAACCCTTTCTATGTTGTACTTGGTATGAGTCAAAAATATATAATTTTTTTTTTTTTGCTTAGATCTCTTCTTAATAGAATGTGAATTCTGAATTTTCGTAACTGCTGCGTTGCGCGTTTCGATCTTCAGGTTAATTTTGCAACTTTCGTTTTAAATTCTAAAGTTTTTCCTTAGTTTTCAGCATTGCTCTTCAGTATATATATATCATCATCATCATCATCATCATTGTCAACCATTATCAATCCACTGCTGGACGAAGGTCTCCCCAAGTTTCCTCCACAACGGTCTGTCTTGTGCCAGTCTCCTCCATGTCACCCCTGCATACTTTCGAATTTCATCCACCCATCTCCCATGTGGTCTTCTTCTGGGTCTTTTCCTGTCCCTTGGAATCCAATCTAAAATTTCGGCTGTCCATCGATGATCTGTCCTTCTGGCAGTATGTCCAGCCCATTGCCATTTCAGGGATTTAACTCTGATCATGATGTCTTCCACTCTTGTCATTTTTCGGATCCACGAGTTCCTCTTCTTATCTCTCCTGGTTACACCAAGTATGCACCTCTCCATGCTTCTTTGAGTTGTCTGCAGCCTTTGTATGTCTCTTTTAGTTAAGGTCCACGTCTCTGCACCATACGTAAGCACTGGAAGGATGCATTGATCAAACACTTTTCTTTTAAGACATACTGGCATATTGCTCTTGAAAATTATGCTGTTTCTTCCAAAAGCTCTCCAGGCAAGTTTTGTACGCCGATTAATTTCTTCACCAATGTGACCCTCACTTGATATCTGCTGTCCAAGATAAACGTACGTGTCTGTTATCTCCAGCTTTTCTCCATCAATCGATAAATCTTCATTTCTTGTAAAAGCATTGAACATCACTTTTGTCTTCTGAAAGTTCATTTTTAATCCCACTTCTTTACTCTTGTCAGCAAGTTCCTGGATCATACTCTGCAGCTCTGATGGGGTAGTTGCAAAAATGACTACGTCATCAGCAAAACGAAGGTGGGTTAGATAATCTCCATTAATCTTTATCCCCTTGTTTTCCCAGCTCAGCGACTGAAAAACACCCTCCAATGTGGCATTAAAGAGCTTCGGAGATATGGTGTCACCTTGTCTCACTCCCTTTCCAATTTTTATTTGTGTTGTATTTTCAAACAGACGAATCTTTGCACTTGCATTTTCATAGATGTTATTAATAATATTAATGTATGCATCTTCAATACCGCAAGATTTCAGAGCCATTGTAACTGCTGATGGCTTCACCGAATCAAAGGCTTTTTCATAATCGATAAAAGCCATGCACAATGGAAGTTCATATTCCCTCGCTCTTTCAATTAGTTCTCTCAGCACGTGGATATGATCTATTGTGCTGTAGCCACTCCTGAATCCAGCTTGTTCTCTCGGTTGAGCCATGCCCAGTGTTACCTTCAAGCGGTGTGAAAGAACTTTAGTGAAGATTTTATAAACTACTGATAGGAGGCTGATAGGTCTGTAGTTTCCGAGATCCTCAATGTCACCTTTCTTATGTAGCAGGATCATTGTAGCGGTGTTCCAATCCTCAGGAATCTTTCCTTCATTAAGGCAACGAGTGAAAATTTGGGCGAGTACTGTTTCGATTTCTCCACTTGCTTCTTGTATGATGTCTACAGTAATTCCATCTTCTCCTGGAGCTTTTCCCCGCTTCATGTTCTTGATTGCATGTGCAACTTCTGCTGGAAGGACTGGGGGAACTCTGGTACTGGTATCTTTCATGATGTCTGGAGTGCATGTATCATCCCTTTCATATAATTTGGAGTAGAAATCTTTCACTCTTGTCAAAATTTCGCCTCTATTTCTTGTTACAGAACCATCTTCTTTTCTCAGTGCCATAATCTGTTTTCTTCCCTTACTGAGATGTCCCTTTGCTATCTTTAGGCTTTGGTTGTTTTCAATTACTTTCCTCACTAGTTCACAGTTGAATTTTCTTACGTCTTCAGTGATACTTTTTCGTACTGTCTTGCATAGCTCTATATATTCCACTTTGGAAGTCACATCTTCTTTAGTTGTCCTCATCTCTCTTCTTTTTTGCATCAACATTTTCGTTTTTCCTGATAATTTATTTACATGCAACTTGTTTTTAGACCCAGCTAATTTTGTTGCTGTTTCCATAAGCGCTTTGGTTACTTTTCTGTTAACTTCAGAGATGTCCACTTCTTCCGATGTTAGGCCTTCTAAAGCAGAGAACCTGTTCTTCAGTTCCAACTTGAAGGTATTATGGTGTTTTTTAAGGTTGGTTATGTCAATAGATTTTGTTTGTCTTATGAGCTTGCCACGTTCAAGTTTAGTGTTGAGGTGCATCTTACATCTCACCAATCTATGGTCACTACCTGTGTTGAACTTGTTTAGCACACTGCAGTCTTCTATGACAAATTTTTTGTTACACATAATAAAATCAATTTCACTTGTCGTCCCATTTGGATGTCTCCATGTCCATTTCCTGTGTGGCTTTTTCTTGAAGAAGGAGTTCAAGATGAAAAACCCTTCTGCCTCTGCAAACTCAACGAGAGTATTTCCACGCTGGTTTCTGTTGCCGTGACCGAATTTACCTACTGAAGTTTCATTCTGTTGCCGTTGCCCTATTTTTGCATTGAAATCTCCCATAATTATCTTCAAGTGCTGCTTACCTTTATTATTTAGATGACAAATTTCCTCATAAAATTCTTCAATTTCTTCTTCAGGATGACTTGTGGTGGGTGCATAAGTTTGAATAATCTGAGCCTGGTATCTTTTCGAGAGTTGGATAACAAGTCGTGCAGCTCTGTCAGAGGAACTTTCAACTTCTACAACTTTATCCTTCAGTTTCTTGTTTATTATAAATCCAACACCACTAGTTCTGCCAGTATCTGTCCCACGATAGTAGAAGAGATGTCCACTTTTCAGTTCGATGAGATCTTCTCCTTTTCTCCTTACCTCACTTAGCCCCACGATGTCCCACTTGATCCTTTGTAGTTCCTCTTCCAATTCAAGAAGCCTTGAATCAGAAGATAGGGAGCGTCCATTGTACGTAGCCAAGGTCAGCATCAGATGGCAGCCTAGTCCGGTCCTCCGGGGATTCTTAGCACCCTCTGCCTTCATGTCGCACTGGCCGCTGCCTTGGCCAGGTACATTCCAGCTGCCGGAGACTGAGGGCCAAGATTTAAGTTGTGGAATCATTTTGGAGGGGTTTGGCCATAACTCACCACGCTGGCCAAGCGGGTTGGTGAGTGTGGGATAGAATTTCCTCTAATCCCGATGGTATAGTTATACCGCTATTGGCGGTCGTCAGAGCCCCTTTAGTGGGAACAGGATGCACCACGAGAAGGCGGGGTTGACATTTGTCAAGGAGAGGCTGTGATGTTACGCATCACCTGACCTTACATCCCATATATATATATATATATATATATATATATATATATATATATATATATTAGTAGTAGTACTAATTGTTCCCATTTCACAGGCATTTGTGCATCATCAAAGGTATGTCCTTTGTACGCTTCAATTTTGTTATTTGTCATGGTGGATAAAATGGAGTGTTGGTATAACAGGAGTTCTACTGCATTTAAAATTAGCACTTTACTTATCTGATGTTGTGTGCTGTATGACTTCCTTCATGCTCTCTTCAATTAAAAACTCAAATAATTTCATTTGAAATAAGCTGAATACATTTTTTTACAACTAGAAATATTAAAGGCAGTAGGGTCAAGTAAAAAGGAATAAGAGTACTTTGAAGGTGAACATATTCCCTACTCCCCACCCCAAGTAATCGTGATTTCTTTTCCTTTCCCCCTTTTTTTTTTATGGAATCTTAACCTAGCACACAGTTTTATTATTTAATTGACAGTTTTTTTTATCATTGTTTTCTTTCAGAGTTATAATTTTTTTTTCCAGGTTGTGAACCGTGTGGTTGCTGCAAAATAAATGGAAGCTACTGTATGCTGCTGTATTGGAATGTTCAGTTGAAAAGGCTTTGTCACGCTGACACTTGTTGCACTGAATATTTTTCTGCCAAAATATAACATTAGTAAATTTAGATCTTATAAACATGTATTTTATACATTCAGTTCAAATTTCTGGATACCAGAAACTTTTTAACAAGTCATTTTTTTATAATGCATCTGTGTAATCGAGAAGTTCATCTACTGAAATCAGTTGTAATATGGGGTTCCTAAAAAACGAATGTGGCTGTTGTAGTTAATTACACTAACTGCTGTTTAAATGAGCAGCAAATGGGCCAGCCAGTTTTGAAATTCATAATTGCATGAACTACTTGTGCCATTCTGTTTTATCTGTGAGACATCTGTTTATGTGTTTAAGTTGTTTAGTTGCATTCATGGGTTCACTGAGGGAGATTAAAACCCCCTCCTGAGTTACTCTCCCCCAAGAAAAATGGTATTTTGCACCTTGTTTAAAAAAGTAGACATACTTTTTGCATCCCTCTCTCAGTCATTTTCGGGTATACCGATAATGATAAGTTTTGAGAAACATAAACATCAATGTCATCATATGCATCTAGGTCACTCTGACACCCCCTCCAGGGGGAAGGGTTGTCTACCTTGATCATCCCATGGCTACAGTTCTGTGATCTTTTTGCATGAAGTATCAGTGATTATTTATTTAAATTTGTGAATTAGTAGCACAAAGTGCTTTTGTTGTACATATTTCAGACTGGTGTCAGTAGTACAACAAATCTCACTCCCCATTAGTTTCATTACAAATGTTATGCGCTTATAATTTTCTTCATACTGTAAACATGTAATTATATATTTTTATTCAAAAAAATTTCTTTTTGCTTATACAATTGAATAATACTGTAGTTTTATAAGTACATTTTTCAAATGTAAATATATATTAACATGTACATGCATTACATTGTGTTATTTTTGTAATTAAACAATACAGACTTTTATTTATTTTTTAGTACCACATGAAATTATTTCAAGTTCATTTTATGGAACTTGCATTTATTTTCATGTGCATGTACTGTGTTCACATTCTGCTAATATTTCAAGATATGATTTTCACAGTATTTAAGTTCTTTTAAACTGTCGGTTAGCAAGTAGTCTGATAAAATATTTTATTATTTATGCACCAAATATAACAAAAGAGAAAACGAATCTTAACTTTAATAACATTTAATATTGGAGTGGTCATTTGATAGATTTTTAGCTTTTATGTGCCATGAATCTTTTGAATCCATATAAGTTGTGCAAATTTCTTTGGTACCGTAAATTTTTTTTATGGATATGCAAAAATGGTTGAGCAATTCAAATGAAGCATATTAGAATTTCTTTCTTTTTTATTTAACTGTGCATTCATTCAGCTAGTTGTTTGACACACCAATTTTTTTTAATGGAGTTAAGTGCTCATGTGCAGCAGTTATAAAATATTCATCAGACATGTGACAATTAATCAGATTTGCATGTTTTCTTCCAAGTTATTAAAAATAAGCAACATAGTTGTGTGCCCTTAAGCATGTGGCAATGTTTGATGTCACCTTTACTTACTGTCCATAATGTATGACAAATCTCACAACAGTTATATGTGTGATGCAGAATGCAATGTAATCTCATAAGATATAAGTCATGCCTGTCTTTAAACTGCCCAAGTGCAAGTGAAGTAAAGCCTGTCTGCAATTATGTATCTTTTATACGAATGGGTGCAAATCTAAGTGTAATTTGCAGATTCAGTGCAAAATAGTTGCATAAAAGTAGTTACATACCAGAAAATGTAGATACCTTTTTGGTGGGACTGTGAAGAAAACTTTGAATTTTGTATGATAAAACATTATCAATCATTACAGTTAAGCTTGCTTCTAAGGTGTAATTAGATAACACAAAAGTGCTTTGAGAAGTAGCAAGGTATGTTATTTCATACAGTTATGATATGAACAACAAGAAACCAAACTTATTTTTTTTGTTCTTTCATGCTTTCTGTTAGTTATGATCAAGCTTCAGTGAGATGCAGCGCTAGAAATTTCATTGCATTACTTCATATTTCATTAGTTTTCACAATTATTTTAAATTGCTACATCTACTGTAGTATTTTATCATCATGTGCAGACATACTAACAACCGTGGTATTTAATTATCCAGATTTAGTTTTATGTACAATGTAGCTATTTTTTCCAATTACCCACAGCTGCCGTAATAAGTTGTGCTCTTTTAATTACTTAAAATGTTCCTTGACATTTGGCTGTTGCCCATCCTTTAGTCTCTTCAGTAATAGTTTAAAAAATTGCAAATCTGTGCTGCTGACTATTTGTAACAAGAAACAGTATTATTGTTGTTACATGCTCAGCTAATGTACATCATTTTGAGTAAGAATTCGATTTTGTTTCCATTATATACTTAAATGTTCCATAGTGACTGAAGGTTTATTGTTTTATTTTAGACATTTTTTTTATTTGAATTATTTGTATTCTGGGTTAGTTTGGTTATGCAATTTTAATGATTTTTTTATTTTTGAATAGCCTAAAGCACAAAACTGCTACCCACGAAAATGAATGATCTGTTAGTTTTGGCAACAATAAATATTAATTTGTAAAAAGCTATTTGTTTTTTGTGATGTTTATATTGTATCTACTATCCCAAAGCCAAAAAAAAAAAAAAAAAAAATTGTAAATAGCAAAACAGTTGAGTGATAATGAATCTGTTTATTTTAATTGAGTAACAATTCTCTAATTGTTCTTTAATGAATATAAAGCATAGTTGTAAGTTTGTCTCGAGCATTTAAATAAAGATAAACTCTCAGGAATTTTTATTTCCCTTTTTTTTTAGTAGAAAAGAGCTATTTGATACTCTTGTGCTGGTAAATATTTCATGTTCTATTCATTTTATATTATCATTCAGTCCTTGAAAAATTTTATTTCTATTTTGTTAATTGCACCATTTGTTGAAAGTAAGTGTATTGTAAAAAAAAAAGAACTTTTTTTTTTTTCATGTGGCACAACACACACTGTTTTTCTTTTACAGACACTTACTTTCCCTATATGATGACAGAGTGAGAAATATCTCATTGTTAATCATGAACCAACAGCTCCACTGTGCTGTTGTGTAGCAACAGCACAGTGGGATTGTTTTTGTCATATGTATAAATGTGAGTCTGCAAACTTATGAAATGCCAGTAACTTTACATACAATGGTTTCTCATGCATATGAGCCCTTAATATAAGAATTTTGCCTTCAGGGTTGATAGCATGTATTTGGAATTCTTTCCTTCGATAAATTGTCCAGTGCATATAAATGAGTGCTAGACAAGAGCTTATTGTTGGTGTAAGTTCATACCCTGCATCCAGAAGTACTGAACTTAATGCACTTTTGAAAGCGTTGTGTATATTTATCGTAAAATCTTCGGCTTCTGCCTTCTAAGATGACTATTTAACCACTCTTGGTATTGTATAGTCACCCTCTCAACTCATTTACTTACACAATAAGAAACCTATAGAGATCTATCTACACATAACACTCTTTTTTTATCTTTTCCAATATTGCAGTTTTCTGCATCATCTTCAGTATTTATTTAATAAGTGCCACTGAAAATTAGGGGATTATATATTACATGTTCTGTTGCTTAGGAAAATATTGAAAACATGTACATGTGATGGAAAGTATAAAAATATGACACAATTAAAGCTGAATTTTGAACCCAGAACTTTTTATCAATTTTGTATTCATTTCTCTGTGTGTTTGTGAGTTGCATACAGTAAAAAGGATAGGACAAAAAGGATAGTTTCTAAAGTCACTGTGTTTTTAAATTCATGACTATTTAACCACTTCACAAATGCATTTGTATTTTAGCAGGGTTATATCTAATACTTATTTACTGGGAAACTAATATTTTTTAGAATACATTTTCTCTCTTGTGCCCAGTTTTTCTCATACTATATATTTTGTATTGTTAAATTTAACTTTGTACTGCTCTTTATAATTTTCTGTTAATGTGATATGTACTTTTTTTACTTTTGTTGAAGTAGATTTGTTGTCAGCGCACGAATAATTGAACCATGATTCATGAATCTGTTGCTCACTTTTTAAATCAGCATCATATTTTGTAGTGCCACAAAGTAATGTGCGAAAGTTAAATGCGGTGTTTTATACATTACATTTTAATGGAGAAAAATAAGTAGTATTATGGTCCCCAATGCTGGGGATTAGTTAAATGCAACACTATTTTTAGCACAAGAATAAGTTTTCATTTTTTCATGACTTTCTCTTCATCTGTCAACTATTCATGAATTCTGTTTTGCAGCTTTGTTAAAATTATTTCCTTACCTTGGTTGTTTTGTATGCTTCTCTAAAAAAATGTGGGTAATTTTTTATTAGTCTTATTTTTAGAGAAATGTTCCTAAAAGCTAAATCAAGGAAATAATCTTGACACAGATGTACATAATTCATGGATATTCTAGAGTACCAGAAAAAATGAGTTAAAACCTTTTTTTTTTGATAACATGCTCGCGTGCCAAAAAAAAAAAAAAAAAATCGCATAAGAACGTTATATTTAATTGCAGTTCATGACACACGCACACACATCACACATTATGAATTTATTTTGATTCATGTCATTTATTATTCTGCAAGGTTGTTGGTAAATTTGTATATTTTAATGTGGAAAGGATGTGAGTGCAGTAGTACATAGACATTGGGTAAATGGGAAGCACACATAGTGGATGGTGACAAAATTTTCCCCTGATGTTTTGAAGTTTTATGAAATTTGTAATTGATAAGTGTGATAAGATATTTTCTCTGAAGTCTAGCAGTAATGATATCAGAATGGAATAGAAAAAGTGCATGTGTGTAGTAGCACTCTGTAGAGCTTCACTGAAATTTTAAAAAATTCAGATATTAAACTGGAAATTAATTATTCAATAAAGAAACTGGATTGAGTTAATAATTGATCTTCACTTTAATTTTTTAATGTTTCAGTATTTTAGTATATTTTTTATTAGAAGAATTAGTTCTTAGAATTTGAAGCCAGAAGAGATTTTCAAAACTATCAGGTCTGAAAGAAGTAACTGCTATGAAGTAAAATTTTTATTTTTATAATATACCATTTCTTCAGTAAAGGATCTACGGATATAACACGTTGAACACATGCCATACTGCAGTAATATTTGCAACATTACAAGTAGCATCAGTGTAATAGAATAAGTGAGTTTTTTTATTTGAAAATAGTAATGGTGCATAAGTTATACAACAGTTTTCCAATAGAAGCTCAAAGTATACAGTGCTTTCTCAAAGACAGAGACCTGTTCTTATTTAATATGTTTTGTGCAATTTTTTTTTAAGTGATTGTAGGTCCTCAGTATTGTATTTTAGTTCCTACAGGCTTCATGAGCTACTGAAGTAGATCCCGTTTTTGGAATCTCGCAGAAACAAACCAGGTGTGAAATCTGGAGATCAAAATTTGCTGAATACCATATGCTCAAGAATATGTTGACCAAATAATTTTTTCATGAAAACCATTGTGTTTGCAGTATGAAAGTCACCCAGTCATACTGAAACTGGCAGTCTCATTTTCTTCTTAGGTGAAGCAAATGTGAGTTGGTTATATATAGCATTCAGTAGCAGTTTTGTTTGCTATAAACAATGGTCCTTCAATTTGCCATCAAGTCATAGTTCAGTGAATTATGATAATTTCTATGTAGTTTTTCAGCCCATTCTATTGTTTATATAACCAAGTGAAACCTATGTTTTGTTTAAAGGAAAGAATTTGCTTTGCAAATGTATGCGCTTCAAACTGATGGTGATAAAGCAAGTGATGTGTGGAATTTATGCAACTAATGCACTGCATGAAATCACGGAGCTCTAATTTTGCATTTTAATTGCTCACACACAATAAGTTCCTCCCAGTAGTTTTTCTGTGATGTTTCGAAGTATACTATGTGCGGGAAATGTGTGACATTGGATATGTGTCCCATCACAAACATTTTCTGTTTTATTTTTGTCACCAGCAGTTGTACTGTCTTATTTGGTACTTTCTCAGTAGGACACACATAATTGAATTCTTCATGATCAGCAACATACAATTATGACCCAAAGTAATATGTCTGAAAGCAAACTTACATTCCATATACCAGGATGACACTCAAATCACGGACATCCTGGCAGCAGTGTAGTACACTGATGTCCATGACTTGAGTGCCACATGGAAGGTGGAGAAAATTCATGATGCAGGGTGAAATGACTTCTGATGATGTAACTGTATTGTATTTTTATCAGGTATTGTTTTAGTTGGAAGACTTTATTTATTTTTTCTCTGCTGCATTTTTTTACAGATTTATTTATTTCTTCTCGGCTTTGGCCTTCAGGTGATTATCAAGGTAATTTCTGAGTGCTTCACTGTAGTCCACAGAGACTGTTCTCATATAACACGTTTAAAAAATTGTTGCAAGAACCTAGATTGATTAATGATTAATGGAGTGGAGTGAAGCATTGAGAACATGCCTTGATAATCACCTAAAGACTTGAAACACTTGCAAGAAAATATGAAGCTCAGGAAAGCAAGTAAATAAACTCTTCAACTAAAGTAAAAATAAAGGTATCACTATAAATGTTGTAATGCTTCATGCAGTGGAAGCCTGTTATAATGTGGGTATATAGGAACAAGGTGACCCACATTATGTCCGATTCTGTGGCATAACCGACCACATTATATCTGTCTTCCACTGTACTGGGAAAGAAAAATCTGAAATACTTGCAATGTTGAGAATTACTGTTAGACTATCCCGATGCGTTAATTATAAATGTTTTTGAATTAAAAAATTTTTTTTATAATTTGTACTTCAGGATATTTTGACAATGGGTGTACAGTAAATGAAACATTAAATTTAATTTTTTTTAATGTTTTGATACCAACCAGCACAATGTCAACACCTGTGAATTCATCAGTATGTCCTCATTGAATTTGTGATTAAAACTGACACTGTGCATTTCATCTGCCAGTTTATCATAGTTAAAAATATGCTTGATAATAGCCACCTAAATTTCTGTTAGTTGTATTATTTGATTTTAGTATTTTTATAGTTGAAAAAGCAGATGCATAATAGATAGAACCAAAATGTGCCCTAACTCTGTATGAGCCTTCAGGTTATCACTAAACATTCAGGGTAGTTCACCACATCACCCTCCTGATGAAGCTGTGAGGTTTTGTTGGGAATGAATAGTGTCCTAGTGATTAAAAATACTATTAATTTTTCAATTTATGAGTTGTCAGTTTTGAAAATTCATCTCTTGAATTTTTAAGTTCCATTTTATGAATAGAAATTTATGGTTAATATAGGAACAAGAATTTGTTCATTTGGGGCTGAATAAAGTTTCTAGTAAAGTAAGATAAAGTTCATAATCTCTAATTGTTATCCCTTTCTTTATCAATGTTATATGAATATCTGTATAAGTACATAGTTACTTTCTGTCTCAAAAAACAAACTGTAACAAAGAAATTGGCAAAATTGTCTTAGTAAAGCTATTAAATTGACAGATAAATTTTGGGGATTGCATACTCCTGGTTTGTTGAGTTCTGCCATTTTGAAATAGCTTTTTTTTTTCTTTTTTTTTTTTTTTAAGTTTTTGAATATTAGCCTTGTTGGCCTTGCCCAGATCCTGTTGTTTATGTAGTCACTGTGCAAGAACAGCACAGAATGCAATTAATAATCTGGCTGCTTGCCCCAATGAGTTCTTTCAGTTATATTGCTTGAAGATAATCCCATGGTGCTATAGTAGGAAAGAGAAATAATAAGTAAAAATCTTGTATGTTTCCAGGGATGGAGTAAGACATTTCAGCAAGCAGATTAAAAACAACAACAAAAAGACTGTACATTTTGATACAATGGCACAACCTTTCCTAATTATTCTACTATTATATTAGTGTTCCAGGCAGCTGGCTTGCTCCTAAATCTAATCTGTGGCTGCATGTTTCTATGTATTTAGTTTGGTTATGCATTTTATAAAATGATGAAATAGGTATAAGGTGGTTTTATGTACTAATAATTCATATGATAGTTAGTGAAGTTTGACTGATTTGTAACAGATATGCAGAGTTACAAAATATTTACAAATAGAGTTACAAGTCTCTTACACACAGTTGTGCTTCCTAAATATCCAATATGTTTTATTTCTTTGTTTTTTATTGAAAATAAAGCTTATTACAGTTCTCCAAAATGGTAAATTATATGCATATATCTCATGAATCTGTGTATTTAAGAAATTAAAGCCGTAGAATGGTGCCTTTTAGAATAGTTCTTTTTGTAGAATTTGAAGGGGTGGCTCTATTTAGTAGCAGACAGCAGCATAGGTTTGTAACACTTTTGCTAGAAGTAGTTCTGGTCAATTATGTGCCTTCACATGAATCTGTGGGAATATTTCATGTTTTAGTATGCAATTTTTGTGTTTTAATTGGAAAGCTGCAAAGTATTGAATATTTGTAATGTTTGTAAAGAATTATCAAGAATGAGTTTGTTATTGTTGTTTTTGACTCGATGATATGAAGTCAAAGACACCTAAAAAGGTTTTCATGCAAAAATTAATGTGCTTTGAAAGAAATTAACTTTATAAGCAAAATAATGTGTGAAATACACATTTCTTCGCCGTACATTCATTATAGGAGTAACACTATTTTTTTAGCACAATTTTCGTCAATTCCCGCAATGAACCACATGTACCTGGATTTTTTTATATTATAAATATGTTTACTTCTAAGGGTCGAATATTTAATAATTTATTACACTGTAATCAAAATAATTTTTAAGGAAAAATTGTTTCTATTAGTAAAATTTAACTTGCCTTAAAAACTACTTGGTTTGAGATTACTTACTTCTTTAGTTGTAACTACTGTTGCTCCAAGGCTTTTTACACATTTATACTTTTTTTTATTACTTTTACTAAATTAAAATCTAAAATATGGATATAAGAGGTACAGTAGATTATATCGCTAATGTAACTTAATGTCTCGGAACCTGGGTTTTTGGTGCATCAGGTGGTACTATCGTCGTCGTTGTTCTTGCATTACGTGTTTACACACATCCCTAAGATTTGCAAATGGCGAGCCGAGTATTTGTCTTCATCTCAATTTTTAACAGCAATATTGATGCATATCGGTTTATCGGCAATGTCGATGGCCATCAATCAGTATTGCCGCTAAAAATTGAGATAAGGACACATACTCGCTTATTTGTAAATCCTTGATATCTGTGTGAATACGTAAGAAAACGCTGACGACGGTGCACCGTGACGCGCCGGAAACCTGGATTCCGATACATTAAGTCACATTAATGATAGAATCTACTGTGTAGCATTGATATCGCAGCTAAAAAATGGAGATGCGGACAAATACTCGCCATTTGCAAATCCTTGGTATGTGTGTGAACACATAACATAAGAAACAACACTGGCGATAGTGCCACGTGAGAGTGTAGGAAAACGGACCACAAAAATTTTAAGGGGCCGTGTAAAATTTGCGTTTTTGAGTGCTTCGTCGCCATGTCCCCAGAGGTTGGTTATCTGAGTCCCCATAAAGTTTTCGTATTTTCTTAATTACGATATTTAGTGTAATTCTTTACAAAAAATGTTTATAATCTACAACTCAACAAAAGAATTTCAGGATATATAAACTACAACTCGAAAAATTCTCTGCGGGCATGTGCAAACTCAGAAAACCTGTCAGGGGGAGGGGGCAGCTTAATACCAAAAATATAAAGAATTTCTGGTTCGATCCGGAGATTTTCAGTGTTTTCAAAGTACAGCTCAAAAAATTCTCTGCGCGCATGTGTTAATGAAGAAAACGTGTGTGTGGGATGGGGGCAGGTTGCCGGAAATATAAAGAATCTACAAAATTTCTTCGGACATCTGCTAATGCAGGAAACTTGTCTGTGGGAGGGTGGATCCCCCCCCCCCGACAGGATTCCTCCATTAGTGCATGCCTGCAGGGAATTTGTTGAGTTGTAGTTTGTAAACGCCAAAAATCTCCTGATCTGACCAGAAGTTCTTTATATTTTAAATTTTTGATACTAAGCCCCCACCCCGAGAAGTTTCCTGTGTTCAACTGCCTGCAGAGAATTTGTTAAGCTGTATAGTTTGTAAATGCTGAAAACCTTCTGACTGGGCTGCAAATTCTTTATATTTTAGGTGTTATCCCACCCCCACTCCAACAGGTTTCCTGGGTTTTCACATACCCGCAGAGAATTCGTACAGTTGTAATATGTAAATGCTGAAAATCTCCCGATTGGACCAGAAATTCTTTATGTTTTCCACATTACCCACCTCCCCTCCCACCCCGACAGGTTTCCTGAGTTTGCACATGCTTGCAGAGAATTTGGTGAGCTGTAGTTTATAAACCTTGAAATTCTTTTGTTGATTTGTAAATTATAAACATTTTCTATAAGGAATTACATTAAATATCGCAATAAAGAAAATACGAAATTACGGAAACTTTATGTGACTCAAATAACCCACCTTTGGAAACATGAACACGGGGCAGTCAAGAATGCAATTTTTACAGGGCCCCCTTAAAATTTTTATGGCCAGTTCTTCGCATTGTGTTTGGCCCGAAAATCAAGGAAATGTTCAAATTTCTTATTGAAAATGAAATATTAAAAAAGAAATGTTTTGTGAACATTATTTGCTCAAGTAGTAGGAAATATAGCCACACGATATTTGTTTATTCAGAACAATTTTATGGCACTGAAATTGCAATGTGGCCAGTTCTCTGTACCAGTACAAATTCTTTATATTTTCGGTATCAAGCCCCTCCCCGACCTGTTTCCTGTGTTTGCAGGTGCCCTCAGAGAATTTATTGAGTTATAGTTTGCAAACGTTTAAAATTTGCTCCCGATCGGACTAGAAATCCTTAATACTTTTAGTAGTTTTTTTTTTTTTTTTTTTGATTGGAGGTTTAACGACCACCGTGAGCAGCTCAATGGGCTATAAGCAGTCGCCCGTCCCTAATTTAGGGTCACTGGTTCCAGGGAAGGGAGAGAGCCAATGCCGTAAGACAAACACAACATCCATGCCTCACCGGGATTCGAACCCGGACCCCTTACGGACGAATGATCAGAGGCCAGCGCCTTAGACCACTGCGCCACGGGGCGGCACTTTTAGTAGTAACTCCCCATCCCCGACAGGTTTCCACATGCCCGCAGAGAATTTGTTGAGCTGTAGTTTATCAACCCTGAAATTCTTTTGTTGAGTTGTAGATTATAAAATTTTTTTTATAAAGAATTAATATCGCAATGAAAAAAATACGAGAAATTACGGAAATTTTGACTCAGATAACCAATCTCTAGATAGCCGCACCGATGACGCAGTGGTCTAAGCGATGGCTTCTGATCATTCGTCTGAGATGGGTCCGGGTTCGAATTCCGGTGATGCATGAATGTTGTGTTTGTCTTTTGGTGCTGGCTCTCTCCCTTCCCTGGAGCCAGTGGCCCTAAATTAGGGACGGTTGACTGCTTATAGCCCACTGAGTTGCTCACTGCGCTCGTTAAACCTCCAACCAAGAAAAAAGAAAAAAACACCTATGGATACGACACGGAGTAGTCAAGAATGCAGTATTTATATGGTCCCTTAAATTTTTTGTGGCCAGTTCTCCACTTTGTCCTTGACCCAAAAATCATGGAAATGTCTAAATTTCTTGTTGAAAATGAAATATTAAAAAAAATGTGAACTATTGTTACTCAAATAGTAGGAAATATAGCCACACGATATTTGTTTATTCAGAACAATTTTGTGGCACTGAAATTGCAATATGGCCAGTTCTCTGGTGGCCACTTCTCCACAACCGGCCAAGTGACATACTGAAAACCAAGGCTCCCAGATATTAAAGTCACATTGGCGATAGAATCAACTGTATCTCTTATACCTGAATTTTATATTTAAAATTCAGTAAAAGTAATGAAAACATAGTATATATGTGTAAAAAGTCTTAAAGCAACAGTAGTTACAACTAAAGAAGTAAGTATTCTCAAACCACATGGTTTTTAAGGTAAGTTAAGTTTTATCAATAGAAACAATTTTTCCGTAAATAATTATTTCGATTACAGTGTAATAAATTATTTAATATTCAATCCTTATAAGTATATATATTTGTAATATATATAAAAAAATCAAGCTACACGTGGTTCATATCGCGAATTGGCGATATGAACCATGTGTACTCGATATGAACCATGTAATATCGATGCGCATCGATATTGCCAATAAAAATTGAGATGAGGGTCAAATATTCACCATTTGCAAATCCTTGGTATGTGAACACGACGTAAGAACAACAATGCTGGCGATGGTGCCACGTGACGCACTGAAAACCTAGGTTCCGAGGCATTAAGTCACATTTGCGATGGAATCAACTGTACCTCTTATACCCATATTTTAGATTTAAATTTAGTAAAAGTAATAAAAAAAAAGTATATATGTGTAAAAAGTTTTAAAGCAACAGTAGTTGCAACTAAAAAAAGTATTCTCAAACCACGTGGTTTTTAATGTAAGTTAAATTTTATCAATAGAAACAGTTTTTCCTTAAATATTATTTCTATTACAGTGTAATAAATCATTAAATATTCCACCGTTTTAAGTATATATATTTATAATATAAAAAAATCGAGGTACACAGGATTCATATTGCGAATTGACAATATGAACCACGTGTGCCGATATATGAGCCACATAATATCGATGCACATGGATATTGCCGCATAATATCGATGCACATGGATATGGATTTTAGATTTAAATTTAGTAAAACATTAAGTCACATTTGCGATGGAATCAACTGTACCTCTTATACCCATATTTTAGATTTAAATTTAGTAAAAGTAATAAAAAAAGTATATATGTGTAAAAAGTTTTAAAGCAACAGTAGTTGCAACTAAAAAAAGTATTCTCAAACCACGTGGTTTTTAATGTAAGTTAAATTTTATCAATAGAAACAGTTTTTCCTTAAATATTATTTCTATTACAGTGTAATAAATCATTAAATATTCCACCGTTTTAAGTATATATATTTATAATATAAAAAAATCGAGGTACACAGGATTCATATTGCGAATTGACAATATGAACCACGTGTGCCGATATATGAGCCACATAATATCGATGCACATGGATATTGCCGCATAATATCGATGCACATGGATATGGATTTTAGATTTAAATTTAGTAAAACATTAAGTCACATTTGCGATGGAATCAACTGTACCTCTTATACCCATATTTTAGATTTAAATTTAGTAAAAGTAATAAAAAAGTATATATGTGTAAAGTTTTAAAGCAACAGTAGTTGCAACTAAAAAAAGTATTCTCAAACCACGTGGTTTTTAATGTAAGTTAAATTTTATCAATAGAAACAGTTTTTCCTTAAATATTATTTCTATTACAGTGTAATAAATCATTAAATATTCCACCGTTTTAAGTATATATATTTATAATATAAAAAAATCGAGGTACACAGGATTCATATTGCGAATTGACAATATGAACCACGTGTGCCGATATATGAGCCACATAATATCGATGCACATGGATATTGCCGCTAAAAATTGAGATGAGACCAAGTACTCGCCTTTTGTGAATTCTCGGTATGTGTGTAAACACGTAATGTAAGAACAACAATGCTGACGATGGTGCCACGTGACACACCGAAAACATAGGTTCCGAGGCATTAAGTCACATTAGCGATAGAATCTATTGTACCTCTTATGCCCGTATTTTAGACTTAAAATTTAGTAAAAGTAATAAAAAAGTATATAAATGTGTGTGTCTTAGAGCAACAGCAGTTACATCTAAAGAAGTAAGTGCTCTCAAACCATGTGGTTTTTAATGTAAATTAAATTTTACCAATAGAAACAGTTTTTCCTTAAATATTATTTCGATTACAGTGTAATAAATTATTAAATATTGGATCATTATAATTGTATATATTTATAATACCAAAATAATCGAGATACACGTGGTTCGTATCGCAAATTGATGAAAATCAGGATAAAAAAAATAGTGTTAGTCCTACAATGAATGTAGTGTGAGTAAATGTGTATTTCACACATTATTCTGCTTATAAAGTTAATAATTTTTATTAAGGGTGTAATTTAACATATTATTTTAGTTAATAATTTTTATTAAGAATGTGTCATATATTCTGAAGTAATGCATTCTGTTCAGGAATCATTGCACTTGTAGGTAAAGCTTTGACATTGATCTTACACATATGTGTGAGAGTAGTCATGTGTTGTTGATTCATAATCTTGTGTATTTGTTATTTTATAGGTTTTCTGCTTTTCATATTTTATGTCATTGTTTATTGCATTCAGTACAAAAACCAGTTAGTATTCAGTTGTTTTATTTTTTAAGTTTTATTGTAAAGTAGATGTTTTATTGCATATTTTGATTAATGTGTTATATAATTTTTAAATGTTTAATATTTTTAAGTTTCTGTCAAGATTTAACATATTTTTAGGTGCAAATTTCTTAATCTCATCTGTTCTCAAAATATAGGGTTTTAAAAATATGTTTCATCTAGTCAATGTTTTCAGAAGTGCATTCATTTTCACAAGTATCAGTTTACCAAAGAAATGTAAAACTATGAATACATATGTCAAAGAAAGAAATATGCTTTAATTATGTACAATTAAAATTTGGATACTTAAACAATTTTACTCATTTTTGAAAATATGTTTCTTTAAAGTTATTTTATGTTTTCATACAAAGTAAAATATCAATTTCAGTTTTACCTTTTTTCTTGTGTCAAGGCTTAATAATGTCTGTTGTACAAAAATCAAACATAATCAGTTGAAACTTATAGGACTTAAAACTGTATGTATAGCGTACAATATATATGCATTTCCTGTTAGTATTTTGGACTTTTCAGTGGGTTACATAAAATCTGGAGCTACAGAACAGCCTCAGTACTTTTGTTAAAAAAATGCATTTGGCACATTACTGTGCACAATCATGTGGGTCTGCATATAAGATGATTGTAAATATAAGGTGAGATTACAGTTGGGAGAATGCCTTCGTAAATAATCTCTGAATGGCTTTTTTGCAGAAAAATCAAGGGCTTGTAACTGTATGCAGTACCTCATAGAATTTTAGTGGAATAAATAAATCAAAATGTCACCTAGATTATAATGGAATCAAATTTCCATTAACTCTTTCTCTCTCTCTTCTTTTTCTTTTTTGTTTTTATATTTGGTGTCAAATAGCCTCAGAAATTCAAGCATGAACATTGATCTTTTTTCTTTCTGTGATCCATTCATGCATTGCACAACTTTAAGCCAATCGTTAACTAAACTTATCTGCCGCCCCGGTGGCGCATTGGTCTAAGCAATGGCTTCTGGTCATTCGTCCGAAATGGATCTGGATTCGAATCCCGGTAAGGCATGGATGTTGTGCTTGTCTTATAGCACTGGCTCTCTCCCTTCCCTGGAATCAGTGACCCTAAATTAGGGACAGGTGATTGCTTATAGCCCATTGAGTTGCTTACGGTGTTCGTTAAACCTCCAATTAAAAAAAAAAAAAAACTGGTCCATCCATTCATCCATCCATCCATCCTGTTTCTTGGAATCTTAATTTATACCATTCTTTGAGGAAACACATGCTTTTTTTCACAAAATTTAGTTTCAAAGTAGTTTGGTAATTTTGTGCTGTTTACTGCAGTATGCAAAACATTAAAGTTCTTCTTGATGTTTCATCACTAGTCTTTTAATAAAGATATTTTTTTTCTCATATTTTGTTCTAATTTAAGTTTCTTGGCATATCAGAATAATTAGGCATGTGGCCAGTTCATGTATGGTTCAGGTAACAGTTATAAGATTTTATGCAAGTTTTATTTTGCTTTTGGACAGAGGCATTACTAGACATTTCTGCACCAGAGGCAAACCACAGTTCGTACAGCATTTTCAGAAAACTACTGACTGATCTGAATCTGACCAAATATAGAAGTGTATGGGACTATTTAATGCATACAAATTCAGCATGGATTCTTCATTGCTTAGCAGGAAATTGAACTAAACTTAAGCTTCTGTTGTGTAGTTTAATTCACAAGAAAACTCACACTAATATAAGAACTTACAATCATTATTAAGCAGCAAAATGTATCTCAAGTGTGTGTTTTTGGTTTTTTATGTTTGGCTCAATTTCCTTCCTATAGAAACCACTTGCTGACAGAGCAGAGCCTTTGCAACTTTCTAGCTACCCTGATTATCGTTTTCATTGTAGTTTAACAGTCTGATGTTTTAAGTACAGGGTGTTTCTAAAAGAATGACCCTATTTGAAAGTAGTATATTTAATATGGCAAATGTGGGATAGTTACAAAACAAAGAGCCAAGTATGAAGGAAGGTCTAAAGTTTCACTCACCACAATTACAAATGCTCAATGTGCCCTCCACATGCTGCATGGACAACATCAAGCCGATAGCTGAATTCATCCCAAACACGTCGGAGAGTGTCTTCAGTCACAGAATTTACAGCGGCCATGATTCTCGTTTGGAGCTCATCCAAGTCAGCGGGTAAAGAGGGAACATAAACACGGTCTTTTACGTATCTCCATAAAAAAAGTCACATGGTGTGTCTGAAGATCTCGGAGGCCAAGCGTGTAGTGCCACGTCATGGGGTTCCCTGCGTCCAATCCAACGCTGAGGCAATGTGTCGTTTAGAAACCGACAAACTTGGAGGTTCCAATGTGGCAGTGTGCCGTCCTGCTGCAAAATATAATCTTCAGAGTCATCCTGCTGCTGTGGAAGTAGCCAGTCCTTCAGCATTGCAAGATAGGAGTTGCCCGTAACTGTGTTGTCTGCAAAAAAGAAAGGGCCATAAACCTTTCTAACAGAAACCATGCAAAAAACATTCAGTTTTGGTGAATCGCGTTCATGTTGGAGAGTTTCATGTGGATTGTCCAGTCCCCATATGCGAACATTGTGGTGCGAAACTTTCCCGCTTACATGAAAGGTTGTTTCATCACTAAAAATCAACCTTTGTACGATGGTGTCATCCTCAATGTCCTCTAACAGAGTTGCACAAAAATCTTTTTGTTGTGTTTTGTCACCTCCATGAAGAGCTTGCACCAGTTGCAATTTGTACAGCTTCAGCAGCAAATGTCGTCGTAAAACACGCCAAACAGTAACATGAGGGATGGCAAGTTTGCGGCTCGCACGACGAGTAGACTTCCATGGGCTTCGCTGAAAGGCCTCGTGAATTCGTTGCACATTCATCGCTTAGGTGGTTGGTCGTCCAGGACTCTCTCTTACATAAGCACCCGGTTTCTTCAAATTGTCGATACCAACGATGAATGTTTTTGCCCACTGGTGGAGCACTGCAGTAACGCCGTTTAAACGCACGCTGCACCGTAATCACGGACTTGGTCTTTGCTAAATTTGAGCACACAAAACGCCCTCTGTTGGCTCGATGCCATCTTCTCACTCACTAAGCGTAGCAGCTGCTTGGATGCTCATGCTGCCATCTAGCGGTAGTCATAATAAACTCTGGGCCACTCTCGTAGACATGATATGAGTCGCATTCATCGGTGGTTCGTGGTTGCCGAGATATCCACTTTTCAAATCTGGACATTCTTTATGAAACACCCAGTATTATCTCAAACATGTACACCGGAAAAGGCACTTAAATACCCTCTTAAATTGTGTGGTAAGAAGTTAGGAAATGGGGGAGGGCGGCACTCAGATAAGGGTTTTGTGCATTTCTGTTTTGTGTACATCAAGGATTTTATATGTACTAAAATGTTGAACTGGACCCAGAATGCCATTTAAGGCTGCAAAATACAGAAGGAGTAGAAGGTTTTTAGACCTTCAGTACCACGTCAAACCAAATGAATGCAGCTGATAGTCATAGTTTGCAGTCACACTAATGATCGAATTGCTCCTAGAGAACCTTCAACAATGTGTAAGACATGCTTACTTTGTAACATATGAACAGCCATGCCTTCCTTTCTGAAAGTATAATTAACATCCCTATACATTCTGGGGAAGAAATGTGAATTTTAAGCTGTCAAGGCCACCAATACTGGAGAAACATATTATTGGGTGTACAAATAAGTTTACATTGTTTTTCGGTTGAAAGAGGTAATAGGTTGTTATAGACAGATAACGATTATTTTATTCAAAATATTTAGTTTCGCAAAATACGACCTTCTTCCACTTTTCAGACAGTAAGTGGGTTCCCCGATAGAAGAAGTCCGGTTGTTTGGAAGTAATTCAGTTATCAAGCCAATTTTGGATCTCCTCATAAGAATGGAACCGCTCTCCAGAAAGGGCGCTCTGCAGGGATCGAAACAAATGTCAATCTGATGGTGCGATGTCTGGTGAATATGATGGTGGGGTAACACATCCCAGCCCATGTACTTCCACATTTTCCTTGACCCGGATCGCGACATGAGGCCTGGCGTTATCATGCTGGAAAACAACCTTGTCATGTCTTTTCACATATTCCTTACATTTCACTCTCAATGCACGGCTCAAATTGATTAGTTGTTGTTGATAATGTTCAGCGTTTCTGTTTGGCCGGATCTTCATCCAGTAATGCTTCCAAAGCAGTATCTTCAAATTTTTTTGGTGCACCTTCACGTTCTTTGTCTTCCACATCAAAATCATTCCCTTTGAATTGTCGGAACCACTGTCTACACATGCTTTCAGCTAGAGCATGTTCACCATAAGTTTCCACAAGCAAACGGTGACTTCCAGCAGCAGTTTTCTTTAAAAAGAAGTAATGCAGCAAAACTTTCTGCATATGCTGTTTTTTTGTTTTTTTTTTTTTTGGCATGAAATTCGACATTTTCAATGCATTGACAAACAATGACGTTCACACTGCAAAAAACGGTCCCCCACTAATTATCAAAGCTTGTTGCAAAGACTTTCTTATACACGTGTTGTCCTTTGCTATTACATGAAATCTGTGCTAGTTATTACATCTATTCACAAACTATGTAAACTTATTTGTTCACTCAATATAAAAAAATTCTCTAAATAGACAAACGAGAAAGTTCGGCATCAAAAGCTGTAGCAGAAACTAGTGCAGAAGTTTCAATTCTGATTTTAATCAGATTGTACACAGAGATTTTTGCACCTTCCCTTGAGCTGTGCCAGGGGCAGCCACCTTGCCTGCCCCACCGTAGTTACACCTTTGATTTTGTAACACGGTTCATAAGTAAAGTAGTTCTACTGTTTGGGGTCAGTTTATTGGCATAACATTAATCCATTGTAGCACATCATTCTTCGGTACTAACCTAGTCCAACTGTGAATGTGCTTCAAAGTAATCAAAGTTCATTTCTGAATTATTTGCTTGTTGGTATTGGAACTCCTGTAGTAATTTGCTGACCTTTGGTTCATATTTTACATACATATTTCTCTACACTTTTTCCCCTGAAATTTTGAAATAATTTTCATGAAAAAAGACTATTTTTTGAATACTTGCTTTTGTTGCATGCCGCTACACTAATATTTGTTTATTATGTAAAATGTATTAGCTATGACACCTTTTTTTTTTTTCTGGCTTTGTTATAAATTGTAAGCTTAAAATTTGCATCGTTTATTTTTATTGTTTTTTTGTTTTGTTTTTTTAATCTTGCATTTTTACACTCAAAATTAACTTATGCTTTCTTCTGCCATTGTGCAAATGCAGTCACAGGAACAGAGTAGCAGCTGATGAGTAAAAAATTAACAGTTGAGGAAAGCATATATTCACACCTGTCCAGTGATGGTACAGTCTTGGAAACAGGCTTCACATGTGAATTTCAATCATCTCATATACCAACAACTGTAAGGTTTTGCTTTCAGGGCAAGCTGATTTTACATTTTAGTTTGTTATTCATTTTGAAGTTCAAATGCTTTTGTGAAATGTCATGGAAAATAAACTTTCAGTAACCATAAACATTGCAAGAAAGAATCCAGAAAATTTTAAAACATATTTTATAGTGGGAATTGAACTATTATTTTTTAATACATTTAGGGTAAATTACCATTTCATGGTCTTGCTCCCAATTTTACATTTCCAGCACGTGAGTTGTGGCCACAATGTCGCATGTTTCTAGAGGTAGCATGGGGGCTCTTCACTTTTCTCAGCTGAAGTCATTAACTTTATTCTATTCTATTCTATTCTATTCTTAGTCGTATAGGTTTTTTTTTTTCTTCTTCTTCTCCTTCTAGAGCCGTCATGTAGTAATCCTCAAAAAAATTTTCTTCATTTTCGTACCAAAACATAGTTATGCCAGTTATGCTCACTAGATACACTCGTGGTCCTATTTACATGTCTACATTAAAAAAAAAACTCGGTTTTTCTTCGTCATACAACCAACAAATGCTCTATACACTCACTATATACATATATACTTACGACATTTCTACCTCGGTCAACTAATTTGCCGTTTTTTAACCCAACCCTCCGCTTGCACACATCTCATGACCTATGTAAAATGGCTTCGCAAAAGGAGCTCTCCCATGCCCGCACTCCACCTTCAGCTACATTCCAATGCTAGGACTTTCTGTAGCTACCTGTTACCATCATCAGGGGAGATGGAAATTCTTACCTATGCTCACGGTATCTTCAGAGCAAGTGAGTGACTCTCCCGGGGCAATATCAACTCTCGAAGCTTCATTCTCTTGGCCGCTGTGGCGCCCTCTCTTGTTTATTTTAGATTTCAATTTTTTAACTTTTCTGTTCCATTCTTATTAAATTCTTCCAGTTATTACCAATTACATTTGGACCTTACAATATTGGACATGTTTCCAATGTATGGGGTATTTGCTATTATTTTTTTATTTTCATCATAGTACTCTCTCCACTACAACACCCATGATTTGAGAATTAAGTAAAAATACAGTTACAATGTACATTTAAACCTTATAAGCAAAAGCTTTCGACTATATGTAACTCGCTGTTTTTACTTTATTCCTAGGTGGTTATTGTTGCATGACACCTGCTGTTTTCCACCACTCAGGATAACATATTTCAATTTCATCTGACCAGTTGTTATAGATAAATGATAGGTCTACTTTCACATCCATCTTAACAGATGGACTTACAAACACTTGCAGAACAGCAGCATGCTAGAATTGGGAGCAAGATGCTATGCAACAAAAAATCTTACAGTTAGTGCATTCTGATTGGTAGATTTGCCTTAAAATGCTTCAGTTGTAAAGTAATGGATGGTGTGCTTAGATGGAAACTTTGGAATGAAGGTTCAGTTACTTCTCCTGATCAGTGCAATTTTAAGATTATGGAGGAGTTGAATTGCTTTGCCAAACATTCTGTGAATTTCCTTTGTTTTAATATCATGATATTAGCACAAGAGTTTCATTTTTGGCTGTTCCAGTGGTTGTTCCCATGTTTTAACAGTCACTTTTCAGTTGAGAATTATTTTCTGTATCTCATTGTTTATTAGGATGTAATTGACGTGGCATGTGGTTACATTTAATTTCATGTATTCTCATTTTATGTGAATTTAGTTCTACTACATGTCTGACAATATGTGAAAAATATTTTGGTAGATGGTTTTTGTTTTTGTTTTTTTAGAGAGAGTGAGAGAGAGAAAAAAACAGAAGTAATCTCACACTTTTATACTACTTGCAGTGTAGATAAAATGACTTGCATTGACAATCCATTTTTTAAAATTGTGAAATGGAATGCTTGTTATCTTTTAACCCTTTCCGCTCGACTGTCGAGTGACACCCAACATTACGAAATTGCCGATTAGCTCGCATGTCGGGTGTTAGCCTCGCCATTAATGATGTCCCTACAGCTCGTATGTCGGGACTGGCTAGACATTGTTTTTTCATCAAGGTTTCCAAAGCTGAACTTTTGCAGCTAAGTTGCGGAATCTACCGCAGAACAAAAAAAAAAAAAAAAAGGCCGAGTGTAGGTGAAATCTTATTCTAGTGGAAAGGGTTAATGTAATATCTGATTTCTGAGCATGTAAATTTTCCCTGTTATTTTCAAGTGCAGTGACTTATGCATTCATTCTGCTTTACGAATAAATTGCCAGCATAAATATAAATTCTATTTTGTCATGAAAACTGAATATGTTATGTAAAATAAACATAGCTGACTGTGTTAGAACTGCAGTTAACTGCTGGTTGCATTGGGATCAGTTTATATTTTATAGGTTTCTTAATTTTAAGAAAAAAAAATTTTTTTTTGAGAATGCTTCTTTTTAATATCATTAAAAACTTGTTTAATATTTGCTCTACTTTCCTGTACTCCTGCTGTGGAAGTTCTATTGCTATTGGTAATTTGTCACATTTATATATGTTTTCTTTATTTGTTAAAACTGGTCAGAAATTTGCATGGTAAAAAACCCAGCTGTGTGTACTTGTATGTCAGTCTGTTGAGTAAGCACAGGCATTGGCAATCTTCAAAAGTCAAATCTGTTTCAGTCTTTTTATCAATAAGGCATCATCATCATTACCCCATACTAAGTAATTTTGCTGCAAATTGTTACAGAGTCAAAAATGTAAATGAAAATCTTATGTAAGTATTAATACCTTAGCATATACATAATTACAATGTGGTAAAACTTTGTGGTCAGAAAGCATCTAGTCCTGAACTGAATCTGTATAAAAATGCTAAAGTATTGGAAGTCTTGTTAAGTGCTTATATTTAAAGATGCTGAGAAGTACAGTGGCTGCATGGCAAAGCATTTTAGGGAAAATTTCCATTTATGATAATGAAGTTTTATCAAAATTTGAATACAGACAGTAACATTTTCACAGAATTTTGAATGTACCACATTTTATTTGTGGTACCTTGTCCCAAATTGTGCATTCCCAAAATTAAAGGACACAAAGGGTTCATGACTAAAAAATATGTTTCAGTGTTCACTCAAGAACGCAAGTATACTTTTATATAAGAGAAACAGGAAGGTGTATTAAAGTCTGATTGAAAGAACACCAGGCATCTATTAGGAACATTAGTAGCAAAACAGGGCTAAGCAGACATGTGCAAGCAAGTGGACACTCCATAATTTGGGACTCGGGAAAAATAATTGCCCACCAATTACACTTAGTAAAGAGGAAGCTAGAAGAAGGGATAGAAATAGCGAAAAGAAGAAGTACCACAATTAACAATAATTGAGGTTGGGCACTTCCGACTTAGTGGCAGCAACTACTCCCATGACGTAGTCCTGATGATGAACTAGGTTCTAGTTCGAAAAATTTACCACCATTTTTTTCAAATAATTACCTCTAATAAGACCCGTAAGATAGTTATTTACATAATTTTATCTTTTTCAGTGAAACTGTCTGGCATAATTTTTTTATATATAATGTTCAGACCCGTATTTTAAATATACATTAAAACCTCGAAAATCCGGCATCCAGAAAACCGGCAACTTCAGAAATCCGGCACTTTTCTGATTTCATTTTCGTGAGAACATCCGTTGTTTCACCAATAACCAGAAATCGCCCGATGTACCATCTCAACAACACATTGCGAGATCATCCAATCTCAGTGTACGAATTGCCGATAGCCACCTACGTGTAACATCGGGAGGTTTCTCAAAATCGTCATCTCGCTGAAGTTACGCGGACCAATGAGTCGATGAATCGGCGTGTACGTTTGAAATGCACATCGAACGTGTGATGATGATCTGTGCTTGATTGTGGCAGTATGTGGATTCAATTGTGTAATGACACTTACATCGGCCTTTATGATGCATCGCGGTAATCGCCTTCGCAATGAATCGTAGTTTCGTCAGTCGAAAAATCGTAACATCGATGTAAAATTTACATCGGGTTTTAGCGATGCATCAATACATGGCCCAGCCCTAGAGGTTGCTCTGGCTTTTTTAAAGTTTTTGCCTAACCATTCGCCAAATTCAGTTTTTTTTTTAGAGTTTTATAATAAATATTACAAACATGTAATCGCCAATATTTTTGCTAAAACTTTTATTTCCATCACCAAAACAATTTTTATTTTCGCCAATTGTGAAGAATGTGATTGGCAGTGCGACACTTGCGTATTGACAAGGTGTAGATGCACAAATTTTCGTTAAGTGACCTGTTACGTTTAAGTACGTGCTTTACATAAAGCTCATTATGCAATTTTTAGATAGCTTCAGAAATCCGGAATTTTCATAAATCCAACACTCGTCAGGACCCTTCAATGCTGGATTTTTGATGTTTTACTGTACTTGGTTTGTTAGAGTTGTATATTTTGAGACATGACAGAAAACATTTCAAAGGAACCTTGAGGTTTTCACTCTGTCCCCTGAGAAATAAACATTTCGGAAGAAACTGATGCTGCTAAAAAAAATGAAAGAGTGTGGATACCTATAAACACAATGTCTACCAAAATTAACCTAGAGTAACATTCAAAGCAATTCTTATTTGCTGTTTCAAATGACAACTGTAGTGCTCCATCAGTTATTTCAAATGTATCCAGAATTTATTTTATTTAATAAGAGATAGCATAATGAATGTGCATGACTTGCTGAATATGACTATACAGTATTTCAAATGTTTTATAATTGTTCAACAAGCAGATGGCTACATTGTGTTGTTTTTATGTTCCATTAGTCAAGTTCTTTTTTTTCTTTTCTCAGTTTCAGCCTGCTGATCCT
This sequence comes from Macrothele yani, assembly GCA_039090855.1. Taxonomy (NCBI): domain Eukaryota; kingdom Metazoa; phylum Arthropoda; class Arachnida; order Araneae; family Macrothelidae; genus Macrothele; species Macrothele yani. Next base: position 175,451,608 of record CM077002.1, on the reverse strand, counting down.
ATACATATTATGTCAAATTGTCTGTATTATTTTTTCTCTGAATATAACAGACCAGAAATCTCATCTCTGCAGGTCATGCTGTGTAACATAAAAGTTACTGTTTGTGATATTTTATGTTTTACTGGCTGTTGTGAGTGAAGGTCAAACTTTAAGAGACATTAATTGGTGGATTAAGGAAAAGTTGCCAGCATGAGTGCCTGATTTTAATTATTGAGGATTAGTTAGTAATGAAGAAGTAAGATGTTTGACAATATAATTGACAAAACAGGGGAAATGTCTTGTATGGAACTGAGACAGTAATTAGGAAAGAAACAAACAAGCCCTTGTATTATATGCCTCTGTATAATTCATTTTTGCAGGGCTCCTACTGAGAAAAGTAATTGGTTTCTGGTTGAATTTTTTTTAATAGCAAGTTTAGTAATGTGTTATTGCGTATTGATACTATTTACTTTAATGGAACATTTTTCACATGAGTGGATTATCCCTTCAATAGCTTTTCGGGTACACTTTTAATATAAATTTTTTTTAGCAACTGTCTGCAAGAGTATTGTAAATGTGGCAGCTGGTAAGTATTTTTAGCACTTATTTCATCTAATTCTACAGGGAAAATGGCTCCCTCCATTTGTACTCTCTCCCATATGTTTATTTCCTATTGACAAGCCTGTCTCAAAAGAATAATAATATATAATGGAAATAAATTTTCCAACACATCCCTCCTCCACTTTTTCTCATTGCAACATGCAGCAACTTAAATAATAATGTAATTATATTAATTTGTCATCATCTATTTTCATGGGATATAATCATTTACTTAATTAAATCTTGTCATCTTTGGCAGACAATAACTTTTTAAGGCGTGCATGTCTAAAGACATTCCAGCAGTACACATATGTGTGAGTGAATAATGTATTAACACTTGTATACAAGCCTGCAGGTGCACAATTATGCACTTGCAAACACATGCTGTTTTTCATAGTAATAAATGCCAAATTAGAAATATCAAACTACAGCCAAAAACACAACTGTCTTTTATGAGGATTAAGTTATGTTCACTTGCACATTTTTGAGAAATGCAACTATTGCATTTTAAGAGGGTACACTGTACAGTATTCAGTCTTACCTTCTTTTACAGGAGGGATAGTGAGATGTGAAGGAAAAAAGTCTCACTGAGAAGTTAAAAGTAGATGACATTAGAGTGGTTAGAGGAATGCCAGCCTAAGTAAAATGGATGGATGCAGTGACAAGATGAGATTCACAAAGCTGACATTTGACCTAAATTGAGTACTTCTTTCTTGGATGTTGCTGTTGGCAAAAATATGTTAATATGATTTGGTGTATGGGAGGTTAAAAGGCTGTTTTGATAGGTGCTCATTCTGAGGTGGCAGACCAAAGGTGATTTAAATATGGTTGCTGAAATAATACATGGAAGTTGAGATTCCTTAATTATTTCCTAATTTACTTCATTAGGAATTGAGATTGCAATTTTCATGCTACAGTCTTGGGACAAACTGCATAAGGTAAAGTAATTATTTGTTGACACCAAACTAATGTTTACTGTATTGTATTTGTTATGATTTGTTTTGTTTTTTCTGTTCTACAGTGTTTTTTTACCATGCACCATTTTAGCATGAACACTATTTCATTGTGTAGGTATGATGCAACAAATGAAGAAAGGCTAATTTTCATGTAATAGTTGCAATTAGAGAGCTGATAAACTAAAGATTTATGATAAAATATTTTGTTGTGTAAAAGTGTGTGAATGGAAAACATTAGTCAGGCTTTCAGTTAGACACCAGCTTTAATTACGCTGAGAATGAAGTAGCACTTCTAAAATTCGGGGTAATGAAATTTTTCTTATCTCCCTCAATTTTCAGAAAAGAGAAAAATCCTCTTCTATCAACTAAAAAGGAAAAAAATCACATGAGTTCTGGAGTTATTGCTCCTGTTGTAGTGTAATAAAGACTAATTGTAGCTTGAAAGCCCAGCTAATGATTTTAATTTCAGCAATTTTGTGTAATAAAAAGTTTTACTGTCAATTCGAAGTTCGTAATCTCTATAGAGAGCAATGGTGGATTTTACTTTTAAGTGACCATTTATTTTTATGGTATTGTTTTGAAATATGTGATCAGTCATTTTGAATGTTCATCATACTACTGACAAACCATCCTCATTATGTTGTGATTTTGATTTATCATTAGGTTTTTAATAATGTGAAACCATGTGCTTAGTGAAAGAGAAAGGATATGCAAATAAGCAGTTTTTTTTTTTTTTTTTTTTGGTGGACTGTTTAACTGCTTCTAGCACAATAGTTAGAACTGTATAATAGTTTTAATCAAAAAAGTGGTTAGAGGAATGCCAGCCAAAGTAAAATGGATCAATTGACATGAAACCACATTAATCTGATGGACACAATATCTTATAAGGTGCTGAACTACGTGTGTAATCCTTGTGCATGTGATAGTGCTGTCTGGTAGTGTTTTCCCATTTTGTTTGTGGTGGTGTCCTGGGGCCATTTATTACTGTTCACCATTTTGTGCATTTCATCATTTCTTATAAAGTGGGCCTTATCAATCAATCAGTCAACCAACTAGCCAAACATAGGATCTTTTCAGTTTCATTTTCTACATTTCCGATGTTCTAGCTGGTGAATAAGAATGGTAAAGAAAATCATCATTGTGTTTTTAAAGCTGCTATAGAGCATCAGTGACCTTTTTGTGTCAAACCCTAATGCTCTATAGCAGCAGTCACCAACATATATTTCATGGAGATTCACCTTTAAAAACCTATCATTCTTCTATCGTCCAACAAAGTTTAGATTTATAGAAATCCAGAAGCAAAATAAAGGTCTATATTGACTAATTACTCCAGATAAAAATATAAAAATGAAAAAAAAATTACAAAATACAAATTAAAGTTCTACTAAATCAGTAGTAAAAATATACTATTCCAAACTTCTATTCAACATATGTATGCTGTGCTCAGAGGATATGAATAATATCCTCTGAGCACAGCATACATGTGCTCAGAGGATATTATTCATATAATATGCCCCAACATTAAGTTTCACTAAAGAATGTAAAAACTCAATAAATACAGACAAATCAATGAGTGATATATTAATCCCACATAAATCATTGCAGCTCACCTTCCTTGTGTAGTGGTCAAAATCCTGTTCTATTGTTAGCTGTCATTTTTTGTTTGTTAGGGTCAAGTCAGTGTCACTCCTGTGTTAGGCTTATTGTCTTTTATGTATAAGAGCACTGTTTTTGCTTATCTTCATTGCTGTCTTTTCTTTAAACACTGAGTATTTTTCTTCATGTTTATCTTGTAATTTAATTGTTTTCAATATATCATATATCAACCACTGCAAGGAGATTATGTTGTTCTGTCTGTTTGCAAGAAAATCCACCAAAGTGCACACCTTCAAAATTACTACATTAAAACTTACCAAAAGCAGCATGAAAATCAAAAGCAAAAAAAAAAAAAAACACCACCACTATATTTCATTTTCATACAGATCTGAAACGATTTGATAGGTAAAATTAAAACTTCATGATACATTATGAGAAAAAAATGATGCTGTGTAGATTAGAACAAATATTTTCAGATTCCTCAGAGGGTTTAAAAAATGAATTACTGAAAATAAAAAAGTATAAAACTATAAGAATGAATGAAATGTCCTGAAGGCTTCACCATATCCTACTACATGACATTCTCCAGATATGTTTCCTGCATTCTCAGCGGTGCAATAATTGACTTGTGGATCAGCGCTGGGTGTCCCTAATTAAAGTTTGGAAGCATTTTAATTTAGCTTTGTTAAAACTCAAGTAATAAAACAAGATGGTAAGATATAGGAATTACATACAGTTTTGTAATAACAAAAATATAAAAATAAATAAAGAGTAAGCTACTCATTCTAGCTTTATAAAAAAATAAATAATGATTACAAAATAGTGAAGTACAAAATAAATAAGAAGCTGTTTTGAATTTGCCTTTGTAAAAATACATGTAACTGAAACAGCACTGAAAAACAAAGTATAATTCAACTTTACATCACAACCAGTTTTCAGTGTCAAAAATGATATTTTTAACTGGAATGACCTGGCTAAAAATTGGAGTGAAAAGTTGGTGCTACTGATGATTCTCATTAGGTCAGGTAGGTGTACATCTGTTAGTTGAGGTCTGAACCTGTTGCTTGTGAAATTCATTCTTGAGAAGGCTGCCTCATATATGTAATTGAGCATAACATTGTACACAATCTCACAGCTAAATTTTTGAGTTCTGTATGTTTATTATCACTCCCACATTTTGTCCAGAATTATTAGCATTGAAAAGCTGTTGGAACTTTACCAGATTTGTCTTATAAAACAAAATCTTCCTGTAATTCAGTTAATTCCATCTGCAGTACAGTTTTGTAGCTGTTACAAACAGCCACTATGTTAGTCCTCCATTAGGCTGAAGGGAAAATGTATTTGTGAAAAGTTGTGCCACATTTTCAGTGTATCAGAATTCAACAAATCTTGCTGCACTGACATTAATTTCCTCACTGCTTTGAAAAATTGCCTTTGGATTACAAGAGTTAATTGGCCACGTCAGCAAATGAGATAAATTGTTTTACAGAAACCTCTTTAATCTGAAAGTAGTTCACACACTAGCTTACCTTTTCATTGAATTTTCATGTTTTGTTTTTCTTTTCATTGGGATTTCACATTAACCATGAGCAACTAGCTCTTCAAGGTTATAGGAAGTCACCTGCTCCTAATCTGAGGACAGGGGAATGCCAATCAGTGCCATAGCTGCTGGGAGGGCAAAGAGGGTGGCTGTGCTTCCAGAATGGCCATACCAGGGGGTGCAAATTCATGCTCTGACTAGAAGTTATGCTGTATCTATTGAGTTGTATGATTCATCCACCTTTGAAGCATAACATTTCATAAGCTTGTTTCAACATAGCACTATTTTCTTCCAACAAAACATTGTATTTCCTGTTGCAGGAAGCAGATAATGGAACATTTCATAGAGTTTCAATATGTACTTTTTATTTTCAAACAATAAAGTTGATGCCTCAATTATGCATTCTTTAACAATATTGGCAACAGAAAATGGTTTTCTATGTTTGACAAGGGTCCAAGAAATATGTAAAGGGGTCTTGGTAAATTTCTTGTGCTTGGTCATGGAATGGTTCATAATTTGGGTGGGTGCTGTGTAATTAAAGCACAAGCTATCAATATTCTATACGTACAGGCTGCTTCCTACTGGATATTTTTTACCAAATGGAATTTAATCTCATAATGTCATTCTGACATTCACACTTTTAATTTATAGCCTCAGCTTATTGACAGATCAGCCATGCAGGTGTTATTCCAGCTTGGTTGTGCAATGTAAACAATACAAGTCAGTTCATTCCAGAGAAAACTGTCTGTTTTCAGCTTCAATCTATCACTTTTTTTCTATCCATTTTATTGGTAATGTGACCTGAAAGACAAGGGTCATAAAATGTCTGCACACAAAATAAAACCACCCAGAAGTAAGGAATAATTTATGGTGTATTATTTCTGAGTGAATTATTTATGTATCATTAAACACCAAATACTTATCATTACCTACCTCTACCTGATGCACAACCCCTTCAAAAGCAACATGAAGCTGATTGAACCATCCAACAGACTAACAAAGGCAACAATGAAACAAACATGTGGCTTGACCTTTGAATTTATATCACTGTCTGCACATAGGCAGGCCAGGGCCAATGATTGCATTTTTGAATGTCAGTTCTAACAATTTCTCATGTTTTTGCTCTCTACTGCTATGCGATACGTAAAAACTATTTGTGTTCCATTGTTTGGTGACCACTGCTCTTTAGAGAATGCTGATAACTTTTCAGTTTGTGTAGTCATTAATATGTGAAAGATTTCCTTTTTTTTTTTTTTTTTTAATAGTTGTCATAAATGTGAAGAACACTGTCTTAGTGAAAAAAAATGTGACAAGCAAATTGTTAGTTTCCAAGGAGTAATCTATGATTGACAACACCGCAAATTGTTTATTTGGTCACCCTATTTGTGAAGCATCATTGTTTTTGGATTTATTTACCTCAAACAAGTTATTAAAACAGATCACTGGAATCTGTTGGTTATCATCAATACAAGTCACTGTGTTGACAGTGGTTCCATAGGAGCAATGTATAATTCTCGAGATTTTGATAATACAAATTTTCTGTTATAACAGACTGGTATCCAGGGTTTCCAAGAAACTAATAACATGGGTCTGTTGTAACTGTGTGATGAAATGAAATTGAAAATTTGTGAAGAATTACCAGTTTCTGTTTTCTGTCTAACAAATTTTTTACAGTACAATTGTTTTACTAAATTTTATTGCCCCACACTAGTTGTTTCTCATGCATATATGTGCATATTTGTTCCAAAGAAGAAGTTCACATTTCTCACAAAAATCTTTGCTTGAGCCATGTGTTTTGCTTTCTAGCAGGTGAGAAGATACGTATAGCATAATCTCAAAAAGCTTGCTTGAATTATGTGTTTTGCCTTACCAGGCTGCTGAGAATGCAATTGTAACACATGCTTTGCTTTTCAGCAGATGAGAAAATAAGTGTAACATCATGTGTTCGTTTTTAAATTTATGGAAATTAAATTTTTAATGTAATATGTATCGTCTTTTAACATAAAATACACATGCTTATGAGATGATGTATTTTACTTTTCAACACATGAAAATTCTACTTGCATGAAGGGTGTGTTTTGCTTTTTGACATGTGTACACACTGGGATGTTCTGAGTGTCAGTTCAAAGCACACAAGAGCAGAAAATGTTGTGCTTAGTTTTGTTGCTGTATTCTGAGTGTCAGTTCTAAATGCAAAGAAGTTGCACTGCATGAATGCTACATTTCAGAGTTCTCTTTGCAGCTTTTATTTAGTGATACATGGAGTCTTTGCTATGTCTTGGTCAGAGTAAATAGCATTGTGATACCAACCACAATCGTTCACTGTAGATCTGTATGAATATACATTTGAATACTGCAAACAATGCACTGAAGTATTATTTTTGATAACTAACTATGTGTTGTACACTGCTTTCTTAGTTAAAAGATAAGTATATTTTTATTGTGCTCTTTATTGCAAAATGTATTTCATTCTCCAAAGATGCATTTCAAGATGTAGATAGAACATGTATAATAAAACTTATAGTATTGTTAGAAATAGTACATATACCTTTAACTTTTGTGGCCTTTTGAAAATTTGCTATTTCTGTAGTCAGTGTGTTAGGAAATGTGAATTAACTAAATTAACATGAAGTTTTGTTAATTTTTAACAAATAGCTATATTTCTGTTGTTGTTTTTTTAATGTGTTTGTTACGTATACAGGTATTGTCATCACAGAACAAAGTAACTTTTTTTTGTGTGTGTGTGTATTATTATGAATATCTTCCAAATTTTTTTATACAAGAAAAAGAATTTGGTACCATTGTTCCACAGGTTGTTATATTAATAGGATCACTTATATTGGCTTCACAGTAAGGTTCCAAAATGGATTCAGAATTATTTAAATTGAAACTAATGAATCCAATGTTTGTAAGTTATGTAAGCAAAGCATTTGATGTATTTCTATAAATCTAGTTCATGAGGTGTTGTCCTATAATAACTATGCTGTATTGCAGTGCCATATAATTCCAAAGTCTAAACTTATAAGTGTGGAACCTTTATCCAATGTGCACATTTACTTTGATTAAAAAAAATGTTTCTTTAAATGAGAACTGGCCATAAAACAGCTAAATAACTGTCATCATGACCCCATAAAATGGTCAATAACTCCTCTCAAAATTTGAAGCTCACACACATGCACAGGTTTTAACTATTCCATTTCTCTTGTTGAATGTGATGCAGTTTTTGCAGCTGGAATGTAACTTTCAACCTTTCCCTTATGCCATTAGAATAATGACTGAAGAAACAAGTAGAATTTTGTTGACCCATTGTTCTTTCAAGTGCTCTTACTCTCTCTTCCTGTGATCATAGGCACAGAAAGAAGAGTACCTAGCTCCATCTAACAAAGGCACACTCACTCCAGAGTTAAAAACATAAAATCACCTTTGAGAGAGAGAGAGAGAAAAGAAATGCAAATTCACCCAAAATGTTTTTTATCCCCCCCCTGCCCCCAAGATTTATCAGCATGAAATTTTTAGATTCTTTTTGTGACTCAAGTAGCAATGTACAATATAATGAAAGTTTAGGGAAGTTTTCTCAAATTCAGTTATTAAGACACTTTGTTCCACATTAACTGACAAATGCTTTGTGATTTAAGAGGAATAATGCCATATTAGAACTTAATGGAAAGATTCTTATTTTATAAGACACTTGTCAGTTCTTCATTCCCATTAAATCATAACAAAATTGCAAGTTTTTGCCACAATCACTAGTCCCCTTCCTTTGTGCATTTGTATATAGAGTTCTTTTATTAAGTAATTCTGATACATTTTGATACCTGCATGGCCTACATAAAATTCCAAAGCTAAAAGGGAAAACATTTGTGGTAGCTAGGGTACCTACAGAAATAGCAATTATTTGTATGATGCACATTTGTGATTTTGCTTCATGAATTTACTAATAAGTATAATTGTCATTTTTCTACTTCATCTGTAGATCTAGTATTTTGTTTATTAAACCTTGTACTGTTTCTATTTTGCCTGCCTTAATTGATTCCATGCTAATTATTTTCTTATTTCATAAAACATATTTTATGCAAAACTTGTTTTTATAAATTTTAACATTTGAAGTAAAACTTGTTTCCAAAGCATTAATGTTCTGTATGTATAAAAAAGCTGTTCCAAAACTTTTCTTTCTGCCTCTTTTTCTCCTACTTTTTCTCTTCCATGCTTGTTGCTATTTAAATAATTTCATTAAGAATAAGGAATAATTCTTTTCCTCATCCAGTTAATAGCAGGTGTAGAATTTCTCTTTTTTTATTTTCATTTATTTATGGACATGCTTGAAAATTTAGAAAACGTGTAGTTCTTTCAATGGTTTTTACTTAATGTAAATATGATGTCTTTGAAATGTTTTACTCCATTTTGTATTGCCATTTGTAGCACTTTATTTGTTGAAACAAGTAATTAAATGTATGATATTCTGCCTTTCAGTCATGCTTTTTTTTTAGTGCACTTAAATAAATATATCAATAAAAAATAAATTTAAAACAACTGTCACATTGTCCTGAAGCACATTTAGTTTTTGGTAGGCTTATCAATTGCATTTGTCCACAGCGTCTTACAAAATTTAACTGACATTGTGAGTTGCATTTGAAATTTTCTTTGGTTTTGGTACATTTTAAGTACAAGTACAATAGATTACTGGGCTGTTCACAAATTATGTGGGTCCAGCAACTTGATATGCATGTCTCATTTGAGTTATATATACTCATACCAAATACCAAATGAGGATACAGCTGGTATAATGGGCTTTTTCTTTTCTTTGCAACCTACCCATGTGCATGTATCTCTGCAAAAATTTGTGCATTAAAGCAAATGAAATGTGTATTGTTGTGAAACAGTCTATAGTTATTGATAGTAACTTTAGCTTCCAGTTCTACCATTTTGTCCAGGTATTGTTTTAGTGATATTTTGTTCACTGCCGAGAGGCTTCACATAGATTGCAATTATGTGGCACACAACAGAAAAGCATGCATCGCTTATGTTAATTAACATACATACATATCATCATCATCATCAGCAACCATTATCAATCCACTGCTGGACGAAGGTCTCCCCAAGTTTCCTCCACAACGGTCTGTCTTGTGCCAGTCTCCTCCATGTCACTCCCACATACTTTCGAATTTCATCCACCCATCTTCCATGTGGTCTTCTTCTGGGTTTTTTCCTGTCCCTTGGAATCCAATCTAAAATTTCGGCTGTCCATCGATGGTCTGTTCTTCTGGCAGTATGTCCAGCCCATTGCCATTTCAGGGATTTAACTCTGATCATGATGTCTTCCACTCTTGTCATTTTTCGGATCCACGAGTTCCTCTTCTTATCTCTCCTGGTTACACCAAGCATGCACCTCTCCATGCTACTTTAAGTTGTCTGCAGCCTTTGTATGTCTCTTTTAGTTAAGGTCCACGTCTCTGCACCATACGTAAGCACTGGAAGGATGCATTGACCAAACACTTTTCTTTTAAGACATAATGGCATATTGCTCTTGAAAATTATGTTGTTTCTTCCAAAAGCTCTCCAGGCAAGTTTTGTACGCCGATTAATTTCTTCACCAATGTGACCCTCACTTGATATCTGCTGTCCAAGATAAACGAACGTGTCTGTTATCTCCAGCTTTTCTCCATCAATCGATAAATCTTCATTTCTTGTAAAAGCATTGAACATCACTTTTGTCTTCTGAAAGTTCATTTTTAATCCCACTTCTTTACTCTTGTCAGCAAGTTCCTGGATCATACTCTGCAGCTCTGATGGGGTAGTTCCAAATATGACTATGTCATCAGCAAAACGAAGGTGGGTTAGATAATCTCTATTAATCTTTATCCCTTCGTTTTCCCAGTTCAGTGATTGAAAGACATTTTCCAATATGGCATTAAAGAGCTTCGGAGATATGGTGTCACCTTGTCTCACTCCTTTTCCAATTTTTATGTGTGTTGTATTTTCAAACAGCCGAATCTTTGCACTTGCATTTTCATAGATGTTATTAATAATATTAATGTACGCATCTTCAATACCGCAGGATTTCAGAGCCATTGTAACTGCTGATGGTTTCACCGAATCAAAGGCTTTTTCATAATCGATAAAAGCCATGCACAATGGAAGTTCATATACCCTCGTTCTTTCAATTAGCTCTCTCAGTACATGGATATGATCTATTGTGCTGTAGCCACCCCTGAATCCAGCTTGTTCTCTCGGTTGAGCCATGTCCAGTGTCACCTTCAAGCGGTGTGAAAGGACTGTAGTGAAGATTTTATAAACCACTGATAGGAGGCTGATAGGTCTGTAGTTCCTGAGATCCTCAATGTCACCTTTTTTATGTAGCAAGATCATTGCAGCATTGTTCCAATCCTCAGGAATCTTCCCTTCATTAAGGCATCAAGTGAAAATTTGGGCGAGTACTGTTTCGATTTCTCCACTTGCTTCTTGTATGATGTCTACAGTAATTCCATCTTCTCCTGGAGCTTTTCCCCGCTTCATGTTCTTGATTGCATGTGCAACTTCTGCTGGGAGGACTGGAAGAACTCTGGTATTGGTACCTTTCATGATGTCTGGAGTACATGTATCATCCCTTTCATATAATTTGGAGTAGAAATCTTTCACTGTAGTCAAAATTTCACCTCTATTTCTTGTTACAGAACCATCTTCTTTTCTCAGTGCCATAATCTGTTTTCTTCCCTTACTGAGATGTCCCTTTGCTATCTTTAGGCTTTGGTTGTTTTCAATTGCTTTCCTTACTAGTTCACAGTTGAATTTCCTTACGTCTTCAGTGATACTTTTTCGTACTGTCTTGCATAGCTCTATATATTCCACTTTGGAAGTCACATCTTCTTTAGTTGTCCTCATCTCTCTTCTTTTTTGTATCAACATTTTGGTTTTTCCTGATAATTTGTTCACATGCAACTTGTTCTTAGACCCAGCTAATTTTGTTGCTGTTTCCATAAGAGCTTTGGTTACTTTTCTGTTAACTTCAGAAATATCCACTTCTTCCAACGTTAGGCCTTCTAAAGCAGAGAATCTGCTCTTCAGGTCCAACTTGAAGGTATTATGGTGTTTTTTAAGGTTGGTTATGTCAATACATTTTATTTGTCTTATGAGCTTGCTACGTTCGAGTTTAGTGTTGAGGTGCATCTTACATCTCACCAATCTATGGTCACTACTTGTGTTGAACTTGTTTAGCACACTGCAGTCTTCTATGACGAATTTTTTGTTACACATAATAAAATCAATTTCACTTGTTGTCCCATTAGGATGTCTCCACGTCCATTTCCTGTGTGGCTTTTTCTTGAAAAAGGAGTTCAAGATGAAAAATCCTTCTGCCTCTGCAAACTCTACAAGAGTATTTCCAAGCTGGTTTCTCTTGCTGTGACCGAATTTACCTACTGAAGGTTCATTCTGTTGCTGTTGCCCTATTTTTGCATTGAAATCTCCCATAATTATCTTTAAGTGCTGCTTACCTTTACTATTTAGATGACGAATTTCCTCATAAAATTCTTCAATTTCTTCTTCAGGATGACTTGTGGTGGGTGCATAAGTTTGAATAATCTGAGCCTGGTACCTTCTCGAGAGTTGGATAACGAGTCGTGCAGCTCTGTCAGAGGAACTTTCAACTTCTACAACTTTATCCTTCCGTTTCTTGTTTATTATAAATCCAACACCACTAGTTCTGCCAGTATCAGTCCCACGATAGTAGAATATACATATATATATATCACTAATATACATTCTATAAAGAAGATACCTAAGCAAAAAAATACATATATAATTTTGACTCACACCTAATACAACATAGAAAAGGTTATGTATCTACCTGTGTGAGTAAAAGGAGAAAAGATAAAAAAATAAAATAAAACAACTGAATGTAGAAGGTGTCGAGAATACTGAGCCTTGGCTTTATCAAGGACCAGCAAAAACTCTGCATTTTCTCACTTCCACAAAGACCTAGTTGGAAATGGGTTTCTGCAAGGCCATAGATGCAAGTAACATTCCCACCTAAAATAGTTTAAAAAATATATATATAAGTCATGTCCTCCGTAGAGTAGCATGACCTAGCACTAGTTAACAATTTCGCTTGCATCCATTAACCTTCATGGCCCGACCCATGCTCTTCATCTGTTACTATTAAACAGAGAGAAGAAGATTAAAGAGAACTCAAGCTGTGAGAGTGACATAATAAATAGAAATGATTTTCAGCTATAACGAAATTCCAAGTTCGTTTGAGAGAGAATTTAAACCTGAAAAACAATGCAAAAGAAATCCAAATTTTACATTGCAATTAAAAAAGGAAATGTTAATTTATAACGGAACAGATTTTTGAAAGAAAACTTGAGTCTAAAACCCCCTACTCTACAACTTATGACAGCACGAAAACGAGAATAAGTTAAAGATAATAATTAACTAAAGAAAACTTTGTGAAAGTTATATACCTTAAACAGTTAGTTGCAATATGTACAAAGTATTTCAGCAGTGCTTTAAGTGCATAATTAATTAGTTATTAAGAACTTAACTACTTTGAAAAAACAGCGCATAGACAGCGCATAGAAAAGGAACAAGCTTAGCCTTCTTCTGTTCCTAGGTACCCCAAAAGACGCTCAAAGTTACAAAGAAAAGTAAGAGTTAAAACCCGCATAAATGTTAACAGACAAACCAATGCTTAAAAGCTGAAAAGCTAAAAAACGACAGAGAAAAGGTACATAAAGTACAAACATTGAACTTATAAAACCTAGAACCCAAAAACAAGGAAGAGAGCTTACCTCTTGTGTGACAAAAACTTTTCTCCACACAAGAGGAGAACATGGCTGACCCCTTCCGCCACTCCCTTGACGCTGGGGGCAGTGAGGGTGGGGCTGATGGCCTCCTCATACAGCAAGAAACCAACGCGCGGAGATTTTAACCAGAGAAAAAAATATATAAACTTAAGACTGTGGATCTGTATGATCAGAATGAGCAGAATTAACTCTCCAGAATACATGAGAAATATTATAAAATACACGAGCAGTTTATTTAATAATCTTTGCATGTATTAAATCACCTTAGTGAGCTTCTATAGATTAATCAGAATCTTATTAATTTTAATGTTGGTTTTACTATTTTTAGTATAGCTATCCTAGTGATGAATAACTAGTTTTCTTTTTTATTTGTTTTTATTTTCTTTTATAAACAGATTTTTAAGCTTTTTTGTGATTTTGTTTATATTATTTAATTTTTTGTTTTAATAGGACCGTCATATCCATAGCACTAAGGTTCCTTTAGGTAGTTAATAGGCATCCTCTAGCCAACTTCCTTACGGCTTTGATTGGTCAGAATCATATTATTAACTGTGTAGAAAATTAAAGCAGATCTGCCAACCTTACTCTATTATTCAGAATAATTTTTCTTAAAGTTCTTTTGATGAAAGAAGAAGGAATTTCGTTCTCTAGAAAACTTTCTAATAGTATATTAATGTGGTAATTGAAATCCAAATTGTTGCTGCAAATTCTTGAAATTCTTAGGACCTGAGAAATTAGTACATTCTCAATTACTTTGGTTGAAATGTTATTATTCCAGTGTAGATATTTAATTACTTTGAAAGGAAAATTAACTCTTTTATCAAAGAGGCTAATAGATGGGTTACCTCTGTTGAGCTTAATGCTTAAGTCTAGGAACTCAAGTTCCTGATTACTGTGGTTGGTTTTACATAAGTTAAGAGAGCTAGGATAGATATTATCAAAATCACTCTCTATAACTTCTGAATTATTGATACACAGCAGATCATCAATATATCTAAAAGTGTAAAGGTAGTAATCTGAGCAGGTGGGGTGATTTTTAATGAATTTATATTCCTTAAAGAACAGGAATAGATTAGCGATATTTGTGGACGTTGATGTTCCCATTGGAATACCGTTCACTTGCTTATAGAGGGTATTATTATATAAGATATGGTTATTTTTTATGCAGCAATTGAGATAAGAGTTCCAAGTTCCTACATCAACAAATTGGTTAAGTTTAAATTCTGCATACAGCTCTTTAAAGGTAGTGATTATATCTGATAGAGGCAGATTAGTATATAGGTTTTCAAAATCATAACTATTAATATCTAGGGGACAAACTTTGAGTATAGTAGAAATTACTTCTGCATTATTATTAATTATCCAAAAATCTCTGTACATCAAGTTAGAACAGTTTCTAATGTGTTTCAAAACCTTCTTTAAGACATCTTCAAAAGCAAGATCTATTTTCTTTTTATGACTCCTTACTCCACTAGCTATGAACCTGAACTTCACAGGATCCTTATGAAACTTAACCGTTGCAAAAAGAAATGGAAATTCAGGCCCATATCTTCTAGTTTGTGGAATTTTAAGTTTCTTGAAGAATGCCTTAAACCGATTTTCTAACTGCTTGGTAGAATAACTTACGGGCTCGTATGTTACTCTATTATTGAGTTCCATAGTTAACAATTCAAAATAGAACTTCTTACAGATAATTGCAAAATTATTGCTAGCTTTATCCGTAGTGGTAAAAATAAATTGGTCTTGTAGTTTGGAGAGTGACCTTTTAGCTTCTCCAGAGAAAAAGAGATTTCTGTCGAAACAAAAGTCCAGACCTGCCAACTCACCGGTGAAGCTATTGATTATATTATATTTCCATTCTGCGAAGGCCTCAATAGGCTGATTGTACGTCAAACTGGTTTTTACGATGTACTTATTTACATCTTGAGTGAAGCTCTCAAGAATCCTTTCTTTGGAAATTGTGAAGGAAGGTCTGAATTTAGAGCCATACTCTAATAAATTCCTAAGCTTTTCATTTTCAACATAACTCAAGTTTCCGGTGATAATATGGTTGTAATTCTTATCATAGTGAACTGTTTCTTTATGTTCATCACAAGAACAAGAAGTAATTACAGGAATGTAGCTCGAAGAGTTAAGTTTGTAGTTTTTAACTATTGACCCTAAGGTCTTAACATATTTAAAACTTACAATAGACTGGTGCCTGTGGATGGGAAAAAAATTGCATTATTGTAGAACAGCTTCCTTACATTGAGATTATCGTAGGCTTTATTTAGGAACCTGATGGTAACAAAATTACTGGAAAATTCTTTAAGAGAAATTTTATCTTTAAGAATATGTTTAAGAATGTCCAGAACCAAAGCAAAGACATGCTTATCAACATGGTCAGCAGTTTCATTCCAGAATTTGAAAAAACATTTAAGGACAGAGTGCTTGAAGGACTTGAGAATTTTGTAAGTATTTTTAACAAAATTAGTGCCAGTTTTAAAGCTTTCCAGAGTTTTTAGCAAGTTAGCAAAATCAACTTTGCTTGATGTGCGAAATAACCTCTGTCCTCTATTACCTCTAGAGCAGCTCTTATTATTAACAAGAAAGAAGAGTTCACGAATTGAAAATTTATGCTGATTATGCTTATTGTCAGATAGAGTGGAATTAAGGCCATAGGGATAAAGAGACTGATGCTGCAAAATTTCAAGGGATTCAGTTTCTAGCCGAGCATAGAGGTCAGGAATAATATGTAGTACCTCTATTTTCACTTTGTCAAAACCATGAGTATGGAAATGCTCTAATTCAAAGGTAGAGTACTGGTTGGCGTTTGTGGAGGGGTTCACTCCTGAATTAGAGAACTTGTTTACTAGAGACCTGTGACCATTAATCCTAAGATGAAGAGGATTTTTACTTTGGCCAATATAGCTAAGGTTGCAGACAGTACAGGTGAGTTTATAGATGGTATTGTAGGCTTTGCAAAACTTGTTGGAGCAATTATCCTCAACAGAAGAATACAGGTTAGGATCTGCAGATTTACATGTCAAACAACGTTTGTCATTTCATAACTTTAGATTACCTTTGCCAGCGAGTTCATACACTATGGGAAAGGGTGCTAGCCTAACCGAGCGGGAGGACTTAAAATATCTGAGCTGACCTCCAATCCTTTCATCGTCCTTAGAACTCCACTTGGGCCAAAACATACAAATTCTGAGCAAACCAACTAGGAAAAACTTTTTAGAAATAAGCAGTCCAAGAAAAGACCAAACTCGAGTATAAACTACACTCCAAAAAGCTGCATCCAAAACATACTAAAAAGAAAAATTCCGCAAAGAAATACAACTACCAGGTAATTTTTACTTACTGTTGCCGTATCAAACTTCTCCATTTACAGCGATCTTGACATACAACTCGGGCTTCACTGACATCCATCACACGCCATACACAAGATTTTCTATACCTCATACTCATAATTTGTTTCTCATGCAGACACTCCTGAAACTCCCGTGACTTCCTTGACCTTCCTGTGCCTTTCCTACCTGCCACTTGGGCTAAAAAGATTTTTTTTAGTAAGCATCTCATCACTCATTCTTTCAACATGGCCAAAGCATATTAGTCTCCACCTTGCTAACATTTTGCTTCACAGTACGCAACTGCAACACATCTTCATTCCTCACACAATAAGAACATGTCTTGCCGCCCCCCTTCCCATAAGTAACGCATTTCTTTAGCACTCAAATGACTCCTATGTTTCTTCTGCAGTACCCAGGTTTCACTGCCATACATCAGAGTAGGAACAATTACACTCTCATACACAGCCATGCAGGACTTTCTTGAGAACTCATCATTCCTATGAAAACCTCTCGGAGCAGTCACGACTTTCAATGAAGAATTCACTCGCCTACTAATTTCACCATCCAATTTGTTCTCTCTGTCAAACATGCTTCCTAGATACACAAACTCATTCACCTGGTCAATCACTGCCATTTAGATTTATATTACATTCAGCACTTCCAGTTCCTCTCTCAAAAACCATAACTTTGGTTTTTACCTTATTTATACTCAGTTTGAATTTCATGCAAACTTCGTACATCCGGGACAACATACTCTACAACTCACCCGCCCACCACAGCTCTGTGGTGGGCGGGTGAGACACACCTGCCTCCTGAAGACGACAGAGGCCTGTTGAAAGTACTAGAGGAAGGGTGTGAGGGGCTGAATGAGTGTGACACTTGCAGTGGGAGTGGCAGGGGTTGTGAAACAGAAGGAGCAGTTTGATAATTACAGTTGACAAAGGTTTAACCACCTAGGAATGTAAGGTTATGTACATAGTTTTTACTTTAATTGTATGAATGAGCAGTATGTGTGATTTTTTATGGAATTGACAAGCTTTATAGTAACATCTCATAAGGCTAAGAAAAAAAAAAAATACGATGTTTCACACCTGGAAGTAAGAAGCGTAAGCAAGATGTCTGTAAACCTTGGAAGCCCAGTTACATCACGATGATTGACGTGTTGGAAGTGTGTTGTCATTGGAGGTTACCATGATCTTTAGGGTGAGTGATTGGTACTTTCTAATGGTTTTTCATTTATGAATTGCACGTAAACTATGCGCACTTTGCAAGAGGTTAATACCTTAAAAGTGCAAATATAATAATTTATGTAATTATGTTGAAACCAAGTCAGCAGGAGTTCAGTAGATTTAATAAGTGTCAAGTGATAAGAGCTGCCTGCATTAGTCACTTTTCCAACAGCTTTTTTTTTTTTTTAAATAAATAAATAAAAATAAAAAGGGTTGGGGGGGGGAGAAGTTGATAATGGTGCTATACATATGCACTTACAATGATGCGTTTTTGCTTTTTGCGATCGCAATATCACTTCTGCTTTGAATCATCCTATAAATGTCTTGATATTTTCATAGTGTTCTGTTCAAAATGAAAACATTAAAAATAAGGGAATGGGCAAATGAGTAAACATTCTTACTACTTAGGAATTATTTCGATAAGTAAGAATTCTAAAATTACATAAAAGAATAGTCTATGTTGGTAAATTATATGACTGCAATATCGAAATAAAATCAGGCTTTAGTGAATTATTTTATGCTAAGACACTTGAACAGTGTGTATGATAACTAGTTAAAAAAGCTTTGTGACTGCCCTGTGCATATATAGTACCTTATTTACTAACAGAGTTTCTCAGTATTTTTCAGATCATAAGTTCTGTCGTCATCCAGATATGTAACTGCCAGATGTAATTGCATTAATAACTTGATTCATGAGAGTTAAATGAAAAGTAATGTGCTATTTTTTTTCCTGTGGCAGAATGTTCAAGTAAAAAATGAATTTTTTTCACAAATGCATCCAGTCAATGGCGCACCCACGGGGGTGGCCGATGGGGCCCGGGCCACCTCCTTGGGCTGATAGAGCGGAAAATTATTATGTTGAAGTTTGAAACAAAAAGTCACGATACGCGATCTACATATACTTCTTAATCATGTACCGTATAATTATAACATATAATAATTACGTATAAGGGAGTAGTTCTGTTAAATAAATTTAGAAAAATCAAACCAGGAAAAGAATTTCATCTACTGCTTCTAATCATTTAACTTTCTTGTACTGCAACATTACTAATAACTGGATGACAATAAATGTACAAAAGTCAACCGCCTTAATTGTTATAGCACCTGACTACTTTTCCCGGCAAATTTAGGGGGAGGGTCACCCCCATCTTGGGAAACTTATGTGTGCCACAGCTCACGGGCCACTCAGGAAATTTCTGGGTGCGCTACTGTATCCAGTTGCCATTATAACATTAGATAGGAACCAGTGAGAGTTAAATTTTTTTTAAACAGTTTCTCAGTATTTTTCAGATCATAAGTTATGTCGTCATCAAGATATGTGACTGCCAGATGTAATTGCATTAATAACTTGATTCATGAGAGTTAAATGAAAAGTAATGTGCTATTTTTTTTTTCCTGTGGCAGAATGTGTAAGTAAAAAATGAATTTTTTTCACAAATGCATCCAGTTAGCCATTATGGCATTAGATAGGAACCAGTGAGAGTTACATTTTTTTTTTTTTTTTTTTTTTTTTGTGGTCCCAGGTTGTCATACAAATACCATTAATGGGCAAATGCACATAACTGCCATTAAGTTGTTGCAGTTGAAATATCAGACTATTGATGGAAACTACAGACACCCAAAATACAAGTGCAAAATAAACTTCATTAATCAAAATGTTGAGCTTCAGGGTGCAACAGACTTATGAATGTGGTTTTGACAGTTTGATTGAGAAACAATTTATTCTGTTGAAAGGTGTCCAGGCTGCCCCAGTGGCACAGTGGTTTAAGCCCTGGCTTCTGACCATTCGTCCACGATGGATTAGAGTTTGAATCCTGGTGAGGCGTGGATGTTGTGTTTGTCTTACAGCACTGCTGATTCCCTTTCTGGAACCAGTGACCCTAAATAAGGGTCGGGCAACTGCTTATAGCCCATTGAGTTGCTGATTGGGAAACGATTTACTCTGTTGAAAGGTGTTCATGCTGCCTTGTGGTGCAGTGGTCTAAGTGCTGGCTTATGACCATTTGTCTGAGATGGGTCTTGGTTTGAATCCCAGTGAGTCATGGATGTTGTGTTTCTTACGGCACTGGCTCTCTTCCTTCCCTGGAACCAATGACCCATACGTGATGGGTGACTGCTTTTAGCCCATTAAGTTGCTGATTGGGAAACAATTTACTCTGTTGAAAGGTGTTTGGGCTGCCCTGGTGGTGAAGTGGTCTAAGCCTTGGGTCCTGACCATTGGTTTCATGATGGGTCAGGTATCAAGTCCTGGTGATGCATTGATGCTGTGCTTGCCTTGCAGCATTGGCTCTCTCCCTTCCCTGGAATCAGTGACCCTAAATAAGGGACGGGTAACTGCTTATAGCCAATTGAGTTGCTTACATTGGTCATTAAACCCCCCAAAAGAAATAAAATTTAAAATAAGGTGTCTAGGAACTTGAAAAAGTGGTATTTCATAGGGGATAAATCAGGTGAATACGGCAAATGAGGTAAAGTTTTTTCTTAGATGTGATACATTTCACTTGGAGGTATAGCGTACTCAAGGTTTGAATAATGGTCACTAATAAACTTATTTAGTAAATTCTGTTCAACACGTTTTTAAATTTATGGTGTACGAGGAGTCAACGCCTCTTCATATTTTTTATTTGTTTTGAGTTATTACTTGGTCATCTTCACCAGGATTCTACGTGGAAGATTACTCCAACAAGTTATGTGACTCGTACAGCATGAATTTAAAAACATGTTGAACAGAATTTACTAAATAAGGTTGTTAGTGATCATTATTTAAACCTATCAAGAGGTAAGGTTTCATATCTCAACTGGTGTAGCTTCTGGATTGTCTAGCGTACAATATGTGGTCTTGCATTATTATGGAGAAGTTTGAGCCCATGGTGATTGACTAATGCCAGCTGTAGACAGTTTTCCATACATGATGTCAAGTTCTTGACAATACCTGTCCTCTGTGATGGTTTCACCTGGTTGTAAGAAGGAGAAGTGGATCACACTAGCCGCAGACTACCAAATACTGACCATCTTCTTCCTGGGATGGAATACCAGTTTTGGGGTGTATTTTGGGGATGTTCCATCACACTGAACATTGTTGATCGTCATATAGCATCTATTTCTCATCACACGTTGGTGAGGCATCTCAGCCGCCCCGGTGGCGCAGTGGTCTAAGCGATGGCCTCTGATCATTCGTCCGAACGGGGTCCGGGTTCGAATCCCGGTGAGGCATGGATGTTGTGTTTGTCTTACGGCACTGGCTGTCTCCCTTCCCTGGAACCAGTGACCCTAAATTAGGGACGGGAAACTGCTTATAGCCCATTGAGTTGCTCACGATGGTCGTTAAACCTATAAAAAAAAAAAAAAAAAAAAAAAAAAGAGGCATCTCAAAATGTCATTTGTTTGGTTGCAGAGAAAAGTAGACGTCAAATCGCCATGTTTTGTGCTATTCTGTCAACTCACAGAATCCATTTATCCATCTTTTTCACTTTGCCTATGGCCATTAAATGTTAGGAAATGGTTGCATAGAATAATGAGTTTCATTCTTGTACCATTTGACATGGATCACATTGAATCAAAGTCACCAACTTGCCATTGTCGGTAGCTCCTTCTGGTCTTCTGTGTGGTTCATTTTTGAAACTCGTCCAGAATTTAGCTAACCACCATTGTGTCTTGTGTTCACTAATGGTGCCTTCTCCAAGTACAATATTGATGTTGTCAGCTGCTGCCAATGCAGTGTGTCCACATTTAAACTCTTATGAGAAAATGACACAAAATTGGTCTGATCCATCGTCATCATCACTGTAGTACATTCCCTTTTGAACTGATGCCGCTGATGAAATGACCACTGCTTTACAGATAACAGCCTTGATGCTTTAAATTTACATATTCAGAAGTTACATCATGGGATGTGTTTATTTCTAAATTAGTTGCCAAACTGCATGAGTCTGCAAAATCCAACTTCTCATCTGCAACAACTTAATAATACATGGTATGGCATTCTGGAACCACAAAAACTGTGCAACACTTCATTGGTTCCTCAGAGATGGGCACATATAGATAGGAGAGGACATCTTTGGAAAGCTGGGAAGGGGAACTACCTACCTTACCTAAATGTTGATAAATGTTATCCAATGTCTTGACATGAAACTACAAAAATTACAACAATCTATTCCTGATATAATGTAAGTTATGACATTTTATTTTTCATTAGTTATTAGATTTATGTAGACAATTTTTGTGTTTTTTTATCATGAAAGTTAGTAAGTTTTGGCCAGATATAATAGAGGGTTGACCAGATGATGTATAAATAAATACAACGTGTGAAACAGTATATGCAGGTGCATTGTACTTATAACAAATTCTTGACAAAAATTACACATCACGTGACCCTCGTAGCATGGATGTGAACAAGATAGGTGCTGTATTTAGATTACTGCTCAGCAAGTACAATAGTTGCCACATAAAGGAAAACTTTAATCATAAAGATTGATTTTGTGTGTGTATTTTTTCATGCTCCTAATAAATACTATACAGTATGTTCAAAAAATGTTAGCCGAGAATTTTTTATTTACCTTATTTACTGGATGTGCCACTTTTTTTAAATTTCTTTGCTGTATTTTTTACAAAGATGACAGAGAATGTATTAGTTTTAATAGATTTATTCTTAAAATAAAAAGCAAGTGTACATATTCAAATGACCTTTTTTGTATAAAACACCATGATTATATACAATGATTACTCTTAAACAATACAAAATGATTCACATAAAGACATTTTCAAAACAAAATTTTGTCAATTGTGAGGGGAAAAAAATGTGCTAATAAGTAAAATGTTGTCTGTAAACAAACACAATCCATTTTTTACTCTTGGTGTTCAATCTCAGTCAGCATGTAATAGTAATCCAGTTGATATTTTTTTGTAATTTGTTTTTACACTATAGGTTATTATAATTAATATTTAACATTTTTTTTATTGTATTTGATATTTAGTTTAATATTTTTCAACAATAATTTTATTATATTTTGCTTTCTGCTAGTTCAGAATTTCTGGTGGAAAGGTTTTGCAGGATGCCTTTTGAAAAGCAAATTCAATAACTAATATTGAAGGATAAAGGAACATAGTTCCTTCTGCTGTTGCAATCCGTCTTGAAGAAACTGCTTTCTTTCCCCTTCAGTTTCAGTCCCACTACCTTTTGGGTATTCTAATTTATATTGCATCTTATTTTACATGATATATCTTAATCTTTTTAGGTAATTTTTTGAATTGTGATATAAAAATTACACCTTTGTATGAACTATTATTAGTGAAGAAGTGGATGAGTTCAGCAATTATGGTTTGTTAATTTTTAGCTTTTTTATCTTCATTTATATTTGTGTACCAGTGAACTATAATATACCGTAGAGCGCCAAATATCAGGACTAACCAAAATGAAGGTTGTTCCACATAATTACAATAAACTAGGATCAAAAGAAATCTGTATATCATTCTATGAAGGCTACCTGATAAGCTTTATGGAGAAAGTATTTTTTGACTCTGCTCAGTGTACATCATGTTGTAGCGACATATGTCATGAGTATATATATATTACATATGCCGCATGCGCATATTCCTTCTTGTGCTCCAATTCTGTTTATTGTGAAGTACTGTAGTCCATTTGAAAATGGAAGAACTGGAGCAGCCTACCGCCTCTAATGGAGAAGGGAGTGACACAAACATAATTCATGCTGTTATAGTGGAGACAGCAGAGAACGAGGAATCATCTCATGTCACAGTGAAAAGGTGGATTGCAGATTTAAAACCATAGAAAAATGAGTCTGGAAAATAATCACACTCTGTGGATTTCTGCTGTTGTTTTTGCCCTGGAAAACGATGCTTCAGTGATGATCTTATGCAATCAAACTGCTAGACAACTATCCAAGAACACAAATCACTCTTGTCGATCTACAAGAAGTAGTTAAACGATATTATTCTTGCTAGCTGTGAATAAGAGAAGTATCACCATGATGGATCACCTAAATGCTTGGTACCAAGCAGCAGGAGAATAGTATGGTCAGCTCAGAAGAAAAGTATGCTAAACAAAATCTTTTTGTCATTTCAGTATACAGCTGGGTGAATTGCTTGACCTAGAGACCAATAAGCATTCCTCAGAACAGAAACCTTTTGATTTACCTTCTGTGTGAGGGGCTGCTGCTTGGAAGGTCAAATTTTCACTTTCTTTGGGTGAGGGTTATATTTCCAGTTTCTTTTATTCAGCACTTGACTAATGAACAATCATTGCTGCCTTCTGCTCAGATCTCCTGTATCAGGTTTGAGACACTTTGGAAGAGGCCCAGAACATGGGACTTTGGTGTCCGCCATCTTCATGATAATACCATATCATGTTGCTCTGCACTTTGGCAACTCAAATTCTTACTTCTCCAACTTCCATGATACATTTAACGTGCTTTAATATATTTTAATCACTTTCTACACTTAAAAATGACACCCAAAAAGCAAGAAGTTTTCAACACTCAAATGGGCTACTCAAGAAGTGAACAGCTGGTTCTGTGTTGAGCTAAAAGAGTTTTTTTTTTTTCTAAAAGAACTCGTGAATCTTGACCATTTCCTGAACAAGACACGTGGGGGGGGGGCAGTTGTGTTGAGAAGCAATCAATTTTGAATGCCCAGCCCAACTACAACATTGTTTTCACAACTTATCAGACAGCATTTGTAAATAATAAAATGCTCTGAAATCACAAAAGGAATGCAGTTCCACTAAGGCATGCATGATTTTTATTTGTAGACGCATATTCTCTTTTCATTTCTGTTCCAGGATTCTTAACTCCTTGCCTTGTTAGAATATAGTAACTTTCTGTTTTCTTATACTAACTCTCAGCAGCTTCCTATTTTCTTACAATGCTAAATAAAATTAATAACTCTAACTTTGTTCAGTTTTAAACAAAGCAAATTAATTGAATAGCATTATGATTCTACATCTTCATCTATGTCATTGTGATGCCCAGGCATTTGAAAGCTTCCATATATGATAACATACTTTTTAGTAATGTCCTTTTCAGTGACTGAGTAGTCTGAATCGCTGGCTTCTGACCATTCCTACAAGACCTGGATGAGTCATGGGTGGTGTGTTTGTCCGATGACACTGGCTTTGTCTGTTCCCTCGAACCAGTAGCCCTAAATTAGGGGCTGGTGGCACAGTGGTCTAAGCACTGGCTTCTTCCCATTCGTCCACGACGGGTGAGGGTTTGAGTTCCGGTGAGGCATGGATATTGTGTTTGCCTTACAGCACTAGCTCTTTCCCTTCCCTGGAGCCAGTGGCCCTAAATTAGGGATGAGCAACTGCTTATAGCCCTTAGAGTTGCTCATGGTGGTCATTAAACCATAAAACAATAATGATAGTGCTCATATGCTTTCATCTTTGATTTCTTACTCTATAATGTGGACAGTTCCAGCAATCTTTGGCAGTGTCAGTGTTTTCCTGTGTTATTTTAAAATTTATAAATGTTAAGAACCTGGGATTTTTTCAGTAGTAATGCTTTGTTGGTGACGACTTCAGCATAATTGACCATTTCTTCTTTGATTCTTATATTTCCTACAGAATGAATTTTAAATATTTTGTACCATGCATTCTATCAGATAGAATCCTTTTCATAATCTGGCCACTGTATAACATCAGCCTATAGTTGATGTGTCCAGATAATCGACGCTGTATTGTACTTTTTTGTATAGCATGCAATGTCAGAACTTTAAAGCATTTCTAATTACACTGAAATAACACAAGCTTGAGGGAGAACATTTTATGGCAAAGAGTTGCAGAAACGTGTGACACATTTACTGTGCGTGTATGTGTATGTGTGCACCTAAACAAAAGAGAACTACCAGTTACGAGCAAATTGATAAACAGTTCAAAGATGTGAAACATTGTGGCTCTATGGAATTAAAAATGATTGTTGTTTGTATATTTTTTTCACAAAATGCTTCAGGAGTTGAAACTTATTGTCTACTTTCATTTAGGAGTGCAGTAAGTTGTCAGACAAAAATGAAGTCTGGCTTTCCATTTTCATGACAGGTACATCTGTCAGTGACTTCCTGCCGAATCCAGCGTCCATGGCAGCGTGGATTAGCCACCAGAGTCCATCTGGTAGGTTTGTCATCTACTCCATGTCCATTGCAGCGATAACCCAAGTGCCCACGCATGGCGGCATCTTCACAGCTGATGCACAATCGAGAACCCTTGGACAACAAAGTGCTCACGTCATCTGCTATCAGAGATTCACATACTTTCCTCACTTTTGTCACTTCAAATATTACGCAATACCTAAATGAAAACAAACGAGTGAAATTACGAACTTGGTTATGATACGCAAAAAAAAATTTTCGGCACATATGATTTTTTTAATCAACATTAAGTCAAAAAGGCCATTTACTCTAAAAGTATAATTGTAGACTTAGATACTGAAATCCAAATCTGGTATGATTTTGCCCATACCAGATTTGGATTTCAGTATCTAAGGACGACGAAATTGTCAAGTTTTCAGATATTATCTGACTTAACATCCATGCCATATTTACATCAATAAACGGATTTACATCTAAATTTGTAAAGCAAACCAATCTGGAAGTTCAGTTAGCAAAGATAATTAAAATATACCGCATGTGCACACAAACCACGTTAAATTATCCTTGTCACTTGGTGGTCGAAAGCATGGGCTGCTGGCTCCTCGTACTGTTGAGCCGGGGCTGCTGGCTCCTCGTACTGTTGTTATTCATTTGCATCTCCTACAAAAACCATGAGATGCAAATGAATAAAATTGATGACCGAAATTCATTAAACACTGGCTTTTATTTAACAAGTACTCGTATGTCCATCTCAAGGGAATATGATACAGTGCCTGCTGTGTCTCAGTATATGTAGATCAGGCGTGACGCTACGGCCTCTAGCTCGCCCAACTTTTCTTTAAGGCAACTCTTTATCTCCCCCCCCCCCAATTATTTGACAGAACACATGGGTGCAGTCACCCAAATTTTGGGGAAATGTACGAGAATTTTTCAAATTCACGGAAATTTTATTATATAAAATAAAGTTTTTGTTAAACTTATTGTACTATTCTGTGAAATGGAGATAGTCCCCTAAACAAATGTCTTGGAGAGTGGTAGAATAACACAATTTTTGTAATTATAGTTTAAAAAGATGAGAGAGAGAAATAGACATTCCTTGTCAGGTTACAAACTAAAGTACAGTGCCGCCCCGGTGGCGCAGTGGTCTAAGGCGTTGGCCTCTGATCATTCGCCCGAAGGGGTCCGGGTTCGAATCCCGGTTAGGCATGGATGTTGTGTTTGTCTTACGGCACTGGCTCTCTCCCTTCCCTGGAACCAGTGACCCTAAATTAGGGACGGGCGACTGCTTATAGCCCATTGAGTTGCTCACGGTGGTCGTTAAACCTCCAATCAAAAAAAAAAAAAAAAAGTACAGTCTTATGACAGCAAAAAAGAAAAGAACAGAAAAAACGACGTAGGTAAGTTAAAATTGCTAAGAACGGAGAAATAGTAGCCTGTTATAGGATATGAAGATTCGTATCCATGGTTCCCATACTACATACACTGCATAAATACTACGTACAATATGCACCTGAAAACCTTTTTTTTTTTTTACTAGGAATAACTTAATCAGCTAGTAGAATGAATAAATTGGCAACGTTTATTCACAATTAAATATTTTAGTTTAAGATCTAATAGTTTCTCTGAGCATTTGGCTCGGCTTTATCAGGACACTGATAATGTAACTCATAATAAAATATTTAATTGTGAATAAACGTTGCTGATTTATTCAATCTCAACACATCACAAGTACTGTAGTCATAAAATATATTAACATTAATAAGCGTCGGGTAAAATCTACACGAACGGATTTTATTTGCTAAAATTTCTGCCCTCTCCATCATGCATAGTCCCCCTAACATAAGGTGACCAGATATCGGAACACTGATTTGAGGACAAAAGGCGTGGCTTCCCCGAATCCGCAGTTCATTTGGGGACATATACGTACTCAAAATAAATATGCAAATTTTTTTGTCACAAAACTGCATTGCTTCAATAAGGTGATATTACATATGAAAATTTGTGTCTTAAAAGGATGTTGAAATTTTCATATTATACATATGAAAATTTGTGTCTTGTAGAATGTTGGTAATTTGTATTGACAAAGTAGAATTATGATGGCGAGAACATATTAGCAAAAATGAAATGCTTTACCTTGTGTATGTGCCGAATTGCCGCCCCGGTGGCGCAGTGGTCTAAGGCGTTGGCCTCTGATCATTCGTCCGAAAGGGGTCCGGGTTCGAATCCCGGTCAGGCATGGATGTTGTGTTTGTCTTACGGCACTGGCTCTCACCCTTCCCTGGAACCAGTGACCCTAAATTAGGGACGGCCGACTGCTTATAGCTCACGGTGGTCGTTAAACCTCAAAAAAAAAAAAAACCTTGTGTATGTGCCGAATTAAAATCAAACTGCACACCAAACTAATTGCATGGCGAAGTTTTCATCTTGCCAAAATTTTTGGAGAAACTTATATCAAGTACAGTCGAAATTTGATCGCACCAGTAGTTCAGTGTCCTAGTGCTGGCTACTGACCATTCGTACAAGTGGGTACGGGTTTGAGTCCCGACTGAGACATGGATGCTGTGTTTGTCTTACAGCACTCTCTCTCTCTCTTTTCCATAGAACGAATGTCTCCAAATTTGAGACAGGTGACTGCTTATAGTTGCTCACGGTGGTCGTTAAACTCAGAAAGAAGTTAACATTTGTTTTCACAAGAAGCATGTCGGAAAATTAGTACAACGAAAACTACTTTTAAGAACATTTTTCATTAGAAATCTAACTAGCTAATGAGGAAGCGTAAATTTGAGGACAAACATCAAAATTTGAGGACAATTTGCGTCCCCAAAGGTATCGGACGTTTTTTGGGAACAGTAAACAAAATTCGAGGACTGTCCTCAAGAATTGGGGACTTCTGATCAGCTTACCCTAATAGCCCACCCAATTCTGAGCGGTTGGCGTCGCCACTGTTGTTGACTGAAAGATGTCATGTGGTAGCAGGTACTCTAAAATGCAAACAGGAATGTCACAAGAAAGAAGTTGCCTAAGGTCAAACTGTAGCTTCTATCTAATATAAGTTCACCATCTGTGTGAAATCCATGATAAGGAGATCATTCTGTTTGGGCTGTCTTTGATCATATGTATGTGGACTCAGATTATTGTGCTGTTCAAATAATATGGTCGATGTGCCACCGGAACATTTCATTGCCTAGCTTGTGTATGTATGAAAAGTGCAATTATTCCACATATCGGGTAAGTTCACAACATCATACAGGATGTCTGCCCCGCATACTGTTTTCAAATTGTGTGTTAAATTAGTGTTAAGGTCTACTATAGTTTCTCTGAGTGTTTGGCTCGAGATTAGCTGCATTCCTGACCGAGACCGAATTGGCACTCTTCTGTGAATACCATGGGCTTCTAGACTCCTTGATACAGCCATTTGGTATTTGTAGATACAAATGCATTGTTTGTTGTGTCCATAACTCATCCAGTTTCTATTTTAGAGAACTTGAGTAGTTTGGGCATTTTTGTTACGCCTAGAGCTCATCTAGTGTCTATTTTGGAGTACTTGAGTAGTTTGGGCATCTTTTTTTTTAATTGGAGGTTTAACGACCACCGTGAGCAATTCGGTGGGCTATGAGCAGTTGCCTCTCCCTAATTCAGAACCACTGGTTCCAGAAAAGGGAGAGAACCAGCGCCGTAAGACAAATACAACATGCATGTCTCACCGGGATTCGAACCTGGACCCATCGAGGACGAATGATCAGAAGCCATCGCTTAGACCACTGCGCACTGATGCGGCAGTTTGGGCGTTGTTTGTTGCGTCTAGAACTCGTCCAATGTCTATTTTAGAGTGAGTACTTTCGAGGTTGTCTGTTGCGTCTAGAGCTTATCTAGTATCTATTTTAGAGTATTTGAGTAGTTTGGGCATTGTTGTGTCTAGAGTTCATCTAATGTCCAATTTAGGTACTGCAGTAGCTTTGGCTCCCAGCGAATTTGTCGCAGACCACTGCTACAACGGTACCTCTTCGCTTTCCTGAACGGCTGTTCCGGTGTTACAAATCGGCGTCCTAATGACATTAACAGGTTATGGCTGTCCTTGTGGTTTGTAATTGGTACTTTTCCATTTTCTCAACCACCATCGTTTTCTCTGTTTCCGTTATCTCTCTTACCATCAGTGTTGCAATGAGAGACCATCACGTTTTAAGTATTTCAAAGCAGGAGTCCAGTCCCAAACCAAAATGTAAAAGTGTTAATAGCAATTTTAAAACCGGTTTTAGAATACAGTTCTGAAGTTTTCTTTTACTTTTGATGATCATAAAATCTGAGGTGTGTGAAGCATCCGGATCTGAGCCTACTTCGTAATCTAACAAACAAAAAAACTTAGATCTGGCATCTTAAAAATGCTAAATAATGAAAGAACAAATCATATTTCACATGACTTTTGAAAAATTTGAGAACCTTCTTTCCGATTTGTTTCTATGTAATTCGTTCACCTTAAAAACACATTTTCATTTATAACTATAACTCTGCTGCCCGCCGAAAATGCATTTATTCCTTTAAAAAATTAATACATAACTTTGGTTGAGGTTACGGAGAAGTGTTATTCAGAACTGCGATTGTGCACCACTTCTCGTGGCTTCAATGAGCTTTCACGTGTTGTAACCGAATGAAACTAAGAGCATCGTACATTAAGCCAGTCCGTAGGACGTTGGCTGTCGAGGCTAGTTCAACCCACTACTGCTTTTGATCGTTTTTGCGCTCTCAGTGTTTGTTAACTGAGATAAGTGCGACGATGACATACCTTATTTATGTCTAGTTTTTTACCACAGTAGATGCACGTTGGGCCGAGAAACTTCTTACGAAGTGAAAAGTCTCCCAATCCAAAGGCCGGTATGTCCACTGTAATCAATTATGCAGCGGGCTGTGCGTTCATTTTGCGACGCCACAGCGTGAAGCCAAGATCTCTTAGATCATTGTTTGGCTCTGATTTGTTGGATATCTTAGCCACACACATCGTGCCATCGTATGATTAGGTCCGATTTTTACATCTAGGTAACCAATTCACTGCATCCATTGTGATCATTCTCCTGTACGATAATTCGTTTTAGACGTAGTAATAGTTTCCATATCATAGCCTGCACGACACCTGCACCTGCGTGCTTATTTAAGCTTTTCAACCGTAGGTTGAAGAAGCGTATATGCTACAACTTTGTCTGTCCGCACGATAACTCGCGTAAAAATGGTTCGATTTCGATGAAATTTTAGTATGTGGTAGGGGACAACCTGGGGACGAACTCTACTGAAAATGGGGTTAAAAGTCAGGACATAGGAGCGGGATCCATTCCATCGCCCTTATGCGTCATAACTTACGTAAAAATGCTTCGATTGCGACAAACTTTATCATGTTCCGGAGCTATACTGAACCGGTTATGTTGAATGTAATTGAAATGGGGTCAAAGGTCAGGGCACAGGAGCGAGATTTATTCCACAACCATTATCCTCATAATTTGACTAAAAATGCTTCTATTGCGACAAAACTTTAGTATGTGTTTCCGGAGGTATATTGAACCAATTCTGTTGATGATATTAATAATCGAAATAGGGTCAAAGGTCAGGGCACAGGAGCGAGATTTATTCCACAGCCATTATCCTCATAACTTGAGTAATAGCTTGAGTAACTAATAACTCCAATGTTCCCATAAATTGAGAAACTTAAAATGAACATAACTTATAGTCGCCCAAAATTTTGGAATTCATTGCCCCAAGAACTAACATCTATTAATAATTTTAGCTTATTTAAAATAAAATTAAAAGCACATCTCATGAAATAATTAGTAAACAGTAGGCAATTTTGATTGAATGGATGATGATACTGGTTAGTGGAATGTAAGCTGTATATATTGAATACGCTATACACTACGGTACGCGTAATGTTACATAGAAAAAGGGATACGATAAAGGATGATAACTACAATATAAAGTGAAAGGATACAGGTGAAGTTGCCAAGACTAATCAAAAGAGTAAAACTGAAGAAATATGGGTTAATGCGATTATAGAGTGAGGTGCAAACGATATTTGTGGTTTATTTAACTATAATGAAGGTTATTAATGATGGAACATATTGATATATGTGTTGGCTATGAGCCAGTTCCTGTTTTGTTCACATATTAACCTGTCATATATGTGTTGGCTTGTCTTTTCTGTTAAGCTTCATGTTTTTTGTATTCTAGGGAGAGGAGGGCTATGTCAGGCCTTACGGCCTTTTCCTAGTTGCTGCAGTACATATATTGTTTACAGAGAAATCATTATGTGTAAGACAATGTGGCAACTGAAGGAATAAAGAAATGAAATGAAATGAGTAAAAATGCTTCTATTGCGACAAAACTTTAGTGTGTTGTTCCGGGGGTATACTGAATGAATCAATAGTCAGAGTAGGGAGGAGGGTTTGTCTGCGCGCAGGATAACTCACGTAGAAATTTCTTGATTTGGAGACAGTTCAGCATGCTTTTGTGGGGAACCACAAAAGTATACTGAACTGTATCGAAATGCAAAGAAACCGTCAAAATCGAATCATTAGTCAATACAATATATTTTAAGGTTTAGGAACGGAGTATATACTTCCGTCCTCCTTCATTGTCACTTACTTAAAATTATTCGTTTTTGACGCTCACAATTTGAGGTGTTTGGGTATATTCGGTAACAATTCTTACTTAAAATGGCTGAAAACTGTCTTAAGTTACCCATAAAATACGAGAAGCATTACATTTTCTTAAAGCATTAAGACCAGCAGATGTTTCACTCACGACGCAGCGCAGATGTTTTACGCAACAGATGTTAAGGCATTTTTCTACTGCCCTTCTGCGTGATAACTTGCTTAAAAATGCTTCGATTGCGACGAAATACAATACAATGTTCCATAACTCCTCTGAAAGCAGTTCCGCCAAAAATGTTTTTTGTCACCAATTGCGTGCAGTGCGCATGCGTGAGATTCGTTAGCCATTATTTTCGCACGATACCTTCCGTGAAAATTGTCCGATTTAGATAGGCTATTTAATTATAAACGGCTTCCGTGTGGTAGCTCTTGATAATAGAAATAGGTAACACGGGCACAAAGAGATTTAATTTTGATATATGTGAACCTCAAACGTTATACCATAGTTTAATTCCTCTCTTCCTATGATTTCTGGTATGTTGGAAAGCGTATCATAATCAATGCTTTGCATGATTTTACTAACATGTATAGTACATTCGCAGTATTAAAATTCCCACATTAAAATATACTGTCACCAAAAAATTACAAACCATTATGATAAGACAGTGACAAACAATAAACGCCAGTGTATGCAAATGAAACAGTCGCATTACCTGATGATTTTTTTTATTGGAGATTTAATGACCGCCGTGAGCAACTCAATGGGCTGTAAGCAGTCGCCCGTCCCTAATTTAGGGCCACTGGTTCTAGGGAAGGGGAAAACCAGTGCCGTAAGACAAACACAGCATCCATGCCTCACCGGGATTCGAACTTGGACCCATCCGCGGAGCAAGTGTAACGATGGCTCCGACCCATCTCGCACGAATGATCAGAAGCTACCGCTTAGACCACTGCGCCACCGGGGCGACGATGATATTTTGTCTTGCTCTGTAAAGAATGTACAGATTATTCGGCTGCAGTAACCCATGTAAACATAAGAAAACCACAGAATATGTCAGAATTTAAAAAAGGCCAAATCCCAGGAGCACGTTTAGCGGGACCCACAGTTCGCAAAAAAGTTACTGGTTTCTAACATTTTAAAGACGCTTGTCAACTGGAAGACAAAATAACCTTCCATATCCAAAAGGCATAAATCTGGAGGGAAAACTAGACTAAAAGAGAGTAGCCGTCGTGCTGTGAGGAAGATTGTAAGGAAGAACACCCGCCCCGGTGGCGCAGTGGTCTAAGGCGCTGGCCTCTGATCATTCGTCCGTAAGGGGTCAGGGTTCGAATCCCGGTCAGGCATGGATGTTGTGTTTGTCTTACGGCACTGGCTCTCTCCCTTCCTTGGAACCAGTGACCCTAAATTAGGGACGGGCGACTGCTTATAGCCCATTGAGTTGCTCACGGTGGTCGTTAAACCTCAAAAAAAAAAAAAAAAAAAAAAAAAAAGGTAGAACAATCCTTCCAGTGTGCAACAGCGGAAACTATATGTTCAGCAACCTTCCAGGGCCTCATTGCGTCCATGCCATGCTGTCTCACCACTGTCATCCGGGTGAAGGGTGGTTATTCCCATTATTAGGTAGGTGGTCGTATTATTCTGATACGACTGTATATGTCATTTAGGGAATACCTGAGTGTTGCTGGGGACTAAGTGCACCTGCAGTGTTACTTTTTTCTTGTGTGTGTTATGGCACATCTATGGCTGACAATGCAACAGCAGATTGTGCTAGGGTCGAGTAAGAATGATAAAATGAGTACAAAGATGTCTCCCCTGCCCCTGATCTGAATCTTATTGAAAATGTGCGACATGCTGAAAACAGTTATTCGGTGTTGATGTTCTTTTCCATTAACACCGAAAGAGTTGCGCAATAATAATATTAATGATAATAAAAACGAACTCAAGCACTTCATACAGTACATACCTCGTAGAGTACTTGCTGTCAACCACAACAAAGGTGGCCCAAGTTTGGGCAGGCGAAAAAACTTCCCAGTCGCCCGCATTTGAATGCCCGGGCACATTAATTAGCACGTCAAACTGGCGGGATTTAAGGTGGAGAAGATTAGTGGTGCTTCCGTCTCGTGGCGGCAGCAATAGCTGGCTGGTCTCGTGACCAATTCTGCCCGGGTTGAACAGCAGCGGATCTCTGCAGGGTTGCAACCGCAACTCCTTCACTTAATATCAAACTTAACGAGTCCCATTAGTTAGGGACGTCGCTAGACTTCGAAATCAGGATGGGCGACGGGTGGGCGAGCATTATATTTGGTGCGGCAAGCGTGATATAGCGACGCTCTTTTTTTTTTTTTTTTTTTACGAAACATTGAAAGAACGAATTTTTAATGCCATTTTTTTCTTTGATTGAAGGTTTAACGACCACCGCGCGCGTCAGCAACTCACTGGGCTATAAGTAGTCGCCCTTGCCTAATATAAGGTCACTGGTTCCAGGGAAGGGAGACAGTCCTTGCCGTAAGACAAACACAACATCCATGCCTCACCGGAATTCGAACCCGGAATCTTCTCGAATGAAAGGTCATAAGCCACTGCAACGAATGCGGAATCTTCTCGAATGAAAGGTCATAAGCCACTGCAACAAATGAAAGGTCATAAGCCACTGCTTTAATGCCTTTTACTACCGGCAACAAAGGAATTCGTGAAATCCTCACCTCCCTCCACCTGGACACATACGTACAGGGATCTGACTAGTTCTCCAATGGTGCAAGATAGAAATGTTGGTAGAATGTAGCTTTCAACTTTTTGCTTGCTCTGAATGCATTGTCTTAAATTGATTTTCAAAAATTTGCATTTTTTCTTGCAAATATAGTACTATATTTGAACAATTTATTTAAAAGTAATATTATGTCGTTCTTGTTTATCTAAATCAAATTTTAACGTCGTGCCACGCAGAAACAATATCTTCCCCTCCTTAACTTCCTTCCTTCCAGCCAGCGACTTCGCCTTGCACTCCTCTCCTACAAAGCAGTCGTCAGCCACTTTCTGCACTTTCACTGTCCCGGAGTAGTCTTAGGAGCGCTAGTGCAGCTTTAGACTCAACTTTCCGTGTTGGAATTACCTGCTTTGTAAAGAAAACAACAGGTCAATTAGTAGTGACTCCCTCAGTGAATTCATATTCACCGTCCTCAGTAACGTCCTGGCCTTACGAACATGAAAAAGGGGCTGAAACTAAGAAATTGGAAGAGTGGAGAACAACTGAATTTTCATGGCTCTGCGGATGCTATTTTGATAACCTTTTTTTGGAGACGTAAACAACGCACTTTCTAGGGGAAAATACGTAAAGCTACATAGAATAAAACATAAGATTTATTACTTGGCAAAGTGCAGATTTTATTTTAAAGTTAAATATACTGAAAAAATGACACATTTTGAACTAGGTGGGAAAGACAAATTTCAGGGTGGGCTCAAGCCCACCCTCGCACCCCCTTGGCAACGTCCCTGCCATTAGTCCCTGCAGAGCCAACGTTTTGGCGGAACAGGCTGAGGTACCAGTACTAGTACTTACTCGATACTAAATAAAGGTTCGTTTTCTTTTTTCTTTGCCAGTGTGTGTATTTTAATGTCGGATCTTGTTGATTCCACATTCTTTTCGTCTTGATACACGTTTTCCCCTAAACTGTGAAAGAAATCACTTAAAAATACAACCTAACTTGGAAAGATTTCGTTAAGCCACAGCAACATTAAAAGCGAAGTAAATTACTTTCACGTGGAAGGCGGGCGGGAGCAGCCATTCTTGACGTCCTGTAAGAGTCTGTTAGTGGCTTTCCCCTTCATTTTTGCTTACACAACATGTCCGGCAGAAATTTCTCCAGATGTTGCCATCAAGCTTTGGGTCGTTGAAATACATATGACGATCATAAAAAAAATTCTGTTTGTGTTCCGCTGTTACCTCATTGAAAACATCAATTAAAAAAAGGGATCATGGAAGTTTTCTCATTAAAAGAAGTCAGGCCTGTCAGCTCATAACGATTTAAGCACTGGTGTGATTATTTTTATATTTACTTTTTCCCCTTTCTTCCCGTTTGCTAGATGCAAGCGGAATAACATATTTAACAAGAAAATCCATCAACATGCAACTATTGTGTTCTTCTTTCTTCTCCCTCTCCATCTGGTTTTATTTCTTTTCTTTGTCTTGTTCCTTTTTTTATATATACACTTTGTTTTATTGCCTGTACTACAGGCAATTTGTTTCAGGGCTACTTGTGTGATAAAGAGCCTTTAAACGATGATTTAATGGTGAATTTTTTCCTTCATTGTTCCCTTGAAGTGATGTTTGCAACAGATGCAGATGAAATATGGATCTTCCAACTCTAGCACAAGACGTATTTGTTTTGAACCCCATATGATTCAAGAACTTGAGGAGCTTTATATCCTACAAGAAGCATCTCATAATTTTATGGTCAAACAAAAATAGTTTTGATAAAAAAGTCAAATTCTGAAAAGGATAGACAGACTTGTGCATGCACATAATACACTTCGGTAGAAAAGTTTCCTAATCAAGGAAATCAGCAAAGAAAGGTTAAGATATTTATTTTCAGATATAAAGATATTTCTTTACTTCTTTTTGCTTTTTTTTTTTCGATATTACAATGTGCCTCAGTGCCGCTAAGACTAGAAAATTAATGCCTTAGAGTTGTTAAGCCCTCTTCTACACTGCCTAACAGAGAAAATGCCACACAAAGAAGACGTACACACAGCGCCATGCAAATCGCAGGGTGGGTGCAGTCGTACAAGTTATGCAAATGATTGAATTTGCAGGCCAATCGCACGAACGACGCGCGGAATATAAGCGAACAAAACAGCCCGTGAGGCAATCAGTCGAGACGTCGTCACGGCCGCGAGAAGTGAGTGGTTCTGCTGTAACCGTGTCTGGAGAACGAACAAGGGGTGTCAATGTCGTCAAGATGCCGTCGTACGCGATTTCGTCAAACGGATGAGTTCACGAGAGGTGTCATCGTAGGCCTTCGTACCGCCGGATGGTCCTTGCATCGTATTGCGGAAGAAACGCAACGTGGTGCCACAATCGTCGGTCGCATTTGGAGACAGTGGTTCCAGGAAGGATCTGTGCAACGTCGTAGATCCTTCCTGGGACCACTGTCTCCAGTAGTGCCTGTGGGTTAGCTAGGGCATCGTCGCATCCGACGTCATGCCCTAGCTAACCCACAGGCACTACTGGAGACATTTTGCGAAGTGTACGGAGAGGCTTGGATGCTCCGACATCGTCGCGGACAGTGTCGCGCAAATTGGCTGCGTCTGGTTTGCTGTCCAGCCGTCCGTTGCGAAGGCTACCGTTAACCGCGAGCCATCGTCGTCACTGCTTGACGTGGTGTCGCTGCAGAGTTGCGCGGGGTACCGTATGGAACAGTGTGGTGTTCATCGACGAATCGTAGTTTCGTCTCACCACGGATGATCGCCGTGTGAGAGTCTGAAGGTGATGTGACCAACGGGCGGATTCCTCCGCCATTGTGGAGCGCCATACCGGCTACGTGGAATTATGGTGTGGGGTGCTATCGGCGCCAACAGCCGCTCACGCTAGTACGCATTACGGGCACATTGACGGCATGTAGCTATGTTGACGAGGTGCTGCATTCCGTGGCACTACCGTATATGCAAGGCATCCCAAACTACGTTTTTCAACAGGATAACGCCCGGCCGCATACCGCTCGGATTAGACTGAATGCTTTCGTGGCCAGCACGATTCGCCGACCTCTCGCCCATCGAGCATCTGTGGGACACGATTGGACGTCGGTTGAGTACCCTCCCACCCCCTCAAAATGAAGACGAACTGTGGACTCGAATCAACACTACATGGTCCACGATACCCCAGGACTCTGTTCGAACTATCATTGCCTCGATGCTACGTCGGATTAAACACTGTATCGCCCAAAATGGGGGCCACACTCCTTATCGATCATCCTATATATTTAGCCACTGGAGCCTTGTCTGTATGTGCCAATTAAATCATTTGTTCAGGACCTACTTGGCTATCTGTGTGTGCAGTTTGGTCTGTTTTCGAGCATTCCTTCATGGTGTGGTATTTTCTATGTCAGATAATGATCTCAAAAAAAAAAAAAAAAGATATCCTCATTGCGCCCATTAACTTCAACGTCCAACAACATGTCGCCATGCACGTGACGCTAACAGTGAGTTCCATCTATTCCCACATGTAATTATTTTAGTGTGATTTCTTGTTCAGTGAACGTAATTTCACATGTTATTAAAGCGGCTGGGCAAATGATTCATAAACGGCAACCCTTGGCCCAATCTTTTCAATAGCGTAAATATTCAGAAATACACAAGACTTGGAATACCTTTTTAAAAAACACAATTTTAACATGTCGGCACAAAATTTAAGGTCAAAACCTCAGTTAAGTTAAAGTAAAAACTCTTAGTTAGCCTTCGATTCAAATAATTTCATCGATACTAGACTTCACAAGTATACAGTATAAGATAAGGTAGATTCGGTTGACTATAACTTTATGCATATAAGTAAAAGTATACACTTACAAGCAGTGGGGTAACCATGTTTCAAAATCTGGGGGGGGGGTCGATCACACATTGTATGTATACATATACACTGAAGAACAATTGAATTAGAGACACCTGTCTAGTAACGTGTAGCACCACCTTTCGCCCTGATGACGGCGGCGATTCGTCTCAGCATGGACTCGACAAGACACCGGAAGTGTTGGGAAGCCATACGGATCCACGACCCCTGAACAAGCCCCCACAGTTCACGAAGATTTGGTGGACGGGGATCAGAGCCTCGAACATCTCTCTCGATGGGATTGCTGTCAGGTGACCTATCTGGCCAAGGAAGCGAGGTCACGTCGGTGGAGTGTTCGTCCAACCATTCGGATACAATTCGGGAGCGATGGCTCAATGCATTGTCTTGTTGCAGGATGAGGTCCCCAGTGGGATGTTGAAGATGCACAAACGGGAGCAAATGGTCGCCCAGGATATCTTGGTAACGTTGACCTGTGACGGACGATGTAACACGTACCAGGTGTTCCATTTCAGTCCACGTAAACAGCCTCCAGACGAGAATGTCACCCACACCAGCTTAAAGAGTATACCCTGCTGGCAGAAAGGATCCATCGCTTCATGTGGTTTGCGCCGTACTCGTATCCTGCCATCCGCATGTACCAACGCGAATCTCGACTCGTCAGTCCAGGCAACATTTTCCCTTATGTCTAGGGTCCAGTGGAGATGTTCCCGCGCCCATGTAATCTTTGCACCCTGTGATGTGCGGTCAGCAGCGGTATCCTCGTGGGACGATGGCTTCTGTACCCCATAGCGAGGAGATGGTTCTAGATGGTGTAGCCGCTTACACGTTTTTGGCAACCAGTGTTAAATTGCCGAGTGATTTCTTGCACTGTGGCCCGTCTATCCGCTGTTACAATGCGAGCTAGCCGACGATGACCCCGCTCATCCACACGCTGTTGTCCATGGCAGTTGGCCCTTGCAGGGATGGTTTTACCGGATTCGATGTACTCACGGTGCACCCGTGGCACAGTAGCTTGTGAAAATCCCAGTGCCTGCATGACTTCCGAGATGAAGTGACCCATTCGTCGGGCCCCGACAATTTGCCCACGATCAAATGCGCTTAGATCCTTCGTCTTACGCATACTGCGTCCGACTCTTACTGATTCCCGTCGCATCACTCCTTATATTGTCTGATCGCTGCATACGTCATGTCGTTTCCGTTTACAGGGCCGCCCACAGCGCCACATTTGCATAACGCCAGCTGTCCCTAATTCAATTTCTCTTCAGTGTATATACAATATTATAGCATCATCATCATTATCGATCCACTGCTGGATGAAGGTCTCCCCAAGTTTCTTCCCCAACTGTCTGTCTTGAGCCTGCCTCCTCCATGTCACTCCAGCATGCTTTCGAATTTCATCCATCCATCTCCCATGGAGTCTTCTTCTGAGTCTTATTCTGTCCCTCGGAATCCAGTCTAAAATTTCGGTTGTCCGCCGGCGGTCCGTTCTTCTGGCAACATATCCATACATACTGTATAAGAGTTTGGGACCCCTCGCCCTACAGACACACACACGCAGGAGCAAAGCAGTTGCTGAAGCGCGATCTAACGGGCATGACATACACTGAAGAGCAATTGAATTAGAGATAGCTGTCTAGTAACGTGTAGCACCACCTTTCGGCCTGATGACGGCGGCGATTAGTCTCGGCATGGGCTCGACAAGACACCGGAAGCGTTGGGAAGCCATACGGATCCACGACCCCTGAACAAGCTCCCATAGTTCACGAAGATTTGATGGACGGGGGTCAGAGCCTCGAACATCTCTCTCGATGGCATCTCAGATGTGCTCGATGGGATTGAGGTCAGGTGACCTAGCTGGCCAAGAATGCGAGGTCACGTCGGTGGAGTGTTTATCCAACAATTAGGATACAATTTGGGAGCGATGGCACGGTGCATTGTCTTGTTGCAGGATGAGGTCCCCAGTGGGATGTTGAAGACCCACAAACGGAAGCAAATGGTCGACCAGGATATCCCGGTAACGTTGACCTGTGAGGGACGATGTCACACGTACCAGGGGTCCCATTTCAGTCCACGTAAACAGTCCCCAGACGAGAATGCCACCCCCACCAGATTGAAGAGTACCCTGCTGGCAAGAAGGATCCATCGCTTCATGTGGTTTGCGCCGTACTCGTATCTTGCCATCCGCATGTACCAACGTGAATCTCGACTCATCAATCCAGGCAACATTTTCCCACAATCTAGGGTCCAGTGGCGATGTTCCCGCGCCCATGCTAATCTTTGAACCCTGTGATGTGCGGTCAGCAGTGGTACCCTCGTGGGACGATGGCTTCTGTACCCCATAGCGAGGAGATGGTTCTGGATGGTGTGGCTGCTTACACGTTTTTGTGCACCAGCGTTAAATTGCCGAGTGATTTCTTACACTGTGGCCCGTCTATTCGCTGTTACAATGCGAGCTAGCCGACGATGACCCCGCTCATCCACACGCTGTTGTCCACGGCAGCTGGCCCTTGCAGGGATGGTTTTACCGGATTCGATGTACTCACGGTGCACCCCTGGCACAGTGGCTCGTGAAAATCCCAGTGCCTGCACGACTTCCGAGATGGAGTGACCCATTCGTCGGGCCCCGACAATTTGCCTACGATCAAATGCGCTTAGATCCTTCGTCTTACGCATACTGCGTCCGACTCTTACTGATTCCCCGTCGCATCACTCCTTATATTGTCGGATCGCTGCATACGTCATGTCGTTTTTGTTTTCAGGGCCGCCCACAGCGCCACATTTGCATAAAGCCAGCTGTCTCTAATTCAATTGCTCTTCAGTGTATGCGCCTCTGTTGGTGAATTGTGGAACTTAGCGAACACAGCTGTAAAACTATGATAGATGAGGGCTGAAATGTAAATTACAAAGTTGTAGAACTGACTTTGCTTATTAGGAATCGATATCGCTGTTTTACTAAGTACATACTATACACATATTAGCATTGTACGAAAAATTACAATCTTATATTATTAAATTTAGTTGGTTCACATCATAAAGTGTGCATTATATCGTTATATTCCCGAAAAATGGGGGGGGGGGGTCCTTTACACTGGGAATCCCCGACTGAAAATCTGGAGGGGTCCTGACCCCCCCCCCGGTTACGCCTATGCTTACAAGGCCGAAGACACAGTTATGCTGACTATCAATCGCAGTTCAGCTGATCTCGGAGTACATACACAAGTCACACTATTTATCCTGATGAAGCTGAGTCATCACTCAGCAAAACTGCAGAAAACAGTCAGTCAGTTTAATGCTTAAAAAATATTGTAAGTTATATATTTTTGTATAAGATATAGTACAGCCGCCCTTTTAATAGGGCATATACGTTTGGAAGGCTTTGACGATCTGAATAGTGTAAGTCCGGTTAAACACTAAAAATAGAAAATAAAACCGCGTTTATTAATTGTCTATGCTAATTATGCAGCTGTTAAGATATTCTACCGCATGTTTTCCAGGAAAGAAAAGTAATGCTTCATTAAAAACTTTCTGCAGAATGCCATGCAGCCGGTTCGATTCGGTTCGCGTGAACCGTTTGTTAAATAACGACGATTCCGTGGAACCGTTTATCAAATTTGAGGTTCGGATGAAAAGCGCCAAAGCAGACAGTCGTTTGTTCCTTTCTTCTCCTTTCTTTTTACATTGTTTCATCGTTCATCAGGGTTATGTTTCAGTCAATACGAACCGGTTGTTATCAGGATCAAGCCTGGCTGCTCCGCAAATTTTATCAGCAAAAATGCTGCCGTCCTCTGTTGCTGTGTGATCCAGTTCCGGTTTCCCAATATGGCCAATGATCTTACGCTCTGGGATTCCTCCAAGTCGTCGTTCGCTGATGAATTGCCTTGCTCTTCCTTCGGTAATCGAAGCAGGATTCCGCTAACACTTAAAAATTTCGTGCCCGGTCAATTTTTCATCAGCACTTAGCCAGAGAAGAACGATTTGCTGATCAATATTTACACATCTGTTAATGTGTATCGAAGTTGTTAATACTTTGGTTAACACTGCTGCATCAACAAGGAATGCGAAAACGAGAA
This sequence comes from Macrothele yani, assembly GCA_039090855.1. Taxonomy (NCBI): domain Eukaryota; kingdom Metazoa; phylum Arthropoda; class Arachnida; order Araneae; family Macrothelidae; genus Macrothele; species Macrothele yani. Next base: position 175,408,210 of record CM077002.1, on the reverse strand, counting down.
AGTTTCCATTTCTGAGTAAAACTTCTCGGCATCATTTTTCGTTTTTTGAAATAATTTCCGACTCATTAGCATGTGGCGGCAGCACCGTTAATCTTTGTCGAAAGCCCAGGACTCATCAAATCAATATCCTGCGTACTTTACAGTGTCTTTCCTTTGAGGCCAGTTATGCTCCCCAATATTTAATGATGATCTTCCCAATGTTTTGTTATTATTATTATTTTGTCTTTTTTTTTTTTTTTTTTTTTTTTTTTCATTTGGGAGAACCAGATTTTTTTGTGCCCGTTAAATCGAGTCTTTTGAAAACTAATTTCAAGCTTCCGTTAAGTTTCGCTTCAGTTTCTCAAGAATAACTGCGTTTAGAAGCACAGGAGTTCCAAATTCATTACGCCGCCCCGGTGGCGCAGTGGTCTAAGCGATGGCCTGTGATCATTCGTCAGAACGGGGTCCGGGTTCGAATCCCGGTGAGGCATGGATGTTGTGTTTGTTTTACGGCACTGGCTCTCTCCCTTCCCTGGAACCACTGACCCTAAATTAGGGACAGGCGACTGCTTATAGCCCATTGAGTTGCTCACGGTGGTCGTTAAACCTCCAATCAAAAAAAAAATCATTACGTGTTATTAACATTCCGTTAAATTTTGATCATGGCTGGAAAACATGTTGCCGTTGATAAAACTAATTTAAATGCATAGAACATGCAACAGATATCAACGTTTAATGCAACGGATTTATTGCTCTGTCTTTTGGTAGTAGGGGTTCCAGTTTCTTCTCCAGGTCACTGTTTTTTATCTTCATGTTCCCAGATTTATATGCAGCAGCAACAAAGGTGAATGCGCAGCTCTTTCTCTCTCTCTCTCTCTCTCTCTCTCTCTCTTTTGAAACTTTATTGCAAAACTGTAGTTCTTCTCTGAATCAAACAGTATGCAGAACAGCTGGGTGGCATGTTCTTAAATTCGTTGCATTTCCAGCCAATTCTAATTACATGTATGGCCAAAACTACGGTGTGCCGAAAATCGACATACACTGTGATGCAACATTTGTAATGCCCTCGTACTGGCGAAAGAGATTCTTTGGCTGTTCCTACATCGCCGCCTCCCTATTCCTCAAATCTTACATCGGATGACGATTATTGTTTCTCCACAATGCTCCTACTGTAATGACCCGGCAGACATTGAACATGTCTATTAGTTTTGTCCTGTCTTGCTACCTCTGTTTAATCTCATGTTCCGTATTGCACACCATCTTTGCCCAGGAAATCTGGGTGCTGTCTCATATTACACTCTACTACAGGATCTCCATCCTGCTTCTCCTCCCCATCTGTGTGTGTGTGTGTATTTTCACGCTTGTAAAAATTGTAATTTACCTCCATCATCTGACGCATGTGGAAAACTCCACTGCACCTACTCTTACAGAAGCAAGCGAAATGCTTGTTCATCACTTCACATCTCGACTAAAGTTTCGTTTACAGTTAGCTTATGATTACGCTCTTAATACATAAACTCTTCCCAACTTCCACAAACTATGGAATCCATACCTCAGCTGGTCCCAGATTGATGGCCTGAGAGTCTCCCTCACAGTTTGAACTTATTTGAACACTCTGTCCTCTTTATTCGACATTTATAATTCGTTTATTTGTTCACCTGTCATTTTCCCGTTCTATCTAACGCTTTGGTAAGTGCACATAGTTTTTAATTCATTGCTTAATTGTTAGGTGTTCATTTGCATATAATCATTTCATGATTCATTTCTCATTCTGTACTCCGAGTGTTGAATAAATGCATATTCAACCTTGAATGAGATCTTATTCATGTACTACACGATCTAAAGGCCTGGACTTTTGTCATTAACTTCCATCATGCTGCAGTTTCCACAATGCGTATACACTACATTCTGTCAACAAAGTTCAGCAGTTGCTCAGGGCAGATTTCTCACACGAAATGTAATGCGAACCAGTATTATTCATGTGATTGATAGTGTCATTGTACACTTATTATAAAAGAGTGATACGTAGGTTTTCTCACCCAGCCGATGTTTCACCCCTGAAATTTGAAAAGATGGCATGTCACGTGTGAGTCTGAGCCATTATCTCAGACTTCATATCTTATGGATGAAAAAAGTTTAAAACCCTTATACCCCAGCTGAACTAAATATGAAGACAATAAATTTAATAAAATTGAGGTATTTTACTTACGGCGACAGGAGGCATCCTGAACACAACAAAAGCACGGAAACACGTTAATGCCACTGTTCTCGAAACTTAATAACAATAAGTTCATACATCATAGATTGATCAAAAGTAACCGATACGCAATAATGGCCTCTACTCACTAGAAGCACCATTTTCCTCCGTCTCTAATTTTGGGGGAAGGGAAAGAGCCAGCGCTGTTAGAAAAACAGAGCACCCATGCTTTATCCGGGACTCGAAACCGGGCCTATCTCGGGCGAATGGTCAGAAGCCAGCGCCTCAGACCACTCAGGCACTGGAGCGGCGAAGCGCCTTTCAAAAAATTCTAAACCGAAGTTTGGAATCACCGACAGATGCCTACTAACAGTGCATTTAATAATGCACATGTCATAGAAAACAGTGCATTTAATAATGCACATGTCATGGAAACCAGTGCCGTGCCCAGAAATTTTTTTCTGGGGGTGTTATGAAATTTTTTCGGGCGAGGTTACGAAATTAATTTTTTTATACAACTAAATGTGTTATGAGTGCATTTTTTAAATGCATGCAACATCCGCAAAAAATATTCAAATAAATATTGCTGAAAATTATTATTAATATTCTTATTGCCTATATTCTTATCACCACATAATGGTTGAGCACTTATATTTTGTTATTTATCTGTACAGAAAACAAGTTCGGAAAAGTGACTGGAATCCTGATAAGACCGATTTGTTTGCGAAAAATCTATTTTCCAAAGCACAAATAAGCATGTCTAAAAATGGTACATAAATTGAAATCCTGTAATAGTCTTCTGTGTTTACGTTACAGCGTTGGTTTTGTTTTGATGTGATTCTTGGTATTTTAATCAAAACTTCTTGCTTTTCAGCATTCTTTAGAATAATCTGAAATAAGTCTTGGAATCTAAATTATAACGAAGTAAATTTCTCCGTCATTTCTGTCCACGACAGGATTCGAACCCGGATCCCCTCATTCCGGAATAAGTCACTCTACCAATTGAGCTACGCGGACGTTTGTTCTGACTACTATCTGCCTTTATGTCATGTGCGTCCTGCTGGCAGGTACGTCACAACAAGCATCAACCCCTCACTCCGGAGTAAGTTGTTCTCCCAACTGAGCTGGACAGAATGTCTCCCTGCAGATTTATTGTCTTGACACATGTTTTGATCTCTGCAGTACGTCACATCATCTCACTCTTAATTTTTTTGCTCTTTGAAGCGAAGTAGGAATTTTTTTCATTAATTCCAAACAATGTGTGGAACAAACATCACACATTTTTCGAAGAACCCAACGGCCAGTGTATCCATTTTCGACAATCGGGCGCCAATGTGAAAACTCCAGTTTGTCCGCGACGGGCATCGAAGCCGTGTCCCCTCAACCCGGAGTAAGTCGCTCTCCCGACTGAGCTACGCGGACAGTATGTCTCGCTGCAGATTTGTCGTCTTGACACATGTGTTCGCTTCTATAGTACGTCACATCTGTGAAAAGACAGAAAGAAACCTATCTGAATTTCACGGATTTTTTCGTACCAAGGGAAAATTTTGAATTTTCAGAAACCTTTCCGCAGTTTCTTTCTTATATTGACGGTAAATTACCGTTTTAGAGATCTGTTAACGGGAAATTCTGAATTTTCAGAAACCTTTCCGCAATTCCTTTCGTATATTAACGGAAAATCTCCGTTTTCACTTTTTCCGTATCAGTATGACGAGAAATTACCGGTAATAGGAGCGAATACTTGAGGTTTGATTAACTTTTAAATTCAATCGTCTGCCGAATTTTGAAGTTCCATAGAGAGACTGGATACTGTAGATAGGATATTGCATGAATTTTGGTTATTGTGCAACAGGATATTTCTTATCCTGTCCCCTAATTTGTGCACCAGCTATTTATTATATATTGCGTTACTGTAAGAAACCGGGTACTTAACTCATTGTACAGATGATTATACGATGTCTGTGTATCAGTCTTTGGACAACATAAGACAAAAACTATTATAGCTGTGAAAAGTAAATTTTATATTTAGGAGTTTTGTGAAATAATACTATAAAAAAATACATTCAACCTTTTTTAAAGATAACTGAAAGTCATTGTTAGTTTAAAAAATCAAGTTGCAAGGCATTTTGTTGCTTTGAAAAATCACGGTGAAAAATGCTTAATTTGTGAAAAGTCCTCCCATAGAAAAAAAAAATTATTACAAACCTATTCAGAAAAATAATAAGCTCGAACAGAAAATAAAATGACTGAATCACTCGCATTAATGACAAAGAAAAAAATCATCGTCGCGCAATTTACTTTACAATGTACGTGATTCGGGTTTCCGAGCGTTTGTGGCTTAGTGGTTAAAGACGTGCATTACCTGTTGAGCCAACCCAAAACGACGGGGGTTTGATGCCGACTGTAGCGGAAGAATTTTCTAGGGTAAGGGCTGAAAATTGCAGGGTCGTCGATTTTGCGGAATTTCAGTTTAAACACGGAAAAGCCTAAAATGGATTTTTTCTGAAATGAACGGAATTTCTGACTACGGAAAATCTGTGAAAATAGGAAAGTTAAAAGAAACCGGCACTTTTAAAAACGGAAATTTCTCAACAAGACGAACACCTACCGGCAACTTTGCTGCACATTATTTTCAGAAATTTTCCGTGAATTCCCACCACTTATTTTTTACAGTGTAACTAACGGCTCATTGTATTTGGAAAAACTATAGTATTACTTTGTCCGTCTGTCTGTGTGTCCGTAGATAAATCTCGGTAGAGCTTTTGGAAGAAACAGCATAATTTTCAAGAGCAATATGCCATTATGTCTTAAAAGAAAAGTGTTTGATCAATGCATCCTTCCAGTGCTTACGTATGGTGCAGAGACGTGGACCTTAACTAAAAGAGACATACAAAGGCTGCAGACAACTCAAAGAAGCATGGAGAGGTGCATGCTTGGTATAACCAGGAGAGATAAGAAGAGGAACTCGTGGATCCGAAAAATGACGAGAGTGGAAGACATCATGATCAGAGTTAAATCCCTGAAATGGCAATGGGCTGGACATACTGCCAGAAGGACAGACCATAGATGGACAGCCGAGATTTTAGATTGGATTCCAAGGGACAGGAAAAGACCCAGAAAAAGACCACATGGGAGATGGGTGGATGAAATTCGTAAATATGCGGGAGTGACATGGAGGAGACTGGCACAAGACAGACCGTTGTGGAGGAAACTTGGGGAGACCTTCGTCCAGCAGTGGATTGATAATGGTTGACAATGATGATGATGATGATCCATGAGTCATGTTCCAAAATTCTTTTTGTACCTTTTACATTCGATAGCCGGAACAATGAGAAATTTTTTCCGTGCATTTCTCGCTTTGTGCTATGCAAAGTTTTACGGCTGGGCGACGCAAATTCACATTTCCGTTTGGCACAATACCTTTGCTTGTAGTAGTCTGGTGTGAAAAATCCTTTGTGCATCCTATAGATGTACTTATGATCAAACATTTTCGTGCGTGTTTTTCAGGTTTGTCTAATGTAAAATGTTCCAGCTAGATGGCACGGACTTAGTTATTAACTCCATGATATTTCAACTTCTACGAAGTTTTCTTAACATCTGCTTCCTATCGATGATTAAAATAGTTCATGTAATATGCGATTTTCTGTATGCGCTGTTTTGCCAATCGGGGTCATACTAGTTGAATTTGGAGCTGTTGAGATTCAAAAGAATCCCAACAGAAAGAAAGTCCTGTTATAACCATTGCTATTGCAATGACAACAATCATCCAAACGTTTTCCAACTTTTCTGATGCGAAAAGTTTCCATTTGCTAACGCAAAATGCGATTTTTTGCTAGAAAATAGTTTATTGAATCAACTTATAAAAAATACCTTGAAATAACTAGCGTACTAGGTTTGAGAGCCTTGTCAAGAGATGTGCTCAAACCCCGTGCATTTGGTGTCACCGTTTTGTGTGTGTGGTCTTTTCTTCTAGAAAACTCGTGAAGATAATATTTAGTTTCAACCTGATCTGACTTTTTTGGCAAAGAGATAAAATTTTTCTGCAATATGCATATGGTCTTTCCGGGACTTTTGAGGAGCGTTTTTAAACAGCTTGAAGTTAATCTGCATCGGCAACTTACATTCCTCCCCTTACCTAAAATAGGTTAGAAATGGAAGAACGAATATTTGATTGACATACTCTTTGCTTCCTTCTTTTGCGGGATCTTTCGGGTACTTCAGTCTCAAGTTCTTCCTTATGTCCAGGCTAGCATTGACTATTCGGGTATGGGACAGCTTTCCAGGCAACAGTAGAGCAACCTCTAGAAAAAAAAAAAAAGAAAAAAACAACATCATATGTAAATGATTGAAGAAACATATAAACCATTACTTCTGGTCTTCAAATTTCACTAAACACAGTTGAAAAGAACATTTATTGTAACAAGGTACAAGTTGCCTTCTGATGACGGAATTATAAGTCGAAATTGTGCAAAAGCTTTCAAATCTAAACCAAACTAGCAGCTTGTAGAAATTTCTCGAATTCATTTCTATTTGAAGACGAATAACGCGGCACTGCAGGGCAGAGAGAGAGAGAGGTGAAAAATGAACCAAGAATTGAACTAGACATATGTCGGATGTTTTATGTTGAAGAAATCGGTCGAGTATTGAACAATAACGTGAGCTCATCATTTGTAACTTACTACGTGATACGGCGTAGATGACGTACTACTGAGATGCCGCATGAGTCAAATTGATGACGAAGCAGAGATAACACTGCCGGCGTAGTTCAATTGGAAGAACAGCCGCTCCGGAGTAGGAAAACGTGGATTCCACTACCGGCAAAGAAGAGAGGGTATACTTTGCACTGCAGTAAATCCTCTCATTGGTGAAAAGAGACAGAGCACGATCCGGATTGAGCGGTGGAAGCGGAACTTCCTTCCAAAGAGTTGGAGCAAACGGGGAAAATATTGCGAAGAACAGGCCTCTCTTTGATCTAGAGGGCGCAGATGTTCCAAAATCTTGATCCTCGAAAAGATGAACACTGCTATGTCTATTTCATTTGAAAATGATCGGAAGGTCTTGAAACGCATACATACGGCTATATGAGTTTCATTTGAAAATGATCATAGGTCTCGTTACTCTAAGCATGATTACGTGGAATTCATTAATATTCATTTCTACCCATGTAACGATTGAGTGGAATTTGCATACATCACATATCCATCTAAAATTTTAGTTTCAGGTACACACACACTATAAACTATTTAAAAAGAATAATATCATTATATGGTTTGATACGCAACATACCTTTAATACATATTAGACTTTCAGCAGATTCTCGGTGTGACTATCCTGGTATTCCCATATTAAACGTAAACTCAAGACATGTCCTAGGAAAGTTCACTATGATTCTGTAAGTGCTGTCTTGCTTTATTCCATACTAATTACGATAGTCACACCGAGAATGTGCTGAAAGTCTAATATGGATAAAAGGTACGTTGCGTATCAAGGCATATAATGATATTATTCTTAACTTCGATTGAGTGGAATGTATTAATATGCAATTCTACCCAGTATTTCTAAAGTTTTAGTCCAGTTTTAAATGTTGATGTCTTTTAAAGTGTACGGACGGACAAATGCACACAATTATTTAGCTGACTTGAAACTCCCGGGAATTTCGGGTGGATTTTACAGAAGATTTGTTTCTTCATGCAATTACGAAAACAGAAGGAGACGACAGTTTCTTCATTCTCACTAAATCGATCGAACGCCATTACATCTTCGCACGTCACGGTTTGTTTTCTTTCTCTCGTTCGATATTGCCCTTGAAATGCTCGGTAATGAAATTGAGACGATCAACAAAAGCGACACGACAACACGGTTCATGTTGAAATCCGCACGTTTTCCCCACCAAATTCTTGTTTTGATACCTTGAAATCCGAGAGGAAGCAATGCGTCTCTAAGTGACGTAAATCACTTGTCCAAGAGAAATAATTTTGTTTACGCCCAGACGGTATTTCTTTCCGACTAGGGAATTCAAGGCTGACTCTCCTAAATCTACTACGCGCTGAGCTGCGGGCGCTGACGTCACCCAAAATCACTGAAAGTGGTACACGTCAGAAAGCACATCAGGGACATGCGCTTTACCAACCGATTCATTACCTTGAAATTTCAAAATTTATTATTTACCCACTCGAGCATGAAAAGGAAGCTTTAAGTTATTTTTCCCGCGTTTGGGCATTTTGGTTTGTGTTTTTCGGCTTTTCTTTGTAGTCTTGACGGAGGAAAAACATCGTGGTTGTCCTAAACTGTGATAAGTGTAACCGTTGAAAAAAAAAAAAAGAAAGAGAGGAGGTAAAATCCTTTACGTACACCACTCCCTGAAAAAAATGTTTAACCAATGAAGGTTCATAAGAGAATTCGCGTAAAAGGCGAAGAAATAGGTCGTACAAACCTGGAGAAATTCAAACCCTCTGCAGTGAGTACCTCAGCGTTTAATAGGCTACATAAATAGTTTATCTCGAAAAATTCTATTGAAATGTTACTATATGCGAACGATTACAAACAAACAAAGGCAAAAATACACCACGTATGCGTTTATGAATACAATTGACTTGTATAGGATTAAAGCCACTGATAAATGTTTAATATGCATTGGTCACATTTGGATGACCTTCTAGCATGCGAAAGAACATCCTGTACATTGATGTATAACATCGAGTGGGTCAGATGTGCTTTAACTGCTTGTTGAGACCGCTATCGTAGTCTCCTGGTGGTATCTCGTGTGATTTTTAGTGTTTCCATTAACTGAATAATTCCCTCAGAGGATCTCGCTTTCAGCCATATGAAAGCATAAACATTGCAGTGACAGTGCTGAAGGGACTGCCAGAAATTAGCGGTAAAAAGTTTTTCACTATCACATCTGCAGACAGGGATGTTGGGTTATGTTCATATAATTAATGTGTAAATAACGCACATGGTAAATATGTATGCAGTATATATAAAAAAGTTCATAATATCACTATCAAGCCATCTGCTTTATTTGCAGTTCACAATGAAGGACTACTGGTATAAAGATGGGTTCAGTTAATATCGCTTTTAGATGCATTTTAAACGAACGCTTGGCGTCTTGTTTATTATTTTTCTCATTCGAAGTCGTACGACCACTGTGAGCAACTCAATAGGCTATAAGCAATCGCCCGTCCCTAATTTAGGCCCACTGGTTCCAGGGGAGGGACAGAGCCAAGGCTGTAAGGCAAAAACAACATTCGAGCAACGCCGGGTTTCGAACCTGGGCCCCTTTCGGACGAACGAGCTCGTTTAATTCAATCTATACATATCCAACATCAGTTATCTATTGAAATAATAAAACTGGGCACTAGATTTCAACAGAGGGAAATAATCACTAAGAAATGCTCTTACTCGTTAAAAAAACAAGTAAAACGTTTCGACGGACCTTGATTTTATTGAGAATAAAGATGGGTTCAGTTAATATCGCTTTTAGATGCATTTTAAACGAACGCTTGGCGTCTTGTTTATTATTTTTCTCATTCGAAGTCGTACGACCACCGTGAGCAACTCAATAGGCTATAAGCAATTAGCTTGAAACTTACAGGATATGTACAATAGGTTTGTTCATGCAAATGATTAAAATATCAGAGAAAATGCGCCCTCTCAACTGCCTGGTCTTGGATATATAGAACTGGCTCAAACGAGATGTTGCAATCAGTGAAGAGCCGACACTGAGCCAAAAGGGTGTTTGTTTCTTGTGTCTTACTATACCCCGTCGCCTAAAAAGGTCGCATTATGAACACCTGACGGACTTTGAGCGAGGAAGGATTGTTGGTATGAGAGAAGCTGGATTTATCTACCGCGAAATTTCCACTCGTATGAGACGAAACGCCAGCACAATGATGCGAACGTGGCTGGCGTCAGCGGACAGATGAGATCCGATGCACGGAAATCCAGAAAATAGATCGCACGACTAAACGGGATGACAGACACTTCTACCTCACGGCAGTGATCAATCGCACAGCGACATCCGCGGTGTGCAGCAGTGGAGCACTGTAACAAGTCAGGCTTTATCCTCCAGTACAGTTCGACGTCGTCTGCTTAACAGAGGACTGGTCGCTGGCAGCCTATTTCTGCGCATTCCTTTGACCCTCAACCACAGACACCTCAGGCTGCAATGGCGTCTCGAAGGTAGACATTGGCGCGCTGATTGGTAACAGGTAGTGCTTTCTGACGAGTCACGATTCAACTTGATGCACCATGATGGTCGCATGCGTGTTCGAAGACATCGTGGTGAACGGCACTTTGCAGCTTCATACTGGTCCAACGTGGTTTGGGGCGACATTTAGTTCAATTCGCGATCTAACCTGATACAAATTGAGGAAACCCTCAACAGCCAGCAATACATCAGGGATGTTTTAGAGGAAGAGGTGATATCCTTCCTTCAGAGTTGTCCTGGCTCTATATTCCAACAGGACAATGCTCTGCCACATGTGGCCCGGAACCGGAATATCCAAGATCTCTTCCATGCACGGCATATACAGATTCTTCCTTCGCCTGAACGGTCGCCGGATATGTCCCCGATCGAACATGTTTCGGACATGGTAGCTAAGCGGCTGGCCCGTCAAGCAGTTCCACCAGAACCCTGGTCTCGCACAGAAGCAGCATGGTAAGCAATTTATTCCCCAGGGCAATATCAAAAACCTCTTCTATTTAATGCCCCGCCGTGTAGAGGATGTTATTGTTGCTCGACATGGCTTCACACGATACTAAGCTTTGAAGCGAAAACATCTTGTATAGCTCTACAAAGGTAATCAGTTATCTCCTGTAACATAAGGAATCTGTGATATAAATTTCATTTGAATAGCGCGATTCTTTCTTGGTGTTGTAAATTTCACAAACAGCAGGGTACATACAGGGTTATTATAAACGACATAGGCATGTTCAACATTTTATAAAACTAAAACTATAAAAGTTATTGACACTCACGGTACACCGTTCTACCACCAATAGTAAGGTTTCTATATATATATAGATGGTGTCACTAAAAGATTGTACATTTTCACCGTTATATGACCAGCCACGCAAGATGGCCGCAAATGCTGTGGAGAAGGCGTTCTGTGTGCTTCAATTAAGCAAAACGAATTGTGTTACCGTTGTGCAACGGCGTTTTAGAACACGTTTCAAGAAATCAGCGCCGAATAGACAATCCATCTACGACTGGCACAAGAAACTTTTTTTTTCTTTTTTTTTGATTGGAGGTTTAACGCCCACCGTGAGCAACTCAGTCGCCCGTCCCTAATTTAGAGTCACTGGTTCCAGGGAAGGGAGAGAGCCAGTACCGTAAGACAAACACAACATCCATGCCTCACCGGGATTCGAGCCCGGACCCCTTTCGGACGAATGATCAGAGGCCATCGCTTACACCACTGCGCCACCGGGGTGGCCAAGAAACTTGAAAAAAACCCGGTATATTTGCGTAAAGGTAAAAGTTTAGGGAGACCATGTGTGTCTGGTGAACAAGTGGAGCGTTTTTGTGCCATTTTCCAACGCAGTCCAAGGAAATCCACAGCGACTGCGGGTCGGGAGTTACAAATTCCACAACAGACTGTTTGGAAAACTTTGAGGAAGCGTCTAAAAATGACTCCCTACAAACTGCAGTTATTGCAAAGTCTAAGCGCTAATGACAGAACCGCACGTCGCGATTTATGTACATAAATGCAGGAGCGTTTTGAATAAGATGGTTTTAGTGAGTGTCTAATTTTCAGCAGCAAATCGACATTCCTTGTCAGTGGGAAAGTTAGCAAACATAACATTCATATATGGGGAACTAAAAATCCCAGAGTAAGAGTGGAACATGTGCGAGATTCCCCAAAGGCTAATGTGTTCTGTGCTACATATATCCCGTAAGACAGTATGCGGCCCCTTGTTTTTCCAAAAAGACATCGTAACGAGAAGTTCCTATCCCGATATGCTAATTATTTGGATGATGCCTCAACGCACGAAAAGAGCGAGGACTTCATTTTTCCACCACCCTACTGGCATCGGGAACTTAGTAATTACCTCGATTAAAATCTTCCACAGCGCTGGATTGGCCAAGCAACAGGCGACAACATATCACTCACATTTTGACCACCACGAAGTCCATATCTAACACCCTGTGACTCTTTTTTATGGGGCTGTGTCAAAGACAAGGTTCCTCCCCTTCCTGTTAATTCTCTCTCTCTCTCTCTCTCTCTCTCTCTCTCTCTCTCTCTCTCTCTCAGTATATATATATATATATATATAGATCTTAAGCCATGTTATGGAAACACCTCTGTGCCTCTTCATTTCTGTTATCTATACTTCTTGCTACATATATATATAGAAGAGAAACACAACACAGCATTTATTGATATGCATTAGTACGGTGTCGGTCCACTTTTGGCCTTAATGCATGCACTGACCGTTTGAGACATGCTTTCGACAAGGTTTTGGAACACAGCGATAAGTATGCGCTTCCATTCAGTACATAATGCTGCCGCTAACTGTTGCTTAGTAGTAGGCCTTGGTTCCAAACTTCTTATGCGGCGCTCTAATTCACCCCATAGGTGCTCTATGTGATAAAGATCAGGGCTCTGTGCTGGCCAGTCCACACATGATACAGAATTATCGCCCAACCACGCCGTAACAGTCCTTGCTTTATGGCTCGGTACATTATCCTGCTGGTACCAACAAGGCTCGGTTCCATAGTATTGCCACAGAGTTGGTAGGGCATAATTGTCCACAATATCGAGGTAGACGTGCCAGTTAACAGGTTTGTCCACGATAATCAATGGGCCGGGACCATACCACGAAAAACATCCCCACGAAAGTACACCGCTGGCTCCAAAGTTGACCGTAGGAACAGTACACTGTGGTAAATAGCGTTCCCCCGGCTGCCGCCATACCCACACACGGCCATCAGACTGATGGATCGTGTATCTGGATTCATCAGTCCATAGGACCCGTTTCCATTGATCTACGGTCCACGATTAATGTTCTTTACACCATGCTGAACGACGAGTAGCATTCCAAGTGGAAATGAAAGGCTTATGGGCAGCCGCACGACCACGGAAACCCGTGGAATGAAGTTCTCTGCGAATGGTACGTATACATACCGAGGTTCCAGCATTTTTACTCACCTGTACACTGAGGTCTTGTGCAGTACTCCGTCGATTAGCTGTAACGATTCTCCTGAGGTTTCGACGTCCTCTATCACTGATTTTCTTTGGTCTGCCGGTGCGTTTTGCTGCTTCAGGCACGTCATGTGTCTTCCACTTATTCAGGACAACCAAAACAGTTGACTTGGGTATGTTGAAACGCCTCTCGGTTTCTCTCATGGACAACACACTAATATATCACCAAACATCTTTCCTTTCCCAAAGTAAGTTCTCTCTCGCCGCGGCATTTTCACTCAACCTCAGTATACGATATGATCGCAATCAGCTGCAGGCTTGTTTCTATACCGTTTACAGCTGTACCGCGCATTAAACAACGCAGATGATCCGTTCATTTACTTTTGAAAGGGTGTCCGGTGACTTGTCAATATAGTGTATATACACTGCTAGCCACCCGAAATGCAACACCAAGAAGGAAGCATCCGATTGGCCTGAAATTCGCAGCATGCGTCGCCCGCGAGAGGACATGCAAACGATTAGCATTGCAGGGCATATGCAAATCATGTGCGCCCGGCACGCCACCGAGAAGCACTATAAGAAGGGTGCACAGAAGGCGGGGTGTAAATAGTGGAAGTGTGTTGTGCTGCCGGACCTGTGCGTGGGATGCTTCCTGATGCCTCGTCGCAGAATACGGCAGTCATTCCAGCACGTTTCGGAGTTCGACAGAGGACGAATAGTGGCTTATCGCGACAGCGGTTTATCGTACCGAGACAACGGCGCCCGTGTGGGACGACATCCAGCCACAGTGAGGCGAGTATGGATTCGGTGGGTGCAGGAGGGACGGACGGACCGACGTGAACGATTGCCGCAGCCGCGGCACACTACCGAACGAGAGGACCGGAATGTGGTGCGGCGAGCATTGAGTGCTCGCACTGCCACATCACGAACGTTAGCGCAGGAATTAGGGTGTGTTGCGCAACAACCTGTGTCAGCACGTACCGTTCGACGTCGTCTGCAGGAGCGGGGACTTGTCGCACGGCGCCCATTGCTCCGATTACCATTGACGTTACACCACCGGCGAGTGCGGCGTCAGTGGGCCGTTGAACGCCGCACCTGGACTACGGAATGGCACGACATTGTCTTCTCCGACGAATCCCGCTTCTGCCTGCAACACCACGATGGTCGGATCCACGTGTGGCGGCACCACGGCGAGAGACTGTATGACGCCTGCATTATGCGTCGCTATACCGGTCCGTTGCATGGCGTTATGGTTTGGGATGCAATTGGATATGACACCCGCACCCCTCTGGTACGCATTGCCGGTACACTCAACAGCCACCGCTACATCTCCAATGTTTTGGAGCCTGTAGTCCTCCCTTACCTGCAGGACCTGCCAGCGGCCACGTTTCAACAGGATAATGCGCGCCCGCACGTGACACGCATCGTGCAATAATTCTTCACGGCCCACCAGGTGTCACTGCTGCCGTGGCCCGCCTGTTCTCCCGATATGTCGCCCATCGAACAGGTCTGGTCGCTGATCGGCAACCGAGTGGCCCGGCAAGCACCACCCGCGGCCACGCCTGATAACTTTGGCAACGTGTGGAAGCAGTCTGGACCGACATACCCTAAGCCCACATCTAAAGCTTATTTCGTTCGATGCCGCGGCGTGTAGCGGCTGTTATTGCCAGCCATGGGGGCCACACGAACTATTGATGTCTGCGTGTTCCGCAAGTCGCACGGGCCTGTAAGCTCAATAGTTTCATCTTTGTATCTGTTGTTATGTGTCCAGTAAATCTGGCTTTGCTATCTTGTGTCCTTCTTGGTGTTGCATTTTGGGTGGCCAGCAGTGTATATGCATACACACACACACACACACACACACACACACACACACACACACACACACATGGTTGCATATAAACTACCTGATCAAAAGAATGAAGTATCCCCGGACACTTGACTATCCACAAGCTCTCTATTATAGGAAAATAATTAATATCGAGTCTGTCCACCCCTTGCTGCTGTCACAGCCTCCACTTTGCTGCGAAGGCTTTCCACTAGGTTCTGGTTCGTTGCGGAGGGAATTGCCTCCCATTCTGCCACAAAAGTATCAGTCAGGTTAGTCACTGATGTCGGGAGGTTTTGCCTGGTTCGAAGTCGGCGTTCCAGTTCATACCAAAGGTGTTCAATAGGGTTGAGATCGGGACTGTGTGAAGGCCAGTCAAGTTATTTCACACCCATCTCATCAAATCATTTTTCACGGATCTCGCTTTTTGGACTAGGGCAATGTGCTGATGGTAAAAAAAAAGGGGGTCTTCACTGAACTATTGCCGTAATGTTAAGAGCCCAGAATTGTTGCGAATGACATTGTAGGCCACAGCGTTAAGATTCCCGTGTACTGAAATTAGGGAGCCTAGCCCAAACCGTGAAAAACAGCCCCAGGGCAGGATGTCTCCTCCACCAAACTTTACAGTTCGCATAACATTCTGGCAGGTAGCGTTCACCAAGCATCCTCCACACCCAGATTCATCCGTCAGACTTCCAGATGGTGAAGCGTGATTCATCTCTCAAGAGAACGCGTTTCCACTGCTCTAGGGTTTATTGGGGCTAAGCTTCACAAAACTCCAACCGACGCTTGGCGTTGATCTTGCTGGTGTTAGGCTCGTGTACAGTTGCTCAGCCATGGAAGCCCATTCCCTTCAGCTCTAGACGAACAGTTACGGTGGTGGCGTTGCTTCCAGAGGTATTTTGAAACTCGGTAGTGAGTGTTGCAACTGAGGACAGGCGACTTTGTTGCATCCCCTACTTCGGCACCCGCTGGTCCTTCTCTGTTGTTTTACGTGGCTTACCAGGTCGCAACTGTGCTGTTGTTGTTCCTGGGCGTTTCCACTTTACAATAACATTATTTACACTTGATCGGGGGCAGCTGCAGCTGGGCAGAATTGTCTCGAATTGACTTGTTGCTAAGATCGCATTCCATGACTGTTCTACGTGGAAAGTTACTGCGTTCTGCCATACGGTGCATTCTACTCTTCATGCTTGTCCATGGTGTTTGCCGGGCCACGTGCACCTTCTTATACCTGTATGGATCATGGCTGTGACGTACATGGGAAATTCCACTACTCAAAAGGGGTGTTATGATACTTTTGATCACATAGTGCATCATGATCATCAACTATTCTCATTATGCCGGATGAAGGTCTCCTCAAATCTCTTACCAATTCTCTTCCACATATACGAGGACTGTGAGAAAAAGAAGGAGACTGCAGCTGTAGCGAGGCAACGACGTGCGTTAAAATGGTAGTGGTACTTAAAAAGACAGTTGTTTGCTGAGTTGGTATGGCGAAAGGTGTCGATCGGTGATTGTACATTCGGCAGAGAGAGGGAGAGAAGTGAAGGTATATCCGATTTCGACTGCGTGCGTAATGGCTGCGATAAAGGAAGAGCAGTATACTGCGTTGAAATTTTGTTATCGCCTGAACAAAACATCCGCCGAAGCATACGAAATGTTGAAGGAGGCATATAAGGAAAATGTTCTGCCACGCGCAACACCATTTAGGTGGTTTAAAGAACTTCAAGAAGGCCGACAGTCGGCAAGAGAGAAAGGTGGGCCAGGCTGTTCGGCGATGGTTGTTACTGGTGAAGTGATCACCACTGCTGTTGTTATAGTGCAAGAAGATCGTCGAGTGACAGTAAGGCAATTGGTAAAACTACTGGGAATGTCTCACAACATTATTCATGCGATATTGCGTGATTATTTGCATTTGACACACATGTGTGCAAGGTGGGTTCGACGTTTGCTAACACCCAAAGAAATGCAGGTGCCCGTTGATGTCTGCCGAACTTGGAGAACGAAGTTTGAGGAGCTTGACAGTGCTTTCCTGGATACCATAATAACCGGAGATGAGTCATGAATTCATCATTAAGATCCGGAGTCAAAGCAAAGTTCTGCGTGGAAGTCCCTTCTTCTCCCACACCAAAAAAGGTAAGGTTGTGCCTTCCTCTGGGAAGACAATTATTATCGCATTCTTTGATAGTGTCGGGTGGATTTATAATCACATAGTACATCCTCATACGACCGTCACAGGTGACTATTATGTTACTTTTCTGCGATATTTGCGGGAGCATATACAAAAAAAAAGTCTACTCTGCACGCAGAAGGGTAGACACATCACCACGATAATGCCACACCCATGTAACAAATGTTGTAATGGAATACTTAGCCAAAAACAACATTTCTTGCCTACCACATCCGCCCTACAGCCCGGACTTGGCCCCTTGTGACTTTTTTCTTTTTCCATCGTTAAAAAAATCATTACGTGGTTAACGCTTTCGATCAGAAAAGGCCGTTAGCAAAAGGACAGAGGCCATTTGGAAGGAACTGTCAAAAGTTGGTTTCTCTTACGTGTTTTAAGAGTGACAGAGAAGGTGGCACAAGTGCATTTCAGCTAACGGTGCATATTTCGAAAAGTACCTCAGTCACCTTGACACTGACTAGCTTCGTTGGTACGCTACAGCTTCGTTCTGTTTCCGACAGCCTGCGTAATATACATATATATATTGAAGGCTTTTGCCGCCCCGGTGGCGCAGTGGTCTAAGCGCTGGCTTATGACCATTCGTCCGTGAAGGGTACGGGTTCGAATCCCGTGAGGCATGGATGTTGTGTTTGTCTTACGGCGCTGGTTCTCTTCCTTCCCTGGAACCAGTGGCCTTAAATTAGGGACGGGCGACTGCTTATAGCCCACTGAGTTGCTCACAGTCGTCGTTAAACCCCCAAACAACAAACAACAACAACAACAACTGAGGGCTCACTGAATTACGACCACTCCTATGCGCATGAGTTACATCAATACTATCGTAACGAGGGGACAAGGACGTGGGCTCTATGCTAAAGAGGTGTACATAAGGGGTTGGTAATTCGTAAGAGAGAGAAGTTATGGACTTAATGGGAAAAACCAAGTGTAAATCGGAGTTTACAAAAGGGCAGTTGTGGGCGCACGAAAGGCTGATGCGTCCATTTCGGAAACAGTGACATTTGTATGTTGTTCGAGGGCCTCATCAGTTGAAGTGTACCAGGAATGGTGTCAAAATGGCGAAACAACCAACTGGCGATGCGAAAGGTGGATTCTAGAGGTCAAGAAATAACTGGGCTGAGCCAAGGGCAATCAGCGTAGCACAGTTTCGCATTTGACGGCCCGGTACAATATGGGTTAACCAGAAACAATATCTCGCTTGACTGTTCGTCGCACACTGGCTGCTGGCACGGTGGGTCACAAAAGCAGACGACCTACACACCACTCTCTCCTAACAACAATCTATCAACGTAAACGACTTGTTTGGGGGGTGAGGGGAGGGGTGTTTAACGACCGCCGTGGGCGACTAAATGGGCTATAAGCAGTCTCCCGTTCCTAATTTAGGGCCACTGGTTTCGGAGAAGGGAAAGGGCCAATGTCCAAGACAAGTACACCACACTTGCTTCAATCAGGACTCGAACCCGGACCCACTCGAACGAACGGTCAGAAGTCATTGCTTATACCACTGCGTCACCTGGATGGCGAAACGACCCTTCTGGTTCCAACAACATGCAGATTGGACCATAGAACACTGGAAGCAGGGAGTGGGCGGGTCCGACGAATCTCGATATGTACTCCCATTCTGTCGATTGTCGAGTCCACATTTTGCGTCAGCAGCATGAAGCCATGGATCTTCCATGCATGACATCGACATGACATTCAAGGCCGGTTTGGGCGGTTGTATGATATTAGGCATGTTTAGCTACCATGAACTGGCAGCCCCTGGTAAGTGAGGACCAAATATGGAAGTCGGCTACTAGCAGGGACTACTAGTAACCGGCTTCCATATTTGCATACCCCACAATGTTGTACCACCACCCAAAGGGGAATGGACTCTTCGAACAAAATGCCTTATGCCATCGGGCCCGCTTAGGCAGGAATAGTTCGACAAACACAGTGCTGATACGAGATATCTCCAATGGCCTCCGAACTCGCATGATCTCAACTCAATTGAATATCTGTGGGATGTTATGAAATGCCAGATGTGACAATTGGACACACCACCCAATTCCATACAAGAACGGAGGCCTCAATACAAATAGTCTTGTTGCAGAACGCCGCCATACTGTGCAGACTTCTCGTAGAGTCGATGCCAGACCAGGTAGCGGCCGTTTTTCTGGCTGAAGGAGGTGCCAGCAAATATTAGGTAGATGGCTATGTTGACCCTGTCGTACATTTCGTGCTACACCCCTCAAAGCACCCACTATCATCGCATGCTGAAATTTCGTTAGATCACACAGCTTTTCAATAAGGCCGTCAAAAATGTATTCCGAACTACGTACTACTACTCAGTGTTCCTGTTCACGTAATTATTTGGCCGTAATGGCGTGACGACAACCGATGACGTATCAGTTGTTTGCATAAAATTCTCTGCATATACACTGGCGGCATTACATGGTTTTCGCTAACAAAATAAAAAATATTTACAAATTATTCAATCCTAAATTTAATTTTAAAATATCCAGCTTTTTTTAAATCTACTTAAGCATTATGGACGATAATTGACCTTTAGTATTGGTTTATTGTATTTTCATAAGGTGTATGATTGTCACTTGTCTCCACAGAACCTTTTATTTATGTTTATCCCATTTCTTCGTGTCATTCCTGCATCATTTATTCTCTTACTTTTCATATGATGTTATGTAATTATTGTGGTTATTTATTTAATGTACTTATTTGCTCGCATCAAATTTGTAAGATTCGGAAAAAGCGAATCCATTTCTGTGCATTTTTGTCGCTATTTCAATACAATTGTAGTTGCACCGCAGGACACGTGAGTGCGTATGTGCGATCTTCATAATTACGTACGGGGGTCCTAACAAAAGTTCTGTACATTGTCCATTTTTGAGAAAAGTGTGAAGTAACGGAGAAAACGTACCTTATTGCTGTTCAATGTCCTCCCCTCCGCTGCTAATGACAGCTTGCCAGCGGTGAGGTAGGTTCTGGATGCCCCGTAGTACGCCATCTTTGTTCAGCTGTCGTATTACTCGGGTCACGTCCAATGACAGTTCGTCCAGCGATTCGTAGCTGATGCCACCGTGCCAACTTTTTAACTTTGGGAAAAGATCAAAGTCGGGTGGACTAAGATCAGGGCTGTATGGTGGGTCGGATAAAGTTTCCCAGCCATATTTCGACAAAAGTCTCCGTGCCGACGCCGCACCATGACACGATGCGTTGTCATGCAGCAAAATCTCTCCCGCTTTCAATAAGTTTGGGCGATTTTGACGAATTTTGGGTCTCATTTTGTTCTCGGAAAGAAATTGTGCTTCGATCAAAAGTTCCTTCCCCACAAACTTCTTGCAAGGCAATGTGGATCTGTGTCGGAGTTTTCTCCCTAAGAGTTTCTATTTTCACTTACGAGCGCTGGTCTAACACTGTGACTTGACCTGAGGAGCTGCACGCTTCCACTTCCCAACCCTCCCACGTCCACACAGCAAGTGATAGCGTGTCGTTCTGACACCACTGCGTTGCTGAGAGTCTGACCTTGACATGACGCAATCATTTTCCCGATTGCATCATCCGCTTCCGTTTTAGATTAACGTGTACACCACTTTTTTTATGACCCTCGTATACATATGTGAGAATATGAGTTCTGCTAACCAAATGCAAAATGTACTATTATACTCCAGATCAACCTAAGAGTGTTGTGCTATTGTGGAAGATACGGAACAGCTACCTCCGCTACGAAAAGTAGTCTCTAGCGTTTAGAGTTAACAGCAACAAAATTGGTGCTCAGAATCCATTTTTGTTTGCTCAGTAGTTTACTTGGCAAATTGATATTTAAGATTAATTTTCAAAACGGCAGAGGGTTTTAGGAATAGATTTGATGTGAGAAGGTCCTCAATCAAGAACGTCGCACTTTCGACCACTGACTGTCCACCTGAGAAATGTACGTAACTTAGAGAGAGGGTGGGGAGAGATGGAAGGAAAAGACTTCTCCCAACATTTACAACACAGAGACAGTGAATTGACAATCTGGTAAATAAATGCATGAAGAAGGGGTAAACAGCTGTACGGGAAACATTTCGTTGAAGTTCGGACCCCAACCTCGCCCGGATTTTGTTCGATCCACCACTACTTTTCTTGAAAGAGAGAGCAATGCAATGAGCTTCGGTTGGGTCATAAAGCCAAAAATGGGGGGGGGGGGGGGTCAGTGGGCGAGTAATGACTTGGCAACAAAGACACAACAGGAGTGGAGGGTGACGTGGACTAAAACAATTCTTACGTTCTACGGAGACGTTGTGAGCTGGTTACCCTACCTCCACAATAATACAATTTTAGGTTGATTTGCAGTGCAGGCACTCAGCATAGGAACGAGGAGTGAGATAGCACAAGTGATAATATATTAACAAGTTTTCATTATATAGAAAGTGACGCGGTCAACTTAATCGTTTAAATCTATTTCAGTAAATACCATACAGCACTTTTTAACACGTTTCTCACGGAACTTTTCGCACAGAAGTAACTTTTTTTCCATCAATGATCAGACGTGTAACGTACCAGGAGATGTGACGTACCTGCCAGAAGGACGCACACGACATAAAGGCAGATAGGAATCAGAATTAAAACGTCCGCGTAGCTTAATTGGTAGAGCAACTTGTTCCGGAATAAGCGGCCTCGGGTTCGAATCCCGGCGTAGACCAAAAATGACGGAGAAATTCACTTCGTTATAATGGCGCCCGAACTATCCGGATGACGCGACCGTTCAAAATCTCGCATTGGTGTGATGTTATTTCCACACCGCGAGATAGGAAAAATAAGAGAATCCTTTCTCCAGCACTTCGAAAAAAAAATAAGGGGAAGATGATGTAACGTACCAGGAGATGTGACGTACCTGCCAGAAGGACGCACACGACATAAAGGCAGATAGGAATCAGAATTAAAACATCCGCGTAGCTTAATTGGTAGAGCAACTTGTTCCGGAGTAAGCGGCCTCGGGTTCGAATCCCGGCGTAGACCAAAAATGACGGAGAAATTCACTTCGTTATAGACGTTCTGTTGCACAAAGTCAAAAACCTAAGCACTGCTGAAAAAAGAACTTCTGAAGAAGGCAGAGGTCGCGCTGCCGATAGCATTCTTTGCAATTTGAGAAAAAAAAAAATCGTTTTGGCGATTACCTTTTTGAACTGTTATAACACTTTGGCGAAAAAAAAATGAATTTGGCGAATAAGTTGGCGAAAACTTTAAAAAAGCTAGCGCTACACCTGAGAAGGCTTATACTAATTTATTAGCACGTTTCTTAAGGAACAGTGTGTGCTTATACAATAGTATCACCATGCCTGCCCGTCCGTTTGCTTGTGGACACGATATCTCTGCATCTCTTAGATTTGAAAAATTCTTTTGGGAAACTTGAGCAGTGACAACGAAGATACCTTCGTATTGGTCTTCATTGATGTACAAGTTTTCTCTAAGGATGCAAATGCTGATGTTATCGATTTCAAAATACAATTTTTCCCATATCATTTCTTCTAAATTCGATTCGATCGAGAAATAAGTTCTACACTTCAATTTGATAGAAGCGCAGATATCTAGGCTGTTGATAGATGGATGTCAACGGAAATGCCATGCCATGCCCTCCCCTTCCCTGAGGGAAAATAATTTAATCAATTAGATTTCTAGAAGTGGAGATATCGTGCTGATAAAGAGAACATAAAGCTACTGCGAGTTCTGAATATTTCCCTTATGCGTATGCTATCGGGAAGACTCGTGTGTGGTCTGATGCTTCATTTTGCTTTTGCTTTTATAACATTTTTATGGATATCATAATCGTCCATGAGCTTCAGAAATTGCTCCCAATGAATACATTGGTCTCACAAATGCTCTGGATCGCAGTCGTGCTTATGGACTTCCCTTTCTTTTTTCTTTTCTTTTTTGTACCATCCTTCAAGCAAAATAATGATGGAGGAAGTTCCTACGTTCAATACTAAGACACTGGTATTAATGAACGATTTAGTTCCAGTGAGATATCCGACACCGCTGAGAATGAAATTGGACAAAGAAAGAGGAAGTGAGGATGAATTCCATCTTTAATTAAGAGAAAGATGACCTAAAGTTGGCCACCAGGAAGGAAATAAAAGTAACTTGACACTAACTACCCTCGTCAGAAAGACAGTTTTCCTAAGGTCATTCACCTCTTTTCTAAACTGGATGAATTTACTGCTGCAGATTTTAATTGAGGCCTTTAAGTAATTTATGCTACTCATACCAAGAAAACAGTTCGTTCCTTTTTTACAGTGTAGTTACCAGAGCTTACTGAAAACTAAGGAAACATGAAAAGAGGCGTTTCTTTCCTTGCATGAACAACAGAAAAAATATTTGTATGTTAGCATGTATGGAAGTAAAGCAATGTATGCAAACCTCTGTTGAGCAGAAGATACATTACACCAAACGTTGGGATCTTTCTCCAAACAAAGAAGGCTTTACTTTCGTCAACTTAAAGCATGAAGAAAGAAAAACAAATCACTGTATGTTTGACCAAGATGCATACAGACCATCCACAAACAACTGAACTATTCGACTAAGAGAATGCACTTCACCTGATCCAGAAAATCGAAAAAGAATATCGTCCATTGGCAACCATCAAACTGTCAATTGGATCGCTTAACCGGTGAATTTCCCCATTCCTCGTTTTAAGATGTCACTCTAATTGGGCAAGTGTTGGGTGAAAACTTTACCTGGAGAACGTCAGAATAGGACATCCACTAGAAGGAGAATGCTCGGTCAATCAAGCCACTCATAAAGTGTAGGCTGGGCAGTTCTATAACGGATATTTTCATTTGATATGCACGCACAAACTTTCAGCGCTTTTTTGTGGAAAATGGTAGCATATTTACACTGTAGAGATGTATGTGGGTCTTGAAGTAAGGGACTAATTTATCATGATTATATACCAATCGGAGAGAGTCGCTTTAAGGGAGAGGTTCACTGGTGGGAACGAGTGTTCAACAGACCTTTAATGCTATGTGAGAGGCGCATGCGCGCCAAGAGGTAAATAGCTGTTCCGAATTTTGGATACAGTTCTAACCATACCTAACCTCTGCCTTCGTCCTCAGCTAATCGGGATACAATATATATTATCCAATTAGCCCAGCTAATATTCCAGAAGAAGCAATCACAACTGCATTTGCCCCTTTCGAATTTCCGTTTCTGAATTTCGGCAACTGTAACGCAGTTCAGACTTCCAACTCTTCATTCCTTTTCCACGTGGATGCTGTTTTAATCTTTTCCGAAGAAGAAGATCAACACACGAAACATTCCCAACCACTTCCAATAGCTTCAGAAGTGTTAGTTAACAATCAACGTTTGCAAATGTGCCACTGCGGTTCCAGCAAGATCTCTTCTGGGATACTGTTACCGCAGCTCGACACGAAATCTCTTCCTGGAAAAAAATCGAAACCGACATATCCATAAAATAACTTTATTAGCATAGCCATGAACAGCAGCCGATTTTGCATCAATGGTGGATGCCAATGAATTTGCGGTCGAAACTGCACTGCAGTCCCGAAGATTTTGTGATTTTGAAAAATTTTCGAAATCACGAAATATATATTTTGTGATTCCGATGGTTATGTGATTTCCGTGATTCAGTTCTGTGTGCAAATGCACTTAGAACTGCACTGCACCGAATCATACCACAAAATCTTAAGTCCCTCGCATTCCTCTTTTACAAACTCCCGTCACCTG
Organism: Macrothele yani; assembly: GCA_039090855.1. Classification (NCBI taxonomy): domain Eukaryota; kingdom Metazoa; phylum Arthropoda; class Arachnida; order Araneae; family Macrothelidae; genus Macrothele; species Macrothele yani. Next base: position 175,383,149 of record CM077002.1, on the reverse strand, counting down.
CTGAAACAAAAATTCAATTTGCGATAGGGAATTACCAGTCGCGTATAGAGCGATTAAATATTTCCACCGCATGCTGGAAGTGCCAACTTGCTCTCTAGAGTGACCCAAAGCCAAAAGCACTCCCCTCGTTTGCTACGACAACTCGACTTTAATGGTAGGTTTACCTTAGACATCATGAAAATGAAGGGATCAGGAAATATCCCTACAGATTTTCTCCCCAGCATAGCCACAATAATTTCACTCCCTCATGTTAACTATCACCAGATAGCAGCCGATTATGTTAAACATCCGGAACAACAAGAACTGTGGTTTTCAGATTCCATTTGAAGTGCGGCAACTTTGCTTTTCTGATCCATCAACGAAATATCGTGCGCCGTTTCAGCTAGACCTACTCGAGTATACATGCCGTCTGAACACAGCTCGACTTTTGATACTCAGCATAATTTCTGGCATGCTGACATCTAAGCAACTTCCAGCTTCTTTCATGGCAGTCCATTGATAAAGTATACCGAGGGTGAAATAAATGTTGACTTCCACATCAAAATTCTTGAATTATATGGTACAGAACAGCTCCATTGTGAACTCTTCTAGCCTTTCAGATACAGTATGTTCAGATAGATTTCCCTACACCACCACTACTTGTCCAATAGCTGCTGGCGAATTATCATTTCACACGGTAGCCAGAAACTTTTCCTCTTGCAATGGTTACTGCTCACTGTGCGAAAAAACGCTGTAATCCAGATTGTTTCTTGCTTCGGTGTGCCATGAAAAATTGCTATGGATTAGGGCCGGAGCTTCAGAATTTCTAGCTCGTATCCTGTGAATTACAAAAATTAGAACCTCAGAACCTCCAGAAGGCAACTTTTGTGAAAGGATTATGTTTTTCAATTTCCAAAGACTTATCGAGAAAGTCAACAACTGTTGGTAAATACGAGAATAGGAGTTCCCCACTTTTTCTTTCTTTCTTTCTTTCTTTTTTTTTTTAATAAAATCTGCTCTTTCTTGGAATCGGATCCAATTCCTACACAATAGGCTCGACAAACTATCCAAACCGGTAAGCCTACTTCTACAAGTTCATATTTAAGCCCTTCGCCTGTTTCTTTGTTCCAAGATGCTGGCTGAAAGGTTAACGTTGTTATAAAGTGAATACTGCAAAGGGTATGACAGATTTGTGCATTTGAATGTCTTTTTTTAAAAAGGAGGAAGACTGATAACTTAATCCACAAAATTTTAGCGCATAGTCTGATTATCAAGAACATGATGCAGGTCAATAGCTGAAAATGAAAAAGATTTGCCTTGAGGTAAAGGGATTGACATGAAATATTTTGTTGTAATGCCGTTGATGAATGTGGAATCTGAACCACACAGCGCCTCGGTTATCCAATAGAGATGTACACTGTTGGAAATCTTGAAGTAGGTTGCCCCAAAACGGAGTGCCACAACAGCTAAACCACATTTTGGAGTAAAACCTTTTGGAGCCATGGTTTACCACTGTGTGGTACAAAATTGCACGAATCGCAACAACATGGTGCAATTCGTGCAACTTCGCACCAATCAATTTACGTACCATAACATGGTGCATAATTGCTCTCTGTTGTGAGTCTCGTGGATCACACAACGCTTTATTTTTGCTGCGAAAGGTAGTACAGCCAGCTGGTGTAGTTTCACTTTTTAGTGCAACATCGCACAAACTTTTTTAATAGTTTATGCACTTCACCGGAAAAATATTCAAGCTATAATCCTTGCGTTCCCGAAGAGAAAGGTCAATTATTATGTGACATGTCACATTGGTTTTGAGCGAAGCAAAAACAATTGAGAGTTTACAAATAAATCTCCACAAGAGAAAACCTGACAACACGTTTCTTTGGAGCGTTTCTTTCCAAGCCACTCTTCTTTTCCTGGAAATAATTCAAAAGTAAAGACACGATAGAAACTTGCCAAGAGTTCTATTTTTTCCATACTTTTGAACATTCGGGAACCACATGCATGCCATAGCGAACAGTCAGCGCGAATCATTTTATAGCTTTGGCAGTCAGAGGCACATATCTGGTAGTACTACATATTTGAGCAGGAGCGTGTTGTCTCTGCAGTCTGAGTTCAAGAACAACTTTACTTTCAGTAATGTTTCATTTAATAATAGATTTATCTTACAAAATAATATTGTAATACTCTTGCCCTGTTAGTGATTCAGCATATAAAAATGTGCACAGTGCCAAATTAAGTTGCGCTTGCAATTATGAGCGACAGAATCATGCATTAGAGCTGTAAAGGCGAACATATCGGTTATGATGAAAAGTTTACAAACTTTTCCCCACGTGGAAGGATTTATTATGTCATTGAGAAAATGAATAATTTGAGAGAAAGTAAAAAAATGGTGAGTCTTCAAGTGTAAATATTGTGTCCATTATTGTGAATCCTGTGATTCAAGCCTGACACGATTTTATGAAAAACATTTAGACATTTTTATTAATCACTTTTTTATTATGCTCTGTTCTGTGTGAAGGTTACGTTACAAATATTTTGGCCTCGCATACTAGTGCATTATTTTCTTGATAACCTCGTTTAGTGAAAATTGATCACATTCTTAAGCTTACAGAAAAACAAAACAGGACCGTATTCTAACCAGACTTAAAGAGTTATTTGATAGATCTAAATAAATTATTAAATAAATAAATAGATAAAGCACTTCCAGTCTGAAGAGTGTCTGAAATGCAATGAACCTTGGGTTGCTGTTAGGGGTTTGTCAAGGAAATTCTCACGACAGGAGAGAGCTGAAGAGGAATGTGCTGTACGCCACCGAAAGAAAAACAGAGCTCAAGCTGAGCGGCGGCGTCCCTGGTTTTTAAGCCTCTATAATACCAGCAGCTAGCTACAAAGGAAATGCTTAATTAGACGCGACTAAACGAAAATGATCTTCATATCGGTAATACGTAGGCTTTCGGCGCAACTGATCATAGATTCGCAGACCGAAGCAAGGACACTGAGGGTGTTATGATAAAACAGCCTTGTCCTAAATACGTTTCATCTCGCAGCCTCCGTACGAGGAACGCACACACGCGTCGCACGTGTTGACAGCAGCGGGAGGCTGAAGAACTCTTGGGTGGATGACAGGGATCACCACCGCGGTGCCATCTGGATGATCAGCTCACGATGATGATGATGCCAGGGATTACGTTCAAGTCAAGGACTCGGTCCCGCCTCGGCGTCAGGGTTCAACTCAGCAGTGAGGTTAATGGCGCGAGCATCTCCAGGGGTGGGAAGCCTTTGGTAAGGGTGCGTTGCACCCTGGCGTCGTGCGAACGAATAGCATGGGGGAACCGAGTGGGGGAAACTTGTTGTAATGATACACTAGGTTTCGGGAAAGTGTGTTCTATCTGACAGCCCGCGTTGAAACAGCCATATTACCTTAAATTCAGTTACGGGAAATTCATTGCTTTTGATGTCAATTGATTCTGACACATTAAAATGATTTTTGCCTAAGGGTGTAAGTTTTTTATACACTTTGCATCAAAGAAGTTCGGAACAGAATTCACTGCGATATCAGCAATGAATATTTCAGGTTTCTAAACCAAATTTTTTGTTATGTGGAAGGTTATATGATTTACTGTGTTTTTATTAATTTTTATTTTATTTTTTACGGAAATGCCAAGCAAATTTGCCGTGGGCGAGTGGTCAGAGGCGCGGGGTTCTGCAGAAACATCAGAGTTTGGTTAGAGTTCGTTTTCCAGTTGAAGCATGGATGATGTGCTTGTCCTCTGGTCCTGGTTCTCTCCCTTTCTTGAACCACAGCCCCTAAATTAGGGACAGGCTACTCATAGGTGCTTACAAGAGCCATTAAACACCCGAAAAGAGGAACTAGTTCACTGTGGGGGTCGTATGTGATAACCGTACTTTATGTGGAACACATATGGGAAAAAACGAAAAGGTAAGCAAGCTACGAGTGGCATCGCTAGTTAAGGACATGGGTCGGGGTGGGGGTGCTGAACAAAGCATAATATTTTTCCTTACCAGTCACCAAGACTAGTACGATAGTAGGTTGTGAACGTTACACTGCCTGGCAACTACTACTACACGATACGTGCAAATTACAGTGGATTTCGATTCACTTTGGCAAACTTTTCTTCCCCAATGAGATTTTTCATATTTCTTTTTCTCGACAACATATCCAAAAGAGTTTATAATCCTTACTGTAATACTCATAGATATCGTTTCGAAAGTGTATACTAGTAAAACCGACGACCGTGTCGACAAAGCTTATACCGTTCCTTTACCCACGCTTTGACGCAATCTGTTGTGCGACGAGAACACTGTGTTCTACTGAAAGAGGGAAAAATGGCCTCGCCAAAGCAGCACTGAATAGAAAGGCGCCAACAACTCTGAGAAATGAAGAACGATCTGCCTTTACTTCTTTATCACGCTTGGCTTACAGAAAACAGCTGCGGAGTACAAGTAGTTTGACGATTTCCTGTGTAGCAAGATTGTACTATTTAAATTTTAAATAGTTTAAGTAGGGGCCTTTAGCATAGGCCAGAAAGACGGCTGCCTAAAGTTGCCATTTCTAGGGGCCGTGGATTTTAATCATATGTTTTATTTTAAACTGTATTGTCCTTGAAAAAAAGAAGTAAATAAAATCACCAAGGAGATAAAATAGTTTATATATTCACACTTACAAGAAATTTTTATAATTTTAGTTTCGTGTCCTTTTAGCGACGTGGCACGGTGCATTGGCCCTGTAGGCAGACACCTTCACCACCTGGGTATACGTCCAACATGAAGGGATGCATATTGTCAGTGAGGATGGACAGGTAGTCATTGGCGTTCAGGGACCCACCCACAGTGGTCCCAGGTCATACCAGGAAAACATCCCCCAGACATGCACACTGCCACCACCAGCCTGTACTTGACCGACAAGCGTGTCCGTGTGTTGGTTCTCGTGTGTCTGACGTCATATCCGCCACAGCCCGTCACTTCTGTTGCGTAAAAACCTCGATTCATCGGAGAAGGCAACCATTTCCACTCTTCCACTGTCCAATGACTGTAGTTCCATGCGAACTGCAGGCGTCGTTGGCGATGGACTATTAGCATGGTACTGTTAACATGGGCGCCTTGATGCAGAGACACAAGCGTAACACGGTTCGCACTACTGTTATCAGGGACACGTACCTGGGTGTCCCAGCGTTCATTTGCGTGGTCAATTGCTGCACTGCTGCGCGTCGATTGACCTTTAGCAGTCGACGGAGGCGACGTTCTCCTCTGGGGTTGAAGGTCTTTGGGGCTGCACGGCAGAGTTGGAAACGGGTCAAAAATTTTGAAATTGGACACTAACCAGACCCGGACGTCCCATAATAACTGAACCCGACCCGGATCCAACCCGATCCGGACCCGTAACTGCCCCTGGCAAATCTGCTTTGAACTATAAATTTGAAACTCAATTTATGTATATATAAACGTAATACAATATTCATCCCAATAACTGCTTTATATTTAATAATTGAAATCCTTTTTTAATAATAAAATCTGGTTACTTACTAAATTTTAGTGCCATTTTTAGTGCCACTATTTTGCGTAATGCAGAAGTAATGGCTGACTATGACCGTGACTGTGGAGTATATATATTACACATCGGAATCATTATTTACGATTACACAAATGTATTTTTTAAAATGTATTTAGATTGTTCATTCTTTAAACGCTTTGATGGAGGTGCGCATACTTTCATATGGTCCGTTAGATTTTCGGTTCCATAATCTTTTATTACACCGTCGACATCTTTCTTTGTAATTATACACTTTCCACATTTTGAACAACAAGCAAGAGCAAACAACACAAAATTATTCCGGTTCCTTAATGAGACGAAACAATTTCCGGCATCCCCTTGTGGTTATCAACAAGCACATATTTGTTGGCCTCAACGCCTATCTCAACCTCCTTAATATTAAATCCATCCATATTAACAAAGAAGGAGTTAATTTCGACATGACATGTCATGGGAACGGGATGCTAGCACATCAATCGAAAACCTCTGAATGCTCAATGTAAAAGATGCGATGTGAAAAGTAACTCTTAGTCATACAGTGAACTTCGCACGGAGAGAGCGAATCAGCTGAGAAGCAGGCGAATGGCGTTTGCCTGTACTTTGCCCTGGACAACTGCACTGTAAAATAACGCAAAGGAAGTATCTCTTTACGATATGGTGTCGGTGTGTCTGATGTCGATCGGTGGAAATCTTCGTTGCTTTAAGAAAGAGACAATATTTTTGCATGGCAAACATTATTCACTCAGTGGGCACCAGTATCGACTACAGAATTCCGCAACGCGCATTTTTCTTTGGAATATATTTTTCTCTTTTCAAAAATAAAACGAGAATAAAACCGGGTCAAAATCGGGTCAGGAACACCTTGACCCGACCCGTTGGACCCGCGGGAAATTGTCGACCCATTGACCCGTGACCCGCGTTTCCATCTCTGCGCCACAGTCAGGACGTCAAATGGTACTCGGTGTACCAGCGGTCCATTCTTGGTACACTCTTACTACAGCACCTCGCGAACAGCCTACGAAGTCTGCTGTTTCTGAGATACTTCCACCCTTGGCGCGGTAGCCGATGATCATTCTTTTTTGAATGTCCGCCAAATCACTACCTCTGCCTACTGTGCACAGGTAACGCACTATGGTTTATCTGTCCTGGCCGGCCGCGTATATATCCGTGTGGTCGACCTTGTCACGTGTACTATGTGACGTGCCTGGGCCGGTACACTGTGATTCCGGGTGTGGTCATATTACTTTGATACGACCGTGCAAATATATGTATGAGGACACATAGAATTAATGGAAATGTGACTTTCAAAACGAAAAGTTGCTCGATTCGGTTTAGTTGGAGTTGGAAGTCACTCGTGTTGTTGTATAAGATCCCTTTTCTGCTCATGCATTTTTTGATATAAATGCAACCGAAGCATCTAAGGATCTGCATTCAGCCCGATGACTCAATGTTCAGTAACATCCATTTCAACAAAATCCATACAGGAAATAGTGTAAATGCTTTATTTCAACTGACAGTGATGTGCTACAGAGGTGAATCACATGTCAAGACGACAAAGCTGCAGAGATAAATTCCGTCTGTGTAGCTTAATTGGGAAAGCATTCAGCTCCAGAACAGAAGGATGCGGGTTCGAGCTCCGCCTCCGGAAAATTTGTGTTTTCACATTGGCACCTGATGGATCTACTGGCCGTTGGGTTCTTCGAAAAATGTGTGATGTTTCTTCCACACATCGTCTGGAATTAAGGAAAATTCCTTTTTCGCTTTGAAAAAAAATGTGTGATAATTCTTTCACACATTGTCTGGAATTAATGAAAATTCCTTCTTCGCTTTGAAAAAAATGTGTGATGCTTCTTTCAGACATTGTCTGGAATTAATGAAAATTCCTTCTTCGCTTTGAAAAAAATGTATGATGCTTCTTTCAGACATCGTCTGGAATTAATGAAAATTCCATCTTCGCTTTGAAAAAAATGTGTGATGCTTCTTTCACACATCGTCTGGAATTAATGAAAATTCCTTCTTCGCTTCGGAAAAAATGTGTGATGTTTCTTTCACACATCGTCTGGAATTAATGAAAATTCCTTCTTCGCTTCGAAAAATGTGTGATGCTTCTTTCACACATCGTCTCGAATTAATGAAAATTCCTTCTGCGCTTCGAAAAAAATGTGTGATGCTTCTTTCACACATCGTCTGGAATTAATGAAAATTCCTTCTTCGCTTCGAAAAATGTGTGATGCTTCTTTCACACATCGTCTGGAATTAATGAAAATTCCTTCTTCGCTTAGAAAAATGTGTGATGCTCCTTCCACACATCGTCTGGAATTAATCAGAATTTCTTCTTCGCTTCGGAAAAATGTGTGATGCTCCTTCCACACATCGTCTGGAATTAATCAGAATTTCTTCTACAGTGAGCTATTTCAAGCATGGTTTGCCGGCTGACCCGGAAACTAATGATTCCGTCTCAGCCCTTTCTCAAGAGGGGGAGGAAGATACATGTGACGTACTACAAAGGTGAAGCACATGTCAAGACGGCAAAGTTGCAGCGCTTATTCCGTCGTGTAGTGCAGTTCGGAAAGCATTCCGCTCAGGAGCAGAAGGATGCGAATTCGGGGGCCTCACCGGCAAAAATGTGTTTTCACAATAGGTGAGGGTCAGTCTCTGTGGAATAAAGAGGGCCATTAGTTGTGTCCGGCCTCATTTTCATCTACTCTTCCACCGTCTTCTGCATTCTTTGCTACACCGAATACATTTGACAGACTTCGGTTCCTTATTAAATTTCAAGACGTTTGCTACGGATGGAAGCCTCAACCAATGGAGCCTCAGCAATGAGACGAGGTTTCGAGCGCATCAGATACATTGTCACATACCACCGAGGTGATGCATGAGTCAAAATGACGAGTTGCAGCAATAACCCTTGCCGGCGTAGTTCAGTTGGGAGAATATCCCGCTCTGAAGTAGGAATGCACCACCGGCAAAAGGACTTTTCTTCATAACATTGTGTGCCTCATGTTGGTTACACTGTACGCAGCTGTCACAATGTACAAATAATGCGCCGTCCATCGTGGTATTCTCATATTCGTGATAAATACTCTTGTGCATCTTTCGCCAGCCGTCCGAAATACAGGGACTCTGAAAGATGTACTTATTGCGGCATCTGTGACAACAGCATTTCTATTGGGTTTAACGTACAATAAGCTATAGTAGAAAAAGACTTACCTCTCTTCGCTTTCGCGACTGACTTGACCTCACATTTTGTGCCGTAACAGCCTCTGGACTGAATGAGCTCAGGACAAGGATTGCCACCACTGAGGGGTGTTCGAATAACTGTCCTCTCTCTTACCATGGCGCCGGAGCCGCAGTCCGAACTGCATTTGGACCATGGACCCCAGTCGGATACTTCACAATCAGATACTGTTGGAAGAAATTAAACGATCATTAATTAATCATTTACTTCATGTAATTTGTTCAACTAATTTTCTTCTTTTACATAACATACTTTTAGAATGATGTATAAATTTTACCTGTGAACCAATATTTCATACGCAATTTCAATTGGTACTGTCTAAAAGCACCTCAGTTTTATTGAGTTCAGTGAAAATTCGAAGCAAATGTCTCTTTCCGCCTGTACCAGATTATACATATTTAACTTACAAATTTTGAAGATGACAGTCAGTTTCTTGGTGTAAATATGACAAGGATGATAAGTCAGATAATTTCCGAAAACTTGAAAATTTCGTCGTCCTGGAGCGGGAATCGAATCCACATCTCCCAGATAGCGCCCGAGTATGCTAACCACTACACCACCCGAGTATGCTAACCACTACACCACCCAGAACGACTAAGCCTCAAGTTTCCGATTAATTTGAATATAACCATTACGGGATTCGCTAGTCGAAGCAACCGGCATTCATGTTTAGAGAATTTGGAGGTTAAGAATCCAATCCCGTGATTGCTCGGAAACTTGAGACTTAGTCGTTTTGGGTGGTGTAGTGGTCAGCATACTCGGGCGCTATCTGGGAGACGCTGGTTCGATTCTCGCTCCAAGACGACGACATTTTCAAGTTTTCGGAAATTATCTGACTTACCATCCTTGTCATATTTACAACAAGAAACGGATTGTCACCCATTCTTGAATTCCATAGCTCATAAAGTTTAACTTTGATGAACTTTCTCACCATATCTATACCACATGTCAATCACCACATCATTTTAAATTTTTTAAACAGGAAATGATTTTGTATGGCCGAATCTATAAATTTTCCTTTGATTTAAACGTACAGGTAGAATTTAAAACATTTACTATGAAAACACAAAGCCACTCCCAAGGTTCTATAGTAAAAACTGACAGCATTTATTAAAATATTGTAGGTACACGACTTTACCACTTTTTTTTCATTCGTTGATCCGAAAATAAAACGATAATACCTATATCTTTGGGAACGTGAATTTATATGAAGTGCGAATATATGATGGGAACGTGAATTATTTTATATGAAGTGCGAATATATGATGGGAACGTGAATTTATATGAAGTGCGAATATATGATGGGAACGTGAATTTATATGAAGTGCGAATAGGGCCGATCGACTTTTACGTTCATAGTTCCCGGTGAGATAATGTCTATTGATGCCTCCGACAAGTATGTGGTTTTAAACACATATTAAATACTGTAAAACCTCATATGAAATACTGCGAATAACGGTCACCGCTCAGATCAGGGGAAAGTAACCGTTCTTGGGATGTGGCTACTGTTCGGAAGTTAGGCTTAAGATAATATTGAACGCCCGTTGTTTTTGGGCCGAGAAATACCTGGAAGTGAATGCGATGTTGGAGATATATGTGGTCAGCGGCTGTAGCGATGCGGAGATCAGAATCTAGATCATTTAATGTTAGCCTACAGATAACTGAGCTCAGTTCAAGAACCGAAACATCCAGATTTAGAGCAGTAAATACAACTGCCTGTTTGCAGCTGATTTTTGAACCAGCAATTGCACTTTAAATGCAAGAGTTTTTCTTGTTATCTTCACGTATTGTTCACTAGACCTCTAGTTAAACTTTACCAATCAATCATTCTGTAGATGATTTTAGGAAGGCAGTTTCTGCGACCTGATGTACAGCCCTTAGAAACAGTAAGCTTGAGTACTTTATAGGAAAGAAAATCAGAATAATTTTACAAGTGTAACTGCACTGTTAGGCTGCCGTGTGGGAAAGCAGGTACAGAACTCACAGGGAACAAACCAAGGGACACCGTAGCCAACTGTGTAGTGTATGTCTATTCCTAGTTGTTTCTAAGTAGCTAAACACTACATGTGCTAAATGTCAAGTTCACCAATAATGAAATAGGCGTTCACTCTAAATATTGTCAAATGTTGGTACTTACCAATCTTTTATTTCCATCCAACTTCAAGAAAGCATGGTAGATTCCAACGTCGTTAATTCAACACTATTAATCAATCAATAGTATATCACGCACTTTTACAGCGCAAATAACAATATAAATCCACAAACGTAATACTCTCATCAAAGATTCAGCATCTCCACACCAAACAACTACGTCGCAAAATACGTATATCCTTTCTGGTTCTTATTACATGCGTACGTCCCTTACGTACTGAGCTCAGGAGTGTTGCCAAACCTCATTCATGTGAAGAGAAGATATCACGTTAAGTTCGGAAAGTGCAAAAGAGAAGAAATTCAAATTTACGCAGGAAAAAGAACTAAAAATGAAAGTTAAATTAGAATATACGTCACAACTGCAAAATTCCAGGTAACAACACGCACCCCCGACGGCCTCTGTGGGGGACTGAGACATACACAGGAGCTGGAGTTCCTCTGAAGTAATTACGGTCACACGTCTAACTAAACTTTAAAACCTTTCTTTTCAGCCGTAATGGGACCCATCAGGCACGAGGCACAGTTCCTTTAGCAAAGTGTTTTGTCCTAATCTTACTCACTTGCCGAAGTACCGAGGGAAACAAGTACCATCCTAAGAGACAAGGCATCCGTTAGACCTCCAACCGGACTCACCGGACTACCTGTTGACCACTGTTAAAAGATTCCGTTATTCAGAGGTTATCCTTAATGTTCATCCTACCGCAGCTGTTCTGTACCAACCAAAACTTACCATTGTTTGGATGTTACAGTTGTTCGGAGGTGTCCTATTAATGGAGGTTTCCCTGCATAACATGAATTAATCGGTATGCGCTTGATTCCAAGGTAAACGTCATAGACAATGCTATCTTTTTTTTTTCTGGGTTTAACGATCACCGTCAGCAACTCCGTGGACTACAAGCAGTCGTTAGGGTCACTACTGGTTCTAAGGAAGGGAGAGAAGCAGTGTCGTAATACAAACACAACACCCATGCTTCATCTGGAACTCGAACCCGGACTCATCTCGGAGGAACTGTTATAAATCAGCTCTTAAACCACTGCGCCACCGTGGCGGCGATCTCCCCCCGCTTAATTTTAACAATAATTCATTGCAATGATTTTGATTTTTCCCGTGACTGCGAGATCTTTAATGATCTCCATTCATAATCTCTTACCGTCTCGAGTTACAATATTCGCAGGGTACGTTTTATTTATACACTGCTGGCCACCAAAAATGCAACGCCAAGACGGAAGCATCCGGTTGGCCTGAAATTTGCAGCATGCGTCGCCCGCGAGAGGACATGAAAACGATTAGCATTGCAGGGCATGTGCAAATCATCTGTGCCCGGCAGACCACCGAGAAGTACTATAAGAAGGGTGCACAGAAGGCGGGGTGTAAGTAGTAGAAGTGTGTTGTGCTGCCGGACCCGTGTGTGGGATGCTTCCTGATGCCTCGTCGCAGAACACAGCAGTCATTCCAGCACGTTTCGGAGTTCGACAGAGAACGAATAGTGGCTTATCGCGACAGCGGTTTATCGTACCGAGACATCGGCGCCCGTGTGGGACGACATCCAGCCACAGTGAGGCGAGTATGGATTCGGTGGGTGCAGGAGGGACGGACGGGCCGAAGTGAGCGATTGCCGCAGCTGCGGCACACCACCAAACGAGAGGACCGGCATGTTGTGTGGCGGGCATTGACGGCTCGCACCGCCACATCACGAACATTAGCGTAGGAATTAGCGTGTGTTGCGCAACTACCTGTGTCAGCACGTACCGTTCGATGTCGTCTGCAGGAGCGGGTACTTGTCGCACGGCGCCCATTGCTTCGATTACCATTGACGTTACACCGCCGGCGAGTACGGCGGCAGAGGGCCGTTGGACGCCGCTCCTGGACTACGGAATGGCACGACAATGTCTTCTCCGACGAATCCCGCTTCTGCCTGCAACACCACGATGGTCGGATCCGCGTGTGGAGGCACTGCGGCGAAAGACTGTATGATGCCTGCATTATGCATCGCCGTACCGGTCCGTCGCCTGGCGTTATGGTTTGGGACGCAATTGGATATGACACCCGCACCCCTTTGGTACGCATCGCCGGTACACTTAACAGGCACCGCTACATTTCCGACGTTTTGGAGCTTGTAGTCCTCCCTTACAAACAGGACCTGCCAGCGGCTACGATTCAACAGGACAATGCGCGCCCGCACGTCGCAAGCATCGTGCAACAATTCTTCACGGCCCACCAGGTGTCACTGCTGCCGTGACCCGCCTGTTCTCCCGATATGTCGCCCATCGAACACGTCTGGTCGCTGATCGGCAACCGAGTGGCCCGGAAGCACCACCCGCGACTACGCCTGATGAACTGTGGCAACGTGTGGAAACAGCCTGGACCGACATACCCCAAGCCCACATCCAAAGCCTCTTGCGTTCGATGCCGCTGCGTGTAGCGGCCGTTATTACCAGCGGGGGCCACACGAACTATTGATGTCTGCGTGTTCCGCAAGTCGCACGGGCCTGTAAGCTCCATCGTTTCATCTTTGTATCAGTTGTTGTGTGTCCAGTAAATCTGGCTTTGCTATCTCGTGTCCTTCTTGGTGTTGCATTTTGGGTGGCCATCAGTGTATTTAATTACCATTACTGTTTTTGCATTACGTTTTGGTAAAAATGCATGTATTGACAAGCATGGAAATCAGTGCTCTACTCTAAAAGTCAGGTTGGATACAGGGTACACAACAAGAAAGTCATATGGTCTAGCCGCTCATGATACAGGCTACACAACCTTTTGGTTATGAGGTCTGTATCATGAGCTCAATCTTCTTTAAAGGTTTATTATGATTGGATTCCCATTGATGTCTTGATTGTGACGAAGAATGTTTTTACTTCCTGTTTAGAGTGTTTAGCTAGTATGGTATTATACATCGAAGAAGAAATTAATAAGCATGTAAAAAACTTGGCTGGAGTGCATTTGAGGGAAACTGTACAATCTCCAAGAGCAATTTACCATTATGTCTTAAAAAGAAAAGTGTTAAATCAATTCATCCTTCTAGTTTTTACTTATGAATCAGAGACATGGGCCTAAACTAAAAAAGACATACAGAGGCTGTAGATAAATCAAAGAAACATGAAGAGGTGCATACTTGGTGTGTTTTTCTTTATTGGGGATTTGACCACCAACATGATCAACTCAGTGGGTTACAAGCAGTAGCCCGTTCCTGTGGTTACAGCCACTGGTTCCAGGAAAGAAAGAGAGAGCCAGTGCCATAAGCCAAACACAGCATCCATGCTTCAAGGGGACTGAAACCCGAGCCCATCTCGGACGAATGATCAGAAGTCATCGCTTAGACCACTGCGCCACCGGGGCGGCACATGCTTCGTGTAACCAGGAAAGATAAGATGAACTCGTGGATCAGGAAAACGACAAGAGTGAATGACATTACGATCAGTGTAACGACCCTCAAGTGGTAATGGGCTGGACATATTTCAAGAACTGACCACCACTGGACAACTGAAATATCAGACTGCAATATCAAGGGACAGGGAACGACCCAAAAGGAAACCATACCGGAGATGGGTGTGTGAAATTCGGAAGCATGCCGGCGTGATGGAAGAGAATTATTCAAGACAGAGAGTTGTGGAAGAGGCTTGGGAGGTGACCTTCATCCAGCAGGGGATTGAAAACGGTCACTGATGATGACATCATTTTCACCTAGTCTTCATGACTCCTGATGACTTTGCTCATATTACTGTGATTATGATTCGTTAAACGTGTGCTTTCCCCCCTTACGTTAGCTTCGTATGTATCTTTGAACGCATGTCCTTATTCATATAATTCAATGAAATGCATACATTTCGCGTATTTATTTTGCTTGTATCCTCTTCCTAGGGAATTATCCACATGTGTTTGTTCAACAAATCAATAAGCATTACTTACAGTGCTTCTTCCCTTAGTTTTGCAAAGCAGTCAGTGCATGAAAGTAGAACAAACACATGTTGTTTGTATTACATGAAGTAGAGTTTGATTCATAAATATTTACCCGTACAATTTTAATCCGGGGTTTGTGCGAACTATGGATCCTACAAACGATTCTTTTTTTCCAATCCTGCTACAGTTTTTTCGCGGGCTGCTGTATGTTCATGTAAAAGTTACTGTAATCGATTACCTTTTTTATTTGCTTATTTATTTGTTTGGTCTTGTGTTTAGCGTTTTTACGATCATTTCCAGACGCTTATAACCCACATTTCCATTGTCAGTCGTAAAGCGCTTGTAACGTACCAGGAGATGTGACGTACCTGCCAGAAAGACGCACACGACATAAAGGCAGATAGGAATCAGAATAAAACGTCCGCGTAGCTCAATTGGTAGAGTGACTTATTCCGGAATGAGGGGATCCGGGTTCGAGCCCCGGCGCGGATAAAAATGACGGAGAAATTTACTTCGTTATAATGGCGCCCGAAGTATCCGGATGACCCGACCGTTCAAAATCTCGCATTGGTGTGATGTTATTTCCACACCGCGAGATAGGAAAAATAAGAGAATCCCTTCTAAAGCACTTCGAAAAAAAAAAAAAAATAAGGGGGAGATGATGTAACGTACCAGGAGATGTGACGTACCTGCCAGAAGGACGCACACGACATAAAGGCAGATAGGAATCAGAATAAAACGTCCGCGTAGCTCAATTGGTAGAGTGACTTATTCCGGAATGAGGGGATCCGGGTTCGAGCCCCGGCGCGGATAAAAATGACGGAGAAATTTACTTCGTTATACGCTATGATCGCTTTTCGCTGCGCTGTAACCTTTCGTAGCGTTTTTAGAGGTTTCCTTTCAAACATTTTGATCTCCGTGCACCTAGTCAGTAGCGACTGTGGTCAGTTATCTTTGTTAAGTGTCGTGTCTACAGATTTTTTTCTTTTGGCATCGATATTTTTGAGGCGTGAGTGGTGCTCTTTTCTTATACGGCACTGGCTCTCTCCACACCATGGAACCAGCTACTCTATTTTAGAGACGGACTATTTTAGGGACGGGCGACTGCTTATAGACATTTGAGTTGCTCACGGTGACCGTTAAACCCCGAAACTAAAAAAAAAAAAAAAAAAAAAGCCTTTAAATTTTTAACTTTTTACACTGTACTCCACGATATTCTTGTTCCTTCCTTTTAAGTTTCAGTATTTTTAGTCTTTTCTTTTAGGCTTCGTACTCTTTCTTTTCTAAGTTTAATTTTCAGCAATTTTACCTTACTGTCCTCAATATGTCCTGTTTCTCTGTAAGGTTTTATGTTCTTATTAACTATCCCACAGAGAAGGAGAGACAGAGGCCCAACTCTTATGTTTAAGACAGCGCCCCAGTGGTCGGACATGAAATTACGATACTGTCTGTCACGTGATACGGTACTAGTGGCTATATAAGTAGCACCGCGGAAAGAGTTGTAATACTGAGGCCGCGGGTGGCCGAGTGGGCAACGTTCGTGACTGCCACGGAGAGGACCTCAGGTTCGATCCCAGCAGGTACGAACGCTCGATCCACTAAATACACGCCGTGCGTCGGATGGGCACGTTAAGCCGTCGGACCCCGTGTACTGGCCCCCGGTAATAAATAAGGGCGTCTTCCTCCCCCTTTCTACTTCGCTTCCGTGTAACTTTCCTATCGGGCAATATAGCCCAAATCTCCTAGCTTCCTATTTCTAAGGGTTGTTTAAGACCTGGGGTCAGACACTCCCTTCCTAAAATCCTCTACCTATGATCTGATCTGAGTTGTAATACTGGGCCTCGGGTGGCCTAGGGGGCAAAGTTTGTGACTGCCACGGAAAGGATCTCAGGTTCGATCCCAGGCAGGTACGAACGCTCGAACCACTAAATATCCGTCGTACGTCGGATGGGCACATAAAGCCGTCGGACCTCGGGTACTGGCCCCCGGTAACAAATAAGGGCGTCTTCCTCCCCCTTTCTACCTCACTTCCGTGTAACTTTCCTATCGGACACTCAATCCCAAATCTCCTAGCTTCCTATTTCTAAGGGTTGTTTAAGACCTGGGGTCAGACACTCCCTTCCTCTACATATGATCTTTTCTGAGTTGTAATACTTCAAAAAAAAAAAAAAAAAAAAAAGGCAGGCGGTTACCAGGGGCGGATTGGGTTGAAGAAACCAGGCCGGGAATTTTTATCTTGTGGTCTACTACAGAAACACATGTACCCACAAGAAAACACTTCATAAATTTCCTCATGAAAAAAAATCTCTTAACTCTTGGATGAAATAGAACTGTTGAAATATGCATTGTAAAACTCATTTAGTTGTGGACAAATTTAATGGTGAAAGAATTTTAAAAATCCACTCATGAAAGAATGTAAAATGTCAAACCGTGCTCAAATGAGGTGTTGCACCAGACACACACACACACACACACACACACACACACACACATATATATATATATGTATATAATTTCCCCACATAATGTTTTCATTAAGAAGAAAAGGTATATTTATATATATGGTCACTGATCGTCAACTAAGTCTAGACGCCTTGTTTAAGTCTACCCATTATTTTTACTCATGAATTAACATTTTGATCCATGAACCAGTACCGGTAAATATTTAGTTATTTCTTTTGAGATATATGTGGGTTGCACACGGATTTAGGAACATCTCTGCGAGAGAATCGCTTTGTTCTCTATGTCTGTACATGGATAAGTGTGTGGGGATGATGGGCCATCAAAATCTTTATTAGTGCCTCCTTCAAGATTACAAAAGGGGAGTAGGGCCCACCAATGACACTTTGACTCCAAGTCCAGCGACATAAGCTTAACAGTAGTTAGCTTAATTTATTTATAACAGCTGGACCGACGGCAAATTTTTCATTGACGTAGAGAGAATTTCGCTTTTTCATTTTAAAGCAAACGCCCAACATGAAACGTCATTTTTTAAAGACAATAACTTTTCAGACAGATAATATAAAGCTCAAAGGAAGCTAACGATTTTTATTCATAAGTACCGAAATAATTATTCGTTCTTTCCAAACAATCCAGACAAAAAGAATACGAGAAATAATGAGCCATTTCTCCAGTGGTCCACCGGGAAATGTCATGGTGGGCCAATTCGCCCCTGACGGTTACTGTTCGACCTTTTAGTTCCATGTTCGTCCACAGGCGCCCTGTTCTATTGAGATCTTCGGGGCCAAATTGTTGCCATGAGTCTACGGAAGATTAACCTCTGAGTCTCCTGCTCTGTGAAATATCCTTTAGGCTTTGATACGTTGCCAATATAATCATCATTTTTAGTTCCTCTTGTTTCTGTCATCTTGATCTTTTAGTGAACAACATATGCTGAATTTGTGCGATTTTTGTTTAGTTCAACTTTCTAGCAGACTGATTTCCCAGTAAAAATTGACATTTTGCAGGTTTAATGTATCTTCTTAAAGGCATAGTACAGGGTGTTTCCTTTATTTTTGCATGTTTTCAGAGCGTAAAAACATGCAAATATAACAACAAAGTAAGGAGAAGGGAATGCTTTTGCGTGAAGAATGAATGCAATTTTCCTGTTACCATATAAACTGTATTTGAATGCACAGTATTAACCTACGGAAAATATGGGAGGGGGTTACTCCGAAGAGAGAAAGAGAGGCGGAGGTAAAGATGAATATATTTGTTTATAATTATAGTGGCACCAGAAGCAGATAAGCGCCACATTTAATGACAGGATGGGACTCCTCGACCTTCGAAGCATACTAGCAATCACAGAATGATGCACAGCATCTTTCACGGCTCCGCCTTTAAAGGTCATCCTCTTTGAAAAAAAATGAGACAGCGAGAAAAAATAGCTCTGCTTGTACGAAGGACGCATAACATTACCTCGAAGCGTGTCCCCAGCTGGGATTACAAGGATTCATTCATTAGCTTACCCTCCACGACCAACACATCCCAAGATCATTTGCATACTGTATTAGTTTCTCATCCTCTGTGACCTCGAGGACACATTCATAAGTGAGCAACGACCTTAATCTTCCTGCTGCATTCATCTGTCACTTCTTCTTTCGCCAGTGGTCCACGGCTCAACATCAGTTAAATTTATTTCATTTCTTTCCCAAGCCATGCGGAAAGGTGATAAAAAGTTCCTACAAGCCAACTGTTGAAAACTTCGTGTTCCAAAATTTATGTTCCTCTGTCACTTGGTGACATAATTACGACCGAATGGAAGGAAAAAAAAGAGGAATAAAAAAAAATAAGCTATGTGCTCGTGGACAGACAATGGGTTTTGTTCATTTAGCTTATTGTAGCAATGACTTTATCGTCAAGGAGGTGGGAAAGGAGCATGTAATTTCCCACCCAGTACATTATGTTTGTCATTGAAAGAATTACGCTGACACATAGATCGTAAACGATGTTAGCCGATTTACAGCAGCGATAAACTTCTTCTCAAGTGAGGTGGAATGTTTTTTTTTTCCTGTTCTTCTTTTCCTCTTTTCAAACTCTCTACTCTGGGTTTGAATTGCTTTGTGAGCGATGTTAATACTAATATGACGACAAGGACCTTGTAAGCAATTAGGAGTGAATAAACCCCCGGAAACAGCTGAGATGTCCAGCTAAAGTAAATCATGTCATGTTTTAGAGTCGCCTGGTTAAAATGACAGTGACATAGCATGAACTTTCGTCTGTCCTAAAACTTCATTACAGGTCCTAAAATCTGACTTCTGACTTGTATAATAATCACAAGGCGAGAAAGGAAGTCACCTTACGACCTAATTCGTGAAAGGTCTCGAAAGCCTGGGAGAAGATAAAACATTTATCTCTTTCCCGAACATTAATATACATTAACATAAATAAAAACACTGCGAGAAACTGCAATGAAATTTTACAATTAAAGCCAAAACAAAATATTCGTTTAAAGCAAAACATTTGATGGCACAAAATTTTTTAATGTAAAAGTGTTGCCGCGAAAATTCTTCTAATTTCGAGCACGTAGCTTTCGGTATAGAAATGCTCAAATTCGGGATTCAAATACCAAATTAATTGTTTTAATTATGTTAATAAATTAACATAATTAATTATGTAACTGCTTAATTGGAGTAATTTGTAATTAGGTGCACGAACTATCATCCCAACCCAGGCCGCATAGGGATTCGCTGGGTTCTTTTCTTTTCTTTTCTTCACTTTCCCTTCCGCGAGGGAGAGATCTAAATTGCAAACGCCAGGCCAGGTGCAAAATTTCGTAAACGAGGTTAAAGGTATTTTCTTCTATTCCCGGCATGTGCGAAGCAACAGCATTGCGAATTGCATAATGCTTCCTCAACTAACAATGGCGCAGTGGTGTCTATACGGCGGAAATTTAGGAAAGAATCTTAAAGCTGGTAAGAAGATAAAGCTAGGCAATAAATGTCACCCAAGCTCGGTGTCGGAGCACATATTTCAGTCTGGCATACGTGCCTTCGAGCAGTCTTCAAGTTTTAAAAAGGGTTTGCTCGGATACTACGATAATAGAACCCAACAACGGGGTGACAGTTACGGCCACATAAATTTTTAAAGGGCTTAGCGCAGCAGATGGTCAGCAGGCCCAGAGAACATCTGCCCAAAGTAGCCACTGGCCGGCAGCAACTGGACAAGCGGTCCACTTGCGTACGAGGGGGGGGTTCCAAAAACCAATGAAGGGGAAAGGGACGTCTTCTCGAAGCAAGGACACGCCTCGCAGCAGGGCCGTAAGGAAAGCGAAAACTAAAATAAAATGAGAAACTGAGAAGTTTTTTAAAAAAAACGTCGGTCGGTCGCAGTATTTTGGTCGGAGTGGTGTGTGGGAATTTTGGTCGGAGTGGTGTGTGGGAATTTTGGTCGGAGTGGTGTGTGGGAATTTTGGTCGGAAGTCGCAGCTCGACGGCAGCGGTAGGCAAGAAATGCCTAACTATGCGGGGTTCCAGAAGTCGGTCGTCACGGAGGCAGGACGTTAGACAAGTCCAGAATTTTGAGGAAAAATCTTAGAAATCTACCGGCTGTGTTTTATCCACGGAGGATACCAGCCAAAGCCTACGGCCACCAGACAACCAGCGCCTTCCTCAACCACCGGATCGGTGCAGCACAGCAGAAGTTCTATTTAGGGTAAGACATCATCCAATTATTTCAATCCCTTGCATGCTGAGTATTCAGTGAAGTTTTAGAAATGAAATATTATTGCTCACCTCGTACTAGTTGGATTGTTAGGGACGTTTGCAGTTCTATAATACGCAGGCTAAATCATAACTTCTTTTTGTAGAGATGTCTTATTATAATTTAAACTGGTCCCACCATTAAATCGTTCTTAAATTAAGAATTATACCCAAAATAAATTTTATATTTGTTTCTTAAAACAATGTGTTTTTCTTCTCGCTGCTCTGCAAATGAGTACGAGTGTCTGTGTATTAGTTTAAATTGAAGCCATAGTTTTCTTTCTTCACAGATAACCCCCTCCCCCTATTCAAGCATAAAACTGAAATGTTAGTTTTTAAATTCAATTTCTTTGCGGCATATGAGTTCTTGCGACAACCTCGTATGAGCTCGTATGAAACACAACGCTTTTAAGTCCCAACGATGAGACTGGGTCGCCTATATTAGGAAACCCAATGTCATTGTTGCCAATCTAGACGATCGAAAATCGTTAACATAATTTATGCCCTCAAGTTCCCCAACGGGACTTGGCGTGGCGACAAAAGCATGAAAAATGGTGTCCACACCATGAAATATGGGATTACACCAGAATGCAATACAAATTTGAAGTTGTGATTCCGTCAATTGGTGTAAATTATGACAAGAGTGGTAAAGTCAAATAATATCCGAAAACTTGAAAATTCCATCGTCCTGGAGTGGGAATCGAACTCGCGTCTCGTTCTGAGTTGTATAGTAGTTAGCATACACGGCGCAAACCGGGAGACGAGGGATCTATTCCCGCTCCAGGAAGATAGAATCTTCAAGTTTTTGGATGTTATTTGACTTACCACCCTTGTCATAATTATACACCAATAGACGGAATCACAACTTCAAATTTGTATTGTGTCTACATTCTGTCAGCGCTTAGAAAATATGTGATTCACAGTTATTTCTTTAAATGAAATCTCTTATCTTTCTCTTATTAATGAATTGTCCAGAGAAATCTTCTGTATTATGTCGTTCTGATGATTCGTCTTTCTTTATTTTATTTTTTTATTTTCAACAGTCAGGGCAGAAAGTTTGGTAGAATGTTTATATATTTAGTTTAAACGTCTCGCGTCATGCAGATGTTTATGCATGTAGTGATTCTATGCGTTTCTCACACCAGGTTGCTACCAATGGATGCTTAAGTTCAATTTGCTTCTGTAAGTCTCTTACTCACACATGAACAACTTTATATTTTGTGCCAAGTGGATAATGAAGCAGCGAAAAGCCTGGGGGAGCGTAGTTCAACCCCGGGATAACAGCAGCTCTGAGTAGGAAGATGAGAGTTCGAATCAACTCTCGGCAAAGAAAGGTTGCAATTTTAGAAATATTTTTCCTGTCGTCAACCCCCCCCCCCCCACCATGATGCTTGTTTAAAATGCCGTCCTAAGAGATGCAGACGAAAGCTTTAATCAGCAGGGTCATGGTTTTTTAGGCAACGGACAGTTACAGTTTAACGCCATTAGCAGAAAAAAAAGTGTTCTCTCTTTTTTTTTTTAACATTTTTGAATCAAATGACTCCATTTTTTCCAGGTTCTATGCGTTTGTAACATGAATCCCTAAAATCTGATGTGGATGTACCGATCTATTTCTGGCGGTTGATTCCTTACGCTTAATGAGGAAGGCAATGGGAAACCTCCTCATCGTAGTCCTCTTTCACCAGGATTCTCGTCACTATGATTGTGCGCAGCTCATGGTGATGACACTCCAAGCGTTCCTGTCTAGACATCGCACTCGACAAATTATGATTTCTATGTAGGAGAAGCTGCTTGTTCTTATAAGACTTCTGGTTGCAGTGAAGGAGAAAAAGCTACTGCCTCGACAAACAAAACAGCTTTGAATCTCAACCAGAATTCGAAGACTAAGCAGGATGAAGGGTTATGGTTTCGATGTTGGGTCAGTACGCAAACCGGTTTTGGCCTCTGGTTCGCCTTTGCTTCTCGTCGAATGGGTTAAAGGATGCGATTAAATTTCGAATTACATATCAGCGATTAATCCTCTAGATATAAGTGGCGTTTGTGGCGTGGAGCTCCGCAGTGTTAGAAGCTGTGAAAGCCACTCCCGTAATGGCGCCAACACTGGCAGTGCCAGGTTGTGCTTGTTGTCTAAAGAGCTTGCGGCGGAGTGAGTTTAAGGGACGTAAAGGGCAAAAAATGATCCTTACTGAAAATACTGTCTTCCCCATACTTCTTGGTTAGGACAATGTATGATGCTGAGGGATTTTAAGCAATCTCAACACTACCGCCCCGCAGTTCTCTACAAATACTGGCATAGCACATCCCCAAACTTTTGGACAGTCAGCCGGGACCTGATTTACGCCTAGGCCCGCAAGACCCGGGCCTAGGGCCTAGGGCCCCGCATTTTAGGGATCCCCAGAATCGCAACGCAAAAAAAAAAAAAAAAAAATGCTTTTTTTATGAATTGTTACGAATGGTGAAAAACATTTAGTGGAAAAAGTTTTTTTCCCCGCTGAAATGAAGATTAACACTGGTGCTTTTATTAGGCACTTTCACTACCGCCTCATTTCAACTGCAGCTCATTAACGTAACGTCGGAACAAGAGTAGGTATCCCACAAAGAGCAGCCATTCTATAACCACAAACCTGCTTGTTAATGTTATTTGCTATTGCTACGTGTTTAAGCAAGTAAAATTAAATGCAAAAATAACAATACTTAACTATTAGTGTTTTACTTACCCGTCTATATTTTTAAGTGCAAATTTCGTTGCTAACATTTAAGATTTAATAAAAGTAGATATAATTTCCTATTTTTTCCATTTTTTCCCGCACAGTATCCCATTTATTAAATCAACTTATAAATTAATTTATAATCTTTAGTAGCAACAAATGTACTTTTTCAAAAATGTGGATGGGCGGGGGGCTCATCTTGTGCTCTGCCTAGGGCCCGATATTCTGTGTAAATCGTGTCAGCCGCCTCTGTGGCCGAGTGGTCAGAAGCGTATGTTTTACGCCAGTCTTTCAAGCTGGGTCTGGATTCAAGTCCCTATTGAGATATAAGTGGTATATTTATCTTACGGCACTGCTCTTTTCCTTCCCTGGAATCAGTGGCTCTAAATTTGGGACGTGAGAGACAAGTACCATGAGAATTGCTCATGGTGGTCGTTGAATTCTGAAAATAAAAATAAAAATGGACAGTCACACACTAGTCGCAATTTTGTACTGATGACTTTTGACTGACGATCAGCGAATATTAGTCACCTTGCGGAATCTCTAGTTGCAACTGCACCAGTGGATGTCCAGTTGAACTCGCAACTCTAAACAGAATAGTTGTGGGCAGCACTCGGAAGCCACTGACACTGAATAGCGCCATCACACTCTTTCAAGGAATGGCTGTTATTGTCTTCCAGTGCATTTTACTGATCACATATCCAGCGTACAGAATTTGTATACTCGCAGCACAAGAGAATCGAAGATGCCACCTACTCAAATCGGAAAGTCTGTCCGGCAAGTTTCGGACTCATAATGTACCTTAGGTAGCCAGCTAACAGTCATTCGTATGACTACAGTAAATGCAGGCAATGCATTGAAATGACAAATCCTTTCATATTGGTTTTCAGCGTAAAAATGCTTTCATTTATTTCTTTTCCAATTTTCATTTTTGGATTTCGTAGTAAAATTAAACTTTCTTTGATTTTTGCCTGCATAATAATAATAAAAATTTCTCCCACTTCCTCCGGAAAGTATAACTAATTATTCCTTCTCCCCCTCTTTTGAACATGCAGCATAACAGTTCCCTGTTATTCTTCCTTGTAATATGACACCGTCCTCTCCTTTTCTTCAACTGTTTCTTCCCTCACTTTGACATATATTATTATTATTCGTTTGGTTTTCCTGGATTGCGCCGTAATGACACTTCTCATCGTTTGTTTTTACTATTTGCAGGAAATATTGCGGTTTCTCCACCTTTTTTATTTGCCATATAAAAAAAAATGGCCCACTCTTTCTCATACGCAATATAACAGAACTTATTCCTCTTCGCGTTGCTTGGAAAAAAACAATATTTTTGCCCTTCTATTTATGCAGCATAATAGCACTTTCCGCTTTTAATTCCTGGAATCGTTCTCATTCGAATAATTTACAGCAGAGCAATACGCTTTGCGTCGGAATGGAATTTTGAATGTAGACCCGACTGCAGAACTGTTAATAGTTTAACAAGAAAAGTTATTTTGGTTTCCAACAGAATGCATTGTGAAACATAGCAACATGGAAAAACGTCGATATAAATCAACACTAACTCTGGTGTTTACGAACTGGAATAAGAAATATTTAATATAAATGAAGTCAAGAAGCGTTTTAGTCCATATATAAAGCATTTTATAATCACGATCCTTTTTATTCGTAATGAAGGTCATCTCGAAGTAATTTTCGAAGACAATTTTTATTTCCTGGGAGAGGAATGTCCTTAAAATAACAAACTGTGATTACAGCACGAACTTTCAAAACTAAAGCAGGTACGCACTGAAATTGTTTCCGAACGGAAATAACTGAACGACATAAGTGAAGAAAGTCTTTTTGTCGATCGATGGGTATTGCTCAATGTTAAGTGCATCTCTTTATCAGCATTACTACGATAATCTAGCTGTTATAAAGTCTGCCCTTAACGCAATCTAAAGAGTAAAGAGCGCACAAAAAAGTAAAAATAAGAGTAAGGCTGGAAATTATTTCACTTTGTTACTAGTCATGGCGGGGGACCCCCACAAAGTTAGACAACTCGTCTTTGACCTTCTTGAACCTTGGAATGCGATTGTGTTTGGGTCCACTGCAAAGTGGAAACAGATCATATCTTTTATCAGCATAAAGCTCTTATGCCAAAGCATCGTATTCTGAAGGGCGTTGACTTCATTTTTGGATGAAAAGAAAAATGAGGGAGGGAGAGGAGAAAGTAAAAAGAAAGAAACCAATCTCGTGTTTGACAACAATCATTGCAAAATTCTACTACAGACTGAGTGATTTCCAGATAAGTTCACAGCACCCTTAGTACATTAGAGTGCGAACGATTGCAGAGCGATTAAAATTTTTTTTTATTTTTTTTCGCTGCTCTTGTTGGTGAAGAGCTCATCAATCTTTAGGATTTTGATATGCATTCTCAATACCGAACTGCGAATGTTGCTCAAAAGTAATGTAGCCGCCAGTTACGTAATTTTCTGGTTAGTTTATTTCCTTTTTTTCTCCAGTATAAGCGAAAACGTTTAGTTTTTTACGTATAAGCATGTTCACGTTCTTTATCCTTCTTCTTAATTTCCAATATACTTCGTTCAGCGATGAATAAAAATACCAATTCCGGCAAGGCTGGAAGACACCTACCGTTTTCTTCAACCATATCTTTACAGCAGTCACACCCAAGGCCCAATTTACACAGAATCGGGCCCTAAGCACAAAACAAGATGAGGCCCCCTACCCGTCCACATTCTTGAAAGACTAAATACATTTGTCGCCACTAAATACACGGTCGAGTCACATTATTGTGATCGCCAGCTAATATTCAGAGTAATCGCCGTGCGCAGCGCGGGCACCAGCTAGACGGGCTGGGAGTGACTCAGTAAGGTACTGGAAGGTGTTCGTTCATCGTTCACAAGTATGTGGAGCCATGCTGACTGCAGTGCAACTGACAGCTGCTGGAGAGTGCGTGGTGGAGGATCCATAGAGCGAACAACACGATCGAGCTGGTCCCAGACATGCTCAATTGGGTTTAAGTCTGGGGAATTAGGGGCCAGGGAAATACTTTGAAGTCTTCATCGTGCTCTTCCAACTACTCTCGGACATTTCTAGCTGTGTGACATGCCGCATTGTCGTGCTGGAAGATTCCATCTGCCCCAGGAAAGACAATCAGCATGTATCGGTGGGTGTACGTGGTCTGCAAGGATGGATTCATAACGAATTCGGTCCAGAGTGCCTTCCACTCCACAGGTATGAGTGGACCCAGAGAATGCCACGAAAACAATCCCCAAACTATAACGCTGCCACCACCAGTTTCTGTCCTTCCAGCAATGGTTGAAGAGTGTTTGTTCTCCGATGTTTCTCACCTTATACACCAACGTCCATCCGTTCGGTGAAGCAGAAAACGTGACTCATCGGAGGAGGCAATCCTTTGCCAATCAGCGGAGGTCCAATTCCGATGCTGCCGTGCAAATGTAAGCCTTTTCTGCAGCTGCACCTTCGTTAGCATAGGTACAGTGACCATCCGTCTACATCGGAGACCCATGCGCAGCAGGGTTCGCTGAACTGTCGTTTTAGACACACTTCCGGTAGCCCCCTGGTTCATTCGTCCAGTGAGTTGCTCCACTGTAGCGTGTCGATCGGCCCTCACGCACCTTCGAAGCCGACATTCACCTCTTACATCAATGGCACGTGGTGCTCCACAGTTTCCACGTCTCTTATTCGCATTTCTCCAATCACGGTGCACTTTAACCATAGCAGCACGCGAACAGTTCACAAACTGCTGTTTCAGAATACTGCCACCATTGGCCCGAAAGCCGATAATTATCCCTTTTTGCAAATCAGCTAAATCGCTTCTATTATACATGACAGCTACGAGTGATATGTTTTCAGAATGCCTACAGCACACCTTATATACCCTCCAAACCAGCTCACGACACGTGCCTTCTTTCATTGGCTGCACGCTGTTGACGTCAAAAGGGAGGTGGTCAGAATAATGTGGCTCAACTGTGTATTAGTATTATGAATTAATTTAAAAGTTGATTTAATAAATGGGACACTGTGCGGGGAAAAATAGGAAATGACATCTATTTTTATTAAATTTTAATATTAGTAAGGAAATTCGCACTTAAAAATATAGACGGATAAGTAAAACGCTATTTAATAGTTTAGTATCGCTATTTTCGCATTGAATTATACAATTTGTATAATTCTTCAAATATCCAGAGATTTTAAGTCATTCATTCTCTTTCAATTTTATTTTTAACCAATGAGCATTATTTAGACTTGGTATACTTGGATTTGGGGGGGGAGGCAAAGTGAAATCACTTGTGATGTGTTCAGTACTATAGTAGAATAATCCTATTAACTGAGGAATGATGCTTAGATTTGAGCACACATACATAGCTGGATGCTTCTCACACTCATAAAAGCACATTATTCAGCTCATTAATTCAAGCATACAAGAGTGACATGCAGGAGACTGGAGCAAGATAGACCTTTGGGAGGCAATTTAATTTTAAAATCTGATACTTTACAATATGAAATACTCAAAGCTTCTACATTGTCTTAGTAATGCAAAACCTCTCTCAGGAGGTATATAGTACTATATATAGCATAATAAACGGCACATTTATATTTCATCTGAAAGTTTCAGATGAAACGCACTGCGATTTTTCCGCTTTATCTACATATACATGTATTACTCACATTTGAAATTAAAGGAACTCCGTACTAATCAGTTTTTACAAGATCGCTAGATTCTGATTTTTCCAAGCAAATAATATGTTTGTGATTTTGAGGACCAAAATTAAGTTGTGTGATGGCTTGTGTGTATGTGTGTGTGTGTGTGTGTGTAAATTCAAAAGCATGCGGAAGTGACATGGAGGAGAGACCGGCGCACGATAGACCGTTGTAGAAGAAACTTGGGGAGACCATCATCCAGCAGGGGATTGATAATGGTTGACAAGGATGATGATGATGTACACAAAACACACACACACACACACATATATATATAAAGGAACAATAATCAAAGTTAAGTGGCTAAGATCAAGTTAGTCATTCGCCATTTCAGGAAAAAAAAAAAAAAAATCCCCCCAAAATGTTTTTTTCCATTCATAATGATTAATTAATAAAAAAAAAGCACTTTTTTTTGCATTGCGATTCTGGGACCCTAAAATGCGGGGCCCTTAGCCCTGACCTTGCTGGCCTAGGCGCAAATCAGGCGCTGGTCATACCGTTGTTATATTATCATCAAAGTACCAGCGGCATAACATATCTTTCATCGTTCTCATTTTTCAGTTTTACTTGATCAGCCAGATTTTAAGCTTTTTACCACGTTTTTAATACTGTTTGTTTGTCTTGTGTCTGGCGCTCTTTGGCCAAACATGGCCCTTGCGCCATAAAAATTGACATTGGTGCGAGCATCAGTTTTTCTCGGATTTGTCGTCAGTGAGGCACGAATTTCTTAGTTCATTGAATATGATATCTGAAAACTGAAGGAGTACATACAGGTCAGTGGAAGCTTGGCATTCTCACGATTCCTGTCAACTTTCACGTGAACAGCAATTCTCACTGACAATCAACATGACTCCCGCGAACGTCTTGACGATGAGAAGCTTTCATTTTTTTTTTTTTTTTTTTTTTTTTTTTGATTGGAGGTTTAACGACCACCGTGAGCAACTCAAATGGGCTATAAGCAGTCGCCCGTCCCTAATTTAGGGTCACTGGTTCCAGGGAAGGGAGAGAGCCAGTGCCGTAAGACAAACACAACATCCATGCCTCACCGGGATTCGAACCCGGACCCCTTCGGACGAATGATCAGAGGCCAACGCCTTAGACCACTGCGCCACCGAGGCGGCGAAGCTTTCATTAAGAGCATCTCATCATAAAAACGATCGGAGGATTTCATAAGATGATCCTAGTTCAGATTAAGGTCTGTGTCTACAGTTTTGAACTTATACTTCAAATCCAGAGACACTAGTAAATTTAGATTTTAGTCTGTGTTTATGGATCTGAGATTTAAACGCAGTATCAACATTTTGTGCTGAAATTTGAAAAGTTGTATTTTATTTTTAGAACAAAAGTCTTCTACATAAGGAAAGTAGTCGATTTTGACTCACGCAGCAGTGTTAATCAAAAATTACAGGTCACGCGAGTGCACACATAGCGCGAGAAAAGCATTAAAAAAAACAGTGGGGAAGGATAGTAAGGCAATGCGTTCAGAAATCCAAGAATAGTTCCGTACAGGTGCTCTTACAAGAAGCGTTGGTGTATGCTGAAATACGTAACCGCGTGATATGTTGAATGAATGCTACAGGCGAAAGGTGTATGGTGTCGAAAGATCGCAGCTTTGATGACGGGGCATTATTCATATAGCGTCATACAACCGAAGACATGCAAATAGGGAGATTGTATATAATTTACCCTTTTAATGCTGAGGTGCGATCCTTGAAATGAGAACGTAAAAGTATGGGAATATTTCATCATAGCATGTAAATAAAAGGGTTTTGTTCAGCTACAGAACTTCCGTTGACTATACTATACGATTTTGGAACAATTTTTGAACGTGTGTTTATTACGTGACGTTTGACATTTTATTTATCCAGGGTGAAAGATTTCTTCTTTCTCTGCCAACATGTTGTTTACAGACTAATCACTTCCAAATGACGTACAAACTGGGAGGACTTTTCTTTTGTGGAGGTTGTCTAACTACATGCATAGCATTCTCTCTATTTTTGCGTTTGTAGAATTCTTACCTCGTGTTAGCTTCAGACTAAAATGTTTTTAACAACACGCTTTGATTGCAGTGGTGTAGTGCTAATTGAAATCGTAAAGGAACGCGCAGTACCTCTACGTCTTCAATACCTTTCGCTTCCTACCGCCCCCATTCCGCCTCTCTCCTTTTTCACTTTCTTACATTTACAGTAAAAGAAAATATAGTGATTGATCAAAATCAGACTTCCGGATTTACACGTTTTGGCATTCAAGGAACAAGATTTCATCATTTTGGGAAGAAAACATTGAAATGGGGCTCGAATTGGGGCCTTTTTGGAGTGCTAAAACTAAAATCAGTCCCATATGGTCCAGTAAGATGTCGTTGGAAGCGAAAACTATTTTATAGTGCAATGGTGAAAGCCATTTATTACTGGGAGTCTTAGTTCTCGAGATAGTTGTATAGGGAACAATTTGGGTACAGCACGGACAATTCTATAGTTCGCCTGAAAACGAGCGGTAGAACAGCCTGGAGATTTATAGCTTCGACGGATTTTTTCCTTCCTATGTGAAACCGGCCTAAAGCTCCAGAGAAAAATAGTCTCATCTGCTTCAAACGTAATTAAGGGGCACTCATAACCGGACTAAATTCACTGAGACTCACAACTAGACTCCTTAGTAATGCCCAGATTAGTTAAATTCCCAATTACAATAATTTCGCCGCTGCAATATCTCTACTGTTATATGAAAATATTTAAACTTTAATCAAATTGTAACTTCGGTTATTTTGGTGGGCGAACGGTAGCTTGAGATATTCACCCTCAATTAAAAAGGAGCTTAGCACAAATTCATTTCCGGGAAAGCCTTTGACGGACCGGGACCTCCCACGAACAAAAGGACACCCCCTTTCCACCCGTTGTTGGATACTACTCTCCTTCAGAGAGGGAGCCAGCCAGGGACAATCCTTAATAAGTAATTAACAGTCAACTTCTTACATCAAGAGCATCTTCCTGGGGGACAGATTGTGAATGGGATGGACAGGAGGTCATAAACGAAGAGTCTTGTTGGAGATTTTGAGGGGAGGAGAAGGAAGGATTTTGCTCGGACACAAGGCAGGGGAAATGCTTTTGCACAGAATGAAATAGAAGGAAATTTTTGGCGGGAATTCATAGAGTAAGTCACCCGAGATATCTAACAACCCGCTGGAAGTATATACCATTTGTTCAGACTAACTGGTATTTTCCCTATTCCCCAATCTGATGAATAAAGATACGTGCGAACGAAATCATCTGTCATTACAGTCAATTTGTTTAGCTACTTATTCATTTGCTTCCCTGCAACAACTTAAGGGTGACCACGACTGTTATGGAGCAATTGCGGGAAGGCAAAAGTAGTTAAAAGTAAAAAAATATTCTCATTATCCCATCCACCCCTACCCGTGGATATCCACAGTGCAAATTTCATTCATGAAATCTAACGAACGAAAGTGTATTCTTCAAGAACTCTAGTGCAAATACCGGACGGATTACTAGCAGCGAAGAAAACCTCATCAGCTATTCTGTAAGCCCATTTTATGATTCCTTTAGAGTAACAGAACAACTCATACCAATTTATACTTAAACAAAAAAACTACAAAGTCTGAATTTGATCTAAAATAATCTGACAATTCTATTTACATGCTAAACACCTTTATTGCTCAATTATTTTCATGTGCTAATCAAAATGTCAGATAACGAAGACAACGCTGGACAAGACCGACAAGCAATACCGAATCCATATCGCATTCCTGCATTATTAGCAAGTTGCTCACCGCAAATAGCGAACTATGATCTCGCTGATAAAAATTTCACAGCTGCACACTTCTTTCAAAGTTTGGAAGACATCGCAAACTTGGCACAGTGGCACGATATACACTGACGGAAAAAAATCCCAACACCAAGAAGGAGTTGTGATAGATAAACGACAGTTGGTAGGCGGTGAGAGTACATCTGTAAGATGACGTCTATGCAAATTTCGCGCTCGGCGCATACGTGTGGCGCTAGTAGCGCCCTCGGAACATGCAAAGCAGGTTTGCTGTAATTACGCGCTGTAACGTTCGTGAGCGTTAGTTATCGTTGAGATTCAACGTAGTGTGTTGATGTTAGTCAAGAATGCCTTTAAGAAGACGAAGAAGCCATTATCTACAGCTCACGGAGTTTGAACGAGGTCGTGTAATAGGGCTACGAGAAGGTGGATTTTCGTTCCTCAATATTGCAGAACGACTTGGCAGGAATGTAGCCACTGTGCATGATTGTTGGCAGCGGTGGTCAAGGGAAGGTACTGCCTCAAGAAGACTGGGTTCCGGCCGGCCACGTGACACTACTGAGAGGGCAGACCGCCGTGTACGGCGTATGGCCGTGGCGCATCGTACCGCGTCTGCGGCAGCAATTCGAGCTGCAGTTGCCACCACAGTGACACAACGAACTGTTACAAATCGGTTACTTGAAGGACAGCTCCGAGCCAGACGCCCTGTAAAGTGCATTCCACTTACTCCAAACCACTGCCGTTTGCGACGTCAGCGGTGTCAAGCTAGAGCTCATTGGAGGACGGAGTGGAGACCTGTTGTGTTTTCCGATGTAAGCCGGTTCTGCCTGTGTGTCAGTGATGGCCGTGTGTTGGTTAGAAGGAGGCCAGGCGAGCGCCTGCAACCAACCTGTTTGCGGCCGAGACACACTGGACCTACACCTCGAGTTATGGTCTGGGGAGCAATTTCCTATGACAGCAGGAGCAATCTCGTGGTTATCCCACGCACCCTGACGACACAGTTGTACGTCGGTCTGGTGATTCAACCTGTTGTGCTGCCATTCATGAACAGCATTTCCAGGGGTGTTTTCCAACATGATAGCGCTCGCCCGCATACCGCTGTTGTAACCCAACATGCTCTACAGAGTGTAGACATGTTGGCGTGGCCTGCTAGATCACCAGATCTTTCACCAATCGAGCACGTATGGGACATCATTGGACGACAACTTCAGCGTCACCCCCAACCAGCATTAGCCGTCCCTGTATTGACCGACCAAGTGCAACAGGCATGGAACTCCATCCCACAAACTGACATCCAGCACCTGTACGACACAATGCATGAACGTTTGCGTGCTTGCATTCAACATTATGGCGGTTACACCGGTTATTAATGTACCAGCATTTCACATTTAAAATGGCTCTTCTCGCGCTTACATTAAGCTGTGATCTTGAAACCTTAATCGATTAAATATGCTACCTATACAAATGTATTGCCGCCATTTCATTCCTCTACAACTATTTTTTCGTGGTGTTGGGATTTTTTTTTCGTCAGTGTAGATAAAATTATTATTGCTCGTACAAAGCTACGTGGAGCAGCAGCTCAATTTCTCAGCCTAAACCCCGTGCTACGGGGCACTACAGATTGCCTAACCTTTAAAACAACGTTATTACACAGATTCGAAGATGAACAACTGTTAGCAGTGAGATTGTCAGCTCTTTCCAACTGCCACTAGAGAGAAAAATAATCCGTGAAAGAATATGCAACTAGATTAAATGCAGTTGCCAGCGAATATTTAAGAGAAAGCCCGAATGACCCCCGCAACTTAGAAATCTGCATGACCAAACAAAACAAGGCCAATTTGTGCAGGGCCTGAAACCTTCACTACGTAGGTATGTGCTATCAAGTAACCCCCAAAATTTCCAAGATGTAGTTACCCGTAATACACAGGAGGAAACATATAATTCTATGCCTCTTCAGCCAGCGTTTGTAGCAGCGCTGTTTCTTCCAACAAAAGATATCCCAAGAAATGCAAGCCACAGAAAATCTCCTATAAATGAAAAACCTTCAAACGAATTACACGAATCCATGTACAACAGCCTAATTAAAAGGTTGGATACAACTGATGATATAATCAGTTGAAACGAAATCATCTGTCATTACATTCAATTTGTTTAACTATTTATTTATTTGCTTCCCTGCTCCAATGACAGGAACCTGCAACGATTCTTCTGATAAGTTGGCGTCCACCACAATACTTAAAATTAAACAAGCCAACACTACCTCAACGTTTTTAACAACAGTACGAAAAGGAAGTGCAAGGGACAGCCAAGTGAGAATGAATTTAGAGACTAACTCTACCTTCAAACAAACATGGGACGTTCATTCCATTAACTGTGAAGCTTTTTTGTTGTATTTTGACTTTGGACTAGATCGAACTCCGCGGATAGTATGGGGCGACTTACGGCCGACCACCTGTGACAAAAATAGGTCCCAATTAAAATCATAGCGTTAAGGGGGACGTCAAGTAATTTTGCTTCCTACACTTCCAATGGAAAAACTTCTGTACACATTTTCTTCGCAAATAATGCGTTCCCAAGGATGAAAGTTTGAACATCGATTAAAATAGCTTCATTTTATAACTTGGAAATACTTAATATTTTCTAAAACATAACCATAATTATGCAATCCAACATTTGTTTGTCTACCGACGTCATCAAAGTACAGGTCGCACCACCTTTGCTCTGGTTTCAACACCACCAAAGGAAACGTTATTGATTTTTAATATAATTATGTTAGCATATTCGTAAACAGCATGGAGTCCAATTCGCATACTGCGCAACACATCGTGCGCGCGACGCTCCCCTCGCTCCCTGTGCGCGGGGGAGATGATGCAATATTTCTGTGTGTGCAGCCGCGTTTGACTCAGTGTATCTCGGCAACCGTGAGCGCAACACGACTGTACGTGGTATCATTTTAAAGCTCTGGACGAGATCTGTTCAAATATATATGAAGAAAATTTCGCAGTGGTTTTGTTACCCATATATCCTCCGGAATATCGTGCAACATTGGAGGACCATGATTTCGTAGGTATAAAAACCGGAGAAGGGGGCCTACAAATTATTACGTGCAGGAAATCAAATCATTCACCAAATAGTTCCAACGGTATCACGCAGTACAAGGTAATAGTAAAACCAGGAGAGCGGTTACCGAGTAGAAAATTCAGAGAGCCCGGAAAATGGGAAAGAAAACCCGAGAAGCATAAAGCAGATAGGCATCCTAAGAAGAAAATTATAGTTCATATTTCATAATTATTCTAAGCCCTGACTGAGCAGATTTCCTTCTTTAGGAGGAAATTTCTTTTTTTTTCTCATCATTCTTTTAAATTTCTGCTTTTATTTTTTTTTTCTGTTCCCCGAGCTCGCCGGAATTCAAGTAGAGATAGGCACGAAACACACCCCTTCGTTAGTAAAGCGAAAACTCGTAAGGAGGTTACAATGAACAACGCTGCACTAGTCGATATGATTCGCACTCACAGGAGGAGGGCCAATTACTTGACCATCATTTTTTAATGAAAGCACGTTCTATGCAATCGCTAGTAGAGAACAAATGGAACATATTTCTCGTAGTGGGCGTAACTGGTTGACACCAACAGAAATGTCACACAGTAAGCGTACGCGTAAGGTCTTGGGCAACTCGGACATCCCGCAGAGAAAGTGACAAAAGAAAGTAATATTCATCTTCCAGAAAACTCCAAGTTCTCACCCTTTGCCGACCAATCACAGGGATCCCATTTAGGGATGTAAACCAATGCCGAATCGAGAGGAGGAGGCCTCAGTCAATGAGGGTGAGCCGTTTTGGGTAGGGTCAAGAAAACCCAACCCCTTCAAAATAGACGGACCAGGGAGAGAAGTTTTTTTTCAGTAATCATGCAAGGGAATCTTTTGAGAGATGTTCAAGGAACCATTCAACTGATATTCAAGATGCAGAATTCAAAGCAGTAGTCACAAAGAGACTAGGGGAGTTGGCAGAGATTATGAAATGGAGAATAGTAGGGGAGATAGACGAGTGGTAAAGAAAATTCAGAGCTATACGGGCAGTCAAGAATATACTAGTAGTCGAGTAAGATACTGGAGATGTAATCAAGCAGCAGTCGAGACTTGCAGAGTCAAGTTTGAGAGAAGCTGAGAAGTTTTAGTGACAACACAGAGCCTCGAGTTTGGAGACCCGAAGAAACGAGATGTTTGACGAGCTAGCGAACTTGCACGAACTTTAACGGGTCCGGATGAGGTCCCAGCCATAGACTTTTACGCCTACAAGTATTACTGAACACCAACGAAAGGATTCTGCCAGAAAAGGATTTGGTGAGATTTTCCTAACTTCCAATATCCCATTAGCATGAGCATGCATGATCTTGTCTCCTATACATACCATCTCGGTAGGAAAGTTAATTTTCTCTTGCAAGTGCTAAATATATAAAAGCTTTCTTGTATTTTGTGACAGGTGAACTTAGCATAAGAGTACAAAGTTCTAACTGCTTAATTAGCTAAATATATAACTTGGTTTAAGTTAAAAGAAATCTCCACCGATCAATGTACTAAATTTTAAGGAAGCATTATCGAAAATAAATTATTTATTTTGTATTGAAATTTACCAGAGTTCTCAAATCTTTGTAAATTCAAAATGAGTGAATCTTTGTTTGTTTAAACCAGAAACGCTAAACTAAAATAATCGCAAAGTTTCTCGATAGAATAGCAACTCCCAGATTTTAAGAAGTTAATTTTTTCGCATTTGGCAAACCCTGTCACCGGATAAAAGTCCCAATCTAACATCATGAGTTTCTTAAATTTTAAGCGGCATTTGGAGGAATATGGGTTTCCCATGTTCTCCCATATGAAACACAACGCAATGCACCCGTCAACCCTGAGTCTGGAGGCCCTCAATTAGGAAACCCAACCTCACGGTAGACACCCATAGGCGGAAGATAATAGAGGATAAGAGTAACGAAAATTTACGGCCTTTTTAAAATTCATCCCACTGCAGCGAATAAGACGAAGCAGATGGTTCGCTCACCCAACTCTGGGGGCCGTAATAGTTTGAACTGAACATTTAAAAAATTGTTTTCTTGTGAACCAGTGAATACTTTTGACAATGCCGCGGAACTCGCAGAAAGAACGCAAGCAAACGTGGAGAAAATCAAAACGAGAGGCAAGAACAAGTGATGAGGAATGCAAGAAACCCATGAAGACAGAGCACCATGTTGGGTAATTCGTGTATCGATCTGCTTTGTGTTGTTCGCAATGCATCCAACATTATTTGTAAAAATTATGTAAGCTACCTTTCATATCATAGACCTGTGTTGGCTATAACAAATTAAATAAACCCTTTGAAACCATACTGGACTAGCTCATTTCAACTCTCTGATCTGCAAGTCGTAGGCCCTACGTTCCAAACTGACGGCTCAATCAGAATTGAGCCCACCTGTATATATATATATTTATTTTTTTTATTGGAAATGAGTTATAGGACAATCGGATTTTAAAAGAAAACAAATTATGCTGAATAGAGTTTACCGCACTGTGTGGTTTACCGGAACGCGTGCTGGCTAGGAAAAAGAGTACCGGAACGTCGTTCTGACTCCACTACACCACTGTTTTATTGGATGGTATTTATTCCAGGTTCCTTACACTCAATCGCGAGTACGATGTCGAAGGGAGCACAACATGGCGTGAGATATCAAATGCCTACACACCATACTGACAGAGTTTCATTACTTTCGCTTTAGGGCTGAGATGAATACCGCTACGTTTACTCTAGATTCGTGCACATGGTGAAAGGACTGCAAGAACGCAACACAAAGAAATGCTAAATTACACGAAAACGCAGAACTCCACCAGATACGGGAAATACACTATATACCAACAAGTAATTGGACACCTGTGATAGCAAAGGAAAACGAAGTTTATTCTCCTTCAATAGTTGGTGGAGCCTCCACGAGCGGCGATTACAGCTGCGACCCTCCGGGGCATACTCTCAACCAGGCGTTGTACGACGGCGAGCGGTATTTTCTTCCACTCGGCTTGGAGAAGACAGGTCAGTTCCTTCACCGATTTCATACAGTGGGGGTACCCCTTAAGCAGACGCTCCAACTCGACTCAGAGGTGCACGATAGGGTTAAGGTCCGGGCTCTGCGCAGGCCAGTCCATTCGATTAACCCCATTGTCACCATACCAAGCCATGGTGGACCTCGCAACACGACAGGTGGCTTTGTCGTCCTGAAAGTAATATGGGTCCACCCCGTAAAACTGCCACAACGTAGGAAGCGCATGGTCTTTCAAAAGGGTG
Source organism: Macrothele yani (assembly GCA_039090855.1). Taxonomy (NCBI): domain Eukaryota; kingdom Metazoa; phylum Arthropoda; class Arachnida; order Araneae; family Macrothelidae; genus Macrothele; species Macrothele yani. The sequence continues at coordinate 175,344,585 of CM077002.1, read as the reverse complement.
CAGTAGGTCTCGGCGTTGAGTCTACCAGGAATTGCGACCAAGGGTTCCGTGCCATACCCGCAGAAACACCCCCATAGCATAATTCCACCACCACCGAACTTCACAGTTGGCACAATACATTCCGACAGGAGGCGTTGTCCAGGCAGACGCCAAACCCAGACCCTGCCATCCGAACGGTAGAGGGTGAACCTTGATTCGTCGCTCTAGAGAACCTGTTTCCACTGTTCAACGGTCCACTGTCGACGTTCTTCGCACCACGTTAGCCGAGCAGCGCTATTGGACTTGTTGATCAAAGGCTTGTGGGCGGCAGTACGTCCATGATAACTGAGCAGATGGGCTTTCTTACGGATGGTATTCATCGAAAAAACACTCCCAGATGCCTGCTGAAACTCCTCGCGGATGTGGCCCATCGATTTGGTGTGGTTCTTCCGAATTTCTCTGGCCAGCACCCGTCGGTCTCTAACTCCCAGTTTTGTGAGTCTGCCGGGTCGGGCCACATTCCGACAGTCACCTCTCATCTTCCACTTGCCAATCACGTAGGCCACTGTCGATTTTTGGTACTTCAACTCGCTGGATATGTCAGGTATGGATCGGCCATTTATGTGATACCCGACGATTACACCTTTCTCGAAATTAGAGAGCTCCGAACTGCGTGGCATCTTGCAGGCGACTGGTTGTGTTGTTGTTTCTCACACGATATTAAACGGCGGCGGCCGTGACGTGTATCAGGACCGCAGATATCGTCGATTGCAAGGGTGTCCAATTACTTGTTGGTAGATAGTGTATAAGTGCTGATGCCGTTTATGCGGATCGCGAAGTACGGCAAAGAAAGAATAAGACATCACGAGATTTCCTATATATCGAAATAACCTTCGCGCCACCGTGAGTAATCTGTTACGATTATATTTTATAGCTTCGTCATTTTCATCCAACAGTCTAAATGCGGGGACCACTTCTAAATCTTAATTAAAACTGCTATTACATTGCGGACGACGCAGTTGCGAAGCGACGTAAACTGGTGTACCACATACACTGTTTTACGGCTGCATTAAATACATGAGTGTTAGAAAACCAGCAAAGCCAACTTGAATCAGATCATGGCGAAAGAAACATGAAATAGCTCTTCTGGTATTTACACAAAAAAGATGATTCCAGAAACTAGCACAAGGTTATGATAACAGTAGGGGCACTGAACTTCGAATAATCCAAAATAACATCACAATATTCAACCGTTAAGAGAAGTCAAAGGACCTCCAAAGTTGCTGTCGAAAGATAAACAAATGCCCATCAGAGAAATTAGCACTGTGGCAGAAAAAGGGCATATACTTTTTTACTTGTGACCCTAAGTGTCATTCTTCCATCGTCCCAGTTGTCTGCGTGGATCAAATCTTCAGCTGGGATGCTGTAAAAGAAAAAAAATATGCTTGTGGCATAAGTAATAAAAAAAGAAAATCGTTTCTCTGAGCTGTTGAGGGTGGGGTGAAGAGAAAGGAGGATCTTGAGAAGAGAGCTAGAGAGTAATATTGCGTAATGAAGGTCACAGGTTCAGGGTGTTTTCTGAACTCTGTTGTGGAAAATTGATTGACAGCCACGAAGGGCAGACGCATCGATAAACATTGTGCTCCAAACTGGTTTGCCTCAAAATGATACTCACAATCCTCAGAGGGTAAACATTGTTGGCAGACCTACCCACGACATAAGATATTCTATCAGTTTTCTTTCTTTCTCACCCACCCCCTCCCAATGATAGAAATATAACGCATGTGGCACTGATTTTACCATTTTGCACAAGCATTGTGCACCTTTAAATGAACTGTGTTACATCACGGTAGCTGAAGATTTGTATGACTGCCGTCTTGGCAGGTTTAAACAATCACAGTATAAAATCATTACAAGGAACGAAAACCTTCAATCAATATCACACACACACACACACACACACACACTCATAAGACAAATATTAAAGAAACAAAAAGGGATTTTACTTCAATTTCTTAATTCTTGAAACTATTAATATATGCAGGTTTTGCGCTGGGTTCCTTTTTTTTATTTTAGCCATTTTTTATTGTTACTTATATTGTATAACTGCTAATATTCGCCAAATGAAAAAAAAGTCACCTCATAGTATTTATTGCAACTGGCGAATTTGGCGATAGACAGTGAGACCTACGTACATACACACAACTATGTGAAATAAATGATACATTTATTACAGAAATAAAAGAACATGCAGCGCTAAAGTATCTCCAGTCCTTGGCCGTGCCTCCAGAAGTTGCCCAAGCGGGGAAGAGCTCCAGGCGAAGATGTAATTACCGTAGACATCCCACAGGAAGCCAGCGAAGAAATAGAAACTACACCCAAGTTTCCACTAGGTGCCAAAATGAAGGGAAGATTTCTGAGGACCGGAACAATGCCACAGTGATCCTACTACATGAAAAACTGAAGCTTGAGGATCTCAGCAACAACAAATCCACCAACCTCCCTGTCAGTTGTTTATAAATGCTTCTGTAAGGTACTGTCACATCGCTTGAAAGAAACACTGGACATTGCTCAATCAAGAGAACAAGCTGGATTCAGGATTGGCTACAGCACTACAGATAATATATTCATGTCCTGAGAGAACTAATTGAAAAAGAGAGCTAATTGAACTGGCCACCGTTGGGCAACTGAAGTATTAGTCTGGATTCCAAGAGACAGGAAAAGACTCAGAAGAAAGCGACATGAGAGTTCGGTAGATGAAATTCGAAAGCATTCAGGAATTGACACGGCAGACAGTTGCTCAAGACAGATTTGTGGACGAGACTTCATGGAGACATTCGTCTAGCAGTGGATTGAGAATGCGGTTGATGACGATAACATCATCAACCATTTTGACCTTCGGTATCCAGCCTAATATTTCAGTTTTCCAACGGAAGTTAGTTCTTTTAGCAGTATGTCCATCCCATTTCCACTTGAGGGTATTTATTTACTTTGATTGTGATATCATCCACTCCTGTGATTTTCTTGATCCATGATTTCCTTTTCTTGTATTTCTTAGTTTCACCAAGCAAGCACTTCTATTTGCTAGTAACATGGCCAACCCATGTTTTTAATTACATGTGAAATTTCTGCAAGATGAATTTTTGTGACTTTATATTCCTCAATGTCTGCATTAGATGTATGATACTTTTCATATGGTTTTATGTAGAACTCTTTAACTCTCGTCAAAATTTTGCTTCTATTTCTTGTTACAGTACCATCTTTTTTCTGAGTGTCTTAATCTGCTTTCGTCCATTACTAAGATGTCTCTTTGCTATTTTCAGGCTTTGGTTGTTTTAAATTGCTTTTATCAGTAGTTCACAATTTAATTTCCTTGTGTCTCCAGTGATACTTTTCCGTACTGTCTTGCAAAGCTGTGTACATTCCACTTTGGAAGTTATATTTTCTTTATTTATCTTCACCAGCCTTCCTTTTTTCGGGGTGTGTGGCGGGGGGGGGGGGGGGTCAGCGTTGTTTGTTTTGATGTATTTTTTTTTCATATGAAATCTGCTCTTAGTGCCACCAATTTTTGTTGTTGTTTCCTTTAAGGCTTAGTAAGATTTCTGCGAACATCGGAAATGTCTACTTTTTCTGTTGTTAGACATTCAAGTGCACAGAATCGGTTTCTCAGTTTCAATTTGAAAGTTTTATGGTAACTTTCAAGGCTTGTAATACATTTCGTTTACTTTATGAGCTCGTGATGTTCAACTATATGCGTTAAGGTGCATCTTACATCTGACCATTCGTTAACCACTTTCTAGATTGAACCTGTGAAGCACACTACAGGTCCAGATGACACATTTTTGTCACACATAATAAAATAAATTTCTCTTGTTCCCCATTGAGGTGCCTTCCGTTTCCATTTCGTATGAGGTTTTCTCTTGAAAAAATGAGATGCACACTGAGACACGTTAATGGGGTGGACAGGACTGCAGTGTAGTCAACGGATTCGACACAGAAGTGATCATAGAATGGCTGGTTTAACCTCCCCGGGTATTGCTATATGTATGACAGTGCGTATATGTGCGAAAACAAAATGTTTCTAGCAATGATATTTAACTTAACGCACTGAATGGCACTAGCGATATGCCAACTAAAATTAAAATCATAATGTCATAAAAGTTTCGAAAGGGCGCTTTTTAAAAATGTGATATCCATTGATCATAAAAGTTTCCCTTGCGATGTCCGCGTCAGAAGAACAGCGGACAGATGCTGACGTGCTTTTGAAACATGGAAGGATTAACTTTGACCAATTTCCCTCTCTGAGTCTGAATCAATCTAAAATTGCTCATGCGTCAAGGCTGAATCCTTTCGGAAAAATCGACAGCTGCGTGCTGGAGTCCGAAAGAAACGTCCTCTTTCGCCTAGCAACAGTCTGAAGTGTTCCTGCTTCATGAAAACACTGCGTAAAGCTACGCATAGTCAATAGAGTTCAAATAAAAAGTGTCCTCAATCGCTGAGAGTGGGAAGTCGTTGACAACCCTCCTTAGACACCCTCGCCGTGGAGCAGTGGTCTAAGCACTAGCTTCTGACCGTTCTTCCGAGATGAGCACAGGCTCGAATCCAGCTTGAGGGAGGCATGGGCGGTGCGCTTGTCTTATGGCACTGTCCCCCTCCCCGGAACCATTAATCCTAAATTAGAGACGGGCGACTGCTTATAGCCCATTGGGTTCCTCACGGTGGTCGTGAATCCCCCACCCAGTCTTGTTCTTTTGAGATTGCTACCAGAGATCACCATAGACCTAGTGGTCTGCTGAAGAAGCGCATTGGCGAACACTCTGTACAGGTGACGATCATAAATAAATACATCGCTCTTTCCACGTTCCAGAAACACACAGCAACCGAAAAATTGTTTTTCAGCCGCCGCTGTGGAATTGAACCACAGAACTCTCGATATCTAGCCGAGTGCGTTGCTGTGTGTTTCTGGAACGTGGAAAGAGCGATGTATTTATTTATTTACTGTCGCCACGTATTTGGAGGATTTTCAGGTGACGATCAGTTCTCAAACGTGGATGAGAAAAGGGAGACAGATTCTCAGGGATCCGCGGTTGGCCAAAGCAAACAAATAACAATTTAAATTAAAAACAGTAAAAATACGGATGAAACTGGAAAAATACGATAATGTACCATGAATTTTATGGGAAGTAGTGCACCACCGAATCAAGTTTTCGCGTGGGAATAAACACAAAAGGTACCCCCCCCCCCCATCCCTCCTCAAAGAAAAAAGAGGCCAAATCATTACATGTTCTTTTTGAATAAGAAAACATCCTCAATGTTTCGGGTAAATTTAAAGCACTGCAGAACTTTTCGGTCAACAATGTTTGCGAATAATGAAACACTGATTTCGCGTCTGCAAATTAGTTTTATATGCGATAACCCATTTGAGTAATATAGAATATTTAAACGAGTGCAACTTAAATTATTTTGATATCTTAATACAGTGCGCATATGTCCAACTGTTCTGTAGTGTGTGGTAACTGTACACAATCGTAAATTTCTTAAACACTTAGGAATTTGGGGTTTTCTCATGCAGTGTCTTGCCGTGAGTTACGCTTTGCTTACAATGCTTGTTGTCTACGTTTTTATGATGAGAAAGGTTCACTCCAAAATTGGTACCACTTACGTTGCACAAGCAGCATAGCTCATATAAATAGCCCGTGTCAAAGTCTCAAGGGAAACGGCATATATTGCACTACATTCAATGTACAAAATATTTGATATACCTACCTGATAGTGTTCGTCCGAAGGTCTGGGCCGCGGGTGGCCTAGTGGGCAACGTTCGTGACAGCCACGGGAAGAGCCTCAGGTTCGATTCCAGGCAGGTGCGAACGCTCGAACCACTAAATATCCGCCGTGCGTCGGATGGGCACTTTAAGCCGTCGAACCCCGGGTACTGGCCCCCCGGTAATAAATAAGAGCGTCTTCCTCCCCCTTTCTACTTTGCTTCCGTGTCACTTTCCTATCGGGCGCTCTAGCCCAAATCTCATAGTTCCCTATTTCTAAGGGTTGTTTAAGACTTGGGGTCAGACACTCCCTTCCTAAAATCCTCTACATATGAACATTTGATCGTCCGAAGGTCTAGGGCGAATAACAGCCTGTACACGCACGGAGCATTGGCTCCACCAGATGCTGGACGGTTTCCGGAAGTAATACCAGTCATGCCTGTTGCAGCATTGTCCACAACTCGTCCCTAGACGTCGGACCAGGATCCGTGAATCTGATGTTCCGCTGTACGGCATCCCAGAGAGTTTCCACGGGGTTCAAATCCGGGTACCTTGGGGGCCACTGGATTCCAAACTCAGATGAGTGTTCCTCGAGCCATGCCTGGGTAGTTGCGGTCCGGTGGTGTGGCGTATTATTTTGCTGAAACAGACCTTTGGCCACAGGATGCGCGAAGGCCATTAAAACGTGTAGATAATCAGCGAGCACATGCTGGTAGCACGCAGCGGTTAAGAACCTCTCCAGACACACTAAGGAACCTAATGTGTCCCACGAGAAGTCTCCCGAAACCATCACAGAGCCAGCACACCTTAAACAGAGCCGACCTGGTACGACGGGACCATATCTTCATACAGTCGATGCCACATCCGCATCCTCCTGTCAGCTCGGTACAGCTGTTAGCGAAATTCATGTGACCACAACGCGGCGCCACTCTGCAAAGGTCCAGTTTTGATGTTCCCAGCACCAGGAGAGGCGTAGGGTCTAATGCCCTATGACGAGAAGTCAACAGTGGCACAAGAGTAAGGCGTCTGCTCCCATAGCCCATGGTATGCAGGTTGTCCAAAGCCCATGGTATGCAGGTTGAGCGGTACCGTTGCCTCCGACATTTAACGTGGTTGTGATTTGCGCAGCCATTGACAAGCGGTTGGTCGGTTTGAGCCTGGATAGTCCGTTCCGGTCATCAATACGACGTATGGTGGGCCTCCGAATGCTCTCTGGGCGCTGGTACGTCCATCGATGGTATACTCGCGGTACACCCTTGATACGGTTGCCCTCAGGAACCCTAGGGTTCTAACCCCTTGGGCGATAGAATGGCCCATCTGTCTTGCGCTGACAATGCATCCACGATCAAAGTCGCTCAGATCACCACGTTTACCCATGTTCGTCGATTGCGATACACCGTTGGGAAACCCTGCTGTCCGCCTATTTATCGGCTGCGTTTGGTATGAGTCTGTTCCATTCCGCGCGGGGGATGCCCATGTCAATTGCCCATCACACCTATCTCTAATCTTTTGTCTACTGAGTGTATCTGTTTATAAAGAGGAGCCTCTGTACCGATCCAAATGGCTTAACGTGGCTTCCGAAGCACGGCGGATGTTTATTTATAAAGGAACGCGAACTGGTGACCCTTTCTCCCCACTCAACAAAAGGATTAAGAACACTGCAGGCGATTCGGAATTCACGGTTTCAATTTTAATCAACAAGTTCCTATATGAATTAATTAGGTAGTTAAAAGACCCTTCACAATAGGAATGCTTTTAATTTTCGAAATGCGTTTTTTTTTAATGCTATTTCTGTTTCTGACAGTGCGATTGTTTACTTAATGCAACAGATTATTTCTAAATGAAGAAACTTTTTCGTTGTAAGTTGATTGTTTTTCTTTTCTTTATTTTATTATTACTTTAGGTCAAAAAGTATTTCTAAATAAGTTCTAAATTTTCAAATGTTATGGGGATGCTTTCTCGATAATTCGTTAATTTTTTCAACTTGCATTTCAGATTCATTTGTACAAAATTTTTCAATATGTGTTTTAGATTTAGAATCATAACAAAAACAACAATACACATTTTAAATTCAAACATTGCAATGTTTTGTGAAAACTATATTCCCGAATTCCTGTGTTTGGTCATCTCTGTTGAAACATTAAACTGCGCGTTATATGGAGGTGTCATCCTTATAGGCGTACATTTCTTGCGCATTCTAGAATTTCTACAGTGCTATTTCTTGAGTGGAATTATGATCCTGGGCCACACAAACTGAGAGTGCGTGCTCGGCGTAGTAACATCTTCGGTATCAGCTCACAAAGAAAAAATGTGACGTATGTAATTAACAAAAAAACTTCTGGATGGCAAAAGGAATACCCTGCCTCTTTTGATACCGACATGCTATTATCCGCTCTATAGAAAAATTTAACTATGTGAGTTCACGAAATTGGATTTCAACCCATGGAATCAAAGCGGCTGCGCTTTCCCTTTTTAAATGTTCTAAATCAACCGTCAGAGCACCTCAGGAAGAGAGATGAGTATTTACCTGTAAGCAGGAAAATTGGACAAAAGAGACCGGCGATCGCTGAGAAAGAGCAATGGCAATTGGCAGTCACTCGTGTAAAACTAACAATCAATGAATGGGTTTTAAGGTCAAGCTACTGTACTTTAGCCGCACATCACGCATGCTCTGCGGAAAGCCTATCACCCCAGGGACCTACCTCTAAGTTAAAAAACAATACCGTCTTACGCACGATTTTAAAAGTGCAATATAAAAATATATATATCATCATCATCATCATCATTGTCAACCATTATCAATCCACTGCTGGACGAAGGTCTCCCCAAGTTTCCTCCACAACGGTCTGTCTTGTGCCAGTCTCCTCCATGTCACCCCTGCATACTTTCGAATTTCATCCACCCATCTCCCATGTGGTCTTCTTCTGGGTCTTTTCCTGTCCCTTGGAATCCAATCTAAAATTTCGGCTGTCCATCGATGATCTGTCCTTCTGGCAGTATGTCCAGCCCATTGCCATTTCAGGGATTTAACTTTGATCATGATGTCTTCCACTCTTGTCATTTTTCGGATCCACGAGTTCCTCTTCTTATCTCTCCTGGTTACACCAAGCATGCACCTCTCCATGCTGCTTTGAGTTGTCTGCAGCCTTTGTATGTCTCTTTTAGTTAAGGTCCACGTCTCTGCACCATACGTAAGCACTGGAAGGATGCATTGATCAAACACTTTTCTTTTAAGACATAATGGCATATTGCTCTTGAAAATTATGCTGTTTCTTCCAAAAGCTCTCCAGGCAAGTTTTGTACGCCGATTAATTTCTTCATCAATGTGACCCTCACTTGATATCTGCTGTCCAAGATAAACGTACGTGTCTGTTATCTCCAGCTTTTCTCCATCAATCGATAAATCTTCATTTCTTGTAAAAGCATTGAACATCACTTTTGTTTTCTGAAAGTTCATTTTTAATCCCACTTCTTTACTCTTGTCAGCAAGTTCCTGGATCATACTCTGCAGCTCTGATGAGGTAGTTGCAAAAATGACTACGTCATCAGCAAAACGAAGGTGGGTTAGATAATCTCCATTAATCTTTATCCCTTTGTTTTCCCAGTTCAGTGACTGAAAAACACCCTCCAATGTGGCATTAAAGAGCTTCGGAGATATGGTGTCACCTTGTCTCACTCCCTTTCCAATTTTTACGTGTGTTGTATTTTCAAACAGCCTAATCTTTGCACTTGCATTTTCATAGATGTTATTAATAATATTAATGTATGCATCTTCAATACCGCAGGTTTTCAGAGCCATTGTAACTGCTGATGGTTTCACCGAATCAAAGGCTTTTTCATAATCGATAAAAGCCATGCACAATGGAAGTTCATATTCCCTCGCTCTTTCAATTAGTTCTCTCAGCACGTGGATATGATCTATTGTGCTGTAGCCACTCCTGAATCCAGCTTGTTCTCTCGGTTGAGCCATGTCCAGTGCTACCTTCAAGCGGTGTGAAAGAACTTTAGTGAAGATTTTATAAACTACTGATAGGAGGCTGATAGGTCTGTAGTTTCCGAGATCCTCAATGTCACCTTTCTTATGTAGCAGGATCATTGTAGCATTGTTCCAATCCTCAGGAATCTTTCCTTCATTAAGGCATCGAGTGAAAATTTGGGCGAGTACTGTTTCGATTTCTCCACTTGCTTCTTGTATGATGTCTACAGTAATTCCATCTTCTCCTGGAGCTTTTCCTCGCTTCATGTTCTTGATTGCATGTGCAACTTCTGCTGGAAGGACTGGAGGAACTCTGGTACTGGTATCTTTCATGATGTCTGGAGTGCATATATCATCCCTTTCATATAATTTGGAGTAGAAATCTTTCACTCTTGTCAAAATTTCGCCTCTATTTCTTGTTACAGAACCATCTTCTTTTCTCAGTGCCATAATCTGTTTTCTTCCCTTACTGAGATGTCCCTTTGCTATCTTTAGGCTTTGGTTGCTTTCAATTGCTTTCCTCACTAGTTCACAGTTGAATTTCCTTACGTCTTCAATGATACTTTTTCTTACTGTCTTGCATAGCTCTATATATTCCACTTTGGAAGTCACATCTTCTTTAGTTGTCCTCATCTCTCTTCTTTTTTGCATCAACATTTTGGTTTTTCCTGATAATTTGTTCACATGCAACTTGTTCTTAGACCCAGCTAATTTTGTTGCTGTTTCCATAAGAGCTTTGGTTACTTTTCTGTTAACTTCAGAGATGTCAATATATATATATATACAAATTAAAATATATATACACATTAGACTTTTACGAGTTTACAATAAACTCGTCCTCAGGTGCAATAGAATGCACAAACAGGGACCAGTTACAGTGATAGAGACTTCCATGGAGAAATAAATAAGTTTCTCCCCTCCGACAGTCTGGTCTGAGCTTTCAGAATGGCTAACACTTCGTATTTTTCTGCAACATCCCAGGGACGAAATTTAATGACGATGTTTTCAGAGATGGCAACAAATCATTTTTACGGTTCAAACGCTTTCAGAACCTATTTTAGCCATTTTTTAAATCGAAATTTTATTTTTTAATTAATTAAATGGGTGTAGAGAAAAATCCATAACTCCACGTCATTTTCTACACGATATTATTAAAAGTCGGCAATTCCGGCGTCTCTCTTGTGGTATGCGAACAAACTGCTCGATGTCTTCATTAGTTGATGACAACATAAAAAAGTTATTAACAATCATAACTAGGTGTTTGATGTAAACTATAAATAAAATCGGCCAGCTTAATAAGAAACGTTGAGGTAATGTACAATATTTTTTTCTTTATGTGAGCCAGTGTGATTTACTATTTCAGTGATATATACTCCAAATCCTAATAGTACGTATGTAAAGGTCTCAGTATTTCAGGATGCGCAACTGACATCGTGTGCATAAAAGCTATGGTGCCATCAGAAACATTTGGCTCAATTATTGTGGTGCGTCTCATATGAATTAAAGCATCTGAAGTCAGTGGCGCAGCCAGAAATTTCTTGGGGAGGGGGGAGGGGGCATGGATTTGGTTTATTGTTGAAAGCCTCATATATTCACATATATCGCCTTAAATTCGTATTCAATGCCCCCTGAAGGGGTCCGGACCCGAGGAACCCCCTCTTTGGCTACGCCTCTGTCTGAGGTACAGTTATAAATAACCCTGGCAAGAAAACATAATTGAAAAACGTTGTATGAAACCACCGTTTCCGTACAATATTTGTTTGTTCCTCTAATTTTAAAGATGAAACTATAATGAAATCAAATATGAATTGTGCGATAGGTAAGAGTAACTCTTAAAATTTGAATGTTTTTGCTGAAGACTATTCAGCACGTTATACCATCCTGAAGTGTTTCCTTTAAGGGAATGTACTTCACACATTTTTTTAAGTTTTAATAATTGTCCTAGAATAATTTCCGTTGTAATTATGCACGTAAATATTTTGCTTCGTTACCATAGCAGCGGTAACAGGTTTTTCAAACACTAGCGTGAAATCGTGCTGTGACGTCACTCATCGGAAGCATTCTGACACACGCCAGAGTTGCGTTAGATTACATGATCGAAGTCGTTTCCACAACAGCGTAGAAACTCGTTAATACATAAACAGATGGATTTAGGATCGATATGACACATATATATCGCGACGAGAAGACGTCAGTTTTCCAATTATTCAGTCTTTCTCTGTAACTACAGTATTAACAACGTACAAAGTCAGTCGCTCGAAAGAGTTGGCGTTTACGTGCATGAATCTGTATTGAACTAACTCGAGAAAGAACCACTAGAACAATGCGTTCAGTACACATCGCTGCAGGAAAAGTTGCTTCCATAACATCGATAGCTCACATTCATTAAGAATGTAGTTACTAAGTAGTTGTTGAATAAATTTAATTGCATTCTGTTTTCAACCTGTCAGAATGACGGGTTGTGCCTAGTATCGTAATAAAACTGCTGATCGCTATGTAAACTATGTGCAATCGAGTTAAATCATTTGTTGCTTCATATGAAAGTGTACACCGTGAGGAAACCTCATGTTTTTATAATGAGAAAGTATCGTATCGTGAGGGAAAGATTTCCACATATCATTAAAGAAATTTTCTCATCGTGTCGGAACGTTTGAGAAACGTTTTTTAATATCAAAGATAAAATGAACTTAGCATCAAACTCAAAAATACTAGCATATTACCGTAATGTAAATATGTAAATAGCGTTAAGGGCGACCCAAGTGTAAAAGCGGTCAAAGCGCTGGCTTCTGACCGAAATGGGTCCGGGCTCGTATACTTGGTAAGGCGTGGATAGCGGGTGCGCTTGTCTTATGGCACTGGCTCCCCCTCCCCTCCCCGAACAAGCGTCCCAAAATTAGGAACAGGCGACATATCCTATTGAGTTGCTCACGGCGGTCGCTAACCCCCTCCTCCAGCAGTGGTTCTTGGAGCTCATCTTAATGGGAGGGGGGGGGGTGTACTCCGGTCTAAAAACAAAGGTACTTTGTGGAGGACACACTATAAATTTGTAGCGCTGCCCCTTCCTTCCATCACAAGGCTTTTTGCAGTTTTCCATTTAAAAAATTATTCTAAATTTTTAAATCCCAAACTACGAACAAGAATTGAAAAATCAGCAGAATTTTCATGGCGTCCAATTACCCGCTTTTCGAGGAAATCAACTTGGATGCTTTTTAAATCTCACGCATGTATAAAATCTTTCAAAATAAAGTTTGATCCCTTCTATTCAGATGAGTTAATTCAACAGAAAGATTTCCAGCTTGGGAATTTGTTACTGGTTTTTGTTTATGGCCCAATCGAGGTACGTACTTCGCTCTGTCTTACCCACACTATCTTGCACACACTTCAAAGTCTACTCCACACGGTGACTTTTCCTGCTCCTAATTGCTAATGACGCCACATATTACAATAAAAAAAAAAAAGTTCTCCTATTGCTTTTCACGATCAGTCAAAATCTCTTTTCACTTCCGCTCTCATCTTTCTCTGTTTCTCAACGTCTAGTTTTTTGTTTTGTTTTTTCTTCTGCTGAAGCTATCTCCAAATTTAGTGCAAATTTTAGTTCTTATGAAAACTTTTGCGAAAACCTGTGGATTTATTACCGTAATTTTACAAAAATAAATGCATTAATTATTCAGATATTGGCCATTTCAAAAGAAAAACCTGCTTTAAAAGGGGGCAATCACCCAGTCACTCCCGCTGGATCAGTACGCCCCCCTCTCAAATAGCGTGTTAGGGTGGAGCAGAAGCGTTTACGCCGAAATAGTTTAAAAGTGTGTGAAGTGTTTAAAACTGGGTTTCTCTTAAAGATGGAGGGTAGGGACGACATGATATATTAACGTGATAATTAATAATTTCGATTTCAGGAATTTAAATTTTAAATACGTACTCCATTTCTAGCATCTTTGTGAAAATATTAACTTTATTCTGGAGGTATGCGAAATTCTCAAATTATTTTTCCGTTGCCCGAAATCACTTCAACAATGCCATAACTGATCAATCAAATAATTTCCCCTAAAAACCTTTTTCTGTACATCGTATTACTGACGTCACAAGAAATTATGCACAAGGTTTAGGAAAATTAACTATAAGAAAAAACTTAAAAAAAATTAAAACCTGTTCCCACTACCCTTCCCTAATCAAACATTTGGACTTTCAGCCGACCCACTGAAATATGAAACCATATTTGCACGACAGTACTTTGAAATCGGAAATCAGCACAGTACCAACATACACCATAAAGCAAGAATCTTAACGCTGTTATTATTTTTGCCATTAAAAATTTGAGTTTAAAAAGGTACACTGAAGATCGGAACGGAAAAACAAGGTAGGGGGTCGGATTATTATCGAACTATGGACTTAGCTACTTGTAATTGCCGATATATGTGTAAGTTTATGGATACAGATTTATTTTTGCAGTATAAAGATATCCAGAAAAGTATAAAACTTTACGGGGTACGTAGCTAAATTTTATATATAAAAAATAACATTTGTCTTTGCATCTCTTCTTAAAGTGTTTGTTCAAATTTTAAGAAGACTGATCGCTCTGTGTACGTACCTAACATATTTTAATTCATCATATTCGTCGAATTCATCGTTTAATTCATCGTTATCGTCGAAGATAATCGCTGTCTTGTCTTTCATTTACATATTTGTTTATAAAACAATTTTCAAGGCTATTTGGTACTGGAATGTCCGTATATGTATTCGAGCGACATTTGTTTTCGTAAATCTATTATTAGCACATCAATAGTTTATGTAGTTCGGGTTATTTACACATTTCCCTCCCACAACAATACAAGAATTTTTTTCATAATTGTTTTCCAGTGAAGTTTCCCCAGCTTTAACCTGATGCCAAATCCTAACCAGAATGCGCGATTTTGGAGCATAGGAAAAGGATAATTGTAGATGAACATCATTTGGCACGGAGCAGCTAATTAGTTACACTTTTACAAACTGTAATCTTGAAAGGAAAAACTCTCGGTTCACAAGCATTCTGTAGCTTCTGTGACTTATCATTGACTTGGAAAATGTTGGTGGCCGAGCGGTCTGAAGCACTGGCTTCTGGCCATTCGTCCGAGGTGGGCCCCGGATAGAGTCCGGAATGACAGGAATGAGTTTGCATGATGGCTCTGTTCCTTCCTTGGAACCTCAAGTCCTAAATTAGGGACGGGCGACCGAATATAGCTTTAAGAGCTGCTCAGTTTGGTCGTTAACCCGTCGCGCTCCTCCCAAAAAGGGTTGGCGTCCAAACCCCTTCCTTTAAATTGTACAATAAAACAGAATTTATTGAACAACATTCGCAGCCTTTTGCATAAGGTAAATAAAATAATTGAACTTCGTTTTATTCTGCAATAGCAAACATTCAGTACTTGTAATAGTACCGTTCAAGACAAGTATGCTGAGTGCTTTCCACTAGCTACATTTTTATCCCTTAGAAGTCACGTCGAAAAGCTTTAAAGTGTTATTACGTACATGCAAAGTTGTTATGCGATCAAAATATAAATTTTCGGAGGTGTAACACAAAGTATAAACATTAGTCCACAATGACTTCATATGCATGAAAAATACAAATTTACAAGTTATTATGCAAGGAAAAATATTTACAAATTGTCAAGTTAGGTACGACATATATATATATAGCAGATATCCACCGAGAGTCACATTGATGAAGAAAGTAAGCGGCATATTAAACTTGGTCGGAGAGCTTTCAGAAAAAACAGTAAAATTTTTAAAGAGCAATATGCTACTATGTCTTAAAAGAAAAGTTTAATGAATGCACCCTTCCAATGTTTATGTACGGAGCAGAGACGTGGACCTTAACTAAAAAAAAAAAAACCATACAAAGACTGCAGACAACTGAAAAAAGCATGGAGAAATGCTTGTTGCTTGGTGTAACCAGGAAAGATAAGAGAAACTCGTGGATAAGATAAATGTCAAGAGTAGAAGACATCATGATCAGAGTAAAAACCCTGAAATGGCAATGGGCTGGACATATTGCCAGAAGAACGGACCACCGATGGACAACCGAAATTTTAGACTGGATTTTAAGGACAGGAAAAGACCCAAAAGAAGACCACGTGGGAGATGGGCGGATGAAATATGAAAGCATGCGGGAGTGACATGGAGGAGACTGACTCAAGACAGACCGTTGTGGAAGAAAATTGGGGAGACCTTCATCCAGCAGTGGATTGGTGATGGTTGACAATGACGATGATATATGTATATATACTCAAGAAACCCATACAGCGTATTAAATCCGTTTATTTTTGTGGTGTATTCTACACTACAAAAAAAAAAAAAAAACTTATTACACCACAAAAATAAACGAATTTAATACGCCATATGTGTTTCTTGAGTATTTACTGTCTGGTGTATTTAAAAATAACGTTATATATATAATTCTTTTGGTTTTCTGCAGAAAGTGGTTTTGTTTTGTGGTAGGACATCACACACACACACATTTTATGCCGATTTGCGCTGTCAGAAAGAAGTATTTATTCTTAAAAAATAAAAAAGAAAAACGAAGTTTGAATGTGCTTACTTAGCGATGTATTGTTGCGTTCGTTGTAAATAGAAACTGTCCTGCGAGGAGAATGATGTTATTCTGCAGGTTATGACGTTTTTTACTTGTGACTTATTACTCCAGAAACAAGAATTTACCTCTATTTAGTCTTTTTGTCTCTATGATCGTTAATATTCACTCATCAGCGTACTGACGGGATGAGCGCAAATAAAAACTTTTGCAAATTGTATTATATTAAAATGACCGTAATATAATACAGCGTTACGGAAAATGTATGATTTAAACATAGAACATGTTTGAGGCTCTCTTTCAATACGAAAGTCAACCGTACACATGCAGTCCAGCAAATATTTCCTTATGTAGTTAATCGAAATTAAAAGTCATATATTGCTAAACACATTCTTCAATGGGAAAGAAGCACGAAATAAAAAAACAAATAAATGGAAGTTAAGGATGGGAGATTAATGTTAAGTCTGTAAATCTTCACCTCACGAAATTCGGGAGATCAAGAAAGGCAGGTGTTTGGAGAAGAAAATTTAAAATGTCGGAATAACTGGCATTTAAATTTAGTACACGTGTATGTATTTTTTAAAATGTACGAACATCATGCCCAAAGTGTGCTTACCTCCGCAAGCGTCTTTGAAATCATAACAGCAGTCTCCGACTTTAAGGCATGCCTGGTCGCAGTAGCAGGGTTTGTCGTTGGGGTCCTCAATGATGGCGTTCACAGGGGCATTCTGCACCACACAGGAACTGTCCCGTCCCGGACAACACAGTTTTGCCCTGCGACAAGAGCCGCTGCCTGGGATGTGCTTTACATATCCCAGAACAGCTGTACCCGCACACAATCCCAACACTAGATAACACAGGAAAGATGTCTGCAGCATCCTTCGGCTTTGCGGTGTTCAGGGAGTTGTGATAAAAGTTACCTGGGATGTGTGTGTGTGCGAGTTGTAGCTGGCGCGCTTAGCCTAGCAGGAACCAGTTGGCGCCCTAACTTCACGACGGACGAGCTTCAGGTCGATTAAGGGATCCCGAAGCAGGCCGCCGCTTTTAATAACTTTTCCTAATCTGCATTCAAAGGGATACCAGCGGCTAGTAGAGTTGGGGGAGAGGAGATGCGAAAAAAATAAAATAAAATAAAGGGGGGAGAGTTTTATGTCCCGGCAACGCTCGCCGTCCAATGGTTTCCCCTAAATCTGGCGGAGGGTTTCCATGGTGGGCGTGTCCTTGACGGACGCGTGCGCTGCTTCGGACTTTGCCCCGGCGGAACGCTCAGCCGCCTGAAGATCCCGGCTAAGTCACGTGCTCTGGCTTGCTGTCTTTTGTGCTTTGGAATAAAAAACGAACTAGGAAAAAAATAACATTACAAGCAAAAATAAAATAAAAGGGGAACTAGAAAAATGGGCAGTGGTGATAACGAGTGGTCTTTGATGCGGGCTAAATAACTGCTTTGATGATTTTCAGCAGATATTATGCAGAGCAGTGCGGTGACCTTGTTAGAATGTAAGAGATGCAGACCCGATAGCCGAGCCGAAAGTCATCTATCTCCGCCGCTCTCCAGCATCAAGTGCTTTTCTTTCCAACACATTATTATTATTTATTCAAAAGATGTTTTCTTTTCTTTGTGATTTCAAACTAGTTTCCGCCAGTTTTTTCAATGCCTTGCTCGTCACCTTGGAAGGCGCGCTAAAATAGAGTACACTGTTTTTTTTCTCCTGATCCAACATAAAAAAAGAAAGAAAAATAAATAAGAAAAGGGAATTTTAACTGAAATGAAAAGGAATTCTATATATTCCTTTTTATTTTATTTTCTTGATTGGATGTTTTACGACCACCGTGAGCAACTCAATGGGCTATAAGCAGTCGCCCGTCCCTAATTTAAGGGTCATTGGTTCCAGGGAAGGGAGAGAGCCAGTGCCATAAGACAAACACACATCCATGCTTCACCGGGATTCGATCCCGGACCTCTTTCGGGCGAATGATCAGAGGCCATCGCTTAGACAACTGCGCCACCGGGGCGGCATATATTCCTTTAAAAGTGAAAATCAATTTTCAGTGCCACAATTATATAAATTAAATCTAGATTTTCTAAACAGAAAATATTCTGCTTAATAAATGCGACGCTTTTTAATTTTCGTATTGAGCACTGTAGTGTACGTCTATTCCTAATTGTTTCTATCTAGCTAAACACTACATGTGCTAAATGTCAAGTTCACCAAGAATGAAATAGGCGTTCACTCTAAATAATGTCCAGGGGTTGGTACTTACTAATTTTTTATTTCCATCCAACTTCAAGAAAGCATGGTAGATTCCAGCGGCGTTAATCCAACACTGCATCAATCAATAGTATATCATGCACACTTTACAACAAGTTATACACACGCAAATAACAATATAAATCCACAAACGTAATACGTTCAGCCAATATTCAACATCTCCACACTAACAACTACGTCGCAAAATATATATTTTTTCTCTCTTCCTTATCAACATGCATACGTCACTTACGTACTGCCCTCAGAGGTGTTGCCAAACCTCATTCATGTGAGAGAGAAGATATCACGTTAAGTTTGGAAAGTGCAAAAGAGAACAAACTCAAATTTACACAGGAAAAGGAACAAGAAATGAAATTAAAAATAGAATATACGTTATAGCACACATTACACCGTTTTAGTTACGCCAGTCTATCGCAGTACTGAAGATTTCTGTGAATAAAAACTTCTATGACTACACATATTTCAACTGGCAATGTCTGTGTTAGCACATTACACGTTTTCAAAAAAAATATTTATTCATTTTATTTTCATATTTATTGCAATGGCTGTGTTAGCACATTACGACGTTTTAAAAAAAATTTATTTATTTATTTTATTTATCTTATTTATTTCATTTTAGTTGTCACATACAGGTTACATAGATTAAGTAAAAATAATTATATGGCAGATATGCAATAAAGCGGGAAAAGGCCGAATGTGCCTAACTAGCCCTCTTCTTTCAAAACAATGATTCTTGAAACAAACATCAAGTCAAGCAGACATATTAGTGATCGGCGGCCCTGAGAGACAGTTATCATTATAGTTTCAAACTGATTGCCGAAGCAGCGCCACCCTATATCATTCTATATTAAAAATGTAAATTAAAACCATACCACTTAATGTAATAACAAATTAGGGAAAAACCCAAATAATTATATTCAGTATTAAGATTACTAATATCAAACATTAATTTGTTTAGTGATCCAGGGGTTACAATCATTATCATTGTTATAAAATGTTAAATTTAAGAATTTAAAAACATTCTAGCAGATGTGCATTTTTTTTCATTTTAGCTTCACAGGAAACAGATTTTAAAGCAGGTTCAATCACAATTCAGACCAGAAATCAGTTTTACTCAGTCTTTTGTGAATAAACTAAATTTTAATCACAGTTTTTATATGTTACGTTCTTTTAGTGTTATCACTTTTTTTTTCCACTGTAATTTTTAGGAATTTAGAAAGGGATACGGTTCCACACTCAGGTAGTCTACGATTGACATTAATCCGTTTAAGAACGATTTGTATGTTTGTACTTAAGGCACGATTCTGCTAAAAGCTCGCGCTTTTGTTACAGTGGACACCCCCCCCCCCATCCTAAAACCTGAAGAAAACTCTAAAATTTGTCCGCCATGTCGCGTATGGTATGAGGCAGCTAGGAATCACAGTTCGGCAGGCTCACATGTTCTTTTACAGTTCAGTTTTTTTTATTTATTTCTCATTTACGTTGTTTTTTTCTTTCGGCTGTTCTCTAAAATTAATTAACAAAATTTCGGGATAATTAGGAAGTCGCTCCAATGCTCTTGAAGGCAAGAAACGCAATATTTTTGCCATTTTGAATTGTTTCTACCTGTGGGAAAAGGTAGCACTCAATGGTTGCTCTGGAAATTGATAAGAGCAAAGCGATAGGCCGAGAAGAGGACTTCTGGATTTCTTGAGGAGGGGCCGATGTTACGACCCACCCCCGCCATTAATTTAGTAATTAATGGGCGTGATTGATGTATGAAATTAATTAAGTATTAATTATGTTCGAGTCTTGATTGGAGTTTAAAAGTGTAAACAGCAGATAAAGTTTTATCTGGGGGTTTGGAAAGAAAAGAGGCGAAGAATTCTCTCTCTGGCTGGGTGGTCTCAGAATAGCTCTGTTAGGTCATAAATATCAGGGCGCAGCTGACGGGAGCCTAAGCAACACGGAAAGGGAAAGTGGTACCTTTCGAAGAGGGGTCCACTTGAGTAAATGAATGAAGACGGGGACAAAAGGTTTAGCGAATAATCGTAAATTCGTCGATTGTTTGGGGCATTTTCGAGAACAATTGCTCTATGTGTGGTCCGTGCATAAAAATAAGATTTCGCACTTAGCGTGAAAATAAGGAAGAAAGTTTAGTTGTCTGTAAGCTCTCCGATGTGAAAGGCTGGATGTCTTGGATCTGAAAAATGAATTGGAAAAAATGAAGCAGCGAACCTCCCCGCATTTTGGTAAGAAATGGAGACAACTCGAGGCGGCTGATGGAGATGCCAGTTTGCCATAAAGACAGCGGAATGCCTAAATCCGCGTGATAAAGCTGCAATTTCTAGGCTGGAGCGTAATGGAAATCAGCGACTGTTTGGCCTAATGAAAGCCAAGTTACAGGGGAATTAAGAAGTCTGCGAGTGGACAGTGGTCATTCCAATGAGAAGCGAAGCCAAGCAAAATCGGGTTCGGATGCCAACCACTGCAGTGTGGAATCGTCACCCCCATTCATCCCCTACTGTGGAGGAAGTGAAGAGACGCGCTTGTCTTACGGGGCGAAGCGAGGCCCCATGTGTGCGTGTGTGTGGTCACGTAAGCAGCGAAGCCACTACGTGTAAGTGCGACGGGATAAAAACATGGCGAAAGAAAAATATGAGCGTAAGAGCTGTGGCTTCGATACCTAACAAATATACAGGTGAAATGTTGAGTTGCTGATATACGCTTAAGGTAAAAGCACGTCCGATTTCGCTCGGCCGAGAAAATTAATCTCAGGGCTGGCGGTCGCAACTCGATAAAAAAATGGAAACAAAACCTGCGAGGGACATATTTGAACTGCGTACTCAGGCAGGGTAGATGTTATGCTAACGGAAAGGAACTGACTGAATTGGGAATGAACGGTCAAAAAGGACGGAAGGTAGCGACGGACGGAATCTACTATAGCAGCAGCGGAATTGAATGTGCCCCACTCTCCAAACAGTAGATGGTCAGAATTATTTCTTCAAGACAACAGAAATCATTTCCCAGGAACACGGAAAATCAGTCTCGGAAACTGCAACAGCAGATGTGAGAGGGGCTATTTTGTTTAGCGGCCACCTTTAAATCTTCACAAGAGTGGATCCGTGTATACTCGCATCAGCGCAACAAAGTGCGGCGTGATATCACCATTTTAATTGTGTGCTTCATTTACATCAAGCGTCAAAGTGAAGTGTTAAATCATCGGTGCTGCCACATGGTGCAAGTGTCTGTGTGTGTGTGCGTGTTTTTTTTTTTTTTTGTCGTGTGATATTATGTGATGCACAATGGATTTGCACAACAAAGTCACGAAACTGTAAGTAGATGAATATTTCCTTTTTCTTTCTTCGCACATCTGCGAACTTGTGCCATCCCGACACCCAAAGCTGCATGGACATAGATGCAGTAATGCTGAGTGACTGAACCTCAGGGGAAATACCTGCACATACAGATTTCAATTTCTTACCGGGCCCATTTCCTGATTATTTTTTTTACATGAATAAGGGAGAAGGTGTGGCCACAAATTCCGCTGGGCGGGACAGTTTCTTTTAACTTTGGTTCAGGACCAACGTCAGCGGGGCAGGGTTCTACATGTGCATGCTTATTAGATTTAGTTAATTAACTTTGGCAGTATTTCGCACCTATAATCTTATACCGCTTCGCACCTATAATCTTATACCGCAAATTAACGTGCTTGTGTATTTTGTGTCGCGAGTATTTTTAATGTGATCGTTTGCATGTAATTTTTTTCATTCTCTAAGCAATTGTATATGAATATCACCTGCAGCTCTATTTAGTGTGTTAACGAGTAGTATCGCTTGTTCAGATAGTCCGGTGGAGACTCAGTCGGCTGCGTCTTCCGACAGTAAAGTGTGACACCGTATGCTGCCCACATAAGAGGGGCAATTAATTGTCTTTGCGCCTAGAGAGCGCCGGATCTGTTTAAATCTCGCAGAACGTTATTAAATGTTGTGTAGTGTATTTGAGAATCATGTGTTATTTGCGAAAGTGAGTGTTGTACTGGCTGGTTGGGGATTGAATGTACCGGAGTAAGATCCGGACCACTACACTCAGTCACGAATTGGTGATTGCGGGTGAACCTCATCACAACTCTGATCCCAAAGTATCGTTTTTTAGTTTATTTTATTTTTTATTTGTTGTTGTTATTTTGTTCACACGGTGGATTCACCCAAGCCTTATGCTTCGGGTCATTCTTCAACTTTTCATTTTTTATGTTCTGGTGTGAATCTTTGAGTGCAGCAGTGCACCTGAGATTCTCACCTGGTGCCGCGGCCAACTAAATTGTACTTCAGGTCCCAAGCACCGTTACCGGCCGACTCGGCAGGAACACTGCTAGTGCCGTGTAACACTTTAAAGCGATGTTTAAATTAGAATTCGAGAAGGGAAAAGAAGCACCACGCAACGACCAGCTGTTGTTACTATTCCGTGACGGACTTTCGTTTTCACTTGCTTCAGTTTTTTTTGTTTGTTTTTTCAATTCATTTATTTTGCTTAGCAAAAAAAAAAAAAATAAATAAAGTAAAAACCAGTGTTACAGA
Source organism: Macrothele yani (assembly GCA_039090855.1). NCBI lineage: Eukaryota > Metazoa > Arthropoda > Arachnida > Araneae > Macrothelidae > Macrothele > Macrothele yani. The sequence goes on along the minus strand of CM077002.1, from coordinate 175,321,474 downwards.
AATAGTTGAAACAATGCACAGCAAGGAAGCTGGGGGAAAAGGCCAGCCAGGGTCCCATGCTCCCTAGGCTAGTTTTACACTGAGGTCAGTAATTGTAATTACAAACAAGAGTATCATAGTAACAAAAAATAAATGGTAATGATATATGAGCAGATAATAAACATTACAGATAACACCATTGAAAAAGCACTTTACATCACGATATACAAGTCATAATATTAGTCATAGTTCTCATCCACTGTAATAATTAATTTGAGGAGCTGCAATTAATTATAAAGTGTTTTAATTTTTTTAAAAAAAGGTTAAAATTATTTAAAGAAGTTAACTCCGTAGGTAATGAGTTCTAGTAGTGTGGGCCAATGTAATTTAAACTTTGCTTCATGGTCTCAGTTTTCGGATGAATAGGCCGAATATGTGATTTAGTGCGTGTGTCATGTGTGTGTATCTGGGGTATATTATTCTTAATGCGTTAGAACAGAATTTTCCCGATATTAAAGTGATATAATTGGTTGATCGTAAGAATGTTATATTTGTTTGGGAAAACTCTTGTGGTATTTTATAGCGTTAGTTGTGTATTTCTATCAAATTTTAGGTCAATTAATCTTATATATTTGTTTTGAAGAATTTGAAGTTTTTTGAAATTATATTTAGTTGTCTGTCCCCACGATAAGATAGCATAATTAATATGAGTCTGAAACATGGTATAATATAAATGAGTTAGTGTTTTATAGGTAAGGTTTGTAAATACCAAGCTGATAACTCCAATGTTTTTAGACAGTTTGAGAAGAGAATCCACATGTTGGTTCCATTTAAGGTCCCTATGTAAGGTAATCCCCAAATAAAGTACGGAATTAACCTCTTCTATGTTTGTACCATTAATAGACAATGTGATAGAAGAAGGTTGTAAAATATTTTGTTTTGAGAAAATTAAAGATTTTGTTTTGGTAGTATTTATTATTAATTCATTGGAATTTAGCCAATCTGAGATGTTATTAAGTTGAGTATTAATATTCATAGTAGTGTCAGTCGTTATATTAAATGAGGTGAGGATGGTTATGTCGTCTGCATAGAGGAGTAAGTCTATATCACTTATTGAAATAAAGATATTCTTAATGTACATACTGAAAAGTACAGGTCCAAAAGTTGAACCCTGTGGAACACCAATTGATATGAGTTGACTTTTATTTTGTACGCGCTGAATTGTGTTGCCGCGAAAACATTCTTCTAATTTCGGGCACATTACTTCTGGTAAAGAAATACCCAAATTCGAGATTTAAATACCTAATTAACTATATTAATTATGTTAATTCATTAACATAATTAATTAATAATTTCTTTAATTAAATTAATTCCTAATTTGGTGTAGGAAGTATTATCCCGACCCAGGCAGTATAAGGATTTGCTGGTTTCTTTTCTTTTCTTTTTCTTTTTCTTGCTTTCCCTTCGCGTCGGAAGGAGATCGAAAATCAAACGCTAGGGCCAGGTGCAAAATTCCGCAAACGAAGTGAAAGGTATTTTTTCATTGCCAGGCATTTGCGAAGAGCCAGCACTGCGGATTACATAATGCAGCCTTAGCTAACAATAGGTCAGTGGTGACTATACGGCAAAAGTCGAAGAAAGAATCCTAAATCTGGTAAGAAGGTAAAGCTTAGGTAATAACTGTCACCCAGGCTCTTTGTCGGGGAACATAAGGCATTCGTGCCTTCGAGTACACTTAAAAATTTAAAAAAGGGTTTCTCGAATGGTCTGATAATAGAACTCCGAAACAGGATGACAGTTAGGACCAAATAAATTTTTAAAGAGCTTTGCTCAGCAGATGGTCAGCTGGCCAGGAGAACATGGGCTCGATATAGCCACTGGTCAACAACCACCGGACGGCGGACCATTGACAAACGAAGGGGGAGGGGGGCAGAAGCCAATGAAGGTGCAGGGCACGCCTCCAAGAGAGGTGAACATGCCAAACAGCACGACTGAAAGCGAAAACGAAACGAAAATAAAATGCGAAAACTTGAAGAAATCAGGGTCGATTGTTGGGGTTGTCGATGTTATTGCTGTTGTCGTCCGTTGACAGAAATGCTTGGCCGTATGTGGGTCAAAAAGTCGGACTCACAAATTTGGTAGCATGTTAGGTGCCACTGGAAGGTAGTATGAAAGATGCCAAGTTGATGGCAGAAGAAGTCATACCGTTGTCAAGGGTTCCCGGGCTGCGTTTTATCCACGGAGGATACCAGCCACAAGATCGCGGACGCGAGAAGAAACCGCTGACGAAGAAGACCCATCATGAACTCCCGGATCCGTGTTGAACAGTAGAAGATTGAGGGCTTGTAAGACATCATCAAAATATTTCAATCCTTTGCATGTTGACCAATCATTGAAATTTAAAAATGAAATGTTATTGCTCACCTCGTACTAGTTGGATTGCTAGGAACGTTTCTATTTCTATAAATCTTAGGCTTAACCTTAACTTTTTGTAGCGATGTTTTAATATAACTTAATCTGGTCCCACAATTAATTTGTACCTAAATTAAGAAAAATGTTAAAATAAATTATATATTTGTTTCTTTAAACAACGTGTTTTTCTTCGCTGCTGTTCTGCAAATGAGTACGACTGTCTGGTTTTGGGTTATTTTAAAGTAAACAGTTTTTTCTTCTTTGAAGATACCACGATTCAAAACATAGTACGGTAAGGTTAGTTTTTAAATTTAATTTCTTTGCGGCATATAAGTTCTAGCGACAACCACGTGCGAGCTCGTATGAAACACAACTCGTACAGGTCCCAACGATGAGTCTGGGTTACCTATACTAGGAAACAATGCCATTGTTGCCACTTTAGTCGATCGGAATTCATTAACAAAATTTATGCCCTCAAGTTCCCAAACGGGGCTTGGCGCGGTAATAATTGTATTCAGAACTATGCCCGGGTAAAACTTTGAGATGTAATCTGTATATTTAGATTTTTACTTCAGTGAATGATTGTATAGTGAGTGGCGACACCTGAAACTTCTAAGCACAAAAAAAAAAAATCGTTTTTTTTATGCATTCTATTTATGTGTAACTCTAGTTAGCACGAGGTAGTAACGTCTTCGGAATGCATAAATATGGGGGGGGGATCTAAGGTATATAATGAAGTATTGAACGCAGAATCAATGGGCTGGACATACTGCCAGAAGGACAGACCATCGATGGACAGCCGAAATTTTAGATTGGATTCCAAGGGACAGGAAAAGACCCAGAAGAAGACCACATGGGAGATGGGTGGATGAAATTCGAAAGTATGTGGGAGTGACATGGAGGAGACTGGCACAAGACAGACCGTTGTGGAGGAAACTTGGGGAGACCTTCGTCCAGCAGTAGATTGATAATGGTTGACAATGATGATGATGATGACATACAATAATAAAAGATTCCGTCCATGCACGATGCACACTGAAGTCCCCTTGGCGCTATCAGTCAAGATTTATTAAAATTGAATGATTAAGTTAAAAGTATGAGACCTTTCAGACTCCAGCACCGGGGTCCATCTTCAGATAAGTTAAAAAAGAGGTTTTTTTTTTTTATTTATCTGACGATGGGGATTAAAAGAGCTCTTTTGTTAACTTATCTGCTGATGGACCCCTGTACGGAAGTCCGAAAAGTCTCATACTTTGAACTTTTTAACTTAATCATTCAGTTTTAATCAATCTTGACTGATAGCCCCAAGGTGGACTTCAGTGTACATCGTGCACGGACGGAATCTTTTATTATTGTATCTGAGGTATAAGTTAATAATGCCTTTTTATAAATCACATCAATCGTCTTTCCACAAAGTTCTAAATTGTTTCTTTTCTTTACCCTCTTGTTTTTCCTGTTTTCATAGCTCCAGTTGCAGCCATGAACTATCTCTTTCAGAAGGAATGTAATGGAAATGAGTTTGACAAATACACTAAAACCTACACTTTGTTTAATCATTTATGAATCGAAGGCAAAAGGATTTACTCAACTCAAGAACGGCAACGGAACACTGGATGCATCGCGAGAGTGACGGGCATTCGTCGCCAGCAAATATTGATGCCACCGATGGAATAATGCTCAAATGAGGAAAGTTGCGTTGCTTCTCGTGATGCACACGCGACAAATATTTTCACGGAAGCGTCAATGACAGACAGCACACGCGCGTTTACGGTCGCGCACGCATTCTCAGCTGTCGCGTAGCTTTTTGCTGTTTTTGGTTTGGAGTTTAACCACCACCATGAGCAACTCCAGTTGCCATAAGTAGTCACCCAATTCCACTTTGAGCCCCCTCGGGTTCCAGGGAAGGGACACAGTCAGCGATATCGAACAAACACATCACCCATATTTCCTCCGGGACTCCAGCCCAGGTCAACCGCCTACGCATGGTCAGAGGTCAGCGTCTCAGAACACTCGGCCACTAGGGCAGCGTCTCGTAACTTTCCGGTCCCCGTAGAAATGTAGAAATGACATAACCTCATACATTTTTTTTTCTTATACTTTTGGAATTGCGACTTGAAACCAGCTACTGCAACTCGGATAACAATGGAAAACATTCTGTCAAATTTTGAAGTGTCTACTACGATTTCCCGGCGATCTATGACTAAGACGCGCGCACACATACATTCTCTTTTAGTATCTATCCTTGGTTAACAGCTCTTATCGTGTATGACGAGTGTTAAGAGAACGTGAGGTGTGCAGGCGAAGGTAGTTGCGCAACTCAAAGCAAGAAACCAGAGAAACAGGCGTTTGATGCGATAAAGAGACATGAACAGACTCTTTGTACCCCGTTTCTCAGCACCTCACAGTTTCTGTTTCCCTTGATTTTTTTTGTTGTTTTTTTTTGCTTTTTTTTTTATTGTCACACCCTTATCACATTTTAATTCGTTCCTACGCTTGTGTTTTGAAATACGGCAGAGCGAAAAGTAGTATTAAGAAAGAGCCATTATAAAATATTAAATGCATCCCTTAAATTGATATGGTGTTTTAATGTTTTGAAGTTGTTGTCTTAGCAAATTACTTGCTGAACACACAATATAGTCACTTTGCCTAGCAGAATAAAGAAACGGACATGAATCTTATGAATGAAACAACTTACGAAAAATAAAACTGAAGTGATAATCCATTTTATCGGCGTAAGAAATCAAAAATACATTTTGCCAAGCTTTTCGCTGATCTACGGATGGCATTTTCAAGGCTAATAGCGTAAAATAAACATGCATTTTGCCGAGCTTTCGTTCATCAGCGGATGACTTTTTCTAGGCTAATAGCGTAAGACAACAAGTTGTTTTAAAATAAAGAAAAACGACAGGTTGTTTCATGCTAGCCTTGAAAAAGCCATCCGCAGATGAGCGAAAGCTTAGCATAATGTATTTTTGATTTCTTACGTCGATAAAACGGATTATCACTTAAGTCTTATATACCTGGCGCATTAGTCAATTTTACGTAAAATGTCCAAACTCTTTATTGTAATCCGCTTGTTGAAGTCACACTTCTAGAAGATTACGTATACTTGAATAACGATCTACAGCACTTTCACATAATTTGCGAACAATTGTATACCACGTTAACATCACAGTTTATCTCAGATCGTGTCATCACGATCACTATACACTCTCCACACTCTCTTTGCTTTCGACGCAGTTTTTTTTTTTTTTTTACTCTTTGACCCACTGTCAGTGTTACCAATATGTATAAGAAATTCGAGGGAGTAATGTACCGTTCAGAACGAAAATCAAACGGAGAAGTAACAAAATTTACATAACAATAGGAACTAAAAAGGAAGGTAGACGTCACATTGATGAAAAAGTCGAGAGCTGAGAATCCTTCCCTACACGGAGGAATTTCCCTTCTGTTTAACCACACCGTCCATTAAACGAGGATTTTCTGATACCCATGTGCAGTGCTCGACATTATATACACTGCTGGCCACCCAAAATGCAACACCAAGAAAGACACGAGATAGAAAAGCCAGATTTACTGGACACATAGCAACAGATACAAAGATGAAATGATGGGGCTTGTAGGCCCGTGCGACTTGCGGAACACGCAGACATCAATAGTTCGTCCGGCCCCCATGGCTGGCAATAACGGCAGCTACACGTCGCGGCATCGAACGAAAGAGGCTTTGGATGTGGGCTTGGGGTATGTCGATCCAGGCTGCTTCCACACGTTGCCACAGTTCATCAGGCGTAACCGCAGGTGGTGCTTGCCGGGCCACTCGGTTGCGGATCAGCGACCAGACGTGTTCGATGGGCGACATATCGGGAGAACAGGCGAGCCACGGCAGCGGTGACACCTGGTGGGCCGTGAAGAATTATTGCACGATGCTTGCCACGTGCGGGCGCGCATTGTCCTGTTGAAACATGGACGCTGGCAGGTTCTGCAGGTAAGAGAGGACTACAAGCTCCAAAACGTCGGAGATGTTGCGGTGGCTGTTGAGTGTACCGGCGATGCGTACCAGAGGGGTGCGGGTGTCATATCCAATTGCGCCCCAAACCATAACGCCAGGCGACGGACCGGTACGGCGATGCATAATGCAGGCGTCATACAGTTTCTCGCCGCGGTGCCGCCACACGCGGATCCGACCATCGTGGTGTTGTAGGCAGAAGCGGGATTCGTCGGAGAAGACATTGTCGTGTCATTCCGTAGTATAGGAGCGGCGTTCAACCGCCCACTGCCGCCGCACTCGCCGGTGGTGTAACGTCAATGGTAATCGGAGCAATGGGTGCCGTGCGACAAGTCCGCGCTCCTGTTGACGACGGCGAACGGTACGTGCTGACACAGGTTGTTGCGCAACGCACCCTAATTCCTGCGCTAACGTTCGTGATGTGGCGGTGCGTGCCGTCAATTCCCGCCGCATAACGTGCCGGTGCTCTCGTTCGGTGGAGTGCCGCGGCTGCGGCAATCGCTCACGTCGGTCCGTCCGTCCGTCCTGCACCCACCGAATCCATACTCGCCTCATTGTGGCTGGATGTCGTCCCACACGGGCGCCGATGTCTCGGTACGATAAACGGCTGTCGCGATAAGCGACTATTCGTACTCTGTCGAACTCCGAAACGTGCTGGAATGACTCCCGTATTCTGCGACGAGGCATCAGGAAGCTTCCCCACGCACAGGTCCGGGTACCCCTTCCCACGCACAGGTCCAATAAACTGGGTACCCCTGGTACCCACAATTACCAAAACCAAAACCATGGCCATTTCAGGGATTTTGCTCTGATCATCATGTCTTTCACTCTTGTCATTTTCCGTATCCATGAGTTCCTCTTATCTCTGCTAGTTACACCAAACATGCATCTCTCCACGCTTCTTTCAGTTGTTTGCAGTCTTTGTATGTCTTTTGTAGTTAAGGTCCGTGTCTTTACTCTATATTCAAGAACTGCAAGGATGCATTGATTAGACACATTTCTTTTAAGACATAATGGCATATTGCTCTTAAAAATTGTACAGTTTCTTCCAGAAGCTCTGTAACCAAGTTCTATACGGCGATTAATTTCTTCATCCATGTTACCTTTGCTTGATATCTGCTATCCAAGGTAAATGTAGGTATCGGTTATCTCAAGCTTTTCCCCATCAATCGATAAATCTTTATTTCTTGTAAAAGCACTGTACTTCAGTTTTGTCTTCTGAAAGTTCATTTTTAATCCCCTTCTCGATCCTGTATCATACTCTGAAGTTCTGAAGTATTATTTCAAAGACCTCTGAAGAGTTCTTTGAAGTATTTTTTTTTCAAAAATAAAACGGAAGTAAAACCGGGTTGAAACTGAGTCATGAACACCTTTACCCGACCCGTTTGACCCGCCATAAATGGTCAACTCGATGACCCTTTGCCCCGTGATCCGTTTCTATCTTTGAGTCACGATTGCGTTTTCCATATGGTTTAACAGGGTATCCTCTTAGAATTTTATTTCGTGTTTGCTACGGTATCTCTGCTTCCAGAACACGATTTAGAAGAATTCGGAGGGAGAGACAATGTGGTTTATGACAAAGACTTTCCCGTTTCTACTACCATAAAAATTTTCTTATAGTTTAGAGCAATGTATAGGATAATGGAAGGAAGGTCACGTGATACTGTCTGTCTCGATATCTCCTTTGTCTTGCAGTTTTATGGAAGGTTCCTGGTAATACTGGAGCATCCAAATTTGTGTTTTTTTTTCTTTTTCTTGTCAAAGACGTTCACAATATGTAACGAAATTTAGGTCGAGTTGCTCCAGTTTTTGACTAATTTCACAGTGACTTGAGCTCTCTCAGTTACGAAACACTTAGTTCCTCAAATGCACTTTTATTTTTATCTCGACGATGACTGAGCAGAAAGATCTCTTAAAAGACGGCGGTCATATTTACTGGGATTCTTTGACATGTCACGCGTCACGTTGAAGCCGAGGCCTTTTGCGCAGCAACATAGGTTTTTGTTAGGTAGCTTATTTAGTCCGTGACACACGCTACTAGTACGTAAATGGGTTTTCGTCTGAAGGCTGCGCAAAGCGTCAGTTGATTCACGGGGCGTTTTAAGCTAATATTATGACAAGTATCCTATGGAAAATTTTGAGCCTGTATGTTTGGAGATTATTTTTCGTTTTACAACTTTTTTACATCGGAATAACAGTTGTGAGAAAATGTTCACTTTTCTCAAAAATATTTCTCTACTTCTCATCCCATTTTGATGAAAAACTCTACCGAACATCTTTTAAATAAACATAGGATATTGTAATTGTTACAACAAAACTTTCCGAGGATGAAATGGCTTTTTTTAAAAAGCAAGGCAGAACTCATGTCCTAAACGTCGAAAATCTTATGAAATATGAAATACAGCGATGAGTTGTCTCTAAAGTATGCCACAAATCGTGAATTTAGGAAACGAAAATCGAATTTTATTTCTTTGAGACATCTCTCATTTGCATGTAATCGATTATACCTCATATTGCATTTAACTGAAACAATTTGAGATTCAGTAATTATTAACAAAAACATAAAAATGTCAAGATTTTCTTCTCCTACGCATTTTTAATGACTCGTATGGACATCACTGTCGAAGAGGAACCTAACGCGTTTAATATAGAACTGATGCCTCCAAGGAGGTGCAAAACTAGCATGGAAGAACAAACAAAAACAGCGGCAACAAAAAAAAAAAAAAATTAAAACGTATAATTTGGTATTTGAACTCCGATCTTCTACGAAAAATGTTAGACTTCTAATAACATCCTCAGAAGGCGATATACTCACGGGCGCCCATACGGGGGGGGGGGGTAAGATGGGGCACTTGCCCTCCCCTGGGAATCTAACTGTCATTTCGCTTCTTGGGAGGCACTACAAAGATTTTCGCCATAACATTCATTCCGATTTCTAATTTTTAAGAGTGTGTGCGTTATATTGTCTCATTCGCAGTAGAAAGTAATAGTATTGAAATTTGCTACTGCGTGTTGGAGCACATCATACCTGCTGAGCACAGTGTAGGGCGGTGTGAAAGACAAATAAATTAAAAACATATCATCCTCTACAAAGCCCATTTGCTGTTCGGCAAGTTGTTTTTTAGAACTATGTCTTGTGCGTCTTTTTCCTTCTTGATCAATTGAGTAACCAATGGAGTTTGGTGGTGCAAGCGACACAAGTGGGCAAAAGGCGCAAGACTCAGAAAAACAAAAAAGAAGATTAATTTTTTATTCTCCCAACATGCTGTCGAACTTAATCTATGTCTTTTTTATGTAACATTTTCGTTTGCTTTTTTTTTTTTTTTTTTTTTATTGGAGTTTTAAAAACTTATTTGACCTGGTGGTACAGACACAGTGATAGGATAAACAGACCTAGTGGTACAGTATTGTCAGGCAGACATAGACAGTATATTAATTTTACATCAACAATGTACAAAGCGAACATGGTAGACAGTATACCAAATGATCAAGTAACACAGAGAGAGGCAGTGCTGATCAAGTAACACATAGACATAGCGAACATGGTATACAGTGTACCAAATTATCAAGTAACACAGAGAGAGGCAGTGCTGATCAAGTAACACATAGACATAGCGAACATGGTATACAGTATACCAAATTATCAAGTAACACAGAGAGAGGCAGTGCTGATCAAGTAACACATAGACATAGCGAACATGGTATACAGTATGCCAAATTATCAAATAACACAGAGAGAGCCAGTGCTGATCAAGTAACACATAGATATAGAGAACATGGGATACAGTATGCCAAATTATCAAGTAACACAGAGAGAGGCAGTGCTAATCAAGTAACACATAGACATAGCGAACATGGTATACAGTATACCAAATTATCAAGTAACACAGAGAGAGGCAGTGCTGATCAAGTAACACATAGACATAGCGAACATGGTATACAGTGTACCAAATTATCAAGTAACACAGAGAGAGGCAGTGCTGATCAAGTAACACATATGACATAGCGAACATGGTATACAGTATGCCAAATTATCAAATAACACAGAGAGAGCCAGTGCTGATCAAGTAACACATAGATATAGAGAACATGGGATACAGTATGCCAAATTATCAAGTAACACAGAGAGAGGCAGTGCTAATCAAGTAACACATAGACATAGCGAACATGGGATGCAGCATGCCAAGCGATCATGGGATACAGTATGCCAAATGATCAAGTAACACAGAGAGAGGCAGTGCTGATCAAGTAACACATAGACATAGCGAACATGGGATACAGTATGACAAGCCAACATGGGATACAGTATGCCAAATTATCAGGTAACACAGATAGAGGCAGTGCTAATCAAGTTACACATAGACATAGCGAACATGGGATGCAGCATGCCAAGCGATCATGGGATACAGTATGCCTAATTATCAAGTAACACAGAGAGAGGCAGTGCTGATCAAGTAACACAGAGAGAGGCAGTGCTGATCAAGTAACACAGAGAGGCAGTGCTGATCAAGTAACACAGAGAGGCAGTGCTGATCAAGTAACACATAGACATAGCGAACATGGGATGCAGCATGCCAAGCGATCATGGGATACAGTATGCCAAATTATCAAGTAACACAGAGAGAGGCAGTGCTAATCAAGTAAGACATAGACATAGCGAACATGGGATGCAGTATGCCAAGCGATCATGGGATACAGTGTGCCAAATGATCAAGTAACACAGAGAGAGGCAGTGCTGATCAAGTAACACATAGACATAGCGATCATGGGATACAGTATGCCAAATGAACAAGTAACAGAGAGTGAGAGCCAGTACTGATCATGTAACACATTGAGAGCAGTGCCGAAAGACAAAGACAAACATCCATGCGTTACCCGTGATTCGAACCCAGACCTTTCCCTGGGAGAATGATCAGAAGCCATCGCTGAGACCACTGCGCCACCAGGGCGGCATGTCTAGTTTTCAATTAAATTTATCTCGGCGCGTGTGGTAAAAATAGTTAGAGGATACAGACGGCACAGTGAAGTTTATATATCTTTGTTTATGCTATTTGTGCTTACAGTTTGTATCCCCCCCCTCCTGAAAACTTAGCTATGGACGCCCATGGATATACCCCTCTCTTTATGCTTCAGCCTAATCGACTACTAAATATCTCTCAGCGTTTGGTATCAAAGGGTCATGTTCAAGATAAGTAGCCATCATTGCTTAGATGCCTGTAAAAACATTTTGTGCATCGCATGAAAAGGTCACAGGAAACTTCATCAACCAGGTGTCATGATTATGTGTTGTTAACGGAACTTTTATTTCCCGTTTGGGTTCGTTCTTATTGTCTAATTGCACTGAGTTAGCTTTGATTTAGGAATACCTACCTAATAACGCGTTGGTCCACCTTTCTGTGCAATCACGACATGCAGACGCCTAGGAACAGATTCTACAAGAAGTCGAACATCCTCCATCTGTAACTCGACCCATGTCTTCTGCTGCAGCTCCGTCAATTTCCGCTCATTCCGCGGAGGAGAATCAGCAGATCTCACTTCTCGTTCCAGCATATCCAACAAATGCTCAATTGGGTTACAGTTAGGGAGTTTTGGGGTCAAGGCAATGTGGCGAACTCGTTATCGTGTTCCTCCAAACACTGAGTAGTTATACGAGCCCGATGGCACGATGCGTTGTCCTGTTGAAAGATGGTACTGTGGTGCGGATAAACCCCTTGCAGATATGGAGGGAGATGGTTGGCTAACAGGTTCCTGTAGTGTCCACCATTCAGTTTTTGTGAGATAATAACCAACGGACCTAGGATTTTCCAGGGAAAGCTTCCCAGACACCTCCACCTGCCTGTTGAACCACAACTGTGAACCAGGATAGAGATTTCATGCTGTTTACGCCACATGCGAACCCGGACATCAGCATAGTGCAACAGGAAACGGGACTCATCATTCCAGATGACCTTCTCCCATCTGTCGAGGGTCCATTGCCGACAATCCTTGTAGAGATCTGCACGGGCCTTATTTGGTAAGTCCAGCCTGGCTGAAGCCAGTGCGTTTAAGGCCCGGCCCGATCCCTTTCAGACCCTAGGCACTCGGCCCGTTTCAGATATTAGACACTCGGCAAAGCCTGGCCCTTGAGGTGCTTTTTTGTATTATTTTTGCCTTTCTCTTGTATTTTATTAAATTGTGAAAATTAAATAATGAAATGAGATATTATTGAAAATATTTAGTTGAATATAAGCCTAAAATTATGAACTAAACTTTGGCAATTATTGAAGAATATAAACTTTAAAGAAAGAAAACAAAAAAGACTAAGCGCATTCAAAATCTTTCTTTCTCTGAACCAGCAAGCGGTAATACTATAAAAGTCAATCCCTATACAGATTATGGATAGGAGAAACAATCGATATCGTCCCACTCTCTGATAGAAACACAACCCCACCCCACTGCAGACACCCCTCAGTCCCTCACTCCACACAGCACACACACTCGCTAGGGGTTGAATCTTTCTATCGTCAATAAGCTCCAAAGTGTTTTTATCATCTTAATACCCACAGGTGATTAAAACACGGTGAGTGCCTTTGCTCGCCTCTGTGATTACGTCCTGGGCTATGTCATGGAAATAAGTAAAGCCAGCAAAACATACCAGGAAATCGGAAAACACTTTTTTCTTTCTCTACTATTGCGATGAAAAGGATGGGTCGACTTCGCCTGGCGTGGCCCGACCCGGCCCGGCCCATTGCTTTTTCTCTAAAATAAACAAAGCCTGATTTGTCCCGTGTAGGCCTCTAAATTCTTGGACAATGCCAGACATTATTTGCGATGACTGGGCGCCATCATGGGTACCCTCGTTGGTCTCCGGCAGTGAAACTCCAGACAAAGCAAGGTACGGCGCAGGGTGCATGTGGAAATAGGTCGAACTGCACCCCTGTTGTACTGGTGGGTGAGTTGGGTCACTGTTGCATGTCCTTGCTGAGATACCAGTCGCGATACCCTACGCTCGCCTCTTGGATTGGATCAACCGCGCTTGGCTGACCAGCGTGAGCCCTTCTGCTGGTTGTCTGTGCATTGTTGATCCATCCGGATACACCCTTGATGCAGTAGTACAGGAGCGGCGAACAAGTGAGGCTATTTCCGAAATACTGGCACCTGCCCTCTAGTCAGATTGGCTTACGTTGCTACGTTTTCCCATTACTGGCAAACGTTTTTTAATAACGTACAGAGAATAGGTGTGCACAATATATAGGAATCGCACGTGACGTTTATATCACGTGGTACTTCGTTGTAACTGAGTGTGTAACACGTAGTACAAAAAAAAAGGCAGTAAACGCACTTGTGGCTTTAAAATCTGTTCTTTATTTTCGGCTAACGCTTATTATGATATGATTTAATGGCTTTTCCAGGAATAATCTTAGTACTTAATTTCATGTAAGTCACTTTCATTTCTCTATGCCGCCCCGGTGGCGCAGTGGTCTAAGCGATGGCTTATGACCATTCGTCTGGAAGGGTTCTGGGTTGGAATCCCGGTGAGGCATGGATGTTGTGTTTGTCTTACGGCACTGGCTCTCTCTCTCTCTTCCCTGAAACCAGTGACCCTAAATTAGGGATGGGCGACTGCTTATAGCCCACTGAGTTGCTCACGGTGGTCGTTAAAACTCCAATAAAAAAAAAAAACTTTTTTCTCTATTTGCTTATTTCTCTATTCATCGTCTTTTGCATCTCCCTTGCATTACCTCATTCTCTTTCGCGCTCCAAGAGATGCATTTGCTGTTTTCAGCGAGCTCCTTGTCCGACTAGCTTTGATAGGTTTTTCCTTTTTCTTCTCGTTAACACCTGCTTTTAAGAAAATGCACTGGGACGCCACTTAGGCAATAAAACAATTATGCTGTTTGGGTTAGCTGTTCTTCATGGTGTTACAGAACACTGTGTGACGTACCTGCCAGCAGGACGCACACGACATAAAGGCAGATAGGAATCAGAATAAAACGTCTGCGTAGCTTAATTGGTAGAGTGACTTATTCCGGAATGAGGGGACCCGGGTTCGAGTCCTGGCGCGGATAAAAATGACGGAGAAATTTACTTCGTTATAATGGCGCCCGAACTATCCGGATGACCCGGCCGTTCAAAATCTCGCATTGGTGTGATGTTATTTCCACACCGCGAGACAGGAAAAATCAGAGAATTCCTTCTCCAGCGCTTCGAAAAATAAAAATGTGTGATGTTGCATTCCACACAGCAGATTGACTGGGAGTTCTCAAGTGCACGTTCTACAGTGGATAGCTGCCTGCAACGATTCATGGTCACGGCTGACCCGTGGGCCATGCCCCGGCCCTCTTTCGGGGGGGGGAGATGTGACGTACCTGCCAGCAGGACGCACACGACATAAAGGCAGATAGGAATCAGAATAAAACGTCTGCGTAGCTCAGTTGGTAGAGCGACTTGTTCCGGAATAAGCGGCCTCGGGTTCGAATCCCGGCGTAGACCAAAAATGACGGAGAAATTTACTTCGTTATAACTGCTGAAGTTCCAAATTAGTGCAATAAAACTATCAGTGAAAGATCACCTAACTTACAAACATTAATCGCTCTGGGAGACACTGTTTGAAACCCTCTAATGAGCACTGCTATGCTGATAGCATCTTGAAAGAGTCGTCAAGAAATTCCCCTATGCTGACTGCAAGATGATCACCTTTACTATTCTAATTTACACTATCTGATCCAAAGTATCCCGATGCTTGCCTATCCAAACTCCTTGCAATTGAAAAAGAATAATCAATATCGAGTGGGTTCGCACTCTATTACTCTCACAATCTACCCTCTGCTTGGGAAACTTTCCATTAGATTCTGTAAAGTTACTGCGGGAACTGCTCTCCATTCTACCACACGAGCATTATTCTGGTCGGTCACAGGTGTCGGGCGAAAAGGACCTTTCCCTAACTGTTGCTCTAATGTAGGGAGTACAGAATTGCCGAGAATGTCATTATAGGCCGCAGTGTTAAATTTTCCGGGCTCTGGAAAAAGCCCATACCATGAAAAACAGCCCGAGATCCACCAAGTTTCACATTTGGCAACACAGCCGGGCAGGTGGCGTTTGCCTGGCATTATCCACTCCCAGACTCGTCCGTCGAACTGCCGGATGGCAAAGCTTGATTCTTACCAACTGAGCAACCTCCTCTGGCCCCTCTCCTTAATAAGGAAATTTTAATAATTCAAATATTTAAAAGAACATTTAAACACTTCGGATTAAAGAAAATTCGAGTTACCGAAAAAACGTTGAAGTACGCTAATCGCATAGTGACCTCCAAAAAAGTAAGTTTTGAATGCAGAACTTCAAGTTACTGACCGATCCGTCACTATACAATAGAAGGTTATATTGTTTTAATTATAATAAAAAAATTCGGGCTTTTTGTACTAAAGAAAAGAGATAACTGGAATCATTACTTACAGTTTGATGACCACAACACCTTCATTGGTACTTGTCGCAGGAACACTAGTTGAGGTAAACGCACGAAACACTAAAGTTAGATTCACAACGATTAACTTAAGTTAGTTGAACAGGAAAACCCACAAGGATTATTAACGTTTTTTAAAGATTAAACTTTGCAACAACGTGCATTGTTTGGTTAAAAGGAAGTTCGCTGTGGTAAAATACCTCACTGAGATTGTCGAAGTCAGCTAATTTAGGGAAGACAAAATCACCTCTCCCAATTTACATCGCAAAGCTTGTTTTTAATTATATTGCCTGAGCTGACTGACTGCCAGTGTTGTCACATGAAGAATAAACTCCTGGGAGTTCAGATACGACGTTAAACTGGGAGTTTATAACCAGAAAAAAACAAAATTTACACAAGAGACAGTGAAAAACAAACAAACAATAAAAACCGGAATTCAAATAGGTTGTATACGTCACAAAGCACTACAGATATGTAACCTATTAAGAGTTCTGTATGTGTCTAGTGTAATGGTTCAAGGTCTCTGGAGATGTGGGAAGTTTATGCGAACAGTTTGACTTTTTAAATGTATTAAGTTTGATAGTTCTTGTGTCTTCCTTTCCGAATACAACGATCACCCCCATGTCAGGGATATCCTAACGAGAGAAATATAGATTTATTGTCGTTCTTTTTTGTGTGTGTTGTTCTCCACATAGTAAAAAAATGGCGTGGCTCAAAGATAGAACTGTTTTTCTGTACTCCAGATGTTTCGTTGTAATGGCATGTTTTATGATGGAGCACATCAGGTACGAAAGCTTTTTCCCCCTTCCTTTTTTGAAAATTTGAAATTTGTTTTATCTAGAATTGCGAAACGGAGAAAATTCTAAATTATTCTCCCGTAACTGTCTCTAAACTATACTGTTGCTCATTGTCTGTAGACACAGTATTAACGAGATTTGAAGGCAAAGTAAACAACAGTTTCAAACTATTTCATGTACTTTTTCATAACGTCAGGAAATGTCTTTTGAATTTAGAATTAAGAAACTGTAAATAAATCGAACTGCAGTCTTGCACTAAACACATCTGTTTTTAGTACAGATTTATGTTTTCGAGGATTTAATCATTTCACTCAAGATATTTGCACGTAGAAAGAAATTTGACACGCAAAATCATCATTCTTTATTTACCGCTAAACTTATTAACAGAATTTCTCACATTATTCGCTGTACATCATTTCGACGAATTCTGTGGTATTATTATGATGCAGTTTTAATCACGCAGAACTAACAAATAGAAAATTTAGCACAGCACTGTGTCTCAAAGGATGCGTGATACCCAGTTTAAGAAAACGTTAAATGCTTTTTAATTAATTCCAAAATATACAAAAAAATTACGTCTGAACCGCCGACCCCACGTATTCGTAGCTAACTGAATTTACTGATGAGTCAACAGAGCAAAACACGAAAATGGAATAAGGGAGGAAAAAATATGATTACAAAGTAGGTTCAGAAAGTTCCCGAAAGTGCTTTTTATACAGAAAGCAATAACATTATCCCTATTTACACCGAATTTCTTGGCCAGCCACCCACTTTTGCGGTCGTCCATAAAGCTGTTTGAAGCATTCCTGGAATCTATTACTTGAAACCTCTTTCACAGCTTTTGTCGAGTTTCCAATTATGATGTCCTATATACTCGTAACCCTTTCTCCTATTAGGGTAGATTTCAACCGGGAAAACATGTAAAAATCAGATGGCTCCATGTTAGGACGATATGAAGGATGTTCCAGTGACGTTACATTGCTTTACGAGTTACTGTTCAACCATTAGGGTCGATGTGCAGGCGCGTTGTCATAAAGAAGAAACTATCCGTAGGTGTCTATTTTCCCGGACGTTTGCTTCGGATTGCATCTCTAAGGCGACAGAGACTATTGACGTACATTTCTTTATTCACAGTCCCCCCTTCTGGAATAAATTCATAACGGACAAGGCCCCGAGAGTCAAAGGAGGCTTCTAGCATTACCTTTATTTTACTCTTGTCCAAACGAAACGGGGTTTCACTTTTCGAGGTGATGCTGCTGATTTCCATTTACAGGATTGACGTTTCTTATGCGGACCGTACAAAAATCACCATGTCTGGTCTCCCGTGATTGTGCTGCTTAGAAAATTTTCGTCTTGATCATCCAAAATGATTAGGTCTCCGGGAAGGGCCATTCGTGTTTCTTGTTGTTCGGGAGTTAGCATTTTTGGAATCAAGTATTGAAAAACATAACCCATGTTCAAATTATTGTGGATAATGCTGTCAACACTTTCAACTGCTATTCCTACCTGTGACATTTACTTTACAGTTTTTCTTCAGTCACGTCCGACAGTGTTGCGTACGCGCTCAATCTTTTTGACAGTTGAAGAAGCACACTGGCTCCCTCCACACGAATCGTCATCGAAACTCACATAACCATCAAGGAAACGCTTATGCAATGCATGGACTTGGGATTTCTTCATTGTCATTTCACTGTACAATTGCTGAAGCATGGCTAATGTCTCTGATGGTGATTTTCGAAGCAAAACACAAACTTTGATGTTCAAACGCTGCTCACTTGCCGACATTTTCAACTGCGACGTTACTAAACGCACGGTAAAGAAACTATACTAGTGCTCCACACACAGATGGGAAATGGAACTGTGCCACTTACCTTAGACGACTTCATGAGTGCTGCCAACCTTCTGAAACTGAAAAATCCCCCGCGCGATTTTTCATTTCCACAGCTGGCGACAATTCCGGGAATATTTTGAACCTGCTTGTATACATACAAGTATATATTGTCAGCTGTAGCATTTTTTTTTCCGATACTGGACGGACGCTGCGGAGTGGGCTTGTCGGTGGACAACTGCTCTTCCTTTAGGATGAAGCACATACTTCCATTTTCGCTATCTTATTCCGTCTCTCTTCAATATTACCTTCAAACTGTACTGATTTTCAGTATATTTTTTAACTATCGCCTCTTGGTCTAAAACAATTGATTCTCTCTCCCCCACCCCCTTTCTCTCGTTCTCAAAACTTTCACAGAACGTACTAGGGAGGATCAAAAAGTAACCCACAGCAATTTTTTTCTCTTTGCAGGTTGCAGTTTGGCAGACAACGAATTTGAATAATACGCTACAGACCGGTTTGGCTGGATCAGGTGTCGCCGTGGTGGAAAACAGGGTGAAAGACGGCACAAAGATGTCGCGTTTATTAGCGTCGTCTACGAATGAAGAGCAACGTGGTGTAGTCCGATTTTTGTGGGCTAAAGGGAAAACTCTGACGGAAATTCCCAAAGAAATGGTCGAAATGTATAGTGGTGATTGCCTGGAGAGCAGCAACATCTCCAGATTGCAGAGAGCCGTGGCTACTTTACCGATTCGCCAGGTTCCGGCCGATCTGTAACCGCGTCATCACCTGCCACTGTGAGAGGCATTGAACAGGCAATTCCGAGTGACCGGCGGATCCATCTGCGCACATCGGCACAGAAGTTCAACATTTCGTGCGGTATAGCATACGATACTGTGCATGACAAATTGTAATTTCGCAAGAACTTGACAGACGACCAAAAGTGACACAGAATGATTTCGTCCTTGGACCACTTGATGCGTTACGCAAAAGAAGGACATGAATTTATGGCAGGTGTAGTGACAAGCGTTGAGTCCTGGGAGTACCACTACACTCCTAAAACAAAGAAGGCCAGTTTGGTGTGGAAACATTCCGACTCCCAGCCACCAAAAATTTTCAGAGTACCCTAATCTGCACAAAAAATCCTCGTGACGGTGTTCTGGAATATGCATGGTGTTCTTCTGGTGGAGTTTCATCGAACGGACTCCGCTGTGAATCCCAAAACCTACCCTAACACATTGACAAAGTTGCGTCTTGCCATTCGTGACAAAAGACCCAACAGAGACGCTGCAAATGTCAGATTGCTTCTTTGCAATGCTCGCCCATATGTTGCATAATACGTTCGTGACAAAATTGCGCAATTTGGCTGGGAAGTAATCCAGCACCCATCGTACAATCCGGACCTGGCTCCTTCGGACTTTCATCTGCTTGGTCCCTTCAAAAGATTCCTGGGCGGCCAACGCTTCGATTTGGCTAATTAAGTCAAATCGGTTGTCCCCAGGTGGCTATAAGCCCAGAAAACGGACTTTTGTGTACAAGGTATACTAATTACAATAAAACTGGTACCATGCTGGGATAAATGTCTCTAGTGTCTCGGTTCTTATGTTGAAAAATAGCTAAGAAATGCAGTTACACTGTGTATATGTTTTGTTTTGCCTATCTATTAAACTATTGCAAAAAAAAAAAAAAAAAAAAAAAATGGTGTGCGTTACTTTTTGATCCACCCTCGAGGAAATTCGGAAAGCAGTTTCAGGGAAAGTGCGAGGAGTATTCGGAAAGTATATAATACTTCCGCACTGGTATCTCGTCCAAAGAGGTGTGAGACCTTGAAGAGGAATCTTTCCCAACTTGTCCATTGTTACGCGAGTTTCAGTTTGCAGTGAGGGACGTCTCCGTAAACAATAATGTCTGGCGATGTATTGGGCGAAAATGGCACTCAAAAACATTTCAAAGGAATTCGTTCCATATGTGATTGATGAAGAAATTTAAGCTCCTTCAAGAACAGTGTAAAGAGCTTTACAAAGACGGGATCGAAAAGCTTTCTCAGCGCTTGCGGCGTTAAATGGAACGAGAGGTAAACCGCGCAGAAAAACAAAATAAGGTATAAGAACAAATTGAACAATGTGGGCTATATTTTTTATTTATTTTTTATTTTGATACCTTGTTTGGGAGTAAAGATAGAAATATGAAGGTATTATTACTTTCCGAACTCCTATGTACGTAGGAAGAAAGAGGGACAGGTTCTCTTTGTGGATCAACTCTTCTCAAAGATTAAGTATTCTACAGGCAAACAAGAGGCTTCATAGGGTGACAATAATTAGGCAAAACACAGTGAGATTTTTGCTTGCGGTTCAAAATTTCAAATCAAAAATTGTTTATGATTGGTGCTGCAGGAACGAAGAAGGGTAGAATAAGGGTTTTTGATGATGAAAGGGCCTACTTTGAAGAGGGTTCCGTCCCTGTATATAGAAAACTCAAGTTTTTTTTTTTTTTTTTTTAGATTCAGTGTAACCTAGGGATCAGATAGTTTTCCAGTTAATTGAGGATTAACGTCCCCACGGCCTGAGCCGGCTCCTTTGTATATACTCAATAGATAAAACATTAGAGATACCTACCTAACAACGTGTTGGTTGTCTAGCGCGAATACAAACAGCCTGTACACGTCGAGACATTGACTCCACGAGATGCAGGAGGGTTTTCAAAGGTGATGCCGGTTGTAGCATTTCCAACAACTCCGCCCGAGACTTCGGTCCAGAATCCATGGATCTGGTGTACCGTTACACGGCATCACAGAGAGCTTCCACAGGGTTTAAATCCCGGGATCTTGGGGGACCACTGGATGGTTCCAAATTCAGATTAATGTTACTAGAGCAATGGCTGTGTGGTTTCGGCCCGGTGTGGCGGAGTATAGTCTTGCTGAAACAGACCTTCGGCCGCACGGTGCGCGAAGGCCATGGAAGCGTGTAGGTGATCATCCAGCAAATGCTGGTAGTGCGCAGTGGTTAAGGACCTCTACAGACACACTAAGGGACCTAATGTGTCTCATGAGAAGGCACCCCAAACCATCACAGAGCCATCACCGCATTGAACAGAGCTGACCTGGCACGACGGGGCCATGGCCTCAAGCTGTCGACGCCACACCCGCACCCTCCCGTCAGTTCGGCACAGCTGAAAGCGAGATTCATCTGACCACACGACGGGGCGCCATTGTGCATAGGTCCAGTTTTGATGTTACCGGCACTAGGTGAGGTGTAAGTTCAGATGACGAGCGGTCAACAGTGGCATACGAGTAGGACGTCGGCTAACGTAGCACAGGTTATACAGCATACGTCGTACCGTTCGCTCCCAGTGCTTCCGATATTTAACTTGAATGTGATTTGCGCCGCCGTTGCCAAGCGGTCGATTTATACCAGCCTGGATAGTCTACGTCGACCGCCGCTTGTTTTCTGGGCGCTGGTACGTCCGTCGACGGTATACTCGCGGTACACACTTGACACGGTTATCTTCTGGAACCGTAGGGTTCTTATCACTTGGGCGATAGAATAACACGTTTGTCTTGTGCCGGCAATGCGTCCACGATCAAAGTGAAACCCTGCTGTCCACCCATTTATCGCCTGAGGTAGGTTTGGGTCTGTTCCACTGTGCGCGGGGGAAGCCCATGTCAACTGCCCATCACCTGTATCCCTAATGTTTTGTCTACTGAGTGTATAAGTTATGTTTCATTGTATTTGGATACATGCTGCCCTTAGACTAGGTATCCCAAATAAGCAGGCAAACAGATTTGTCGATACTCTTTGTTTGTCCCCCCAACAAAACATGATTAAGTTTGAGAGGCGCTTCCACTGAACTCTAGCAGGAACAGTGGAATAAATACCTACCGTACTGAAGAAGCCTCCTTTGAAAGGGATTAACCTCCCATCCCTGTAAATAAAATATATATTATTATTATTATTATTATTATGGGCAAAAACTACTAGTGTTAATTGCCACTCCCAAATTGTAATAATAATTAAAAGTCTTTCTGCAGTCTGAAATTCGTGGGAAATGATTTGTAAATTTTTTTTAAAGTTTTCTTTTCTGGTAACTTGAACCGGATAGCTCCTTTCCAAATTTGATCTCTGCAATGTGTTTCCGGCCAGATTTCACTATCAGAAAAACTAAGTGCTGACAGAGGATACTTATTATTTGTATGGTATGGGAGAAAGAACCTGCAGGAAAACGAATCTCCCGTAGTAGTATGGTCTGGGAATAGTTGTTATCAACTTAAAAATTTTATTTTTCAACATATGATTCAACCAGTTTTTGTCGCTGGGATCCATGATGTCGCCAGGGGTTTCTTGCTATTCTGCCATCTTAAAAAGATAGGTGAAGAGGTCACAGGGTGGATTCGTTAAGGATTTACCACAAGGCGCCTCTAATGTCAGTTTGTCTTGAAGTCAATTAGCAGTGAGTGGAGGGAGGGACGGTGTATGGGTAAGGGAAAAACCATTCCACAATTCTATCGCGTCAGCAGAAACTCAGTCATTTACGAACACGTTTCCGTCTGTTTCTTGCGAGGAGGGGGGGGAGAGAACGAGTGTTAATTTTTTTTTTCCTATGCCGTTTTCCTTTCTTACGGTTGACGACTGACTGACCTTCAAATAGTCAGAACATTGTGTGCATTGTACCCCGCAGGGTTAGCGTGTATTCTAAGGCTTGGCTCCCGCAGAGTATTAAATAACCAAACGGAACAAAGGCTTCTGTAAAATGAGCACAAAGGGGGAGTTTAGTTTTTATAGAGAAATCAGGGGTCTTCACTAGGTTTCTAAAATTTCGCTACAGCTCACATTCCCCGTAAAAAGCAAATAAACAGTGTTTGTTTGTATATCTGCTTCCCTTACTTCTTTCAAGAAGTGCTCCTTCTTTCATTGATGCATGGTATTCATTCAGAGAGAGAAAGCGAGAGAGAGAGAGGTCTTTCTTTGTTCAACCTGATTAAGGCGCAACAGATTATGCTTGATTGCTTCTTCCGTACCGAGGTATTAAATTTTCTGGCGCCAGCTCATTAGTTGAGTCACTGATTCAAACTGCCAAATTGCTTTTTCCCTGAACATGAGTAGTGATTAACTTAATGGATTCCAAACTGTGCAGATCTGCCTCCAATGGGAAGATTTTGTGGCGCCTAAATTGCACAACGCTGCTGCTATCATTATTGTTATTTCATATCTTTCTTTCTTCTTCTTTTTTTTTATTACGAACTGGATGAGATGTGTGTTTACCTTTAATAAAAAAAAATGCCAGCCATTCCAAGATATATAAGCGTTTAAATGCCTGTAATGAAGTACCATTAAATATTCATCTGCTGAATGGACACATATTATTGTGAGGATTCCAGCTTGTCGTCCAGAAGGTCTGAGTTCGAGTCCATCTGCTACATAATGTTGGTTCATTTTCAATTATTCACATACATTCCTGGTATACGTGATCTCAAACTATAAATGGTCATCCTTGATGCTTCTTTCTTGAGAGTCCTGGTAGGCAAGGTGCGATATAATGGATAACCTGGACGTCTTTGCCTACTTTGAATGACGCTTTGTTTAAAACCCATTTAAACTTCGCTGCATGACATGTTGACAGTCTTCAGTGACAGGCTTCGTAGGAGGGTGGTGATCAGTGCTCGAAATGGGCCGGTATATGACGGTATGGCATACCGCCACTTCTCTTTTTTTTTCTAGTATTTCATACCGGCACTAATTTTAGTAGTAGAAACTGCAGAAATTATTCTTTTTTATTTATTATTTGTTTTTGTACCTGGCTTACGAACGCGCATTCTTAAACATAGAAATCTTATTGCCTCGTGCCCTTGAGAAATAGCTGTGTGGGAATCTTAAAGGGTAAGGGAGTGTGTACGCAATTGGAGGGCGGTGTGATTGCTATTAATTTAAGACTGAATATTCATTCTAATTGCGAAGGCTGTAATTGTCCGACTTTCCACTTCATAAAAATCCCTATTGGAAGGCGGATGCCTTCTCCCAGTAGAGACTCCTCGTTGTAAACAAGTCTAACTCCAGTCCTCACTGTAGCATAAGAAGTGCTCCCTGGGGTCCACAAACCATCCAACTCTAATCGACCGCTATTGTTTCTGACCTATGGTGCAATAAATAGTATTCCACGGAATAGTCAATTACACTTTTAAAGAAAGGAGTTTTTCTTCCAGGGATTTTTCTTTTTTTTTTTTTTTTGTTACTTCTACAGTTTTGGATATTTTCTGGCGAAGGCATTTTTTCTGGAGGATTTTTAGCTGAATACGAGCATATCGGTACTTCAAAATTTCCATTTCGAGCACTGCTGGTGGTGGTGCTAAACCTTTGTCATAATGACGGAATCATTTCGTTTCGACAAAATTATTGTAAATCCCGACAATCAGGTGAAGCCTTTATAAAGTCTGCAGAATTCATTGGCTCTAAAATTATTTTTGAGCGGCATTTCGAAGTCATTTCTTTAGAATTAAAATGTAGCTACTTCTGTTAATTTTAGAGACAGATACTCTAAATCTATTTTGAGAAAATCCTGATTGACAAAAAAAAAAAAAAAAAAAAAAAAAAAATACTTCTGTAAATAACAGTGATTAAAAACTTAACTGTGTGTGATTACTTTTTCCCACATATCTGTGAATTTGAATAACATTTGGAGTGAAATGCAATATCTTTCAGAATACTTCTCCTCGATGAATTAAGTCCTGATTAAAACCTGGCCTTAAACCACCCCTCCTAAATCACGTTTTCTAAGTGCTAGGGTGTCAGTGTTTGTGTGTGTATGCACAAAATATTTTTAAGAACCACTTTTTTAAAAAGCAGGTTCAAAGGAACAAGTTTTGCCTTGAATGCAGTTTTATCTGCAGTTCATGTTTATTGTAATGTTTTTTTTTTGTAATTGTAGTATTTAACTAACTGCTTCTGAAAAGTAGCTCTAGAATCACTGATATGGAACATACACTACATAAAATATGGGATATCTCTCTGATCTGAGCGGATATATATCTTTCAAAACTGGAAAGGATGTTCTATGACTTTGGCTGGCATCTTGCATATATGGAATCACTGATTGAGCATTCGTTAATTGATACCACTAATTAACATTCTCAGGAAAGGGCATAGAAATCATGCGTGCGTTTAGAGTGTATAACGAAGTAAATTTCTCCGTCATTTTTATCCGCGCCAGGATTCGAACCCGGGTCCCCTCATTCCGGAATAAGTTGCTCTACCAATTGAGCTACGCGGACGTTTTATTCTGATTCCTATCTGCTTTTATGTCGTGTGCGTCCTTCTGGCAGGTACGTCACATCTCCTGGTACGTTACAAGTGTTAGTGAATAAATCAATGGATGTTGGTGGACTAACTGCATACAGTTAGTCGACCAACATCCATTAATTTATTCCCGTCAGGCTTCCCCTCAGGCAAAGAAAATTAGCCACTAAAGACTGTGGATGATTAAGAAAGGCAGTTGCATACAATAAATAGCCTAGACATCTGTTTTTCCTTTTTTGAGATCGGATTAACAATCCCTCATCAAAGTCTCAGTTTAAAATATGTAGACCATGCCTAATTGAGAGACACTGGTTGTACAAATTGAAGTAATCAACACGGTAAGACAAACACAGGATCCATGTCTTACTTGGGACTCGAAACCAGACCAACAGCACGAGGAGCCACAAATCCGCATCCTGGATATACAAACGCCCAAAAGTGTATGGAACCAGAAAGTTATGTTAACTTGCTGGTTGATAATTGCAATAAGTAGGACGCTTAAATATTCATGGAATGCTTCAGTACCTTTAAAAGCTATTGTATTTATTTCTCTCTTTGATCTCTAGGATATTTGTCCATAGGCTTTTATTTGGCTTCCTATCCTTTTCCCCAAACAATAATTTAGTCTGTTCCCGACGATTCACTCGTCTTTCTCTTGCTTCACTGGGAACATCTTAATTCCTCCAGCTACCTTAATATGGTACTCGAAAAGCCAAGCCCGCTGGCCATCTCACGACCGCTTTCTTCTAACCTCTCGTGTTGAATGTCCAGCTACTCCTTTGTTCCCAGGCAAATTCACGACCCTTCGCTTCCACAAAAACTGCGATCTCTCCCGAGAAATAAAAGCGGCATAAAACACAAAGCTCAAGGCTGAGATTAAACGCTTCCCGCATTCCCTTCGGCTACTTTTAAATATACATGTCGAAAAGTGATAATTACATTTGACAATACCAATGCGGCTAAGAAACACCAAGCCAAGTTTTTAAGCGGCTTTCTTCATTGTGATATCTTTGTAAAACAAAGACTAAAGACGCGACTGCTTGGCGCCCTCTGAAAATCCCTACTTCCTGACAAGGTGAAAAAGGTGAAACTTTCTCAGGCCCAAAAGAACAAAGGAAAAAGGGAAACATGAGGCTAAAGAAACGTTGCGAGATATTTAATATATAAAATTCTTAATTAAATCTGAGTAACAGTTAACACCCGACAGCCGCGTAATTTGAGGCTTACTCTCTTACACAATTACCCGAGATGGCTCCCGGTTGGACTCTCGGGCGAGACATGGCTCCGGGTTGTAATCTCGGGCGAGACATGGCTCCGGGTTGTAATCTCGGGGGAGACATGGCTCCGGGTTGTAATCTGGGGCGAGACATGGCTCCGGGTTGTAATCTCGGGCGAGACATGGCTCCGGGTTGTAATCTCGGGGGAGACATGACTCCGGGTTGTAATCTGGGGCGAGACATGGCTCCGGGTTGTAATCTCGGGCGAGGCATGGCTCCGGGTTGTAATCTCGGGCGAGATATAGCTCCGGGTTGTAATCTTGGGCGACACATGGCTCTGGGTTGTAATCTCAGGCGAGACATGGCTCCGGGTTGTAATCTCAGGCGAGACATGGCTCCGGGTTGTAATCTCGGGCGAGACATGGCTCCGGGTTGTAATCTCGGGCGAGACATGGCTAACAAGGGTTTCTAATCGCTAGCAACTTGGTACCAGCTCTGTACAGAACATTTCAGTCCTTATGGACGCTGCAGAAAATGGGGCAAACAAAAGTACCTTCTGTTAAAAAAAGAAAAGTAAAACATATTTACATATTTAAACACGAACGGGGTCTGAGAATTTAGCAGTCATACTATCATTGCATCACTTACAAGAGCCTAAATTTTGAAAGTGTGGTGATTGCTTCTTCCAGCCATAACAACAGAAGAATCACACTGCTGTAACTATTCAGTTATCATACACCTTTCGTTTGAGAGTATAATAAATGTATTTCTTTTCTTCCTTTTTCTTTTTTTGCAATTTATCATTATATCAACATGACTAATGTGAACATCTTTATTTTGATGACATATGTTGACGAAATTTCATGTAAATTTTGATTTTATTAGCTGATATGAACAATTCACTGTTATCCAACTTTATGTAAAGTGTGAAAAAGCATCTTCAGAAAACTTTGCCCTCTTTGTCGATCTGTAGCATAGAATTCAACTAAAAGCAATGTGCTTAATAAGCAGGAACTGTACACCAACTACATTCAAAACAGCATAACTATAATAATGATCCGAATTTCTTGGCGTAGAATAGAAATCAAAGTTTCCAAGCTTTCGCACTTTGCTGTTTACCTTCGTTGAAAAAGTCATCTGGTTGATGTGCGAAAGCTTGGAAACTTTGATTTCTATTCTACGCCAAGAAATTCGTATCATTAGTGTAGTTATACCTCTTTGAGAACAATGTGCTTGCTATGTAATACAGCTTCGAGACAAATGCATTGTCCCCCCCCTCCCTTCCGAACAGGCCTCGCGTACAAAAATTCTGGGGTTGCCTCTGTTTCAGATAATTTTGGTTCTCTAATCACCTGATGAAACAGAACGAGATTAGAAGAGAATTCACGAAAGATTCAGAGTATATTTCTTTACATGTGTAGCACTCTTAAAACACTTTTAGGATCTCATTTGCCCGAGCGAGAATTTATCAAGTTTTAGATCAAGCAAAAGGTCGGGCTTGGCAGTCAAGACAGCTTAAAAATTGATGGTTTGGTGGCCAAGGCCTCCTTAGCCATTATGTCACTGTTTTTCTCGCGAACGTGCTGGTGTTTTCCTTTTACGTACTAAACGACTACGAAATCCTGTGTTGTATTTTAAGCGAGGAGCGTTGTCTGTCTTCGTTCTTATCTTTGACAGTTTAATACTTTAATTGCGTTTAGTTTAGCCCACTCTTAGTGTATTTCTTTTTCATGTTGCCCTTGGGCTTTCCTGGGCAGCGTGTTATATAGTAGTACGGATTCATTTATAACGCATATCGTCCTTTACCTTAACTCTTTACTTTATGCATTTTAACCAGATTTTTGTTGTGTTAATTTTTGATTGTTTATTGCTGTTTTTTCTTTTCATTAAAATTGGGACTGACATTTTATGGTATTTCCCAAGGTTTTCGTACCACTAAAGAAACATCTAATTACCTCGTAACCATTCTGACAACCTCGAACCTTTCTTGGCAGTGCTCTGTGAACAGCGATGAATTTTTCACGTAATTTTGGGAAGCAATTAAACAGCTCTGGCTCCCGGAAATTTCAGTATAAAATATGTTTTTTCTGTTTCCGGTTTTTCATTAACAAGCTCTTTAAACATTCGGCGCACGTTGAGACAGGAGCATATCCAGAATTTATTCCGGGGCGGGGGCTACAAAAAATGGAAGTCTTTGTAATCCATCATGCAGAGAAACTGTGCATTATGCGTAAATATGCATTTCTTAATTTACAGTGTTATTATTCCAGAAGTAAGTTTACGCTTCTCACTTTTTATAAAATAAAAATTTTAACTAATAAAATGTTTTTAATATATTTTTTATTTAAAATCAATTGCGGAAGGAACGGTTATAAAAATGGGGGGATTATAAAAAAATAAGGGTTCAAATCCAAGTTCCAAGTTCTACTGCATTAGTAAGAGAAGCCGAGAAAATAAATGTTTTGCCCAGGTGGTTTTGATGCCTGCCCAGCTCATTGGGTTAGGTGCGCATTCCCCATGGCCGCTTAGAGGGAATATTGGTGTTAGGTCAGGAGATCAAGGTGGCCACGTTCCTTTAGAAGTCACGTGATCTCCAAAGAATGACTCAATTTCAGCTATACTCACAAGTGATGTATGGCTGACAATGTGATGCATGCCTGGCTAGAAGCTAACTCTATTCCAGCTTCTTAACCAGTTGCTGCGCCGCCCCGGTGGCGCAGTGGTCTAAGGCGTTGGCCTCTGATCATTCGTGCGTAAGGGGTCCGGGTTCGAATCCCGGTCAGGCATGGATGTTGCGTTTGTCTTACGGCACTGGCTCTCTCCCTTCCCTGGAACCAGTGACCCTAAATTAGGGACGGGCGACTGCTTTTAGTCCATTGAGTTGCTCACGGTGGTCGCTAAACCTCCAATCAAAAAAAAAAAAAAAAAAACAGTTGCTGCAACATGGTGTTGTCCGACATCCGAATTTCCTACGAAACTCACACTGACACTTCTTTATCGACTTACTCTCCCAGTAAATACGAACAAGCAACAGACGCTTGGCTATGATTAACCGGGAGGGCATCGTTAATGCATATGATCAGTCTCGCGACAAACAAACAACTGAACTACCTGACATACCTGACGTCCAAGGTCACAACCAGGGCGCCAACAGGCATTGAAGAACATCTGCGAGGCAGTGGCAGCCTGAGCAACTGCTCAGGCTGCCACTGACGCAAACTTACCGAAATATGAACAATATATACTTACCGAATTGCCGGAGCAACTGGCGCGAACTTTCCGAAATATGGTGTCTCGTGTTCAAGCCTGTCTCGATGCACAGGGCGGACACTTTCAACATCTCTTATGATATGGCTCTGTTTTCCATAGATGAAGGTATGTTTATTTATTTATTTGTAAGCACTACAGATGGTAAAACTAGTTACAGGAATTGCTATAACATCTTTGTTCGTTAATATCATAGTTCATTAAAAGTGATAATTACAATCTTTCAAAAATGCTTTACGAAGAAAATTATGACTTACATTAAAAATATCCGATCATTCTTCAAGTGAGTTGCGAAGTCTATACATTTTGCATAACGGAGAATTTTTTCTAGCATCAGTCCTGCAGAATGGCACTGCAAATACTTCACATTTTGTCATTGGTAAACGTGGCTCACGGAAACTTAATTAGTTTACAATTTGAATATCACCTACCTCTCCATTAATGATACCGTACAGGAACTTGAGTGGAAGAGCCTTCCTTTTCGATTGTAGACAGGTCGTCTTGAAGAATGGCAGGTCAGCCGTCGGGATATCCTCGATATAAACACCAGTCGATTTATAAAAAAGGTGTCGAAGAAATCTTTTTTGAACTTCCTCGATTTCATTTACTAGAGTTACAAGACTAGGTTTCCAAATGATGGCCGCATACTCCAATGAGGACTATGAAGAAAGATGACACCGCATTTTTGGATGTAATAAGCACGTCTTTTCAATTCGTTCTGAAGCAAATTAAATGTATCAAAGCTACTCAAAGTCGATGGAACCGGCATGGAAAACAATAGTATCGGACGGAAGAAAGGCGCTTTTCAATCGGGTTCTTAGTCCCTCAGATATTGCTGTAAACGGAATCATGAGCTTACGAACTCTTAGATACAGAGATATCGACAAAAATAAGATGTGACTTTACGTCCCCTGGTGGGAAAACCATGCATTATGTTAGGAAGAAAATATTCTAAAAAAGTTTTGTTTCTATATGAGCGGTATCGGTCCAAGAAAAAAAAATTTAGTCGAGTTTTCAGGAGCCCAGATTTTGCTACAAATACATCAGAAGCAGAAATTAACACTTATGCCCTTTGGTGGCCAAACGATTCTTTACCAAACATTAGAAATTATGGGAATTTTGTTTCCATCAGGTCTTGTATGCGATACAGGGAGAATTTTTCAAATCGGTGTTTTAGAAGCAGAAATACCGCAGAAAACGCAATTTACCTTTGTGCCCCCTAGCGGAAAGTCTATGATTTACTTGAAAATTTTGAATTTATAGGAAACACATTTCGCATCGGAAACACTATCCAACAAAGAAGGAGTTTTTCAAATCGGATTCTTAGAAGCAGACATATTGACAAAAATATGATATACATCTACGCCCCCTGGCGTAGAAACCATGCACTATTTTAAGAAGAAAATGTTTCTAAAAGATATTGTCGACATGAGTAGTATCGGTATACAAACGACGTTTTTTTCAATCGAGAATTTAGAATCTCATATCTTGCTGCAAATATCAGAAGCGGAATTAAAGACTTACGCCACCTGGTGGCCAAACCATTTTTTACAAAATTAGAAATTATGTGCAAAGAATTTCCCATCAGGAGCTGTATCCAGTGCACAAGGAATTTTTAAAATCGGAGATTTAGAAGCAAAGATATAAGGGAAAAGCAATTTACCTTTACGCCCCCTAGCGGAAAGTCTATGAATTACTTGCAACCTTTGAAATTATATGAAAAAAATGTCACACTGAAAACACTATCCAACAAAGAAGGAATTTTTCAAATCGGACTCCTTGAAGTAGATATATTCACAAAAATATGATATACATCTACGCCCCCTGGCGGAGAAACTGGTATATTTTAAGAAGAAAATGTTCCTAAAAGATTTATCGATGTGAGTGGCATCAGTTCACAAAATAATTTTTTCAATCGATATTTTAGAAGCTCAGATTTTATGGCAAATACATCAGAAGCAAAAGTTAACACTTACGCCCCTGGTGGCCAAAGTATGCTTTACCAAAAATTAGAAATTATATGCAAAAGAGTTTCCATCAGGAGGCGTATCCGCTGAAATTTTTTTTTTCAAATCGGAGATTTAGAAGAAGAGTTATCGGGAAAAATGTAATTTACTTTTACGCCCCCTAGCGGTAAATCTATGCGTAATTTGAGAATGTAACTATATCTAAAATACTTTTCGACATAAACGGAATCGACAGATAAAAGAAGTTTTTCAATCGGATGTTTAGAAGCAAATATGCGGAATAAAACGTATTTTTGAATTCGACATCATCCGCATTTACGTCCTCTAGCGGCGAAATTGCGCATCGTAAAAAAAAACGAAATGAAGGATTATCATTCGCATATTTCAAGCTTCCCAATGCAAAAAGAATTTTTCAAATCTTACTAATAGTTGCAGAGATTTCGTGGGTACAGACGGACGGACGGACAGACGAACAAACCGATAACATCAGAACGATCTTTTTTTACAAAAGACGTGCTAAAAATGCGAATAAGTGTCCGAGGATTCGAAAAATACTTGCAATGTGGCTTGATGAATGCAAGATTTGTATAAGCTGTAAGTACAATTTTTTTGATATGACTTTTAAAATTCAAGTTCGAATCAAATGTGACTCCCAAGTCCTGGACATCGTTTGCCCAGCTAAGAGAATAGTTGCCAGCTTTGTAGTAAAAAAAACGAGAAAGATGACACCGAACTTTCGGATGTAATACGCACGTCTTTTGAAACCGTTCTGACGCAAATTAAATTTATCAAAGCTATTCGAAGTCAATGGAACCGGTATAGAAAACAATAGATCTGACGAAAGAAAGAAGGTTTTCAATCGGGTTTTTAATCCCTCAGATATTGCTGTAAACGGAATCGTGGACTTACGAACTCTTAGAAACAGAGATATCGACAAAAATAAGATGTGACTTTACGTCCCCTGGTGGGAAAACCCCGCATTATTTTAGGAAGAAAGCATTCTCAAAAGGTTTATCCATATAAGCGGTATTGGTCCAAGAAAACAAAATTAGTCGAGTTTTCAGGAGCCCAGATTTTGCTACAAATACATCAGAAGCAGAAATTAACACATATGACCTCTGGTAGCCAAACCATTCTTTACTAAATATTAGAAATTATGTGAAAAATATTTTCCATCAGGTCTTGTATTCGATACAGGAAGAATTTTCCAAATCGGTGCTTTAGGAGCAGAAATACCGCAGAAAACGCAATTTATCTTTCTCCCCTAGTGGAAAGTCTATGATTTACTTGTAAATTTTGAATTTATAGGAAAAACATTTCGCATCGGAAACACTATCCAACAAAGAAGGAATTTTTCAAATCGGATTCTTAGAAGCAGACATATTGACAAAAATATGATATACATCTACGCCCGCTGGCGTAGAAACCATGCACTATTTTAAGAAGAAAATGTTTCTAAAAGGTTTGTCGACATGAGTAGTATCGGTCAACAAACGACGTTTTTTTCAATCGAGAACTTAGAAGCTCATATTTTGCCGGAAATACATCAGAAGCGGAAATTAAGACTTACGCCACCTGATGGCCAAACCATTTTTTACAAAATTTTGAAATTATGTGCAAACGATTTCACATCAAGAGCTGTATCCGGTGCAGAAAGAATTGTTTAAATCGGAGATTTAGAAGCAGCGATATAAGGGGAAACACAATTTACCGCTACGCCCCCTAGCGGAAAGTCTATGAATTACTTGAAAATTTTGAAATTATATGAAAAACATGTCACACGGAAAACACTATCCAACAAAGAAGGAATTTTTCAAATCGGACTCCTAGAAGTAGAGATATTGACAAAAATAAGATGTATATCTACGCTCCCTGGCGGAGAAACTATGAAACATTTTAGGAAAAAAATATTCCAAGAAGGTTTATCGATGTGAGTGGCATCAGTCCACCAAAAAGATGCCCTTCAGGGTGTGAGACAACTTCCATGGCCTGTGCGTTCACCGGATTTGTCCCCCATTGAGCACGTGTGGGATTTTATGGGACGACTTATCCGGTCTCCACGGCCATCCACGACCATCTCCGATTTACACGTCCAGGTTGAGGATGCTTGGAACTCAATACCCCAAACTTACATCCAACATCTGTACGGCAGACTCCATGCCAGAATTGCACAGTGTGACGCAGTTCATGGCGGTTCAACCTCTTACTAACCATGTTACATGGAAATGTTATTTTTCAGTTTACCAGCAAATGCAGCTGTATTTTGCCATAATGTTTTGATCACGTTATCCTCTGTATTCCGTTTTTATGCTGCATGAATTTCGTTGGAATCAGACGTCTCCTTCTTGGTGTTCTTTTTTCACTTTCCGCCAGTGTAAATTGAAAGCAAGGTAACTAACAAAACAAATCGTGGCGTATTTCTGCTGGGTGCTTAACTGGTTAATTTTTTACTGTCTCATTTGCTTATAGTTATCGTTTTGGATTTCATAGTTTGGCGTAGATCATTTCATTTTTATTGCACTTCGTAAATCGGTGTGGATTGTTTTATTTTTATTGTACTTTGCAATTTGGCTAGAGAAAGATTACCTACACGTCATCACTGAACTAAAGTAATTAAAGTTGAAATTAGCCTATGTTTCCCTCACTGAAACTGTAGGACAGCCTTCTGGATTTTTTGCATATTATTATTATCATTCCGCATGATTTATGTAAATTTTCGAAACATCACAACACAGCTGAGGACAAAGAAAAACTTTACTTGATGCACATTTTATTATTATTATTTTTTTATTACTATTTTTTTACTTGAGGTTTTTTCATTTTCTAATTTTTCTTTTTAGTATGTTTTGGATGCAGCTTTGTGGAGTGTAGTTTATACTCGAGTTTGGTCTTTTCTTGGACTGCTTATTTCTAAAAAGTTTTTCCTAGTTGGTTTGCTCAGAATTTGTATGTTTTGGCCCAAGTGGAGTTCTAAGGACGATGAAAGGATTGGAGGTCAGCTCAGATATTTTAAGTCCTCCCGCTCGGTTAGGCTAGCACCCTTTCCCATAGTGTATGAACTCGCTGGCAAAGGTAATCTAAAGTTATGAAATGACAAACGTTGTTTGACATGTAAATCTGCAGATCCTAACCTGTATTCTTCTGTTGAGGATAATTGCTCCAACAAGTTTTGCAAAGCCTACAATACCATCTATAAGCTCACCTGTACTGTCTGCAACCTTAGCTATATTGGCCAAAGTAAAAATCCTCTTCATCTTAGGATTAATGGTCACAGGTCTCTAGTAAACAAGTTCTCTAATTCAGGAGTGAACCCCTCCACAAACGCCAACCAGTACTCTACCTTTGAATTAGAGCATTTCCATACTCATGGTTTTGACAAAGTGAAAATAGAGGTACTACATATTATCCCTGACCTCTATGCTCGGCTAGAAAACTGAATCCCTTGAAATTTTGCAGCATCAGTCTCTTTATCCCTATATGGCCTTAATTCCACTCTATCTGACAATAAGCATAATCAGCATAAATTTTCAATTCGTGAACTCTTCTTTCTTGTTAATAATAAGAGCTGCTCTAGAGGTAATAGAGGACAGAGGTTATTTCGCACATCAAGCAAAGTTGATTTTGCTAACTTGCTAAAAACTCTGGAAAGCTTTAAAACTGGCACTAATTTTGTTAAAAATACTTACAAAATTCTCAAGTCCTTCAAGCACTCTGTCCTTAAATGTTTTTTCAAATTCTGGAATGAAACTGCTGACCATGTTGATAAGCATGTTTTTGCTTTGGTTCTGGACATTCTTAAACATATTCTTAAAGATAAAATTTCTCTTAAAGAATTTTCCAGTAATTTTGTTACCATCAGGTTCCTAAATAAAGCCTACGATAATCTCAATGTAAGGAAGCTGTTCTACAATAATGCAATTTTTTTCCCATCCACAGGCACCAGTCTATTGTAAGTTTTAAATATGTTAAGACCTTAGGGTCAATAGTTAAAAACTACAAACTTAACTCTTCGAGCTACATTCCTGTAATTACTACTTGTTCTTGTGATGAACATAAAGAAGCAGTTCACTATGATAAGAATTACAACCATATTATCACCGGAAACTTGAGTTTTGTTGAAAATGAAAAGCTTAGGAATTTATTAGAGTATGGCTCTAATTTCAGACCTTCCTTCACAATTTCCAAAGAAAGGATTCTTGAGAGCTTCACTCAAGATGTAAATAAGTACATCGTAAAAACCAGTTTAACGTACAATCAGCCTATTGAGGCCTTCGCAGAATGGAAATATAATATAATCAATAGCTTCACCGGTGAGTTGGCAGGTCTGGACTTTTGTTTCGACAGAAATCTCTTTTTCTCTGGAGAAGCTAAAAGGTCACTCTCCAAACTACAAGACCAATTTATTTTTACCACTACGGATAAAGCTAGCAATAATTTTGCAATTATCTGTAAGAAGTTCTATTTTGAATTGTTAACTATGGAACTCAATAATAGAGTAACATACGAGCCCGTAAGTTATTCTACCAAGCAGTTAGAAAATCGGTTTAAGGCATTCTTCAAGAAACTTAAAATTCCGCAAACTAGAAGATATGGGCCTGAATTTCCATTTCTTTTTGCAACGGTTAAGTTTCATAAGGATCCTGTGAAGTTCAGGTTCATAGCTAGTGGAGTAAGGAGTCATAAAAAGAAAATAGATCTTGCTTTTGAAGATGTCTTAAAGAAGGTTTTGAAACACATTAGAAACTGTTCTAACTTGATGTACAGAGATTTTTGGATAATTAATAATAATGCAGAAGTAATTTCTACTATACTCAAAGTGTGTCCCCTAGATATTAATAGTTATGATTTTGAAAACCTATATACTAATCTGCCTCTATCAGATATAATCACTACCTTTAAAGAGCTGTATGCAGAATTTAAACTTAACCAATTTGTTGATGTAGGAACTTGGAACTCTTATCTCAATTGCTGCATAAAAAATAACCATATCTTATATAATAATACTCTCTATAAGCAAGTGAACGGTATTCCAATGGGAACATCAACGTCCACGAATATCGCTAATCTATTCCTGTTCTTTAAGGAATATAAATTCATTAAAAATCACCCCACCTGCTCAGATAACTACCTTTACACTTTTAGATATATTGATGATCTGCTGTGTATCAATAATTCCGAAGTTATAGAGAGTGATTTTGATAATATCTATCCTAGCTCTCTTAACTTATGTAAAACCAACCACAGTAATCAGGAACTTGAGTTCCTAGACTTAAGCATTAAGCTCAACAGAGGTAACCCATCTATTAGCCTCTTTGATAAAAGAGTTAATTTTCCTTTCAAAGTAATTAAATATCTACACTGGAATAATAACATTTCAACCAAAGTAATTGAGAATGTACTAATTTCTCAGGTCCTAAGAATTTCAAGAATTTGCAGCAACAATTTGGACTTCAATTACCACATTAATATACTATTAGAAAGTTTTCTAGAGAACGAAATTCCTTCTTCTTTCATCAAAAGAACTTTAAAGAAAAATTATTCTGAATAATAGAGTAAGGTTGGCAGATCTGCTTTAATTTTCTACACAGTTAATAATATGATTCTGACCAATCAAAGCCGTAAGGAAGTTGGCTAGAGGATGCCTATTAACTACCTAAAGGAACCTTAGTGCTATGGATATGACGGTCCTATTAAAACAAAAAAATTAAATAATATAAACAAAATCACAAAAAAGCTTAAAAATCTGTTTATAAAAGAAAATAAAAACAAATAAAAAGAAAACTAGTTATTCATCACTAGGATAGCTATACTAAAAATAGTAAAACCAACATTAAAATTAATAAGATTCTGATTAATCTATAGAAGCTCACTAAGGTGATTTAATACATGCAAAGATTATTAAATAAACTGCTCGTGTATTTTATAATATTTCTCATGTATTCTGGAGAGTTAATTCTGCTCATTCTGATCATACAGATCCACAGTCTTAAGTTTATATATTTTTTTCTCTGGTTAAAATCTCCGCGCGTTGGTTTCTTGCTGTATGAGGAGGCCATCAGCCCCACCCTCACTGCCCCCAGCGTCTAGGGAGTGGCGGAAGAGGTCAGCCTTGTTCTCCTCTTGTGAGGAGAAAAGTTTTTGTAACACAAGAGGTAAGCTCTCTTCCTTGTTTTTGGGTTCTAGGTTTTATAAGTTCAATGTTTGTACTTCATGTACCTTTTCTCTGTCGTTTTTTAGCTTTTCAGCTTTTAAGCATTGGTTTGTCTGTTAACATTTATGCAGGTTTTAACTCTTACTTTTCTTTGTAACTTTGAGCGTCTTTTTGTGGTACCTAGGAACAGAAGATGGCTAAGCTTGTTCCTTTTCTATGCGCTGTCTATGCGCTGTTTTTTCAAAGTAGTTAAGTTCTTAATAACTAATTAATTATGCACTTAAAGCACTGCTGAAATACTTTGTACATATTGCAACTAACTGTTTAAGGTATATAACTTTCACAAAGTTTTCTTTAGTTAATTATTATCTTTAACTTATTCTCGTTTTCGTGCTGTCATAAGTTGTAGAGTAGGGGTTTTTAGACTCAAGTTTTCTTTCAAAAATCTGTTCGTTATAAATTAACATTTCCTTTTTTAATTGCAATGTAAAATTTGTTTTTCAGGTTTAAATTCTCTCTCAAACGAACTTGGAATTTCGTTATAGCTGAAAATCATTTCTATTTATTATGTCACTCTCACAGCTTGAGTTCTCTTTAATCTTCTTCTCTCTGTTTAATAGTAACAGATGAAGAGCATGGGTCGGGCCATGAAGGTTAATGGATGCAAGCGAAATTTTTAACTAGTGCTAGGTCATGCTACTCTACGGAGGACATGACTTATATATATATATTTTTTAAACTATTTTAGGTGGGAATGTTACTTGCATCTATGGCCTTGCAGAAACCCATTTCCAACTAGGTCTTTGTGGAAGTGAGAAAATGCAGAGTTTTTGCTGGTCCTTGATAAAG
This sequence comes from Macrothele yani, assembly GCA_039090855.1. Taxonomy (NCBI): domain Eukaryota; kingdom Metazoa; phylum Arthropoda; class Arachnida; order Araneae; family Macrothelidae; genus Macrothele; species Macrothele yani. The sequence goes on along the minus strand of CM077002.1, from coordinate 175,282,276 downwards.
CCAAGGCTCAGTATTCTCGACAACTTCTACATTCAGTTGTTTTATTTTATTTTTTTTATTTTCTCCTTTTACTCACACAGGTAGATACATAACCTTTTCTATGTTGTACTAGGTGTGAGTCAAAATTACATATGTATTTTTTTGCTTAGGTATCTTTATAGTATCTGAAAATACAGTTATTTATAAAAACAAATCGCGTGTACAATGATTTTTCTTTCAAAATAACTCACACAATTCCTTTTTCTCCACGACAGCAGTCATTTGATTCACTTGATGAGACTGAGTATCATTAGCAGATCTGTGATGCGAAAGCCAAATCTCTACATAGGGAACGTTTGCTTTAAAGGCGGTCCATTTAACTTACTGAATATTAAATTTATGACATTTTCAGTAAGTAGAACAAATACGAAGTTTAGTACGGATTAAGTTCACGGCACTGATCCCCCATTTCACACTCGGCACTGCTACATGGTAGTGTTTTTACGTATTTAATCAATGAAGATAATGCGCTGCCATTTCCATACGGTTGCTGTCATCCACAAAATCTCTGAAAGCATTGCTTACGGAACACTACTCGATGATTCGAAATTCGGCACATTCTTTGAATCTGCGTATCCACGCTCGGCCCTCTACGTGATGCACCAGTTATCTTGATTCGTTAGACCAGGCCACTTTCTTCCAATCATCCACGGTCCAATCTCGATAATTTTGGGCCCATTTAATGCGTTTCATTTCAGCAAAATTCAAGCCAATTTCATCGGGCCATGTGTTGGGATCCAAGCAACGCGAATCGGAAATCGAAGATGAATATTCTTCCAGGTTTTCCGAATTTTCAAGAAAGAACCTGCTCTTTATGTTATTTATCAAACTTGTTAAAAGTTGAACACAAGTAATTTTCTTTATTTTGATGTTACTTTTCATTGTAACTGTTTAAAATTTTCCTTAAATACAGCTTAATCATTTCACCCGGATTACGTTTCATACGCGACAAACATGAACAGCACGTTTTGCGAGCGTATTCTCCAAGCGCGTGTCTGATCCTGAAGACTTTATTATAAACAAGAGAGTTCATTCAAAGTATCATACAACAGTAGGCCCCAATCACTGACGAATTCCTGCGACGTCAAATTTTACACAGCATCTCTTTGAACTTTTTCTTTCAATTCCACTTTTTATCTGCGGAAGCTTTTTAAAAATGCGTTCCCAACACCTTATGATCTTTCGATAAAGCTTTGGCAGATCTAAATGAGCTGGCAACCCATCTAACCGGGAAAACACAACCAATATTTTTTTGTTGCCTGTCCATTTTATGAGCAATACTAAGTTCCCGAATGTTAATTTTTTGGTGTTTGGCTGAACACGAGATATAAAGCGTCTTTAAATTCTTCAGTCCTGAAACTTCTTCACAGCTATAATTACAGCTAATTCAAGTCAATGGTTCATGTGGTTCCAAATAATGACTTCGGGGATTTTACCTTTTATCTGGAGAGGCACACCAGATTTTTTACCTAGCACGACGCTTGCGCCATTACTAACAAATGCAATCATGAGTTTCTTCAGATAATCTTCTGCTAGACCGTACGAATTGAGACAATAAAATTTTTTCGTTGAGATTGCTTCAGAATAATGGTTGTTTGGTTGCTAAGCTCAGACTAATCTGAAAATTACATTTCTTCTCCGCTCTTGAGCACCATCTTAAGGTAAATTATGAACTTGGAGTTTTTGTTTACTGTGGTTGACTCATGAATAGGAACAGATATTTAAATTTTGACTCCAAGAAAATGTTTGATTACTTTTTTTTTATTAAATTCATCGCCTGCATTTGTTATATTGGTGGCACTAGGACGAGAATGTAGTGTTGTACCAAGTTCTAAGTTATTTTTTATTTGTAGTTCAATAAATCCTTCATGATCAGAGTATTTATTACCTGTCATTTTTGGCAAGTAATAAGCATGTTAATTTTTTTTCTGTGTTCTCGTGCAGATGTTTATCTTGAGCAACTGTCAAAATTTCTAAGTTTTTTTCTCTTTTGTTTTTCATTAAAATAATTTCTACCCTCTTACGGGCAATGTTTAATTTTATACACCGACCCCCCCCCGCCCTAGGGATTTAAGCTTTTGTCCTTTGGCATACCCATGATATCATATTTCTATATTTATCCATACAGTATTAAGAATATTTCGTGTACTTTATATGCAGATAAATTTGTTATTGAACAGCAAACTAGGCAACCAAGCTTAACTTTTTCACAAGAGAGTCAACTATTTTATCTCTTGTTTTAAAACCAGTTTTTTTTTTGTTTTTTTTTCACACTTCCGGGAAAAGTGTTACTGAGTTTTCAGTTTTCATAGCTTTTGGTAAATTTGCAGCGGTTTCGATGCATAAACTCCAAAATGTGGAAAAACCTCTTTTTCAGTCGCAGGGTTTGAAATGTTGGCACAAAGATTGGTTTTATTCCTCTCAGCAGCGTAAAATACACTTATACACAATCCTGAGTCATTCTGGTCCGATTGTTCGCTATTGTCAGTCTTGGTGACATTATCTGTACGTGTTTTTTTTTTTTTAAGGAAAACAGTTTCTTTTGAATCCGATTTCATTTTATGATTATTATGCTGTAACACGCACAACCATTGTCGGGCTGACCTCGTAACTAAATGGTCAAGGAGCTGCAAATTTCGGAGAACAGAACACCCCATTCCTGTAAACAAAACTAGTTTTTTATATGTTCGTTTATCACCATCCCACCCTCAAAGGAAGGCCAAAAACCTACAACGACAACCATTTTATTTCCTTCGCGAACACTGACACACATAAGAAGCTTTTGGCAGCAGTGATCCCCTATTTAATTACCTATTTCTTGTAATCGAATCCACAGCGAAATGCAGCCTCACACACAGTAAAGCATTTTGATTGGCGTCAAAAGAGGCGTATAAGCATTATACGACCTAGGCAACGTAGAAAATATTGCGCTCCCATCTATCTTATAGGTATTTGTATATACAGTATATATGGCAGAGGGTGCTGAGAATTTCATGATCGGACTAAAATCACTAAAATGGCAATGGGCTGGACATGTTACCACAAGAATGGACCATCGATGGATAACCGGAATTTTAGACTGGATACCAAGGGACAGAAAAAGACCCAGAAGAAGACCACATGGGAGATGGATGGATGAAATTCGATAACATGCCGAAGTAACATGGAGGAGACAGACAGTTGTGGAGGAAACTTGGGGAGACCTTGAGTTGATTATAGTGGTTGACAATGATGATGATATATACATATACTTGCGAATTGTACTGTTTCTTTTGAAAGCTATGTACGTTTATAATCCATACAATATATGCATAATCCATTCAACTAAGGAAAAACCACTGGGCCAATTGTTGTTGACAAGGCCGAGGTTCTTCACTTGGACGGTTTATACAACCGTACCATCATTTCTGAATGTGATCAACTAACATTTCCTGAATTTGTCACGAAGAAATGCCATTTTTTGGGGAAAGATATTGTAAACAAATTCTGTCAGTCGACAAATGACAAAGAATGGCGCAAATATTCTGTACCAGAAACTGGTACAAAAGTTTTATGTAATTCCAGTTTTAATCAGATTGCAAGCAGGGATTTTTGTGGCCTGCCTAGAGCTACGTCCAGGCCAGCCACCCCTCCTGCCGATCCCCAGTTACGCCTCGGGTCTTCAGAAATTACAACTGAAAGAAAGAATGGTAGTGGGATGGAGCTACAAACAAATGACATCGCACAATAAAGCATCAGATGGGATCTTCTGAAAAATTGGGCCGCAAATGCTTCTCTTTCATTGAGACAACCACCCACCACCATCTTTCCGGTCAAGAGCCGACATTTTAAGAACACAATTTCGCTGTTAAATGCAAAGATAAGCAATCCGTAGAAGACTAACCGCTCTGTCATTTCATTTAAAGGTATTTTCAGAGGCCTTTCAGATATTCGGATTTGATATGCTTTGAGTATTGTACAAAATGATTGCGAAAGGAAAAGAGAATGCAATAGATATAGGACACATCCCTCTTTCCGGAAAACCACAAAGGCGGAGTTCCACCTTCAGAAAAAGAACTGGGCCAGTGTTCCACCGCGCCCTCCCTCGATTGCAACCCTGTAGCAACCCCCTTTTTTTGTTAATGGACCTTATTCATGTGACTTAAGAAGTGGATTTCTACGGACCAACATGGCTGCTGATTCATGTTGTTGCTATTTGATTGCCCCTTACTGTTGGCTAATTTTAAAAATCTTAACGTCTTGGAGTATGCCAACGAATTAATAGAACTACAGGGCGAAGAAATAGAAATTAATTTCTGAGAAGAACAAATAAAAAATGCCAAGATAATTTTGTGTTCAATGTTTATTCCGCATGACGCAGAAGAACATTGCCATTAGGCATCATGAAGTTTTTAATGAAGCATTATACGATATATTAAATTTTCATGTTTTCTTTGTCAGACATTGTCCAAACATCTGAAACATAAACTTGGGAACCTCTTTGTTTGCAAAACAAAATATTTAGAAGCCCAGACAAATACGTAATATGGAAACAATCTAGGGTTACAAAAAATAACAACTAAAAACTTCCCACCATGAACGCTAGGCAATCTGCTTAAAAATTTAATGAATGCTTAACGTTAAATAAAAAGAAATATAGATATGTTTGTTTCATATTTTGGGGAAAGACTGCAGAACTTAATTCGTATTTTACCGATTTCCAATAATGCCATCAATTTTCTCCTTCTACTCCTTTTTTTTTTTTTTTTTTTTTTTTTGGAAATTTTGGAAATTGAAATTTGAAACAACACTACGAGGTTTCAACTGTCTTTGATTCGTAGTGTCATAATATCCAAAATCTTTTTCGTTAAAGTGGGCAGAGCATATTCGGGAATGCAAATTGGAATGGAAATCATTACGCTACACAGCCATTCCTTTAACAATTTCGGCCTTTTCAGATGAAAATTATGGAAAGTTATTCTTTCCTCTGTACAATAGGTAACAGGATTTATCAGCACAACCATACGATGAGCAAAAATTAGGCATGTCGTAAATAAACTTACGAAAATCGCGATTTTCCTGAACCCCTGCAACGCTAACGCCTGGGAAAACGCATGTAAACAAACTACTGCTGGTCCGCAGACACGGAGAAGTTTTCCCATGATGCAATGCGAGGTGAATAAGGTCCATTGCTTTTGTTCTAGCAGAAAAAAAAACTCTGCTTCTTTTATTTTACATCTCTAGTTTTAATACAATATTTTGCCGTTTTATAAAAAAAAAAAAAAAAGATGAAGAACACACACAGCCATACCCACCTACACCTGGTTAAAAAAAAAAAAAAGAAGAAGAAAACGAAAAAAAGAAATGCTACTGCCCTTTTGAGCTCAGGAGGTTAACAGAGTTGGATTCGGCCCTGCAAATACGCACCAGTCTTCCACTAAAATGATTATGGATATTCAGTAGAAAATCTATAAGGAAAACTAACAGTTCAATATGATCATAACAAAGTTCAAGAAATTATGGAAAAGTGATTTTTTTACAAGATGCTAGCAAATAAAAGATGCCTTTTTTATTTGTTAATATCTTGTAACTCCGGGATGCACTGACTGTTCCATGCAGTAACTGTCAAACATTTTTTTATTTTAAGCAAATTTTATGGATTAGAATTATACTCTGTCAGCAATAATATGGAGAAGAAATAGAGGTGCTCGATACAAGAAAGAGAGAAAAGGGTGGAGAGACAGGATAGCGGCATGGGCGCCGACTTCACCAAATTATTGGGGGCGGGAGGGGCGTGAAGAGATCAGTCGTCGTGGGAGGGGCATGTCTCTTCCATTATAAGGAAGGAAATAAAAAATAGGACAAGATAAATAAGGAAATTGTACATATATTTTAAAAAGCAAGTGTAAATGCTCATTAGCAAATGAACAAGGAAACGAATATGCTTTCGCTTAATATTAATGTTTTTAAAAATGAAATTTAGCCTGTGATTTTATAAAAATATCTAGAGAGATTTTATTTCCAAACGTTTATAAAAAATATGAGAAATTAGCTGTGTTACTAAAAGAAAAACAAGAAGCGCAAAACATAAATTGATAAAGACGCTAGAGATTATACGTTTCTGTATTTTTATTTATTTTATTTTTGATAATTGTTTTAAACATTTACCACACATCACGAGAACATGTCAAACCCAATACGGGGCAGGCATTCCAGTTTCTTACCAAATGAGCAGCGCTGAATCGGTGATAAAAATGTTTACTTATTTTGTTATTTATTAATTTTTTGAAAATTTAATCGCTTAGGCTTCATAAGGAGCAGCAAGGTCCACCTTATGAGACCAAAACAATTATTTTATTAAAGAGGACGAAAAATATTGGATGGGCACTGACCCCCTGTAAAATTAATAAAGGGGCAAGATTCACCTTGCCCCCCGCCCCCAGTCGGTGCTATGGATAGAGGCATCAATTTAAAAATTTTTTTTTCAGGCCTTTTTTGTAGAACTTTAAAGAAAAAGAAGGTGTGATTAAACCGCAGCAGGTGGCTACCAAACCGTCCTGGAAAAAAAAAAAAAAAAAAAAAAAGCGTAGGAAAATGTATGGACATGTAGACAGATTATGTTTAAAGCATATACTCTGTAACTTTTATATCTAGATTTTTCCTTTGTCCTGTTTCTTTTTCTAGTCAGAGCGTTATACCTCTCTGAGGTGGAGGTAAGTTTATCAATTCCTGCCCCGACTTACAATGGGTAAGAAAACTTACAAGGATAGGGTGGGGAGCATAAAAATGAAACTTGAAATGAAATTCTGATGTATTGAAGTAACGAATGCATATTATTTGAATAATAAATCTTACATACATCAGAAGGCCGTTCACAGTGTAATGTAGACTGCACAAAGTAAGGTATACTCAACTCAAGTGGGTATACTAAAATTGAATTCACTAAATCCTCAAGGGGGAGGCCATGAACTTCCCTTTGTATCCCCGCTTCAGTGTTGCATTCAGGGATTTTTTTTCCGGGGGGGGGGCAATTACAAATTTTGAGGGGGCTGAAACTTGTTGACTGATTATTATATACATATAATCACAATTTTGTTTTTTATATATATCTATAGATTAATACATATAAAAATTTTAAATAGAGTATAAAGATTTTCTTATGCTCGTGTATCGCAAATGCGAATTGCAAGAAATGTACACCACAGATTTCGCCATGGGGTGATGTAAAATATTGAAGATGCTAGTAAGATAAAGCTGTGGTGGAGAACCCCCCCCTCCAAAACATTAGGAGTGGTAAAAATGTTCGCGTCTTACTACAAGTGTATTTCTGTTTATTAAGGAATCATTGCAGTGTTACCGGAAAACGTGTGGTGTAAACCATTCCCCTGCCATTTAGTTTTAGCCCCTTTAGATTATTTAGATTATCACATAATAGTAAAAAAAAACCTAATTGTTTGGATGCCAGTTTGAGGTGGATGTATATATATATATATATTGTTACAGAGTGTAAACCTTCTACTTCAAGGTAAAAGAAGCAGCTTTTAATGGGAACAATTTCTAATAATTTACTATTGTTAAAAATTAGATAGCAAATGTTTTGTTGAACTGGAAGCCCTAACGTCTCATTAACTACACTGAGGTTAACCGTATACATAGAAAGTCGGCATCCAGAAGACAGAAATAAAACTGAATGTCAGCTTCCAAAATATGATGTATTGCAGTACAAACATATCTACTCTGTGGAATTAGGTTTCTATTGCGGAAGTAGTCCGAGCTGTTAGTGCTTGAAAAATTGCCGCTTCAGCGAGGACTGTTTGATGTTTTATTGAAGGATGATAGAAATTTCAGATTGAAGTCCATGTGGATGCTTTTTTTTTTATTATTATAATATTTTCCCTCATTTTTTAAGTTTTTTAATTAATTTCTCCAAATATTTACCTATAAACGAAAACAATTAGACTAAATGTAGGGAGATCGCCCAAAAACCTACGGGGAGGGGCCTATGCACCGGCAAGAAGATGAATGAATACATCACTGCTACCGCGCCTGGACCCAAAAGATGTTTAAAACAACTTCGATTATCGGAGAGATACTTAAAAATGCTTCATTGCCTTGGTTAAACGGACCTTCGACCTTTGATTCTTGTTCGTCATTCATTTAGACACTTTCGGAGTCGGGGATATATATTTAGAAAAGTTCAAATGTTTATTCAGATGTTGATAAAAACAGAGAAATGTTAAGTTTTTTATCAAAGTGTTTTTAAACTTTTATTCCGCAAACATCCAAATACATATCGTTTTCTCACTAACTCGAAACATTTATCATTGGAACAATTGATTTTTAATTTACGAAGAAATTTATGAAAGACACCAATAACGAAAAATTTTGTAAATAAATCTCCGAATAGCTTTATTGATGGAGATTCCGCTGGGCAACTCATCGGATGAAATGGTCTCAATTTCATTTTTTTTTAAATATTTCCGTGATATATTACTTAAACGTTGTTGTTTTTTTTTCTCCCAGAAAAGAAGGTGCTTTTCTTGACGTACAAAGTTAAGGAAACGACTTATTGCTAAGAAAATGTAGATTGCTACAGCGGACCCAACGGGATTTCAAGTTTAGAACATTGCAAATGACTCTATGAGCCCGCAAGACAAAGTGTACCACGGATGTTGTACAATTTTCATATAACTAATCTTACACAGTTACAGTTCTTTCTGATGAAATGTGCTGCCATCTTTGATCAACTATTGAACCTGTAGTTGGGGTTATTCCTAGTAACACGGTGAAGAAGTGCTACGGATTTGGTAGAGGCACCTCAGCCGCAGTGTTTTTAGATTCAAGAGCAGATCCAGTAACTTACAAATGGAAGCCATTTAAATGGAACTTAAATTTACAAAAAATTAAATTACAAATAGCGAATGAACAGCGTTTGAATAAAAATAAACGTTACAGATAAAGTGTCTGTTCACAGTCTGCGACACAACTGAAGATCAAAATTCAAAATATCGCTGGAAATTTAAGTGTAACATGGACTGCACAAAGTAGGATGTATTAAAATTTAATTCATCAAGATTACACTTCATTCTAAAATTAATTAATTGTAATTATGAGGTTCTGGAGTATTTTTCTCTCTCAAGTCCTTTTCTCAATTTGATTCTGTTCATTTCATGATCCAAACATGTAATCTTCATTTAGAATTTGTTTTTTAATTTGTGAATAAAACAGATATGAACTTGGTTTTTTGCTGGGCTTTAGCAAATTATTTTTAACCGCGAAGAACGAGCACTGAGAGTTAATTTCCAGATTTATAATCAAACATTTGTTAATTGCTCAATTCAAGACTGTTGTTCTTTAAGTTAAACCAACTTACCTAAATAACTGCGGCATGGTTATAAATCTTAGTTTTAGTTTGATCCTAGAATACAAACTTCAGCGTTGTTCTGCATGCAGTCGTGGCCGAGTGGTTAAGGCGACGGACTAGAAATCCGTTGTTACAGATAAAGTGTCTGTTCACAGTCTGCGACACAACTGAAGATTAAAATTCAAAATATCGCTGGAAATTTAAGTGTAACATGGACTGCACAAAGTAGGATGTATTAAAATTTAATTCATCAAGATTACACTTCATTCTAAAATTAATTAATTGTAATCAAGAGGTTCTGGAGTATTTTTCTCTCTCAAGTCCTTTTCTCAATTTGATTCTGTTCATTTCATGATCCAAACATGTAATCTTCATTTAGAATTTGTTTTTTAATTTGTGAATAAAACAGATATGAACTTGGTTTTTTGCTGGGCTTTAGCAAATTATTTTTAACCGCGAAGAACGAGCACTGAGAGTTGATTTCCAGATTTATAATCAAACATTTGTTAATTGCTCAATTCAAGACTGTTGTTCTTTAAGTTAAACCAACTTACCTAAATAACTGCAACATGGTTATAAAATTTTGGTTTAATTTGATCCTAGAATACAAACTTCGGCGTTGTTCTCCATGCAGTCGTGGCCGAGTGGTTAAGGCGACGGACTAGAAATCCGTTGGGATCTTCCCGCACAGGTTCGAATCCTGTCGACTGCGTCGATGACTTTTTTTTTTTTTTTTAAATTTAAAATCAAATGTTTGCTAATATCATATGATAAAGTCAAACATTTGGGAAATCCATAAACTGTTTAAGCAGGATTATTGGTTAAGAAAAGTGAAAACGGTGGTTTTTAGAAATCTAAATTTATGCTCAAAACAAATGTTATTTTTTGTCCCTCTAATTGCTTTGGAAAATCATTAATATTAGTAAAATAAATAACTGTAAGATAAATATACAATGTCGTAGCCAAAGTTTTCTTAAGTGGGAGGAGGTCCATGGATTTGGTTCATCGGTGAAAGCCTCCCGGAAAAAAATACTCCAAGTGGGAATAAGCCCAAAATCTTTAGCAGTCAAAAAGTGAACAAAATATTACTGAGAAAAAACTGATATATATATATATATATATATACCCAAAAGAAGACCAAGTGAAAGATGGGTGGATGGAATTCGAAAGCATGCGGGAGTGGCATGGAGGAGACCGGCTCAAGACGCACCGTTGTGGAAGATACGTGGGGAGACTTTCATCCAGCAGTAGATTGATAATGGTTGATGATGACGATGATGCTATCGCTTTAAATTTGTACTCAATCCCCTCTGAGGGGGCGGGGGAGACCCGAGGACTCCCCACTTGGCTAAACAACTCTGTAAATATATACGGCCCAAATATAAGTGGAAGAAATTCAATGACATTTTCAGGTTGCTAAAAAGCAAGCTGCATACGCATTATGTAGCAACACCAAAATATTTTTAAAACCAGATGTCATTTGAAGTAAAAAGAACAAACAAGAAACTACAACGTTGTTTGCTTCATAATTTGAAATCCAAAATGGGTAATTTCTTATTTCCCCTGATGTTTTGTTTTGTAATGAGCATGGCCTAAAAACTTGAAAAATGATGAACAGCCTAGTAGCAAAATAAATAACACAATTAAATTTTCTTAAATTCGGACCGAGGTAATTGCCAGAAAGTAAAAAAAAAAAAAAAAGAAAATTGAACCACCGTTTTAAAAGTGAATTTTCTTAAAGTATAAAATAAACAATAACACTCACCATTTCCTTTTCATTTTGATAAATGAAATCCATAATTTTAATCTGCTTTGATGCGTTTAAAAATCCGTCACCTTGTAATCATTCTGTTTGCGGTGAATACTCAACATCATTTTATGATTTAAGTATAATTTTCTTAATTTCTGTCTTATTTTAATTTTTTTTTTTACAGTTACCTGTCAGTGCTAATACGTATTCAGTTATTCACATACATGCTGAACATGCAGCACAACTGACGATATTTTCATAAAATCTATAACGTTGTTCTGCATTCGTAACTAAGCTCGAAAACCAACAATTTTCTTCCCAATTCCTATTTTTCAGTTTCGCAATTTTTTAACATATTCTCATATTCATATTCAGCCAAATTTTATCATACACCCACATCGCACAGCACAACCAGCAACACAATTTTCTTTATAAAATCCATAATACTGCTCTGAATTTATTGGAGTCTAAAAACATGCGATCTTGTTTAATTTATTTCTAATTTCGAAAATTCCAATATTCATATTAAAATATCCACATGCACGCAATGTAGCAAGGCAGACAGCACGACATAATAATTTAGCGAACAACAACGTTGAAAAATGAAATAAAATAACATACGCAATTTTATAACTCGTGAATTTCCTTTGTAGAGCGTAGGTAGCAAGACAATGAATTATTTTGAAAAAATGTTCTGCCTATTCTGAATTTTTTAACGTTTGATAGGGCATAATTTTATAATCAATGAAATTTCAATATGGGAACTCGGTTTTCAAAATAAAATTTACAAATCTTCGAAAAGGAAGTCAAAGAGTGTTCAATTTAAAGAGACATTAGTCGAACAGGATTTGACCACTGAGTGAGTTGCGTTCGTATCCCCAAAATTCGCATTTAGAACTTACAAACAAATATGCAAGGCGCTTTATGATTTTCCGCAGGATTCGACGTGAAATCGATAAAAAAAAAACCCAAAAAAAAACCTTATTGTTGACACCCATCAAATGACCTGAGACAGACGTTTCTTAAGAACTGTGTGATTGTTGTTAAATTGTATAAAGAGTACATTTCTTTTCATTGTACTGAACAAATGTTATCATCTGGATGTTAAAAGATGAGTATCGAGTTACGTGAAGATCTAATAGAATAGATGAAAAAAAAACTGTCGAGACTAAATCAATATTTCCGATAGTCTGGTTGTACTCAAGTGACCACAGACAACACTGTTAATATATTCTCAGTTCATTTTCTTCCTTCAGTGGCTCTTGACTAGATTTACAGGCCGGAGTAGATTTTTTTTTAATTTTTTGTCACGTGACAGCTTTGATCTTTCGTTAGTTTGCCACAAGCAGCTGTTGTGCTGAGAAGAAACAGCAAATTCCTTATCCCTTAATTGTATAGCAAGCAGTAGAGTCGCACTAACTGATCTTATGTTGGGAGGGGTGGGGGATTGTGACAGGAGGTTCAATATAGCATCAGCGCGATGACTGAGCACATATGTGCTCTGAAAGGTCTATATTTGTGATTAATTTTTGAGTCCAGTGGAAGATAGGTTTGCTCTAACCACGTCTGTAAGGCTCTGGATACAGCATTTCGTGAAGATTTGAAGAACACTGTACAAGTCTACCAGCAGTTCTTAATGTCTATATCCAGAAGCAGATAAGATGAATCAGTAGTTCACGTTCGCAATTAAAAACGATTTGATAGAATATTATTCAGTAGTGAAGAGCTTGGAGTAGTAATAAATGTTTATTTTTTTAAAATTCAATATGGCAAAGTGTACATAGAAAACGATGAAAGACCTTCACAAAACTGGTACCACGGACAACACTCGAAATAATTAGGAAACATACTGACAAAAAAACAAAGTGTTCAAAACGAATTTTGGAAAAGTAGAAAATCAACAAAAAAGTAAACATATTTATATCTCTAAAGAGAAAACTGCGCATTAATTAAACAACACAACGTTCGCACTGTTCTTCATAGTGAATGGAACCAAGAGCAAAAATATTTTTTTTATCGAAGTTTGAGAATCGGAAAAACTCTTGCAAATAGAGAAATACGCGCTGACGCCTCTAGCGGCAGAATTAGGCATTACGGAAGAATTAGTAAATATAAGCAAAATGTTCTTTATAGCGGGAGCTATGCTATGGAATTTTTTTTTTTTTTCGAATGCGGCTTTGGAAAAGCACAGATAGTAATAAAAAAGTTTATGCACATTTGTATCCTAGAGGAATATTTTGCATTATTTGAAGTACATGTTGTTCTCAATTTTTACCATAGCGAATCACATATAGTACAAAAGGAATTCACTTCGATCGGATTTTTTGGAGCGGATGAACAGTTGTAAACGGAAATGTACACTCACGGCACCAAGCGTCAAACTCGTGCATTATGAAAAATTCAAAAACCTCTGCGAAATGTTCCCCGAGATCGCTGATATGTTATGCGAAAATAACTTTTTAAGTCGGACTTTTCGAAGAAAAGATATCGCGAAAAATGGGATTTATGTGTGCGCTCCCTAGAGAGAGAAATGTGCATTTTTGAACAGGAAATACCAATAAAATGTTTTCCGTAGTGAGCGCTATCGTACAATAGTTTTATTATTATTATTATTATTATTATTATTATTATTATTATTTCAGTCGGGTTCGCAGACACATAGATAGATACGTGTGAAAATATGTTGTAAACAGCACCTATTCCCTCTCGTGGAAATACTGCGTTATGAAAAAAAAATGGAATAGTATACACAGAATAATTTTTACCATGAACGCTTTCTGTCGCAGAAAATTTTGAAATCGGTATTTTAGAAACGGAGATGTCGGAAAAAATATGATATATAATTACGCCACCTAACGTAAAAAACTGTGTATTATTTTTAAGAAGAAATATCAGTAAAATGTTTTTTTTCCGGAGTAGTGTTTGACTAAAATAGAATTATTCCGCTGGACTCTCAGAAGCGTGGACACAGCTGCAAACAGAAATATGATCATACGCCACCACGTTTCAAAAATTAGGAATTCTATGCAGATTATTATTATTCACTATGAACGCTATCTGTCGAAAATAAGTTTTCAAATGCAACTTTTAAAAGCAAAAATATCGGAAAAAATACGATTTCCATTTAAGCCCCTCTAGAGGGAAAATTGTACGCAAAATAATGTTCGTGATAAAATGTATTGAATGAAAAACTGTTTCAATGGGATTTATTGAAGCAATGATACGGAATAAGAATACCTCGAATTCAGTGATTTACGCCCCCTAGCGGCGAAGTTATGCATCGGTAATGGGCCAAAAGGAATAGACAATCCTTTTCACAATTCAGGCTGTCTATGCCAAACGAATTTTTCATATGCGGCTAAACGGTGCAGAGATCTGGTGCTCACAGACAGACGGACATAATGACACTCCAAGCACATTCTATTATTCAAAAGATGTGCTAAAGAAAAATGTAGCAACAAATTCTTGTTTAGTTTAGAAGGTTCTGAGCTATCCTACCACAGATTCTAAAGAGTTTTATATAATCGGAGACGTTGTGTTTACAGACAGACAAATCCCTCCCCTTTGTTTTTCATTTTAAAAATTTCTATGCTTTTTCAACTGTTTTCAAATTTATATTTCATTGAAAAGCTGGAAAACTTGGTCACGCTAAACTCAGTTCGATTCCAAAATAATTCTACCAATTCGTAAAATGGAATCAGAGATATCTTGGGAAATATACATGTACTTACGACAGTTAGCAGGGAAGATCCGCTTCAGAAAATGATGAAAAATCTGCATAATATCTTAGTAACGTCTTTCGTGATTGATATGCATAAAATGTTTTGCCCTCACATTCAAAGAAACGAATATAACGTCTTAACACAGGCACACAGCATTTATATGCATTCCAAGCGATAAATTCTGTAATTATAATATAAATCTGACAGTGTTATATCAACAGTTTTTGTAGTACGTACTCCAAGGCAGGAAAAGGAATGTGAAGCGCGCTAGCGGTTCTTCGGAAGATTAACAATGATGCCCCCACCCCGGGGCGCATCCAGAAGAGGGCGCGCGCTCTCCCCTCAGGACCAAGAAACAGCTTCGATTTGTTATGTTTTAATAACAAATTGAATAACTTTTCGTGAAAGAAAGTATTACTTAAAGTATATTATTTTCCTTAGTTAATTGGAAGAATTTATACACATACTAAGAACACTTTTTCATTTTTAGGAAAAATATCAAAAAGGTCCCCGGTTATTCCCAAAACTTGCGCCCCCTTCACGAAACTCTTGGATCCGCCCAGCCCCCATCCCTCCCTCTTTTCATTTTCCCCTGGCGAACACATTTTATTCTCCAGCGATCGTACTGAAGACACATCGCCCTTTCTTCCGTTTGCACACACGGGGGCACAAAAATGCCAATAATTATTTGGCTCTATAATGCTCTGCGTCCTCAGTACCTTCATTCCCCAGACACTGCCCAACACTGCTTTGCATGAACAGGACGGAACGGGTCTAGGGAACACACTCAAATATTCTTGGAAAAGACATTCAGATATTTTTCAAAGTGGACAATAATTCATCGTTGAATTGAAGCCAACAGAATAAAAGTTTCTTTGGTTATGCAGTGAAATTTTATTTAAAAAAATAAACACGAAATATAATTGCACATCCAGATCTCGCGAGAAATCAAAATTTCATTTGGAAGCCCATATTCTGTAATATTTAATCCGACGGAATTGTCGTCTTTTCTGAGAAAACTTCTTTGAGGTGTTGATTCGCATCATCAGACAGTTGTTGCCTGGAACATCGCCCTTTCTTCCGTTTGCACACACGGGGGCACCATAATGGGGGGGGGCACAAGAATGCAGTGGCGTTGGAACTATTTTTTAACAGCGGGGGCAAGATGTTGGAGAACAAAATATTTTATAAAGCGATAAAATTTATCGTACTACTGTAAAAGAAAACGTGCTGACTTCATTAGGAAAATTTGCTGAACAAAATTTTGTTTTTCGATTAAACATTCATCTAAAAAAAAAAACGCTTTCATATCCATATAGTTTCTCAATGTAAACTAACTGTACACATAAACGGCGTTAAACTATAGATTTTGATACTTCCGGATTGGTACGAATTCCGCAGGAATTGGAGCCATAGACGCTATGATTAAATGAAGGAACCTATATCTCATTCCTCATCATATTTATTTCCCTATTTATTTTTACCAATTTTTTTAGAGGAAGACTAATTTTTTTCACCAAATGAGACACAAAACATTGCTGGTCTTCAAATGGGAACCAGCCGTCTGGACTGTTTAATTGGGCTAACATTTCTTGGCGTCTCAGGAAGAGGTGGCAATAAAAAGGTATTCAGATTTCTAGATAATTCATGGCAAAAAATGAAGAGCAATACTCAATTTTTATCAAAATGAACTAAAAAAAACAAAAAAAAAAAACGAATGTTTGACATCTCAATCACGAACATATGTAATTTAAAAAGGAAAAAAACTGAGGGGACAAATGCGATGTTTTGCCCCTACACTCATTTGCGTGCGGGGCAAATGCCCCTCGGTTCCGACGGCCTTGCTAGAATGCCAATAGTAATTTTCATTTCTCCCCGGAAAATGAAAATTATTATTGGCATTTTTGACTTTAGATTTACGAAATCAATTGATTTATTCAGACAGATAGACATCTTCCCAATCATGAACAATTTTCCGTCATAATAAATGTTTCGGAGCTGGACAAATAGCGTTCATAAAGGTCTTTTTTAGGGCCAATCATAATTGTTACAACACAGGATCATTACACAACTCACACACAGCATCTTTCACAGCGCCCGATAGATGGCAGCACATCAGCGCTACACCAAAAAAACCTGAGAGCGGCTTAGCGTTAGTTTTAACTCTTCGCAAGGTAAAAAAAGCATGTAACCTCCGTATTGATCACGTTTCGTAATATTACCGGTCTTAACTGTTAGCTCCGGTTTGCTTATAGTTTGTGTTTTCTAGTGGGAGCCTGTAATTTGTTTTGACGCCTTTTGTACTCGTGAGCTGTATCGATCGCGTATCGTTAATGTTTCTTTGCCCCGTAAAAGGACATTTAAGAAATAACACTAATACCTGTTAGCTCGGGTTTATTTGTATTTTGTATGTATTTAACAGGGCCCGGTATTTCTGGATTATTTATTAATAGTAGTAGTAGTCATAGGCGCCGAGTTCGTGGGTTCGAGGCACTTTTTGAACTCCCAGGGATTTTGTTGTGGGTTCCTCGAACCCCTAATATTTTTGCTCGTATTTCGTGGGGAAAATACCCGTACGCATACACCCATGAGCCTTTATACTGATCACACCCAGCCTAGAGAAATGCGCGGTCCTGGAGACCGAACGGTGGCGCAGGTGAAGTTCACAGAGCAGTATACAAACAACCCGAAGATCGGCTCTCGGATAGTAGAGTGTTCGGAGTCACAATGGGAAAAGCAGCCGATATATCGGTTTAATAAAAGACCAATTGTGGTGGCACGACGCTTCGGAATTACAATCTCGGAAACGGCGCGACTTGTGTGTTGTTCGCGTGCCGCTGTGCTGAGTACGTATCAAAAGTGGTGTACAGTTGGTCAAACGACGAACTGTCGTCCAGCTGTGTGTCGTCCGCAGCTCATTGATGCCAGAGGGGAGCGGAGACTGTCGCGCTTTGTACACAGCGACCGCACAGCCACAGTGCGACAAATCGCCCACAGCTACAACAGTGGTAATCAGAGCAATGTGTCACAGCACACAGTTCATCGTAGCCTTCTGCGCATCGGCGTGCGTAGCCGAAGACCCAACCAGGTCCTCATGCTCATTGCGCGTCATCGCCAACAATGCAAGAAATGTGTCCAAGATCATCGAGATTGGACAGTGGATGATTGGAAGAAAGTGGCCTGATCTGACGAATCAAGATTCCTGGTGCATCACGTAGACGGCCGAGCGTGGATACGCCGATTACCAACGGAGGCTATGGCACCTGGATGTACTGTTGTTAGGCAGAAACAGACGGCGGCCGTGTTGTGCTATGGGCGATGTTTTCTTCGGACACTTTAGGTCCCATTATTCCAATAGTGCAATCCCTGACAGCTGTCAGGTATCTGAACATTGTTGCGGACCAAGTTCCCCCTTTCATGGTAAATGTGTTCCCTGCTGGTGATGGCAATTACCAACAGGATAATGTGCCATGACACACTGCTAGAATCGTCAAGGCCGCCCCGGTGGCGCAGTGGTCTAAGGCGATGGCCTCTGATCATTCGTCCGAAAGGGGTCCGGGTTCGAATCCCGGTGAGGCATGGTTGTTGTGTTTGTCTTACGGCACTGGCTCTCTCCCTTCCCTGGAACCAGTGACCCTAAGTTAGGGATGGGCGACTGTTTATAGCCCATTGAATTGCTCACGGTGGTCGTTAAACCTCCAATCAGCCGCCCCGGTGGCGCAGTGATGTAAGCGATGGCCTCTGATCATTCATCCGAACGGGGTCCGGGTTCGAATCCCGGTGAGGCATGGATGTTGTGTTTGTCTTACGCCACTGGCTCTCTCCCTTCCCTGGAACCAGTGACCCTAAATTAGGGACGGGCGACTGCTTATAGCCCATTGAGTTGCTCACGGTGGTCGTTAAACCTTCAATCAAAAAAAAAAAAAAAAAAAAAAAGAATCGTCAAGGAGTGGTTAGAGGAATATGCTGGTGACTTTATCTTAATGCAATGGCCTCCAAATTCTCCTGTCATGAACCCAATCGAACATTTGTGGTTCGACTTGGAAAAGCGGGTTCGCGATAAACAGCAGAATTGAAGGATCTGCTGTTGATATTGTGGTACCAGATACCCCAGGATACCCATCGCCTCCTCATCGAATCAATACCTCGCCGAGTGGCCGCTGCTTTGTGGGCTAAAGGGGGTCATAGAGCTTATTTAGTAGGTGGTCATAATGTAATAACTCATCGGTGTATAATAATGTTGCGCCTACAAAAGCAAAACAAATGAAATAATTATCTAGATGAAAAAAATATTTTCCTCTAATTAACTATAATTTACTTCATTTTAGCATTTCAGGCGTCTTTTTGGTACAGATAATCTGACTGAATGAAATTTAAATTAGACTTAAATCCTTTTGAAAATTGCACGGGTCATTCAAATTAAAATTTCCGGAACCATCCAATAATTTTCCAAGTCGGCGTCTATGGTAGTAGTAGTACCGATATTATTGGCCATGTTTCTGAAATTGCTCCGTAGAAATGCATCAGTCCAGTCCATAATATTTAAAATTTGATTCCTTACCTCATCCAAGTGAGTGGTTGAAATGAACTATATTTCCTCTCACGACAAATCGACGAAAACCTCGAAAGGTGCAGGGCTGTTCTAGCTGTAGCTCGATAAGTCAGATCAGATCTATGTAGAGGATTTTAGGAAGGGAGTGTCTGACCCCAGGTCTTAAACAACCCTTAGAAATAGGAAGCTGGGAGATTTGGGCTAGAGTGCCCGATAGGAAAGTCACACGGAAGCGAGGTAGAAAGATGCCCTTATGTATTACCGGGAGGCCAGTGCCCGGGGCCCGACGGCTTAACCTGCCCATCCGACGCACGGCGGATATTTAGTTGATCGAGCGTTCGTACCTACCTGGGATCGAACCTGAGGTCCTTTCCGTGGCAGTCACGAACGTTGCCCACTAGGCCACCCGCAGCCCCCAGCTCGATAAGTCCCTTGGAAGACCTGATAAATAGAAAAAATACAAGGAGGAACAGGGTCCCTGATAGGATAGATCCCAAAGAGAAATAGGGCGGAAAAAATGAGAGTTTCAGAAGCATACGGGTTTGCGTTAAAAACGTGAAACCTTATTATTACTTCTATGGTTATTTTTTTTCCTTTACAAGGAACCGACTTTTTTTCGTTGGAACGCTAATTGGATATGTTACTGTAAATTATTTGGCAGGCCGTTCCTGGAAGTTAAGGGAATCATTCATTTTTCGCGAGGGAATGCATTACATAACCTTTCGCCTCGTTAAATATTTTAAAGGCTTACCCGGAATTAATGGAAACTTTCTTCTTAGATAACCCTTCGTTTCGTTAATATTTTAATGGGTGTCCAAAATCAAGGGAAAGTTTTTTTTATGAGAATGCTCGATTCCTGAATCTCTAGGATAGCGAACGGAAGAGTTGAAGATAACACAGGCCTGAAAATTTTGAATCACTGCAAATTGTCTACAAGTTTTTGGCTTATCCTAAAGGTACTGATTTTAAAAATGTGTGACTATGATCTTTAACACGTAAGGATTTTTCACGAAATGGATATGAAGATATGGGAAAATTGCCTATTCACGTGTATTCTGATGAAAAGTTTATTTTATCACAAAAAGTTTTAAAATATTTTAATGTACAATAATGTTATACAGAGAACCATTTTAACATGTTGTTTATATTTACAGGCCCCCATATTGTCTTTTTCTTTTGCCCTCAAAGCTTCGTTTGGTGCTTTTTCTTCTGTTTAGCGTTTTTGATGTGAAGAACACTTCGGACAAATTTTTCGGGATCATCCAGTGGTGAAAGGAAGGGGACACGAACGGTGGGAAACGACATTCCCTAAATAAAATAACTCTGAATAAACGCAGTGTTTCTTTCAGGCATACATCCAGGGGGGGGGGCTCCCGGAAACGACCATTCTCCCCCCCCGGAGACATTTTAGGTTACACAGCCAAATTTTAATAAATTCAGGTTATGATGAAAAAGAAAGGTTTCGTTTCTTTTTATGCTACAAATATTTCTCCAATTATTTTTTTAAATATTTGTTCAAATGGTACTAGTTATACTAGTTTATTTTATTAAAAAGTGTATTACGGCGCATGGGGTTCTTCAAAATATAATAAGTAGACTAATCATACCTAATTGTCTGGGAATCGTGATTCAGGATCAAGAGTGTGTTGAATGCATTTCAATAGATAAAAATGTCAACCCTGCGGAACACCTCCCCCCTCCTTTAACTGAAAAAAGTTTGTTAGTCCTGAAATGTTTGAAGAAGTAATTATTAAATCAGGGATGTATATAGAATTTTCCTTCGGGGAGGGGGACGAAAAAAGGAAGTTTTTGAAATCCATCATCTGGGACAAAATTAAAGTTAATGAAAAATTGAAGAAAAATTGAAGAAAAATTAAAGATTTTTTTTCTAATGTAAGTTGATACATTTTTATTAAATTAAGGCGTTTTTTTCTAATGAAAGTCGCATTTTAACCAAAAACAAAAAATTAAACATTTTTCGGGAGGGGGAAAAGTCCCTCTCTAAATGCGCCCCTGTGCTAGATATATAGTAAATACTTCTATATATGTAAATATAGTAGTTAAAATTATATATTGTATATATATAGTAAATGGAAAACTTGCCCCCTCTAAGGTTCCATTTGCCCCCTCCCCCAGCCAAAAAGTCCTGAAAGAAACACTGAATAAAAGTACATCGAAATTTGAAAAAAAAAGTTACAAAAAAAAAAAAAAATCAAATGTGCTGTTGAACTATGAAAAGGCAATTCGGGCTCGCTGTTTACTTACATCTATGAATTCTATTCGTAATTTGTGCAAGACTTTTATGTCTGAAAATTTTCTCTCTCTGAGTTTGCAGTTTTCAGAGATTTTCAACCAAGACAATAAATTTTGTCCTTTGAACTCTTAGCTAAAGACTCGTAGATTATGCTCGCTTTCGGCTGTTTTGATTTCGCAACATCTTGTACGTTATCCTGCAGGGCGGAATCTTGAACTAGTAACAGTGCCGCAGGCTAGATTTAAAATACCGTAATCAAAATCATTCATAGGGACAATTCGGTACATAGCAGCTGAACAAGGCCGCACTAACTTCCGGGCAAGACGGCATCCTCTAATTATTTAATGTGGTGTCTAATAGCAGCGATTCCTTTGGTAACTTTGAAAGGAACACCCTCTGAGTTGTTCCTTTGTAAATTTAAGTTAGCTGGGTGTGTACTTCTTGTCGTTTTGATACCGCATTATGTCGATGATCTAAATAATTACTTTGTACATTTAGGTAGGAAAACTATTATTGAATTGCAAATGTTGTCACTGTTTTCAACTCTCTTTATTGATGTATAACATGCGCTTTATGATATAGACATTTTAAGATGAATTACAAATTTATTAGGGTAAATATTTTTATTCATTAAAATGATATAGACACTGGTATGAAAAAATTAAGGACGAAGAGGAGAAATTAGCATAACAGCGGAACGAGCAAGCAGAACGGACCGAAAGGCCACTCAGGAGATAGACTAGGGTCCCGTACGGTAGGGCATGCGCATATATGCTGCATGACGGGGGGGTCGGAAGGGTATAAAGCACACGGGCGGTGTACGCTCAGCAATTCGAAGGCCGCGGGTGGCCGAGTGGGCAACGTTCGTGACTGCCACGGAGAGGACCTCAGGTTCGATCCCAGGCAGGTACGAACGCTCGATCCACTAAATATCCGCCGTGCGTCGGATGGGCACGTTACAGACACTCCCTTCCTAAAATCTTCTACATATGATCATGATTATGCTCAGCAATTCGGTGAAAGCTATTGCACGGTGTACATCGGTTTGAACGATGTCGAGTTGCTGCCACCGTGTGATATGGCCAACAGGCAATCCAGTAGACGGCATCTGGATGACTTTACCAGAGGTCGCGTCATTGAGAAGTTGGAAGAAATTCGAAGTGTGACTAGTGTTGCCGAGGAGTTCGGGATCGCCCACAGCATCGTTTCACGAGCTTGGAGAGCATTTCAAACGACAGGAACAACTGTCCAAGAGTTTAGCAGTGGTCGTCCACGAGCAACCACGGCGGCGGACGACCGGTATATTGTCCTACAGGCGAGAAGAGACAGACGGCAGACAGCGGGAGAAATCGCAAGACACATGCAACACACAACTGGACGTCCGTTATCGCGTTTTACTGTGGCCAGGAGGCTGCACAGAGGTAGTCTATTTGCACGACGACCAGTACGGTGTGTGCCATTAACGCCTGCTCATCGGAGACGGCGGTTTCTGTGGTGCCAGGAACACAAGAACTGGACACATCAGCAATGGGGTCGATTTCTCTTTACGGATGAGAGCCGATTTAGTCTGACGAGCGATTTTGGACGTATACACATATGGAGAGAGCAGGGAACATG
Source organism: Macrothele yani (assembly GCA_039090855.1). Classification (NCBI taxonomy): domain Eukaryota; kingdom Metazoa; phylum Arthropoda; class Arachnida; order Araneae; family Macrothelidae; genus Macrothele; species Macrothele yani. The sequence goes on along the minus strand of CM077002.1, from coordinate 175,258,999 downwards.
TGACAATCATACCTCCAACATCATCGAAAGGGACCGGTTTGGAGGTGGCGGAGTCTTCGTTTGGGGCGGTATCATGCTTGGTAGCCGTACTGACCTCCACATCTTCCAAGCAGGTTCAGTCACTGGTGTCCGCTATTGTACCGAGGTTCTCCTGCCTCACGTGCGTCTGTTTAGAGGTGCTGTGGGTCCTGAGTTCCTCTTCATGGACGACAACGCTACACCTCAACGTACAGTGGCTGTTGCAGAGCTGTTGGAGAGTGAAGATATTTAACGCATGGATTGGCCCACAAGGTCCCCGGACCTGAATCTAATCGAACACGTGTGGGACGTTCTCGGGAGACGCTTGGCAGCACGTCACCAGCCACCAGCAATGATTCCGCAGCCGCGATTAGCGTTACAAGAGGAATGAGCCGCGATGACTCAACAGCTCCTTGACAACCTCGTCCTCAGCATGGACAGATGTTGTAAATCCTGCAACGCAGTCAGGGGTGATCATATCCCCTACTAAAGTCTCGTCCTTAATTTTTGCGCGCCAGTGTATATATATTCCTGTCCCTTGGAATCCAGCTTAAAATTTCGGTTGTCCATCGATGGTCTGTCCTTCTGGTAATATGTCCAGCCTATTGCCATTTCAGGGATTTTATTTTGATCACGATGTCTTCCACTCTTGTCATTTTTTCTGATCGACGAGTTTCTCTTCTTATCTCTCCTGGTTACACCAAGCATGCACCTCTCCGTGGTTCTTTGTGTTGTCTGCAGCCTTTGTATATCTTTTTTAGTTAAGGTCCACGTCTCTGCAGCATACGTAAGCACTGGAAGGATGCATTGATCAAACACTTTTCTTTTAAGTTATAATGGTATATTGCTCTTTAAAATTGTACTATTTCTTCCAAAAGCTCTCCAGGTAAGTTTTGTACGCCGATTAATTTCTTCATCAATGTGACCGTTGCTTGTTATCTGCTGTCCAAGATAAATGTAGGTATCGGTTATTTTCAGTTTTTCCCCATCAATCGAGAAATCTTCATTTCTTGTAAAATTAGAGATGGGTGGATGAAATTCGAAAGTATGTGGGAGTAACATGGAGGAGACTGGCACAAGACAGACCGTTGTGGAAGAAACTTGGGGAGACGTTCATCCAGCAGTAGATTGTTAATGATTCCGACTAGTTTATAGCAACTTTAAAACTGTTTGGAATTTTTCCTATCTTAACCTTAACCACAGTAGGTTCTGGAAATTTGGTACGCTTCTTGACTGCTAGGTGGCGCTGTTGGCGTTACTACTTCGAGTCACGTTGGGATTTGAAACCGTTAAGGCAGGACATATTCGTTTTTTCTCCTTTTGGTAAGTTTCTCATTTTTGCTTATTATTTTATTTTTCTATAAAAATATTTTTTAGGTTTGACATTTTTCCTTTTCTCCTATAGTTTTTAGAGTTTTTCTGCAGGTTTTCCTCTTTTTCGAAGTTAGCAAGCAGTCGTCGAGCGTGCTCCATTGTTTAGGCCTCGTTTTAGTTTGAATTTGGGCAAGTGCAGCTTTGACTAGCTCTTTTTTTCCATTTTAAAACTCTCCTTTGGTAGTTTCTTGTAAATAGGTCAACTAAACTCAAGCTTTCTTCCACCTTTAGGTATTTAATGAATATGCTTGTAAATAGTTACGTTTATTTAGTGTATGGTTGTAACAATATTTTTCCTATGTACTCTAGCATTTTATACTTGTTGGACTAAGTATATTATTGGATTCTATTTTTGCGAGGTCGGGCTTCGACCCAAAAACGGAAACTATCCCTATAGTCTGCTATAGGGATAGTTTCCGTTTTTGGGTGCTTCATTTTTTCTCAAAAAAATTCTTTTTTTCCTTTTATTTTTTTTTTTGTTTGTTTGTCTTTTTTTGGGGAGTTTGGGGTCTCTGGAGGTGTAAGTTATCTATAGGGGTTTTTATTTGTTTTGGGGTGGGTTAATTTTATTTTAATATTTTATTTATGTGTTTTTTTATTATTTTGCTGTTTTTGTAGCAGACTGGATGGTGCAGAAACCCACACTTTTTGGTCTTTACAGAAGTATGAGAGGTGTTTTCTGTGCCCTAGCCCTTGATGAAGCCGTATATAGCAGCTTGACATAGTTCTATATTCCTCTTTCTTTTCTCCCGGTTGGTTGTTAGATCTCTTCTTTTGTTTTCTCCGAATCAGTTGCTCCAGTTTTCAGTTTTGTTGTGATTTTTGTATTAGTTTTTTGATTTTTCTTTTATGCAGCCCCAGGCGCTTTGCCCTTCCAAAAGCTGTTTTGAAAATTTACGGGTAACCTTTATTATGTCAATATACTGTATATGCAGGTGATGCGTAACATCACAGCCTCTCCTTGACAAATGTCAACCCCGCCTTCTCGTGGTGCATCCTGTTCCCACTAAAGGGGCTCTGACGACCGCCAATAGCGGTATAACTATACCATCGGGATTAGAGGAAATGCTATCCCACACTCACCAACCCGCTTGGCCAGCGTGGTGAGCTATGGTCAAACCCCTCCAAAATGACTCCACAACTTAAATCTTGGCCCTCAACCTCCAGCAGCTGGAACTTTATCCTTCAGTTTCTTGTTTATTATAAATCCAACACCACTAGTTCTGCCAGTATCTGTCCCACGATAGTAGACAAGATGTCCTGGCCAAGGCAGCGGCCAGTGCGACATGAAGGCAGAGGGTGCTAAGAATCGCCGGAGGACCGGACTTGGCTGCCATCTGATGCTGACCTTGGCTACGTATAATGGTCGCTCCCTATCTTCTGATTCAAGGCTTTTTGAATTGGAAGAAGAACTACAAAGGATCAAGTGGGACATCGTCGGGCTCAGTGAGGTAAGGAGAAAAGGAGAAGATCTCATTGAACTGAAAAGTGGACATCTCTTCTACTATCGTGGGACAGATACTGGCAGAACTAGTGGTGTTGGATTTATAATAAACAAGAAACTGAAGGATAAAGTTGTAGAAGTTGAAAGTTCCTCTGACAGAGCTGCACGACTCGTTATCCAACTCTCAAGAAGATGCTGCTGCGAAGATATCGGTAACACAAATATGCTCTTACGACCCCTAGTGGCGAAACTTCTCGATACGAAACACTTAGAAATTATAAGCAAAGAATTTTTCATCACGATCTCCATCCGAAGCAGAAATATATGTCAAGTAACCAGTTTTAAAGAAAGACAAGAAAGTGAAATCAATAGAAGAATTATCTAAGGTAATAGAGCCTTTTGGATACTTAAAGACTATTTAACCGGTGATCTTCCATTGTGTTTTTAAAAAAAAAAAATCTTCAATTCATGTATTAACCCCGTATTTACTTATGGAAGTGAAACGTGGAGTATCACAGAGAGACAATGTAAAAAAATAAGAGTATCGGTAAGAAAGTTAGAGAAAAGAATGTTAGGAATAACAAGAAGAGGTAGAGTTAGAAATGAAATTATAAGAGAAAGAACAGGAATAATAGATATTATAAAAATAATAAAAGAATCAAAGTGGTGATGGGCTGGACATGTTAGAAGACTGAAAGATGGACACGATTAATAACGGAATGGCAGCCGAAAGATTGAAGGAGATGAAGAAAGTGCCAGAGAACAAGATGGAGAGATGACCTTCAGAAACTTAGAGGTGCTAAATGGTGGACTGAAGCTAAGAATAGAGGAAGTTGGAAAAAACTGGAGGAGGCATATACCCTGCAGTGGGTGTCAACAGGCTAAGAAGAAAAGAAGAAGAAGAAGAAGAAGAAGAAGCATTCTGCATTTGGGACCCCTAGCAGAGAAGTTATGCATCAAAAGAAACACAAAAACCGATGAAGGATAATCATTCTCACATTTCAGGCTTCCTAGTGCAGAAAGGAGAATCTTCTTAAATCGGACAAATTAGGGCAGAAACATTTTGTCCACAGACGGACGGATGGACATAGTGATAACCAGTATGGGTCTGAAGCACAGTCAAATATTGAAAGGAATTATATTTCAGAGGGAAAGCAGAATATTTCCTAATTTTAGGGGCCAAATTCTCGGAAATTGATTAAGTTTTGGGCGCCCCGGTGGCGCAGTGGTCTAAGCGATGGCTTCGGATCATTCGTCCGTAAGGGGACCGGGTTCGAATCCCGGTGAGGTATGGATGTAGTGTTTGTCTTATGGCACTGGCTCTCTCCCTTCCCTGGAACCAGTGACCGCAAATTAGGGACGGGCGACTGCTTATAGCCCATTGAGTTGCTCACGGTGGTCGTTAAACCTACAATAAAAAAAAATAAGAAGAACAATTGCTGTTTTGGAGTAGCTGAAAGGGTTTCAAGGTCGAATCGCTGAACTACTACGTCATAAAATTTAAAGGTATGAGCCAATTTTTCATTTTTTTCTATTTTTTTTTCAAGGACAAGTTTTGCTTAATATCTCTATGAACTGTAACGGATATTCTATATTAACTTTTCTTTTGAGTTTCTTTTTTCTGTAAATTTGAGTTTGTTTTCTCAGACATTTTCAAACCTTAACGTTATGCCTTTCCCTAAAACGAGAATGATGTTGGCAACACACTGAGGGAGGAACAAGAGTGACGTATGTGTGGCCGGATAAGAACGATAGATAAAAAGGCAATGCAGCGGTTGTTTACGGGGGAGGACCGCGGATGGCCTGGTGGCCAACGTTATCGTGACTGCCACAGAGAAGATCTCGGGTTCGATCCCAGGCAGGTACGAAAGCTCGAACCACTAAAGATCCACCGTGCGTCGGATGGGCACGTTAAGCCGTCGGACCCCGGGTACTGGCTCCCGGTAATAAATAAGGGTGTCTTCCCCTTTCTACCTGACTTTCGTATCACTTTCCTATCGGGCACTTTAGCCCAAATCTCCTAGCTTCTTATTTCTAAGGGTTGTTTAAGACCTGGTGTCAGACACTCCCTCCCTAAAATCCTCTACATATGATCTGATCTGTTTACGGGGGATTGATGTTATTGATGATAGACGTACTGTTATACTGTGTTTGGATGTTAAAACACTGATACTGTATCGAGCAAGTCAGTAATCCATATGTGAGTGTAGAGTAGACAAGCAAGCAAAATAAAAGTATTTGTAAGTACTACTTGACCTCTTTCTTGTAAGGTGTGTGAATACCTTCTAATATTGCATTAACTTAGCACACATAACGTAATTACTGACGCAAGGACTAAATTACAGCGGAAAGAAAATTACGTTGTAGAAGGTATTAGTAATAAACGTGGTTTTTTGTATTCAGTCTAAACTTCGAGTGGAGATTTTCTCACTCCACCGTGACGTACTTGATCTCGTTATAATACAATTTGTTTGCAATTCTTTTTTTTTTTTTTTTTCAATAGCATGCAGCGTTACTTTTGTTTTATACACAATGCAGTAGATTATATGAACTTAATTTTTGGTTATTTTATTCTTATTTAACACTAACGGAGGTACCCGGCTTTTCCCGAGTTTAACATAATATACATGAATCAGATTTGAAGTTGTGATTCCGTCAATTGGTGTAAATTATGACGAGAGTGGCAACTCAAATAATATCCGAAAACTTGATCATTCCTGGAGCGGGAATCGAATCCGCGTCTCCCGGTTTGCGCCCGAGTGTACTAACCACTACACCACTACACCACCCAGAACGACCAAGCCTCAAGTTTCCGACTAAGTCTCAAGTTTTTTTACTTACTTGCATAATTTATATTAATAGACGGAATCACAACTTCAAATTTGTATCGTATACTGGTGTAATCCCGTATTTCATGGTACATGAATCAGCTTTTGGGGCAGCGTTTTCCGATCTTTCCTAAAATTATGAATAGGATATATTGCACGGAAACATTTAACTGAAATGTTTCCGTGCAATATAACGGAAACATTTAACTAGCACAACTGACCTAAAAGAACAATATTTATTTACCGTGAGCACAAGAAATTTGAAATATCTGAAATATCTACATTTTCCTATCGTGTTGTGATCAGCGTAATATACAGTTAGTTCGAAGCGCAAGTAAGTTTATCCTTGAAGAGCCTCGTTCATCCTTGAAGAGTTAGTAAGTTCATCCTCTAAGAGCAGCCCCTGTGGCGCAGTGGTCTAAGGCGATGGACTCTGATCATCGTCCGAAAGGGGTCCGGGTTCGAATCCCGTGAGGCAGGGATGTTGAGTATGTCTTACTGCACTGGCTCTTTCCTGGAACCAGTGACCCTAAATTAGGGACGGTCGACCGCTTATAGCCCATTGAGTTGATCACGGTGGTCGTTAAACCTCCAATCAAAAAATAAATAAATAAATAAATCCTCGAAGGGTTAGTTCGAAGCGCAAATAAGTTCATCCTCGAAGAGTTAGTTCGAAGCGCAAATAAGTTCATTCTCGAACAGTTAGTTCGAAGCGCAAATAAGTTCATCCTCGAAGAGTTAGTTCAAAGCGCAAATAAGTTCATCCTCGAAAAGTTAGTTCGAAGCGCAAGTAAGTTCCTCCTTGAAGAGTCAGTCATGTTCCATCGTAGAATGCAGAGGGATCGAGATTGCATCACGATAAAATAAGTAAAACCTTAAGATGATGTGGGACAATGGCTGAACGGAGGAATACCAATATTAAACTTTGAAAAAATGAAATGCGAGAAAATTTACATTTTCCTCTCATTTCGTTTTACGTATTCAATTTACATTTCATTAAAACATATTTTCTCCTTAAAAAATATGTTTTCAAAATAGTGGAACTACTCATAGCGCGTAGAGAGCCGCGGAGTAAAATGTAAGCAAACCCGCCGGCAACTGTGGCAGAAGGAGGATACACGCCGCATTTTGAAAGTCGAACACAATAAAAAACTGAATAATATTGTAAATTGTAAATCGTGCGCCTGCCCCGGTGGCGCAGTGGTCTAAGCGCTGGCTTATAACCACTTGCCCGAGATGGGTCCGGGTTCGAATCCGGTGGGGGCATGGATATTGTGTTTGTCTTACGGCACGGGCTCTCTCCTTTCCTTGGAACCAGTGACACTAAATTAAGGACGGGAGACTACTTATAACCCATTGATTTGCTCACAGTGGTCGTTAAATCCCCCAAACAAATAAATAAATAAATCGTGCGCATTATGTCAAATTTCAAACAAAGATTGAAGAGACTTAGTGAAAATCTTCCCGTCGAATTAACGTTTTCGAAATCTAACTCAATAAACAGAAAGATCAAATTCAATATTTGAAATCGCGCGTACTATGTCAAATTCGAAACACTGGTTGAAGCACCCTAATCAAAATCTTCCCGAAAAAAATAGCTTGGAACTGTATATAAAGTGCGCAATTATACACACTGTGAGCAATGGTGTGAAACGTAAATAAACCCTCTGACCATTTCCACGGAAGGACACACTTCGGAAATCTAACACAGAAAACAGCAACATCAAATTTCAAATTGTAAATCGCGCATTATGTCAAATTCAAAACAATGGTTGGAGAAACCTACTCAAAATCTTCCGGAAGAAAAGCAGCTTGGGATTTCTTATAGTGCGTGGTAGCGCAAGGTAATAGAGCCTTTTGGGGACTTAAACACTATTTAACCGGCGATCTTCTGTTGTGTTTAAAAAGAAAAAAATTCAATGCATGTATTATCCCCGTGTTTAGGCTACTTATGAAAGTGAAACATCTAGTATCACAGAGCGAAAATGTGAAAAAATAAGAGTATCGGTTAGAAAGTTAGAATGTTGGCAATAACAAAAAGTGACAGAGTTAGAAATGAACTTATTACAGAAAGAACAGGAATAATAGATAATATTAAAATAATAAAAGAATCAAAGTGGAGATGGGCTGGACATGTTGGAAGATTGAAAGATGGACACGATTAATAAGAGAATGGCAACCAAGAGATGTAAAGAGACGAAGGGGGAGTCAGAGAACAAGATGGAGAGATGACCTTCAGAAATTTTGAGGTGCTAAATGGTGGACTGAGGCTTATCCAGCAAAAACACTCTTGCTGAGCCAGCACTCAAGCTTGCACTAGCAGCCAGCAGTGGCCCAATACTATGTTGCCACTGCCCAGCCGTCAATAAAATGTCCCGGCGGCCACCACATGTGCCAGCAGTTTAGGCCAGCAACTGGCCAATAGTTGGCACCCCCATCAGTTGTCATATGCCCGAACAGGGCCATTAGCTATCCATCACTGCCAGTGGCTGCTACAAGCGGCCCTTAAGCGATCCTGCAAGCACGTGCCACAAATGATGGCTAGCCTAATGTGGACCGTCAGTTTCCCGGCAATGACAGCCGGCAATCACGTGACGTAACCGATGGCTTGCCGAAACTTGTCCGTCAATTTCCCAGTAGTAGCCATAAAAAAACCCAATAAAAAAACAGATATCCACAGTTCCCCAAATGCACAACTTCTCTTTCTTTCCCAACGAAACTTATCTGCATGATGTCACGCAGCTGGGAAAATTTCCTCCACAAGTCCGGAAAAACGCACAGCGGATCTGGCTGGCATCGAAGCAACCACATCTCGATTGCGAAGCGGACGTTCTAACCACTACATTAATTCGCCACGTGCATACGCTGGCTTGAAAGTGACCCTCTTTTCTGCGGGATCTGAAATTAAGGGCTCTCTTTTTAATCTTACAGTTTGCAAGTTAGTTTTCGTAAATGACCGTTTGCCGCCCCGGTGGCGCAGTGGTCTAAGGCGCTGGCCTCTGATCATTCGTCCGTAAGGGGTCCGGGTTCGAATCCCGGTCAGGCATGGATGTTGTGTTTGTCTTACGGCACTGGCTCTCTCCCTTCCCTGGAACCAGTGACCCTAAATTAGGGACGGGCGACTGCTTATAGCCCATTGAGTTGCTCACGGTGGTCGTAAAACCTCCAATCAAAAAAAAAAAAAAAATGACCGTTTCATTTTGAAGATGGCATTCCTTTTTTTGGTGTAAATATGACAAGGATGGTAAGTCAGATAATATCCGAAAACATGGAAAATTCGTCGTCCTGGAGATTCCCGCTCCAGGGCCACGGAATTTTCATGTTTTCCGATATTATCTGACTTACCATCCTTGTCATATTTACACCAAAAAACGGATTGTTATCTTCAGAATTTGTATTGTATGGTGTAATCCTGTATTCCATTCATGACCGTTTCATATAATTCATAAATGCATTTTTTAAGCGTTACGATTTTTTATCTACCTTAAAGGAATTTCACTCACTTTCAACGATTGGACCAACTTAAAGACGTTTTCCAAAGTTTTGTGCTGTCCTTGTGGTCTCGAAAGACGATTGTTTAATTAATATATTTACCCGTTCATGTCACATTCTGTTACATTTTTAACGTTGTAAATTTTTTTTCAGGACTCGAAGCTGCATTTGTTCAAAATAGGAAAGCTATTTTATTTTACTTCCGGTTATTTTTAGCAGCGAATTCCTCCAATCTTGTATATTCAACCCGTGGGTGAATACATTATATTCACCTAGCGTTGCTTATTTTTTAACATCCACTAAACTAACACCACGGCGATGGCGTCATTTTCAACTAACTGGCGCCATGTGAGACTGTGCATGTGTTGCTTCTGCGCATGTGCTGTCCCGCTGCTTCCACCTTATGTTGGGGTTGCTTCTGTTGCCAGTTACAGGCCACCAGTAGAACAAAACTATAAAACAAAACTGTATAATTATAATTCACGGCGATGCTGCGGAGCCATCAATGGCTGCCAACTGATGGCGCGGCCATCATCGGATCGCTACCGTATATACCGTGAGAGGCAGATTTCAGCTAGCAGTGACCCATCACTGCCAGCTGGTGGCCAACAGTTTCCCAGCACTTGTGTTTTTGCTGGGAGGGATCGAGGAAGTTGGAAAAGACTGGGTGAGGCCTATACCTAGCAGTGGATGCCAACAGGCTAAGAAGAAAAAGAAGAACACAGCGAAAGTCGCAGTCTAAAACTTAAGCAAACCTTTCTGCAACTGCGGAGAATTCATACATGTCAGACTTCGGAAGTGCATCCCAAAATGTTAATCGCAACCTATTAATATCGTTGCTTCTATTGTTCCGCAGGTGTTCTCCTGCATAGTTTTGTAGTATTAGTCTGCCTCGATAAAGCCACCCGTAAATGTGAAAAGTTTGGTATATATAAGTTGCGACGTCAATAAAAAAAAAAAAAGCATTTTTGTAAAAGGCTTTTGTCACATTCACCCTGAGGTTCTCGTAATTTACGCAGATTGCAATGAGCTATTGTTACGTTTATGCAAAAACGTGATGAAATAATGTTCGGAGATAGTTGAGTGAAATTTATTGTTGAGTAAAAATGAAATTAACTATTGTTGCGTCACTTCCGCGCGATCAGATTTCAAAAACGATTTCTTGAACACTGGTTAAATGCTTTAAAAACTAATAAATTATGAATGGAATACGGGATTACACCATGTAACGTACCAGGAGATGTGACGTACCTGCCAGAAGGACGCACACGACATAAAAGGCAGATAGGAATCAGAATAAAACGTCCGCGTAGCTCAATTGGTAGAGTGACTTATTCCGGAGTGAGGGGATCCGGGTTCGAATCCTGGCGCGGATAAAAATGACGGAGAAATTTACTTCGTTATGATGGCGCCCGAACTATCCGGATGACCCAACCGTTCAAAATCTCGCATTGGTGTGATATTCTTTCCACACCGTGAGATAGGAAAAATAAAAGAATCCCTTCTCCAGCACTTCGAAAAAAAAAAAAAAAAAAAAAAAAAATAAGGGGGAGATGATGTAACGTACCAGGAGATGTGACGTACCTGCCAGAAGGACGCACACGACATAAAGGCAGATAGGAATCAGAATAAAACGTCCGCGTAGTTCAATTGGTAGAGTGACTTATTCCGGAATGAGGGGATCCGGGTTCGAGCCCCGGCGCGGATAAAATGACGGAGAAATTTACTTCGTTATGATGGCGCCCGAACTATCCGGATGACCCAACCGTTCAAAATCTCGCATTGGTGTGATGTTCTTTCCACACCGTGAGATAGGAAAAATAAAAGAATCCCTTCTCCAGCACTTCGAAAAAAAAAAAAAAATAAGGGGAGATGATGTAACGTACCAGGAGATGTGACGTACCTGCCAGAAGGACGTACACGACATAAAGGCAGAGAGGAATCAGAATAAAACGTCCGCGTAGCTCAATTGGTAGAGCAACTTATTCCGGAATGAGGGGACCCGGGTTCGAATCCTGGCGCGGATAGAAATGACGGAGAAATTTACTTCGTTATAACCATACAATACAAATTTTGAAGATGACAATCCGTTTTTTGTTGCAAATATGACAAGGATGGTAAGTCAGATAATATCAGAAAACTTGAAAATTTCATCGTCCTGGAGATAGAATCGAACCCATGTCTCCCAGATAGCGCCTGGGTATGCTAACCACTACACCACCCAGATATATCCAGTGACGGTTATATTCAAATTATTCGGAAACTTGAGATTTTGTCGTTTTGGGTGGTGTAGTGGTTAGCATACTCGGGCGCTGTATGGGAGACGCGGTTTCGATTCCCTCTCCAATACATCGAAATTTTCAAGTTTTCGAATATTATCTGACTTACCATCCTTGAGATATTTATACCAAAAAGCGGATTATAATCTTGAAAACTAATCAATTAATTTGAAATCAGTAAATTCGAATTTCAAAATTCAGGCTCCAGGGTGTATCATGCCCCTTGTGCATGACAAGTCTCTACGTTCATTAGTTTCCTTTGTAAGCAACCGACTGACAGACCGACAGTTGCTGTAATTTAAATAATATAGATATGTTTTTGTGTAACGTGCTGTAGTTTTTTTTTTTTTTGCTTCATATTGCTTTTTCATTTGTGAAATGGATTTAAATACAAGAGGATTAATTATAAATGCTTTCTGGGTAGTTATTGTGCAGAAGGTTTCGATGGGAAAAAAGAACGCGGGCATTTCCGTGGAAACATGTTGATGAAGACAGAACAGAAAGTCAACCAAATCGTTCAGTAGCTTCATGCAAATAGAGCAATATGCATATCTCCGGGGAGCAACTGGAAGGCACAGCAGGGTATTCGTGAAGCATGCAAATCGGGCAACAAACGAAAAGTCGTTCCTGCTGTTAGAAATAACCTTCACATTTTCTCTCGTCATTCATCCTCTTATTATTTACAGTAAAGAACAGAGAACAGACTAGTGCTGACTTTAAAAGAAGTCAAAAAGTGTCAAAACAATGAATAAAAATCAAGGCACATTGGCAAAATTTGAAGCAACAATGCTAAAAGTGTAATTTCACACGACACCGGAAAGATATCTACAAATAATGACGATAGACTTCCAAAATAATTACTGTACATTAGAACGGCAAATATTTTTGTTAAAGTACTATAGTGCTGTTATATTTTAACGCGTTTAAATCTACCTTAAGCATTAATTCTCGTCTTTTAAAACAGCTATTAAAATTAAACGTCATACACTTAAGTAGTCAAAACCGAAGAATTGTCGTTAACGGTTAAAGTAATCTGGAGCTAAAAATTGGATTTTTCGGAGGGAAATAGTGCATTCTGTTTCTTGAATCTGAACAATCAGTACGACATGAGCAACGTTTTTGTTTTACTTTTTAGGAGCATCGAAAGAATAAGTTGCTACTGTTTCTCAGCAACGAAATTCACAGCTTACGGGCATCAGTTTGGTTTTGTTCTCTTTAAGCGACGAACTCAAGCGACCGCATATAAACAGCGCTCGCCCGCCGTTTCTCGACTAACAGGAAACAGTTCACCTAAATACCCATGAGGGTGAAGATGATTGGAGATCTTCTAAAATCGGGGAAATTAACATCGCGGTTTAAAGAAAAACCGATGAAAATGGAGAGAAAATAAAGAACCTGAGATGTTTGAAGGAACATATCGAAAATCAGAAGAAACGTGCTGAAGGAAATCTAAAACAGTGCAAAAAACAACTCGAAGCGGATACTGTCAAGAAGAAGATATACATATCACGAAAAAGGAACTGGGTTAAGACGGTTCAGATCGGAAGACATTTATTGATTGCTCCAGAATCCACACGCTGTATAAATTATGGTACTGCACTGCACAAATTCAACGATGAATGCATATTTAGGAAAGCGCTTTGTTGGGCTATGATTTTTTGCTTTAGCATTTGTTAATTTATTTTTAAGATGTTTTTCTTATATTTAACAATGTTTAAATTTAGACACAAACACTTAAAAGTTTTTGAAGAAATAGTGAGCCGCCCCGGTGGCGCAGTGGTCTAAGGCGCTGGCCTCTGATCATTCGTCCGTAAAGGGTCTGGGTTCGAATCCCGGTGAGGCATGGATGTTGTGTTTGCCTTACGGCACTGGTTCTTTCCCTTCCCTGGAACCAGTGACCCTAAATTAGAGACGGGCGACTGCTTATAACCCATTGAGTTGCTCACGGTGGTCGTTAAACCTCCAAAAAAAAAAAAAATATAGTGATACGAAAAATTTATAGTAACAATTAAAACACTTGGACCTGTCACAACTGCTTCATCAATTTCAAACGTTGACTTCCTGTACCAATCAAACATTTAAAAATGCTCAGCATGAGATGAATTCCTCTGACTCAGCTGCCTACAACAAGAATTAATAATGAAAGGAAAATGGTATTGCCGACTTTAGCCTTTTTGTATTGCAATATGTAAACCTGAAACGTTGAATAACCACAAATTTGTTTTTGTTTTTTTTTACTTTTGTTTGGAAGTTTAACGACACCGTGAGCAACTCAGCGGGCTATAAGCGGTCGCCCGTTCCTAATTTGGGGTCACTGGCTCCAGGGAAGGGAGAGAGTCAACGCCGTACGACAAAAACAACTTCCATGCCTCAAAGGGATTCGAACCCGGACCGAACTCAGACGAATGCTCAGGCACCAGTGCTTAGACCACTGCACCACCGGAGCAGCAGTCTTGTTATTTGTATCAAGTTTAAAATCGTAATGAAGTGCAAATAACCAGAACATACGAGGGGGTATCAAAATGTTCGTGCAATCACCCAAAATTATTAAAGCTACGGAAACCATTTTTATTTTATTTTGTTATATATACATTCAGTATACTGTACACATAAAAAATAATTAGCAACCCCCCATTTTTTTCAGGAATCGAAAAGTCCATGATCATGGAGAAAGTGTAATTTCGCAGTCTGATCAAGTTCCTTCATCTCCAAGGAAAGTAAGCTAAAAAGTCCATCAAGAAATGTTAAATGTATATGGAAATAAGTGTCCAGCATACGAGACTGTGGAAAAGAAATTTTCAAAGTGGTCATATGACCATATTTGACGATCCAAGGTCCGGACGGCCATCTTTGACAGATGACCAGACAGTTGTGACCAAAGTGGAGAAGTTAATCCTTGAAGATAGGCGTACAACCATTGAAATGCTTTGTCAAGAAGTTCATCTAAGCTATGGGTCAGTGTGGACAATCATACATGACCAATTGAACATGTCCAAGGTCAGCGCGATGGGTACCTAGACTTCATACCTCATACCAAAAAGAAGCTCGGGTACAACCCGCGCAAAAAATGTTGGATCTTTGTAATGCGAATTCCAAAGATTGTTTTGACCCTTTGATTACTATGGATGAGTGTTGGTTACACCTCTATGATCCAGAAACCAAATAAATGAGCAAGGAATGGAAACATCCCTCTTCACCACCCCCAAAAACTGCAAAAGTGCAAAAGTCTGCCGCCAAAGTGATGCTCTCTGTTTTCTGGGATAAAAGACGTATTATTTTACCAGACTACCTTCAGAAGGGTCAAACTATTACTTCTAACTACTATTGCAACCTACTGACTAAATTAAGAGAGAAAATTAAAAGCAAAAGACGCGGAATAATCACAAAAGTGGTCCATTTGTTGCACGACAACGCACCAGTTCATTCAGCAGCCACAGTTCATTCAGCATCGTCATTGCGAGTCGTCTTAAATACAATATATTGACTCATCTTCCATATTCTCCTGATATGGCACTGAGTGACTTCTTTTTGTTCCCCGAGATGAAACATCTACAACGTCGGAGGCGATTTGATGACACTGATGACGTCATTTCTGAGGTAGAACAGTGGTTTCAGGCACAATCTGAGGTGTTCTACACTAAGGGAATAAAGAGGGTCAAGCGAAGGTGGGAAAAATGTGTGGTACTGGGTGGTGGTTATGTAAAGAAGGCCCAAGTACCTGAATAAAAAAGTTTTTTTTCTCGTTTGTTTATTTCTTGGTGATCGCACGAACTTTTTGATACCCCTCGTATTAAGTCAAAAATTGCAATAGTTTTCAATCAGAAGAAATCTACCTTAAAAATTTATATTAACTAGGAGTAGAAAAAAATAAAGTTTGAAGCATTATGTCAATTTTATATAACTTCAAATTACATATCGACTTTAGAAAGACAACAAATTACTATCTAAAGAGCTTCAACTTCTTTAAGTCAAGGATCTTCAAATCTGCACCATAGTGTAAGCTGAATGACTGGAAATATGAAGTTTGTGCTATGAATAAAATTCCAGCAGATCATGTAATTATAATTTGAACTTTATCACTCTTAGTCGTGAGACTGAGACACAATTTCAAAAATATCAGCTGCAAACATTTTGAAGGGATCGAAGGAACCGGGGACAAGAATATTAATGCAAAGCAATAATAAACAAAGAACAAGAAATACGGAAAGAAAAAAAAAAGAAGAAAAAAGAGGGATATGTGTGTTCCTGCAAATGATACCAGTATTCCTAAGAGCAAATGAAAACATGCACAACGCAACATAAATATGATAGGTATATATATTTAAAGCGAATCATAGAAAACACTGTACCTTCGGATATTTGTTCGGGGGTTTAACGACCACAGTATGATAGGTACAGATATTTTAACAATCAATATGATAGGTACAGATATTTTAAGCATCAATATAATAGGTATGGATATTTAACGCGAATCATAGAAATCACTGTACTTTCGGAGATTTGTTCGGGGGTTTACGACCAACGACCTCAATGAAATATAAAACAGTCGCCAGCCTCTAATTTAGGGCTACTGGTTCCAGTGCGTTAAAGAAACACACCATTCATGTCTCATCCGCGGATTCGAGTCCGGACCCATCACGGACGAATTATCAGAGACCAGTGCCTCGTACCACTTGGCCAAAGGGACTGCGCACTTTCGAAACTGTACAAATGATTGCAATTCCATAACAGAGCCTGAGTTGAAACTTTTTTTTTTTTTTGGGTTTGCTTGTCCCGCTACTGCAGAAACCGTATTCCAAAAATAAGAAAAAGTGGAACATCTCACGATGAAGAACTTTTTATTTTTTTTATTGGAGGCTTAACAACGACCACCGTGGACAACTCAATGGGCTATAAACAGTCGCCCATCCCTAATTTAGGGCCACTGGTTTCAGGGAAGGGAGAGAGTCAGTGCCATAAGACGAACACAACATCAATGCCTTACGGGATTCGAATCCGGACCTATCTAGGGCGAATGATCGGAAGCCATCGCTTAGATCACTGAGTCACCGGAGTGGCCGATGAAGAACTTCAAAATGACAGAATAACCTGGCGATCTTGCCGCATCTATCTACTCGAAATAATAATAATGACAAAAAAAAAAGGCGTTGGTTTTCTTCTATTTTTATATTTCTATAGCCAAAAAGGCATTCAAAACACGAGATGGTCGTCCCGGTTACCGAGTGGTCTGAGATCATTCGTCCGAGGTGGACCCAGGTTCTAGTCCCACATGAAGCAAGGCGGTGTACTTGTTGGTTAGAGCTGACTCTCTCATTTCCCTGGAACCAGTGGCCCCAAGTGAGGGACGGGAGACTGCTCTGGTGGTCTCCCGTCTCTAGCTTAAGCAAAAAAGAAAACAAAAAAATGTGACGTATTTTTTGCAAAAAAAAAAAAAAAAAAAAAAAATGTGACATACTCATTGGCACGAAGTCACAAGGGAATCCTATTAAATCGGTTCCGTATTTAAAAGAATAAGCGGTAAAAGAATTGTCCCTACTTTTTAAACATTGGTGTTGAATACTTGCAGTATGAACTCTGAGTTCCAGTTTTGCCATCGTAAGAATTTGTACTTTTAAAAAGAAACTGTTTTCATGAACCTGAGATATCCGGAGTCGAAGGAGAAGGAACATTTAAAATTTACATCGAGCCATCTCCAGAAGCACATGGCCGGCGAAAAAGTTAATTCTTTTTGTCACAGAAAAGAAAATGAGAAATTGCCGTGGCTCGGGAATTGAACCGCATCTGCTCGATTCCAGATTTAATACACTTCAGCCGATCAGAAATGCATTGTTCTGAAAGATGGAGCCGATCAGAAATGCATTGTTCTGAAAGATGGAGCCGATCAGAAATGCATTGTTGTGAAAGATAAAGCCGATCAGAAATGCATTGTTGTGAAAGATGGAACCGATCAGAAATGCATTGTTGTGAAAGATGGAGCCGATCAGAAATGCATTGTTCTGAAAGATGTAGCCGATCGGAAATGTATTGTTCTGAAAGATGGAGCCGATCAGAAATGCATTGTTGTGAAAGATGGAGCCGATCAGAAATGCATTGTTGTGAAAGATGGAGCCGATCAGAAATGCATTGTTGTGAAAGATGGAGCCGATCAGAAATGCATTGTTGTGAAAGATGGAGCCGATCAGAAATGCATTGTTGTGAAAGATGGAGCCGATCAGAAATGCATTGTTGTGAAAGATGGAGCCGATCAGAAATGCATTGTTCTGAAAGATGGAGCCGATCAGAAATGCATTGTTGTGAAAGATGGAGCCGATTAGAAATGCATTGTTGTGAAAGATAGAGCCGATCAGAAATGCATTGTTGTGAAAGATGGAGCCGATCAGAAATGCATTGTTGTGAAAGATGGAGCCGATCAGAAATGCATTGTTGTGAAAGATGGAGCCGATCAGAAATGCATTGTTGTGAAAGATGGAGCCGATCAGAAATGCATTGTTGTGAAAGATGGAGCCGATCAGAAATGCATTGTTGTGAAAGATGGAGCCGATCAGAAATGCATTGTTCTGAAAGATGGAGCCGATCAGAAATGCATTGTTCTGAAAGATGGAGCCGATCAGAAATGCATTGTTGTGAAAGATGGAGCCGATCAGAAATGCATTGTTGTGAAAGATGGAGCCGATCAGAAATGCATTGTTGTGAAAGATGGAGCCGATCAGAAATGCATTGTTGTGAAAGATGGAGCCGATCAGAAATGCATTGTTGTGAAAGATGGAGCCGATCAGAAATGCATTGTTGTGAAAGATGGAGCCGATCAGAAATGCATTGTTGTGAAAGATGGAGCCGATCAGAAATGCATTGTTGTGAAAGATGGAGCCGATCAGAAATGCATTGTTCTGAAAGATGGAACGGTAACTAATCTCCATTGAAGTTGGAGTATGGTTGCCTTGGGGACTGAGTGGTCTGAGCAACGTTCCCTGTAAGCATCGTGCGCACGCTCTGCGGCTTAAGTCCCCCCCCCCCCGAGCAGCTGAAATATCTTCTGCGCAGTAAACATTTTAGATTAAAATTCCCAAATCCCTAATTAATTTTCATAAATCGAAAATCAATTACCTGCAAAAATAATAATCAATAAATAAAATTCGGGTGCTCAAAAGTCAAAACAACATTTTTCTTAAATGCCGTTCGCCTCCTTCTAAGTTCGCCTCACTGTCCTCTTCATTCTCAAAGGCTTCTTGCAAAGTAGCCTCGTGCGAGCAGATAGTGAACTCAAGAATGCGGATTAGTGATTTTCCCACTCCGAGAATTTCCACTGTTGAGTCTTCGGTTTGGGGGAAAAAATTGAGAGGCTATTTATTCCTTGAAAGGACTTTCAGATCAGAACGATTTTGCACTTGTTCTCTTTGAACAAGTTATTTCGCATTTAGTTGTTAATTTTTTTCTTATTCTCCTTGGTATTTTGATATGCAAAGAAACTATGCATTATGCGTAAACATGCTTTTCCTAATTTCCAGTGTTTTTATTCGAGAAGTAAGTTTGAGCTTCTCACTTTTTATAAAATGAAATTTTTAATTAATGAAATGTTTTTAATACGTTTTTTTATTTAAAATCAATTGGAAAAGAACGGTGATAAAAATGGGAGGATTATAAAAAATAAGGGTTCCAATCCAAGTTCTAACTTCTACTGCATTAGTAAGAGAAGCTGAGAAAATAAATTTTTTTGCCCAAGTGGTTTTGATGCCTGACCAGCTCATTGGGTTAGGCGTACATTGCCCATGGCCGGTTAGAGGGAATATTGGATCTGAGGCGCTGGCTTCCTGCCAATCGTCTGAAATGGGCTTTTCCCACTCTTCCACTGTGTAATGACGGTAGTCCCATGCGAACTGCAGGCGTCATTGGCGATGGACCTGGGTTAACATGGGCGCCTTAACGCAGCGTCGACTCTGGAGACCCATGAGTAACAGGGTTCGCTCTACTGTTATCAGGAGCACGTACCTGTGTGCCCCAGCGCTCATTTGCGTGGTCAACTGCTGCACTGTTGCGCGTCGATTGCCCTTTACCAATTGACGAAGTCTACGTACTCATTTGGGGTCTATGGTCTTTAGGGCTCCACAGTTATAACGTCGGGAGCTACTCGGTGTGCCAGCGGGTCATTCTTCGTACGCAGTTACTACAGCACCTCCCGAACACTCTGCTGTTTCTGAGATGCTTCCTCCCTTGGCGCGGTTGCCAATGATCATTCCTTTTTAAACGTCCATCAAATCACTACCTCTGCCCATTGTGCTCACGTAACGCACTATGGCTCATCTGTCCTGGTCGGCCGCTTATATCTCCGTGTGGTCGACCTTGTCACGTGCACTCTGTGACGCTTCTGGGCGGGTACACTATGCTTCCGGGAGTGGTTATATTATTCTGATATGACTGTGTATATACTTAAATGGGATGTAAGGTCAGGTGATGCGTAACATCACAGCCTCTCCTTGACAAATGTCAACCCCGCCTTCTCGTGGTACATCCTGTTCCCACTAAAGGGGCTCTGACGACCGCCAATAGCGGTATAACTATACCATCGGGATTAGAGGAAATTCTATCCCACACTCACCAACCCGCTTGGCCAGCGTGGTGAGTTATGGCCAAACCCCTCCAAAATGATTCCACAACTTAAATCTTGGCCCTCAGTCTCCGGCAGCTGGAATGTACCTGGCCAAGGCAGCGGCCAGTGCGACATGAAGGCAGAGGGTGCTAAGAATCCCCGGAGGACCGGACTAGGCTGCCATCTGATGCTGACCTTGGCTACGTACAACGGACGCTCCCTATCTTCTGATTCAAGGCTTCTTGAATTGGAAGAGGAACTACAAAGGATCAAGTGGGACATCGTGGGGCTAAGTGAGGTAAGGAGAAAAGGAGAAGATCTCATCGAACTGAAAAGTGGACATCTCTTCTACTATCGTGGGACAGATACTGGCAGAACTAGTGGTGTTGGATTTATAATAAACAAGAAACTGAAGAATAAAGTTGTAGAAGTTGAAAGTTCCTCTGACAGAGCTGCACGACTCGTTATCAAACTCTCGAGAAGATACCAGGCTCAGATTATTCAAACTTATGCACCCACTACAAGTCATCCTGAAGAAGAAATTGAAGAATTTTATGAGGAAATTCGCCATCTAAATAATAAAGGTAAGCAGCACTTAAAGATAATTATGGGAGATTTCAATGCAAAAATAGGGCAACTGCAACAGAATGAAACTTCAGTAGGTAAATTCGGTCACGGCAACAGAAACCAGCGTGGAAATACTCTCGTTGAGTTTGCAGAGGCAGAAGGGTTTTTCATCTTGAACTCCTTCTTCAAGAAAAAAGCCACACAGGAAATGGACATGGAGACATCCAAATGGGACGACAAGTGAAATTGATTTTATTATGTGTAACAAAAAAATTGTCATAGAAGACTGCAGTGTGCTAAACAAGTTCAACACAGGTAGTGACCATAGATTGGTGAGATGTAAGATGCACCTCAACACCAAACTTGAACGTGGCAAGCTCATAACACAAACAAAATCTATTGACATAACCAACCTTAAAAACACCATAATACCTTCAAGTTGGAACTGAAGAACAGGTTCTCTGCTTTAGAAGGCCTAACATCGGAAGAAGTGGACATCTCTGAAGTTAACAGAAAAGTAACCAAAGCTCTTATGGAAACAGCAACAAAATTAGCTGGGTCTAAGAACAAGTTGCATGTAAACAAATTATCAGGAAAAACGAAAATGTTGATGCAAAAAAGAAGAGAGATGAGGACAACTAAAGAAGATGTGACTTCCAAAGTGGAATATATAGAGCTATGCAAGACAGTAAGAAAAAGTATCACTGAAGACATAAGAAAATTCAACTGTGAACTAGTGAGGAAAGCAATTGAAAACAACCAAAGCCTAAAGATAGCAAAGGGACATCTCAGTAAGGGAAGAAAACAGATTATGGCACTGAGAAAAGAAGATGGTTCTGTAACAAGAAATAGAGGCGAAATTTTGACAAGAGTGAAAGATTTCTACTCCAAATTATATGAAAGGGATGATACATGCACTCCAGACATCATGAAAGATACCAGTACCAGAGTTCCTCCAGTCCTTCCAGCAGAAGTTGCACATGCAATCAAGAACATGAAGCGGGGAAAAGCTCCAGGAGAAGATGGAATTACTGTAGACATCATACAAGAAGCAAGTGGAGAAATTGAAACAATACTCGCCCAAATTTTCACTCGATGCCTTAATGAAGGAAAGATTCCTGAGGATTGGAACACCGCTACAATGATCCTGCTACATAAGAAAGGTGACATTGAGGATCTCGGAAACTACAGACCTATCAGCCTCCTATCAGTAGTTTATAAAATCTTCACTAAAGTTCTTTCACACCGCTTGAAGGTAACACTGGACATGGCTCAACCGAGAGAACAAGCTGGATTCAGGAGTGGCTACAGCACAATAGATCATATCCACGTACTGAGAGAACTAATTGAAAGAGCGAGGGAATATGAACTTCCATTGTGCATGGCTTTTATCGATTATGAAAAAGCCTTTGATTCGGTGAAACCATCAGCAGTTACAATGGCTCTGAAAACCTGCGGTATTGAAGATGCATACATTAATATTATTAATAACATCTATGAAAATGCAAGTGCAAAGATTCGGCTGTTTGAAAATACAACACACATAAAAATTGGAAAGGGAGTGAGACAAGGTGACACCATATCTCCGAAGCTCTTTAATGCCACATTGGAGAGTGTTTCTCAGTCGCTGAGCTGGGAAAACAAAGGGATAAAGATTAATGGAGATTATCTAACCCACCTTCGTTTTGCTGATGACATAGTCATTTTTGCAACTACCCCATCAGAGCTACAGAGTATGATCCAAGAACTTGCTGACAAGAGTAAAGAAGTGGGATTAAAAATGAACTTTCAGAAGACAAAAGTGATGTTCAATGCTTTTACAAGAAATGAAGATTTATTGATTGATGGAGAAAAGCTGGAGATAACAGGCACGTACGTTTATCTTGGACAGCAGATATCAAGTGAGGGTCACATTGATGAAGAAATTAATCGACGTACAAAACTTGCCTGGAGAGCTTTTGGAAGAAACAGCATAATTTTCAAGAGCAATATGCCATTATGTCTTAAAAGAAAAGTGTTTGATCAATGCATCCTTCCAGTGCTTACATATGGTGCAGAAACGTGGACCTTAACTAAAAGAGATATACAAAGACTGCAGACAACTCAAAGCAGCATGGAGAGGTGCATGCTTCGTGTAACCAGGAGAGATAAGAAGAGGAACTCGTGGATCCGAAAAATGACAAGAGTGGAAGACATCATGATCAGAGTTAAATCCCTGAAATGGCAATGGGCTGGACATACTGCCAGAAGGACAGATCATCGATGGACAGCCGAAATTTTAGATTGGATTCCAAGGGACAGGAAAAGACCCAGAAGAAGACCACATGGGAGATGGGTGGATGAAATTCGAAAGTATGCAGGGGTGACATGGAGGAGACTGGCACAAGATAGACCGTTGTGGAGGAAACTTGGGGAGACCTTCGTCCAGCAGTGGATTGATAATGGTTGACAATGATGATGATGATGATACTTAAATATTCTTAAGCAATGTTATAGTAAAACGGCAAAGTTTGTTTACCACTTTGACGGCTGCAGAAAAAAACTATGTAGCAAATGTTCAGTTGAGTTAAACACTGTTTTTGATACACCCTTCCACTTTCTCGGCTTTGAAATTTAAGCCCCGTCACTTTCGGCTGATATCCTCTACCTCAGTCCATTTTTGCTAATTGCAATTGCAGATATATAATCAATACAATCTAATCAAATATGATATCAACAGTCTGGGATAGAAACTCGAAATTCATTATGTATGTTAATGCATTGAGGTTCACTTACGGTAAAATTCTTGGGTTGCTGGTTGTGTACGTTTTTTTTTCTTTTTTTTTTTTTCTGAATGAGATCGGCGTCTGATTTACTACTTTTTGAGCCTTAATTCTTGAACTGCATTTCTGGAAAGTCTGTTTCAGTTACGTACTTTTTCCATTTGAAAGTAATTAAATAAAAATTAATTTTCGACTTCTTTAATTTCTCTCACTTGATTTTTGCACTGAAATTCTTGCAATTCTTGACCTTTTGAGTTTTTCAAGAGATTTGTTCATAATTATTCTATTATTGAAAGGTAAGTCTTAAAAAAGAAATAAATTTTTAGCAGTTTGAATTTCCTTTTTCACTAAAAGCGAAGAAACTATTACAAATTCTGAGTTCAGTTATCGCAGTGAAATTCATAAGAATAGAATCAAGCTTTCGACGGTCTCTCTCAGAGAACGTACCTCGTCTGTTGCTTCTCAGCAAAGGAAGAGATTCTGGTCTTACATTAAATTTTACGAGTTATCTGTGGTCTAGGAAAACGAGTAAAATGTTGGTAATTATTGCCTAGTATAAAAAAAACTGCAATGATTCGTAAGCTTCTGTTGAAAAGGTGTTTAAACAGTAATCGGTGGATACTGACATACTGTTCTTTTTTTACGGATGAGATACCTTGATAATTTAACCCAAAATAGACGGCACAGTATAGCTTCTAGGGCCGCTTATTGATCACCAGCCCACCACTCGTGAGAGTAACTCCAAATTAGGTCTGACAATACGTTTAATGTGTTTCTTTTGCGATTTTGTTCACCCTTGCCCCAGAGAGAAATGTTAAACCAGGTGTGGCCTAGACAAAGTGTCAGTTTGTGTTCTTAATCCTAGCAAAAGCTTTTCCGACGTGGACCTGCGTTTCAGTCTTCGCTGAGACATGGCTGTAATGCTTTGCCCACGGTTTACATTATCTTCATTTCTTGAAAGTGGCAGCACGACATCACGGATTCAGTACTGTCTCTCAGTCGCCAAGGTGCCGTAGCAGCCTTAGAGTTGCCTTTCTGACTGTTCGTCGGAGAAGGGCTCGGGCTCGAGTCTCCGATGAGTCTTATGGCCTTGGCTCTCTCTATTCCCTGGAACCAGTTACTCCAAATTAGGGACGGACGCTTGTTTGTACCCCGTGGAGTTGCTCATGGTGGTAGTTAAACCAGAAAAAAAAATACTTTCATTATTGATGGTCACGGGATCACTAAAACGCAAAGAAAATGTAAAGTGTAACTATCGTGCAAGGCCTGCTACAGAATTCCGATGGGGAGACGATATCATATCTCCTAAGCTTCTGTTCCCTTGGTCCTCTGAATCCATTAACCCTAAACTAAGACAGACGATACGATACCTCCAAGCGTTAGGTAACACAGAGGTACTGAAAAACGTTCTGGTAGCGCAGTGATCTAAGCGCTGGCTTCTGACTATTCGTCCGTAATGGATCCGGGTTCGAATCCCGGTGAGGCATGGATGTTGTGTTTGTCTTACGTCACTGGCTCTCTCCTTTCCCTGGAACTAGTGGCTCTAAATTAAGGATGGGCGACTGCTCGCAGCTCATCGAGTTGCTCACGGTGGTCGGTAACCCCCCCCCCCATAAAAAAGCACTGAAAAGGGTTTTCTTTCGCTTTTTTTTTGATGGTCGGCTGAGGCATGATGGATGTTGTACTCGTGCTTTATTCTTCTGTTCGCTCACTTTCTTGGCAGCAATCACACTCAATTTAGTATGGGAGACTGACACGCCCATGGGCGTTGAAAAGACAAAGGCCACCGTGTGGCACAGAGGTCTAAGCGATGGCTTATGAACATTCGTCCGAGTTGGGTCCGGGTTCGAATCCAGGTGATGCATGGATGTTGTGTTTGTCTTACGGTGCTAGCTCTCTCCACTCCGTGGAACCAGCGGCCCAAAATTAGAGATGGGCGACTGTTCATAGCTCATCTAGTTGCTCACGGTGGTTGTTAAACCTTCAATAAAAAAAAAAAAAAAAGAAATCTGTACCGGAGCAGTATGGGGTTCGAGTCTGGCGAGCGTTATGTGCTTCTTCATTTTTTTTTTTTTTTTTGATGCTTCTTCCTCTTTCATTTCATTGGCGGCAGTAACCTTAATTAAGGATGGGATATTTTTTTCCGTAATAATAACAGCACAAAAGAAAATTTGTCCCCAATAGTCGAGGATCGCCCGCATTTTCCGGAGGCAAACGTTTAATTAGATTTGCATTTCCCTGTGGAAATTGAAGGCATATATTGAGCTTTTAGTGCATGAACGTTTTCAAGGCTGTTCGGGAACACTGAAAATCAAAACAATCGAACATGAGGTTGTAAGGCGGTCATCTGCTGCACCCGGAGATGGTGATGCCAATAATGAAAATTTTTTGCTCTGTATTCGAAAACCCGGTTTAACGGGGAATAACGCCTGTGGTGGCTCTCTAGGTTGCCGAACGACTGATTGGCCCGAAGTTGTTGGGGTCGCTGCACCGTCGACCGTAACCGGTAGAAACACAGCACAGATTCTGTCAGTCAAGTGCAAGCGGAGGAGGACCGCGTGTAGTTAGTTTTTGTTGTGTTGTCGTTACTTCATCTCTGCTTGGATTAATCTTGAAGAGCGTTTATACTCCGCTTATATTCCCTTGACAAGCCTAACGGAATCGTCATATGCAGATGATCTGGGAAACTTTTACGCGGTCGCTACATAGAGCAGTTTACTGCCTCCACGTTCTAAATTAAATTTCACCTTCTCAACAGAAAGGTAGGTTTCATTTGTTTTATCGGTCACGGAATTTAATTGCTAAAACCAAATAATCGAAATTCAAGTCGTATGATGTGTAGAATTTACAAGGAAAATAGAAAACTGTGAAATGCAGTTGCAGATAACACGGTGAAAATTTAGTGGAAATTAAATTAAAAAAAAATGTAAAATGCTTATTTACATATTGTGAAATCATGGCATTATACAAATAAATATTTCGTGCTAGTTGTATAACAAATTGAAGGCTATCTCACGTGACTGGATTTATGATAAATAATAACGGCTCTAATGTGTTTCGAACTTAATAAAGGAAGGTTAGAAACGAAAACTGTGTTTGAAATAATACTTGCTTTTCAAATTCCTGTTTAAGGAGGAGCGGACTGTGTCTTTTTTCCAAATAAGTCTGGGTATAAATCTTATATTTTCAGGAGTGCGAAAAAGGGCAGAGAACTTATTAGCTCTATGCAGTATCTCAGCCAATCTTCAGTGCGTCATTGTTGCTCAAATGAATCTTAGAGTAAAAATGACAAAAACATTTTACACACTTATTAAATCCTTTTGTATTATGTGTAGGGGATCCCATTCGTGCAGATTTGCAAGGAACGGTCCCCATTTTAGGGATTGTACTGCGCACTGTCCCTATTTGCCCGAGAAAATCGGTTCGGGACTCAAACGTCTTTGCATCATAAAAATATATTTCTGACAATCAGTATGTTTGAAAATTTTGAGTCTAGAAAGTTTTTGTGTTACTACGCAGGGCCACATGTTTCAGTAGGACGTTTTTTCTCTCTAATTCATTCGTTGTGAAAAGAAAACAACAGAAACTCATCACAAATGGACTTTTCCCCCACGGTGGGGGAGTGACCAGAGGCGCGGGCTTCTAGCCTATCGTCCAAGCGAGTACAGAGATGGACGTTGTGGTTATGCCAGGCCACTGATTGATTCCTTTCTTTTGAACCAGTGGTCCTAAATTAGAGACTGGTAGCTCCTTAAAGACTTACGAAAGTTGTTAACCCACGAAACGAACATCTTCAACTTTGTGATATGAGGAAGTGGCTTCTCAGAATCCTCTCTCCACTGCGTACACCAACAAGGTAGGTAGTTGCTACATCAGTAGGAAATTCATTTAGTGGCACACTTATTTGCTATTAGATGATTTATTTCTTCTTTTTATTTCGATGCGTGTTTACTTCAGTTTAACAACATTAGAAGCTGTAGGCTGTATTAAATGCAAAATACGTGAGTTGGAGGGGGGGTGACGATGCCAACGATTTCAGTGTCGCACAACGTGCCAGTTGTGGTTTATGCTACAGGCATGAGCTTGAATCTTCCATGAGCCGTAGATGGTATGTACGTCTTTGTGTTGGTTTTGTTTTCCTTCAGACCAAGAGACTTTAATGCTATTTTATTATCAGGAACACATGCTGTCCTCAGAAGCACTTGAGGTGTTCCCTGAACTGGATGAACTTGAAAACAAAAGCATTACCTAATGCAATTATATAGCAGTGTGCATTAAGACAACATATACGCAAAACAACTTTTTCAGAATTAAATGCATGTAAGCTTTTTAAAGGCCCACTGTATTTTATAACAGAGCAGAATTGCAGGCATTTTCAAAAATTTCTTTGCATGGCTGAAGCGGTGAACCCATGCAGTTTTCCGCAGTTTGTTGGCTGTTGGGGGAGAGATGATTTTTTTTTTTTTTTTTTTTTGCTGCAATTAAAATCTAGAAGAGTCAAGATATCTTGAAAACTAAAGGAAATTTCTGGTTGTTTCTTGACCTACATACTTCCTTTTCAGTGCATAACCTGAAAATTAAAAATTCTTGAAACACAAAAGATCTCGTGATGTGAAAACCGCTGAACATGCTGTTAAAGCAACACTTAGGCGCAGTGGTCTAAGCGATGACCTCTGATCATTCGTCCGTAAGGGGTCCGGGTTCGAATCCCGGTCAGGCATGGATGTTGTTTGTCTTACGGCGCTGGCTCTCTCCCTTCCCTGGAACCAGTGACCCTAAATTAGGGACGGGCGACTGCTTATAGCCCATTGAGTTGCTCACGGTGGTCGTTAAACCTCCAATCAAAAAAATAAATAAAAAAACCTCAAAAAAAGAAAAAAAAGCAACACTTAGTGGCTCCAAAGACGTGGACATATAGCAGTACAGTAAAGACGCCTTAACCCCCGTGGCGCAGTGGTCTAAGGCGCTGGCCTCTGATCATTCGTCCGTAAGGGGTCCGGGTTCGAATCCCGGTCAGGCATGGATGTTGTGTTTGTCTTACGGCACTGGCTCTCTCCCTTCCCTGGAACCAGTGACCCTAAATTAGGGACGGGCGACTGCTTATAGCCCATTGAGTTTGCTCACGGTGGTCGTTAAACCTCCAATAAAAAAAAAAAAAAAAGACGCCTTAAAACATTACGCCGCATCCACCGGCCTGTAAAACCCGACTTGAGTGTTGGGGTCCATATTTTCGTGTGTTCTGGTCTACTCCATAGGCGCCCCCCACCGTCACCGTGTTATAGTTGGAACCTTGATTCCTCGGATTAAGCCACCCGTTTCCAGTCTTCCACGGTACATTATCGATAACCCTTCGTGCACTCTAGTCTCATATCCCGGTGACATGTTAACTGCAATACTCGATGTAGGTGTTGGCTGCATTCGAATGGTCTTTGCACACAAAACCATTATAGGTATCTCGTTGTTGAATGCAAAAATTAGCCTTTCTACTCAGGCCTTGCGTTCCAACAATAATATATGGGGCAGGCAATGCTCACTTCGAGCATCAACAGCTGCTTTACGGCCACATTTTACCCCGCGATCTCAGTTTTTGCTGCAGTCCAGGTACACACGTGCGATGGTCGGCATGGAAACTCCAAATGAAGTCGCGGAGATGGAGCATTCCATCTTCCTCGCAGCTACTATCTGCTACACACAGCATTAAAATGAGACCGAAATTTTGTAAAATCGCACTCTGGTAGGAAATTCTACAGTTTGAAATTGGTAGGAATATTTTTAAATCTTGTTTGGTGCCAAATAGTGGGAAGAGGACTGCTGTAATTGTAATGGTTCCAGAAGCTAGAATTCTTTAAGTTTGGACTTTTACTATGCGCTTACAAAAAACGCAGGTTTCGGAAAATAAATAATAAATTCAACTATCAAATTACCCGAAATCTGTGAATAACAGAAATTCAAACTGAGTGGCAGCGACGACGTGTATTCAGAAGGAAAATGTTCTTTCTCTACCACACCAAATGCTTTCTTTGATGCAGTTGTAACACATGCCACTTCCTCAAAAAGTAATTTCACCTGAATATATGGAAAAATAAGTCGTTTGCTTCTCAAATTCGAAAGATTTATCCTCGATTATGGCGAAATGTCAAGCGGAGGACTTGACATTTTAGAAAAATATTCTTTCTTTTTGATGATCATTTGTTCTCGGGGTCGCGTCTTGGTTTTTGGACTGACGAATGGATTAAGTTATGCTTTTTTGAAAACTCTGAAATATTTTACTTTTCAGTAATAGCTGATGTAAGGAAATCTTCTGCTGTGCGTTTTTGATCTAGTTGAAAAGTTTTCAGAAATACATAGAACTCTTTTCTGTAAATTTTTGAAAGTTACTCTTCCACTGCAGGTAATGGAGCTCATGTGGCACTTCTTTTTCTTTTTTCATTGAAGGAGTGTAAGAACCACGGAAAGAGTTTCTTGATGAGGTACTGTGAAGGTGAAGTGTAATTTTTGTTGTAACGAAGCGAGTGATGTAATCGCTCTGAGTAGGTGGCTTTCCAGTTGATCAGGAATTGGAATCTCCTGAGGCCGAGCTGACTAAGTACTTGTATATTTATTTGGTGTTTTTCAGCCATATATAGTTCAAATTTCGGGTCATTAAATTCCAGATAAGCATGTAAACAAGGAGTCAAAATCTTGTGTGAGGAGATTAGTTTCTACCCCAGATGGACCCTAGCACATAGCACCCGAGTTATTTTGGCATTTATTTTCGAAATGATTTATTCTTCCTTGATGCTGATTAGTAGTACCACCCAAGTAAAATTACGACGGTATATGTGAAATTAATACCTATTAAAGTACCTGATTAGAAAAATACAAAAATGTTGAAGTGTGTGGCTGAACGACCAGAGGATAGGGTATCAGGTGAATCGTCCAAATTTAGCACAGGTCTCGGAAGAAATGGGCGGGTGTGCTTCTCCTACGACTCCGGCTTTTTTCCATCCCTGGAACCACTGACCCCAAAATTAGGGACATGCAACTACGCATAGCCTCGTATGTTAGTGGGTGCAGTGAAACCTTGAAAACAATGCAATTAATATTTTGAACTATCGTCTGCTCGTGAAGGAGTGTTTCATTGTGTCTGAGACTTCTGGAGGGAATTCGTGCGTAATTAGGGCGCCATGCACCAAGTCTGGTTTCTGTTTTTCAGTAACCACATTGAATTCATTACTTTGATCTGGAACTGTTGTAAATTTTTGTGAAGTGGTAACAATTGAAAAATCGTATTGCCCAAGTTTGAGTCGGTTTAAATTTGTCTGATCATAAAAGTGAATTATGTCATAAACCTTGACAAAGAGTGCTTTCTGTAACTTTAGGACGTAGTAGCTCGGAAGCATTTCGGTAATTAGGTTTCTGTGAGCACTGTGGAGTCAATGTCTGATACTGCTGCGTTTGTTTTTGATTCTCAAGGTAGTGAACAGATTACAGTTGTAGTGCCTGTTTGTTAAGTGAAGAAACCTAATGTTGCAGCTGATTGCAGTGATGCTTACGAGTGTGAACTGAAGGACTTTGAGGATTTTGAACTCCTCCGGAGCATAGGAGTGCCAGTAATATTTCAGTATTGAAGGAGATGGGGGTAGGGTAATTCATCGAACTTTTCGTTAGATGAATTTCCATTAGTCTGTAAGCTGGTAAAAAAGGGATGCAAAGGACATGACTACTGAAGAAAGAGTTAATTTATGATGAGTGACGTATGCTGCAGGGCAAAATGTTTTCCCCTTAATAAGCGACGATAAAATTATGTTCCCTCCATGGGAGCGTGTTTTTGCGCTGAGTTTCTTTGTTTTCTTCGTGCTTCTTTGCTGGATCTTCTGTTAGTTACATGACATTATTATATACCTGTTATACATGAAATTTAGGTCTTCCTTCTTCAAGACAGCCAATTGACTCTTATCAGGTACTCCGCCGTTTGGCTTGTGCGTGGTGTTTTCGCCCTCTGAGCTCTGTTTCCAAATTCGTCGTACTTTCTGTGCCTCTACATTCGCGCAAAGAACTGTGTTGAGCTTGGTGTCCAGTTCTTCGGAGGAAATACTCTTTCATGAACCATAAGAAGCGGAAAATTTTCAAATCACGTTACAAATAGTTATTTTGTAATAATTTCTTGCGCTGTCAAGCAGGTTTTCTTTTGTGTGTTGACTGGCGTCCAGAGCATTTTTTAGATTTTGAGGTGCAATCAGTTTCCGTTGAAGCAATGACGCCATCCCAAAACTCGTTCCTTGCACATTGTTTCATCTCCAAATATTATTTGCATTGATTTTTTTTAAGTCGTTGCTGACTTTTGGGTTATCAAGAACAATGAACTAAATGCATTTCCTATTGTTTAGTACCCTGTCATTAAAACGAATATGCAAAAACGGAACAAATTTCGAAGAGGATTACTAATGTTTATATCAGTGAAACAGCCCAAAAACACCCGGACATAGAATGCAATTACTCGCATTGTCAGTTATCGATGGTATGTATTCAGGCTCGATGTTTTTTACGCTTTTTAACCGAAGGTTGAAGAAGTGTATATGCTCCAGATTTGCCCGTCTGTACGATAACTCACGTAAAAATGGTTCGATTTCGATGAAATTTTAATATGTGGTAGGGGACCACTGGGAACGAACCCTATGGGAAATGGGGTCAAAGGTCAGGACACAGGAGCGGGATTCATTCCATTGCCCTTATGCGTCATAACTTACGTAAAATTGCTTCCATTGCGACAAAACTTTATCATGTTGTTCCAGAGGTATACTGAACCAATTCTGTTTAATATAATCGAAATGGGGTCAAAGGTCAGGACACAGGAGCTGGATTTATTCCACAGTCATTATCCTTATAACTAGAGTAATGATTCTGGTATGTTGGAAAGCGTATCATAATCAATGCATTGCATGATTTTACTAATTTGTTTTTATGAACCCTAGAAATGGCTGAATCATGCCAAAAATCATGGGTTAAATGCAATTCACAGGAGATTGCGGTATGACTGTTGCACCAAAGCAGCATCAGGCACAGCATCTTCTAAGAGATACCATTTGGAACGTTTTGTAATATTCCACAGTTGTGGATAATTTCAAGGCAACGAATGAATGCTGTATTCATATGTTCATAATATGCAACCATGCCACTTGATACTTCCACCCTATGAAAAGCTGTACTACTAGGGTTAATCATTAACTTCCGATGACTCTTAGAGGCGGACTAATTGTATGCAGTCAGAATGTTTTTATTTACAAAACAAAGTACAATACAAAATTTAAAACGCAAAAACATTTACATTTAAAATTATGTACGTAAAGTGAGTTTATGCTGACCTAGTGCAGTGAGTCCTCAAGACTCAGTAAGAAGGTTATACTGTAATAAAGATGATACAAGTAGAGTGCTGCAGCTTTTGTCAAGATCTGTAGAAATAATCCAATCAGATGAAGTAAAATTCAATGAAGTGAACGTTCAATCACAAACGGTGTACCGAAACAAAACAGAGTTTTACAACAACACTATTTTGTCTTGACAGATAACAAATTAAGGAGAACACAGTGACCATTTTGTTATGTCGAGCCACACGTTCATATTCAATCTGGAGTACGGCACAAATGTCAGTATTATAACTCTTATAGATGTTTACGTGCAGAATGGATACAAGCGATGAGTTAATGTCCCTGGGCTTTTAACATAAATCAAACAAATGACGTTAGTAGTGCACATCACCTAGAGTAGCACAGAAAAACCGGTCCGGTGAGCATAGGTGACCAAAACGATGTAGTGTACGTGGAGTGATAAGGCATTTATGTAAGTAAAACTAATGCAAATCACCGTCCTTTGAGGAAGCATGATTGCTGTATTCAGACTCCTCATATGCCGTTCCATCTATAGTGTCCCACAAAGGCTGTATGGCATTAATATCGGGGAAGTTTGGAGGCCCGTCGATACACTGGAAGTCTGAACTTTGTTCCTCCAGCCATTCCGGTACAACCCTGGACCTGTGGCTCGACGCATTGCCATCTTGGAAGACACTGTCGCAAGTCGAGAAAAAGTGCAACATTGCTGGGTGTACAGTCCGCAAGCAATTCGCGACAGTAGGCACCAGTCATACATTGTTCCACATTCACCAAGGATCCAAGTTCCTTTCCACATGCACCAGGGGCCCAAACATACCCCACACCATACAAACGCCACCACCAGCTTGCACTGTGGAGACCATGGGCAATGGATCGAGTGCGTCATGCTTGTGCCAAATACGTACACAACAACCATCCACGGAGTGCAGTAAAAAACGTGACTCGCCAGACCAGCACACTTTTTTCCAGTCATCCGACGTCCAACTTTTAAGATCTTTGCACCACGCGAGCCTTTTGCGCCAATGAGCCGTGGTTAGGAGAGGATGTTCTCAGGGTCGTATGCTGTTATAGCCCATACGTGCAAGCGTATGACACATGACTGTTCCGGGTTGACGTCTGTTGTATTGGATAGTCAACTGTTGAGCAGTGCTGCCTGGATCCGTTGGACTGTACGAGTCTTCGAACCCAGCGCTCACCTCTCATATCAACCTTTCGCTGTGCATTTTGCATCCAGGTTGTTTTTTGATCACTTTCACGTCAGTCCTGATACACTTGAACTATGGCGGCTGGCGAACAACCCTCCTGTTGAGCCGTTTTTGAAATCAAGGCACCCGCTCTCCGAGTTCCCACAATCTGTCCTTCCTCAAGTCCTTCCGTTTACCTATCACGCTCCTAATTTTACTACCTACAGCTCCACTCACACCTTATATATGCTACGTCAGTCGACTAATCGTGCCCTCTCGGAAGTTACGTGGTCAGCGGGCCGCATCCACTTTTGACAGGGGTGGTCGTAATTCAGTGATCACTCGGTGTTTAAGAAATGGCAGAAACAGTTAGCAATGAGTCCAGATTGTGTAGCCAAGTTCGGGCAGAAGCGACGTAACGATGACTAAAGAAGTTTAGCTCTGTTATCTGTGGTATATGGGAGAAGTGGAGATATTTCTGGAAGTCTCCTCTCAGGTATCGGTGTCTCCCATCGATACCACTCTCCTGACTACGAAGTGTTGTTTGCCATAGGAGTTTGAATATAAAATGGCAACCCGCCTGAAAACAGCGTCACTCTGATGTACGTGCAGCAATTAGGTTGAACGATGTGATGCTCGGTATCGAAAAAAATATTTGCTTGTTCAGCAATCTGAAGAGAAGTCACCCATTGGTCTCTGCCACCAGAGCCTCCATATACGCCAGGTGTTGATGTTCAAGGCTTGTCGCTGCTTTTTCCCACCCACCAACGTATTGCGTCCGTGTGAGAATTTCGAACACCAATTCTGACACCCTCCGACCACCCATTATTTGACGATCATAGACTTCTTCCAGCTGGCGACGAATCTTCGCAGTTTCCTGTGCACAGAGAAACAAACCTAATCAAAGTGCGTATTACAGAGTGATATCGTGTTTACAGGTGAGTTGTCATTCTCATTTCAATCTGTTCACCAGCATGTTGCCTGCTTATTCGAACACCTGTGCTGTACAACGCTCTCTAGTGAAGAGAGTGTAACGGCGTTGGGAGACACCGATTTACGCATTCCTAATCCGCCGCCAAATTTAATCAGAGAGAGAGAGGAAGCTATTTAACAGCCTACGTAATAAAACTAAGAATTTTTGATACACTTATCACTACAGTATTAAAATCAAAACTGCTTTCTTTTACACAGTCGAGTTACATTATTGTGGCCACTTAATACTTTTGACGTCAACAGCGCGTAGACAATGAAAGAAGGCACGTGTCGTGAGCTGGCTTGGAGGGCATATAAGGTGTGTTGCAGGCATTCTGAAAACCTATCACTCGTTGTTGTCATGGATAAAAGGAGTGATTTATCAGATTTCAAAAAGGGATGATTATCTGCTTTCGGGCCAAGGGTGGCAGTATTTCTGAAACAATGCAGTTTGTGAACTGTTCGCGTGCTGCTGTGGTTAAAGTGTATCGTGATTGGAGAAACGGAACCATTGCGAATAAGCGACGTGGAAACTGCGGATCACCACGTGTCACTGATGTGAGAGAGGTGAGCGTTGGTTTCAAAGGTGCGTAAGGGCCGATCAACACGCTACAGTGGAGCAACTCACTGGCCGAATGAACCAGGGGACTACAGGAAGTGTGTCTAAAACGACAGTTCAGAGAATACTGCTGTGTATGAAGCTCCGATGCAGTCGGATGGTCACTGCACCTATGCTAACGAAGATACATCGGCAGAATAGGCTCAAATTTGCACGTCAATATCGGAATTGGACCTCCGCTGATTGGCAAAGGATTGCCTTCTCCGATGAGTCACGTTTTCTGCTTCATCGAACGGATGGACGTTGGCTTATAAGGCGAGAAACATCGGAGAACAAACACTCTTCAACCATTGCTGGAAGAACACAAGCTGGTGGGGACAGCGTTATGATCTGGGGGACGTTTCCGTGGCATTCTTCGGGTCCACTCATACCTGTGGAAGGTACTATGGACCGAATTAGTTATGAATCCATCCTTGCAGACCACGTACACCCATACATGCTGATTGTCTTCCCTGGGGCGGATGTTATCTTCCAGCACAACAATGCGACGTGTCACACAACTAGAAATGCCCGAGAGTGGTTGGAAGAGCACGATGAAGACGTCAAAGTACTTTCCTGGCCCCGTAATTCCCCAGACTTACACCCAATTGAGCATCTGTGTGACCACCTTGATCGTGTTGTTCGGTCTGTGGATCCTCCACCAAGCACCCTCCAGCAGCTGTCAGATGCACTGCAGTCAGCATGGCTCCACATACCTGTGAACATCTTCCAGCACCTTATTGTGTCACTCCCAGCCCGTCTAGCTGCTGTCCGCGCTGCACACGACTGTTACTCTGGATATTAGCTGGTGGTCACAATAATGTGGCTGAACCGTGTATATTCGCATTCTAGGAAGATACATATTGTAACATAAACACATATTCGCTTCTCCTAAGGGAAAAACTGCGCTTTTAAAAGACTGGGCAACCTTTAGACCTACCTTCGTTGAACTAAGTTTTCAGTCCTTTCAAGGAAAAAAAGCCATCACCAGAAACTCAAAAGTGTAATTAGTCCACTTAGAGATAGACTTGCAGTCTCGGAAAAACTGGGGAACTATGTGAATATGTTAGTACTTGCATAGGGTTTATTTTTCCCTATGTAACCTGGAGAAACTGACACTGTTACATTGAAAATAGACTTATGCTATCTAGCAAGAAAACTGTGACCACAACAAAAACGAAAAGTGCGTGGAAAATCCTGCCCTGTATTCCGTGTACCTACTGGGCCTGTTTTCACCATCTGTTCTCTAGAAATCACCGTGATAAAACAAATGAACATTTGCCTCAGAAAATGTGAAAAATATTTAGTGATGCTTACCAACTTTTGGAAGCCAGGATTACAGATTGAAATACATAGTGACACAACAATTTTTTTGACACATATTGGTTTTTAAAAGATGTTTTTAAAATGTGGAATCGACGGTTTCTGGATTAGAAAGGAAAAATCATCAAGACTTTGTTGAATGAGTCCCAAATATTCCTTCTTTTCAACCTTTACAGTGTAGCGTAGCCGCTGTCTTAGAAAGACGAGGTCACGAAAGCCATCTGTTTCAAACATGTTCGCGTGAAAACTTGTGGCGTGACAGACACTGCCCATGTAACCTGCAAAGAGCCGGAGAATAAATGAATGAATGAATGCTTAGTCCGCATTCTTTCAATGAATTTCGTGCTGAGGAGCCCTACTGACCCTGGGCTGCCTGGTTAAGATTACCAGCAGATAATAAGTATCCACTTAAAATTCAAGACTTGCTTCAGTGCATCCGGCTATACGTATGGAGTGTTTATAAGTTTTCTAACTGAACATATTTTAAGCTAAAAGTAACATTTGGGTAAGGGCTGGTTCTTCCAAACAGTATCTGGAATGAGTTTACAAATTTGGATACTTCACCAGAGAACATATTACAATCGGAGGTTATTTTCTGCGAAAACAATTTTCTATTTTATCACTGCGAACACTCATTCAACTTTTCTTGCAGTACTAACCAGAAGCAAAACAATGATAAAAAATGATAAAAAATAAAAAAACAAGCCTGAAAAGAAAAGATTTTCAAACATACCTAAATTTTTCACTCATAGAAATAAATCTTACAAGAAAAATTTCCTAATGCTTGCGCTATAAAAACATAAAAGTTCATGTGCACTATAAAAACGGCTAAGTTGACAATGACGCAAAAAACTTGTCCGCCAATATGAATTGTTCCATAAATACCAAAATCTAGAGCGCTATATTCTGCTGGTTTATATATAATACCAAATCTTATTAAGGCAAATATATACAGAATTCAGTCATTAAATATTTCTCAAATTAGGGTTGTTTTTGCCTGAAAATTCAATTTTTTTACTCGTTTCAGTGCAAGCAATCTTTTCTGATGTTTCTTTCCTGGCTTTTTTGTTCTCTGTTCGTCCGTCTTAATGTTGCCTATTTTCAGTTTCCTGGTGGCCGCCACCCTTCTTCAGTCATTCTTTGCACGCCTCCCACAGCACATTAAGATTTAAATATTAGTCATTTCATTTATGGTTTCCCCATAATACTTATGATTTAATTTTTAATCTTAAAATCTTAATTTAAAAAAATTTTAATCTTGTTTTTCCATTGGGCAGCACCTCCAAAAATATCCATCGTTATTGCTTTTAACTTATTTTTCTAATCTTCTTAGACGATTTTAATGTCTCGCATACATAGGTAAGAATAATTTTAATTAGAGAATAAAATACTCTTGTTACCTTTTAGTTATTTTTTTCCAGATGACTGAATGTGTAGCTCTAAATACCTTAAAGCATACTGTTATCTCAGTTTCTTACTAGTCACGCTTTAATCCTTTTGTAATGGTGATGCTCTTGTAAATAAACTTGAACTGTTTAATTCTTTCAACTTTCTAATCGTAAGCACAAGATCCTCTTTATCCTGTGCTGTAATAATTTGATCGCAACAAGTAGCAATGAGAAACACAGTTTCCCAATAAGAAAAGCCGTTCATTCACGTGTTTTGTTTAATTGTATTACTTTCTTTATTTTAAACAAAGTTTCAAGAAACTAAACTGTAGAAACTATTAATTTTATGGGCGTAAGAAGTTTTAACTTTTATTCCAAGCTTCCGTGTATGAACGGATGGTTTTTTCAAAGCTAACAGCAGAGTACAACTAAAACGTTATAATTCAAATATAATTTAAACATCGATATAATTGAAAAAATGAAATAGCATTTAAGCTAATTTAAATTGTAACCTTTTTAATATCAGTTTATAGCATTATTAGCCTTGAAAAAGATCCGTTGATGTGCGAATCCTTGGCAGAAACTCCTTACGCCCATAAAACTCAGTTTCTACAGTTTATTTTCATATACTTGTTGTATCAACTTCTCTGTTGAAGTTTCAAGCCTTTAATAACAGCAAGTGAAACACCGTGCTCCTCATTTTGACACCAGAAATGTTGCTGTCACTTGATTATTTTTTTAAAAACGTATGCCTACATTTCTGGAGCTATGAAAAATTTAATGCAAGGTACACACCACAAACCTTTCGTAGTTCTGTTTTCTAAGCGTAGTTTCTTTATCTATCTCAGTACCAGGTCTATGAGAGGGATGTTTAAAAGGTTCTTGACATGCACCTACAGAACAAAAACCACTTCATTAACCGCATCGAAATTTTTACTATCCTTCAAAATACTCCCTTCCAGCATCCACGCCAAGTTGTAGATGTCTACGCCAATTCTGGTGGTACTTCTGTTGGGTATAACATCGAAATTTTACTATCCTTCAAAGTAACCTTAACTCCAAATGAAGGCATTTTGGAAGGTCTTGCACCCTTGAAAAATACTGTCAAACAAGTACCTTTTTAATTTTTGGAAACAACCAAAAATAGCATGGTGTAAGTTGGGATGAATATTCAGACTGGAAGGGCAGCTTTTTAATTATTTTGCTGCTCTAGAATGGCAGTAACTTACTGGGTTTTGTGAGCACTGTCATGAAAGAGGAGAACCATTTACAAGCCTGCTGTTGGACAATGCTCCTTCACCTTCCTCCTAACCATGTAGGATAAAAAAAAATCTGGGTTTAGTATTGGGCATTTGTAGTAATACAGGTTTCTACAGGTATCACTCTTTGGTGATTCAAAAAAATTGTGAACACGCTCTTCCTTGAGTAACAGTTTTGTCGGAGGATTTGGGGACGTGGTTCATCTGCCGCAACCCAAACATTAGTTGTCGATCTTTCCGTGAGTTGTATAGTAATAGAAACACGTCTCGTCACCCATGACAATGTCTGTTAACCGTTTCGGGCCACGGGGTTCAAACACTGCAACATTTCCTTGCAAGAGCAGAATCTGGTATATTTCTTTGCTCATTCAGTTTGTGGGACACAAAATTTGTCACAGATCGTGCGGTATTTCAAATATTGGGGAAGAATTGTTTCCACACAGCCAATCGATACATTGACACCTAAACTTATTGCATGAACTGTAATGTGTCTGTTATTCTTATTGAGTTTACGAACAACCGCTATGATTCTATCGTTCACAGTCTCCTTCGGTGTTCCTGTGCACGCAAGAGCGCTTCGAAGTTCTAACAGTGCTATATGAGCAGGCATGATTTATACATATCGTAACATTGCCATATGAACAGTCATGGTCCCCATATACCTTTAATAAATCGGCATGAATTTCTTTCGCGTCGTTCCCAAGCTGCATTCTTGTGAAAATGTAAAACCTTAGTTTTTATTAGGATCCGTGGCAGAAACACCGATTTCGCACACGGAACTTTAAGCGTCGCCAGCAGAGAAAGAGAACTGATGATACTGGCTTTGTTTTTAACAAGTAATGACAAGTTCAGATACGTTTATAAGCAAATCCTAACTCTGTAACTTCGAAGGAACGAAAGCACATCCGCCGGCCCGGTGGCGCAGTGGTCTAAGCGATGGCTTTTGATCATTCGTCCGAGAAGGGTCCGGGTTCGAATCCCGGTGAGGCATGGATTTTGTGTTTATCTTAAGGCACTGGATTTCTCCTTTCCCTGCCCTGGAACCAGTGGCCCTAAAATAGGGACGGGCGACTGCTTTATAGCCTATTGAGTTGTCCACGGTGGTCGTTAAACCTCTCTAATCAAAAGAAAAAAACACATTTTGAACGCCCTACATATCAATATATGACCGCCTAATAAAATATTAATATGTTAGCTCACATCAGACATACTCGTATATGTATAATCATCGATTTCATTTCGAAGTATTATTTTCTGTATTCTCGACACAGTACAGAACAATGATTCGTATGCGGTCCTTACATTTTTCTTCCAGTTTTTGAAGATTTGCAATATTAAGCTCTTTTTATGATTTTGCTGAAACTTCACTCTCCCTGTTTCTTCACATATAACTGAGGCGATTCATCTTGCTATGTCCATCTTCAAATTAGCTGTTTTTTTCTGGCTCAGAAATCTTTTGTTTGCAAATCTGAAGTTAACTTTTTTTGTCTTTATTATGTCTCTTCTAATTCGAAGTTTGTAATCTTATTCCTGTCTTCCCCAAGTACATTTTCCTAATATTTCGGCCACGGTCGAATTTCCTCATAGTATAACTGTTGATTTCCATTTGCTAGTTTTCTCAATACACTTAGGGTTCTTCCATGTTTTCTCTTAAAATCCCCTTAAAATTCTGTCTTTCTTATTGAAAACTTTATTCCATACTGTCTTCTTCATTTTTTTCTCTGCTTTTCTTCCATAAAGTTCTAGTCAACTTTTATAAATTGGAGGCCATCTTACCTTTCAAAACATTTTTTTTTCTGTTAAAAAAAATTATTTTTTCATTTCACGCGTTATTCGTCTGCACATTTATTAGAACCACGTCGAAAACTGTAATATACAGCTTTTCTTTAGTCTCTGTAAATCGGTACTTTAATCTTCGTCATTCCATCGGACGTTCGTTTTCGTATGTCGGCCCAGTGGCTGATTTGTGAGAAGAGTTGGCTTCTAATCATACGTCCGAGATGGGTCCTGGTCCGAATCCTGGATGAGGCATATCCACGGCATTGGTACCACAGGTGGATGGGGAGGGGGGGTTACCAATGCCGTGAACTACCCTACTGTAGGATATAAAGAATGGACGGAGATACCGGACCATCTGATAATGTAACGTGACTTAGAATTGATATACCATTTGTATGAACGTTTTGAGTCACAAAGCTTTGAATCCGGTGCTTCAGTGGCCTTCGACCAGATCACGTCATAGACACTTGAAGGATCCCTGTATAAAAAATGGTGTTCCCGCTACACAAGCTGATCACTCGGCCTGATGATGAAGCGCCCGGCGCCTCCAAATATCTTGAGTAGTTTGTCATGTTTTTAGTATTAAATTTTTAACAACCGTACCTTTAATACTTATTTTATAGTTCTTAGTATACCGTGCATAGACGGCTTTGTAATTAAAAGTATCTAGAAGAATCAAATTCTTTTATTTGTTTGGCAATTATCTGACGTCTCAGTGTTTTGAATGCCCTGCATAGAGAAACTGCTTAGTAATAAACTTGTACAAAATTGAAATTCCTAATAGTTTTTTTTTGCTGATCAAGTATCCTACGGAAACCTTAAGTATGGTGTTTACTATTTTTTTTATTACTGTCAGTCGTATGCATTCCGCAACTGTTCCTGCATCTGTACAGGCTATTAAAGTTCAGTCAAATGATTCTGTGAAGGGAGACCTTGCTTTCATTAGCCTTTTCCTAAGACATACAGCATACGGAGCTGTGAGAAATATATATATATATATAAAGAAGCTCACTGGACAGAAAGTTAGCCACATTTGGATTATCATCTAGCACTGTGAAACACCCCGTTTGCTTGAATTACAGCAGCAATCCTGTTAGGTATGGACACCACCAGTCGTCGGACAGAAGTACGTCAATTCTAGCCCACTCTAACACTCGCAGTTCAGGTAGATTACGTTAGATGCCTATTTCGGTGTTTCACTTTCTGTTCCAGATAGTCGTAAGTTTTCAATTGGATTTAAATCTGGTGACACTGTGGGCCAGTCCAGGTATCTCAGTGTTACCTCAGCATGTTCCTCGTACCAGTTACGGTTTTAGCTTTGTGCTATCTCTGGAACTCCGGAATGGCTGTTATGTTCAGCCTTCAAATTATGGAAAAAATAGACACCTGTTCATCTAGATCCTGTGCATAGCCTACCTGATTCGGGTCGATCAACTAATGAGACTATTTTGTGGTAAATAAAGCATCCTAACTACATTACAGATCCTTCTTCAGCTTCAATAACATCGTGGACAAAGACAGGATATAAGGTTTAGTTACTCTTGCAGTACACTCTAATTCTTGCGTAAATGAAATACATACAGAAACGCGACTCATCTGACAGGTTAAGTTTTACATTCGTCTGCATTAAATGTCTCTAGCGCCTAGCCTATTGCAAACTGGTTGCCTTTGATGTGTAGCTGTCAGCAAGCATCATTGCAGCAGTAATTCTTCCCGAATACCCCTTAGCAATATTCTTTCGGAAACAGGCTAATGTGGTCCTTGAGTGACTATCTGCAGCAATTTCTGTTTGGTTTGCAGTCGCTGGACGTGATACCCGTCGGCGTTTTCTGTGTG
Source organism: Macrothele yani (assembly GCA_039090855.1). Taxonomy (NCBI): domain Eukaryota; kingdom Metazoa; phylum Arthropoda; class Arachnida; order Araneae; family Macrothelidae; genus Macrothele; species Macrothele yani. The sequence goes on along the minus strand of CM077002.1, from coordinate 175,215,944 downwards.
TGAGAGCTATGTATTATTGCCGATTATAGTAACGTCTATCTTTAACGGTCGAATTAGATACCACTGTTCATACATACACTTGGTGGATTGTTCGTTTTGAAACACCAGCAAATTCGGCCGATTGTTTTTTGCATCGCTTGTCTTTTTAGCCCCATCAAACTCAATCACGAATTCAAACTGAGTATAAATAAGGAAAAAAACAAAGTTATGGATTTAGAGCGAGGAACTGTTCATACTAAATGCAAGATAAATTTTAATGGCACCGAGATTGACCTGGTGAATGGGTTTGTATATTTAGGAAGTATGTTTGACAGAGAGAACAAATTAGATGGCGAAATTAGCAGGCGAGTGAATTCTTCATTGAAAGTCATAGCTGCCTTAGGAGGATTTCACAGGAATGATGGGTTCACAAGGAAGTCCCGAATGCCTGTGTATGAAAGTGTAATTGTTCCTACTCTGATGTACGGCAGTGAAACATGGGTGCTACAAAAGAAACATAGAAGTCGTTGTGTGTTGGGGGAGATGTTACTTTCGGGGGTTTGTGGCAAGACACGTTCTGATTGTGTGAGGAATGAAGATGTATTGCAGTTGTGTAATGTGAAGCAAAATGTTGTTAGCAAGGTGGAGAATAATATTCTTAGGTGGTTTGGCCATGTTGAAAGAATGAGTGATTGAGATGCTTACTAAGAAAATTATTTTAGCCCAAGTGGCAGGTAGGAAAGGCAGAGGAAGGCCAAGAAAATCGTGGGAGGACCAGATTCAGGAATGTCTGCTTGAGAAAAAGATTGAGTATGAAGTACAAAAGATCTTGTGTGCGGAGTGTGATGGATGTTAATGAAGCTCGAGTGGTGTGCCAGGATCGTTGTAAATGGAGACATTTGACACACCAACGGTAAGTAAATTCAAGTTCTATCAGTTAAATGTGTACTTGGCACATGGTCTTTCTTTGGGGAGCTAAGCTCTGAATCTCAGAGGACAGCTTCAATGATATGTAAACTCAATAACACCCTTTTACTACTCAGTCACATCTTTCTTCCGACCCATGATTCACAGCAGGAACAACGTGTAACTTGCCACTCATTGGAAATGACAATTTTTTTCGGTAGGGTTAGATGCACATCCAGTTGTATAACCAGAATAAGGCTCCCTGATCCGAAAGGTTCAAATAAAATGGGGATGAGAACTGTAGATTTATAATCGCCAAACTCTGAACAGATGCATACAAACAAAAATGTCCCCGGGAAATGAAAAGAAAGAAAACGCAAGGGTATATCGCAAAATGAGAATGTAAGAGGATAGAAAAATAGGGCGGGTGGAGGTTTGAACATTGGGATATAGGGAAATTATTAGTAAGCATTGTAGAAAGTGGAATAAATGGGGGTGTAGAAGGAAAAGAGCTTAGTTATAATGTGGAATGTTGATCTCGGGAGCTGATTCAGATTAACCTCATCTCGATACTTACCCTCTGTGAATCCCTAATGAAGAAGCATAGGATGGAATTTCCATGTAGTGCTGGGTTGAATGGTAATTCTTGTACGATAGGCAATTCCTGATGTGGAAGTAAGAAAGAAAAGGAAAAATTGGGAGATACGAAAATAATTCGAAAAAAAACTTGAGTGAGATTTGAATGACCTTTTTATGCTCAATCAGTAAGTTCCTCTACTTTTAGGAGATAAAAACGGAAATTTGTGTTAACAGAAAATTTCGTTGACTGTCGTTTATTAGCGGAGAGCTCGGACACATAGTAGGCTAGAGATTTATTTCCCAGGGAAATCTGAAATCAGTGGTGATAAATCAACACATTCTCATTTACTGCCTTTTAGGTTGCTGATTAACTTCGGTGATCGGACGAGAAGAAGTAATTAATGAGTGAAGATCACGCACCTATATACAGGGTGATCCATTTGGGTGGTGATAAAACAAAAATCACTGTGGTAAGAGATACGCTTCTAGTATCTTGAACGCGTGCTCAGATAGAATGTGAGTTTCATAAGCTGTAATCATGGTGCTTCCTGAGAAAGTCGGACATCATTCATGAGGAAGCGAAGCTACCCAACAACGTGCGAAGTGTATCTTTTGGTATGCGAAGTTTGAGAATGTTACAGATGTTCAGTGAAAGTATTGCCGAGTGTACGACGTCAGAAGGTACCTAACTTATGACTAAAAAATAAGATGCTTTCAAACGTTTAGAAAGAAACAGGGTCCATAACGGAGCAGAACTACGGTGGCCGCGTAAGCTATACCCTGATGAAGCTCTTGTTTCCACCGCAATTCTCCGTAGTTCTCGAAAAATCCTGCGGTTGTCTCTCTGGAAGCGAATGTGCCATACACGACTATTGTCAGGTGTTACTTGCACATGCGCCTTATCTCATACAGCGTGTGAAGGTAGTACGGAGACAGAACCAGGAAGGGCATTTCTAGTTTGCATGTATCATAAGTGACGGGATGAAGGTGTACTTGAATCGGTGATTATTCACACATGAGGCAACACTAACACTTTCAAATACTCATAACATAATCATTTGGGTTACGGAACATTCATACATATGAGAGATACAGAATGCGAAATTCAAGTCCTAAGGTGAATGTGTCCGGTGCGATGTGACTCGCTGAAAGGACTACGGTCATTTTTTCTTTGCTTCACCACACAGTACACTCAGGACCATATCTAGAGGCGCTACAGATCGTATCTCAGCTGGACCAGGCTGGCTTTTTTCCTACGACAATTGAACTCCACCACTCTCAGTGGCGGCAGTACAGGAATGCCTAAACATCAGATTCAACGACAACTAGCACTGTCGCAGAGGACCTGCGAAGTCTCCTGATCGTATGCGGCCCGATTTCTTTGTGTGTGGGTTCATTCAAGAACTTCATGTATGCATAGCGACATCAGACTGTCGCGGATTTGAAGCATTATTCCACTTCGGAATTGTTGAAAAAAGGATGAACAGATTTGGGTCCCCCAGTGTGAACTATGAATTATGCCAGATATTGTTACTACGTGTGTTACATTTCATTCCACATCGTTTTAATTTTACCCCTATCCAAATGGATTGTGGCGCAGTGGTCTAAGCGATGGCTACTGATCGTTAGTCCGAAAGTGGTCCGGGTTCGATTCCCGTGAGCCATGGATGTTGTGTTTGCATTACGGCATTGGCTCTCTCCCTTCCCTGGAACCAGTGGCCCTAAATTAGGGACGGGCGACTGCTTATAAACCATTGAGTTGCTCACAGTGGTCGTTAAACATCCAATAAAAAAAAACTGGATTGCCCTGTATTGTGCTGCGTTACTGCAGGTACATCTACCGATGTATCGAGTCAACGCTGCCGTCTGAGGTGGGAATGCATAATTTTTTTGTCAGCTGAGTATATATACATACACAAGGAAACTGTATGCATGTACACACTCGCACCGATATGTACGCATATAGGAGCAAACAGTTCGGTGTTCTAAAACGGCATGGGTGAAAGTTAGGATATTTATTGTAGATCAATCACAAGCCTTACACCAAGAAATTTACAACAATCGGTATGAAAGGGAAATATTGGTAAATAGTTCAAAACTAACCCGAAAGTAAGGCAGGGATGTCTATCGTCAAAATATTGCAAATTTAATATACTGGGAAATAATGCTCGTTTTAAAAGGAGTAAGTAAACGATATTACATTATTTTTTATACACCACAATATGAATACTCAAGAAACGCATATAGCGTATTAAATCCGTTTATTTTTCAACCCGTGCAGTGAACACAGCAGGGTGAGTTGTAAATATCGTTTATTTACTCCTTTTAACCCCTTCGTCTAATATGACGTCTTGGAGACGTCATGGTGTTCGGGGTCAAACCTCACTATGACATCTCGGAGACGTCATGCGATTTTAGAAGCTATTCATCACGTTTTTTTCTTACACATACTGTTTTCCATTTATAATATTATTCGTCGGTGTAAATCATATATGCTTTTCCCAAAGGAATGGAGAAGCATATATGATTTACACAAAAGAATCGTCATGGAATTGGCACAAACTATTCTGGGAAAAGGCTACGCATTATACAGTATATGGACAACAATTATTCGTTTCCACAATTACTTATGTATTTATTGGCAAACGATACAAACGCTGTTACGAAAGCATATTCCTCGTAATCTTGTATCCTGTAAATTGAAGAAAGGAGAAGTTAGAATAATGCCCAGCAATGGTTTGCTGGCTCTAAAATGGTGCGATAAAGAGGAAGTATTTATGCTAAGTACGAAGCACTAGACAGCTGATATGGACACAGGGAAAAAAGTAAAGTAAAAGGTGCTGGTGAAGAAAGTGTGATAAAACCAGCATGTGTAGTTGAGTACAATCAAAATATGGGTGGCGTTGATAGACAAGATCAGGTGCTTGCATGTTTTCTCATAATGCGAAAAATGTATAGAAAGGTATTGAAAAATAGACATCGCTATATTCAACAGCTAAATTTTACATTCCAAAATTATGTATGATACAAAACGAAAAGGTAGTAGCAACTTTCGTTTGAGTATTGCGGAAGAAATATTGAAGCAAGTGTCATTGCCGGAATATAAGGTTCGCGGACGTCCTTTGCAAGGTGACACTGCTCGATTGAAAGCAAAAAAAATGGGGACACTTTCCCGGACATATTTCACCAGCTGCATCAAAGGAACATTCTACTAAGAGATGCCACGTTTGTTTCAAACACAAAATTCGTAAAGAAACTACTTGGCAATGCAAACATTACCACATACCTCTCCACGTTCCTGAACGTTTCGAAAAGTATCATATGCAGCAAAACTATTAGTCTAACTTACTATTTTTATTTTATCATTCTAAACTACTGTATAAACATATGTCGGAACAACATAACTATCTTACATAAACGCATTGTTTTCAAAACAGTACAAATTAGTTTATTTTCCGCCTTCGTACATTCAGGGCGTCAGGCGAATTGAAATAGTACGTTTTGCTCCGACAAATCGACATTTAATCGTAGGGCAAAGGGCTAAAACAAGCTTGTTTCAGTATATTAAATTTGTAATACTTTGACAATAGAGCTCGAACACTGTGCTCCTTGGGACTATTTAAAGAAATAATGTGAGAAACAGCAGGAAATGCTACAGACTTTTTATTTAGTCTACACCAGCACATTCGTTAGGGATGTAAGGTTTCTCAATGTTTTTTTTTTTTCACATTTTGCGATCTGTATGGATAAACTGCTTCAAAGGAAGGAAGTTAGTTTGAGACGAAGTATGTAGTTCAAACATCTGCGATTTGCTATATGCAGGTGATTTATTGATAATTTCAAAGTGTAAGCAAGTTACAGAATAATCTCAATAAGCTGAGTACAAGGAATCAAAAATTTGAGAGGAAGCTCAATGTTGATAAACTTTATTAAGTGAATATATTGTGTAAAACCTTCTTGCCCGTGATCGATTCGAACCCACGTCTTCACGCCCCGGTTTCGGTTATGCTTCCAACTGAACTACACTGACCTTGGCTTATCGCTACAACTTGCCGTTTTGTCCCTCGCGTCACCTCAGTGGTACGTCACATATATCCCCTCCCCCCACAATTGAGAGAGGCTGGGGCACGAAATTGCAGATTTCGGGTCCGCCACGAACCATGCTTGAAGTAGCGCGCTGTAGATGGAACTCTAATGAATTCCAGATGATGTGTGGAAGGAATATCCTAAATTTTTCTCGGGCCTTACGGCCAGCAGATTCAGTTGTAAGTTCAGACGGCAGTTTAGCGTAAAACCTTTTAGCCGGTGGACTTCGAACTTGCATCCGCCTTCTTCAGAGTCGACTGTTCTACCGACTGAACTACACCGACTTTGGCTTATCGTTGCCACTTACCGCTTTGACTTTTACGTCACCTCAGTGGTACCGTCACAAATACAGGATGTTCCAAAATTATCTTTACAGCTTTGACCCTCAATAAAACAGACACTGAATAAGAGAACAAAAAATTGGTTTATTGCATATTGAACAGCACGTTCCCAAGTTTGTTGGGATGCTAGTAGAGCTGCACATGCTCACCGTTGGTTGCACGAATAACGTCGAGACGGTATTCGACCTCCTGCCATGTTCTCAGGAGGAGTTGTAATGACAGCTGTAATCCTGTGCCTCAGCTCATCCACATTCGGAGCCTTTGTGCGGTACACAATATCATTCACATATAGCCCCACAGGAGAAAAGGTCTAGGGGGTCAGATCCGGTGAACGTGGAGGCCAAAGAATTGAGCCATCCCGTCCAATCCATCGCTCCGGAAAGGTCTTATCAAGAAGTTCACGAACATGAAGTGCCCAGCTTGGGGGTGCACCATCCTGCTGGAAGATGATAGCTGGTTGCAGGCCCTCCAATTGTGAAATAACAAACTCAATCAGCTTTTCTAAATAAACATAGGATGTGACTGTGTTTCCAGCAACAAAGAAGGGGCCGATGATGCGATTCTGCAGGAGACGGCACCAGACCTTAACCTTAGGGTTGTCACGTTCAATCTCACGGACGGCATGTGGGTTTTCAGACCTCCAAATTCAGCAATTATGTGTGTTCATATCCCCATGGATATGAAACATTGCCTCATCTCTGGATAAAACACGTTTCAGGAAGCCTTCTTCATTACTAATCCTGTGTTGCATATGAATATCAAAATCGAAACGTTTAGGTTTATCCCTGGGGTGCAGTGCCTGTGTCAAATGCACTTTGTAGGCAGTCAGGTGCAAGCGCTTGTGCAGTAAATACCATTTGTATCGGTGTAGGTAGTAGCCCCAACAGCCTAGAGGCCGTACGAATGGACTTCGCTGGACTTCGAAGGAAAATCTGTCGAACACGTTCCGTATCCTCTTCACTTTTGTTTGTCCGTCCAGCGCTCTTTTTATGAAGCACACTACCAGTCTCTATGAACTTCTTGTGCCACTCGCGTATTCAGGGTCTGGATGTTGGATTACGTCGGTATTTGGTACGGAAATTCCTTTGGACTTGTGTATCTGACTTCATCTCTATGAACTATGCCACACACTGGGCCTTTTCTTGTGGAGCAGCCATCAGGGTCAGTTCCTGAAAGTAAATAAAAACCTTTTGCGTACCAATAAAACTTTATGCATTGCTATTACATGTACAAAAACAGAACTTCGCTATCTTATTTCGTTTAGATTTTATTGATGGGCAAAGTTGTAAAGATAATTTTGGAACACCCTGTATATAAACATAGTATAAAACTTTTTGCCGATTGTGAGATTCGAACCCACATCTACCCCCCCCCTCCCGATTCCGTTATTTTTCCAACTGAACTACACCGACCTTGGCTTATCGTTGCAATTTTTCGCTTTGACTCTTACGTCACCTCAGTGGTACTTCACAAATATTAGTCGAACTTTAAAAAATGTTAATCTTGGAGCACAAGGGAAGAGTCGAGAACAAGTAACAGAATTTAATTACTTGGGTGTGACATTTTGATGAGACTTAAGCCCTAAGTAGCAGCTCGACAACAGATTCCGTAACGCAGGTGTTTCAGCTTCATAATTAGCCAGAGAACTAAGTTTTGTGTACAATGTATTAGGTGTGCAAATAAAATTTAAAGCGTTTTAAGACAACGCAACATGTAATTTCAGAGAAAACAACAATACCTTTATGAATCAAAACATGCGCCGTCATTATCTATCACCTTCCGCCATCGGTCGGGCAGCTGACGGATTCCAGCCATGAAGAATACTTCGTCGTGGGACGCGAAGAAGTCGTCAAATCATTTTTGCACTTCGTCACATGTCCGGAACAGTACAGTAGACAAACCATGTTGCATCGATCAGAACAAATGATAGTCTGAAGTAGAGAGGCCTGCACAAGCCTTAATTTGGAAAGCCTGACCCGGCCCAAGCCGGCAGGTCCAAAGCCTGGCCCGTTTCAATTTTTTTAAATTAAAGCCCGGCCTGTATATTTCTCCTGTTTCCAAGGCCAGGGTGCCGCCCCGGTGGCTCAGTGGTCTAAGGCGCTGGCCTCTGATCATTAGTCCGTAAGAGGTCCGGGTTCGAATCCCGGTGAGGCATGGATGTTGTGTTTGTCTTACGGCACTGGCTCTCTCTCTTCCCTGGAACCAGTGACCCTAAATTAGGGACGGGCGACTGCTTATAGCCCATTGAGTTGCTCACGGTTGTCGTTAAACCTCCAATCAAAAAAAAAAAAAAAAAAAAAAAAGCCAGGGTCGGCCCGTAAAATTTCAACAATTACCAAAACACGCAATTTGACACCTGGTGCACTCGGTCATTCGACTCCAGAAGAGTTATCGTTTTCTTAATTGCTACACGTATTCTTTTACGATAAACGTTAATTCAGAATATTTCTGAGACACTGTATAAGTCACGTGACGTCCGAGGAGGGGGAGGTCTTGTATACTCAAAAATATTGCATGGAAAGAACAGTTTCTATGCCTTTCAAATATTTTGGGTTTTCAAATTATCATTCCCCACCACCGCCAGACCCGGAAATATCCTTGGGAATAAGGAAGGGGGGGGGTTAATTCGAAAAGTACGAGATATCCAGAATTATGAGTCCGATCGTTATACTGGGAGAAGATTTTTATGGCTTTATAAACTGCACCTATCTCTACTGGTATATCCTACTATCGCTGGAACCCAATATGTCTCTCGTGTGTGTGTGTGTGTGTGATTTTGTGCTATCGTAACTCGAAAAATTTTTGCATTTAGTGCACTGCACAACGTTTTCCGGCCCACTAGTTTCAGAACGGGACAGTAGTTTAAAATATTTCCAAATATCGCTTTTCCCCTTTACATTGTCTACAAGCACATATTATCCGGAAGCAATATTTTCGCGAAAATCTTTCGCTTTCCTAAACTCCATAATAAGTATGGAAGGGCATTTATCAGCAACACTGAGCTGAGCATATGCTAAGGAAAAACAACTACAGACTTCCCAGCTAACCAGCGTCACAGAAGTTTTGAAAACGGCTGCCTGAGAGTACAAATGGGGAAAATACGGCACAGATTTATACACAGAAGCATGTTTCTCCCAGCCCATTTCTCCCGTGCCATTTAAGACAACTTAAAAGCTTTTCACACATCTAGAGAACAAAGTGCCGCCGGTCAGAACAATGAAAAAGATCGTCCGCGAGGGGATGGATCCGTTTAGAAATTCTGTAGTTAATATCCTGCCCTGAAGCATGAGAGGAGGGTGGAAGTCAGAGACAGAAGGGACCACATTCACATTGAAAAAATAAGGGAGCTGACCCACCCCAATTATTATTATTATTATTTTTTTTTATTGGAGGTTTAACGACCACCGTGAGCAACTCAATGGGCTATAAGCAGTCGCCCGTCCCTAATTTAGGGCCACTGGTTTCTGGGAAGGGAGAGAACCAGTGTCGTAAGATAAACACAACATCCATGCCTCACCGGGATTCGAACCCTGACCCCTTTCGGACGAATGATCAGAAGCCATCGCTTAGACCACTGCGCCACCGGGGGTGGCCCAATTATTTTGTAGGAGGGGAAGATGATGTAAAACTTTTTTTTCCATCAGCAGAAATTATTAAATCTTATCCTGCTGCTGTATGTTGCGAGTTTTCCAAACGAAAAAGGCGTAGCACAGCGATTGTTTTGTCCAAAAAAAAAAAAAAAAAAAAAAAAAGAAAGAAACCGGCTCGTCCCGTGTCTGTTTTACATTAAATATTGAAGACCCGGCCCGTTTTCCCAACTTAGAAATGAGCAAAGGCCCGACCAGGCCTGGGCTCGTGCAGACCTCTAGTGTGAAGGGGCTATGTCGGGACTATACGCCGGGTGCTACAAAACGTCCCAGCCAAGCGTCAATAACGTTTCCTTGACGCATTTCACGACATGCGGCCTAGCATTGTCATGCAGTAATTTCAGGAGACTGAATCCTTTGCCTGTGAAAGGTTGTTTCCGTCAGATTTCGGGGTTCAATCGCAGCAATTGTTGCTTGTAGCGATCAACAGAAACAGTTTGACCCTGTTCCAATAGTTCATAAAAGAGCACACCCTTCACATCCTATCAGATGCACAGCAGAACTTTCTTGGAGTAAATATTGCGTTTCGGTGTCGAATTCGTTGCTTCACCGAAATTTACCCAGTGTTTTTTTGTGTTTGGGATTGTCGTACCATATCCACTTTTCATCACCAGTAACGATTTTCCACAGGAAAGAGTTTGTGCGGTTTATTCAACAGATTCAAACACTTCATGACACACTCATCCTTGTTCCTCTGGCACAGGTCATGTAACACCCATTTTCCTTCCTTCTGAATCTTTCCCATTGAGCGTAAACGATTGAAAATGGTTTGTTGAGTTACCCCCAGTTGTTAAGCTAGTTCTTTTTGAGTTTGAGACGAATATTCATCCAGCAATGCTTGTAGTTCCTCATGTGCAACCTTCTGCGGGGCACTGCTGCGTTCTCTATCGCTAACATCAAAATCACCTGCTTTAAACCGCGTAAACCAAACCTCACACGTGCTTTTCGGTACAATATTCTTCCCCAGAACAGAACAGATCGATGCACATGCTTTTGCAGCACTTTTTCCTAGATGAAATTCGTAACGAATGCAGTGTCGAATAAATGCAGTATCGCTTGTCACCTTTCACCTACCGATGTGCAAGTGCGTTTGACTGTTGGGCAAACTTCTGTGTCACATTTTATACTCTGCACCAGTTACAGTCACATGACAACAACGCGGGAAAATGTCGGATATGTAAATTAGCAGTATACGTTACACAAAAAACCCTTTAAAACTTATTTGTACACCTAATAGTATCAGACCTTTACTCTGAGTTGGGTGCAAAGTAAAGGGCTGTACAGGAAATCCGAAGCAGACATGAAAGTAAAAGGTACATCCAGGGAAGTAGGTGGCTTGGTGGATTCACCTGCGAAACAGAATTTGAAATGAAGACCTTTTAATTGAGCTTAGTATTTCTTCGCTTGAAGAAAACGTTAATCACAATGTGTTGGGATGGTGTGGACATGTTTGTGGTAAATATCGTGGTAGCAAGACGCAGACCAAGATTGGTGTGAAAACTAGCCAATAGTGATCGAGAAAGTAATATGTTGGATGCAAAAAATCTTGCAACGGACAAGGAGAAATGTGTGTTGTAAAACAAGAACTGATTAATTTTCAAACAGCAGTCAAGTGTTCTGTGATAAATGCAGGCCTCAGTATCGTACATGTACACATTACAGGAATGAGAAGGGATTAACATGCAGTATACATAAATATATAAACGCATTCTTATCACTAGGTTTCTGTTTAACTTTCAGTAAAACTTCCATGGGCATATAAGAAGGCGAAAGTGAATTAAAAATTCCATCTGCAACGACGGTGCATACCATATTTAAAAACGCTCTCAACATATTAAACATTCGTTATAATCTTATTATTTAGAATGTTTCGCAATTATTTTCGGCATTGAAGTATTTTTTTCCCTGAATATTTTAACTAAGGTTCTTTCGATAAATCGCTTGTTAAACAGATCAAAATAGAAACGTGTAACCATGAAACACAGGATTACACCAGTGTGCAATATAAATTTGAAGCAGTGATTCCGTCTATTGGTGTAAATTATAACCAGAGTGGTAAGTTAAGTAATATCCGAAAACTTGAATATTTCATCGTCCTGGAGCGGGAATCGAACCCGCGTCTCCCGGTTTGCACCCGAGTATGCTAACCACTACACCACTACACCCAGAACAACCAAGTCTCAAATTTCCGGGCAATCACGGGAGACAATGAATTCTATTCATCCAGATTCGCTAAATATGAATGCGTTGCTTCGACTGGAGATTCCTGTGATGTGTTAAATTCAAATTACTCAAACTTGAGACTTGGTCGTTCTGGGTGGTGTAGGGGTTAGCATACTGGGGCGCAAACCGGGAAACGCTGGTTCGATTCCCGCTCCAGGACTATGAAATTTTAAACTTTTTGTTTATTATTTGACTCACCACTCTTGTCATAATTTACACCAATAGACGGAATCACTACTTCAAATTTGTATTAGAAGCGTGCAATTTCATAACGAAGTTAAGACTTCCAATATTTAAATTTTTAACTCTTTTTCAGGTCGATAAAGCTTAAATGCTGCCCGCCATTCATTATTTAAAGTTAAGAAAACATAATGCTATTCCAGCACGTAACTCCTTGGCATATCAGAAAATATTTGCGAATGAACACTATACTTGAAGCATGCTGTTTAGCGATATTTTTACACACGCGTATACTAGTAACGGCATCGCTTATCTTAGAGTTTAACATCAAAATAAATTATTCATTCCCCACCTAATTATACTGCAGTTCCCATTTTATTTACTGTGTTTAGCTATGGTTTTCATAATTTCCTTCACAACAGAATTTATCGCTGTGATTTACCCGCTTCTTCGGCGGTTAACCAAGCTCTCTGCTACGTATTTGATGGCTCTGTCAAATTCATCATAGAATAATCTGAACTAACTAAACGAAGTATAGGGTTCCCCATCCTCCTCACTACAAATATAAATGACGTTACAAATACGGCATTATTTCACCAAACCAAGTCCATTATTTGGCTTGGCAAATATTTTGCAATCAGCGTGAGATTATTATCTCAAGCAACAGTGCAAGCGATGGGGTGGATGCCCTGCACCGTGCCCGAATTCATGCTCTGATGAATTTCAGCTGCTTGTTCAAAAGTAATGCTTACTGGCGCGCAAAGCGAAATGAAATATAACGGATACTTCTTTCTTTCCCATCCATTTGTGCATTTTTTTATGTTTTGTTTCAAGCATCTTATTTCACCTATCAGAAAAGCTGTTCACCTCTGCAGGCTATCATTATTCTCATGGCAATTATAACGGAACTTTCTCTTTTGGAATTCTTTCGAGAACGTTACCTGATTAAGAAATTCCTACGAAGCTTGTTCATACTGCGTAGCGAAAGCGCATCATTAATTCATTTTCTAAATTACCATCGACTAAATAGGATTAGAATTCTCGAGAAGTAGTTGCTTTTCGTAAATTGTTGCGTTGTTTAGATATATTCATATTTAAACAAACTGAATTATATGGAAAGTACTTAACGGAAAGTTCACTGTAAATTTGCTAGAATATTTCAGTTCACGCTAGCGATAAGATATTTATTTCAAGAAAATATTTTTCCTGAATACTGCCATGTACTAAATTTCTGAAATTTTACTAAAAATTAAAACAAGTTAGTAAAATCGTGCAATGCATTGATTATGATACGCTTTCCAACATGCCAGAAATAATTACTCAAGTTATGAGGATAATAGCTGTGGAATAAATTTCGCTCCTGTGCCCTGACCTTTGACCCTGTTTCGACTATATTCAATAGAACCGGTCCAGCATACCTCCGGAACAACATAAAGTTTTGTCGCAATCGAACCATGTTTGCGTAAGTTATGACGCATAAGGGCAATGGATTAGATCCCGCTCCTATGTCCTGACCTTTGACCCATTTCGTCCATTTTCAATACGGTTCGTCCCCTGGTAGTCCCCTACTACATACTAAAATTTCGTCGAAATCGAACCACTTTTACGCAAGTTATAACGCTTAAGGACAATGGTATAGATCCCGCTCTTATGTCATGACCTTTGACCCCATTTCATCCATTCTCAATAGGATTCGTCCCCAGGTGGTCCTCTATCACATACTAAAATTTCATTGAAATCGAACCATTTTTACGTGAGTTATCGTGCGGACGGGCAAAGCTGGATCATATACGCTTCTTCAACCTACGGTTGGAAAGCGTAAATGAGGGTTGTTAACTTAGTACATAACATGTGACTTTTTTACGCTTTTCAACCGTAGGTTGAAGAAGCGTATATGATCCAGCTTTGTCCGTCCGTCCGCACGATAACTAGCGTAAAAATGGTTCGATTTCGATGAAATTTTAGTATGTGGTAGGGGACCACCTGGGGACGAACCCTATTGAAAATGGGACAAATGGAGTCAAAGGTCACGACGTAGGAGCGGGATCATTTCATTCCCCTTATGCATCATAACTTGCGTAAATATAGTTCGATTTCAGTGAAATTTTACTATGTGGTAGGGGACCGCCTGGGGACGAACCCTATTCAAAATTTGTGAAGTGGGGTCAAAGGTCAGGACATAAAAGCAGGATGCATTCCATTGCCCTTATGCGTCATAACGTGCGTAAAAATGGTTCGATTTCGATGAAATTTCAGTATGTGGTTGGAGACAACCTGGGGACGAACCCTATTGAAAACGGACAAAATAAGGACATAGGATTGCGATCCATTCCATCGCCCTTATCCCATATTATTAAGGTGGACGTCAAGTAATTTTGCTTCCTATACTTCCAATGGAAAAACTTTTGTACACATTTCCTTCACAATTAATGTGTTCCAAAGGATGAAAATTTGAACATCGATTAAAATAACCCCATATTATAACTTGTAATACTTAATATTTTCTAAAACATAACCATAATTATATTAAAAATCTAACTTTTCCTTTGGTGGTGTTGAAACCAGAAAAAGGATGGCGCGACCTGTACTTTGATGACGTCAGTAGACAAACAAATGTTGGATTGCATAATTATGGTAATGTTTTAGAAAATATTAAGTATTCCAAGTTATAAAATGAAGCTATTTCAATCGATGTTCAAATTTTCGTCCTTGTGAACGCATTAATTGCCCAGAAAAAGATGGCGCGGCCTGTATTTTCATGACGTCAGTAGACAAACAAATGTTGGATTGCATAATTATGATTATGTTTTAGAAAATATTAAGTATTCCAAGTTATAAAATGAAGATATTTTAATCGATGCACAAATTTTCATCCTTGGTAACGCATTAATTGGGAAGAAAATGTGTACAGAAATTTTTCCATTCGAAGTACAGGAAGCAAAATTACTTGACGTTCACCTTAAAGGAGCAATTCTTGTATGTATGTAAATTTTATTTTGAAAACTGCTCTAAGGATTTTGATGAAAGTCGTTAACCTACCGTTTTCTGGTACTAGAAATCGATTTAGCTTGATCTCGACTTCGGAAAAATTCGTTTAGTGGGTTAAATAACCATCCCGAATTACTACGTTTTTAGTGTAGTGTCATAGCGTCATCCAATTAGATGTAGGCGCGCCATCACGCGCTGTTTGTGGATCCTATTCAAGTTTTATGACGTCACACTCTTGCGAGCAGATGGTTGCGATTTCCATCTGCCTCATTACGTCACGCGTTGTGGGTGTATGTTCGTCCGTACGATAACTCGCGTAAAAATCGTTCGATTTCGATGAAATTTTAGTATGTGGTGGGGAAACACCTGGGAAGGAATCCTATTGAAAGTGAACGAAAGGGGTCAAAGGGCAGGACATAGGAGCGGGATCCATTCCACTGCTCTTATGCATCATAACTAACGTAAAAAAGGTTCGATTTCGATTAAATTTTAGTATGTGGTAGGGGACCACCTGGGAACAAACACTGTTGAAAATTGGCGAAATGGGGTTAAAGGTCAGGACATAGGAACGGAATCACTTCCATCGCCATTATGCGTCATAACTTAGGTAAAAATATTTCGATTTGGATGAAATGTTAGTATGTTATAGGGACCTACCTGGGGACGAATCCTATTGAAAATGGGCGAAGTGGGGTCAAAGGTTAGGACACAGGAGCGGGATCTATTCCATAGCCCTTATGCATCATAACTTATGTAAAATTGCTTCGATTGCGACAAAACTTTATCATGTTATTTCAGGGATATACTGAACCAGTTCTGTTGAATATCATCGAAATGGGATCAAAGGTCCGGGCACAGGGGTGAGATTTTTTCCACAGCAGTTTTCCTTATAACTTGAGTAATAACTTGAGTAATGGTTTCTAGTATGTTGGAAAGCGTATCATAATCAATGCATTGCATGATTTTACTAACTTGTTATTACAAGCGTTGATCAGAAAATGTAGACACACTGAAATATTTGGCTTACAGATACGGGAAGTTGATTCATTTCAAAGCAGGCTCCTTCCGCATTAAAAACATTTATTCCACCTTTCCTGCGAGTGTTCACTGAAAGCACTTCTCGGACGCGGTTATGTTTATACGAGGACGGATAAAAAAAATACTGTGATGTAGCGAGCGTTGTTCCAGGCAGTCTCTTGGCATGCCCCATATTTCGGTTCGTTTTATCCTTTACAGTAGGATGAATGAAGTACGCCCTTCTATGAAATAGCTTCAGGAATCCATTAATATGAGGTTCGATTATTTATTCATTATATATACAACGGCTGTTCCATAAAAACAGAATAAAATCCCACAAAATGAAGAATACACCGCTGAGCCATTCCATTACGGCCACCCCAGTCTAGAGAAATAAGCTCGCCTGGAGACCGAACGGTGGCGCAGGTGAAGTTCACAGAGCTGTATATACACAAACCGAGGACCGGCTTTCGGTTAGTAGAGTGTTCGGAGTCAGAATGGGAAAAGCTGTCGATTTATCGGAGTTGGATAGATGACAAATTGTGATGGCACGGCGCCTTGGAACTACGATCTCGGAAACTGCGCGGTTTGTGGGTTGTTCACATGCTGCTGTAGTGAGTACGTATCAAAAGTGGTGCACAGATGGCCAAACGACGAACCGTCAGCCAGCTGTGTGTCGTCCGCAGCTTATTGATGCCAGAGGGGAGCGGAGACTCGCACATTGTTCACAGCGACAGCAGAGCCACAGTGCGACAAATCACCCGCAGCTACAACAGTGGTGATCAGGGCAATGTGTCACAGCACACAGTTCTTCGCATCCTTCTGCGCATGGGCCGATCACCCAGCCGGGTTCCCATGCTCACTGCACATCACCAACAACGCAGGAAATGTGCCCAAGATCATCGAGATTGGACCGTGGATGATTGGAAGAAAGTGGCCTGGTCTGACGAATCAAGATTCCTGGTGCATCACGTAGACGGCCGAGCGTGGATACGCCGATTACCAACGGAGGCTATGGCACCTGGATGTACTGTTGTTAGGCGGAAACAGACGGCGGCCGTGTTGTGCTATGGGCGATGTTTTTTTCGGACACTTTAGGTCCCATTATACCAATAGTGCAATCCCTGACAGCTGTCAGGTATCTGAACATCGTTGCCGACCAAGTTCCCCCATTCATGGTAACTGTGTTATCCGCTAGTGATGGCCATTACCAACAGGATAATGCGCCATGCCACACTTCTAGAATTGACAAGAAGTGCCGCGAGGAACAGGCTGGTGACTTTCTGTTAATACCCTGGCCTCCAAATTCACTTGATATGAACCCAATCAAACATTTGTGGTTCGACATGGAAAAATGGGTTCGCCCTAATTCACCATCTCCCCGAAATATACGGGAACTGGAGGACGTGCTGTTGACATCAGGGTACCAGATACCCCACGATACCTATCGCCACCTCATCGAATCGATGACTCGCCGAGTGGCCGCTGTTTTGCGGGGTAAAGGGGGTCCTACAGCTTATTAGGTAGGTGGTCATAATGTAATGGCTTATTGGTGTATAGGTACAGCAAAATATGTTGTTCTTTCTCAAAGTATCTTCCATAGGATGATAAGCAACGGTCTCATCGTTCAGTCCACTTTTGAAAGCGTGTCCTGAAGGCATTTTGTGGAAGCTGCATTAGCGACTCCTGTACAGCTTGAATAATGCCAGCATCTGTGCTGAATGTTGCGCCACTGAACTTCTTCATTTTTGGAAACAACTAGAAATCGCACGGGGCGAGGTCAGGACCGTGCGCAGGCTGTGGCATGATTTGAATACTGCATTTCATAAGAGACTGTTGTATGGATGTTGTGTTTGTCTTACAGCACTCTCTCTCTCCCTTCCCTGGAACCAGTGACCCTAAATTAGGGACGGGAAACTGCTTATAGCCCATTGAGTTGCTCACGGTGGTTGTTAAACCTCCAATAAAAAAAAAACTGTTTAATACAAGCAGCCACATGTGGACTGGCGTTATCATGCTGTAAGGTCCACTTGCCCACCAGTTCCAGTCGCTTAATCGATATGTATCAGATGCACTTCAAAACTGAAATGTAATACTCAGCATTGACAACAATCAATGCTGAGTATCGTCAGGCGCAACGCTTCAAAACTGAAATGTAATAAGCGCTTCAAAACTGTGAAATGTAATACTCAGCACTGACAGAAATTTGTAGAGAAACGGCATGCTGGTAGACTACACCTTTATGATAAAATTACCACCACCTTCCTTGCTGATTTGGTTTGACGGGCTGTTTTCGGAGGAGATGAGTCTGTGTGTTTCTAGAAACTCGTTGTAAGCTTCATGAAAGGGTCGAAATATATTTCTTCGGCAGTTGTTACTGTGTATAGAAAGTTTGGATCCTTTGCTATCATTTGTTTCCACTCATGACACACCTGAACTGTGGCTAACAATTGTTCTCTCGTCAGGTGACGAGGGAACAATTGTTAACATCTGGAACACACACGATGCAGCGGTAATTTGAAATATTAGTTGACGCCACTATCTCTTCACACGTCATTCGCCGATCTTTTTCCAGGATTGCCCGAACATGCAGTGTTAACAGTACGCTTCGTAGCAGCACTTTAAAGTCTACCAGGCCTAGGAGCGATTTCGGCCGAGAAACGCCCATTTTTGAAATCGTGGTGACATCTATAAAATCGTTGAGTCACCCAAACATTTATGTTTGTAAGTTCTTTTCATTAAATTAACTGTTTTTGGAGCCGTTTTACCGAAACGATAACAAAATGTAATCGCACAACGCATTTCACTTAACTCTGAATCACTCGCCTCCATAGCTGTAGGGTGAAATGCAGACGTATTATAAACAACTGCGCAATAACAAAACTAGAATCGCCTGCCACGTCTAATAACTGTTGCCATAGATACTTCCTTAATTCAGTTAGTCGTCTGTGTGATTATTACCCTTTCCTTACGCACTGTTGCCAACTCAAAAAAATTACTCCGTTTTTATGGAACTGGCTTTGTATATATGTACATTATGTACATATTTTATGGGTTATATCCCATACAACGAAACAACATCACGCTATATCTCTGTGACATCTCCTTCTCTCTCTATTCGCCTGGAATGTCCTCCTCTCCCCGCGACCCCCTCAACCATTTGAAGGTCTCATTGTTCACTCCTCGTAACGAATGTCACTTTGGTTCCACCTCCAAGCATATAAGAAGGCCTACAGAACATCACCATGTATTTAACAAGGACTGTCTTAAACGGTCCGAGCAACATGTCGTCGTTTAGAAGTTTCACAAAATGTCCAGCAGTAGGTTTATAAGAATTGTCCGTTCTCATTCAAAATATCTTACACTACTGTTACTTGAACATACATACATACATACATCACACACACACAAAAAAAAATCATATTCATCACTAAGGCAAATTTGAGTAAAATATCAACTGAATACACATAAAACATTTAAATTTTATAGAAGCCTCTCGTCAGCGGAGATCCTCACAAATATCTAAACTGTGAAAACTAAGATATTTTGTTAATAAATGAAGTCATTGTACCTTTATACTGTCTAAATTTTAGTGACAAGTTGATTTTGTGGGGTTTGTAAAACAAATTACGTTTTCTCAATCTCAATGCTAAAAATTTCGAACTAGAACCTAATTCATCGTCAGGACTACGTCAATGGAGTTGTTGCTATTCAGTTGGAAGGTGCCAAACCATTAGTCGTTTAAAGTAGCATTCCTTTCCATCATTTTTTGTCTTTTTTTCAAGCTTTTTATTAATCCTAAATGAATGGTGGGTACTTATTTTTTCCGAGTCCCATATCACAGAGTATCAGGTTGCCCTTTCATGTCTGTCTTACTTAGTCTTGCTTTTCGTTTCATCTATATGTCTTAGCCTGCAACTAGATTAGATGTTATAAACAGCTCTCTTTAAAATGTTGTCTTAGCCTGCAACTAGATTAGATGTTATAAATATGTCTCTTTAAAATGTTGGAGACACAAGAAAGGAGTGAAACAGTAATTAAAAATACTAAATAACGGAAGAGTAACTACCACCTTACCTCAAAAGCAAGCCATAAAATGATAAATTATTTTATCGACTTAGAATGCATTTGTGAAAAGGCGGAAAAAAATTGAAGTTGCAACTATTAATTTGAGGAAAGAATATGCTGGCAAATTACTTCGTTAGTAAAGGAAAACAAAGGATTCAGTGCACCCCTTATTACTCTGCTTTTACCCACAGGCCACTAGATAGGAAACCTCTATACAGACGTACGTAAACATCACTTATGCAACGTATATGAAATATACATGGTTACCACGTGATCTAAGAAGGCATGCACGTACGTACCTCAAAATATGCCCCACGTACCTTTTTGTTTTTGACGATTCCTGCGTCTAAGGCCGCAGCTGAACGTTACCTCTGAAAACTAAAACTCATCAAAACGTATTTACGAAGCACAATGGCGGAAGAACGGCTTAGTGGCATTTCTTTATTGTCAATTGAGAATGAACGTGCACGGAAATTGGACGTTTCCCAGACGATCCACGTCTTTGTACAACAGAAAACAAGCCTGAGAACCTTCCTTTAATGTTGATTAGAATATTGGTGTGTGCAGACAACCTTATGTATTCTGCATTCGGAATTCGATAAAGGGCTTATTGTGGGTTCCCGTCTTGCTGATTTTGACAACAGCACAGCTGACTGGTTTCTCAAAAGGTGAGATATCCCGGGCAGATGCGTAACTAGGGCGGGGCAGGCGGGGTGGCCGCCCCGGGCGCAGCTCAAGAGAGGGCGCAAAAATCACTACTTACGATGTAATTAAAACTGAAACTTTTGCACCAGTTTCTGATAGTTTTTTCGCGTTGTACTTTGCTAATTCTCCAGTTACCGACTTTGCTTATAATATGTTTCGCCAGCTTCGGTAGCCCTGGTAGCCTAAAAGTCGAATTTCTTTCTCAAAATGTTCTGGGGATGTTAGCTATTCACAAAAATCGAAAGCGAAGTTATATGTACGTTGCAAGAAAAGGATGTCATTCACATTGTTGAAGATTATCTGGGCCTATTCGATCACTACTGCGACTGCGAGCTACGACTTCCAGTTACATTCGGTCTGTTTGATATGTCACCGAATTTCCAAACTCTGAAGTAGTTGGGAAAAGCTGTAAAAGCAGTCACATTTTGCACAGTCTGATTGTGCCTCAAACAAAGAGAACATTGGGATGTGAGGTATTTTTTTTAGATGGGAACGTGGTAACAACCACTATGAGCAATTCGAATGGCTGTAAGCAGTCTCCCGTCCCTAATTTAGGGCCGCTGGTTCCAGGGAAGGGAGAGAGCCAGTGTCTCTAAGGCAAACACAACATCCGTGCCTCCCGGGATTCGAACCCGGACCTACCTCGGACGAAAGATCAGAAGCCAGCGCTTATGCACTGCATCACCGGGTCGGCAATCTTGTTTTGTCGAGCAACGTATATACCGGGTAATCCAAAAGTCTTGTACATTTTGAAAACGTAATAACTCGCAGAGTTTTGAGAGTAGGGCAACGCGATTTGCGTAGAAATGATCAGAATGACATCGGATTTTTTATGAAATCACATACATTTTTACTCATTTTACTTACATTTTTCATCGCCAGATGGCACAGCAACCACAGGTTGGAAATGTCGAGAAAAATAGACACCTGATTGTACCAGGTTAGACACCTCATTGTACTAGGTGTTCAAAGTGATGGCCGTCCTGTTCCAGAACTGCCTGCAGACGAGAGAAAACACCATGGACGGCACTGAAGAGCATGTCCGGTGGTATAGCTGTCACATGGTGTCGAATGGCATCTTTCAGCGTGACCAATGAAGTGGGGCGACATCTGCACACTTGTGATTTTAGGTAACCCCAGAGACAGAAATCTCAGGGTGTCAGATCTGGTGACCTAGGAGGCCAGGCCTTCAGAAAGTGTCTGCACAACACAGGATTTGCGCCAAACGTCTCTTGCAGCAGTTGCTTAACGGAACGTGCGATGTGGGGTGGTACTCCATCCTGCATGAATGTGCACAGATTCACTGCATCCCGCTCTTGCAAGTTAGGGATAACGTACGTTCGTAACATGTTCGCATAGCGTGCACTTGTCACTGAAACGGTTTAGAAGGAAGTGCCGCGGACCTCTTCAAACAAAAAAGAAAGTACCGATAATGAAGGAAGCCGTGAATCCACACCACACTGTCACTTTCGGCTGATGAAGTAGCGCTTCAACCACTGCTCGGGGATGTTCCGTGGCCCAATGCGGCAGTTGTGCGTGCTTACCGCTCCGTTTAGGGAAAAGTGAGCCTCATCAGTCAGTTCTCGTCGACATCCATTTTGTCGAAAAACATGCTGCGAACTCCTAACGCTGCACGCAATTGCCAGCGTGCAGTTCTTGATGCCGTTGCAGTTTGTACGGGTATCTGTGCAGAATCCATCGCAGTGTTCGCCATACAGTCCCGTATGGAATGCCTGTTTGCCGAGAAACATGGCGAGCACTGGAGTCGCCATGTGCGGATGACTTTGCAATCACATCCATTTCCTGCGTAATCGTCTTGGCTGCAGCGGCACGTGTTCGTGGTCTACCGCTTCGTGTGCGTGCTGAAAAAAGATCCCGTGTCCTCGATTTTTTTCACCATTCACCGCAGCGCAACACTTTCCATCGGTCCTTTCCCACTGCGATCACTTTTCAGTGACCGGTAGGCTCTCAACGCAGCACTCGCACATTCAGCGTTGCATTATAACAATTTCACCAGGAGCGCTTTGTCCGGCAATGACAGCATACTGACACGGACCGCTGTGACTTGTGCTTTTTTCATATGTAGAGGATTTTAGGAAAGGAGTGTCTGACCCTAGGTCTTAAACAACCCTTAGAAATAGGAAGCTAGGAGATTTGGGCTAGAGTGCCCGATAGGAAAGTGACAGGGAAGCGAAGTAGAAAGGGGGAAGAAGACTCCCTTATTTATTACTGGGGGGCCAGTACCCGGGGTCCGACGGTTTAACGTGCCCATCCGACGCACGGCGGATATTTAGTGGATCGAGCGTTCGTACCTGCTGGGGATCGAACCTGAGGTCCTTTCCGTGGCAGTCACGAATGTTGCCCACTAGGCCCCCCTCGGCCCGTGACTTGTGGGTGCTTCCCAGCTGCTGCTTTTATATCCACTATCTCAGATCTGTTCGCCTATGGCGCCATCTGGCGATGAAAAATGTAAGTAAAATAAGTAAAAATATATGTGATTTCATAAAAAAAACCCGATGTCATTCTGATAATTTCTACGCAAACCGCGTTGCCCTACTTTCAAACCTCCGCGAGTTATTACGTTTTCAAATGTGCAAGACTTTTGGATCATCCGGTACATATAAGATACAAAGAGACACGGGGTGCAATATTTTGTTATGTGCCCCGGGCGCAGAAATGCCTAATTACGCCCCTGCCCCGGGTCTTTAATCAGTGGGAAAATAACCCACATTGCTTGTGTAAGAGGCTTAACTGTAGCGTGGCGATTGTCTACCAGGAACGAGACCGGACTTCTTGTGTGCAGAAGTTGACTGAAGCATTTAATGAAGGCTGTTTATTGACCCATATCTCAGCGAACTGGGCGCGGTGAATTGAAGAGGATCGGTATTGGCAGTCGCATGCCTATACAGAAACTACTGATTTCTGCGAAGAACCAGAAAGTTCGTCTAGAGTGGTGTCAGGAACGCCGTGACTAAGCATGGAAAGACTGGAATAAAGTCAAGTGGTCCGACGAATCACGGTATACCTTGTTCTGAACCGACGGTAGGAAGACAGTTTGGCGGGAGCCCCATGAAGAAATTGACCCAGCATCCCTTGTAAACACAACTCAAGGTTCGGGAAGTGGTACGGAAAGTCTTCCCTGATATTGCTGGATGGCCGGATGTCTTTCAAGGATTACCTGGCCAATTTGGACAATCTAATGTATCTTGCAGTGTTGACTCTGTACCCACCAGGTGATGGTTGTTTCATGGGCGACAATGCTGCTGTCCATCGCGCTAGATGTGTTCAGTAGTGGTTTAGTGAGCATGACAGCGACTTCTACCATTTTTCTTGCCCTCCACAAAGCCCGGATCTGAACCCCTGTGAGAAAATATAAACTACAGTTCTAATTCCAAACTACAGTTCAGATGTAAAAGTGTAACATTTTTATGACATCGATTGCCAACAAGGCTAATTCATAGATTTCTTCGTTCACTTGGTGCATCCTGAGAGCAACTAAAGCTCCATACTTTAGGGTGTAACGTGCACTCTCCGTTAAAAAAAATTGTGTAGTAAACATTCGATTTTTTTTATAATTATAAAACACTAAAAAATTGCGTCTATTTAAACTTAAACGGTCAATTCTCTAGCAAAAGCTGCGTTTACAACTTTCATGTAAGATAGAAAATTTTAATTATGATGAGAAACAGATATGGAACTGCCGTTCCAACTGGTAGTGAATCAAGAACTGTTAATAACTTAAATATTCAAAAAGAATTTCTTAATGAAAAAAGTGGAACGCTAAGCTACTTTTTGCGAGCAAAGATTTAACTAGAACTGAAGTTTTATCTGACAGACAGTTCAAGATTAATTTAAAATCAGTTAAACAAGCTGTGGGTACAACTTTCATGCATTTTTGCATGCCTGTCAGTTTTTGACTAAACATTTAAACTGCAAATCAAACGTAAATATTTTTCTTCTATAGCAGAGTTCTATCTATATCAGAGTTATTTTTATCTATATCCTCCATGTCTACCCGAATGTCTACCGAAACTAACAAAACATCAACTTTTCTATTATAACTTTGGCAAAATCCTGTTTCGGAGACTTAAGAGCAATTTATATATGGATT
Source organism: Macrothele yani (assembly GCA_039090855.1). Lineage (NCBI taxonomy): Eukaryota > Metazoa > Arthropoda > Arachnida > Araneae > Macrothelidae > Macrothele > Macrothele yani. Next base: position 175,191,114 of record CM077002.1, on the reverse strand, counting down.
TAATTGAAATTAATTGCAATAGACACAACTACCAAACACGAAATAGATTGCAGCTTCGCCCAATACAGCCTTAACTCAGCTGTTAAAACAAAGTTTAAGCTATGCTGGCCCAGAGTATTGGAATTCATTGCCTTTGGATTTAACATATATTAATAACCAAAATCTCTTTAAAAACACTTAAAAATATCTACTGAGTTAAAAAATAAAAGATATCTTCTTTAACTAAACCCAAATAATAATACTAATTATTTACTAAAAATAATTCATAAGGCTAAACTCACTTGTCTCATACTATTGAGGGAACTAAGAGCTATGTCAGGACCCTCAAGAGGCCTTTTCTCTTGTTTCCTTTGCTGTTTAATATCCTTTGTATGCATAACTTACTGTAATATTTTTGTTATGTAGCAGCATGAATAAACAAAAAAATTAAATTAACCATCGGAATTTTGAAACATTCTATCCACATTCATAAAGAGGCCACAAATCTACCCAACCATTAGTTGCATTCGTTTTCTCAGATTTTGTTGCTAAGATGAAATAACTTAATTTTAATTGAATTGAATTGAATTGAATTGAATGAAAATTCTGCCACACAACACAGTACATCAAATTTAACGAAACACAAACATCAAAATTGTGATATGTACTAAACTAAAATGAAATATTAACACAATGTCAGCACAATGGAATGAAAACATGGAATCACAGTAATATCACAAAGTTAAATATAAATTAATAACATTTAGTACTAACTATTTATTCCAAGAGTAAACAAGAGCTCAAACCACCTCAGATATATCTAGTATAATAATCATAAACATACAAGCACTAAACCTCGTTTACAATTAACCAAAAAATCAATACAAAGTAATTCATCAAAGAAAAAAAAAAAAAGATAACGTAATGTACTATGGAACTGTAGCGTGGAGGGGAAAAGGCTTAAATTAAGCCTGACGAGCACCTGATCTCCAAAAGCAGATGTGTCAGGTCAAAACGATAAAAATAGCATCATTAGAAATAGCTATACGATTTATTAAACAAGGTTTTGAAACTCATAATTGTCATCGTCTTCGTCGAAAACATTGGTTATGTTACTGTATTAGCTGCTGAAGTTGTTTCTGAATGAGTCACAAATTACTGTCCAAACTCCAAGTGCTTAAAATAAATATATGAGCAAATAAACACTTGTCCTATTTGGTAGCCTCTTGACATAGTCCATTGCGTAAGAATTTATAACACAGTTTTTGTTTTACGATTGTACAAGAAAATAATTGTGTTCTACCAGTAGAGATGACATTTGAGTGTTTATGAAATCGGTAATCTCGACGAATTCTCCTGTTTTTCTCTGTATTTTTTAATTTTTGCATCGTTGGCATGTTTTTTTACGTGAGAAAGACTGTACTGTAGACAGACTGGCACCTTCAATCGACCGTGATTCTCAAAGATGGGAATGTGAAGCTACGACCTCGGTTACTTGACATTCAAAATGGTTGATCAGCTTTTGGGGTCAGACTCTAATGTTGGTAAGGTTGTCGGTTTCTCGTGTTTCCTTGAAGCACAAGTTTGCTGACCGCTTTTCTTTTCTTATCTTCATTTTTAAAGGTAACTTATTTAGCGCGCTTTCTTAGTTTAAAAGCTGCATGATAGCTTCAATGGTAACGAACATCGGGTCAACAGGAGGTAAAATGAGGCATTCCTTTCAATTAATTAGCATGACGTCTGACTGACATTTCTTAACTAACTGAATATTAATTCAGCTACTGTTATCTGTGCATAGTATGAATTCGATCAAGTGCACTGATACCTAGAAGTTTCTTTTCCTAACGTGAGATATTGGTAGTTTATTCGACCAAGAAAGTGCAGCTTTTCGTAAATGACAAAATGTGTTATACTGAACATGGTTGCATTTCATGTTTCCGCACGTTAGCCTCTGAAAATGCTTCTGACCCTCCATTTCCAGCGGGTGTTACGGAATTAGCTACTGATGTTCCTGTGGTTGAAAACATGCTTGTTAATTCTCAAGTAGGTAATAGAAAGTCTTGAGCCTCTTTGCGAAAGAAAACAATCCACAGACACTGCAGTACACTTCAGTGACACTCTTTTGGACGAATCTACGATACTGAACATTCTGAATGTCCTTAAAAATGCATTGGTGTCCTTATCGTGAAAATTCAAGCATATTAAGGTTGTTTCTGTGGAGAAATATCGTGGGTATGTTACACGCTTACTGTAGAAAGTGAATCTTCTTGTCTTTTAAGTGTTTTCTCTCTTCTGGAGGGAAAACACGATTGTTGCTGCTTTTCCAGCAAAGATCTTGGACTCGCATTCGAAAACAAAACATTTCTCGAGCCGCGATAAAGGAAATTGTGAACATGATTATTTCTGAGTGCCAAATACGGTTACTTTCCTTTTACAAAATATGGAAAAATGTGTAAACACTTTTTCGCGCTGATTTTTTTCTGGTAAATTGGATGCAACTTTGTTCTGATGGAACTGCTTTAGATAACTCGTTTGTTTAGAATGTGTAGCGCAATAGCTGTATTTGATTAAAGAGCGTCATATCAAAAACAGTGTCTGTTGAAAGTGGATTCGGAACACAAGAGCGATCACTCGTGTATTGCGAAACAGAATCTAAGCAGCATCCGAAGAAAGTTTTGCTGATATTACACTGCTGGCCACCCAAAATGCAACACCAAGAATGACACGAGATAGCAAATTCAGATTTACTGAACACATAACAACAGATACATAGATGAAACGATTGAGCTTACAGGCCCGTGCGACTTGCGGAACACGCAGACATCAATAGTTCGTGTGGTCCCCATGGCTGGCAATAACGTCCGCTACACGCCGCGGCATCGAACGAAAGAGGCTTTGGATGTGGGCTCGGGGTATGTCGGTCCAGGATGCTTCCACACGTTGCCACAGTTCATCAGGCGTAGCCGCGCGTGGTGCTTGCCGGGCCACTTGGTTGATGATCAGCGACCAGACGTGTTCAATGGGCGACATATCGGGAGAACAGGCGGGCCAAGGCAGCAGTGACACCTGGTGGGCCGTGAAGAATTGTTGCACGATGCGTGCCACGTGCGGGCGTGCATTGTCCTGTTTAAACGTGGCCGCTGGCAGGCCCTGCAGGTAAGGGAGGACTACAGGCTCTAAAACGTCGGAGATGTAGCGGTGGCTGTTGGGTGCACAGACAATGCGTACCAGAGGGGTGCGGGTGTCATATGCAATTGCGCCCCAAACCATAACGCCAGGCGACGGACCGGTATACCTATGCATAATGCAAGCGTCATACAGTCTCTCGCCGCGGTGCCGTCACACGCGGATCCGACCATCGTGGTGTTGCAAGCAGAAGCGGGATTCGTCAGAGAAGACAATGTCGTGCCATTCCGTAGTCCAGGTGCGGCGTTCAACGGCCCACAGCCGCCGCACTCGCCGGTGGTGTAACGTCAATGGTAATCGGAGCAATGGGGCCGTGCGACAAGTCCCCGCTCCTGCAGACGACGTCGAACTGTACGTGCTGACACAGGTTGTTGCGCAACACTCCCTAATTCCTGCGCTAACATTCGTGATGTGGCAGTGCGAGCCGTCAATGCCCGCCGCACAACATGCCGGTCCTCTCGTTCGGTGGTGTGCCGCGGCTGCGGCAATCGCTCACGTCGGTCCATCCGTCCCTCCTGCACAAGCAGAATCCATACTCGTCTCACTGTGGCTGGATGTCGTTCCACACGGGCGCCGATGTCTCGATACGATAAATCGCTGTCGCGATAAGCCACTATTCGTCCTCTGTCAAACTCCGAAACGTGCTGGAATGACTGCCTTATTCTGCGACGAGGCATCAGGAAGCTTCCCACACACAGGTCCGGCAGCATAACACACTTCGACTACTTACACCCCGCCGTCTGTGCACCCTTATAGAGCTTCTTGGTGGCGTGCCGGGCGCAGATGATTTGCATATGCCCTGCAATGCTAATCGTTTGCATATCCTCTCGCGGGCGACGCATGCTGCGAATTTCAGGCCAATCGGATGCTTCCTTCTTGGTGTTGCATTTTGGGTGGCCAGCAGTGTATATTGAACGATGTTTAGTTTAGCATCTTGATTCACATTATATTTTGTGTGATTCCGGCTATATAACCTTGAATGATTTCTGTGCCATGAAATACTAATTACCAGCGTGTTTAGTTTTAGGAAAAAGTGTTTCTACCTTTCTCTGTGTGTGGAAAACATACAAGTTTTCTCCTGTTGGCGATCTGTGAGGAACAGTAGTTCTTATGTAGTCATCTTCAATTCATACCTGGTTGTTTTTCTAGCTAAAAATAAAATCGGTGTAATCTTTCGGTTCTATCATATTTCGATTGTGTCAGCCTTTTCCTGTGTCACAGTATCGTTTAGTTACCATCCCGATCACCTTTCAGCGCTAGATAACTTATTCAGCTAATTAACTGGCGTGAAAGGGGAGCGGATCGGGCGTCTCACAGTCAATTTGGCTTTGTTCTGGTTTCATGAACATTTGCTTCCGTCATAATGAATAGTATTTAAATCTGAAACTCTCTCTCTCTCTCGAAAAAGAAAAGAAAAAGACTTTCCTGCCTGGTCGATCCATTAGGATTGAAATGTAGATTATAAAGTAAGAAATATAGTAAAATCCATTAAGTTAACTTCGAAATTTAACGAAATGTCCCATTTTCCCGATGTCGTTTAAGAAAACCAAATATTGAAGTACAATAAAAAAAGAAAAAAGAACAGCTGTTATTTATATTTTTAAATTGGAATAAAAAGTAGTTCAGAAGAGCTATAAAAATTACCAGACAACTAATTACAGAATGAACCGAAATGTGGATACCATAAACGCCTTCTTAAAGAAAAATGAGCCATGGCTTGACTCTAAAAAGTGAGAAATACTTTTTTGCACCATTCAGTGTCAAACAGTCCATAATTTAATGAGAAATTCATCTTACTGTGCAAATTACTTGTCAGTGACACAGGACTCCATTGCTGTGTTTTATCAAAAACAGAAAATTAGATTACATAAAAATTTGTCTTCTCATAAAAGTCGTATACGGAACAGCCCATTTTTGGGTTAAACCAGAAGTAAAATAGCACAACTTTTTATTAATGTATATATGTACATTTATGCAATATTTTTTGGGAAGGCGTACTGATAAAAGCTCTTCATGAAAGTGGTCCATATAAAACAAATTTTGTGGGCTTAGTCAGGTCGTTTTTTGAGACATTACACACTTTTATAACGATCGTCGAAAACACAGCTGTTCATTGTGTGGTAAGTATGCGTTAGGAACAAGGGAAGAAAAATGGGGACAAAAAAAGTGCTGGAGGATTTTAAATGACCAAACGATTTTCTGGGAAGCTTGCGACTGCTGAACACAAATCGAAGACTAAACAATTTCCACTCGATTTAACTTGGGATACACAGTTGTATGTTGTATTGCGAGTGTGGGCTTGGGGATGGAGTGGGGGGTTGAGTGCTTGCTCTCCGTAAATATGTTGGAGTTTTCACGAATAGGATGGCTTCCCCTGCTTTTCAGACACTATCCGGATCTCTTGGTTTTGATGTTTTTTTTTTTTTTTAAAGAATAGCTAGGTTTAACGTAAGTGCTGATAGGTCTAGTGAAGAAAGAGGGTGAGAGTGCTTTATACAATATATTGGTTGACCGGTGATGAGTCCTTTACGCTTCCCTTTGGCTACTGCTTTCGAACCGTGAGGTTAACTTCTGAAAGAAATTTAAAGCTCTTGAAAATTATTATACACTACATCGCCATTTTGATCAGGATCATTCCTATGTTATTCTATGGAAAGGAGCAATCCATATGTGGCATAACTTTTGCAATAGTTGCAAAGAAAGACATGAAATCCTGTCATGAACAATCTTTGAGGAGCATCTCAATTTATCATTGTTTATTTACTGTGTTCTAGGGACCTGGAAACTTAAGTGCACTGAATAATTTCTTTCTCGCAGATTCTGTTCTAAAATTGAAGCTGAAAAAAAAAATCGAATGATTGTCTCAATGATTTTAATACATGCGCATGCTAAAGTAGGTTCATTTTTCAGATTTGATTCTAAACAAGGAGAAAAAAATCCCTACCTTCAAGAAAACTGTTTTTAAAAAATTTGAGCTCTCGTGTTTTTGGAACCTTACTGATGTCATTGAATGCTGAAGATTTCATATTCACATGCTTCAGGAGGGTTCAGCTTGTTTTCAGCAAATGCCTTCTGATGGAACTGTAATTCAAAATAGTGCACGGACTGTGAGTGTTTTCACTGACACTATATGAGAGTGATCCCTTGAAAAGAGGAAACACAGCGTGCATGTGGCATTAAACTAAATGTCATTATTGCTGATCTTCGTCAAAGACAGTGAATAAGAAAATATTACTGCCAAAAAGTCGCATATTTTGGGAGATATTGAAAATAAAGGAAAATGTGTGGGGCTCACGTTAGGTTTTTGTAAATGCCTTTCTCAGTGATATAAATGGTACGAAACACATAGCTTTAAGATATACTGAAGAATCAAATGGAATGACTTTGACAAACTGATCTTGGAAGGATACGGATGTTAGCAAAGTTGTGTGCATGATTTAATTTAGAGTTTTATGCGTTCTCTTTACTGTACAAGAAAAAAACAACTAACATTCCGCAAAAATAGGGGACAATTTTTCTAAGCTAACTGATGGGGCAAGATAAAAACTAAAATAATTCTTATTTATTATGTAGTCTCTTTTCAGCCTTCAGTACCAATTTCAGTGATCTCTATGAAATAATATTTAAAGTCAAGACAGAACAGGGGAATAAACGAGGAAACTGGCTACGCCAGGAATTGTAGAAAGCTGAGTTTTCATAACAGCTATTTCAAATGCAGCAAACTTTCAGGAGTTTTTGCAAAACAATCTTGACGAACTGTCAAAACGAAAACAAAATGGAAACTAAAAAAATCCATTTATTATGAACTTTTTGTTTCTTTTGTCCTGCTTGTTTTTAACGTTTGCTAACGAAGAATTATGTTGAAAATAAATATATTGGTACGTGGCGTAAATTTAGCCAAGTTGCACTTACGACATTAATTATATAAAAAAAAAAAAATCAAAAGTACTATGGGAAATTTTTTTGGAAGAAAACCAGTTTTGAATGGACATCTCGTTGAACAGGTGGTTTATTGCTCTGTTTGACATAGAAACAAACAAATTGAATAATTATTTTTTAATTTCCCATTCCTCTGTTTTTAAGAAGCTTGAAATTAGACAAAATCGATATTCTTTTAAAAATAATGACATGGCTTTTCAAAACATAATCTATCGAAAATATGAATCCAGTACTTTACGTAGTTTTCTTTTGTTTGCATTAACTGATGGCAAAACCTATAGAGCGTAACCTCGTCATCAATTTTCGTTTACGCTTTGTGTTGTCGAGCTGCTTAAAACTGTTTGATTAGGATAGCTGGGGAAAGCAATTTTCTTGAAAAATGTAAATTAGGTAAAATATTTCTGTACAACAGGGATGAATGAATTGTCCCGGCGATTGGTGTGGAGTGTAACTAGAAAAATGGGCGCTGAATCACTGTGATTTATAAAATGACTAAAACTGTGCCGAGCAAAAAGTATCACTCTGGTTTGAAAGACAAATTCCGGCTTTATTGAAGCAGATTCAGCGATGGAAAAAAGTCTTAAGCCAAGTTGACGGAAATGTTCAGACCTAGAACAGGTAGTGCGGTACACTGTGTTAAAGTATAACCATACTTGGAGCAGGAACAAAATTTTGGCCTATTTTAGTTCAGATTAGTTTGGGTTTTGCAAGAATTAGCACGTAAAGCAGCACACATCCAAACTTCAGATGACCTTTATTCAAACAGGAGAGTTTCACAACAACTGATTTCTTTGACACCCATATGTATAATTTAGAACATAAGATGTTTGGAGCATAACTGCAATCATAAAAACTATGAATTTGAGTTATAATCGGACGAAGTCGTTTGTCTACAAAAAAAAAAAGAAAAAAGAAGAGCTGAAAAAGTTTTCATGAGGCTACGCTGAGGGAATGTATCGAAACATGTGCCTTCAGCAACTGCACATCTATGGACATAATGCAAGATGAAAATCCATATTACTAAATATTTTATTTTAGATTTTGAAACCAGACTTTATCCAAACAATCTACAATGTCAAATTCTACAATATGAACCCCATCATAACTTTCCGTATTCTGATTCGAAACTCAGAAATGAAAGCAACTCGCCTTTCCAAAAAGGACTGCGCTGGTTGTAACCAGCGCAGTCCTTTTTGGAAAGGCGAGTTGCTTTCATTTCCTCTAGGTAGGTAGTTTGGATGGTTTTAAATGCTACTTCCGAAGATCAAAATGTTGGTTTGCTTCCCGTTTGAATACTAATTGGCATTTTCTGCAGGTGAAATGGCCTTAGAATTGTTATACGGATATATTTGAATATATCTTCTGATTAATTAATGTTAAGAAAGCAGTGAATTCAGGCTATAGAGACGCAATTCAGAGCAAACGTTCTTTTCGCGAAAAGATCTCGCAGACCTATTCCATGATTCCATCCCCAACTCCTCAGCAGAAAAGACTCAGCACAACGTCCTGGACTAAGAAATAATAAATCAGTTGGAGATTCTATCAACCGTCATTCGGGCGGAAGAGAGCGTGAGCAAAACTTTTCTTCAGCAGCACACTCTCTCACGCAAAGCCAGAGAATTGAAAGAGACATCACATCGAAAATCATTAAATCTAGTATCCCCGCAAAACAATAAAGAAAAGAAAAGGGGAATTAGTTGGTCGTACATGTTTCGTAGGAGGCATGTACTGAAGAAACAAATGGCGCGAAAATGTGACGCTGATGCAAAATACAGTCTTAATTTCTTCTTTCCTGAAAGTATTAAAATAATCTATTTCTTGTAATCAGGAAAAAGTTTTATGTGCGATTTTAATTGTTAGTTTTCTTTACAAACTCTCGTGAAGCCTTTTAAAACTAACACGATGAGCATGGGATAATATCATACCAGACAAAGTAGTAGCCTTGTGTCTCTCTCATTTTAACATTGTCCGAAACGACAGAGGAGAGAGAGAGAGAGAGAGAAAAGATTGAAAGAAAGAGGAGAAAGAAAGAGGAGTGAGAGAAAGAGGAGTGAGAGAAAGAGGAGTGAGAGAAAGAGGAGTGAGAGAAAGAGGAGTGAGAGAAAGAGGAGTGAGGAGAGAAGAGGAGTGAGGGAAAGAGGAGAGAGAAGGTAGGAGTGAGAGAAGAGGGGAGAGAGAAGAGGGGAGGATAGAGAGGAGAAAGAGGAGGGAGAAAAGGGAGGAGAGAGAGAGAGAGAGGGGAGAAAGAGTAGAGAGAGAGAGTTGAGAAGAGTGAGAGTTATGGTTCGCAACCGTCGAGTCAGGATAGTGTTAATTGAGTAAGCGACATGGCTGGTTTTAAACATTTTTCCTGAAAATGTTTCTTTCAGTTAAAAGGGGCGGCGGCGGGGGGAGGGGTCAGAGCTGATCTTTGCATATGTCTGTAAAATGTTTCAGCGCTGGCTGGCCGGCCAAATTTGATTTTCTGCACAAGGATTTTTCAAACAAAAACGAGCCGTCATCACCTTTGGTTAGCGTTGCAGATCTTACAGTTTTAAAAATGACCATTTGAGATGGGCCTATGAAATATTAAAACAGGAAAATAATCTAAATGTGCTTATTTAATTTTTTGTAAACATGGGATTAGGACGCACTAATAACTTTTGAAGTTAATGAAAATATTTATAAAAAAAAAAAAAGCTTTCAGCTACTGTGAAAACTTAAAAAGTGCACTTGCTTTTTTTTTAGTTGTAAGAAAAGTGTAACTTTTCGAATGCAATTCCTTATGTGACAACACATTGGCATGAACATTATATAAGCGTTTAGCATAAGGGTATCAATATTTCGCTTCTACTAGTACTGAAGTTTAGATAACTTAAGAATTCAAATCACAAAATAGTTCGATTTTGAACAAACTAGAAATGTTGCCATTTCATCTTAAATTTGGTGAAAAGCTTGAGGTTGATCTGTGGAAGTCAAGGTTGATATCTGTTGGAAGTAACAAACACGGGATTGAAAGTGATAAGTTATGTGAATGAACAGTAATGTGGACTGCCATTGGACAGCGAAAGTTTAATTCATGGCATTTTATTGTTTGAAATGTTTGTCCATACATCTAAGCCACAGAGTATCACGTTTTTAGGCGCAAGCGCTTTCTGCCAAGTTATTTTTATACATTTGCAGGTTGCACAAGGTCGAAATCGTTTGAGCAATCGTTAAGCTTCCTTTATCGTGATGTTTATGGAAATGCTGCATTTGAAGACACCTGCTGCATTATGGAATATATTAATTGGTTGTTAGGTTGCGAGAATAAAAGAAATTGCTAATTGATATTTTTTTCAAGACCATAAAGGTGAGCAGGTTGCAACTACATTAGCAGGAGGTAGCTATTTCTGCCTGGGCTGCATAATACAGTGGCGATATAAGCATCGTGATGTCAGGAAAGTGGGCCTATATTTTTTACAAACTTTTGAACAGTTTCGTTTGAAATTCTCAAACAGTCCGCAACTACTCAACATTAGTACTTGATGATCAAAAATAATAATAATAATGGAACCTAAGGGCCGGAAAACGTAACAATAAGAAAAAGCACCGCACTTACTGGGAAACCCAAGGTTTCTTTTATTCGTAGCCGTCAACTGTGCAAATTTCACTGGAAGAATCAATTTATCACACAATTCTTTGTAGCTGATAACAGGCTAACAACAATAGAACGGTTTTTACAATCTCACTTAGTCGTAATTAACATTCATTTCCCCCACTTTCGCGCTCTACATCGAGCTTATCCTTTTATTAACCTTGTGACCAGCCGTTGCCAAAATGCACGAGAAACTCGGAGGTTCTGGTGTGGCATTCAGAATGAAAACTGCGTAAGAGCTAATAAAATTTACATGAGAGAAAAAAAGGAAAGTTTAAAACAGAGATGCCTTCTAATATTCTCAGAGGAAATAAACCAACGCCAGGTTTAAATAGAATTTGTGAAAAAGCTGTTTTTTCACTAAAAACGAACTCTGGTAGTGAAGTGATGAATGATTGTATCTGAAAATATCGTGTCAACTGAATGGCACTAAAAAACTTTAGCCTGACATTATGAACATTAATATCGTTTAAATATTCAGAGAATGTGCTTTGATGTTGAAAGAGATATGTCCCACAACATAGAAACATTTATGTCCAACAAATTATGACCAAACACTTAAAGAAGCCTGTAGGTAAATATTAATATATTTTTTTACTACAATGCCTAGTCCATTTTTATTTTGGTAAATCAGAAAAATGAATTTTGTCTCCAGCTCATAAATTATCACAAACGTATCCAGAATCCAGATAGCACAGCCTTGTAGTTTAACGTAGGCCCAACACTGAGCCACCGTCTTTTACGAATAGAAAACTGTGGCTCAGTGTTGCGGGTTTACGTTAAATTGCAAAGCTGGTGCTACCTGAAGAGACAGGTGTGTGTGTGTGTGTGTGTGTGTGTGTGTGTGTGTGTGTGTGTGTGTGTGTGTGTGTGTGTTACAGAGTACGATGTTGCTGACTCAAAATATTTATTTCTCGGCATTATTATTTCATACGTTTGAGCCTTGACCTATCCCCTAACGAATACGTAAGGTGAGCTATTGATCTCAAATCTTTCTTTCGGAAAAGTTTTGTCTTTCTTTTTCAGCTGTTGAGAATGCAAGCAAAAAGGCATCAGAAAAGTCCTCCGGTTGGTTTAAATTCAATGCCAGGGTCTCAGTCGTGGGATCAAAACCACCAACTTAGTGCTGGAAACAGGATGCAGACAGCGGGTTGACCGTGAAACTGGTCCCTCCTGCAAGGTCGCCCTATCTTTCTCTCTCTGTAGAGACTTCCGGGTGAGGTACGTATGACCTGGGCTAAATTGACCTTTTGCATCTGCTCCGTCGGCCTCGTGACCTCACTTCGCTGTGTCGTTCCTTTCGTTCATCACGCTTGCTCCCAACCCGGACCAAAAGAAAATGGGATTATGTAGTAACATCGTGAAAAGCTGTGCCATCTTTGATGGATCCGTGCAACTGCGGATCCTTTGACGCTCATCATGTAAGATATATTTTTCGGCACGCACAGATCAATTGCAGCATTTAATCTTAAAACCCCCCATGTTTTGAGACTTTACGTCCGTAAAACAGCTCACCTTTCGTCTTTTCAAACGAGGCTTCCAAAGATACACGATGCAAAATATGACAACTGGATTTTGCGGCTCTTTACAAAGAACAAGGCATCGTTAATAGCCTGACAACTAACACACTGAGAATTTCGTAAAATATGACACCTTTTGAGTTTGCTTCGTCCAGTGGCGCAACCAGGATTTCTTCATGGGGGTGGCCCAAAATGTAAAAGATGCAAATAAAACGACCCGGAGAAAACATCTCCCAAGATGTTAAGAAGCGTAAAAATATTTTTCATATTCAAGTGCGTTTCCAATTATTTCTAAATTATATGTTTTAAAACATATATATTTAAAAACTAGCCTATAGCCCGTACTAGGACTGCTGTTTTTAAGCTTTAAATAAATATTAATATATAGGGGATGTTACCCGTCCTAGGACGGGGTGAAATGTTTAATTGAAGCAGACTGAAAACAAATCAAAGAGACGCCGGATTTCTGCAAGGATGTACAGTAAAAACTTATATAGTAAGAACTCATCCATGTTAGAACTGAAAATTATATGCTATTTCCGTTTTTCAAAAGACCTCGCGATAAATAACATTCTGTGCCAAATATTTGTTTTTTGTTTAATAATTTTCCTTGTAGTCCAGTTGTTTTCGTGTAAACTTACCTTAATAACTTTTGCTTTGATTTTTCGCGTCAAATGAGTTTTTCTCCGGCACGCTTGTTATTCTGTTCACGGCTTGTCTTAAACTGTCTTATTCGACGGTTAGTTTGAAACTTCATACCGAAGCTTTTTCTACAAAATAATGCGACATCTGGTATTACAAATCGAAACTATTTAAACTATTGACAATGAGCTATTAGGGCGACATCTGTTTTCAGTTGCTATTTTGCTTATTTTGACATCTCAAGATTTTAGGTTGTTTTGTAGGTTTAGAGTGTTCTAAGTAGATTGATATTTTGCAAAATGTACAATATAATCAACCCTAAACTCGGAAAGTTAGTTAAATTAGAAAAGTAAAAAGTAATTAAAGCGTACAAATTAATATTCAAATTGTGCTACATTAAATTAGTATACAAACTCAACTTGCCGTAATATTAAAATTTCAATTCGAATTTTGTAGATCGGATAAATAGAAATAGAGTCACTGATAATCCAATCTTTTTAAATTAGCTCGCAATCACTTGACATATCGTCAGCGTTCCAGACACAGAGAGATCTGGGTGTTTATATGTATCACAAACCAATAACACAGAGCCAAGTGGCGTCTCGTGCAGAGTGCGCGGGCCCCTGGGCCACCACCCACTGAGTGCCGCACTGGCATTGACATTGCTCGCTACAACTGTAATTAGCTGAAACCAGTGGCGTACCGTACTACCGTAGGGCGAGGGGGTGCAGCTGCACTAGGGCCCAGCTGCTTGAGGGGCCCATTGCCGGCTGACGATAAGCGACGGAAAGGTAGCAGTGAAAACTTGATGCTGGTACGAGATATTGCCCTTACAATTTCTGTCTGGTTGCAGAAAGACTTTTCTATGACTTTCACAAAGCTCATTCCACAATATGCCAATGAAAGACAATGGTAATAAAATTACCGTGTATTATTGTGCTTATTAAACACTTGCCGGTGGTCAGTTATTTTTGTTATTACGAAAATAACTCCGAGAATGTGATTTTCTCCTGCGTTCTTTTGTCCTCGTTTGAGTCATATTTTATGATAAAGCTTCTTATAGGTGCTTTTAGTCTTGCCAACTGTCTAAGACTGCTTCGTTCACACCCTCTGTCCCGTCGATCATTCACATGTCGAAATACACTGTAGGTTCAGTGGCGGATTTAGAGATACCGCTACGCATAGCGTCTGTTTTGGGACCCCTCACTTTTCCAGCATCCTGAAAATACAGTATAACTCGCCCCTTTTTGCTCTCTCCCACTAATGTATAAAAAATATTGTAATCACAAAAACAAATTGACTTCCAAATTTCAACAGAAATACCCATTTTGGCCTCCCTAAACAGGATTTGACTGTTTCCATAGTGATTTGTGTGTGTGTGTGTGTGCGCGTGAGCGTGCGTGCGCGATTTGTTGTCGCCTTAACTCAAAACCTATTACAGTTATCAAGACGGAATTTAATACTGAGGGCTTTTGTGGTACCCTGATGGGGAGAAAATAGCTGAAGTTAAAAGTGGAAAGCTTTTTGTTAAGGAAGAAAAGTCGAAACTTTCATAAAGATCACCGCTGAACTACAGTACTTTAAATGTTACGTAAGGTTAGCTTATGGTACTGCTTTAAGTGACATTTATGTTAGATGCGGTGTTGAATCTGCTGTCGCATATCGTCAGATTCCACACCACTGACAGTCACTTCCCTTACAGAGAGTCCGATGAAATCTATTCTTGTGCCTCGTAAAACACGTTTTCCAATGCCATTTTACTCGTACTAACGTTAACAGTCTTGCGATTACCTCTTAAACTAAATGCGGGGCAGAGGGAGAAATTTTAAGGGAAAGATGGGGAGTTATCTCTCTATATATAAAAATGAAATTTTGTATGTTTGTTCCGCATACGTTCCTAAACGGTTTGATGGATTTGCACCAAAATTGGCAATACATACTCTTCATCACCCAGATTAAAATACAGGCGGCACGATTTTTAGAAATTCCATCCCTAAGGGGGTCAAATGTGTTTTTACGGAGCCCTCTATAGACTGGGTGCAAGTCGGCTGCTGCGGTATTACTTCGCGTGTCAGAGCAACGGTCGTCAGGTGACGCCTCACTCCTCGCAAGCTTCAGCGGTTCAGGCATACGGGGAAGAGTCCGATTTTTGAAAACACAACGCACCGGCGGATATATTATAGTAAGTATTTTTTTTGTTTATGTTACCATGGCATTTTCTTTGTAAGATTTACGTTTCATTAGACTCCCAACAATTGGCGCAGGAGTCTTAAATGTGGGTGGAGCTACAGATTCCCACCAATAGGCGTGGTCTTCTCAAATAGCATCATGGTTAAGTTGAAGTTAAAACAGACTGTCTTCTTCATACATAAAATTTAAATACAAGATTAGCATTGGTATTAGTATAGATAAAAGAAATAGCTTATGTCCACCGGCAAGAAGTAAGCTTCCCAACGGTGAAAGAATTATCCGAATGGGTTTAAGTTTCGAAATTAGTAAAACAAATTCCGTATATTATCGTGAACTACTTCCTTTCACGTTGGGTGTGATCAGGTTGTATATAAACAAAGCGGAACGATACATGGGAAATTGGAAACTACTTGAAAGCGATGTTATTCGGTAGTACAGCCAAAAATAATAAAAAAATAATGAAAAAATAAAAATAATAGATGAACGAAATAACCTATGTCCTCCGGAAAACTTACCAACGGTGAAAGAATTATCCGAATCGGTTTAGTTTTCAAGATTAGTAAAATAAATTCCGTATATTATCGTGAACTACTTTCTTTCACATTCGGTGTGATCAGGTTGTATATCTACACTCTAGAAAGCTGAATGCGGAGTGCAGGAAGTGCATTATTATGCATGTTTGCTATTTCGAGTTTTTAGGGCTCAGAACGGCCATTATAAATTGTAATTTTTATAATAAAATTTTCATGAAGTGTGGTGAAATGCCTCCAAGAAAACGCAAACCCATCGGACAAGTTCAGCCGAAAGCAAAGAAAGTAAAATTACTTCGAGAGAGTGAGACAACCGAACGACGTGATCGAAGACTTATGGATCCGCAGGAAAGAGTCTGTGTATCTAGGGCGGCAAAGACCTTGGAACAGTGTGAGGCCCGATTTGAGCGTTGTTAGTCATGGTAGGATTTTTTTATAGTGCGATTTACATTGTTACTTGAAAACAAACTTTATGTCTATCCGGACAACGCCGGATATTTCCGCTAGTATTATAATATAAAACACCGAACTAAAGAGCTAAATGTTCATTACATTCTAAAAATTGGCCAGAAATAACACCCCATTTTCTAAGCTCATTTGTAATGTATTAAGTAATTGTACCCTCAAAACGATATTTAGTAAGCCTGCATTTAAGCTAGTAAATTCATACTTTTAGATGACGTACTTCGATTTCGGCCAGAATTATGCCCCAAAATCTTCCCAAACACAACGAATTTATCCCCCGATCTACGAGTTTTGTCTTTTTTTTTTTTAGAAGCAAAATTTAAAAAAATGTATAAATCATTATTTTTGAGGCCCTCCAGCACTGCAGGGCAAAAAACCCCTGAAAAGTAAGAAGCCCCCAAACTGGTCTGTGACGTCAGAACTAGCGGGCCGACTGGCTGACTAGAGACTCGCCGCTCCTGAGAACGCCGATGGAGTCCGCGGTGTTTACGGTGAGAAATATTTTTGCAAGTGCGAAACTAAATAATTTCCGCCCACCACAATAAACCGACCGGCTTTTTCTCCTATATTTTTCGTCCTTAGATAACGCCAAAAGATTACGTCCTTAGTTTTAATTTTTTTTTCTCAGTTTTCTACAATGATGTCCACAAATTGGGGAATTCCAAAGCTTTACTCTTGTGCTGCGAAAGGATTTCATATACCGATCTTAAAAATTAATGTTTCAAGAATTTTTTTTTTAGTCTTCAATTTGGCTAAAGGAACACAGTTTTTTCACGCATAACATCAAAAGCCCAAAATTTTACATTAAGCTTCCACCCTGTCTTCATTCTCTCCACCCCCTCTATTATATAAACGTTATGTCGATGATATTTTTATGCTGTGGCCGCATTCCGTAGATCTTCTGAATTCGTTTAAAGCTCACTTATCTCTGCCGTTTCCCTCCATTCAATTCACCATTGAACATGAAAATAATTTCTCCCTGCCTTTCCTTGACTGCTTAGTCACTCGAGACCCTTTGACCAACTCTTTATCGTTCACTGTATATCGTAAACCATCTTTTACTCCCATCCTTATCCCTCATGATTCCTGTCACCCCAGAAAACATAAGCTTGCTGCCCTTCGCAGTTTGGTAGCACGAGCCCATACTCACTCGTCTACTATTGTCTCCCGCGACTTAGAATTTTCTAGGGTATTTAGCATTGCTGAACATTTTGGTTACCCTGCCTCGCATGTTGAAACCCTTATATCAAAGTATAGTCGTGTAAGCTCTACCACCCTTACACCTGTGGATAATAAAAATAAAACAAAAAGATTCGTCGGTTCATTCTCTTATCACCCACTTATCACTCCACTACTTCGTAATTTATGTCGAAAAAACAAAATTGCTTTTGGTGACTCTACTTGTTGTCTTTTTGGTGACTCTACTTGTTGTCTTTTTGGTGACTCTACTTGTTGTCTTTTTGGTGCCTTTCGTAATGATAAAGATAAACTCAACAACCTGAGACAATGTGGTGTATACGGTATTTTGGTGAGTAACGACTCCCCACATAGTCCCATAACTTACATCGGGTCCACCCTTCGAAGCTTATCGACTCGAATCCAGGAGCACAAGTATTCTGTAAGAACTGGTTCATCTGCTACAGCCCTCGCTCGCCTAGTGAAAGAAGACTCCTTTCATACCACTATGGAACGACGCATTTATTATCTTGCGAAATTATACCAAAAGACTTACTTTATTTTCTGAAAGTATGTTTATTATCGCATATGGTAAGCAATGTTGCAATAATGAAACCCCAGTTATTATACCTTCTTCTTGGAAACATTTGGCAAGAGATTCGGTTTTAATTTAGTGTTTGAAATTATATACATACCTCTTCCCATGTTTATTTATTGTACCCTGCGCAGATCTATGCGCATACATTTTCTGATATATATTTATATACATACGTATATATACCTGCATGCACCGAACTTGATCAGTACATAGCCTGATGATGCATGTGCAGCACATGCGAAAGATCTGGCGTTTTTTAGTATGTGTATATTTTAGATTTTATTAAACGCCTTAAGACCTACATCGTGTTTTATAGTGCTTCGACAGCTATTAAATTGTATCACTATCTAGCACGAAGATATTTTGATATTATTACTAACTATGTTATTGGCTGAAACAGTTTTTTCACATTCACGTTATGATCTCAACGCTATGTTTATGCCCTTTGTGCTTGTCGAAAACTGCAATTGCATCACAAATGAATGTGTTTCTCCTGTTTGAAGCTATGTATCCGCTTCTAAAAATCCTATTTAATTTTTTTTGTGCTGTATTCCATCCGCTACTAAATACGAGGATATTATCCTCTTTAAATAATGCACAGTTTTCCAGCTAGGGGCCTAAATGGCAAACACTTTTCTCGCTACCTCTGCTTCCAGAAAAATTTTTTTCCTTAGCATAGTTTTTGCTATGAAAAATTGTTTTTCCTTAGAATAGCTTGATATGAAGAATACTTTTCGCATATTTTCTACCATTTCATTATTCGAAATTATTCCGCTAGGGGGCGTAAATTTGCCTCATGTTTTCCTCTGTTTCTCGTCTTGAAACTGTTCGATGATAAAATACCTGTGTCTCTGATATCTTCCTTCGGCTACGAGAAACTTTTTATTCATAATTTTTTAATTTTCATAACATACTTTTTTGCCGCTACTGGGAAACTGACTATTTCTAGGTGTTTTATCGATTGTAGAAATCCGGTTGATTTTTTTGATTTTTTAACGGGTTCTATTGGCTATGGATAAATTTGAAATATTTAATATTTTATTCATGTTGGAAAACATTAAAAAAATGTGCTCATTACATCCAAGAATTTGGCTCATTTTTTTCCCATACTGTTAAAAGCCTTCGGATATCAGCGTCTGCTAGTGCTACTAGAAATGAGTCCAATATTATGCTATAATGTATGCTGAAAAAGTTAAAAAACGTTTCAATAAGACATCTAAGCTCTTTACTACAAAATAAACTAGCTTCTTTTGGCTGAAAGTTCAGAAATCGCGCAATTAAAGTACTGTTTAAGATGAAAATAGTGATACACTAAGGAAAGGAACTAAATAAAGATACTTCGCATTCTTTTTTCTTTAAATAAAGAATTCAGAAGGAAAACGTCTTTCAGGGGAATGACTTCGGTGAGCAGGAAAAGAACTTGATTTGATACTTATCAACATTGTGATTTTGGAATCATATTTCCTGTTATCATTTCGGAAACAGTGGAAGTAACAATAGACAGAAAAGAAACGCCCGCGTTTATTTCTGAAAATAGGGATATTTCTTCCTTGATTCAGTTTTGTGAAATTTAAATTCTAAATCTGTCTTCTTCCATGTGGGACACGATCCCAGATCTACTACGGAAAGAAAACTACACACGCCAAAATCCTTTACATAATTCACTGAATGGGATTTATTCATATTTTTCATTTCGTTTAAAAAACAACAACAACAAAAAAAAAAGAGATTTTGCGATTACCTTAGTCCTTCCGTAAGTTCGTTTGTACGGTATTTTTGCTTCTAGGGTAAGCCGTTTGTTTTCTTGAAAACGTACAGATTAGCATGTCCAAAATGTTGGCAAACGTGTTTTTCATTGCCCGTTGACATTATAAATCTGACCCTTGAAATAGTTCGGAAAATATTCTTTTTGTTTCTGAGATAAATACTGTATAAATATGCACCAAAGTAATAGCTGTGTTTTGCTGTCCATACCTCTATCCTGTTGATGAAAGAATGTTTGATTCGTTACATATTTCAGCTTACCGGGGCCTGAAATATCTGTGCTGAACTGCAAAAGTTAACATAATTTTCAATTTAGTCTTAAATCCAAGAATGGTGCAAAGATGGATGGATGTCGTCAGTATGGAATCATCCTTTGGTAGAATTATCCTTTGGTACAAGGCAGCCACTAATTTAAGCAAGTAGATTTATTGCTTATTCAGTCACGTTGCGAAGAGTTTGTGTAAAGTACCAGACACGAATTGAATTTTTAATGAAGGAATTATGCCGGCCAGTTATAGCGAGCTACGGTTCAAGCATGTAGAAATTCTGTACACTGTACTGCGGCTAAGAGAGGGACAGGTGCATATGGCTACTTCTTAGAGATTCTGTGTCATACTACGTCACGTTTATACGCAACTGAGGATCGTAAGGTGATGACCAAGGAGGTTAGAATGGTGATGACCAAGGAGGTTAGAATGGTGATGACCAAGGAGGTTAGAATGGTGATGAACCTCTCCCGTTGGGCTAGTTTATGACTACTGAACATATTTACCGTAAATTCCTGTGATGATTATAAACTGCTAACTACAGCCGAAACCATAACAATAATTTTACACTAGAAGTCAGGTTATGTGCGAAGTATGTTTACTGTGGACCCCTAGAATGTTAATGCCAGAAGTGGTGAGAAACTTTTATCCTGAATCAAACCAGGTTCTACACCTCTTCAAAATTTGAAGCTCTATCTTTGCAGCAAGCCTTTCAGAGGCGATGAAAAGATCCATGAAGACACAGATAAGCTATTTTTGTAGGACATGATAAAGAGCCTGGACGAGCAGTATGTTTGAGAGTAAGGTTGAGATTTTACGGATTTATCGTTCAGTAAGTAGATCTGCAGATTTTGACTCATATATAATTCAGAAGCAAAATTACAGGAATTTTGCCAAAACCAGGGAGCAGAAATAATTGAGGATTGGAGCCATTTTGCGCAGAGGCAGGAGAAATACGAGGAACTGAAGCTGAAAGGCCCTTGAAAGGAAAGGATAAAGAGGGGAGAGGGGAGTGATATTGTATGGAACTTATAAAAGCAGTGAGCTATTTGAAAATTGGGGAAAGAAGCTAAAAAAAAAAAACGTACTGCGAAGGTCAAAATATATGAGCCATTCAACACGGCGTTATTAAAGGCAAGGTATGTTAAATATTCCTGGTTTACATTTCAAAGCTTTTTCGGTTTTGCAAAACTTAGTTTTTGCTGTTTATATCATCATTGTCAAGCATTACCAATCTACTACTGCACGAAGGTCTCCCCAAGTTTCTTCCACAAGGGTCTGTCTTGAGCCAGTCTTCTCCATGCCACTCTGGCATGCCTTCGAATTTCATCCACCCGTCTTCCACGTGGTCTTCTGTATCTCTTCCTGTCCTGTGGTATCCAGTCTGAAATTTCGGTTGTCCATCGCTGGCTCGCTCTCCTGACAATATGTTCAGCCCATTGGCATTTTATGGACGAGCTAACATGGTGTCTTACACTCGTATCATTTTTCCTTATCCACAAGTTCTTCTTATCTTTCCTGGCTACACCAAGCATGCGTCTTACCAAGATTCTTTCCGTCGCATGCAGTCTTTGTATGTTTTTTTAGTACATGTATTTCATATATATTTTCCAGATGGTCTTTCTTTGAGGAGCTAACCTCCGAACATCAGAGAACAGCTAAATCATATGTACTGTATGTATATATGTATGTACACGGTCGAGTCACATTATTGTGACCACCAGCTAATATCCAGCGTAACCGCTGTGTGCAGCGCGGACAGCAGCTAGACAGGCTGGGTGTGACTCAGTAAGGTTGTGGAAGATGCTCACAGGTATGTGGAGCCATGCTGACTGCAGTGCATCTGACAGCTGCTGGAGGATGAGTAGTGGAGGATCCATAGAAAGAACAACACGAGCGAGGTTGTCCCAAAGAAGCTCAATTGGGTTTAAGTCTGAAGAATGAGGGCGCCAGGGAAGTACTTTGAAGTCTTCATCGTGCTCTTCTAACCACTCTCGGACATTCAAGCTGTGTGACGCGTCGCACTGTCGCTCTGGAAGATCCCATCAGCGCTAGGGAAGGCAATCAGCATATATGAGTGTACGTGGTCTTTAAGGATGGATTCATAACTAATTCGGTCCATAGTACCTTCCACAGGTATGAGTGGACCCAGAGAATGCCATGAAAACTTTTCCCATACCACAATGCTTCCCCCGCCAGCTTGTCTTCTTTCAGCAATGGCTGAAGAGTGTTTGTTCTCCGATGTTTCTCGCCTTATACGCCAACGTGTCCATCCGTTCGATGAAGCAGAAAACGTGACTCATCTGAGAAGGCAATCCTCTGCCAATCAGAGGAGGTCCAATTCCGATACTGCCGTGCAAATGTAAGCCTTCTCTGCCGATGCACCTTCGTTAGCATAGGTGCAGTGACCATCTGGCTGCATCGAAGCCCCATACGCAGCAGGATACGCAGAACTGTCGTGTTAGACACACTTCCGGTAGCCCCCTGGTTCATTCGGTCAGTGAGTTGCTCTACTGTAGCGTGTCGATTGGCCCGCACGTACCTTCGAAGCCGACGTTCACCTCCACGTCGCTTACTCGCAATGGTGACATACTGGTGCCCCGGTAATAAATAATGGCCTCTTCCTCCACCTTTCTAACTCACTTCAGTGTCACTTTCCTATCGGGGTCTCTAGCCCAAATCTCCCAGTTTGCTATTTCTGAGGGTTGTTTAAGATAGGGGTCAGACACTCCCCTCCTAAAATCCTCATGATATGATCTGATCTAAAAACATATCGCTCGTTGCTGTCATGGATAAAAGGAGTGATTTATTAGATGTGCAAAAAGGGATGATTATCGGGTTTAGGGCCAAGGGTGACAGTGTTTCTGAAACAGCGCAGTTTGTGAACTGTTCGCGTGCTGCTGTGGCTAAAGTGTATCGTGATTGGAGAAATGGCACCAATAAACGATGTGGAAACTGCGAAGCACCACGTGCCATTGATGTGAGAGGTGAACGTCTGCTTTGAAGGTACATGAGGGCCGATCGACACGCTACAGTGGAGCAACTCACTGGCCGAATGAACCAGGGGCTACCGGAAGTGTGTCTAAAACGACAGTTCTGATAACCCTGCTGCGTATTTTGCTCCGGCGCAGACGGATGGTTATTGCACCTATGCTAACGACGGCGCATCGGCAGAAAAATATTACATTTGCACGGCAGTATCGGAATTTGACCTCCGCTGATTGGCAGAGGATTGCCGTCTCCGATGATTCACGTTTTCTGCTTCATCGAACGGATGGACGTTGGCGTATAAGGCAAGAAACAACGAAGAACATACACTCTTCAGCCATTGCTGAAAGAACACAAGCTGGCGGGGGAAGCGTTATGGCCTGGGGAATGTTTTTCGTGGCATTCTCTGGGTCCGCTTATTCTTGTGGAATGCACTATGGACTGAATTCGTCATGAATCAATCATTCAAGATCACGTACACTCATACATGCTGATCGTCTTCCATGGGGCGGATGGGATCTTACAGCATAACAATGCTACGTGTCACACAGCTAGAAATGTCAGAGAGTGGTTGGAAGAGCACGTTGAAGATTTCAAAGAACTTCCCTGGCCCCGTAGTTCCCTAGACTTAAACCCAATTGAGTATCTGTGGGACCACCTCGATCGTGTTGTTCGCTCTATGAATCCTCCACCGCTCACCCTCCAGCAGCTGTCAGATGCACTGCAGTCAGCATGGCTCCACATACCTGTGAACACCTTCCAGAACCCTACTGAGTCACTCCCAGCCCGTCTAGCTGCTGTCCGCGCTGCACACGGCTGTTACTCTGGATATTAGCTGGTGGTCACAATAATGTGACTCGATCGTGTACATGTATGTATTGTATGTATGGGTTTATAATGTATATATGTATTGATATTACACACACTCCTCCAAAATGATCCAAAATGATTCCACAACTTAAATCTTGGCCCTCAGTCTCCGGCAGCTGGAATGTACCTGGCCAAGGCAGCGGCCAGTGCGACATGAAGGCAGAGGGTGCTAAGAATCCCCGGAGGACCGGACTAGGCTGCCATCTGATGCTGACCTTGGCTACTTACAATGGACGCTCCCTATCTTCTGATTCAAGGCTTCTTGAATTGGAAGAGGAACTACAAAGGATCCAGTGGGACATCGTGGGGCTAAGTGAGGTAAGGAGAAAAGGAGAAGATCTCATCGAACTGAAAAGTGGACATCTCTTCTACTATCGTGGGACAGATACTGGCAGAACTAGTGGTGTTGGATTTATAATAAACAAGAAACTGAAGGATAAAGTTGTAGAAGTTGAAAGTTCCTCTGACAGAGCTGCACGACTTGTTATCCAACTCTCGAAAAGATACCAGGCTCAGATTATTCAAACTTATGCACCCACCACAAGTCATCCTGAAGAAGAAATTGAAGAATTTTATGAGGAAATTTGTCATCTAAATAATAAAGGTAAGCAGCACTTGAAAATAATTATGGGAGATTTCAATGCAAAAATAGGGCAACGGCAACAGAATGAAACTTCGGTAGGTAAATTCGGTCATGGCAACAGAAACCAGCGTGGAAATACTCTCGTTGAGTTTGCAGAGGCAGAAGGGTTTTTCATCTTGAACTCCTTCTTCAAGAAAAAGCCACACAGGAAATGGACATGGAGACATCCAAATGGGACGACAAGTGAAATTGATTTTATTATGTGTAACAAAAAATTCGTCATAGAAGACTGCAGTGTGCTAAACAAGTTCAACACAGGTAGTGACCATAGATTGGTGAGATGTAAGATGCACCTCAACACTAAACTTGAACGTGGCAAGCTCATAGGACAAACAAAATGTATTGACATAACCAACCTTAAAAAACACCATAATACCTTCAAGTTGGAACTGAAGAACAGGTTCTCTGCTTTAGAAGGCCTAACATCGGAAGAAGTGGACATCTCTGAAGTTAACAGAAAAGTAACCAAAGCTCTTATGGAAACAGCAACAAAATTAGCTACGTCTAAGAACAAGTTGCATGTGAACAAATTATCAGGAAAAACCAAAATGTTGATGCAAAAAAGAAGAGAGATGAGGACAACTAAAGAAGATGTGACTTCCAAAGTGGAATATATAGAGCTATGCAAGACAGTAAGAAAAAGTATCACTGAAGACGTAAGGAAATTCAACTGTGAACTAGTGAGGAAAGCAATTGAAAACAACCAAAGCCTAAAGATAGCAAAGGGACATCTCAGTAAGGGAAGAAAACAGATTATGGCACTGAGAAAAGAAGATGGTTCTGTAACAAGAAATAGAGGCGAAATTTTGACAAGAGTGAAAGATTTCTACTCCAAATTATATGAAAGGGATGATATATGCACTCCAGACATCATGAAAGATACCAGTACCAGAGTTCCTCCAGTCCTTCCAGCAGAAGTTGCACATGCAATCAAGAACATGAAGCGAGGAAAAAGCTCCAGGAGAAGATGGAATTACTGTAGACATCATACAAGAAGCAAGTGGAGAAATCGAAACAGTACTCGCCCAAATTTTCACTCGATGCCTTAATGAAAGAAAGATTCCTGAGGATTGGAACACCGCTACAATGATCCTGCTACATAAGAAAGGTGACATTGAGGATCTCGGAAACTACAGACCTATCAGCCTCCTATCAGTAGTTTATAAAATCTTCACTAAAGTTCTTTCACACCGCTTGAAGGTAACACTGGACATGGCTCAACCGAGAGAACAAGCTGGATTCAGGAGTGGCTACAGCACAATAGATCATATCCATGTGCTGAGAGAACTAATTGAAAGAGCGAGGGAATATGAACTTCCATTGTGCAT
The DNA here is from genome assembly GCA_039090855.1 of Macrothele yani. Lineage (NCBI taxonomy): Eukaryota > Metazoa > Arthropoda > Arachnida > Araneae > Macrothelidae > Macrothele > Macrothele yani. The sequence continues at coordinate 175,165,414 of CM077002.1, read as the reverse complement.
GGCTTTTATCGATTATGAAAAAGCCTTTGATTCGGTGAAACCATCAGCAGTTACAATGGCTCTGAAAACCTGCGGTATTGAAGATGCATACATTAATATTATTAATAACATCTATGAAAATGCAAGTGCAAAGATTAGGCTGTTTGAAAATACAACACACGTAAAAATTGGAAAGGGAGTGAGACAAGGTGACACCATATCTCCGAAGCTCTTTAATGCCACATTGGAGGGTGTTTTTCAGTCACTGAGCTGGGAAAACAAAGGGATAAAGATTAATGGAGATTATCTAACCCACCTTCGTTTTGCTGATGACGTAGTCATTTTTGCAACTACCCCATCAGAGCTGCAGAGTATGATCCAGGAACTTGCTGACAAGAGTAAAGAAGTGGGATTAAAAATGAACTTTCAGAAGACAAAAGTGATGTTCAATGCTTTTACAAGAAATGAAGATTTATCGATTGATGGAGAAAAGCTGGAGATAACAGACACGTACGTTTATCTTGGACAGCAGATATCAAGTGAGGATCACATTGATGAAGAAATTAATCGGCGTACAAAACTTGCCTGGAGAGCTTTTGGAAGAAACAGCATAATTTTCAAGAGCAATATGCCATTATGTCTTAAAAGAAAAGTGTTTGATCAATGCATCCTTCCAGTGCTTACGTATGGTGCGGAGACGTGGACCTTAACTAAAAGAGACATACAAAGGCTGCAGACAACTCAAAAAAGCATGGAGAGGTGCATGCTTGGTGTAACCAGGAGAGATAAGAAGAGGAACTCGTGGATCCGAAAAATGACATGAGTGGAAGACATCATGATCAGAGTTAAATCCCTGAAATGGCAATGGGCTGGACATACTGCCAGAAGGACAGATCATCGATGGACAGCTGAAATTTTAGATTGGATTCCAAGGGACAGGAAAAGACCCAGAAGAAGACCACATGGGAGATGGGTGGATGAAATTCGAAAGTATGCAGGGGTGACATGGAGGAGACTGGCACAAGACAGACCGTTGTGGAGGAAACTTGGGGAGACCTTCGTCCAGCAGTGGATTGATAATGGTTGACGATGATGATGATGATGATTACACACACTGCGCGCGGAATATTCTTTAATTGGCCAGTTAGAAGGCCGTGCAATGGGGATAGGGAAGGACACATAGAACTTGACTGACTTTCAACGGTAAATGATCATTTGAATGAGGATGAGGCGGGAGTCAGCTTTTTAATAAACTCAGGTACTGTTAGCTGGTTGAGATCTGTCGTAGTAAATGTGCTGCGGAAATAGTCCAAAGAGTGGTACACACATTCAGCAAGCGATAAGAAAAGGAGAGACCAGAAATGTTTCACTGCCGAGGGGAACGCCGGTGACGCATACTGCTTGGGGCAACAGACGACTCACGATACCTCAGTTAACTGCAGGAATACTGCTTGTACTACCAGGGGGCGCAGTGTAACGCTTTCGAGCGCTAAGTCCAGAGGATACTCTTTTTTAAAAGCCTAAGAATTCGGCGTTTGTTCAATTTTGCTTATGCTTGTTCTATGTGTTTGCTAATGTGAATAGAAAAAAGTTTTTATTTTCAAGAAAATTTAAAGATAATAAGCGTATGAGCTTTTACCAAAGTAAGGCGATTGTAAAGCGTATACTCAAGATATTCTTCTCTTCTGAATTTTACCGTTCCAGAATTTTTTCCTTTGATGCAGCAATTAAAATTGCCCTCGAAATATACAGGCATTTTACTCATTCATCTTCCTCCGGCACTTATATAAATAAATTTTTATCCATGGTTTAGAACAATATTGAAATGTATCAACACTAAGGAATTATAATTGCAACAACCATTGGCTTACTGACATTCAGGACACGGACATAATTCGACTGTTCATCTTCGTAACATGGTGGGTGAATTATTCTCCATTAAGGAGGAAATTGAGAGTGATTTCTCTCTTTGAAAGTTACCAGAACAAAACGTGCTGAAGGTTAGCTCAAAGACAAACAACGTCGTGATCATGTCGTATTTGACCTGAACAAAATTTTATTATACTGTTTTTTTGTTTTATCCTACTGATACGTGTGTGAGCTTGTCATGCAAGAAAATTTACAGCCTGCGTACTTAAGTGCAACGCTTTGTTTCACATCACTTCAAGGCCACTCATTCGACTACGCGGCATGTTCGTGAAACCCTTTTATTTCTGTATTAAACTGCATGTAGCAGAATTTCAAAAAAAAAAAAAAAAAAAAAAAAAATTGTGCGTGCGGCATTTTCAATCATTTAATATTTTTTACTTCTTCACCACTGAAAACTATACACACACACACACACATACAACACGCGCACACACACACACACACACACACACACACACACACACACATCCTCTATCACTGATTTTCATGTCGCACTGTGAGTCGGCTGCAAACAGTATAAAAGCAAGCGATATGTAGCTGACCGCGATCATATCGCACTGTGAGTAACACAATTTGACGTGGGCCAGGAACATCAGAGGTCATCACTCTTTCCACGTTTATAAGTGAGTCATGGAAAAATTCTCATTGGCCGCCACCGGGGATCGAACCAGGGTCTTCAGAGCGATGACCTCTGTTTGATGTCGCACTGTGAGGTTGAGTCAAAATGTTGCGGCGGTAGAGAACTGACTTTGAGAAAGGAAAGATTGTTGGGTGTTATATCAGTGGGTTGTCCATAAGAGAAACCGAGAAGCGTTTAAACATACCCAAGTCAACTGTTTTGCATGTACTGAATAAGTGGAAGACACATGATGTGCCTGAAGCAGCAAAACGTACCTGCAGACCAAAGAAAATCAGTGATATAGGACGTCGAAGCCTCAGGAGAGTCTATACAGCTAATCGACGGAGTACTGCACAAGACCTCAGTGTACATATGAGTAAAAATGCTGTAACCTCGGTATATACGTGTACCATTCGTAGAGAACTTCATTCCACGAGTTACCGTGGTCGTGCGGCTGCTCATAAGCCTTTCATCTCCACTCGGAATGTTACTCGTCGTTTAGCATGGTGTAAAGAACATTTATCGTGGACCGTAGATCAATGGAAACGGGTCCTATGCACTGATGAATCCAGATACACGATCCATCAGTTTGATGGTCGTGTGTGGGTATGGCGGCAACCGGGGGAACGCTGTTTACAACAGTGTACTGTTCCTACGGTCAACTTTGGAGCTGGCGGTGTACTTTTGTGGGGAGTGTTTTTCGTGGTATGGTCCCCGCCCATTGGTTATCGTGGACAAACCTGTTAACTAGCACGTCTACTTCGATATTCTGGACAGTTATGCCCTACCAACTCTGTGGCAATACTATGGAACCGAGCCTTGTTGGTACCAACAGGATAAAGCACCGAACTATAAAGCAAGGACTGTTACGACGTGGTTAGATGATAATTCCGTATCGTGTGTGGACTAGCAGCACAGATCCCTTATTTTAATCTCATAGAGCATCTATGGGATGAATTAGAGCGCCGCATAAGAAGTTTGGAACCAAGGCCTACTACTAAGCAATAGTTAGTGGCAGCATTATGTACTGAATGGAAGCGCATACCTATAGGTGTGTTCCAAAACCTTGTCGAAAGCATGTCTCAAAGGGTCAGTTTTCACACAGTATTTATTAGAAGAAAGATACAGGAGATGTGCTTGAATAAATCATCTCAAATGATGTATGACAAAAAAATATTTACAGATGCTTGTAGCTTACGCTACTGCTTATTTACACGGTTCTGTACATTGATGATAGTAAAAAAACAGTTAATTACACTCGAGTGTCTGGTGAGGCAACAAAAGTCTCTGACAAAGCAAAGAATAGGAACAATTCAGCTTGAAGAGCGTTATACAATATTAATTTTGCACAGTATTGATGCAAGGAATAATACAGAATTCGAGCTTGCAGACATAGATTCAAAAGACAGGTGATGAGAAATTAACAGAATGTGCAGCTTGCGCTACGTTAATTACAGGATTCGGTGCAACGTGTTTGCATGACAACAGTTAAGTGCAGTAGAAATCTGGCGAGGCAATATGAATCTCTGGTAATACAGAGAGTAAAAATCAATCCAGAATGATGAGCACTATAGAGTATAAATTTTACACAATATTGATGAAAAAAAAAAAAAGTTCTGACCGAAAAGGTGATACATTGTGGGTGACCTGGAAAACCAGGAGGTTGCAGGTGATCAAGGGACAAACATGAAATCGAAAGTTCGAAAGACAGATGATGAAAAATTTACAGATGAATGTGGCTCGCGGTACTACATGTTACATACAACGGTGATATGAAAAATAGTTATATACAATAATTTTCCTGAGAATACAAAAGAAAAATAATCTCTGAAAATACAGAGAGAAGACACAACTCATCACAGTGAGTATTGGAGAACACAAATTTACACAGTTGAAAAGTAAAATTACACTGTTGAATCAGGAATTGAAGATAAGAATATACTGTAAAAACGACAAAGTTTACAGATGTCTGTGGTTCGTGAAACGACCTATATACATGATTCTGTACAATGAGAAGTTACAATTTATATATATTGGTTTGTCAGAGGTTATAAAAAGAAATAGTCTCTGACATCGCAGAGAGAATACATAATTCAGCAAGATGAGTAATGAAAAACAAAAAAATTTACACATGAGTTATACACGAAATGATACATGGGAAGAGGATGAGAACAGAGGCTTAAAAAAAGCGTGAAAAGAAATTGACAATTATAAGTAGCTCATGCTTCGAACAATTCATAGGATTCTATACAATAATTGATCTACTAAAAGTGATGTACAATAGTGAGACAAACAAAAAAATTCTGATAAAATAGAGAGTACAAATAATATAGTACAGTTAATGTTGAGGAACAAGATTGCACTCAGTTGCGAAGCAAGAAAAAAAAACAGGAAATGTGTATAGAAAAATCGTCTCAAAATGACAAATGAAAAGAAGATTTACAGGTGTTTGTAGCTGACGCAACGACCTATTCACAAAGCTCAATATAGTGGTGAGAGAATACAGTTTATGTATGATAATTTGTCGGAAAAGACAAAAAATAGTCTCTGATGAAGCAGAGATTGAAGACAAGTCAGCATGGCAAAAATTGTATCTATCAGGAGGTAGGTGAAACAAAAGTTCCGACTGTAAGGTGAAGCGTTGTGGGCGACCCTGCAAACCAAGTGGTTGCTGGTGACCAAGTTGATAGGAACTGTGGTTCACTGCAGCGTGCAACTGCAGTGGTAAGTTCTAGTCGAAGGCGGGAGAGTAGGCGATTACGAAAATGACAAAGTAACGCAGTACTGACTTTATTTATGTCAGTAGAAGCTTCGGGGGGACGCTGAAGATGATACACGTGAATTATATGTTTTACAAGCACGAAGATGTAGGAGCAGACTGCCGGAAGGTGAATAGGGCGAGAAGAGTTCAGAAGTAGTGTTCGGTAGGCGCTGAAGGTGAGGACGGTCTCACAGGATCGTTGCGCTAGCGTGAAAGCGAGATGGAGTATTGGCAATAATACTGTGCAATACATGAAGACATGCTGGACGTCAGCCTCCTCGCCACAATACGGACAGGAGGGTGAATATAAAATGGTCATGCGATGTAAAATCGACGGCACAGGGAGGCGGTTGTGTAAGAAAAGCCAATGTGAATTGACTTCAAGGGGTGCTGAAAGTAGGGAAAGAGCAGCGGACCACACTGCGGAGGTAGAAGAAAGTGGAATTCCAGAAATGGGAAGAGGTGCGGAAGAGCGAGAGAGAGAAAACGGTAGAGATCAGCTGTTGAGAAAGAGACAAGAGGAAGAGGTGGACCAATGGACGACAGAAAAAATGGGAGAAGGAGAGAGGCAGAGTGAACAGAAATGAGACCTGAGGGAGTAGCAAGCTCAGGGAACAGGGAGATTATAGTAGAAATAAGAGAGTTGTGAACAAAGTGAGCGTTGGCATTGGAACGGAGAGCAGAGGGTAGAGAAGAGAAGGGGAGCCAGGAAAGATCGGTGTTAACAAGATCGCTGACAGTAACGATTCCAGCTCGGAGCCATGAAGGAAAAGCAAAACATGGGAGATGGGGAGGGTGTAGCAGAGAAGAAAAAAAAAAAGAGGTTCGGAAAGTAGGTCATTTGTGGAGGCAGGGAGAGAGCGAGAAAGAGGGAGGGAACGAAGAAAGGAGATAGCCTCTTTGTAGACAGGAGGGAAAAGTGTGAGAAGGGGACAGTGGTCCATGAGTAAGAACGAAAGGAGAGTAAAGCGTGGGTTATGCGGAGAGACTATGACATCACGAGCAGCAACTGCAGAGGGAGCAGGTGCCGCAAGTGATCGTAAAAACGTAGACACACGATAAGCCTTGTAATAGGATCTGACGTCGGGTAGACTAATGCCTCCGTTGGAAGGAGACAGGCTGAGTTGAGGTGCTCCGACCCAGTGATGGCCGGGCCAGATAACCTGAGTTTGACAGCGGGTGAGTTCAAGAAGACGTAGTGCTGGTTGCTTCGAAGCCAACCAGGAATACGTGCACATTGAAAACAGGTAAGTGTGCGTTAGACGTGCTCTTTGAAAGACGGAGGTGCAGAATTGTGCGCGCCGCCAGATTGCGACCGAGCGATGTAGGCGTGGCCGGAGAGTCATCCAGGTGACGAGTGAAGCAGTTGCTGGTTTTCCAAGGTGGACTCCTAGGAATCGTTGAGAGGTGTTGGACCACTCTGCTCCCCAAGGAGAGTCAGTGCGGTTAGCCCACGAACCGGTCCATAGGCCTGTGCTTTTCGTTGTGTTTAGCGCTGCTCCGGAACATGAGGAGTAGGTATTGTAGAGATTGTGGAGATCGTGAAATTGTGAGTCTTGCCGAATGCAGAATGTAATATCGTCGGTGTAGGCAACATAGGTAGCAACATGATGACGTGTGCTGGCTACCACTGGTGGTAGTGAAGCAAAGAAGGATCGATGGACTGCGCGTAAAAAAAAGGTTCTATTGCGAGGGCGAAGAGCTGCCCGGATAAGGGGCAACCCTGACGCACGCCGCGACGAAAGGGTATGGGGGCTGTGAGAAGGTTGAGCAGCTTGACGTGGAAAACTGCGTCCCGGTAGAGGGAGATGAGAAGAGAAGCAAAGGAAGGAGGAAAGCCGAAATTTAGTAATGTAGCAAGAAGGTAATCATGAGAAATATTATCAAACGCTGAGCGTTGATCGAGGGAAAGAAGAGCAAGGGGTTCTGAGCGAGAGCGGGCGAGGTGAATTAGATCATTAAGAAGCTGAATATTATGGGAGATGGAGCGCCCGGGTACAGTATAGGTTTGATTAGTGGAGAGAATATGAGGGAGTATGGGGTTAAGCCGGCGGGACAGAAATTTACTATAGAGTTTATAATCAGTATTTAAGAGTGAGATGGGACGCCAATTCCCCAAGTCAAGCGGATCACCCTTCTTGGGGAAAAGTACAACATGTGCGAGCGTGAAACTCCTTGGAAGAGATGTAAGATGCATGGCAGTAGAAAAGGCACAGAGGAGAAATGGAAGGAGGGCAGGAAGAAAAGCCTTATAGAAAGAAACAGGGGAGACCGTCCGGGCCAGGTGAAGCCCGGGGGTTGAGGGACGAGAAAGTATCAGAGAGCTCAGTTAAAGTGGGAGGATGGAGGAGGCTGGCTGAAAGATGAGAAGGGACCTGAGGCAAAGAAGAGAACAGAAGAGCAGAAGCCGTAGGGGAGGGAGGAGGAGTTTCACAAAATTTTGAAATGTAGTAATTACGTACCATAGAACAAATTAGAACTGGTTCGGATGAAACTACTCCAGTTGGAAGACGAAGGTGCTGTAGAACAGAAGAGGATCGGCGAGTTGTCTCAAGTGACGTAAGGAATTCGTACGAACAAGCATCAGGTTTCAGGTGTTGTAGTTTAAGGCGTTGAAGGGATTGTTTTGCAAGTGGCACCAAAAGTGAATGTAATTCTGCCTGGTAGACTTGAAATAGGGGATCAGCAAGATTGAGCAAAGAAAGCATTTGCCTAGTATGATCAAGTTGCATCCTCCGTTGTGTCATGATCGAGTATGACAGGTTTCGTACCAGTAGTATGAGGTGGCGTTTTACTTCCAACCAAACGTTGAGGGTGCACTGTGCAGAATGAAGCCTTGTACGCCAATCCGCGAGAAAATCTCGCACCGATGAGCAGAAGGCTGAGTCATCTAAGAGTGTCGTCAAAAGTCCAAGGCCGGATTGTACGTGGCTGTGTTGAAGTAGCAAAAACTGTTATGGCAATGGCGCAATGATCCGAGGAAGCTGTGGGTGTACAGCATGAATCTGATATTACTGGTAGAAGAAGAGAAGTTGCATAAAAGCGATCCAATCTTGCTGTAGGAGGATCAATGGTTCTTGGTGCACGCCATGTATGTGTAGTCTGGGTTGGTGACAAATGGCGTTGAACATCTACGAGTGAGAAGTCTGAAGTGATAGACTGTAAGAGATGTACTACTTCCGTACGGTGTTCTCTGGAAGAAGAAGAGCGATCAGTTAGGGGATGTAGAGTGCAATTGTAGTCACCTCCGATAAGTACCCGGTCGGTGATGGGGAATACGTGACAGAGCCCGTCGAAGTTTTGCAAACAGCTCTGGCACGTGAGTAGGAGTGCAAGGAACATAAATGTTGAATACATGAAATTTTTCAGCTGCGACGGTGAAAAGAGACTCGTTGTAATAAGTCTCGACATAAGTTTTTCACTGAGGAGGAGGAAAGAGTTAAACGAAAACGTGAGTGAACACCAACTGCCATGCCACCACGCGACAGTTGGCTGTAGGCGTGATGGAAAGTATGATCCCACTGACGCCATTGATGAAATTGAGTGGTGGAAGTACAGTTTGTTTCCTGCAGAAGTAATATATCAGCATTCAGCTGAGCAAGATCCTCTCGTACCAGCGCATTCGCAAGAGGTGTCGCAAAACCGCGACAATTAAGTGACACCACCTTGAATGTCTAGGTTAGTTGTGGGATGCAGTAGGAATTGACTGGCTGTAGTGATGGAGTGGAGTCGACGGAGAAAACAAGCACTCCACGGGACCTCGTCCGCAGTGCGCCGAAGAGTGTTTTCAAGTGAGTGTAATTGAACCAGCACTTGTGGAAGAGCTGCTTCATACTGCTGAATGGAAGTGCGTGCTGAGGAAGGGCTAGAGGACCCTAAAAGGCAATCCAGCACGTCCTCGTATGGCAGAGGCTCAGAAGGGAAAGCATTTTCAGCAAGAAAAGTTGTGAATTCTTCTAGTGAGGGAAAGGCACCCTCACATGCTGTCTCAGAGGAAGTGTGTAGAGGCGACCTGGGAGAACGGTCGTCGAGAGCTGACGGAGCGAGTGGATGAGCGGGTAGAAGAGCGAGATGATCTTCGGGACGCCAGAGTCTTTGACTTCTTCGTCTTGGGGCGAGTAGCACCACTGCGTTTTCCAGTAACCATTAAAGCTTCATGATCGTCTGGAGAGTCTGAACCCGAAGCGTTACCTGTGACTCGTGTCATGGAGCCAACGGTAAAAGCTGAGGAGTGGTCAACATGTACATCAGCAGTGGTTGTAAAAGTACAAGGGGGAGTCGATTTTGGAAGCCTGGGAAAATTCTTAGGATCAGCAGGAGGTGGAGGCATCAAAGTCGTTTGTTGACCAATGGCAGTAAGCTGACTTTTGGAAGATCTTGATTCCGCGACTTTCCTCGAATAGGAAGAAGTCTGTGAAGCGTTGGTGGACAAAGTAGAAGAAGATGTAGTGTGTGGAGCTGTTTTGCAGGGAGGCACGTGGGCACTGAGCCCTTATGTGACTTTCGCTCTGACATATAGTGCAATACTGTGAAGTGATTATCTCAACTCTTCGGCGTTGCTGTCCACAGCGGATGTGCAAAACATTCGGAACCGCTTTCAGCTGAGCATCAGAAGAAAAGAGGACTCGAGCAGTGCGGCGAAAACCTCGAATCGATTTGTCTTCAGGGTCTCTGGGAGCCGCAGAGAGAGTTGTTATGGAGCCAACAACTCTGCCGTACCTGCTGAGCAAGGTGCAAAGTGCAGCGTCGGATACTTCTGGTGGTACGGGGTAGAAGGTCACCTGCACCGGGCGGTGCGCAACCGGTTGTGCTAACAGATGCACGTCATTGATGGTTAGACCTTCCGTAAGGACCTGGTCAGCATGCGCTTTATCCTTAAAATAGACCAAGACAGATCTGGGTTTTCGAGCTATAAAGTCTATTGCATCCTTTGGTAAGATAGTTTTGAGGGCTCGGCTATATTGCCACAGCTTAGTGTCGGGAAGCGCATCAAAATAGACGTCCCGTTCCATAGTGGAGGAAAAAGGTGACCAGCTCGGGAATCCTCTGGTATGTCAATTGTAGCAGTAGAACCGACGACAGTGACATAGGATTCAGGAAAAGGCATAGCAGATGAAACTGGGGGTGTGAGGACCCCAGAAGTTGCAGAAGCATAGGACGCTTGGGCAGACATGGGTCGAGAATTCGATGAAGCGGCTTCTAGCAGTGAGGGCGAATCAGAAAGTTGGTGAGAAGTAGAAGCTATGAGCTCAGTATTGCTGATAACGGATACGTCATCATCTGCTGAGATGTAGATAGGAGACTTGGCACCATCGCACTTGGTGGGAGTTATAGCTGGAGAAGAAGAGGTGTCCATGACGTCGCAATGACGCTCGAGAGCCACCTCATTAAGCTGAGTGGTAGAAGAAGAAGAAGGAAGCTGGTTGATCTGCCAAGATAAGGATGTGGGCATCACCCTTGTCTGCCTCCGCCATCGAAGCAATGGCGAGACTTTAACGAAAAAAGACCAGCTTGGTTGAAAAATAAAACAGTGAATAATGAAAAAATATGGCACTCACCAACCTGGGAGATACACGAACGTAAAGTGTAAATCTTCAATTTGAAGATACACGCAACCACAGAAACTAAAGCACTCAATAAACACCTTATAGCAACGAAAATCACGGAGCTCAAAACCCAACCACTTCGAGCTTCGAAGGGTCAGTGCATGCATTAAGGCCAAAAATGGACCGACACCGTACTAATGTATGTCAATAAATGCTATGTTGTGTTTCTCTTCTAGGTGTCCGGTGACTTTTGTCAATCTAATGTATATATCTATATATATATATCTTCTTCATGTGGGACGTAACCACATTTTTTCAGTTCGCTTGCTGTGTTTGTCCAACTGTCATTCATGTCTTCCTGGGGTTTCATATCTTGCCTTCAAGTTTCAGAAAAACTTCGTAGTTTGGAAAAATTTTCCTTGTATTAGACAGAGGTTGACCGATGTTATGAAACCCATAAAGCTGCTATGGAGAATTTGACTGACTCTGAACTAATAGAACAATTTTCTTGATAATTTGTCTAAAATTGAAGAAATTGTTCAAATATATCTATTTTAAGGGAAAAAAATTACCGAATTCTTCATTTAAAACGCCTAAAACCGATGACACTTTTTATTAACTAAATTTCTGATTACTTATATAAAATAAATGCATTATTTGAACGAAAATATAAAATTTAGCAATAAACCTCGTACAAAATATGATTTTGTCCATAAAAAATCGTCATATTTTTTCGGAAAGATTTCTGCTCTTAAGACAAGGAATGAATGTAAGGTGAAAACAGAGCTGCTGTTTGTTTTGAAATTCAGACAGACATTCCTTACATCTGTGAAATGCTCCTTTAAATACCACTTTCTTATAAACACATCAAATTTTGTAACTCCTATGTGGTTGTTGTATACATTATTTTTTTCTTCTTTCCATTTGCCGCATGCGTTTCTTAATCCCTTGGATTTTGTCTTTTAGTTTAGTGTACTTAAGATTTCCTATTGCGTTTTGTTTGAACAACACTTTGAGTTCGATATCAACCACAAGGCAAACTGAATTTTAATTCTTTAAGAACTTTTAATTATGCAGCAGGGAAACATAACTTGCGTTAGCATGCAACCTTTTGTTCTGCAAATGGAAGCATTTTGTTCCGGCAGATAAGTTCACTATGTCGCAAGTACGAATTATACGCACAAATGCGTTGTTACTAAGTTGTGTCAAGCCAACTTTCGCGACTGCTGTTTTCAACAGTCTAGGTAATTCATTCCGCTGTAGCAACACCACTAATATGTTACATTTTCACGTTTGTCCAGTATGTTTGAAATTGTGACATCTTTATTTTTTTTCTTTTAATCGACAGCAGAAAATATATATAAAAAAAATAAAACTTTTGTCCTTCTGTTTCATTTCAGTCAAATCAAATAAAGCGTACAAATTCAAGCACATACACTCTTTATAAGATTGAAAAGGTGATATTGAAAAATGAAAGCTACAAAACTAGTATGACATTCACACATCGATTTAAAATCTAATACTCTAAAGGGTATGTAAAATGAAACCCTTGCAATTTGAGGCAGCAATGAAAGAAATAAAGAACATTCACTCCTGGTCATATGTAGAAGAGTATGCAGTTTTTAAACTTGCCAATATTATTTATTATCATTCTCAACCATTATCAATCCACTGCTGGATGAAGGTCTCCCCAAGTTTCTTCCACAACTGTCTTTCTTGAGCTACTCTCTTCCATGTTACTCCGGCATGCTTTCGAATTTCATCCATCCATCTCCCGTGTGGTCTTCTGGGTCTTTTTCTGTCCCTTGGAATCCTGTCTAAAATTTCGGTTGTCCATAGGTGGTCCGTTCTTCTGGCAAACATGTCCAGCCCATTGCCATTTCAGGGATTTTTACTCTGATCATGATGTCTGCCACTCACGTCATTTTCCTTACCCACGAGTTCCTCTTATCTTTCCTGGTTACACCAAGTATGCAGCTCTCCAGGCTTCTTTCAGTTGCCTTCAGCCTTTGCATGTCTTTTTTAGTTAAGGTGTGTCTCTGCTCCATATATAAGAACTGGAAGGATGCATTGATTAAACACTTTTCTTTTAAGACATAATGGTAACGCTCTTGAAAATTGTACTGTTTCTTCTAAAAGATCTCCAGCCAAGTTTTATCCTTCGATTAATTTGCCAATGCTATTGGGAAAAAAATTATTTTAAATATCAATATCTATCGGGACCCGCCTTTTTCTTCCATCAAGCAACGATTTAAAGCAGACAGAAGCAAAGAAGTACATCCGGAAGGTGTTAGTAGCAGAAGCAAGAAAGTACACCCCGAAAGGTGTTCAGTAGCAGAAGGAAGTTCATCCGAACATTTTTCAGTAGCAGAAGCAAGCAGGAAGTACATCCGCCGAAAGTTCAGTAATATTTTGAGTAAGGCTATCCGTAGGCCAGACCAGTGTTGAATTATGTATTTTTTTTTTTGTTTTTAAACAAAGCATTTATTCGGTTTCTAAGAATTTCCAGCAGGAGTTGGTAGCACGACACTTAGGGTTAGCAATTTAAAGATCTTGGCCCTAAAACACAAGGTCGATAAAAGTGAAGATTGTGCTTATCCCGCACTTCCGGTAGCTATGTGCCAGGAGTAAACTTTGTTGTGACCTCACTTGCCTTGGACCTCTCGTGGCTCGGTATACCTGAAGCTGTCCGTTTTCTAAACACAGGAATTTCAGAATCTGTTGAGATTACTTGTGCTTGCGAAAAAGCAGTACGAATTTCTTTCATACATCGAACGTCTTATCCGAATTGGAACAGGAACGGTTTAACAGTTTGCATGCTTACTTCTGTTATAAACTTTCTTGCAAATGATGAGGTGAATGAAAATGAAATTATTGCATCACCGACAAGAATAACATACAGTTGGGATTACATCACATAATGACTGCATATCGTACCAAGATCTGAAATACCTCGCTGAGTATGCTGTCTTCAAATATCAGACATGCCCTGTTCTGGAAGATCAAAGACCGGAACATTTTGGGATCAAGTGTTATCACAAGAGGAACTTTAAAACACCCGTCTAAAGAGAGGATGAACCAGGTCATTCATCTGGAAAAAATATTTCAAAAAAATTCAATCTGAAAGGTAAAAATGACGAAATATTTCGAAAAATTCAATCTAAAAGAGGAAGAATGGCGAAAACTGTGCGACTGCTTATAGCCAACTGAGTTTCTCACAGTGATCGTTACCTCCCCCCCCGCCCCCTCATGAAAACTGTTACCAGAGGAATACATAAAATGATGAGGTAGAGTGTTTATTACCTTACGTTCAATAATGTCGCGATTTTTACAGTCGCCAAAATTTAATGATTTAGATATGAAAAATAAAAAATGAGTATTTAAAATTTTATCCTTTACATGAATATACACTATCTACCAACAAGTAATTGGACACTTGTGATAGCAAAGGAAAACGAAGTTTATTCACCTTCAATAGTTGGTGGAGCCTCCACGAGCGGTGATTACAGCTGCGACCCTCCGGGGCGTACTCTCAACCAGGCGTTGTACGACGGCTAGCGGTATTTTCTTCCACTCGGCATGGAGAAGACAGGTCAGTTCCTTCACCGATTTTGGACGGTGGAGGCACCCCTTAAGTCGACGCTCCAACTCGTCCCAGAGCTCGATAGGGTTAAGGTCCGGGCTCTGCGCAGTCCAGTCCATTCGATTAGCCCCATTGTCACCATACCAAGCCATGGTGGACCTCGCAACATGACAGGAGGCATTGTCATCCTGAAAGTAACATGGGTCCACCTCGTAAAACTGCCACAACGTAGGAAGCGCATGGTCCTCCAAAATGGTGCAGTAGATCTCGGCGTTGAGTCTACCAGGAATTGCGACCAAGGGTCCCGTGCCATACCAGGAAGAAACACCCCCATAGCATGATTCCACCGCCGCCGAACTTCACAGTTGGCACAATAGATTCCGGCAGAAGGCGTTCTCCAGGCAGACGCCAAACCCAGACCCTGCCATCCGAACGGTAGAGGGTGAACCTTGATTCGTCGCTCCAGAGACAACCTGTTTCCACTGTTCAACGGTCCACTGTCGACGTTCTTTGCACCACGTTAGCCGAGCAGCGCTATGGACTTGGTGATCAAAGGCTTGTGGGCGGCAGAACGTCCATGATAACCAAGCACATGGGCTTCCTTACGGATGGTATTCATCGAAAGAACACTCCCGGATGCCCGTTGAAACTCCTCGCGGATGTGGCCCATCGATTTGGTGCGGTTTTTCCGAATTTCTCTGGCCAGCACCCGTCTGTCTCTAACTCCCAGTTTTGTGGGTCTGCCGGGTCGGGGCACATTGCGACAGTCACCTCTCATCTTCCACTTGCCAATCACGTAGGCCACTGTCGATTTTGGGTACTTCAACTAGCTGGATATGTCACGTATGGATCGGCCATTTCTGTGATATCCGACGATTACACCTTTCTCGGCCGCCGCGGTGGTCTAAGCGATGGCCTCTGATCATTCGTCTGAACGGGGTCCGGGTTCGAATCCCGGTGAGGCATGGATGTTGGGTTTGTCTTACGGCACTGGCTCTCTCCCTTCTCTGGAACCAGTGACTCTAAATTAGGGACGGGCGACTGCTTATAGCCCATTGAGTTGCTCACGGTGGTCGTTAAACCTCCAATCCAAAAAAAAACCTAAAAAACACCTTTCTCGAAATCGGAGGGCTCCCGAACTGCGTGACATCTTGCATGCGACTGGTTGCGTTGTTGTTTCCCACACGATATTTAACGGCGGCGGCCGTGACTTGTATCAGGACCGCAGATATCGTCGATTGCAGGGGTTTCCAGTTACTTGTTGGTAGATAGTGTAGTTGTAAATACAGTAAACCAGTTCAATAGCGGACCCCCTTGGACCTCAAAATTTATCTGGTTTTCGGGAGATTTACTTCTGAATCCACATAAGCTCGCAAAACAAAAACCTTCATACCAAATATTTACATAAAATATATATAATTGGAATGATCTACTTTGATTAAATGTTCTAGGAGTTTTGCTGTTGTTTCTCAGTGGGAAAGTATACAGTACATGTGACTACATAAGTACATTTACAGGATTTTCATCTTAAAATACAGTGCGTAAAATGTACGTATTTCGATGCATGTTGCAGTACACAAACGCAGCACTTAAATATGATACACCCTGAGTTTTGGAATGTAAGTAAGTACGGCTCATTATTTAATTAAATCATTCAGAAATTCTTTTTTACAAAAAAAATTATAAGAGCAGGTTTTTTTTTCTGCAATTCGCAGCCTGTTTCCCAATATGCATTTTTAAATTCGTCCGTAGTTGATCCCTCCCTATCACTATTGTTTACAAAACAACTTTTGGAAGTCCACTACGATTTAAGTCTTTAAAAAATCGCACACTTTTCCTACAATTGCATCTCATACTTGCCCCAGCAAATCCTTTTCTTTCGATGTTTGCAAAGCAGTGAAATCGCGCACATCGTCGTTTTTGCCTGTTCGATGCACAGCTTTTTATCGACCGAAATGCAAACTTCTGCTTTCCTGGAAATTACGGATTCAATTTGCACCAATCTCGGTTTTGTGAACTTCAACATTCTTGTTTTCGTTAGCGCTGGTGATTTTCTCTTTTTCTCGAAAGTTCAATTATTTCTGTTTTACCTATTTTGAAGTCAAGATATCATGTTCTCGTGCGGAATGAGTCAATCATAAAAGCGTAAGGTAGCAATTTTAAAAGCACGTTAATTAAAACACTACGTAGGCTTCCGATGAAGTGAAGAACTTATTTAATGTATAAGTTAAAATATTAAAAATAAAGCCATAAGAACTTTCAGTCTTCCTAAAGATCATCATCGGATGGAAGTACTGAAGCTTTTTTAATCTTTTAACTTAAACATTAAATAAGTTCTTCACTTCATCGGAGGTCTACGTAGTGTTTTAATTATCGTGCTTTTAAGATTGCTACCTTAAGCTTTTATGATTGACTACTTTGAAGCGTTCGGAAAGCATCCTCGCACTCAAATTTTTCTTTTCAGCCACATTTAAAACTTTAATTTTTTTCTTTCAACGTTAGTCACTTTTTTTTCTGTCGCCATTTTCAAAACTAATAAATTATTCGAACAAATATTTCGTACCTTCGCTACGAGCTACAAAGCTCAAAATCACATTGCAAGTGGAAGGGGTAGTGAACTGAATCATTTTCAGAAAGATGTGTTAATGTGAAATCAAAGCTGATCTTTTCTTAGAAGTGTTTGTCCACATCTAACTAAAGATCGGACATATTAAAGCCATAGACAAGTATATACATATGTAATGAGGATTGGCTGAACATAAAGGAACTCTGATTTCGGCCAAAGAAACTCAAGATCTTCGTGATAAAGAATTGCCGATTTTTTCCCCTTGAACGTTCACGTCTCTAATTTTCATATGGCCAAGATTACTGTCCATTATTCGGACTGTTCGCTATTTGGAGGTATCTGTACAGAACCGATAATGCTTCCTGTACTGAGGATCACAAATCTCTCCCCTAAATGGAGGTGTCTACTATTTGGAGTGTCCGTTAAGGCTATTTTACTGCAAAAACGGAGTATTTAATAGCGCACTTCGTTTTCAGCTGCTTTTAAATAGTAAATCCGCTGAATGTTGCCGATGCTTTTTTAGTTTTTCAACTTACAGAATTTTCTGAAACGTTGCACGTAATGGTGGCTACTCCAGCACATGTTACGATGTCATCACATTTTCAATAGAGTTCCTCCCCAGTGGCTCGCTACCACATACTAAAATTTCATCGAAATCGAACCATCATGTGTTGAAATATTTTTTGCATAAACTCCGGCTGAGAGGTTTCAGTCCCTGTTTGAGTTCGAAATTGCTGATAACGCTTCTTTTACCAGTGTTTCAGTTTTAGTCCCTGTTTGAGTTCGAAATTGCTGATAACGCTTCTTTTACCAGTGTTTCAGTTTTAGTCCCTGTTTGAGTTCGAAATTGCTGATAACGCTTCTTTTACCAGAGTTTCAGTTTGGACCTTAGGTCCACTGATTCAGATGTGTGAGAGGTTTCAGTTTTAGTTCCTGTTTGAGTTCGAAATTGCTGATATCGCTTCTTTTACCAGTGTTTCAGTTTTCTGTCACTCTGTTTTAGGGTTCTATTTTCAGGCTATCCGAGATCACCCTTCTAAATCTTTTAGGAATGCACATTCGCCAGTCTGAGTTATGTTTCCCCGACACAGAGACTGAGTGACAGTTATTACATAAGTTTTACCTTCTTACCGACTTAGGCAGGGCTTCTTTTTTGGACTTTCGTCGTATAGTCGCCCTTGGCCTATTGTCAGCTAAGGCTATAGTAGGTAATCCGCCGTGCTGGTTCTTTGCAAATGCCTGGCAATGGAAATACCTTTCACTACGTTTGCGGAATTTTGCACCTGGCCTGGTGTTTGCTTTCTGATCTTCCCACGCAAAGGAAAAGCAAGTAAAAAAAGAAAACAGTAAATCTTTATGCTACCTGGGGCGGAATAATACCTCCTGCAAACCCAATCAGGGATTACTCAATTAGAAATGTTAATTAACATAATTAATAAAATTAATTAGGTAATTAAATCTCGAATTTGGGTATTTCTTTATCTGAAGCAATGTGCCTGAAATTAGAAGAATTTTCGCGGCAACACATGTCCGAAGGAGACGAGCCGAGCCAACTTTGTGTCTGTTAACCCTCAGATACACCAACCTTGAATAACCACGAAATGAAGCTCCAGGTCATCACAATTCCTCCTCCAAACTACGCTGTTGGCATCAGGGGCGGTGGAAGACTTTGTGCAGAGAGTACAGTGCATCGGGACCTCGCTGCTAAGGGGGTCTCAAGCCTCAAAATTCTTTTAGAGTATTATGTAAACTGCCTGTGGAAAATTGTTTATAAGAAAAGAGAAAGAAATGCAGCTGGATTGATGTTTCGTATAAATACAATGCTATCTCAGTTAGATAACAGGTATGTTATTTTAAAAAGTGCACAATAAATATGCATTCCTTACCTAAATAAGCTATGCTCCTATAAAGATATGTTAACATCAGCTAAAGAATTCATTAATTTTAGTAACGTCGTATCAGGTCTATTAGATGAGTTACAAATTATAAATAAAATCTTCTAGCGGACAGCCAAAGGCATTTCAAGATCGTAAAGAGCTTCAACACAATTTATATCCAATTAGACTATCCATTTTATAAAAAACTATTTTAGAAATATCTCATAACATTCAAGTCTTTATGTGAAGTCCTTTTTCTCGACTTTTCAGTGAGGATTTTTTTGTTCAGGGCAAAAACTGGGAAAATGCTACAAAGTATTGAAACTGAAGTAAGCTGACAAAAACTGGCTCGGATAAACCTTTAGAAAATGCTAGAAAAAGCATATGCTCCCAGTATTTACACAGATGTTGGAATTCCCATGAATTTAAGCTGGCAGCCCCTAAAGCCGAGTGGTCAGAGGCCTTGCTTTCTTGCTAGTCATACAACTTTGCGTTGCGGATGAGGCATGGGTGGTTTACATGTCTCTGGGTCCAAATTAGGGACAACTACTGTTTATAGCCCTAGTTGCTCGTGATGCTCGTCAAACTCCAACAAATAATCTAAGCAGAGCTGACGAGTCACTGAAATTTGTTCCAACTCGGAGACTCTTTGTTAAAAGACAGTTCTAACTTTCTTAAACAGGAAGAATTGAAGCCCGATAGAGCAG
This sequence comes from Macrothele yani, assembly GCA_039090855.1. Classification (NCBI taxonomy): domain Eukaryota; kingdom Metazoa; phylum Arthropoda; class Arachnida; order Araneae; family Macrothelidae; genus Macrothele; species Macrothele yani. The sequence goes on along the minus strand of CM077002.1, from coordinate 175,145,847 downwards.
AGTGCCATATAGCGGAGTAGCTGATCACTGGTAAACAAGGTGCAAAGGAAACAAAAGGAATGAAAAAACGAAACAAGCAAACAAAAAAACCCAAAAAACAACAGGCAAAAAAAAAAAAAAAAAAAAAAAAAAAAACCACTGCTCTGGCTCAAAAGATTCTTAACGATTCAGTTACTTCTTACTGAAAACAACCAAGTGATTTCTCGTGCATCAACCAAACTTCTCAACGAAAATGTTTCTGAGGAGTTACCTGCGACATCACGTAGTAGACTTACAAAGATAAATAAAGACCAATGTACTATGTGAACCGAAATCAAGGGATGTAGTGTGTAGTATCCGTACATGATTTTATATCATTCTTTTTATTCTTTCTTGATCATCATACGTTTGAGTTTGCGAAGTCACCGAGCTTTCAAATTTCGAACAGTTTCTCTTTGTCAGTTATTCACCTTGAAAAAGTTCCCAGAAGGAGCGCAAAAGGTTGGTAGCTGTACAAATGGTCTGTTGCCCAAAGAAACTATAATTTTAATTTAGGTATTTGTATTTTTATCTAAATTAAGTGCCGTCACGATGGCGCAGTGGTCTAAGTGCTGGCTTCTGATCATTCGCCCGTGATGGGTCCGGGTTCTAATCCCGGTGAGTTACGGATGTTGTGTTTGTCTTACGGCACTGGCTCTCTTCCTTCCCTGGAGCCAGTGGCCCTAAATTAGGGACGGACGACTGCTTATAGCTCTTCGAGTTGCTCACGATGGTCGTTAAACCTTCAATAAAAAAAAATAGGCCAAGACATTTTGTTTTCGTGGCAAAGAGTTTCGTGTGCAACATACTTCCTACCAGAGCTAAAGATGAGAAAAAAAGACACTGAAAAATCATAAACGCAGTTAATACAATATAGGTTAGAAGTTATTTCCTCTATTTAGAGGTGCTTATCTCAGTTTTTACTTTGTTCGTTCCTATAACCTGTCCGTATGTTCGCTTGTTTAAAGGATTTAATTTATCACATCTGTCATTATTATTTACCTCCTTTTTTGCTCTGGACCACCTTTTTTTCTTGTATTTTGACCCTAACGTGGGTATTATTCTTTTTTTTTTTTTTTTTCGTTTGCATGACTTTGAGTCTTATTCTATGCTGGACAGAAGTTTGGAAAAAGGAATCATTTTGATGCTTACTCAATAGAAATTTAGTCCGACATTTTAAAAACTTTTCTCAGTTTCCATTGGCATGATTTAAAATTTAATCATTATACAGGGTGATTGTAAACTCCTTCAACAAAACAAGAAGTGTAATAGTACACATCAAGACGAACAATGTGAAAATCCTCCAAATACGTGGCTCTTTCCACGTTCCAGAAACACATAGCAACCGAAAAATTGTTATTCTGTAACCGCCGGGGACAGTATACAATTTTTCAGGCGGTGACCGAATAAGAATTTTTCGGCTGCTATGTATTTCTGGAACGTGGAAAGAGCGATGTATTTGTTTATTTATTTATGTAAGACGAACAATATTTGCAAAGGAACCTAGGGCCGCATTCCACTCCTAGTGCCAGAAAAGAGCACGTTCAAAACACGTCCAGCAGGAACACGGAGTTCCAACCAGTGCATGAGAAGCAGAAGATGCAAATCAGGTGCGCTGAACACGTGCGTAGACGATGAGTAGCAAACATTTAAAAACGCAGCCGAACCCGTTCAGCGATCTTAACGAGCCACGGATGGCTTAGTGGTTAGTGTTTCAGACTGTCGATGCTGGGTCCCCAGGTTCAAGCCTGGGCTGATCTTTCAGAGATGGTGTGATTTACTAACAATCGCTGAATATCCGCCGTGCATCGGACGAGCACGTAAAGTGACGGCCCCCAGGCTGGACCCACTGGTAAAATGGGTATCCTTTCCTATGTCCCCCCTGAAATTCTCTCACCCATCTATGTGCAATATCGTACTTGTAGGGTGGCGCCATCTGCTGTACTCTAATCTCACTACAAACTGTTCTGTCAAAAGTCGCTAGACTTGATCTCATTCCTTCCGTTTCTGTGTCCTGCCCAAAAGGCGATCTCGCTGTAGATGGCTGGGACCTAAACTCTACTCCCTGTGGACGGAAGTCCTACATAAAAATGACAAATCCCGCGGCGTTCAGCGATCTTATCGTGCGAACATCACATGAGTTGACGTACACATCTGACCGACGCAGCGTACCACGTGTTCCTGAAGCAAGTGCTTCCCGGTGTGTTGCAGGATGTTCCGCTCACCACACGGAAGGACATGTGGTTATGCATGATGGGGCCCCAGCACACTTTGCCGAGGTCCGATACTTTCTAAATGCGACATATCCCGGGCGGTGGATTGAACGCTGTGGACTTGTGGCTTGCCCTCCACGCTCCCCGAACCTTAATCTACTGGACTTCTTCTGGGGGAACATGAAAATATTGGTGTACAAGACACCTATGGACTCCCTGGAAGATCTCGTCCCGCGAATCGCTGTTGCTGCGGACAAGATCAACACCACATCGGGAGTCTACGAGAGGGTGCGACAGTCCTTCATTCGCCGGTGTGGGCTGTACAACGACGCCGTTGGACGCCAGTTTGAACAGCTCCTTTGAGTCTTTCTCTGAAGCGACTGGAATTGTGCAACTCATAAATTAGGCATGTCTCTTTCTTTTCACTGCTTTAGGCTCAACGTGGATATGTAACTTTACTCTTTTCTGGCACTAGGAGTGGAATGCGGCTCTAGTTTCCATTGCAAATATTGTTCGTTTTGATGTGTACTATCACCCATATTCTTCTGTTGAAGGAGTTTACAATAACCATGTATAAAATAATATTTAAGAAGTGCGATTAAAGAATGTTAAATCGTTACACTAAAAACATGAAAACTTAAACACGCCAAATAATGCCGCAGATAATTCTTTTTGAATTTGATTAAAATAGGGAAAGACAAGGAAGTCATTATCTGCTTGAATTCAGTGCACGTTGAGAACATTTTTTGAAAGTTTGACTAGTTTTAGTTTCCGTACACATGATACGTAAGTGTAGGCAATAACGTGGTCATTCGTGCACCTACAAAGGTGTATAGATAATCCAGAAACAATCTGAAGTATACGTGTTTATTTTTCATAACGATGTGGTCAAACACGGGTTGAACCACATCTGATTTGTTTGGATTTGCATGCGGATCACGAATACTCAATTCCCATGTGGTACCCCTGGGCAGAGATTTTCGGCGGAAATATTCAGAGGCATTCCTGCAAAAGATAATAAAAGCATAAACAAACCGCAAGTAAAAACTGTTGCGTCCTCCTAGGGAACTCGATGACACTCATCTTGCTTGAATGCACAGCAGACAAAAGTTTGGTCATGTGATCACCGGAAAAGTAGTGCCTTTAGCGTGTCCCGAATTCAGAAACGGTTTCACGGAGGGGAACGCGGCTTTGCTTCAAGTAATAACTGTCTCGAGGTATTCGCCCACCGTGTAATTCTTCGTCACAAATTGTGTCACTTACAAAGAGAGTTATCCGTGTGTTTTATTTCGTCAGCGCATTTTTTGAGTGCTTTCAGACCGTGCGGCCTTCACGTATAAAGTGACCTCTGAACATCCAAACAAGTGTCTTCAAATCGTTTCAATACCAGGCGTGCAGCGTAACAAAATGCAAAGCGATAAACAGCACTGCGTATTTAAAAGTAAAAACAATAGCACACAAAAGACTACCATTTCTGACTGCCAGCTACTCAGATTTTCTCGAGGTCAGTGTCTTTCTGAATAGTTCGTCATACTTTAAGATATCTACAAATACTTTTTCCACGAAGCAGGGATAATTACATGAGAGAAAATCAAAAAAGTCTTTGCCAGCACAGTCTTAGTTGGCAATATTGTACTGTAATCAGCATTTCAGAAGACAGAAATAAAAAATGAATGTTTGACGTCATTTTATTTTTTTCTGTCCATATGGTCGCCCGCGTGTGGATGCTACATTTAATTGCTGTAATGGAGTCAGTCATGGCTATATTATCTTTATACACTGGGGTAGAACAACGAAGTGTGCCATTTTGTCATTTGTGACTTGCTGCATAACATGACGTAGATGATGTACGCTGCTGAGGTGACGTATGAGTCAACTGAACAATGAAGCAGCGATAAGCTTGTCGGCGTAGTTCACTTGGGAGAACAGCCGCTCCGGAGTAGGAAGACGTGAATTCAAATCCTACCACCGGCAAAATATACCTTACAAGATGCTTTACAAAGTGGAAATTATTAGCAGACGGTACTCGCATATAATTTCTTACACGATATTTTTCAACTAATTCCACTGCGTATGATAAGCCTACAAAAGCAGCACAAAGAAAACTTCGTCGTTCTCCTGGCGTAGACATGATCTGCTATCTTTGGAAATCTATAACAGAATATGAAAGAGTTACCCTCATTTCTTCATTCTGGAAATTTCATAACATATTGCACCGTGTTGTCATTTTTTGGTGTAATACTGGTATTAAATGGAGATCTTTTTATATATATATGTGTTTCACTTTCTCATATTATAACATTGTAAACTATCGTCAATTGGACTGGTTTTGACACTGAGAAATATAGGGGAGGTTAATGGTGGGGAGACGGACTATGGAGAGGGGTGGGAGGGAAACTAATTCTCTTTATGTAATTAAATGTTGTCGCATGCTGGTTTGTCTTAATGTTTGTAACTATTTCTTTCAGGGAGAACAGGGCTATGTCAGGCCTAACGGCCTTTTCTCTCTTTCTTCCAAGTTGTCAACAATCATTAATTGTCACGTTAATATATATGCTGTGTATCTTGATGCGACAACTAAATAAATGAAATGAAATTATTCTTGAACTTATTCCGAACGTACAAAGTATTGAAAATAACTACAAAGAGTACAGCTTAAGTGGTCGTAAGGTGGAACCTCTTGCATTTCAGCAGTAATTTGTAATTTATTGCTTCGAAAAGTAGTTCACACTTATTTCAGAACATGACATTTCATAACATTTTTGCGTCGTAATAACGGAACTGACTGGTTTCTGAATCAAAGTCGTAGAATATTTCCCTCAAAACGCATTGAAAAGGACAATATGGGTATTGTTGATAGAAGAAAACAAACGGAAGGATGTGTTTTCCAAATGCATACTCAGTTCTGAATATCTAAATAACTGCATGTATTTTGAAACAAAATAGAGACAAATTTTTAATGAATGTGGTCACTTTTAAATAACATTGCTGCTGATTGTAACCCATCACGACGTCAGTGGCTTGCGTAGAAATATTGATGGAAATTATTTAATAAGAGTCCTTCAGAACATTACGTTCAGTGTCTTGAGCAGATTCAAAACATGATTTGTTAGCGAATTTATCATTTCTGAAAGCATGAAGCATCACAGGCGAAAACAATGGAGGCCGAAATGGCTACACTGTACAAATTTGGCACTTGAATTTAAAATTCCCTTAAAAACATACAAAAAGACCACGGTGAAATAAGTTGCTGCAAGCTTTTTGGAACTTTCATGGCAGAAACTTTCTTTGTGTTCACTCAAAATCAGTCAAACAGTTTCCTGTTCGTTAATTTCTCACTTTAGGATTGTAAATATACAATATTTTCTCACCATCTGAACTGCTTTGACTTCACCAAAATCTGACATAGTAGATGCTGGTCATACGGGTCGATATTATCACGAGGCACCTTCCATTTTCATCTGTAAATTCAGTGTTGATTCTCGATTTTATTTGTTTATCATTTTGTACGTGTGTGTTCTGCCTGTTTAGAATGGCCAAGTGCTAGAGGGAAATCAACTAAATCAAGATGACTATTGTATAACGGAATGAAGTCTCTCTATCAGCAATTGGCTGACACATGTACAAGGGCAGGACAACAGCAATTTCCAAATCTCGCATTCTCGCACAAAGCGATTATTATTGTTATGTGCTTTGGAGTTATTTTATTTTGCGATACGCAATCCTGTGGCACTCAATAACCAGCAATATACATGTACTGTATTAAGCACTTTTTCTGTTGCATGCGTTTTCAAACTTTCCTCCCATTGTAGGATTGTGGAGTGCTGTGAATTACTGTCTTGAGGGAGACAGCGATGTTCTGTTCGTGCTTCGGTTTTGTCTATTTTTTTCTAGGAACTGGTTCCTAGTAATTAAGAAAACAATGAAAACTAAAAAAAAACAAAAAACAAAAAACAAAAAAAAAAAAAAAAACTAAGGGAACATACACGTCGAGAAAGAATCTGTGAAACCTATGATATTTTACTTACAGGAATAGGAGATCAAATCCTCTTTAAAGTAGGATCCTTCTGAACTATAAAAAGTCATTCATATCCTTCATGCGATTATTCATTGGAAATATATATGAAACGGAATTTTAGGAACTGAGAGTAGTTTCTCTATCGGAATTTGTTCAACTTTCCGAAATAAAAGAGAAACAACCTTAAGTATTTTATATTTAATTGTCCTAACTTTTGGGAACAGGAAAGAGTCGGCGAGAGTCATTAATCAGAGTTTGTTTTCAGGAAATTTTAATATCCACACACCCAAGTGATTCTTAACTCGTTTATAAACGCAGGGTTTTTCCCTATTACCTTTAAAAATAGGCAGATATTCTTAAACGCATATTGAAGAATAAATTTGGCACGAACCATAAGACAGCCTTTTTAGCCGTTTCAGAAGCAGTAAGTTCATTTTATTTAATATTATTCGAATTCCAGAAAATGTTTTCTTTATACGACTAATTCCAAAGATAAAAATTAGCATTATGTGGGAACTGACTTCCTGCGAGAATCGAGGATAAAAAAATTCAAGGCAAAAGAATAAAAAAGGAGTAGGATGGGTCTATTTCAGAAGAAGGAAAGTTAAGGTAGTATTGAAAGAAAATCAGAGAACACCACAAAAATATGTGAAATTCATACTGCTCAGGGTAACCTCAGATGGAAATAAAAATGTAAATAGATATAAAAAGATATGATGTACAGTGGTGTGAAAAAGTGTTGCATCACCTGCAAAAACCGTGAATTTTTAACTTTTTTTAACTAACAAATTTTCATAGTTATTTCATCGTTTATATGTCATTGGACGTCAAATTTAATGGAGATTTTAAAAATGACTTAGTTTTTACTGTAGCTACTTCTGTTCTTAAGATATGACATAAAATATGGTGTTTGAAAAATAATGAAATTCACGTTAGCTGCGTATCAACAGTTACAGCCAACATAGCCATTCTTTTACCTGATTGGCTGCTTCGTAATGCTATCCTAATCCTACTCCAGCCTTTGTAAGGGTTGACACAGAGCTACTAGAGCATTTTAGTAGTCGCCTCTTGTTATTAGGGCATAATTTGTGTACATTTTCAATAATGGTTAAAACTGCGGATTGTACACAGGGGACAGTAAAAATAGTTGTTTTGCATGAAGAGGGATATTCCTCAAGGCAAATCATTGAAAGAGTGGACTGTAATCCATCTACATTTATCAATCAATCTACAGTTATTAGGCTACTGAAGAAAGTAAAACACACTGGTTGATGTTAAAAATATGCGTCTCAGTGGAAGGCCCGGATCCACTGCAAAAAACAGGACAGAGTGCTCAGTACGATAATCTTGGCAGATAGGAGACTCAATTCACTTAAACTGCTTCAAAGATGGTCTGAAGTGACTGGTGTTACTGTTAGTATATGTACTGTTAGGAGGAGGCTGCTTCAATATGACTTAAGGGGCTGCAAAGGCAAGCATAAGCCACCGTTAACTGCAAATCAAGTGGGCAAACCAGCATGTCTCATGGACAACCAAGCAATGGCAAAATGTTCTTTTCAGTGATGAATCGGAATTTTACCTTAACAGGAATCAGAGTAGTGCCTATGTAAGGAGATTCAAGCATGAAAAATTCCATCCAAGTTGTTTAGTGACTACTGTTAAGCATCCGATGAAGGTCATGGAATTTCTTCATCAATGTGACCCTCACTTGATATCTGCTGTCCAAGATAAACATACGCGTCTGTTATCTCCAGCTTTTCTCCATCAATCGATAAATCTTCATTTCTTGTAAAAGCATTGAACATCACTTTTGTCTTCTGAAAGTTCATTTTTAATCCCACTTCTTTACTCTTGTCAGCAAGTTCCTGGATCATACTCTGCAGCTCTGATGGGGTAGTTGCAAAAATGACTGTCATCAGCAAAACGAAGGTGAGTTAGATAATCTCCATTAATCTTTATCCCTTTGTTTTCTCAGTTCAGTGACTGAGAGACATTTTGCAATGTGGCATTAAAGAGCTTCGGAGATATGATGTCACCTTGTCTCACTCCTTTTCCAATTTTTATGTGTGTTGTATTTTCAAACAGCCGAATATTTGCACTTGCATTTTCATAGATGTTATTAATAATATTAATGTACACATCTTCAACACCGTAGGATTTCAGGGCCATTGTAGTTGCTGATGGTTTCACCGAATCGAAGGCTTTTTCATAATCGATAAAAGCCATGCACAATGGAAGTTCATATTCCCTCGCTCTTTCAATTAGTTCTCTCAGTACGTGGATATGATCTATTGTGCTGTAGCCACTCCTGAATCCAGCTTGTTCTCTCGGTTGAGCCATGTCCAGTGTCACCTTCAAGCGGTGTGAAAGAACTTTAGTGAAGATTTTATAAACCACTGATAGGAGGCTGACAGGTTTGTAGTTCCTGAGATCCTCAATGTCACCTTTTTTATGTAGCAAGATCATTGTAGCGTTGTTCCAATCCTCAGGAACCTTCCCTTCATTAAGGCATCGGGTGAAAATTTGGGCGAGTACTGTTTCGATTTCTCCACCTGCTTCTTGTACGATGTCTACAGTAATTCCATCTTCTCCTGGAGCTTTTCCCCGCTTCATGTTCTTTATTGCATGTGCAACTTCTGCTGGAAGGACTGGAAGAACTCTGGTACCTTTCATGATGTCTGGAGTACATGTATCACCCCTTTCCTATAATTTGGAGTAGAAATCTTTCACTCTTGTCAAAATTTCGCTTCTATTTCTTGTTACAGAACCATCTTCTTTTCTCAGTGCCATAATCTGTTTTCTTCCCTTACTGAGATGTCCCTTTGCTATCTTTAGGCTTTGGTTGTTTTCAATTGCTTTCCTTACTAGTTCACAATTGAATTTCCTTACATCTTCAGTGATACTTTTTCGTACTGTCTTGCATAGCTCTATATACTCCACTTTGGAAGTCACATCTTCTTTAGTTGTCCTCATCTCTATTCTTTTTTGCATCAACGTTTTGGTTTTTCCTGATAATTTGTTCACATGCAACTTGTTCTTAGACCCAGCTAATTTTGTTGATGTTTCCATAAGAGCTTTGGTTACTTTTTTGTTAACTTCAGAAATATCCACTTCTTCCGATGTTAGGCGTTCTAAAGCAGAGAATCTGTTCTTCAGTTCCAACTTGAAGGTATTATGGTGTTTTTGAAGGTTGGTTATGTCAATACATTTTGTTTGTCTTATGAGCTTGCTACGTTCGAGTTTAATGTTGAGGTGCATCTTACATCTCGCCAATCTATGGTCACTACCTGTGGTGACCTTGCTTAGCACACTGCAGTCTTCTATGACGAATTTTTGTTACACATAATAAAATCAATTTCACTTGTCGTCCCATTTGGATGTCTCCATGTCCATTTCCTGTGTGGCTTTTTCTTTAAAAAGGAGTTCAAGATGAAAAACCCTTCTGCCTCTGCAAACTCTACGAGAGTATTTCTACGCTGGTTTCTGTTGCCGTGACCGAATTTACCTACTGAAGTTTCATTCTGTTGCCGTTGTCCTATTTTTGCATTGAAATCTCCCATAATTATCTTTAAGTGCTGCTTACCTTTATTATTTAGATGACGAATTTCCTCATAAAAGTCTTCAATTTCTTCTTCAGGATGACTTGTGGTGGGTACATAAGTTTGAATAATCTGAGCCTTGTATCTTCTCGAGAGTTGGACAACCAGTCGTGCAGTTCTATCAGAGGAACTTTCAACTTGTACAACTTTATCCTTGAGTTTCCTGTTTATTATAAATCCAACACCACTAGTTCTGCCAGTATCAGTCCCACGATAGTAGAAGAGATGTCCACTTTTCAGTTTAATGAGATCTTCTCCTTTTCTCCTTACCTCACTTAGCCCGACGATGTCCCACTTGATCCTTTGTAGTTCCTCTTCCAATTCAAGAAGCTTTGCATCAGAAGATAGGGAGCGTCCATTATACGTAGCCAAGGTCAGCATCAGATGGCAGCCTAGTCCGATCCTCCGGGTATTCTTAGCACATTCTGCCTTCATGTCGCACTGGCCGCTGCCTTGGCCTGGTACATTCCAGCTGCCGGAGACTGAAAGCCAATATTTAAGTTGTGGAGTCATTTTGGAAGGGTTTGGCCATAACTCACCACGCTGGCCAAGCGAGTTGGTGAGTGAGGTATAGTTATACTGCTATTGGCGGTCGTCAGAGCTCCTCTAGTGGGAACAGGATGTACCACGAGAAGGCGGGATTGACATTTGTCAAGGAGAGGCTGTGATGTTACGCATCACCTGACCTTACATCCCTATATATGTATGTATATGTGTGTGTACAAATAAACGTAATATATACAGTATATTAATCCCAATAACTGCTTGATATTTAATAACTGAAATCCTTTTTTTATAATAAAATCTGGCTACTTGCTAAATTTTAGTGTCATTTTGAGAGCCACTGTTTTGCGTAATCCAGAAGTAATGGCTGACTATGACCGTGACTATGGAGTATATTACAAATGGGAATCATTATTTACGATTACACAAATGTATTTTTTTAAATGTATTTAGATGTTCATTCTTTCCACGCTTTGATGGAGGTGCGCATAATTTCATATGGTCCGTTAGATGTTTAGTTCCATAATGTTTTTTTACGCCGTCGACATCTTTCTTTGTAATTATACACTTTCCACATTTTGAACAAAAAGCAAGACCAAACAGCACAGGTTTCTTAAAGAGACGAAGCAATATCCAGCATTCACTCTTCCCCTTGTGGTTATCAACAAGCATGTATTTGTTGGCCTCAACGCCTATCTCAACCTCCTTAATATTAAATCCATCCATATTAACAAATAAGGAGTTAATTTCGACATGACATGACATGTCATGGGAACGGGATGCTAGCACATCAATCGAAAACCTCTGAATGCTCAATGTAAAAGATGCGATGTGAAAAGTAACTCTTAGTCATACAGTGAACTTCGCACGGAGAGAGCGAATCAGCTGAGAAGCTGGCGAATGGCGTTTGCCTGTTCCTTGCCCTGGACAACTGCACTGTAAAATAACGCAAAGGAAGTATCTTTTTACGATATGGTGTCGGTGTGTCTGACGTTGATCGGTGGAAATCTTCGTTTGCTTTAAGAAAGAGACAATATTTTTGCATGGCAAATCATTATTCACTCCGTGGGCGTCAGTATTGACTACAGAATTACACAACGCGCCTTTTTCTTCGCAATATATTTTTCTCTTTTCAAAAATAAAAAAAGGGAATAAAATCGGGTCAAAATCGGGTCAGGAACACCTTGGCCCGACCCGTTGGACCCGCAAGAAATTGGTGACTCGTTGACCCGTGACCCGTTTCCATCTCTGGCGTGCACATGGCGTTGGGAACTCCCGTATTGTCCATGGTGCGGTAAATGCCAGGAATTACATCTGGATATTAGAAAACAAGTTGTTACCATCATCTAGAAGATTTTATGACGGCAATTTTATTTTTCACAAAGACAAGGCTTTCTGTCATCGTGCTAAAGTAGTGAAAAAGTGATTTTAGGAAAAAAATGCTTAGTATCTTGATTGGCCACCGAAACTCAGTGTCACCGGACTTAAACCTGATCGAAAATTTGTGGTTCAAAGTGTCGTATGACCTACCAGAAAAAAAAGCCAACAACCGAAGTTCAACTCATTGAAGATGTAATTCAAATTTGGAACAGTATTGTTCAACCCAATCTTTTACGAAACCTTGTTCACAGTATGCCAGCAAGATGCAAAGCTGTGATTAAAGCTAAAGACTGGGCAACAAAATATCAGATACATTTTGTAATTTTTCTTCATTATATTTCTGTATTTAAATGTTATTTCATTCCTTATGAGTTACAAAAACGATTATTGTTTTTTTCACAATACGTAATTTCAACTTGATCACGTTTATTTATTTTTTGTATGTATCTTAAGAACAGAAGTAGCTACAGAAAAAAACTAAGACATTTTGGAAATCTCCATTAAATTTGGCATTTGATGGCATATAAATGAAGAAATAACTATGAAAGTTTAGTTAGTTAAAAAAAGAGTTGAACTTAAAAATTCATGGTTTTAGCAGGTCATGCAATGCTTGTGCACACCACTGTACCAAACAAACGAACCCTGCAAAAAAACAAAACCCCCAAAAAAAACCCAAGGTGCGTGTTGTGTGTGATAAGACGAAAATGATCCTAAGAAGGCTACAATTCACTCTGACGACCACCGTTTTATGATAATTTTCACAAAACAATCCTTCATAAAATGGAGGAATGTCATCAGAAATTTTGAAATGGGACAGAATAAAGTTGGCATTTAATTTAAAAACCTCCTGGAATTAATCGGATGGGAATACGACACCAAGAGTGAGAAAACCAAAATGTTGAGAAACCGCAGTAGAAAACTCCATTATCAGGTTGAAAAAAAAACAGAAATATTTAGGAGTGTAGGTATTTCATTATTGTGCAGCTAATTTTAAAAATATTTCAGGACGTTTAAATAAATCATTTCTAACTCTTGAGAGCAGCGAGCCCAGAAACAAGTGAAGATTTGTTTCAAGTGTTTTTTAAGAGACTCATTGATGTTTCGATTCAGGAAAACATGGTTGCCAAGCTTTTTTAGGGATGTATTTGCGATTTAAAGCGGAGTGTGGATTGTGCGGCCCACTTGTGCTGAAGATTATCCCGAGTGTTGATAATTTGAAATCCGTTTTGGCTGGATGGCGTGACTGAGCCAGAAGCCGCGGAACACTTCCGGATTATTTAGGCGACAGAATTCGGCGTTCGAAGCCCGCCCGCCCGCCCTGTGGCTGCCTGACGCTCCGAAAGGATCCCAATTACAAAGAAAGAGGGACCTACTTCATGAAAGGATGCTCCTCCAGCCACCTGGAAAACCCTAATCATCTTTTTGTTTGGGAGGACACTAGAAATGAATGAACTTTCTGCGGAATGGACGCAGAGTTAAAATGTTTCGCTCTATATCTTAAGTGGTATATGTTTGCGTGTAGCATTTTTTTCGCCTTCTTTTCTAGTTTCGTTATTTTCGCATGCAGCATCTTAAGCTTGTTAACGAGTGTTTGTTTATTTCTTTCCCTGGGTTAAGCAGCATTCTCCCATTCTGCAAATTTTTATTATTTCGGCTCAGAAGTGCCTTCACTTTAATTGTTTTCCATGAACCTTTTCCCAAGAAAACATAGAAATTGGATAGCTCTTTAGAGGGAATCGAACCATGCTACTTTTGTCCAACCAAGACAACGAATTGCCAAGTACCTAAGACTTAATGTGGCTTAGCATGAAAATCTGAACTACAGAGTTTTCACTATAGTTGAAACATTCTGATGCGTCCTCGTAACTTCGACGACCGTTCTGATCCATGTTCTTATTACAGGTGAGGAATCTCCCGTTCTTCAGATATCATCTTCCTTAACATATCATCTTCCTTAACATATCATCAATCTCAGAAATTGTTTCAGAAATCGGTGAAGGATAAATTACCTCAAGTATTCAGGCGTATGAAGTTTGACATATAAACTCTCATTTTAATTATTTTCCATACATCTGCTCCTCAGAAAACTAGATCCCCGAGCTAAGCTGCATGCACTTAGCCTCAGACGCTTGGCAATTTCTTGTGCTGTATGGGGACAACAGATAGATTGCTCGAAAGAAAATATGGAGATACGAGTTCGATTCCCGCTCCAGAGACATCCAGTTTTCAAGTCTTGCTAGGAGTAGTTGCATAGAAAACAGTATAAATGAAGGCGCGCAGCCCCGGCGGCGCAGTGGTCTAAGCGATGGCCTCTGATCATTCGTCCGAAAGGGGTTCGGGTTCGAATCCCGGTGAGGCATGGATGTTGTGTTTGTCTTACGGTACTGACTCTCTCCCTTCCCTGGAACCACTGACTCTAAATTAGGGACGGGCGACTGCTTATAGCTCACTGAGTTGCTCACGGTGGTCGTTAAACCTCCAATCAAAAAAAAAAAAAATAATGAAGGCGCTTCTCTGCGGAAACAATACGCTTATATGCTTTGCCATGTACTTTTAGATAATTTATCTTTCATTGATTTCTGAAACTGATGGCAATAATATCTGAAGAAAGAAGCTCAGTTACTGACTCTGATTTCTCACGCTTTGAAAGGAAGTATGAAAAGACAGGATTATTTTGACAAAGAGATATTTAATGCTGCACATCGATTACTCATATCAGTCCACCGTTTCCCTTCCTCTCTATATAGAAATTTTTTGGGATAGTGCTAAATTAACACGACGAGATATATTTTTCCTGCTGAAAACTCGATTTTTTGCTCTGCGGAGTTCTTGAACTACATCCAAACAGGATACCAACAGACCATGCGAAAACCCGAGTTTGTCAAAAAGAACTGGAATGCAGAGAATACTCAACAATTTAGCTTTGCCTGAGAATCTTCAACTGAGTGACAATGCGTTGTGATCACGAGATATTCCTTCAGCTGTTCTTACGCTTTCAGATTAAATTAGTAAAAAGCAGCAGAAATGTCGCCAAGGGAATGCGAGAGCCCACCCTGAACATTTTTTGCCTATAAGCAGTTGCCCGTCACTAAGTTAGGGCCAATGGTTCCAGGGAAGAGAGAGAACCAGTGCCGGAAGACAAACACAACATCCATGCCCCACCGGTATTCGAACCCGGACCCTTTCTCGGGCGAATGGTCATAAGCCAGCGCTTAGATCACTGCGCCACCTGGGCGGCATCTGGACTTTGCTAAACAATAATAAGTTCATGTTTTTCGTCGTGTAGCCATGCGTATTTTCCCCTAGTAATTGCGTTGTTTAATTCTTCGTAGAAAAGTTATCAACTATCTTCTGCAGCGCAATGAAAAAAAAATCAGTTGTCCTCTACTCTACCAAATACATCAGAATGTTTTTTCATGTTAGTATAACCAGAGGTGAATAAGGAGAGTGAGTAGGAATTAACCGTGAATAGTCATTCCGAATTGTTCTGCTGTTTGTGCTGCTAAGTAGGGGATAACAACTCAGAAAGTGGAGTCCAAAGTTACACTAGCCCTCTTAAGACTGGCCTGGGACAGTGAGGGGGCAACACATGGCTTACGACTGCTTTGGAGAAGAGGAGTGCAAGGCAATGTCGCTGGCTTGAGGAAAGGGAATTGAGAGAGGAGGATTGTTTGCCTGTGCTTACTAAGTAGGAGATATCAACTCAGAAAGTTGTCTCAAGTTACACTGGCGCTCTTATGCCTTCTCCTGGAGAGTGAGGGAGCAGAACCTGGCTGACGACTGCAGTAGAGGTGAGGAGTGCAAGACACGGTAGCTTGTTTGAAGGAAGGGAGTTAAGGAACGAAAGAGGCATTGCGCCTGCATGTCACGACGTTAAAATTTGATTTAGGTAAACCGAAAGAATGTTTTTCTGTAAAGAAATTTTTCAGACACAGTACTATTTTCATTAGTAAAAATGCAAAATTTTGAAAAGCAACTAAGACAATGCATTCACAGCAAGAACAAAGTTGAAGGCGACATTCTACCAACATTTATGCAGTTGTCCCACTCGCTACCGAACTCGGAATTTCTTTAATATTAACACCAATAAAGATATTGCAACGAAATTTGAAGTGGACTTACCTCATTTCGTACGAAATGTGATGACATCACAACATGTGCTGGAAGTGGCCACCATTTGCGTCCAGACAGCATTGACCCCGGCGCACCATATTGTGGAAATCCTTGCCAGTACGTCCGCCGTCACTGCCTGAATTTCTTCAGTGATGTTTGCTTTCAAGGCATCTATGGTTTGCGGTTTCTATTGGTAAACTCGCCATTTTAGATATCTCCATAAAAGTTAATCAGGGGGCGTCAGATCGGGCGAGCGCGGTGGCCATAGACCCTTCAAAATGACGCGGTCTCCGAAAAAGGACTGAATTTCGACCATACTGGTGTGTGATGTCTCTCCATCATGCTGGTAATATCAAATGGAGAGTTCTTCGTCGTCCAATTGATTTACAAAGGTGTTGAAGATTTCCACATATGCAGCTGTTGTGATGGCTGTATCGAAGAAGATGGGGCCAGTTATGTGGCACCGGGTCATCCCACACCAAACACCAATGTTCTGTGAATTAAGAGGTTCTTCATGTATATTGCGTTCGGATTTTCACTGGCCCAAATACGGGAATTTTGAGAACTGACTTATTCCGACAGGTGAAACCACGCCTCGTCCGAGAACCACGTGTATTCCAGAATGCCCGGATTTTCTTGAAGAAATGTCTGAAACCAGCGACAGTATGTCACGTGGTCAGGCTCTTTCAGTTCGTGAACCACGGAGATACGATACGCTTGAAGCTTCGCTTTTTTCACAGCTCGTTGACAAGTGCTTTTGGACAACCCTGTTTCCTGTGACAGTCGGCGAAGTAACTTCCTGGGAAATGCCAGTAGTCGGCCCTTTACATTCTGTATCGTTTCTTCGGACATTTGTAGACGACCTTCTGCGTGGTCGTCTAATGAAGTCCCCTTGGTTTCCAGTTTCTTCTACAATGACCAAATGGTGGACTTGGTCGCGGATGTCTGCCTGCAAACCTCTCCAGGAATTGCTGTTGACAAGACTTTATCGATTCTGTTTTCCAATAAGTGCGAACAATAAACACTCCCTCCTCGAGAGTATACCGATACATTTTCACACGTACGTGAACAGCCACGAGCACTCACTATCAACAACGGTATTGTGTAGACACGCTCAGCAAAATGGCGTAACAAAGCAGCAGAGATGCGCGTCCGGCTGGCTGGCCGACAGCGCCGGGTTCAATGCTGTCTGGACGCAAATGGTGGCCACTTCCAGCGCATGTTGAGATGCCATCACATTTCGCACGAAATGAGGTAAGCCCACTTCAAGTTTCGTTGCAATATATTCATTGGTGTTAATATTTTTAAAGAAATGCCGGGTTCCGTAGCTAGTGGGACACACCCTGTATCTTACACCACTAACCTATCAGTCATTTTCAGGTAATCTTGTTTGTTTACTATTGGCGTAACTAGTCAGATTCAAGTGTGTGTGTGTGTCCAAAGCGGGATTGAAAGAATTCCTTTGTAGCCGGTAGGTAGTAAGAAGCATGAAAAGTTATTTCCTTCAGTGTTCGTAAATTTGGCTGCCGTCTCGGTGGCGCAGTGGTCTAAGCGATGGCTTCTGATCATTCGTCCGAAAGAGGTCCGGATACCAATCCTGGTGAGGCATGGATGTTGTGTTTGTCTTACGGCACTGGCTTTCTCCCTTCCCTGGAACCAGTGACCCTATATTAGGGACGGGCGACTGCTTATAGCCCATTGAGTTGCTCACGGTGGTCGTTAAACCTCCAATAAAAAAAATAAAAAAATTGGCTGCTGTCAAAAATGCCTGTGAAGTAAATAACACTCGCCCATCCTGGTTTTGGAGTCGAGTTACGTCACTGAAAAGCAGCAAAACACAATGATGTATTTAAAGAAGTAATTGGCCATTGCCATGCGTTCGCAGTACGAAATTTTACGATGGTTTTTTTTTTTAAATGCTCACCTCTTTGAAAAAGAATTCACATGCATCTAGTCTTTATCCGTTCGTTTGCAAGCACTGTATCTTCGCTGGTATTAGTCGCATTTGAAACGTTTTTCTTCTTGAACAGGGCGAGTCGGTATCGCTAAACATAAGCATTCACGCCCTCAAAAATCTCCTAGAGGGGTAGAGGGCAATTTGCCAACTGTAGGTACCCTAAATGTTTAGTTACCTTTGACAAATATGTCCAATGCTGAATGTACAACTGGAAATATTAAGTTTGCATTTCTAACTAAAACGACAGCTGAACTTTCGTTTTCACCTTTCTTTGCACGATTCACGACTTAGCTGTAATTTGCATTTGTAACTATCTCTTTGCTTCTAAAGTCAGATTCGAAAAATTCTTTGTGTTCGATAATCATAAGTGCCCTTTTATCCAATTTCAACTTTTTTTTTATGTCAAACGTTCATGTAAAACTTTGACTTGAAACTTCTTTTTGCATACGATAGCAAAAACTACGAGAAAAATGTATCGTGCATTTTTCAAAAATAAAATATTCCAGATATATGGCGCGAATTCAGTTTCTCCGTTTCTAATTATCAGATTAGAAGATTTCTTTTTGACAATGGCTTGGTTTGACTTTGATCACATATACTGTCTGTTCAGCATGCTTTCACTGGAGGGAGTTGCGGTACACTAACTCTCAGTGTACATTTAAACTATATCTACGCTTCAAAAAACCTTAGATTTGAATTATTTTTGCAACTGATCCTTCTACAGCCGCGACCACAACTTCCGATACCTTTTCAGGTTGTGTGTAAAATTTTCCGGTAAGATGGCTAAATTTCGGCTCTTTTCTCGATGATTCGGCAGCTTCTGCTGATTAAGTGGAACATTCGTTTAGCAGTGACTAGTACTATGATTATCGATATTAAATACATGCTTTTGAATTTACTACAGGCACTATTTACTCCATAGAGGGCGCAAAATTTAACTTTCGTTTTTTTCTACGCTTCATAGAATTTTAGGCATTCTCCAGAATAGGAAGGAATAACTTATTTACCACTAATTATTGCTGCACATAGATCATTTCAATGCACAAGTACTTCAAACAATTTTGAAAGAATAAGAGCCAAATTTGCATAGTCTCTACCAAAGCTGACATATACTGGGAAAAGGACAAGTAGCAAGCTTTACGAAGTCTTCCTGTTGTGGATATCAATACGGTTAGGTGATGTTTATAATACACTGCCTGACAGAGAAAATGTTACACAAAGAAGACGTACACACAGCGCCATGAAAATCGCAGGGTGGGTGCAGTCGTACAAGTTATGCAAATGATTGAATTTGCAGGCCAATCGCACGAACGACGCGCGGAATATAAGCGAACAAAACAGCCCGTGATGCCATCAGTCGAGACGTCGTCACGGCCGCGAGAAGTGAGTGGTTCTGCTGTAACAGTGTCTGGAGAACAAACAAGGGGTTCCAATGCCGTTAAAATGCCATCGTAGGCGATTTCGTCAAACGGATGAGTTCACGAGAGGTGTCAGCGTAGGCCTTCGTACCGCCGGTTGGTGCTTGCGTCGCATTGCGGAACAAACGCAATGCGATGCCACAACCGTCGGTCGCATTTGGCGACGGTGGTCCCAGGAAGGATCTGTGCAACGTCGTAGAGAGACTGGAGCACGGAGACGGACAATCGTCGCATCCGACGTCATGCCATAGCGGACACACAGGCCACAACGGGCGACATTTTGCGGAGTGTATGAGGAAGCTTGGATGCTCCGATATAACGACGCGGACAGTGTCGCGCCGATTGGCTAAGTATGGTTTGCTGTCCAGCCTTCCGTTTCGAAAGCTACCCTTAACAGCGAGCCATCCTAGTCACCGCTTGGCGTCGCACCAGAGCTGCGTGGAATGCCGAATGTAACAGTGTGGTGTTCAGCGACGAATAGCGGTTCTGTTTCACCACGGATGATTGCCGTGTGAGAGTCTAGAGGCAACGTGACCAACGGGTGGATTCCTCCGCCATTCGGCCCGGCAACGTGGAATCATGGTGTGGGGTGCTATCAGCGCCAACAGCCGCTCACCGCTGGTACGCATTACGGGCACATTGACGGCACGTCCCTATGTTGACGAGGAGCTGCTGCCCGTGGCCCTACCATATCTGCAGGGCATCCCAAACGCCGCTTTTCAGCAGGATAACCCCCGGTCGCATACCTCTCGGATCAGCCAGAACGCTTCACACGGTGTGTGGATGCTTTCGTGGCCACCGCGATCCCCCGATCTCTCGCCCATCGAGCATCTGTGGGACATGATTGGACGTCGGTTGAGTGTCTTCTCAACCCGGCAAAACGAAGATGAACTGTGGACTCGGATCAACATCACATGGCCCACGATACCCCAGGCCACTATTCGGACTCTCGATGCCACGTCGGATTCAACGCTGTATCGCCCAAAATGGGGGCCCTCACACCTTATTTATCATCCTGTATATTCGTCCACTGGAGCCTAGTCTGCGTGTGACAATTAAATAATTTGTTCAGGACCTACTTGGCTATCTGTGTGTGCAGTTTGGTCTTGTTTTAGGTGTGGCATTTTCTCTGTCAGGCAATGTATGTTCTTCAAACTGAAAATGACCAAGTCTGGTTTCAGCGCCGTGAGTTATGAAAGAAAAAGGAATCGCGAAAGATTATTTTCGTAAATGACCTTGCAAAATGAACAGGGCTGCTCTGTATCTATGCATGAAGTCGTTCGGGAAGTACGCGATCACTTTCATCGGCGTACATTTCCCAAATCTGAAGAGGCAATAAAAGCGATGTCTGGCGTTTGCGTGGTACGTACCTCAGGCTCAGTTCGTGTTTACCGATCGGCTAATGAAAGTTGTAATAACGAAGGAGCAGCTGAGACCATTGGTTAAAGTAAATGCGCGATTTCTTGAAGTTTCGTCTTACTGCAGTATTCAGAGGGAGTGGTACAATCTTCTGCGGACAGCAGCATGTCAAAATACCATTAAGATAATGGCGATGTACAATTCCATGAAAGGATATAATGAAGGCAGGACATCACCCAAAAATGATCCGAGATGCGAAAGACTGATTTCGACTTCTAGGAGACCTTTATGATTTGTTGACTGATGATTTAGGCCCAACGGACAAACCAGCGACGTGGGTAACGCACACACTAACCACGACACTGAAGGAATTGTACTACGAAGTTGCACGGAGTAACCTTGCTTGGTATCGTAAGCGATAGCAAAGTGCTCACAAGATTTCTCTGCTTAGATGAAAGTTGAATGGAATTTTTGGCACCCAGGCAACGAAACCAGTCAGGTTCCCTGGCCGAACTTTGTACTTCTTCGGCATCTTTACCGAATGCAGAGTTGCATCGGCGTAAAATCTTATTGGACGTTGGCATGGGTGTTCGCAGTGTGGGTTTTTGGAAGACATATGATGGTAATATCACAATGATATCGGAGCGGTATGCAAATTCTAAATGAGTGTATCCTGGCATGGGCACTGCTACATCACGAACAGCGGCCTGTCCTTGTACACGACAGCACAAAACCCGGGTTGTTTGGTTGTTATTGAAAAACGAAGAATTTATTCAGAACAGTTGGGTGGAGCTTCCCCATCCACCTTATTCACCGGATATGAATTCCTGTGATTTAAACTGTTTTACCTATTCGAAAAATGAGATCTGGTATTCGCTACAACAAGAAACAGGACTTGAATCAGACATTGCACAGATTTGGTGACACTGTTACTTTTAATAGCGTTCGTAAATTGCCCATAGTTTGGAAGCACATTATTGATAATTAGGGGAACAACTGATAATTACCCTCAAAAAGTGTGATCATTGCTTTACTATTATAGGAATTATTGTAAGTTGAAAATGTTAAGTAACTTCCCGAAAGACTTAACTCGAATATTGGAAGTGCTTTTCATGTTTTGAATAGTAAGCCCACACTATGCTAAGAGAAAGCAGATTTCACAGAATAACTTATTTTGCACAATTCAGGTGCATCGGGTAGGTGGCGTCTCAGGTTTCTAGACAGTACATAATCCTTCCAGCTCTATGGATGCCATATATTCCCTCTAGGTAGTGCAAACTCTTACATTTTGTAATATGCTGTCGACTTTGTAATAAAAATAAAAGGAATACGTTGAAATTAGCCCCTTTTCGGTTCGAGACGTTATGCATACTCACTAACATCTGAGGATTCAATTATTCACATTTACTGGCGCAAGGGCATAGTTGGATGAAGAAAACCGAATCACGAGAAAGATCATTAAGATCACCTCTGTCGCTACGTGTGGACACGTGACACAGCACGTAGCAGTGACGTCATCGATCAACGGATAATATATTGCATACATGTATAGAAGGCACGGACAGGACGTATATGTTCAAAAGTAACAAAGCCCGTGCATGAAGAAAGGGTCTGAGCAGGGAAGACATTACTGGTTGCTGTGTGGTTGCACCAGTAACCTTGTGGCGTGAATGGTACAAAGAGGGTGACACATTCACCCAACTTGTCACAAACAGAAAGTAACCACTGTTTGACAGCCGAGGTGAGCGCCGTTTCGAGTGTGCTGTCCGAGACAATAAATGGCTCGCGATCCCTCAAGTACCGTCAGACTACAACCAGGGTACACAGGGACAAGATTCCGAACACACATTCCAGGGGACACCCTTGCGGATGGATTTAAGATGTCTACGGCCCAATTAGGTGCTGATGTTGACAGTCATCGACAAGGGTATCTTGAAGTGGGCCCATGATAGCCCCTTGACTTGAAATTGGACGACTGAAAGAGAGCCACCTAGTATGTTGAGTTTAGGTTCCATCTGCAGCATACCGATGGGAGAGTGTATTTGACGCCATGCTGGTGAAAATGTGCAAGAAGACTACATGGTTGTTGGACAGAAACAAGAAGGCGGCGGCGATATAACCTTATGAGGGTTGTCCTCATAGACATCACTGTTTCCCATCTCCTGTGAACACACATTCATTGCCAGATCTTACCAAAGCGTTGTTTCGGACCAAGTGTTGCTCTGGACTCTTTCAGTAAGGCAACGAACGCTCCGTGCAACAAAGCTCGCATAACACAGCGGAGGAATGACTCGGGTATTCAAATATTTAATCCCAAACATTTCGTGTTCTTCTCTTGCTTCCAAATTTCTCCGACTTTTATCCCATTGTATATTTATGGAACGCAGTATAAACACGGCACAGTATTTCGCTCCGTCACTGAACTCAGAGACGTCATTCTGTTCAGCTGGTATAGAATACGTAAAGACCCTTTCTGTTTTCTAGTGGAGCCGATGCCACGCATTCTATGCAAGCAGTTATAGCGATAAAAGGTGACCCAATATGCTACCACGCATGTGGTCATGGTGTTATTGCACGTGTGTGTGTGTGTGTGTGTGTGTGTGTGTGTGTGTCGTAAAGACATTAGCTCGGTCCGGTGGATCTCTGTTACAGAGCTCCAAGAAAAAGTTATGGCTGCGACAAAATCCTACGTTATTTTCAGCAAAAATATTACGCTTTCGATTATATTCAGATTAAATAAATTTCGTCGTATTAACATTTAGAAAATCTTTCAAATGGTGAAGCAATTTAATTTGATTGATTGGAATCAAGAACTGGTAATTTTCTTATTTACTTTTAATTTCAGTTAGTGTTTACGTTACTTCAACCTAAACATTTTCAGATGTACAGGTCCGAAAGACTGTGATGAGTTAGAAAATATGGTCATTGCTCGATCCAGACAAGAAAGATGCAGGATATTTCCAAAATCCTTTTTATTTATTCGCTTAAGTTAACACAGCAGTAAAGGTTTCCTTACCAAGACAGAGCCGAGGGATATATAAAGTAACTTTTTTTTTCAAGAGTCTGTTTCTTGTGAGAAGGATGGAGCTTTGTCGAATTGTCAGGAAGGAAGTTTATGCATTTGAAGCCTAGTGATACAGAAAGTTTTATTTTTCAGAGAGAAGAACAAATAAGCGAACATTTAGGAAACCTTGAAAGCTACAAAACTCGTGATTTTTGTTTTCTGAAGGACAACAGCATAACAGAATTTGTGCTTTCAAACATCGACAGCTCTGTTACTATAAATCAGTACAGCTATAAAAACCATTAAAAAATAAAGATAAATGAGCAGTTAGAAGAAAACATAAATTTAGTGGTCTGTTGAACCTAAAAGTTTCTACTCCTCTTTGTACACAGCAAAATTGAGGCAGTTTGGGTAAGAGTTTTATTAAATCTTCAACTGGCTTTCCCAGAATTTTAAGTGACTTGTACGACGCAAGTAATTTTCTTGGTGATCATTCTACCATGAAGAAAAAAATGGCAGCGCCGTACAAACTGCAAATTACAAATCACTCGATGACTACCGTAATATTTCCTTTGTATAATATCAGGATTATCTGTTGAAGTTTAAATCTAGACTATGCGGATAATACGCCGCTTAAAAGAAAAAAAAATCAGTGTTGCAATTGCCAAGAAAGATCGCATATTTGAAAAATTGTCCAAGAAGGGAATACCAAGATAGAGTTCCACAAGCTTTGCAAAATGGGTATTTTTTTCCTTTACTTACGAGCATGAAAATACGGTGCAACGAAAGCGGTACTGTTTGCACTTTCGGACGATCACGTGCTGTGGGAAGCCCAGCGTCACACATGTTCATGGATGCCGCAGGTCTAACTATGGAACTGCACACTAGGAATCTAACTACAGAACTGTCAGGTCTAACTGTGAAAATGCGAAAATAAAACGTGGTAACCCCCCTTTATTCACTTTAAAATAACACAAAACACCTAAAATGAGGCTATTTTAACGCCCCCCCCTATATCTTTGAACTGCTGGATCACGCCGTGAATCGCGACTTTTCTGTAGGAAATTAAAGCTGCGGATAAACAAATGCAGGTGCAGATTATACGGCGATTTTTTTTTCTGAATTTTAAAATCTGCGGGTTTCGCGGAAGAAATATTTTTTCTCTCCTTAATTTCACTGTGTGAGGATTATACGACAAAAATACGGTATTTTAAAAACCGTGTGCTGCGTAGAATCAACAATCTACTCCAAGTTTTGCACAAAGATCAGGCCTTGTTCCCTCTGTGATTCATAAGTTGTGTGTTAAAGCTGAAAGCAAATGTTGTTCACTTCTGAACCCTTTGTCTTTGCAAGCAGTTTCATGTACATATTTCCTTTCGGTATATCGTGGAAAGAAACTACTCTTCAGATACCTCGCTTGAAGGAAAGGAGTACTATTAACACAGATTGCTTTGCGTGTGTTATAAATAGAACAGAAGGAATGGCGTTTCTCGTTTTTGAGACTGTGTGACAAAATTATGAGATACAGACATTCAAAAACTTTCATTCTATGAAACATTCAAGGGCATGAACTTGTGATGTTTTCTGTTCATTGAATATATGCTACCATTTGATCTTAGATGTGAGACACGGTTTTTATCTGACATTGCCCTGAACAATCAATGCATATCTTAAGATATGCAACGATCCTAATTAGGATCGTGTTTCAGTGTGTAGTCAAATGCATGCGAAATGAATTAATGTGTTTTCCATGTGATGAATGGAGTGTGGGAGACAAACAAGTTTCGCGCTTTTCTGTACCATTGACCCTCTAACGCATCGTTCTCTCCCCGTCAGAGCGTCCCCATTTTTCAGTGACCAGAGGGGTCAGACGCGGCTTTCTGAACTAGAGTTGTTCCAGCCGCCGCGAGCAACAATAAATATAATACTTTACCGCCTCGGTGAGCGTATTATTTGGATTAAACATAAGACGATTAAGATCACAGCGTTTAAACTTGTGCCCTCAGACCATGTATTTGCACATGGTCTGTATTTTCCGTTCATTGCTCTGCGATAATGCAGTTTTTTTTTTAACTTCAAGGCAGGAAATTTAATGAAACGCTATTTTCATTCCGTGCATTAAAGAGTAGAAAAGAGTACGTAATCCTGACCTACAAAATGTTGATCGCCTATGTTATCGGGTTGTTCGCGCTTCGATTCGTTCGTTCACAGACGCGATGATCGGATTTAAGAAATTTTTTTTGTATCTGATAAATACTAGAATAATAAATATTTTCTGTTATTCCTGAAGCAGTTTTTGAGTTATTCGGTTTACAGAAAGCCTTTATACTTATCTTGATACCACGCGTTTCCGCCCACCTGACCAGATATAAGGTTTCACCCTTATACTTTCTTATTCAAAGAGCTTTTACCCACTCCTCTTCTGTAGCCTTCCGTGAAGAGGAACTTCAAAAGATATATACCATTGCTTATTAGCACGGATTTTCTCATTCAGATGTCCATAGAATCTACCGGAAAATCCAAAATTCAACATTTTTACCCTGACCCGTGAATGAAGGGATATCAAATATGTTGGATCGATGACTTACGTCCCTCATGTGAATGGTAATTTATTGAACATCTGTCACAGTCACGGTGTCGGTTTTGGGTTAAAAACATCGAACATTTATTCCCTGATTAAAAATGATCGGGACCGTGTTGAATTGTTGGACAAATGTGGCATCTATTCCATTTCTTATTAAATCTGTCGATCCTCAAGACAAGGACCTCATATATATCGGCTCAACCCTACGGAGACTGCAAACAAGAATTAAAGAACACCAATATAGTGTAAAAAATGGCTCTTCATCGACTGCTTTAGCCAGGCTTTCTTCAGCTGGTACACATTACCCATCTTGGACAGACGTCTCCATTCTTTCTACCTCTACTACGAGGGAAACAGTGCTCTTTACAGAGAGTCTGCACATTTTGCATCGAGTGGACACTTGTTGCAACGATGAAGTACCCAGCTATATTTCCCAGTCCTGGAAAACTTTACTGTCCTCGATTCCTGTTTCTACCTCTTACATAGCAGACTCCGCCCATCATTAATAGAATTCTATAGGCCTCTATTTGCTCACATTGCGTTAGAGCAAGTCAACGTTCTTGTATTTCTCTCCTCATTGAGAACGTTTGGCAACGGCACCGATACATAAATGTGTTTTCTGGAACTCCAACTTGTCTTTCATCTGATGATGTGCTCGCAGCGAGCATGAAAGTATTCATGTCTTTTTAAACCATGTAAATATATTTTAACTTGTGTGTGTTTTTTAGTTATTAAAGTTTGCATATAACTGGAACCATTCAGCTAGTTTGTACATCGTGCGTTAACAGCAAGTTTCTTACCCTGAGTGGTCTGTTGTTTTCCTTATTTTTCTTCCCATTTTGAGAACTAACGACTTTCGTGAGCCGCAAACTATAAGGAGTCACATAAATCGTCGAACAGCTGCCCTCCCATATTTGTCATACAAATGGCGTTAAGTCCTGATCTGCTGGGAGTAAAAATAGAAATGCACAATATGTGAATAAATGTACTGAAAATTGTTGCTAAGAAACAAAGTTATACGCTTTAATATTTTCTCTTTCAAAGACTTGAATTCGCCACTTACGGTAGTCTGTGCAGCTATAAATAGGGTACAAAATAACCTACTCTGTGAGGTGTGGGTCCCTCATTTGTACGAAAGGTATTGCCCGAAACAGCTGAGAATGGGATACAGAACAATACACAGAGATACCTAATTTCAGTGACATTTTCAGAAATGCAGAAAGGAAGAAGAGCTAATTAGTCATCTGTGCTCCGTCGCAGAAAGACCCTCTAAGCATTTAATCTTCAAGAAAAAAATTTCAAGCCCTATCCCGAAAGCATTTTCGTATTATTACTTTCACTACTTGAAGTTCGTATTGTGCTGGTTCGATTTTCATTCTGCATTTCTGCAGCGGACTGTGTTGCCATCGTTCACATAACTTTTACATTTTTAGTAATTTTTTCCGAAACCAAAAATGTGAATTTCGAAATATCTTAATAATTTCCTATAAATGAGGAATGAGAAAGTAAGAAATGTATACTACTTCAGTGGACTCTAAGGGGAGTTATTTTAAGTCTCCCACCTAGGTAAGAAAAGCTGTCTCCGGTGTTGTTATGAACCCTTAAAAAGTTTTTGAATTTTATTTGCTAACTTGTGAAATAGCCATGCTCATGCAATCGTGAGATTGTATAAGTAGTAGTTTTGCACTGTAATGCAGGATTTTCGACAAGAGCAAAACAATCTGCTGAAGTGCAAAAATGAAAATTGTTTGTTTTAAATGGATAACCTTGTTTACAGACCAGAGGAAGAAATAAAAAGAATAATTTTAATTTTTTTGAAGCATGTAGTTTCTTACTTCCGCGTCCGATTACAGTTTTTCGCGTCTTGTTTGAATTACCTTGTTTACCGAGTCTTTGTCCCAAAAGTTCCATTGTAATTGGCGTGCAGCCTGCAAAAAGGTTTTGCTGGAAACAATTTGTGCAAGTAAAAAACAGCCACGCTTTGATTCATTTTTATGAACTTGTTTCTTCCTGGTTGAGATACACCGAATGACCTAGTTCATGACGCTGCCCTTAACCGTCCACCATCACAGAGACCAAGTCGATAACACCTCATCACCATTTTTTTTTTCTGAAAGCCGAAGTTGATGAGCTGGGAATTGGTGTCAAGTTTGAGGATAGCGACGCCAATTTTGTCTCCCAAGAAAAAGATTCTGGGATAAAGAAAACCACAGAATGTTACGGCTCGATAGCTCAAACATCAAATGCACGCGACAGATAACAGCTGCAGTTTCAAGAACATCAAAGAATATTGAGTAGTTGAAATTTATTTGGAAAACTTATAAAATGTTCTTTGAATTGCGCTAGGGCTAATTTCGAAAAGAAAAACAGAACTGCAAAATATAAAAAGCAGAAAATTAGTAAATACGATATCAAGCAAATCCTCGGCTCAAATAAGCATGTATCTTGAATTAAAAAGACAGATCATGAATATTTCAGGCGAATTTGGAGTCTTAGAAATAAAGATATGCATAGTTTCCACACATAACTATAGAAGAAATTTTTTTAACTGGAAAACTAAGAACCCATTGTTTTCTCGCATAGAAATCTTCCTTTTCTCTCTGTATCAAATGTTTCCCAATTCGCTTTTCGAAACCAACAGTATTTTTGACATAGTGCACATAAAGGCAAAATATTTTGCACATAGTACGAGACTCAGAGGTAAATCTTCCATAAAGGCTCATGTGATAATTTGGCCCCGAAGATCTCAATAGAACAGGGCGCGAGTAAACGGACATGGAACTAAAGCGTCGGAACCGTAACCGTTAGAGTCTACCTTCTGTTCTTTATTTTTTTCAAGAGTTTACAACTGTCTCTGCGGTGCTATTTATATAGCCACTTGTACCGTATCACGTGACAGGCACTATCGTAGTTTTATGTTCAACCACTGGGGCGCTGTTCAAAAAAGCGAGAGTTTAACCTATGTATCTTCTCCTTTGTGTGATGTGCATGGTTGCATATTTGTTCTATCGATAAATAATTCTTTTCTTTTTTTTTCAGTTTGTATTCTACATGAACAGAGCTTTAAATATAAATTCAAATCCGAATTAACGTGATTTAGAGAGATGGTTGTGTACTGTGAAAAGCGGAAAACCTTCGTATTTTGTTTCTTGATAGCAAAAAGAATTGCTGAATCCCACTTCCAGAGAACTGAGATTCGCCGCCCCGGTGGCGCAGTGGTCTAAGCGATGGCCTCTGATCATTCGTCCGAACGGGGTCCGGGTTCGAATCCCGGTGAGGCATGGATGTTGTTTGTCTTACGGCACTGGCTCTCTCCCTTCCCTGGAACCAGTGACCCTAAATTAGGGACGGGCGACTGCTTATAGCCCATTGAGTTGCTCACGGTGGTCGTTAAACCTTCAATAAAAAAAACAACTAAGATTCTGATAAACATGCTTATAAAATTAGACCACACAGTAGGCAATTGTACTTCACAAAAGAGATGAAAATAAGTAGAACATATTTTCATGGATATATTTATAATTTAAAAAATAATATTTTCGGTCTCCTACTAGACACCGATGTCGCGATAAATATGCATTTTTGCCATCTAGTGGGAAAATACATCGAATCTTTAGTAGTGATTAATTCTGACTAATGCTAAAAGGAATATTCGCAGCCTAAGCGGTATTTGTCTCTCTAAATATATGAACGAGGTCGGCACAAGACACGATTTCAGACACATTCGCACATATGCATTTATCGTCAAAAAAATAGTTGTACCAAGAAGGACGTGTCGGATTGCAATGCCATTCGGGAGGAAGGTAAAGGTTTCCAGGAACAATAAATGATTAAAGATTGAGATTGATATGAGCAATATTTGTTGGGCTACACTCCAATAAGTAGTGTCTCTCAGTATGGCGTTTGGCCGCCATGTTTGCTCACGCAGCATGCCAAACGTCTCGACATGGAGTTGTACACGTTACTAATGGTGTTCTGCGATAAACCATCTCATGCAGCTTGAATCTGCTCACGCAGTTCCTGCAGATTGTGCGGTAGGGGTGGAGTGTGGATAGTGCGTTCAAATAGCATCCTAAACATTTTCAATCGGCGATAGGTTTGGCGATGCGGCTGGTCATGGCAGAGTGTCAGTACCTTGAAGGCTCGAGACAGCAGCAGTATGCGGATGAGCGTTGTCCTGTTGGAAAATCGCCCAGGAGTGAACGTTCAGAAAAGGTAGGGCCACTGGTTGCAGGACCTCATTAACATAACGTTGGGCCGTCAAAGTGCCTGCAATGAACACCAAAGGTGATCTGGCATAGTAGGCAATTACACCATGACACCAGGCCTTCTGGACGTGTGACGCGTGACAACAAATTGTTCATCTTGACGCTGGCCACGGTGCCTCACACACGGATTCGTTGGTCGTCTCCTCCAAGACAAAAGCGGGACTCGTCACTGAAGATCGCTGGCTGCCATTCTGAGTGGCTCCATGACAGTCTGGCATGACACCATTGCAGTCTTTGGCGACGATGCAGTGATGTTAAGGGCAGTCGTCGTAACATTCTGCGTCCGTGTAGTCCTACGTCGAGCAACCGTTTGCCAACGGTGCTGGCACTAATTGGATGATGCATGGAGGGCACCACTGCACGCAGTCGTGTCTGTTGGGTCACTCCACGCATGTTGGACAACCCGTCGGTCCTCTCTCTCCGTGGTTCGTCTAGGTCTCCCAGACCCTTCCTGCCGTTGCTGTGTGCCTTCTTCTATCCACTGCCGCCAACAGCATGCTATGGTGATATCCTCACGACCGGTATGGCGCGCAATACGACGATAAGACCATCCCGCTTCTCGGAGCCCGACGATGCGGCCTTTCTCGAACTGCTCCACTGCTCGAATTGCTTCCGAGGCATACTTCACTTACAAAGGATGCAACCAACATAACAGCAAGAGTCAGAATGGCAAGCACGCGCAACGGGACGACCTTATATAGCCGGTCAGGCACAGCGCTACGACCCCTCCTTCCTTGCGTCACATGCGCGCCCGAGCGTGATACTTGAATCATTTGCATGTCTCACGATGTCAAACTTACCCACCAAGTTACATTCCTGTCGGTTGCTTCCTTCTGGGTGCAACTATTTTTCTCACGATGAGGGTATAATTGCCAAAGGACATTCTAAAAATGTGTTCATGAAGATACCGAATGACAATGAAGAATTTTTGTACGAGGTAATAACTGTAATGTTATTTGGCGAAGATATTTCGTCAAGAAAGTTTGATTTTTGCAAAGCGGCATTAAAAAATCCCAATTAAAATTGGTGCTCAATCCTTTTCTTAAATTTTAAGGGTTTTGAATATGTCTCTAAAACTTAATGTTGCTAAGAATTTTAACTGTGCTCTCGGATGTTTATAACGTTATACACTGCTCGATATAGAAAATGCGACACCGTGGAAGTATGCATTAAATATGACGAAACTCACCACATATGTGCACAACTAGGTGGGAAGTGCACCTATCAGTAGGATAATTGTACTACAGTGCGGTGTTCGGCTGCTTAAATCTGTTATTCTCTTGCTTCATTATCATTTATTATATGTTTAAGATTTTCGCCTGTCAGTTTATTTGTTGCTGGCTTCTCATTAATTGTAAAAGGACATGAAAAATGTGCTTTATAGGTATGAAATGTTAATTTAATTTATAATAAAATTTCACATCAACATATTCCAGTGTAAGTTATAATTTGTTAGAAGCATGAACTCACATTTTAAATATTCGTTCAATCTGATGACGAACAGGACTTTGAGCGTCGCTAGTGTCGCGACACGTAAGCCGAGAGGTATGCGGGTTGAGATGGTTGTCTCTCAACTGAATAAATATTTGTTTTTAATTGTAGGACAGCTTTCTCAACGCCTATACCTTTAGACCTCACTTAGATTGGTCGCTATATATCCGACTCTGAATTAGTAAGGTGCTGGAAGAATGTGTTTTACTGTGTCTGTGTTTTACTGTCTCGTGTGTTTTCAAAAGTACGACTGTCCGGAAAATCCTGGGTGTTTTTTTCTATGTGAAGTGAAACAAATGCAATGAGTTGAACGCGCCTTTATTCCTCAAAGTATTGTCCATTTTTTCCACGACTGTAGTCCATCTTTTGGGCAATTTTAGAATGCCATATCTGTAGAACGTGGTTGGCTTGGAAGCAAAAGAGTCATCCACATGTTTCTTGACAGCGTTGAGATCACCGAATGGTTTCCCATTTAAAGAATTTTGCAGAGACAGAAACAAATGGAAGTCGGAGGGCGTAATGTCCGGAGAATACGTGTAACTTTCTGCGGGTGACCAAAAGAAACGTGCGGCCGAGTTTTGTCTTGCTGAGACACAACACGCTTTCTGTTCACAAGCTCTGGCCTCTTCTGTTGAAGGTTTTGGTTCAACTGTTCCAACTGGCTGCAGTACACATCCGAACTGAACATCTGATTGTGTTTGAGGAGCTTATAGTAATGCCTTTGTAATCCCACCAAACAGAGAGCATATCCTTGCGTCTATGAATATTCGGTTTCGGTGTTTGTTTACGTGGTTCGGCAGCGTGACACCAGGATCTCTTCCGCACTACATTGTCGTAGACTATCCATTTTTCATCTCCTGTCACTCATCATTTCCAAAATGGGTCTCTGTTGCGTTTTAGGAGCGCATTGCATATGGAATACCGGTCTGGACAGCTTGTGGGGCACCCAAACATCATAATGAGAAGTGTATCCCAGCTTCACTAAATACTCATGAACAACACCTTTCGGCATTTTCACGGTCTCTGCTAACTCCCGAGTCGTTAATTTGGGTTGCACTCAATTTCTGCCTTAATGAGGTCGTCGTCCATTGTTGAACGTCTTCCACGTAGATCTTTGGGTTGCACTCAATTTCTGCCTTAATGAGGTCGTCGTCCACTGCTGAAGGTCTTCCACGTCGATTTTTGGGTTGCACTCAATTTCTGCCTTTATGAGATCTTCGTCAACAGCTGAAGGTCTTCCACATTGATCCCCGTCATCTAAATGGAAATCTCCGGCTTTGAACTTCGCAAATCACCTCCGAACCATTGATTCACCAATAGCAATCTTTCCATAAACTTCACAAATGTTTTTACACGTCTGTGCAGCAGCACCCCCCTCCTCTTTTATAGAAGAATAGAATCACATGCCGAAAATACGACTTTTGATCCATCCATGTTTAACATACTAAACAAACCCAACTTTCGCCGCCCCGGTGGCGCAGTGGTCTAAGGCGTTGACCTCTGATCATTCGTCCGAAGGGGTCCGGGTTCGAATCCCGGTCAGGCATGGATGTTGTGTTTGTCTTACGGCACTGGCTCTCTCCCTTCCCTGGAACCAGTGACCCTAAATTAGGGACGGGCGACTGCTTATAGCCCATTGAGTTGCTCACGGTGGTCGTTAAACCTCCAATCAAAAAAAAAAAAAAAAAAAACCCAACTTTCACTTATCGTCAACAACACGTGGCTGAACGCCGCATGCAAATGCCACCTTGTCGCCAACTTCTCGTGTGTTTTCAAAAAGTATGATTGCATACGTCACACTCAACCATACACCTGTCACAAACGCTCAGAACTTTCCGGACAACCCAATATTTAAAATTCTTTCGTAATTTCTATAGTTTTTCTACTTCCACGTTTGCGGTTGGCTGGGTTCTGATAGATCAACACTCGGTACGTGTCAGTTTTGTAGTTGGCATTTCTTCATCCCTTCCGGCAAAATTTTAACTGAAATTACAAGAAGTGTAATCTTTAGGAATGTATCATAAAATGTTTTTAGTCTATTATCAGAGTGCTTGGTTCGGTTCGTATGTCGTCCACAGTTGTCATTTAATTTTGTAGTGGGATTAGCACCAGTATGGCATCGCATACACGTGGGGCTACCCTATGAGAGTGTAAAGAATGCTTATAGCAGTGGCTTGCAATTAAGCATGTGAATGGAAAGCACTGCGTGCGAAATTTAGTTTAGAAATCAATAATTTTTTTAACGCCTGTCTGTGCTTCTGTACTCTTTTTACTTCTGTAATTTCCATTCCAAACTTTCACCTCACAGAATTACATCAGTTCTTAATATGATGGGCCAAAACGTTTCGACGAGACAGCTTATTGTGATGTGCATGTGCCCTTGAACGTACGTGCACTGTCAGTGACGCAGGCCTTAAAATGTTCCTACCATGTGTGCATCACGAGAAACAAAACAAACTTACCTTAATTTGTCATTATTTTTGAGGGGATCGCAACGTTTGCTGGCGATGAATGTATTCTCCTATACCGATGCCTGCAGTGTTTCGTTAGCAATTTTTAGCTGAGATACTTTTTACCTGCGATTCATAAAGAATTTTTCACTAGGGTGTGTGAGTGTCAAATTAATTTCCAGAACGTTTCTTCCGAAAGTGGAATTTCTTGTCTAAAGCTACAGATGTAGAAACAGAAGCGAATAGGACAGACAAAAGCGTTTTCAGATCTAACGGAATCAGAATTAACGTAGTTTTTAAAAAGGTAATATGAACTCATAACTGAGATTTTTTTAGTATTCATGTATTCTAAAGATGTTACTTCACTTTTGATAAGATTTACACATGTAAAGTGCATATAAAAGGAAACTTTTTTGTTTTTAGGCGAATCAACATTCAGGATGTGGCAGTCACAATACAGTCGTTCAGTGTAATAAAAATCATAATATATGAATTGTTTCTTAACAGTTATATCCGAGCAGCGACGAGTACAGCAGCTAGTAAATAATAAATACCTATGCAAAAGTTCTTCCGTTTTAACACAATAGGAATGAATCATGTCACATTCCTTGTTCATTTTTATTTGAATATATTATTGCTGTTTTTTGTTGCAGGAACTATAAAATGAAAATGTACAAAGGGCAATATGTCACATTTTAGCAAAGATGTAAAAGGGCAAAACAACAACAATAAAAAAAAGATGCACCATATAATTACTTAAGGAGTACGATATCACTTTTCATATAAAGTAGTTGAGAACTATCTTGTCTCTCGCTGTTCGTTAAAACAATGAAGACCCACGCTACATGCTTCTTAGGCGAACAGTGTTTTATATCTGCTGCGCTAGAAACCCTTTTCGTTGACACTTGAAGTTAATATGCGCCGTGCCGCCCCGGTGGCGCAGTGGTCTAAGCGACGGCCTCTGATCATTCGTTCGAACGGGGGTCCAGGTTCGAATCCCGGTGAGGCATGGATGTTGTGTTTGTCTTACGGCACTGGCTCTCTCCCTTCCCTGGAACCAGTGACCCTAAATTAGGGACGGGCGACTGCTCATAGCCCATTGAGTTGCTCACGGTGGTCGTTAAACCTCCAATAAAAAAAAAAAAAAAAAGATGCGCCGCTGTGTGGCCGAGTGGTCAAGTTTCTTGTCGTTGTGCGAGCTAGGCCCAGGATCGAATCCCAGATGAAGAATGTGTGATGTGGCAGTCCCGCGGTGTTGGCTCTCCCACCTATCTAGAACCAATACTCGCAAATTAGGGACGGTCGACTGTTCATAGCCTCAAGAGAAGTGCTCATGGGTGGTTGTTACACACTCTTTCTCCCAGAAATACGAGTTAGTTTCTCTCTCTTGTGAGAGTTGACTGGTCACAATTTTGCATTTCTCGAAAGATGCATTTTGAAAGCTTCCACATGACTTCCGCTCGCATTTTAATTTACCGTATCGTTTTTCACATGTATGTACAAAGATAAGATAGCCTTCTGCGGTGGACTACACAATAATTCACTTTCCACACATGACCTAATAACACCTCGTGAGTCATTGTTTTGCTGTTATGTCAATTTAGTCAGTTTATGTACAAAATCTGCAACATGACTGACTAATCAATACAGGAACTTGACGTGGACCAGGAACAACAGAGGTCATCGCTGTTTCCACGATTATAGTTAGTGTATGTGAGTCTGGAGGAATTCGAAGCCGCTGTGGTGTAGTGGAAGCATATCCGGCGCGTAACTGGAAGACCCTGAGTCCGATTCCCTGTGGCAGCCAATGATAATTTTTCCGTGACTCACTTATAAACGTGGAAAGAGCGATGACCTCTGATGTTCCTCATCCACGTCAAGTGTCTGTATTGATTATTCATTCGCCTTCTAATTTGTTCCGTTGCTGCTTGCCATTTTTGGTGAATCTCCAGCATTGTGCGGGGCTCCAAGAAACAACCTGCCAAATTGGCTTCGCAGTTAGTGTATGTGAGTCTGGAGGAATTCGAGGCCGCTGTGGTGTAATGGAAGCATATCCGGCGCGGAACTGGAAGACCCTGGGTTTGATTCCCGGTGGTGGCCAATGAGAATTTTTCCGTGACTCACTTATAAACGTGGAAAGAGCGATGACCTCTGTTTGACATGACTGACTAACCCTTGATTTCATTCAAGACGCTCCTGTGCCACAATGGTCAGAGGCGCTAACTTCTGACTGATCACCCGAGATGGGCCTGGTTTTGAGTCCAGGATGAAGTATGCATAGTGTGATTGTCTGATGGCATTGTTCCTCTTCCTTCCCTGCAATCAATACCCTAATTCAGGTACGGGCGACTGTTTTATAGCACTGAGTTGCTCATGGTGGTCATTAATCTCGAAAGAAAAATATATCGTTCAGTTATTTATATATTTAGTTTGCATAGAAATTATTAATTTATGAAGAAATTTTCAATTTGCGTCCTCAAGAAATGGATCTCGGATATAAAATGAACACATCTACATACTTCGTTATTTGATTTAAAAATTACCAAATTTTGTGTTTTTCAGAGCAGCGAATATGATTCTGAGAGGAAAACCAATACGCAGACTCTTGATCTTGGTCGCACTAAGCATTGTCCCCGGCTTCAACTGCAGAGAGGACATCTTCCCATCCGAAGGATGCAGAGCGTCTCCTCGCTATGTGAATGTGGAACCTCAGGCTGACGTCACTATTGGTGCGATCCTGCCCATCCACCATTCGGGAGAAGGAGTGTATGGGTGTGCGCATCCGTCCGAGGAAGGAGTCCAAGTGTACGAGACCATGCGGTGGGCCATTGGCGTTCTCAACAACGATAGCTCACTTCTGGACGACTCACACAGTGACGAGTCCTCATTCATTCCTGGTGTTAAGTTGGGTAAGTGCCAGCTTAAACATCTTCCACTAACGTTTTTCATATCGTTGTGGCTTTTGAAATGATTCGGCAGAAACTTAAATTTTTGTACTTGTTCTCTTTAATCACAGCAATTGCCTTCGAACTGTATGCTATTTAGCACTAATGATTACAAACGATAGAAACAAAGAGAGTTATTAGGATTACATGTGATATGCATAATTGAGTTCTCGCTAGAAAACATAAACACGCAAAAATACGACACTTCTCAACATCGGACTCGTAACACCGAGAGGAAGTTTTCGTATAGTCACGTGAATCGCAGGATACAAAGAACTGGAGAAGTCGTATAAACAGTAAAAAAATGTTTAATTAGTGTTCAGTACGGAGTTGGTCTATTTGATGCAGCAGCACTATCCTGAAGACACCGAAGTATATCGACGAAGAGTTCATCAGTGGTGTATTGGGGTATGGCATTCGATGAAGCAACCAGGTAGCAGCTGATGCAGGCCCTCTGCGGTAGGAGCCTGCTGAGTTGGGTACCATAAAGTCACACCCGTAATCGATGAGCGACAAATCTGGTGAGTTTAGCAGCCCTAGTTGAATGTACGTACCCTGGATATTGTCGCTTGTAACACGACTAGTGTGCTGACGCGCGTTGTCTACCTGCAGCACCTATATCAGCGTGACGGGATAGACTATACTGTCGACGCAGTGCCTTGTCGTCAGAGTGCAAGAAATAAGGACAACGGATGAACTACTGCCGTAACTTGTTTCATCGCGCAGCAGTGTACCACGCCGGGGTGTTGTCTGTCTGTCTGTCTGCCTGCCGGTCGGTTGTAAACGTCTCTTCATGTCATTGACAACGGTGAAACAGTTCGGAGTGCGCTGTCGTCCTGCATGCTTAAACAAAACCTGGACTTCCCCGTTAATAGCACTCCTCTATTCCACAGTCCTGCGTTGTCTCTCTTTCTGCCATTTTCAACGATAGGCCATGTGGCGTGGTAACAATGAGAGGTTCCGGGCTGGTCTTTTGGCTCATTATCTCACTTCGAGCAGTTGTCGTCGTATTGTTTGCGTGGACACTTGTGTATACTTGCAGTCGCCGTTGCATTACAGTCGCTTTGATAAACAGGTCGTGAACATCCCCCACTACCGAAGTAGGCGATCTTCAAGACATCTTGGTTCACTTCATTCCCGTCGCGTCATTCGGCGTTCTGTGACGAAACGTGACATGCAATGTTGTACCACGCTACAGACTTGAAGAAATTATTTGTAAGACGAGACCCAGCTATCGCATATCGACGACGATTTGTCGCTTTATGTCAGTCAGGTATACATAGGTGTTCCGTCGGCTTATCAAAGTCATATTCAAAAGATTTCCGTCAGATACACTCGATACCAACGCTCTGCCTTAATATGAGGCGAGCTCGTGCGTGTGCCATCTTTAAACTGTCCTCCTCTTGTGCGTTGCACCCTCTTTTAAACTCTGTCGGTGTCTACGTGACCAATCGCTGCAAAACTGTTCACTTGCATATTTCAGGCAGCCCATTGCCGCATACATTTGCACATCTTTACGTCGACTTCTTTTCGGTGTTGTGACTTTCATGTTGAGCAGCGTACTTTTCAAATTAAATTGCTTATGTCTTCACATACATGTCCAATGTCCATCACAACTAGATGGTAGGGTAGCGTAAAATGTAACAACTGAAATTACAGTTAAATATGTCTTATGACGTCAGCCTTAGTGGCAATTCGCTTTTTTCCCCCTCGTGATTTATGAACAATTGATGCCAACGGGCAGTGTAAATATGTGTTTCCTCTTGTATGCAACGATTAACAACGACGTATTATTTCACGACGGTGCTAAAGTATACTGATCTTTTCTTCGATAATCACGTTTTGCAGAATCGAAATGAGAAAGCATCATCAGAACTTCTACAGAGTTAAAATGCTCTTTTCTAGTGTTGATCAACTTAAACCACAGCAGGTACAGATTTGCATAACCACTCAATCAAACACGTACTTGCAATAGCGGTCAAAGAAATCTAAGAAGAGCACTCTTTCAAACCCCTCTCTGTTGTCTTCAGAATTCCTAGAGACCCATAACTGAACTAAGAAAAGTTGAATTAAAGAATGGCTGTAATATCACGTACTATTTATATTAAGAAAACTGAGAGATT
Source organism: Macrothele yani (assembly GCA_039090855.1). Classification (NCBI taxonomy): domain Eukaryota; kingdom Metazoa; phylum Arthropoda; class Arachnida; order Araneae; family Macrothelidae; genus Macrothele; species Macrothele yani. Next base: position 175,106,403 of record CM077002.1, on the reverse strand, counting down.
TAATGAATTACAAACTTTCGCTAATGGAAATTACCTCATTTTCCTTTACTACATGGCTTTTTTTAGTGCAAATATCAGCTAAATATCAGCTTTTTCGAATTCTGACAAAAGCAGACCACTGCGTAAAATGGGTCATAACAACATCTCGTTTTGAGCTGTTATTTTTTGTTTCTTTTTTGTGCTAATTTCTTAATAAGTTCCTCTGAGTGAACTTAGTGTGACAAAGAAATATTAATAACAAAAATCATTCAACCCATGTTCGGTTTGCTGATGACAATGCAGTTATCCGCAGATAATCATTTGGAAGGTAAAAGAGATTTTCAGAAAGAAGTAAAGAGGTTAGACTAAAGTTGAACAAATGCTCGTTTGCAAGAATAGACTTTACAGGTGGTGACGTGTTTAATTTGAAGGCACACCATCAGAGAAAAACATTACTACATATAAAAATCTTCGCCAAATTGCACATGGTAACCCCCCCCGCAAAAAAAACTCTTTATCAAAAGCAACTAACATTTGTTTCTAAATTAAAGTATTTTATCTGGGCAATCAAACCGAACACCAAGAGATGAACGCATTGAAGAGGATAAAAAATCAGATAATTCTTCAAAATGGATTTTAAGTCATCTCTTTAACATTCTTCGTCCCAGAAATGATGCTTAGAACAAAAATTCGTGTAGGCTTCTGGATAATGTTACTGAGTAATTTTCCAGTTAAACACTTGTATTGGAAAATTTCCCCACAAAATTATTCTGACCTTCCCACGCTAGAAAAGCCGAACATAAAAAGTAATTGCTTTGAAATATAATAAATTTTTTAACCTGAAAATATTCACCAAAACTTCCGAAGCAAATATTTGAAGTAAACTTTGTGTTTGAACTTTTCTTCTAATGGAGCACGAGAAAGAAATTTCTAAGAAATCCACCCCCTTCTAGGAAGTATCTCGATGATTATGTTAGCAGATGCTAAGAAGCGCCGGTAATTGTTCCATGAGTTTCTGCGAAGCAGGCAAAGTGTAATTTTGTTTGTTTTACCTTTCATGTGTATGCGAAGTGCCGATGGAACACAAAAGGTGATTTACCCAGGTTCTCTTCAATCGGTAGATGAACTTTCGTGGAGTATAAGACCGTAGGCACCGGCAATATGGGCTCAGCGCAGAGGCATTTTTTTCCAACACCCGGGCTCAGAGAACAACATCTACAAAGGAAGTGATATTTAAATCCATTCCCTGGATGATTTACAGATCGGTATAGGTTTATCTTTGGAAAATATCGTCCGGTGTGTTTGTGTGCGTGTGCGCGTGTGTAAAAGTATAACTGTTTGTTCTTTCTTGACCCCCACCCTCCCCCACTCCCAAAGCAAAAAGGTGGCAAATGCAAAGTTTAATTTTTGCGCGTGATATTGATCTTTCAAAAGGAAGGTCATATTGGGTACCTTTCTGAAGTAATACATATTACCAAAAAACGAAAAGAAATTTAGGCTAAGAAATTATTTTATGAAGACTGAATTTTGTTGAGTGCAGAGTCAGATGCTGTAAACTTCAGTTCATTTAACTTGTTAGGCGATTAATTTTCACTTGCAACAGATTTTCTCAAAAAATTCATGTAAGTTTCCACTGGAAGTGCCTCTTTTGAAAATCAACCCTCGAAAATCTCGAATTAAAATGCCGCACAGCTACGTATCTCTCCGCGAGGAGTAATTTTCGGGCAAAAACGGCTTGCAATTGATAGTTTGTCGATATCTGTTGCAGTCATTCAAGTGGAAAGTTCCAGATGCGTCTCATATTTCATTGTTTGCTGGTAACCCCTTTCTGCCATTTTCCCTGCGAATAATTCCGCCAGTACAAGCTTAGTTCTCTGACGAAATAGTCTGTTATTGCATTATTTCTTACTTGCCACTGCTTTAGTTAATCCTTAGGCGAGAACAAGGGTCGAAATCAGAAAAATATAAGCAAATAATTAGGCGATTTTTTTCTTTGAATGGCAGTTCAACGACCATCACCGTGAGCAATTCAGTGGACTATAAGCAGTCACCCGTCCCTAATTTAGGGCCATTTTTTCCAAGGAAGGGTGAAAATCAGTGCCGCAAGACAAACAACAACGTGTCTCACCGGGATTCGAACCCGGACCCAACTCGGACGAATGATCATAAGCCAGCGCTTAGACAACTGCGCCACCTGGGCGGCGCGAGGGACGTCGCTAGACTTCGAAATCAGGATGGACGACGGGTGGGCATGTTTGATAGCAACTTTTTTTTTTTTATTTAAAATACTTTTTTTTTTAATTTAACTTTTTTTAATTTTTTAATGCTTTTCACTACCAGTTACAAAAGAATTCGTGCAGTCGCCATTCCCTCGACCTGGACACACACCCATACACGGATCTGGTGTAAGGTACAGGTCTTATTAGAATGTCGCCTTCAACTTTTGCTTGATCTGAATGCGTTGTCTTAAACTGCTTTTCCAAATTTTGAATTTTACTTACGAAAATAGTACTGTACTTGAGCAATTTATTTAAAGGAAAATGTCGTTTTTATTTATCCTAATCAAATAATAACGTCGTAACTCGCAGGCACAATACGTCCTTCCCTCCTTAACTCCCTTCCTTGAAGCCAGCGATTTTGTCTTGCACTCCTCTCCTACAAAGCAGACGTCAGCTACTTCTTGCACTTTCACTGTCCCGGGGCAGTATTAAGAGCGCTAGTGTAGTTTTAGACTCCACTTTCTGTGTTGGAATCCCCTATTTTTTTTTTTTTTTTAAGAAAACAAACAGCAGAACAATTAGTAGTGACCTCTTCATTGAATTCCTATCCACCCTCATCATTAGCCCCTCCCCTGGCCATACGTACATGAAAAAAAGAGGCTAAGAAATTGGAAAAGTGGAAAAAAGATGTAGGGAATTAAAGAGTGAAGAACAAGTGAATATTCATGGCCCTATAGATGCTATTTTGATAACCCTTTTTTGGAGACCTAGGGGAAAGACTTATTACTCAGCAAGTCAAGATTATATTTTAAAGTTAAATATACTAAAACGCACATTTTGAACTGGGTGGGCAAGACAAATTCCAGGGTGGACTTAAGCGCACCCTCGCATCCCCTTGGCGACATCTCAGCTCACCGCAGAGGAAAATACATAGAGCGAGGCGACATGAAGTGACTGGATTCAATTGACAGAACAGATGATTTATTATGGGAAAATAGTAAACCTATACTAGTAATCCAATTTATGGCGTTGGAATATACTGTACACTGCAGAGCAATTGAATTAGAGACAGCTGGCGGTTATGCAAATGTGGCGCTGTGGGCGGCCCTGTAAACGGAAACGACATGACGCATGCAGCGATCCGACAATATAAGGAATGATGCGACGGGAATCAGTAAGAATCGGATGCAGTATGGGTAAGACGAAGGATCTAAGCGCATTTGATAGTGAGCAAATTGTCGAGGCCCGACGAATGGGTCACTCCATCTCGGAAGTCGTGCAGGCACTTTGATTTTCACGAGCCACTGTGTCACGGGTGCACCGTGAGTACATCGAATCCGGTAAAACCATCCCTGCAAGGGCCAACTGCCGTGGACAACAGCGTGTGGATGAGCGGGGTCATCGTCGGCTAGCTCGCATTGTAACAGCGGATAGACGAGCCACAGTACAAGAAATCACTCGGCAATTTAACGCTGGTGCACAAAAACGTGTAAACAGCCACACCATCCAGAACCATCTCCTCGCTATGGGGTACAGAAGCCATCGTCCCATGAGGATACCGCTGCTGACCGCACATCACAGGGTACAAAGATTAGCATGGGCTCGGGAACATCGCCATTGGACCCTATACATGTGGAAAAATGTTGCCTGGACTGATGAGTCGAGATTCACGTTGGTACATGCGGATGGCAGGATACGAGTACGGTGCAAACCACATGAAGCGATGGATCCTTCTTGCCAGCAAGGTACTCTTCAAGCTGGTGGGGGTGGCATTCTCCTGTGGGGACTGTTTGCGTGGACCGAAATGAGACCCCTGGTACGTGTGACATCGTCCCTCACAAGTCAACGTTACTGGGATATTATGGACGACCATTTGCACCCGTTTGTGCGTCTTCAACATCCCACTGGGGACCTCATCCTGCAACAAGACAATGCACCGTGCCATCGCTCCCGAATTGTATCCGAATGGTTGGATGAACACTCCACCAACGTGACCTCGCGTCCTTGGCCAGCTAGGTCACCTGACCTCAATCCCATCGAGCACATCTGGGATGCCATCGAGAGAGATGTTCGAGGCTCTGACCCCCTCCATCAAATCTTCGAGAACTGTGGGAGCTTGTTCAGGGGTCGTGGATCCGTATGGCTTCCCAACGCTTCCGGTGTCTTGTAGAGTGCATGCTGAGACGAATCGCCGCCGTCATCAGGGCCAAAGGTGGTGCTACACGTTACTAGAAAGGTATCTCTAATTCAATTGCTCTTCAGTGTATAAATAACGTTTCCAAGCTATCGCACATCAACTAGATGGCTTTTTTCAACGAACTAAACCATCTGGTTGATATGCGAAAGTTTGGAAACGTTATTTATACATTCCTACGCCAATAAATCGGATTACTAGTATAATTTTACTATTTTCTACAAAATTGGTGTATAGTTTTTCGTTATTAATTTATTATGGGAAACTTAATGTATGTCTCACGATGAAGTATTACTGTTAATATTGGACGAATAGTTATTACGTTTTATCAACACATAGAAACCAAAAAATTGTAATCCGGCCACTGCAGGGATCGTACCCCAGATCTCTTGATATCTAGCAGAGTGCGTTTGGCTTACGCTACAATGGCCAACAATCAACAGCGCTATGTGCGTTTATCTGTCAGCTTCTGACATCACATATCCGTTGGACGGGCTCAGCAACTGAGACGTCTCATGACGCATTCACTGACGCCACGTATTTAGAGAATTTTCACAATAGTTATTACTTTGTGGGTTGGACCAAGGCCGTCTAAAAAGTAAGCCACGATATAAAAGAGATTAATTCTCACCTTTAGTGACGTCATGGGAAACCCAAGGATTCCGACTGGTGTCCAACATCGTCGTATGTGACCTCAAACACGAAATTGCAGTAACAGGCCATGTAACCTGGGAGTGACGTCACAAAAGGAGGGAACTCATCTCTATTGTTATTGTCTACTCCCTTCTAGTCGGCCTTAGCTGAACTGAGGTGTTTTATTAGACGTCAAAGATCCACAACGGAAACAAAGAAGAGTGGGTCATCTCATTATAGTTCACACTTAAAAATAGGTCATGATGATGGAACGCCTCAATACAGCTCACAGAACAGACAACTAAAAAATGGCCTCTCATTAGCCTACAACATAGAGAAATAATCAAACTCACTATTATTCAAAGTAGCGGAAAAGACAGCCAAACGATTAAAGTATAAGTGACTGAGTATCATGCGTATTGGAAAAAATGTAAAGTTAAATTTAAGAATATGTAAATTGTGTCCTTATATGTAGAAATCTACCTGCGGGTTAATTTCAAGTTTTGGAAAATTAGTGTCTGGACGTTTTACGCCACCAGTTAATATTATTCATAAGAATTACATTTTTGCATCTATCGGATGACTGCTGAATAAAAATGTTACTAGAAGTTTCAGTCAGTTCGGGGTTATATAGGTAACAGCACATTACTTGAATACTCACGGCAGAAAAAAGCGAGTTTATAAAAATGTAAAAAAAATATGCGGCGATTTCATAGTATCAAAGGATTCGGGAAACTGCTGTCGTTCTAATTTCTTGCAAATTCATTCTGAATTTTCGAAGATAGTTGAAATATCAGTATTCCAAAGTATAAGAGGTATCTTAATAAATGTCCTACTGAGGATTATCATTGCAGACAGTTTGCTGTCTTCTTTCTCCAGTAGATGGCAGCAGATTGCTATTCTTACTAATCCTGCAATCGTAGAAATCGGGGGAAAAAAAGAGGGTTCTTGGTGATTATCTATCAACTGGAATTTAAACGGTTGGGTAACTTCGACACTAATATCCATTTCCGTGTTTTCAGAGACTGATTCAGTGAAGGGAATTATTATGTTTTCGGTAATGACTGATATTCATCCACAGGCTTGACACGAAAATAATTTTTTTATCAGTGAAAAGTGTATTGATGATAACCAGAGGCGTAACTAGGCATTTCTGTGCCCGGAGCAAGCCACGAAATATTACACCCCCATTTGCATTTCTATCACACACACACACACACACACTAACTAACTAACCAACACACGCACACACACACGCATGTATGCTAAAAAGAACAACAGCAATGAAAATCTAAGCGAGCGCAAGCTGCAGAGAAGAATTTTCAAGAAAGATAGCTTTAAATTAAAGATAGCAAAAAGCACATGCAGTTTCAAAAATATAACAGTGCCAAAAATACTTTTTAACAAAACAAGGCATAAAAATGCATCTCTAATTTCTAACGAAACTGAGCATAAAATGCACTTTTAATTTCTAACGAAACTGGGCATAAAAATGCATTTATAATTTCTAAGGAAATTGGTCGTAAAAATGCATTTCTAATTTCTAACGAACCTAAGCATAAAAAAGCACAATCAGAATGTCGATGTTTTTACAGCTTTTCCCAGCTACTTCGAAGTTTGGACCTTCGGTATCACATTAAACGTACCGAATGCAGCTGCCAGGCGTAGCGTGCAGCTACAGTAAAGATTGTGTAGCCTCCTGACAGTGGCGGAGCCAGAAATTTCTTAAGAGAAGGGGGTGGGGGGTCATGGGTTTGGTTCATTGATGAAAGCCTCGTATACACTGAAGAGCAATTGAATTAGAGACAGCTGGCGTTATGCAAATGTGGCGCTGTGGGCGGCCCTGTAAACGGAAACGACATGACGTATGCAGCGATCCAACAATATAAGGAGTGATGCGACGGGAATCAGTAAGAGTCGGATGCAGTGTGGGTAAGATGAAGGATCTAAGTGCATTTGATCGTGGGCAAATTGTCGGGGCCCGACTAATGGGTCACTCCATCTCGGAAGTCGTGCAGGCACTGGGATTTTCACGAGCCACTGTGTCACGGGTGCACCGTGAGTACATCGGATCCGGTAAAACCATCCCTGCAAGGGCCAACTGCCGTGGACAACAGCGTGTTAATGAGCGGGGTTAACTCTGGTGCACAAAAGCGTGTAAACAGCCACACCATCCAGAACCATCTCCTCGCTATGGGGTACAGAAGCCATCGTCTCACGAGGGTACCGCTGCTGACCGCACATCACATGGTGCAAAGATTAACGTGGGAGCGGGAACATCGCCACTGGACCCTATACATGTGGAAAAATGCTGCCTGGACTGATGAGTCGAGATTCACGTTGGTACATGCGGATGGCAGGATACGAGTACGGCGCAAACCACATGAAGCGATGGATTCTTCTTGCCAGCAAGGTACTCTTCAAGCTCGTGGGGGTGGCATTCTCCTCTGGGGACTGTTTATGTTCACTGAAATGGGACCCCTGGTACGTGTGACATCGTCCCTCACAGGTCAACGTCACCGGGATATCCTGGACGACCATTTGCTCCCGTTTGTGCGTCTTCAACATCTTACTGGGGACCTCATCCTGCAACAAGACAATGCACCGTGCCATCGCTCCCGAATTGTATCCGAATGGTTGGATGAACACTCCACCGACGTGACCTCGCTTCCTTGGCCAGCTAGGTCACCTGACCTCAATCCCATCGATCACATCTGGGATGCCATCGAGAGAGATGTTCGAGGCTCTGACCCCCCCCCCTCCATCAAATCTTCGTTAACTGTGGGAGCTTGTTCAGGGGTCGTGGATCCGTATGGCTTCCCAACGCTTCCGGTGCCTATCGTTTAAAATTCGCGCTCAGGCTCCTCTCTAAGAGGGGTGGGGTGGGAGAGTTCAAACCCCGAACCTTTCCTCTGGCTACACCACTGCCTCCAGAGAATCTTCAGGAATGTAAACATCATCCGTATCTTGCAAAGTACGTATAGTCCATCCAACTATAGAAGTTCTGCGAGCCCAATTGTAGTCGAAGAGGGTAGTGGTTATTCTTCATGTGGACGGATTATACAACCAAGCCTTCTTTACTGAATGTGAGCGACTAACAACCCCTGAACATTTTGGGAAGGAAACTCTAATTTTAAATATATCAAAAAAACTTGTGTAAAAGTTTCAGTTCCAATTGTAATCAGATTCCAGATATTTTTGCGCACTCTCTTGCGCTTCACCCGGAGCAGACGCCCCCTCTGCTGCGCCCTACCTACGCCTCTGATCATAACATTTTTTTTTAATTTGATCGCGTCTATTTTACTGCACAAATGCAAGTATTAAGTCTATAATAGCACTGGGATGCAGTGGCGCACCCAGTGGGGGTGACCTAGGAGCCCAGGCCGTCCCCATATACACTCTCTACTAACAAGTTAATGGACACCCCTGCAATCGACGATATCTGAGGTCCTGATACACGTCACTGCTGCCGCCGTTAAATATCGTGTGGGAAACAACAACGCAACCATTCGCATGCAAGATGCCACGCAGTTCGGAGCTCTCTGATTTCGAGAAAGGTGTAATCGTTGGGTATCACAGAAATGGCCGATCCATACCCGACATATCCAGCGAGTTGAAGTACCCAAAATCGACAGTGGCCTACGTGATTGGCAAGTGGAAGATGAGAGGTGACTGTCGGAATGTGTCCCGACCCGGCAGACCCACAAAACTGGGAGTTAGAGACCAACGGGTGCTGGCCAGAGAAATTCGGAAGAACCGCACCAAATCGATGGGCCACATCCGCGAGGAGTTTCAACGGGCATCCCGGAGTGTTCTTTCGATGAATACCATCCGTAAGGAAGCCCATGTGCTTGGTTATCATGGACGTGCTGCCGCCCACAAGCCTTTGATCACCAAGTCCATAGCGCTGCTCGGCTAACGTGGTGCAAAGAACGTCGACAGTGGACCGTTGAACAGTGGAAACAGGTTCTCTGGAGCGACGAATCAAGGTTCACCCTCTACCGTTCGGATGGCAGGGTCTGGGTTTGGCGTCTGCCTGGAGAACGCCTCCTGCCGGAATCTATTGTGCCAACTGTGAAGTTCTGCGGCGGTGGAATTATGCTATGGGGGTGTTTCTCCAGGTATGGCAAGGGACCCTTGGTCGCAATTCCTGGTAGACTCATCGCCGGGACCTACTGCACCATTTTGGATGACCATGCGCATCCTACGTTGTGGCAGTTTTACGGGGAGGACCCATGTTACTTTCAGGATGACAATGCCACCTGTCATGTTGCGAGGTCCACCATGGCTTGGTATGGTGACAATGGGGTTAATCGAATCGACTGGCTTGCGCATAGCCCGGACCTGAACCCTATCGATTACCTCTGGGACGAGTTGGAGTGTCGACTTAAGGTGTGCCCCCACCGTCCGAAATCGGTGAAAGAACTGACCTGTCTTCTCCAAGCCGAGTGGAAAAAAATACTGCTAGCCGTCGTACAACGCCTGGTTGAGAGTATGCCCCGGAGGCTCCACCAACTATTGAAGGTGAACAAACTTCGTTTTCCTTTGCTATCACAGATATCCAATTACTTGTTGGTAGATAGTGTATTTTAGCAATCATTTGGCGGGGGAGGGTTAACGACTACCGTGAGCACTTCATTTTTACGAATCATTGGGAACGCGCTTTAATATGGCGGAGATATTTTTACCGCTTCCCAATATTTTGGGAGAGTTTCCTCTGGGGTATTTTTATTTGCATCTTCAATGTTTTGGGCTACACCCACAAAAAATCTTAGGTGCGACATTACTGGAATGCCAAGGAAATGTGACGGCAAGTTCCAACAAACACTGCCTTTTTTTCCCCCTCTAAACAAATATATTTGAAGGTATTGATATCGGATTGTTTGTATATGGAATCCGTATCTCTCCGCATTATTTCGCCATAAATATTGGAATTGTGACTAATAGCAAAAATGCTGATTTCAAATAATATAGGAACAGGGTTCGGGTTTCCGCTCCTCGTACATTTAGCCTGTATTCTAATTCCGGGAAGATGATGTATATATTCTTATAGCACTGGTTTTCTATTTGTCCTGGAAACAGTGACCTTTAATTGGAAACTGCTATCCTCATTCGGAATGAGTGGCAAATGAGCAAGAAATATCTAAACGTCTCTAAAGATAACAGAATTCGTTGGGAAACTTCTTATAAACCGTGAGAGTCTAACTTATGAAAGATTACGGTTACTGGACCCAGGTGTTCTTCATCAGTTAAATATTTGGTTTCTAATGGAATGAAACTGGAATGGGATTATGACTTCCCAATTTCGTGAAAGTATTTATGGAGCACAAACAAGCGTACACGTTACTTTAAATCATTGGCGCCGATTACATGGATGTTCCGGGGCTCAGACACTTATTGAAATTAACCAATGGGTGCAGAGCACACATTAAGTCATTTTTAACAATATGCGCTGAACAACAATTCCGTAAACTGGGTATTTTACAATTTTTTAGGCGTCGATTTTCTCATTTTGAGTACTGTTATAAAGTTTCTTTTTACAATGTACGCATCACAACAGTTGATAATATATCAGCATTTGCGATGATTTATAGCTATTACAGCAAAAATATAAGTTACTATATTTAAGACATTTTGATGTATGTGCACCTCAAAGGAAAATCTGCACATTCTATACGTCAATCTGCAATTTATTTTCCGAGAAATGAATTTTAAGGCAGCACAAATGAATTATGAATATTGATCCCGCTTTAGCCGACGGCAAGATGTAGAGATTAAACAAGTCGGCGGAGCCGTTCAAATGTGATTCTTATAAATCCTCAAAAAATTAACTAATATTTTGTAAAACGCTAATGAAACAGACATTTTTTTTTACATCTCTTTTGCTTTTTCTTTCCTACGGGGATGGCTAAACGAATTTAAAATCGTGACAATTCTGATGAACACCTTATATGGTTATTTGAAATATGTACTGGGGCTGTTAGGCCACGATTTGTAAAATGCGGAAAAAGGATGAGAATAAATGGGAAAATGGCATGGCCAATTAAAAGAGCGAGAATCGTTTCTTTTTCAGAGCTTCGTTCGGAATCGCGCTTTGGGGAGCCCAAGATTTTTTCTATTGGGTTGGCAAAAAAATAACGACGGATGACGAGATACCCAAAGTCGAAACCTTGGCCACGGCGCATATTGGCCACTGAGATTGCGCAGCACACTGGCAAGACATCAGCAGGTAGGTAGCTTTTTTAAGTCAGTGGCAGTTAGCTGTCAGAAGGCGAAGATTTGTAACAGTCAACCAACATGGAAGTGGACAAGCAGCATATCCGCCGTTGTTTGCTGTATGAGTTTCGTCGTGGTATCAACCCTGCAAGTGCTGTAAGGAACATTAATTACCAATGTGTACCCCAATGCCATATCACATCGTCAGTGCTGTCGTTGGTTCGAACGGTTTCGAGTGGAAATTTTTGACATCTCACCGCTCCAAAGTTGGAAACAGTGGATATGGACAGGCTGAAGACCTCAGTTGGAGATCGACCCAGGTGTGACTTCTCGGGAGTTGGCCGAATAACTGAGGATTACCCCCACACACATTATCCCGTACCCGTGTCAAACTGGAAAGGTGTACAAGAGAGGAGTTTTTTGTACAAACAAAAAACTCCTCTCCAACCATCAACTCTCAGTTGAGCAGAAAGCAAGTCGCAGGAGTGCATACGTTTTCCTGCTTGCACGTGACAAAGTTGAGCCGTTTTCGGACCGCACTGTGACAAGAAATAAGTCCTGTATGACAATATCAACCTCAGAAAATAGTGGTTGGACCCAAAACAGGAAGCTCATGCTGACATTCCAAAGCCGACTTTCATCCGCGTAAGGTCTTGCTGTATGCTTGGTGGGATATGCGGGGTATCTTGTTTTCTGAACTGCTGCCGGACAGCACCACTATCACCGCCGATGTGTACTGCCCTCAGCTGGACGATTTGCACTCATCGTTTTCGTGGAACAGTCATCACTGCTGATCTGCAAGGGTGCCCACCTACAGCAGGATGGAGCGACACCTCACACAGCACGGGTGACCTGTCCCAAGATCAGGGACCTAGGCTTGGAGCTGTTGCTGCACCCAGCCTATTCCCCGGACATTGCCTCAAGCAACTATTCCCCAGACATTGCCTCAAGCAACTACCACCTTTTCCAGTCGTTGCAGCATTTCCTGGACGTACAGTCCTTCACCAAACTGGGACGATGTCGAACGCAAGCTTACTCACTTCTTTGCATTCCAAGCCTCCATAATTGTACAAGGACGATATCCAACAGCTACCTTGACAATGGTAGCAGGTCGAGGCAAACGATGACGACTACATTTTGGATTGATTTGTACGTACGGTAATTTGCACTTTTTTTATTGCCTTGCATTTGCAGACAATACTTTTTTTCCAACCCAATAAATCTTGTAGCATAAAAGAATTTGTGACTACATCTATGCCTTGAAAGATCCATCGACATTTTTTTTTGCTTCTCATAGAATGCTTTATGAATAACATTTTGCACAAACTTTTTAACACCGTAATTCTGTTTTTCGGTAAGGGGCACAAATGAGTATTTCTGTTGGCAACCGTGTCTACCTTTCTAAAAGGCAGATAAAAAAAAAATTCCGTTTGGCGAACATTTCGTTGGTTATTACAAATCCTTAGTTGCAAGATTTTTTATTCTATTATTCTTGCAATAACATGCGATACATTTTTGATGATTATTGCATTTTATATTATCACACATTCGTTTGAGTCAAAAGTTATGATCATTGCAGCCAAAAATATCATGCCATCGCTCTTCTTGATTACTAACTTTAGTTTTATGTATGTTTATTCACAGATATGTAATATACGGTATTGATGTGTGTCTTGGGAATTTTCGTGCGTGCAGGTTGTTGTATGACACAATCCTATTGTCTAAGAGCAGAAATGAGTTGTAGGAGTATGAAATTTAAACTGAAAATAAAGACCGGGGGGGGGCAGAATTTTATAGAACGAGGAACTGTTAGTACAGAATGCGCAAGATCAATATAAATGGTACAAACAGATGATACAAAATCTGAATTTAGGAAGCATGCTTGACAGAATAAACACATTAGATGGTGATGTCAGTAGGCGAATAAATTCAACTTTGAAAATCACAGCTGCTTTAGGAGGATTTGAAAGGACAGATGAGTTCTTGAAAATGTCCCGAATGGCTTTGTACGAAATTTCAACTGCTCCAACTTTGGTGTATGAAATCCGGATAATGCAAAATAGACAGGAGTCGTTTTGTGTGCAGGGAAGCTGTATTAATTATTGGGAGTTTGTTGCAAAGACTTTCTGATCATGTGTAAAATGAAGATGAAGTAAATTGTTCTGAGCTAGGTGGAGATTCAGAGATGGTTTGGCCACATTTTTTTGAAAGAATGAGTGATGAGGTGAGTAAGAGAATTTTATTCAGCCCAAGTGGCAGAGAAGAAAGATAGAGGAAAGCTGAGGAAACCGTGGGAAGACGAGATTCAGGAATGCTTGAAAGTGAAAAAGATAAAAAGTATAAATTATAAAAGTTCGTGTGTGAGACGTGTAATGCATTCAGTAAAGCTCGAGTGGTGTGCCAAGATTGCTGGAAACTGAGACGTTTTACAGATGAACAGTAAAGCCTAGCACCATCAGTACGTTAATTGGACAGATGACCTTGCTCTGAGGAGTTAACTTCTGAATCACCAAGAACAGCTTAGTATTAATATCTGTTGTGCTCACAGGTAAATAATGGAGGAATGTTTTGAGAAATACTTTTTTTTGTAGCTCACGAAGGAGAAAGTGATTTTCACGTAACAGTAGCACATCACTCTGGATCTGTTTACAGAATTTTTAACATGGTACTTAAGCTCTTGTTAACGAAATGTTTTAGAGCTGCCATGGACAGATTTTGATATTCTTTTCCATACAAGGCCATTTACGCTACGATATGTTAACACTGCACGATTTTAACATTTGGCTACGGTTTTCAAGGTTTTGTCTTCTATGAGTTCTGCGATTGAGTGAGAAATTAGTTTTCAGATCCATTTGCTGCGCATTAGTTTTATTTTTCTTAGCGATGCTACTGAATCCCACCAATAAAGAGTTGGGAAATATACAGAACAGGCACAGCATTCATAAATCTGAATATTCCCTTTTGGACCTAGACGTTCCAAATTTATTTTATGCATAGTTTCCAATTAGTTTAGAGGTGTTACAGGTAAACTTTGCAGTTACGGATGTAAAAAGGAAGCGTGACCGTAAGAAAGGGAGCAAGCGGTCACTATTCACGATTTCAAACAATACAACCCCACTATTGGTGGCTACTTGTTAAAGATCACTATAACTAGGTGGTCATTTCATCAAGCTTTACTTAGTAATGTGGTTCTTTGAGAAATAAGTCCATAGTGGTGTACGGAATAGATAATGACAACCCAGTAAGAAGATCCTAAAGATTTTCAAAAGCTTTAAAAAAGTTTGACTTGTCATTTTTATCGTTTATATTTTTTTATCAATGTTTATTAAAATCGCTAAATTTAGGCAACTTAAAGCAAAGGAATGTTGTTACCTGGGAGTCACATGCTAGGAATATCAATTCTTTTTTGTTTTCTTTCTTTAATTAAAGAAGTACCTTAGAGCTAAGTCATTCTAAACGCTTTCAAATGTTCGGTTTTAATAAAATGAATCAGTTAGACTGAATACGAGGTCCGATGAAAAGTTTCCGAGACTAGGCCGATATACAACAAAGTACTTACATTACCTAAGTCTGGCTATGATCTCCCTCAAAGTAATCTCCTTGGGCAGCGATACACCGCTGCGAGCGTTTTTGCCACTGTTGGAACGCTTCCTGGAAGTCCTGCTCGAGAGTCATGTCACGCACCGTCTGCGATTCGCGCTGGATCTCGTCCACGGTTTCAAAACTGCGATCCTTGAGCTTCAACTTCATCTTCGGGAACAGAAAGAAGTCGCAGGGGGCCAAATCCGGCGGGTGAGGAAGGGTAGTCATGCTTTTGCGCCTGCAAAACTGGCGTGTTGCTAACGCTCTGCGAGCTGCTACATTGTCGTGATGGATCAGGAAATCACTCTTGCGCCACATTTCAGGTCGTTTGCGAAGAATTTGATGTTCGCTCGCAGCTTTAGTTTGCAGTCCTTACCGAAATCGCAACTGTGTTCTACACTTGGTCACCAAATATTGTGTAGCACAGCTCTCGATGTTCACAGAACGACGCCACTCGGCACAATGACTCATGAAGATCACTGCCCTCGACCGCTGCTCGCGCATCCTTGTACTGCAATCTGTTGGCGCGCTACGTACCTAGTCTCGGAACGTTTGATCGCACTACGTACATGTGACTTACACGACGCTTTTCCTAAGACTACGGGGTGTCAGCTTTGTGTTATTTTGTTTGTTTGTTTTGGGGTTTAACGAGCATCGTGCATCTAGGATCATAAGCAGTCGCTCCTCTCTGATTTCGGGTTACTGGTTCCAGTTAGTGGGGAGGGCCAGGGTCATGTGAGGTGAGCGCCCGGCAATGTTTCGTCCTAGGCGCGGGTTTATTTCCAGCGTATAGCCGGAGGCCAGCGCCGACCACTTGGCCTCCGGAACTTCCCTTTTTGTTACTTGTAAGCTACTTAATAGTGTGAAAGCCTGTATTCTGGCAGTAGAGCATGTGTAAGAGTTAATGGCGTTTTATCGAAATGGTTTTCTATTGGTGCAGGAATGAGACAAGGTTGTGTCTTATCACCCAATTACACTTAAAATAGTATAACTATACTAGTAATCAGAATTTCTTGGCGTAGAATGTAAATTAAAGTTTCTAAGCTTTCGCACATCAACCAGATGGCTTTTTCAAGGAAGATGAGTATAAATAACTGAAAACTCGATAATATTCTACTTTAGTATTTTTAGTAAACCGGATAATATTCAATCATCCAATTTGCGGTTAGCTGTCTACCTTCCTTGAAAAAGTCATCTGGTTGATGTGCGAAAGCTTGGAAACTTTGATTTATAATCTCGCCAAGAAATTCGGATTACTAGTATACTTATACTATTTTAAGTGACCCTGGCTGTTTCATATACTTCTGGATGCATGCATGCCTAATGCCAAAATGGATAATACTTGTTTATGTTCTGGTAATATGCGTGTGTGCAAATTGTTCTATGCTGCTGACACAGTCCTGTTGCCAGAGAGTAAAAGTGAGGTGCAGAATATGTTGTCCCGGATGTACGAAGTTTGAATGAAATTCAAACTGAGTATAAATAACAGAAAACCCAAAGTTATGGTTTTGAGCCAGGAACTGTTAGAACTGCATGCAGGATAAATTTTAATGGCACAAAGATTGACCAGATGAATGAGTTTGTATATTTAGGAAGTATGTTTCACAAAGACCACACATTAGAGGGCGAAATTAGTAGGCGAGTGAACTCTTCATTGAAAATCATAGCTGCTTTAGGAGGATTTCACAGGAATGATGGGTTCTCAAGAGAGGTCCACATGGCTGTTTATGAAAGTGTAATTGTTTCTACTCTGATGTATGGCAGCGAAACCTGGATTCTGCACAAAAGGCATATGAATAGTTTGTGTTCTAGGGAGATGCATTACTTACGGGAGGGGGAAGGGTAAGACACTCTCTGATGATGTGAGGAATGAAGGTTTAGGAGGTTTGGCCATGTTGAAAGAATGAGTGATGAGATGCTAAGAGAATTTTTTCAGCCCAAGTGGTGGGAAAGAAAAGTAGAGGAAGTCCAAGGAAATAATGGGAGGACCAGATTCAGGAATGTCTACTTGAGAAAAAAGATTGAGTATGCAGTACAAAAGATCTTGTGTGCGGGGTATGATGGATGTTAATGAAGCTGGAGCTGTATGCCGAGATCATGGTAAATGGAGACATTTGATACACCAACAGTAAGTAAATTCTAGTTCTATCAGTTAAATGTTTACTTGGCAGATGACCTTTCTTTCAGGAGCTAACCTCTGAATCTCAGAGCAATTTTATGTATGTATGTATGTAATGTATGTATGTATCATTTACTATGATTACTATGTAAAATTAATAACTAATATTTAAAGGGATACTAAACGAAATAATTTTACAGGTTTGAAGGTCTATGACAGCTGTGGTCACGACGCATCAGCAGTAGAGCATCTGACTGCTATGTTTCCAGTTCTCAGATCAGGGCCCTTATCGTGTGGATCTTACGAACTCAATTCATCTTTAACCATAGGTAAATTTTGAGAATTTGCTCACGAATGTTTTCCTGATATTTGATGAACACCTCTGTTCATTAAACTGTTCAACTCGGTCGCCACTTTCAGGAGGTATAAGTTCTTATATGAAAATTTCCTATATTGGAATATTTGTTTGATAAAAATGAATGTTCCTTCCGAATGGGATCTTTTTTAGTTGTAATGTTCTTTCCCAAACTTCATCAGAAATGGGACAGAGTCCTTATCAAAAATAGAGATTTGTAGTGTTTATCATCAAACCTCGATTCTGCCTTCATGCGATGTGGTGGGATGGCAGAATGTGCGATGAACAAGACACATATCTCTGATGGAACTTTCCGTCTTACGCAAGAGGCTTATCAACATGAATGTCTAGGAAAATCAAAAATTAACAGATCGCATAAAGAATTTATGGCTGGTCGTGAGTGTGCGGCTTTAATCGCTCACGGAGGAAGACCTTCAACGAATGTTAGAGAGGTAAACATCAATACAATAGATGTCATTATACGGGAAGACAAACACCTGTCAATATATCGAAGATATGTTTCACATTTCAAAATCACCAATTCATAGAATTTTTATCGAGTATTAGGGCGTGAAGCGAGTTTGTTCAACTTGGGTTCCCCATTATTTCTTTTCACGTGCGTCCCAATGCAAGGCAACACGTGTCCAGTTCTGTCGTTTCTTATTCGGAGAAAATGAATAGTAAGTTCATGCCCCAACTGTCATATAGTCGAGACTTGTCACCAAGTGACTTCTGGTTGTTCCCCATTTTAAAAAAGGCATTAAGGGAAGGAAATACGACAATTTGAGACTGATCAATGACTTATTACAGCTGCACAAAGGTGCTTCAATAGCATTTCAAAAGAAGAATTCCAGAAGACATTCAAAAAGTGGGAGGAACGTTAGGACACCTGTCTTCGATACAATGTACAGTATTTCGAAAATGATGACCTCTTCCTTCATAATTAAGGTACGTATATATATATTTTTTACAAAAACATTCTGTTGTTTTGGAACTATCCTTGTATATATAAATTCAATCAATTTAAGACATATAATACTTTATGAAAGCAAACCACGACACCAAAAATAATACAATATTGATAATTATTTCATAGATCAGCAGCCGGGAACCATTCTTCAGGGAAACATCGCCGACCACTACCTCAATTAGCAGGTTTCATGTGGGTGCACCTTAGAGCCAAAAGATGACGTCTCCTATAATTTAGCAATTTAGTTGTATAAGCACCCAGTCTTTCCCACCTGAAACGAGGGGGGGGTTAGGTACCATTCCAAAAGGCAAATAAACCATTCAACACTTACCTTAAAAGAAAATTCACGCCACCAAGATGTAAACAACTGGTTACACAAAACTGCAGAATACGGGTAGTTGTCTCTCCAGGCTCCAGCAATGCTGTTGACAGCCGATACTTTTCAAAAATCCAACCCGAGCCGTAATCCATAAAACACAGCAACACCGTAATTTACCTCGTAAACTAGAATATGTAATTGGATGAAAGCTTAAAGTTGTTAAATTATTTCCGGTGTGAATCTGAAGAAATGACTCTACAGCGTAGCCCTGAAGAATGGTTAGAATATTGGATAATGTGTAATTACGTTACCTAATCTAATATTGCAAACCTTGCAATATCAGTTCAGAGAACTATGAAATTATTATGTTTTTGTGCATACTTTTTGGTATTTTAGATGACCAATGACTCAAAAACTTACGTCAACATTTAAAAGAATCTCGGTTATCTAATAAATCAGTAGATATTCCATTACTTTTTATCACCATTACCGGATCCAAGAAGCTTAAATTATTATTTATATTTGTTTTTAACAAAACTAAGTCCTTAAGATAAACCGTTTCCCATTTAAATGGAACCAAGTACGAGTTAAAACTAATGGTCATCAATATATCGAATGTTATAAATATTAGGCAAAGAAAACTTTGCCTCATGGTGCAGATTTAAACTTGAGAAAGAGGTAACCATTGGGATACTTCGAATTTGAAGCAGATTTCTATTGCCATAAAGGTAATTTATTAAAAATACAAAATTTAAGATTTTCCCAATAGTTCCGATCGATATTCACACAGCCACTATATTCAAGAATATACTGGTCAAGCACTCTTTCTAAATCTGCTAAATTAAGAGAAGTAAATAAATTGGTAGAATCATATGTATTGACATCAATAGAGTTATTGCTTTTTTCGATGAAATCAATTTTTCATTGTTATTAATAATCCAAGTGCAGTTTGAAATCTTATCGAGAACAATTTTTAAAGGTTTTTAAAAATTGGTTTTAGTTATATCACCTGCGGTGTGGTGAGTTATAATAAAACTCGCCGCAGCGCATGTGATATAACTAAAACCAATTTGCTTTTTATGGAAGTTTGGACGACAAAGATATATAGAAATTCAAGTTTAAATTCCTGATCTTGAGTAACCTGTTAATTCAATTATTTTTTTCTTAAGAGTTTTAATATAGAGGTATAATCCGTTTTGTAAGTAATTTCATTGGACATTTCAGTAACCATGCTTTTGTAACAAATGTTTTTGCATACAAATGTAAAGTTATTGCTACATTTATCCACTGCAGTAATAATAAATCTTTCTTGAAAATCACAGATGAGTTTAAATTTTTTTCCAACTCTTTAGAAATTTAAACTTTTTAAAAAAATCTTTTAATATAAATATAAACTTTTTTCGAAATGACATTAAGCCAATGAAAAAAGCTTTCAACTGGAATCTTGATTTCATCTAATATTTCATAAATAAAACAATGTAAATCTCTGGGAAGATAATTTTTGATAACCTCAACGGGTGCATGAATATTTGGTCTAAATTAGTACCGAGGTCCAATACTTTTCTCAATTCCATATAACCTACAATATTAGTGTCACTTGTGATAATGAGCATTGTCCTTATCAATAAATTGTACAAATCTGTTCTCCTGGCAGTAGCAGGATTAAGTTTTAATCCTGCTGTTCACCAAGTTCTCTGCAAACTTTATTGCAATTGAAAACTCTCACTCCCAAGATGGCAACATATTTGTGTCAGAGTTGGATTCCTGCCTAAAATATGCTGGGCCAGAGTTGGATTTCTGCCTAAAATATGGTTGATGTGCTTGCCATAATCGCTTCCTTCCTAGGCAATTGCCCTAAATTAGGATAGCTTCTCCAATAGTTGCTGATGGATATCCTGTTTCTGAAGGGTAAAAGAGGGCTGTAAAGAAATTAAGACCGACCAACTGGCAAGTAAATTACCTTCTTCGACATAAGGATTTCTAATGAGCCCAAAACTGCAGCAGCTGAAGAAACTGTCATGGCCACAATAAATCTTCAGCGCGCTCTATGATATTAGAAGATATCAGCTTTCTATTACATGATTGAACGGTACGTGTGATACAGTTCCAGCAATAATTATCGTTGTGAGTTGGACAACAAAATGTGCATTCCAAAGGTGGTGGTCGATATTAACTGATGCCATTTCAACTTACATCAAGTTGGTTTGAGATGTTGCAGCGTACAGAAAAAAAGTTCTAACGTACTTCTATTTTGGTTCACCACTTTAAAACGAAAGTGTCTGTTATTTTTTGTTTATTTTTCAGGTGTTGTCGATATGTCAGGAATTTCAAGTACTCCAGAAATAGCAGAAGTTATGCGAGATTATTTTATTCCAAGCATTGGTCTTTCTACTTCCAGTGTGATACCTGCAGAACAAATTGCACAGGTGAGTATACATGAGATCATCATGCAATGTTTTGTAATGCTAAGCAGCTATCATACCACCTACTTAAGCATTGAAACACTCTTCTGAGTCTTTTGAGTTACATTCTGAGACATCTTATGTCTTTCACTGGGTAAATTTTACTTTATAGTTCTTTACTTGCCCTTTAAATGAAGAAATTACGGTAATAGAAACCGATATCTCCTCTTACGCTAGTGAAACTGTTTCGGCGACTCCTAATTTTGAGAATGAAAAGCCACTGATCAAGTTTTAGTTTGAATAAGGATTTAGAAGTGCACTGATTCAACTGATATGTTTGAATATCTCCGTACGCAAATCCAGGTTGAGTTTTTTAGATAGCTTGTGTTTGATACTGTATGGCCCAATAGACTCTTCGTGAAATCCTTTTAATCGTACCACTCTTCCATCGTGATTTATCAAGCAGAGAAGGAAGGACACAGAACGTGTATTTAGTTTCCCCAAAGCAATACCTTTTCCAGAACATTTCCGCATGGGCTACTAATGATTTAGAGGATCAAAATGAAAATCAGTAATTACACTCAAAGTTTTAACAAATAATTGCTTCATTTTTGTTCCTCATGTAAATACTGTTTGCACCAGGAGTTGTCTTGCATTCAAAACCAAAAGAACTGGTTAACGACGAGTAAAATGATAAATTTTATCGCCCGCATAAAATGATTAAAAATTAACAATCAAAATTAAAGCATCGTGTAAGATGTGCTTTTTGAACCAGCTGTTATTGTGAAATTCATCTTATTCAAAGAGTTTGAATAAACTAATGACCAAAAGTAAAAGAAGATTTTCATAATGGTATACTGTTTTTATCCGTATTAGATGAAACTTTTTCAACGGCTGGGTGGGCTGCGCGCGCGCTTGTGTTTGTATGTGTGTTTAAAGAAACTTTGCCTCCCAATGTGGTAAAGCGGAATCAGTTCAGGTTGAAGTAATTGCCAAACTCTGACATTTCTTGAGCTGTAGATAACAGTGGACAAATGTAGCACACTGAAAGCTAGTGTTGTTTTCCCCGTCGAAAGAAATGGTGGCAAATCATATTCATTGGCATATAAAGGTTCAGAATATTATTTTGCCAGGATGATTCAGTTCTGAAAGTTTTTTGCTATGAAAAGTTTGTACTTTCGCTCCTTGTCGTGTTAAATTTCTGTGCCTCTGCTAGGAATACCATAAGAAAATATAAATTTTCTGAGTCCGGTCACTCCTATTACAGAATCTAATGTCCAGTGTTCAAAAAGTTTCACAATGGGAAGGAAAGAAATTCATGCAATCATACGTCATTTTGAAACCAAAGTCCAGTTTCAAAGCTTCTGAAGCAACTTTTGAGTTCTATACAGATTTGAAGGTGAGCGGGGAATTTTTTTAATTTGTGTTGCAATCTGGGATCAGTGAGTTCAAAGATGGTGGCATAAGCATCAAAAGTAAGCCCCGAAAGAAACTTCCAATATCAGTAAATCACAAAATTCGGTGTCACACTGTTGAAACTGATCCATGAAAAACTCAATCCCGACTCCGAACTCCAATGCTCGCAGTAAGCTGCAGTGTTTCTCTGCAACGAATTAGTAAGGTAACGAGAAACTGCCGAAGTGTTTCACATGAAATGACTGATGAACAAGCTAGGCGTCGCACCGAGTTCTGTAGGAAACTCCACGAGAATTCAATCCATGGGCTTTTACAATCGTATGGGGACTGACTGACGTACCCTCTTCCCCTCAACTTTTGGCTTTTGTTTGTCAAACAACAAAGCATGCTTTCCTAAAAAATTCAAGAACTCATTATTTTTAAAAATACGTAATTTAAAATTACGATAATTGTGTACTACGTTTTTATAATTTAATATGTACCTTTGTGAGGCTAATTTTGTCTTCATACCAATGTGCGCATTGTAATTGCATGGGAACGAGATTTACTGGATGACGTAGGTGGGAAAGACATGGCCAGAGCTCTGAGACTCCATTCTTTAGCATTGTACCATTGCTAATCCTTCATGCTTGCTTCTCATGGCTTATGCAATTTGCAGACCCAGGGTGACCCATCTTTTTTTATGGTATGTCATTCAGTTAGCACCTATGTTCGGTGATCTCTTCGTTAACAACAGGCTGTAGTAGTAATGTTCATTCTCCCAAGGAGTGGTCAAGTTTGAAGCGTCGGCTTATTGCTTTCGTCGTGTCATTTGCTTTGTGGCATGTGAGTCATTCGACGGCATCTCCATTCTTTGGTCTTCTAGTATGTAACTGAATAATCACACAAGAACTATTAAAGTTCTATAGGATTTTACTGAGGCAACTGAAAATCTCCCCGATTTCCCGCATTTATTTTTTTACCACTATGTTTTCTTGAAAGTATCTAATCTTATGAAGTTGAATTGCCATTTTATTTTATTCTCACTACATTGCAATTTCTATGTTAATGTAGGTCTAAAATGACGCGGAAAGATAATTTGATTGTCATGCTCATCAAGGAAAGCTAAACATGTTTACTGCAGCAGAGATATTTCGGCAGTTTGTTAGCCATAATAAAACGAGACTGTCATGATTCAAGCGAATAGTTACATGTGCTAAAAAATTGACCTATGTCAACAATCCAGTGGATGACAGAATTTTCAGTCACAAGAAAAAAGCATAATTTAAAACGAAGGCGCTTTTTGCTTGCAAGGAGCAAGCACGATACTAAAGATAAATCGACCAACTTCAGATAGATATTTGCGAACTACTGAAAATGATGGTTTGTCCTTCGCTGAGTATCGCGCGTTATTTAAATTTTGTAATAATAATTTCTCAAATTTACGACGAAACGAAAGATTTATGAATAGCCCTCGTAACTGCACGACGAGACATTCAGCTTTTAAGAAACGTGTGCCGCCCCGGTGGCGCAGTGGTCTAAGGCGCTGGCCTCTGATCATTCGTCCGTAAGGGGTCCGGGTTCGAATCCCGGTCGGGCATGGATGTTGTGTTTGTCTTACGGCACTGGCTCTCTCCCTTCCCTGGAACCAGTGACCCTAAATTAGGGACGGGCGACTGCTTATAGCCCATTGAGTTGCTCACGGTGGTCGTTAAACCTCCAATCAAAAAAAAAAAAAAAAAAAAAAAAAAAAAAAAAAAAAGAAACGTGTACCCAGAATGAAAATTTTCTCCAACACGTGTGTTACTGTCATTTGACTGAGGCAACTGAAAACCTGAGGAGCTATATAGTACGACCCTGACTGTCTCTGGATCAAGCCGTACTACAAATTATCAGAGATTGAAAACCTGTACGCGTCTTTAAGAATAAGATGCCTGGAATTTCCAGGAAGAGGAAAATTCGATAATTCGATATGTCAATAAAGAAAAGGCACTCTCAGTTCGCTAGGGACTAGTTCTTTAGCTAGGGTGCATTGACGTCATTCCGTGGACTACATGCTGACTTTCTACCCCTTCCCTCTTCCCATTCCACTTGGTATATCCGTAATGAAACGAGATTGCCATGATTAAAAGCGTGCGCCCATTCTTGATTGGCAAAAATCAACATTCGCATTATGTAAAAGAAGCATTAATTGGAATCCCAGTTATGAAGTAATCACAAGAATGAAAAATATACAAATTTATCTGAAGGCACGTTCGTTTAGTTGGCTAGAAATGTGGAACGAAGACCCAAAATACGAACGCAACGAGGCTCATTCACTCCATCAGTTTCGACCCTCGTTCGTCCAATACATATACTGTCTACATATATAAAAACACTCCATCAGTTTCGGCCCTCGTTCTTCCAATATATATATATATAAATAAATAAATAAAACGTAAATCAAATTTTTCATTCATTTCCAATCAGTTCCCGTATACAACATTAATTGTTCCCCTTTTTCTTTAGCGCCTCTTTTTGGTGCGGTATTTCGCACACAAACGAGTATTACAAGGTATATGCATGTGATAAATCAATTGATCCTATTAAATAAGATTCATAATTAACCGTTTCCAGCCCAAAATTTTATTTTTGAAATTGGAAACTTTTTGTCGGGATTTTGTTGTGGTTTGGGCTTGTAATGAATAAAAATAGCACTGAAAACTTTTATAACATTTCCTCAAATAAAAATTTTTGTTTTTGAACAACTTTGGGATACAAAAGTTCAAATTCCTGATAATTTGACTTCCTTTTCCTTATTTTGTTTTTCTCATAAACATGAAACAACATCGTTCTTTTCAAAAGGAGATTATGTTTTGATCTCCTATCTCCGAATACAGGAAAATGCTCAATAGAATATTTTTCACTTCACATGGAAATCGACAAAGCAGTTTCTTTTTTCTTTTCTTTTCTTGTAAAACACAAAATCATATAAAATTGTGTCACACAACATAGGAAAATCCTTTTTTGTTGTTTTGGATAGTAGTAAACCAGCTGTAATTGTTTTTAGTAAGAATTTGTTATGTTAGAAGGAAGTAATTTATACAACGGGACTAATTATTTAAACTATAATTAATAACTAATTAATAATTATAACTAATTTATTTAACGGGACGAATTTCATCGTCCCGTTCCCGGGCGATAAAGTTTTCAAATTTCTGTGGTTACATAACATGGAAGAACAGCTTGATTTATGTCCATAGAAAGAATATATGTTGTTTCTGAACTACAATGGGCTGAAAAGGGTTAATGATGATTCTTATCCGGCTGCATAATTTTCTTCTAGAACAGTTGCGTCTCCTGTCCTCCTCTCCCATTTTGTCTTTCTTGGCGGATAAAACGGAATTTGTAAATACATGCAGTTGACTAAGGTAGCAGTTGAACAGGGTAATTGTGTCTTAGAAGTTAGAAACTTTAATGAAACTAGAAAGATGTTTTCCTGAAAAATTCATAAATGACTTGGTGAAATAGATTCATCAGTTTAAAAAGAAGAAGAAAATTCTGAACTTCTGCAAAGGATAGATGTCTGCTACGAATATCAAGGTTTTTACATGCTTACACGCAGAAGAAAATGGGAAATGAAGTTTCAAGAATTATGCTCAGTTTCTGTCTGAAGATACGGATTAAAATCAGTTACACCGGTCTTTCATGTTTTGGAGAACATTTTCAGAAAAAGTTCATTTAGAAAAAGAATTATCTTATGCGGGAATGCTATCTGCTGTTGTTTGCTAATCATTTTATGTGAGTTTATCTGCAAATTTGTTCTGGATTTTAAGGATTCCCGATTCCTAAGATTTTGCTTTCTCTTTACAGGTACTAGTGGATGCTCTACGAGACATGCGTTGGGAAAGTGTAGTAGTGATTCACTTTGAAGATGAATACAGCATTAAAGTTACTAAGATCTTGACTCAAGCTGCCAGTTATGCCCATGTGTGCATTTCTAGTCTGCATAGCATTCCGGAAGTGCAGGCGGGATCCAATCATGAAGAGACCCCACACGTGCGCCGCCTCCTGCACTCGGCCACTAATCGGCTGCCCAATGGATCGGGTGTTCTGATCATCAGCGGAGGTAAAGAATCTGTTAAGCTCATCTTTCAGATCATGGCAGAAATGCCGCTTACGGTGTCCCGTTTGCAGTGGCTGTTCTCGTGGATTCCACCACCGTCGTCCCTGATGCACCTTGGCGACACCCTAAGACGCAGTAGAATCTTCTCCATCACCCCATATCCAGACACAATATCACCTTTGGAATCCTACTGGACATCACTTCCTCGCAGAGCAGATATGATGAACTCTGAGGATAGATGGTTTCTGGAGCATTTGATGTCCATGTCTGGCTGTCGTTTACCGGGATTTACAGATCCGTCATATCATGCTCTTCCTTTATGTTCGGAATTAGAGACGGCAGAGTCACCCCTGAATACGGTATTAAGGACTGCCAACGCCATACCAGCGTTAACTGCGATCTTCACCCTCAGCCACGCCTACAGGAGAGCATGGGAAATGAAGTGCCACGACACTATAGGAATTTGCTCCGCTCTTAAGGCAATGAGTCGTAGAGAGTTCGTCGGCCAATTTTTAGAACCCGTGGAGTTCCTTTCAAAAGAAGAGCTGAATGATGATTTTGGAGCAGGGAGGAGCCCAAGGTCCATACCCGAGCTTCAAAATGGAGGAAGCAAGCTGGCTCTAACGAAATATGAATTTAATCCACTCGTGGGAGTCAATTTTACTCAGGTAACCTCAAATTTACGATTTCTAACATTTTTTTTTATAGTTGTGTGGATTGTTTTGCATTGCAGTTTACTAATACTGTTCAAGTAATAGTGTCAGTGACCAATAAGAACACAAAAATTACTCTTTTCAATCATAAAAGGTGCATTTAATATTGTGCACCTTCTTGTGAGCCTGTTCCTACTTATTGCAGGACGAAGACCTCCTCAGTTTCTTTCTATCCATTCTTGTCTTTTGGCATCTGTTAATGGTTTCGAATGTCCCATCTTGTCTATGTACGCTTGATTAGACATATTTTACGTCTTTCGTTTTTCCTTTTCCATTTGTTTCGAGTTACTTCAGCACATGATGTAAATAGAAGGTCACCGCTTGAGAGATACGAGTATGTTGTGCCTGGATGCTTCACTCGTAGTTCGGAAGGAAAATAAGATACACGCTTCTTGTGTCTTTCCATTATTTGTCTCAGCAGATAAGCTCTTCCATACTACTTTCTATATATATATATATATATCAATTAAGATAACACAGCCAGTTTCAGTCTATTTATTTCGAACATCCTCTGGATTTTCTTCATTCATTTCCGATCCTTAATTCTTGTTCTTTGGTTATGAGGCATTCCATTTACTTATAGCAGAATCCCTTACGGAAAAAAAGCATTTGGTTATGTCCCTTAACCTCCTCATTACTTCGTGTACGACTTATTGCAACAGCAAACCAACCGTAGTCTGGAGGAAAATGCCTCTACTTTCTTCTGTACGCAATCTTCACTTAGAGTTTTAGGGTTATTGTTACTGTTGCAATCGTTCTGTTAATTATCCTAATTGAAGGTGTTGAAAATAATTGCGAAGAATGCTTACAATAACGTTAAAATGAAGAGAATGCTATCTTATGAAGTATTATTTTATCCTACCATTATTTTGACGAATCTTTATTTTGTACTGCGTTATGTTCCTTGTCGTTTCATAAGTTTACTTTCTGTATTGTTTAAACAGTTCTTCGACATCATTCCTGAAAAGCTTTCTTGCGCCTTGCTCTCTTATTGGTTTCATCGCTTCGTTGCTGCCACGTTGTGTGCTCATTTCCTACATCATTTTAGGTGTTAAATGCAGTGTCTTCGGACTATTGGATGCCCTGGCGTTTATGTTCCAGGTTGAAAGGAAATGCTTGACCATGTGTTCAAGCATTTTTTAAAAGCCAGTATCATAAACAAATGTGATGTGAATTGAATTGGAAGAGAAAAACAGATGCTGTTTATGCATGATGCGGAGAAGTAGATAGTTTTTTACGCTTTCCAACCGTAGGTTGAAGAAGCGTATATGCTTCAGCTTTGTCTGTCTGTCTGTCCGCACGATAACTCGCGTAAAAATGGTTCGATTTCGATGAAAGTTTAGTATGTGGTAGCGGACCAATTGGGGACAAACCCTATTTAAAATGGGCGAAATGGGGGCAAAGGTCAGGACATAGGAGCGGGATCCATTCCATTTCCTTTATGCGTCATAACTTTTTTTGTGTATTCAAATACCAGTAAAAAGAGTTTGATTTCCATGAAGTTCTAGTATGTGACAGGGAACCACCTGGGGACGAACCCTGTTGAAAATGGGCGAAATGGGTTCAAAGGTCAGACACAGGAGCGGGATCCATTCCATTGCCCTTGTGCGTCATAACTTACGTAAAAATGCTTCGATTGCGACAAAACTTTATCATGTTGTTCCGGAGGTATAGTTAACCGGTTCTGTAGAATATCATTGAAATGGGGTCAAAGTTCAGGGCATAGGAGCAAGATTTATTGCATAGCCATTATCCTCATAACTTGAGTAATAACTTATGATTTCTGGTATGCTGCAAAGCGTATCATAATCAATGCATTGCATGATTTTACTAACTTGTTGTACTGTATATTTGTTTTAGTTTTCGAGCGAAATTCTTACAACATTATTTCTCCTTCTCAAAGATTCATTCCCCCCATTTATACTCATCTCCCACATTTCCCTTGAAAGTTAAATTTGATTCTGCTTTATTTGGAGTTAAAGCTATTTCCTCCTGCATTGTTCCCTTTCAAGCAAATTATTTTTTCTGCTAGCCAATCATCAGTCAGTATCTGCTATTTGGCTCAAATTCATGGACGGCATGCTTTCGAACAGTGCACAAAGTCCTTTGTTTTGCATTCAAAAACAGTTTTACAGTTAGTATTTTATATCTAGCTGTGCATTTTTAGAACTGAAAAAAAACTGCTGATGAAACATAAATTATACTAATTTACGTCTTGGTAATTATCTCTTGTTGCTATATCATTTTAATGGTTTTATTTGAAAGATAATTTGAATTACTAGCACCGTTTTATTTACAAATAAAGTAGGCGGCAGAATGAAAGAAAGCCTGGAAAATCGAGTGACTGAGACTTTCATACCTAAGAATGAAGAAAAACGTTATTTGTCAAAGGATTAAACAATTCATATTCAAGGAAATGAGTCCTAGAAATGATTAAAATTTGTTCGATTTATTATAGAGAAATGTGTTACCATTCTGCTCAGCTTAGAAATTTAACTTAAAGAAGGACTTGAGATATAGTGGCGAAAATCACAGGTCAAGAGATGGCAAAAACATGTAAACGACCAAACATAGAAACGTAAGAAGAAATCATACCTGCTTTTACTTGGTATTTTTCAGTATGCAGTAGTCCCCCTTGGACAGTAGTTTTACAAGCCTATAGACGACGAAGCATGATGTCAGTTAAGTCATTAATGTTGCTGCTCTTGGTTGTAGCATTCCAAGCAGCAACCTAATGGACACTCAGCTACTGAAGGTTCGCTCGGGAAGGAGGTGGTGACCCATAAGATCGCGCACGTGCTCAATAGTCGGCATCACTGTGAGTTTGAAGACCACGGGAGAATGTTCACTTCACGGAAATTGTACCCTGCAATACGAATAGTATGTGGACTGGCACTGTCCTTCTGCATGATCGTTTATTGAGTGGCGGCAAGAAAAGTGACTGACAATGACATGGAGGTAGCATCTCACCGTCACAGTGCCAGGTATATGGACAAGAGATGTCCTGCTGTCGCATCACTTCACATCGGTGTATCGCTTCAGTGCGATGTATGGAGGCTGATTGTAAACACCTCTACATGTCGTTGAAAACAGTGACGCCAGAGTGAGGTGCTGACACCTAGAACTCTAAAACAGAAACTGAGCTTGTCTGTGCTCCTCCATTCCACAATCCACTATCATCTCTTTCTGCGTCTTTCTTACGACATGTCCTCTGATGTGGTAGCAACTGGAGGTTCCGGGCTGGGCATTTTGTGCATGTAGCCCCAAGTCAAGCAAGCATCGTCGTGTCGTCTGGGATTTCTATACCCATAGCAGCACACAAGCCACTCTGCAGCACGATCGTCGTGGTGAACGGATTGCGAACAACTTTCCTACGGAATAGGCGATCTTCAAGCGCTGTGGTCCGGTATGTGGACCGCAGCAAATGTGGGTGACTTCCCCTCGGCACTTTGTGATATAATATGAAACGCACCGTGCTCTCATTACTCCTTGGCTTTGCGAAAATTACTGGCAGTCTAAGAACAGACTCTCTTTTATAAACAGCTTTCTGCAGCTCTCTATCAATCAGCTGAGCAAAGGAGGTCGTGTCTACTTTTCTGCTGTATATTCGGGTCATTTTCGTCTGATATACTCTACCCCAAACGTCTATTTTATTATGAGGGAATCGTATGAGTACGCTGTCATAAAACCCTGTTGAGTTGGCGTCCACAGGACAGATAGCTGTAAAACTTTGAGGATTTGCATATCTTAGGCAGGCCATTGTCTGGAGCGATTTGCATGCATCTACGTCAAGTTCTTGTCGATGTTGCAATTTTATTATTAAGCGGCGTACATGTGCGTTCACCAAAAACTTCATGTCATCGTACACAGAAAAATTATTCACTCGGGTCAGCAGCATCTCGTACGTGATTGCCATTGTTATTTGTTTTTGAATGTTAAACACTTTTATTGTACCACATTTTGAATTGAAGAAACATTGCATCATATTTAATCATGTGCTAATATATCTTTATAAATGCGTGAAAAGTCTCTGTGAAACAAGTATTCTCTCTATGGGGTCTATTTCTTATGCTTTAAATCATTGGTTGTTGCACGGGGGCACAGGGTGCGGGATATTAATTTCTCGTACTGGTTCCAACGTTGGGAAAGGGTAGTTCGTCTTATACCAGCCTTACATTCAATGACAAATACAAAAAATAATTTTTGATTCTGACACTAAGTTCACGAGAAAGGGATTGGGAAAGGTGTAATTCTCGTCACTCTTCTATCTGATATCAAGTTGTAACAAATGTTACATTTTCACTGAAACTTTTGTTACATGTTATGATGTTACAAAAGTCGTCATAGTTACAGGTAGTTTGAAACAGCGTATAAGAAAAAACTGCTCGAAGCAACGGAAGTTATGAAAACATCTGCACTCCTTCGTTACTAAGAATTGTCACTAGATCCACTGCTCTGAAACCCATCGTAATTAAAAAAAAGTTCAGGACATTCTAGACAACAAAATTTCGCCGAAGAGAATCCATTGCAAAATTTTAGCTAATAGGAATTATTTCACCAACTGACTTATCGTTCGTATTAAGTGATATGGCAGTTGTCGTTCACCGGGAAATAAGTTAATCTTCTGAACGCGCAGTAAAAATCAATCGATCAATCTTTTTAACTGCTATTGAATATGTCTCCTTTAATCTCGGCTGAAGATTTAATACAGTCAGTCTTTAATCTGAAAGTAAAATAATGGAATCGCAATTTCAGAAACTGCATGTTGAAACACATTAAACGCAAGCTATGAGCGAATTTCTATGCACCTGCTAGGATCTACTTTTGCTTTTAGTTCGCTCTTCATACTTCATGCATTGCCTATCTGATGTTCGAATCAAAACATAGGTGGAAGTCTACATAGATGGATATCAAACATAAATGGATATTTGCCCATCGGTAAACCTATAAGACGTACATCCTAAAACTCATTATATGATTAATTTTTAATCTTTGGATTGCCTTTGCACTGATATTCTCGGTGTACTAGGAGAACGTTTTTAAAATTCCTGTGAATATTAACTTTCTTAAAACATGTAGCTTTTAATTATTGAGAAGATTTGATTTTGTGCAACGCGGCAGTTTTTCAGTTCACTCAGATGTTGCCGGATAAAAAATTCTTATATTAACATATTCGAAGACATTTATAAATGAAGTACGTCGAACACTGGACGTCTTCGAGTTCAAAAAAAAAAAAAAAAGATAAATAGAACAAGCAAATCCATTTTGCAAAACATTTTTTAGCCAATACCTTGTACAAGAGCGTAGATACGTATAAAAAATCACACTCGTCTTCGTGAGATTAACCTGTATCTGACGTTTTGTAAACAATCTGGTTTTAGAGGTGATTTGGCAGGAAGGCTGCAATAACTGTAAGTAATAGGGAAGGGTATACGATTCAAAAGGCTCCTCGTGCTACTGCAGTGAACAAAAAGTACC
Source organism: Macrothele yani (assembly GCA_039090855.1). NCBI lineage: Eukaryota > Metazoa > Arthropoda > Arachnida > Araneae > Macrothelidae > Macrothele > Macrothele yani. The sequence goes on along the minus strand of CM077002.1, from coordinate 175,073,724 downwards.
AACGTTTATGCATACTAAACTCTGATATTTTTATTGCTGTCGTACTTTTACTGTTAATTACCTTTTGTTGCATGATGCATGTTATAACAACTGAAATCAGTTGTCTAACTTTTCAGGTAAGAGTATACGACAGCCGAGGCTCAGTTACGCTGGACAGCGGTTTTCTTCCGATTCCTTCTGTTTGCCCTGCAAGTGGTTGTCGTGGTTGTGTGAGGTATGTTTCGTACATGGCTATGAGTCTTGATTTTATTTAAGTATAAAGAATATACATTTCTCATTTTCTTGAGCTCATTTGCTTTCCTCAACTATGAGCAAAAGTATCACCCTTTCATTAGATCAACGCAAAATTTAGTTCAGGCGTGCACAACAAAATTCTGCTGTTGTAATATCTACAGTATATTGATTTAATAAACTATATCATCATCATCATCCATTATCAATCCACTACTGGACGAAGGTCTCCCAAAGTTTCCTCCACAACGGTCTGTCTTGTGCCAGTCTCCTCCATGTCACTCCCGCATACTTTCGAATTTCATTCACCCATCTCCCATGGGGTCTTCTTCTGGGTCTTTTCCTGTCCCTTGGAATCCAATCTAAAATTTCGGCTGTCCATCGATGGTCTGTTCTTCTGGCAGTATGCCCAGCCCATTGCCATTTCAGGGATTTAACTCTGATCATGATGTCTTCCACTCTCGTCATTTTTCGGATCCACGAGTTCCTCTTCTTATCTCTTCTAGTTACACCAAGCATGCACCTCTCCATGCTGCTTTGAGTTGTCTGCAGCCTTTGTATGTCTCTTTTAGTTAAGGTCCACGTCTCTGCACCATACGTAAGCACTGGAAGGATGCATTGATCAAACACTTTTCTTTTAAGACATAATGGCATATTGCTCTTGAAAATTATGCTGTTTCTACCAAAAGCTCTCCAGGCAAGTTTTGTACGCCGATTAATTTCTTCATCAATGTGACCCTCACTTGATATCTGCTGTCCAAGATAAACGTACGTGTCTGTTATCTCTAGCTTTTCTCCATCAATCGATAAATCTTCATTTCTTGTAAAAGCATTGAACATCACTTTTGTCTTCTGAAAGTTCAATTAGTTCCTGGATCATACTCTGCAGCTCTGATGGGGTAGTTGCAAAAATGACTACGTCATCAGCAAAACGAAGGTGGGTTAGATAATCTCCATTAATCTTTATCCCTTTGTTTTCCCAGTTCAGTGATTGAAAGACATTTTCCAATGTAGCATTAAAGAGCTTCGGAGATATGGTGTCACCTTGTCTCACTCCCTTTCCAATTTCTGTTTTCTGTGTGTGTTGTATTTTCAAACAGCCGAATCTTTGCACTTGCATTTTCATAGCTGTTATTAATAATATTAATGTATGCATCTTCAATACCACAGGATTTCAGAGCCATTGTAACTGCTGATGGTTTCACCGAATCAAAGGCTTTTTCATAATCGATAAAAGCCATGCACAATGGAAGTTCATATTCTCTCGCTCTTTCAATTAGTTCTCTCAGTACGTGGATATGATCTATTGTGTTGTAGCCACTCCTGAATCCAGCTTGTTCTCTCGGTTGAGCCATGTCCAGTGTTACTTTCATACGGTGTGAAAGAACTTTAGTGAAGATTTTATAAACCACTGATAGGAGGCTGATAGGTCTGTAGTTCCTGAGATCCTCAATGTCACCTTTTTTATGTAACAGGATCATTATAGCATTGTTCCAATCCTCAGGAATTTTCCCTTCATTAAGGCATCGAGTGAAAATTTGAGCGAGTACTGTTTGGATTTCTCCACTTGCTTCTTGTATGATGTCTACAGTAAATTCCATCTTCTCCTGGAGCTTTCCCCCGCTTCATGTTCTTGATTGCATGTGCAACTTCTGCTGGAAGGACTGGAAGAACTCTAGTACTGGTACCTTTCATGATGTCTGGAGTACATGCATAATCCCTTTCATATAATTTGGAGTAGAAATCTTTCACTCTTGTCAAAATTTTGCCTCTATTTCTTGTTACAGAACCATCTTCTTTTCTCAGTGCCATAATCTGTTTTCCTCCCTTACTGAGATGTCCCTTTGCTATCTTTAGGCTTTGGTTGTTTTCAATTGCTTTCCACTAGTTCACAGTTGAATTTCTTTACGTCTTCAGTGATACTTTTTTGTACTGTCTTGCATAGCTCTATATATTCCACTTTGGAATTCACATCTTCTTTAGTTGTCCTCATCTCTCTTCTTTTTTGCATCAACATTTTGGTTTTTCCTGATAATTTGTTCACATGCAACTTGTTCTTAGACCTAGCTAATTTTGTTGCTGTTTCCATAAGAGCTTTGGTTACTTTTCTGTTAACTTCAGAAATATCCGCTTCTTCCGATGTTAGGCCTTCTAAAGCAGAGAATCTGTTCTTCAGTTCCAATTTGAAGGTATTATGGTGTTTTTTAAGGTTGGTTATGTCAATACATTTTGTTTGTCTTATAAACTTGCTACGTTCGAGTTTAGTGTTGAGGTGCATCTTACATCTCACCAATCTATGGTCACTGCCTGTGTTGAACTTGTTTAGCACACTGCAGTCTTCTATGACGAAATTTTTGTTACACATAATAAAATCAATTTCACTTGTCGTCCCATTTGGATGTCTCCATGTCCATTTCCTGTGTGGCTTTTTCTTGAAGAATGAGTTCAAGATGAAAAACCCTTCTGCCTCTGCAAACTCTACGAGAGTATTTCCTCGCTGGTTTCTGTTGCCGTGACCGAATTTACCCACTGAAGTTTCATTCTGTTGTCATTGCCCTATGTTTGCATTGAAATCTCCCATAATTATCTTCAAGTGCTGCTTACCTTTATTATTTAGATCACGAATTTCCTCATAAAAGTCTTCAATTTCTTCTTCAGGATGACTTGTGGTAGGTGCATAAGTTTGAATAATCTGAGCCTGGTATCTTCACGAGAGTTGGATAACGAGTCGTGCGGTTCTGTCAGAGGAACTTTCAACTTCTACAACTTTATCCTTCAGTTTCTTGTTTATTATAAATCCAACACCACTAGTTCTGCCAGTATCTGTCCCACGATAGTAGAAGAGATGTCCACTTTTCAGTTCAATGAGATCTTCTGCTTTTCTCCTTACCTCACTTAGCCCCACGATGTCCCACTTGATCCTTTGTAGTTCCTCTTCCAATTCAAGAAGCCTTGAATCAGAAGATAGGGAGCGTCCATTATACGTAGCCAAGGTCAGCATCAGATGGCAGCCTGGTCCGGTCCTCCGGGGATTCTTAGCACCCTCTGCCTTCATGTAGCACTGGCCGCTGCCTTGGCCAGGTACATTCCTGCTGCCGGAGACTGAGGGCCGAGATTTAAGTTGTGGAGTCATTTTGGAGGGGTTTGGCCATAACTCACCACGCTGGCCAAGCGGGTTGGTGAGTGTGGGATAGCATTTCCTCTAATCCCGATGGTATAGTTATACCGCTATTGGCGGTCGTCAGAGCCCCTTTAGTGGGAACAGGATGCACCACGAGAAGGCGGGGTTGACATTTGTCAAGGAGAGGCTGTGATGTTACGCATCACCTGATCTTACATCCCTAAATAACTATATATATATATATATATATATAAACGATATATCACAGTATATATATCACAGGAACTCTTGGATCGGAAAAATGACAAGAGTGGAAGACATCATGATCAGAGTTAAATCCCTGAAATGGCAATGGGCTGGACATACTGCCAGAAAGACAGACCATCGATGGACAGCCGAAATGTTATATTGGATTCCAAGGGACAGGAAAAAACCCAGAAGAAGACCACATGGGAGATGGGTGGATGAAATTCGAAAGTATGCGGGAGTGACATGGAGGAGACTGGCACAAGACAGACCGTTGTGGAGGAAACTTGGGGAGACCTTCGTCCAGCAGTGGATTGATAATGGTTGACAATGATGATGATGACATCCCAGTCTACTGTTTTGCAGTAGCCTTGTACTTCACGAGAATGAGCGAAAATCCGTTTCCGAGATGTTTGATTTGAGATATTGCATTGTTTTGAAAGCTGAATAATTTAAAGCATTTAATAATGTTTTAAAGTAAAGTAGAAGTATTGCATTTCTTATGTCATTTCAAGCAAGCAGTATCTCGTGTCCGTCATGGCGAAGGCAGAACTAAGTGTTGAACAAATGTTGTGATTTTCATTTGTCTTTGAAGGAGTCGAAGAGATGAGAAGAAAGAACATTGATGAAAATCGCTGTACCTTAGCTCGCTAATGTTTATGTTGTCGGAATTAGGGAGATGCAGTGATTGGCATCAATTTACCTACTGTCTGTTTGACTCGTTGGTGTATAAACAGATAGAAATCACAAAATTAGATTAGCAGTTTATTCTTCTGCTGCAAATATATTAAAGCTACATAACTGAATGAAAAATGATAACTACAATGTTGTCTCAGAGTGAAAAACATATTTTAAAGTGTATGGAGTCTCTCTCTGAACTGATGATTGATATGGTAGAAAAAGAGCTAGTTCCAATGAATGAAGCAGCAAGAGATTGTATTGCTTATATGGTAACAGGATGACTGTGGAAGTATCTGATATCTTCTCAACGGAAATTGTTTCCGTAGTTTTGTCAAGTACTTTGAATGCCTTCAGAATCCATCCCTTAAAGTAAAATTAATCGTTAACACTTGCGCTCTAAGTGGTTTTAGTTGTCTGCCTTATTTTACGAAAATGTGGGTGCATAAGCTGAGGTGCATCGGAGAAAATACTTTCACCGTCCGTGAGTTGCTGCAGGACACGGCTTGACCATATTCATTGAAGCTCACAATTTCTTGAATAATTCCAAAGGGAAAAGATATCTGAGTATTCAAATATGCCAGTTTTATGGCTGTGGGCTGAGAATTCTGCTCGAGGAACCAACAAAGTCCCAGTAGTATAGCAGAAATAATTTAAGTTCAGGTTCCCGTCACCTGAGCAGTAACTTCGAAACTGAAGGGCAGTGAAACCTCTCTTAGCGACCACCACTCATTACGACCGCATTTCTGTGGAACCGATTTCAAAACCCATAGCGCTAATGCTAACTTTGCCCTTATTGAAAGAACACTCACCCCCTCTTAACGACCATCTTTGCGTAAGGACCACTGCACAAAAACGGCGTTGTCCGGATTACCATTCGCGCTGAAAATTTTCTCTATAATTGGAACCATGAAACAATAAACTAAACAAATATGCACTAGTATGGAAGGGTCACTTTAAATAGCTAGGAAGTTTCCTCCTGCACGGAAGTGAGTGGGGGTAGGGGTTAAGGAGTTCACGGCGATGACCGGCAATTCTAATGGCTTACATAGTAATGTAAGGAATGACATACTCCGTCTCCACACTTCCTACAAAGGCTGTAAAAGGGATTGAAAGTTAAAACTCATCTTTACTTCACTCCCCGTTTTAACTGGACAAAGGACACTTAAGAGGGATGACTGTCCTGAAGGGGAAAATTAAGAAACTATTCTGTGAGCTGAAAGAAAAGTCTGATAAACTTAAGCAACTGACATTACATTCGTTTTTCATATGATTTTTTTTTAGATCACCGCTATTGGTGCCTTCCAAATGTGTAACTGTACAGCATGTCATCATCATCATTGTCAACCATTATCAATCCACTGCTGGACGAAGGTCTCCCCAAGTTTCCTCCACAACGGTCTGTCTTGTGCCAGTCTCCTCCATGTCACCCCTGCATACTTTCGAATTTCATCCACCCATCTCCCATGTGGTCTTTCTTCTGGGTCTTTTCCTGTCCCTTGGAATCCAATCTAAAATTTCGGCTGTCCATCGATGGTCTGTCCTTCTGGCAGTATGTCCAGCCCATTGCCATTTCAGGGATTTAACTCTGATCATGATGTCTTCCACTCTTGTCATTTTTCGGATCCACGAGTTCCTCTTCTTATCTCTCCTGGTTACACCAAGCATGCACCTCTCCATGCTTCTTTGAGTTGTCTGCAGCCTTTGTATGTCTCTTTTAGTTAAGGTCCACGTCTCTGCACCATACGTAAGCACTGGAAGGATGCATTGATCAAACACTTTTCTTTTAAGACATAATGGCATATTGCTCTTGAAAATTATGCTGTTTCTTCCAAAAGCTCTCCAGGCAAGTTTTGTACGCCGATTAATTTCTTCATCAATGTGACCCTCACTTGATATCTGCTGTCCAAGATAAACATATGTGTCTGTTATCTCCAGCTTTTCTCCATCAATCGATAAATCTTCATTTCTTGTAAAAGCATTGAACATCACTTTTGTCTTCTGAAAGTTCATTTTTAATCCCACTTCTTTACTCTTGTCAGCAAGTTCCTGGATCATACTCTGCAGCTCTGATGGGCTAGTTGCAAAAATGACTACGTCATCAGCAAAACGAAGGTGGGTTAGATAATCTCCATTAATCTTTATCTCCTTGTTTTCCCAGCTCAGTGACTGAAAAACACCCTCCAATGTGGCATTAAAGAGCTTCGGAGATATGGTGTCACCTTGTCTCACTCCCTTTCCAATTTTTATGTGTGTTGTATTTTCAAACAGCCTAATCTTTGCACTTGCATTTTCATAGATGTTATTAATAATATTAATGTATGCATCTTCAATACCGCAGGATTTCAGAGCCATTGTAACTGCTGATGGTTTCACCGAATCAAAGGCTTTTTCATAATCGATAAAAGCCATGCACAATGGAAGTTCATATTCCCTCGCTCTTTCAATTAGTTCTCTCAGCACATGGATATGATCTATTGTGCTGTAGCCACTCCTGAATCCAGCTTGTTCTCTCGGTTGAGCCATGTCCAGTGTTACCTTCAAGCGGTGTGAAAGAACTTTAGTGAAGATTTTATAAACTACTGATAGGAGGCTGATAGGTCTGTAGTTTCCGAGATCCTCAATGTCACCTTTCTTATGTAGCAGGATCATTGTAGCGGTGTTCCAATCCTCAGGAATCTTTCCTTCATTAAGGCATCGAGTGAAAATTTGGGCGAGTACTGTTTCGATTTCTCCACTTGCTTCTGACCTTACATCCCGTACAGCATGTACTGTACCGTAAATAAACTGGAATTCATCATGTTTGTGATGTCGCAATTCAGAGTACGTAATTTAATAAAGTTATGCAGTAGTTTACAAAGATTTAATCTCGAAACTGTTCATTGGATATGCCATTAAAACCTTCCCCTATTTAGCGATCACCCCTCTGAACGACCGTTCTTTAGAAGAAGGAGCAGTGGTCGCCTTTGAGATGTTTCAATGTACTTACAATTGTTTAATAAGGCCACTGGCTTAAGCGAGGACTATTGTGCTTCGGGTTTTCTTAATATCTAAGGGGGAGATTTGAATCTTAATAAACTAACACCCTAACCTCTGCTTTGGTTGGTGGTCATGTTTGAAACAACATCTAGAAGTAGGAAGCAGTTAAAAGTGCGATCTTTCGTCCCATTATCTCAGTAGTCACGATGTAAAACGATCTGTCTCTATTGGACATTGACTTATAGCCTTTGACTGCAGCAGGCCCTTGACAATATCATGAGGTAATGTGAATAAGACTATTCAGTGTAATCAGATTCTGAATCGGACTGAGATGTGACTATTTTCATGCTGCGTGAGAGTTTTACAACCCGCAGTCGCTGTTAATTGACGTACACATGTTTGTATGAGAACACTAGTGCTGGGGTGGGAGAGGCTGTGAAGTGTATCTAAGATGAGTTTCTTGTCCCAGATGGAAAGTATGGATTCCAAAATATTTCATCTGTGTCCCAGAATATTTCAGGGAAAGAATTAAACTCTCGCAGTTTGCTAAGTTGTGGTGACGAAACAGAATCTGATAGCACTTGCCGAAAATGGGTATCATTGCGCTTAGACCTTTCACCGCTTGCTTGTAATCATGAGAATTTTGTGTTAAGATTGTTGCAGTGCCGAAAAAAAGACGGATTCTAGTTTGTATCTCTGATGTACTGAATGTATATTATTACAGTAATTACTGAATATGTACAACTTCGTCAAAAATTGTTTCGTGTTTACAATTTCTTCGCCTTTATTTTCAGACCGAGGCAGTCAAGGTTAGATGAAGTACAACCTATTGACGACCGAAGTGATGAAATAATTGTCAGCGTACAAGAAGGAGATCTCACAATTCCACTTTTACTACCTATACACCATGCTGGAAGTTCTCCATTCGAATGTGGATCCGTTATCAATCCAGCAGCTATTCAAGATTTAGAAGCAGCGTTGTGGATAATAGACAAGCTAAACAATGACAGAACATTTCTTTCCGGAATAAAACTGGGATTGTCTGTGATTGACACATGCTCTTCCCCATTGTTGGCCACACAGAAATTGGCAACTCAGGTCATGAAGTCGAACATAGACATCTCCTCTGCTTTGACTTTTGTATCTTCCGACATCCCTGAAATATCTCTCGCCGCCGCGTCAGTTTTGAGTCCTCTTAACATCAGTTTAATATCAGCTTCAGATGTAACGCTTCATGCATCACTTCACTCAAAAAGTCTTGGCGCGGATAACTTCCTCTTCCAAATTGCGTCGCCAGCTGAAACAGTTATTCAAGCAGCTGTAGACATTCTGGATTACGTCGGGTGGCGTTTTGTGTCTTTGATATATGACAGCAACCATCCAGGACGGAAAGCATACGATGTGTTTTCTGACATCGTCAAACGAAAAGGTATTTGCGTTGGATTTGAATTCGAGTTAAAATTCTCTACTGATGCTGAGATTGATCGGTTGATGGAGAAACTTGTCAGTGCGAAATCACAAGGTGCCAGTGTTATTTTACTGTGGACTAGTGAAATGACTACGAAAAGAATTCTGAATGGATATGGAAAATTCCTCGAGGTAGGAAGCTTTCGTCCTGGCGATTTAGTGTTCATGAGTTTGGGCGATTGGGGCGAAAATCCACATTTGGTTCAAGGAATAGAAAAAGAAGCACTTGGTTCCATCGTTTTCCAGCCCCAGCGAGGTAAGTGCAAAGAATCATTTTACTTGATTCATCAGTACACACGTCAACTGAAAATTTTGTTTTGGTACGGAACCTTTAAAAGCTAATATTAAGTAGAAGTTTCACATCCCCTTTACAAAGTAGACTCTTTTAACACTACAAACACTTAGTTCACCCTTCCTTCATTAAAACTGAGTTTGTGACTGTAGTAATGCATCTATAATTGAGTTTGAAACTGCAGTAATGTAACTATAATTGAATTTGAGACTAGAATAGTGTAACTACGATTGAGTTTGACACTTGAAGAAGGCAATTATAACTGACAAGGGAAGGTAGGATGCCTTGAATAAAATTGGTGAATGAAACCAGAATGTCTCGAAGGGGATCCTCACTCTGGTCTCAACTGAAAAAAACTGGGTGTCAAGATTAGATGGTGTCCAAGATATGGACACATTTCTGTGTACTATGGAAAAGCACAATATACAGATACAAAGAATTTGAATCAAACGTTGGAAATAATATTTTGTCATCTTACCTACTTTCAAAATATGTAGTTTACTTCAGTGTATCAATCAATGACACATGTGAAGTTCGTCAATAAGTGTATATGATAAACAATGTGCGCATCTCATGAAGCTCAATTCCTCACAAATGCTACAGGAATCATTCATATCTGTATCAAAACAGTACTGAACTGGAGTTTGAACTTCTTCTGGTTCTTCAGACAGGTATCATGCTTTGTAAAAGGTAAACTTAATAAGGTTTTTGAAGAGTGGAGCAATAAATTGAAAATGAGTTAGAGCTTGTAGTCGGAGGAAATTGTCTCTTTGCCATATGTTGAACTGGGGAGCTAGCCAATGGACTGTCCCAGTAATTTGCTTTACAAAGTTTTTGTAGGGGCAAAAGAAATACACATCGAGGGGCTGGATCATTCCAGTACATTTGGGTGGAATGTTTTCCACTTCCATAATTTTAGCTTCTAGAACAGCAGACATTATTTATTGTTCATCTTTGAAAGCACTCCATGAATCCACTAAAAGAATAATCTTTTGTTCATTTGTGGAGGTAAAGAATACGTCCAGCATGAATGTTATTAGATGTTTGGTCATATTTGCTGTTGTGTAGGCATAACACCGAAGATTGTCTGGATCACCTTGTTTGAATGGTGGGAATATACCAGATGGTTCCTGCACAAGTACATATAATACATTGGCGAATGTAAAATGCCGGCCATTGATATGATTGGCGTTATCATATATGAGTAAGTTGTAGCTGATAATGACCCAACAGCAGCAAACACATGTTTGGTTTCTTTCTCTCGGAGTGTGTGATGACATTGAATCTCTTTGTCAAATCTACTTTGATCTGTGTTCATAAGCTCACTACATATCATTTGGCTGTCATTGTACTTGGTGCAAACTTTCTGCACAAATTCGTCAGCTGTAAGTTTCAATGTTTCATCTTGCCACACGTATTTGTTACTAACTGTGTGTGATGGATCGCCGGCCTTTTCTGTGATGTTCCTTGAATTTCGTGACCCACCGTTTTGAGACTTTAAAATGTATATGTGGATCAGTAATTTTCTTTGCTTTTAAGTGCTTGAATCCTTATTGTTCTATCATGAATTTTAGCATTCCTTTCAACAAAAGAGTCAAAAGCTTTTTCAACTCTTTCCTTTATTTTGGACATTGATTCTGTTTTTCTTCTCGACAACATTTTCATTAATCTGGCGTCATAATTGTACAGGATTTGCAGACTTCTAATCCGCCTATAGATTTTCTGAACAGAGAAAAATGATCTGTTTTGGCCTATTGCTGTCCACTCCTTTGTTTAGTAGTTAAGTATACGAATATATTCAGTAGTTGTAAGCTTTCTGTAAATAGTCTTTCTCAATAATTACTTTCAAGCGTTTCTGTGGTAAAGATAGGTAACTTGACGTTGAATTGTCCTCCGTTGATTGGTATTCCTTTAGCACATTAACTTCCATGTGAATTGTATTTAACTCTCTCTAGTTTTGAGCCCGGGACCTCGTGAAGCATATATAACTCACACGTCTCTTTACCTTGGAAACTGCGTGGTGCATAGGCAACTCATGCTGCCATGCTGCAACATACATCTTGCGTGAGGGGTTGCCCCCTGGACAAAACCCTGCAGTTGGTTCGTGAAAACATCGTAGCCCCAAGGGGAAAAAATTCTAGTGTGGCAGTCAATGTGTTAAAGAAATATTTCCTTCATCAGCGTGTTATCTCCGAAGTAATTTTGCTCATCTTCTGGATGAAGGCAGATATTTCTAATGTAACCAAGCGTGTCCACATCATCGACTACTACTTCCTCCAGTAGAAAATGTTTAATTTTCTGTGCAGTTCTTGCTTCTTCCTTGGTGCATCGACCCGGGAATTCACCAAACTCTTGCAAAAGCAAGTGCATTACAGCTCTTGGATTAATTGGCCTCATATATAATGATTAAAAAAACAGATTATTGAGTTCATACGAAAAGATACACTACGCTAGTTGCATAAATAATACTATATAGGTCGCAATATAAAAGAACCTTAGTGTTCCGTCATACATATTCTTCTAAAAAGAGGGTATTTTGTTTATAGAATAGCACAGATATATGTGTGTATATCTTGGACACCACATGATCTTGGCACCTATTTTTTGCAGCTGAGGCCAGAATGAGGATCCCCTTCGAGACATTCTGGTTTCATTCACCAATTTTATTCAAGGCTTCCTATTTTCCCTTGTGAGCTCGAGACTATAGAAACACTTAGGTTTAAGAGATTCTTGAGTGCAAATTGGAAGTATCTATCATACTCAGTTATATGAGGGCTGAAGGAAAGGCAGTGACACTGAATTTTTGAAAACTAAGATATGTAGTTTGACATCCTTTTTGTCTCTCTAACGAAAGTGTTTTGGATGCTGTTGTTGAAGTGATTGACGGTCGTAATACCACGTATGCAGCACAATGCATGAATGAGAATAAGGTTAATCTTAACCTCGTGGATGAGAGATGTGTTGAAAAATTTCAGTAATTAGACTTTCTGGACTTTGAACTCATGACGTTGTGAGGATCTTCTATTTATGATAGCGCCTTAGGAACTCTTTATGCTAAAGCTATAGGAATTGGATGACGCTGTTAATATATAGTGCTTTAATGTTCATAGAGAGGTGGCGTTTTTCCTTTATGATGGCGCCTTGAAGACTGGTTATTTTATAGCTATATCTATGGAAGTGGGTGGCTCGGTGAAATACAGTGCTTTTTAGTGCCCTATGGAGATAGTATAGGACGGATAGTGTGAAAGAATACCCTTATAATGGATTATTTTGTCTACCTCCCAGAAATCTTGCTTTGAAGTTTTGTAAGAAGAAGAAATTGCCTACTTATAGAGGATGGGTTGCTATCAACCGAGGCTATCAAACGGAGGTCTGTCTAAAATGTGCCAAATCGAGACACGAGTCTTAGACTTTTCTTCAATCCCGAGTCAATGTAAAGGACATTCTGGTTGTCATGGATGATTTCGAATTCGAGAAAGCGAGGAGACAACTCCTGTGTCTGACCAGCATTATAGTACAACGTGCTCCAGAGGTTGGGAGTCGATTCCAATGTCTGACCTCCACGAAGGTGACTGTGTAACTAGAGATAATTCAGGCACTTGTGTTTATTACAAAATGTGACTTAAGAAGCGTAAAGCGTAGAAGAAAAAAAGACTGTTAGAGAATCAGAGAGTACTCATACGTCACGTGATTTTGTTTAATTGCATTCTAACCATTCCTCTTCTGAAACTTAGGGAGTTCAAGGCTCGGCAGGTGACTCTGTGAATACGCCGTGTGGTGCTGATGAGCCAGACACTGAATCTCCTTCTGCAGAACCTGAGGCTGTTCAAGACCTTGCGGTCTGTAATGTATATATATATAACGTGGTTCTCATTAATTGTATAATGAGTTCTTTCCTCAAAACCTGAATTTTTATGTGCCTGAAGAAATTTTGGTTGTGATGCTGATCCCTAGTGGAAAGAATTCTGCTATCAGATGGATGGGTCTTTTGGGTTACAAAGTTCGATATGATGTTTTTGAAGAAAAACTTGAGTCAATGTGCCAGGTCTTGTTCAAAGAGTATAAAGCGTCTTTGAGCTACAGCTTTTGAAAAAAAAAATGGAGTTCTACTCATACTGACTCTCTGGCCAAGTATGTCCTTTTTCCGCCATTAAATTTGGAATTAAGAAATAAACTACTGAAACGCGGTTAAATCTGCTAGGTCAAGTATCCGTTTATTAGCAGTTATTTAGTTTACCTCAGAATGGTTTTGTATAGCAGGCTACACAGCTCCTTACATTAAGCAATCGGTAATACCATTTTAAAATACCCTGTACTTATTTGACATGTAAATAATGCTATTTTTTTACGTTACACATCCTATCTTGAGAAAAGGTGACGCACAACCGTCATGTGAGAAATTTTCTTCATCTTATATGTCTCTTTTCAACAAAAGTGATTCAATACCTATGATATTCCTTTTTCTTCAGCATCACCCTCCTCATCATAACTGGTGATTCGCTTGCATAATAAAAAAATTCTTAATCATATTTCGTCCGATCATCCTAATCGGAAAGTTGTACTTCTTACGTAACTGTCTTCGTTTGTCTTTATTTATGAAAAGTGAAATTTATTTGTCATGTGAAAAATTCTGCCTTACATGCATTTCTGTATATCATAACAGGTGATGTTCCAGATTTTGCGACTTATTTCCAAAGACTCTCTCCAGAAACATACTTCAGGAATCCATGGTACAGGGATCTCGTTGAGCAAGAAGTACTTCACCAGCAGATGACAGTCTCGTCTCGGTGTCCTCCTGGCAACATTGACTGCAAGGAGCAACCACCCGTTGGCGAAGGGAAGAGTAATCCAGTTCCTTATGAACCAAGTCTTTCCACAGTCAACACCATTCAGGCAGTGATATCAATTGCCGCTGGCTTGGCTAGGCTGAGGAACGAAGTTTGTCAGGTTGAGCTAGGGCTTTGTGCATCCCTTATGCACCAGAACCAGTTGCGTTCCTTAATCAGCCAATACGTTTTCTTCACAGTCTCACCCAGGCAGGACCATCTGGGACACGTGTTTAAATTTAACTACAGAGGTTTTGGAGAAACTCCAGTGGATATCTACAACTTCCGAAGAGGAAGTGGAAAAACTTTCAAATACATCAAGGTACGTAAAGCTTTTAATACTTTTAGTACAAATCATCATATTGAAGAAATTTATGCTTCCGAAAGAACCTTTCGGTGAAAATAAGTGAGCAGCTAATATCTTGCAGGATTCACTCCTGCAGTTTGTTTGCTAATTCAATGATCCATTTAGTGCGTAGCACTGGCTACTGCAAAAGACTGCAATTCAATATCTATTTGAAAAAACATAGTATTTAATTCAAAGTTAATATTTTTCGGAATTCAGTTGTAACGTCTTATGCGTTTTGATCAATAGAAAGTAAATGGATCAAGGTACATTTTACTGGCATACTTCTGCTCAGACGTACTTGTGCAATGTTATCGTTCTTTTTTTTTTTGTAAGCTATATTTAATCCCTTCCAAAATATGTCAACCATTGTCATATGGCGGTATTCAAGGGTACGTCCCGTTTTGACTGCCTTTAGAGTTTGCAGTTAAACCTTTCGGATATTGAAGTGATGCAATGTAAATTGCCAGTCTGAAGTTCATCTTTGGTAGGTGTTTATTCATTTTGTATTCTTAAAACAACTTGCGTGTTTGTGCTTTCGCATCTACGAGAATAATTGCAGTAAGGCATCTACGAGAATAATCAGCCGTGCAATAACGAGTAGCTTTACTTTTCAACGAAAACCACAACTTTTTTACATATAGAAAGTCGTGAAAATACAACGTAACGCAACATTAATCTATCTACTTCCCACAACATCACCATACTTTTCGCTCTCTGCTTAAACATTATATCTCTCGTTATTTTTAATACACCACAATATGAATACTCAAGAAACGCATTTTTATGTCTACCATTGCCTTGAAAAAGCCTCCCAGTGGAGTGCGTAAGCTTGGCGAATCTCTGATTATTACACCATAAAAAATAAACGGATTTAATACGCTATATGCGTTTCTTGAGTATTATATCTCTCGTTCTTATCTGTCAACATGAACACATCACGCACTCTGACCTCAAGATTGTTGCCAACATCTTTCCGCGAGCGAGAAAAATATGACGTTAAAGTTGAAACTTTTAAAGAGAATGAACTAAAAATGTACATAGAGAAAGAAACTAAAAATGAAAGTTAAATCAGCATACGTCATACGGTGTGCATCCATTTAATTTTTAAAACAAATGGCAAATCCAGATCACAAATTTTTTTTAACTTTTTATAAAGTCAAAAGGTTCGTACAACACAGGATGTGATATAAACATCGAATTACAATTCTGTCAGTAACCAAGTGTCAGTTTTTATTTAGTCTTTATCATACGTAAAAACATTAACCCTGACGATATTTTTTTCTAGAATGAGAATAAAGACCAGCCACGGTTTTGAGAGAAACAAATGTGGAAAAAAACTCTTCTCATATTCAGGTAAATACGGTACATTATTTGTCAATGGTAAACAGGTACTGAATCACACAATCTGCTCTAATCTCGAGTAGTCCGGTCAAAATATTGTATAAAATCAAACGAAAAGGAATCGAATCCAAAAGAAAATAAATCTTAATACATACCACGAATACTTAAGCACATAACGTTTTATATATACACGTTACTTCAAAAAGTTCTTTTTCATTGATTTAATTATTAGCAGCATATAATTGCGCATTTTGGCGATAATGTCAGATGCCATCTTTGAATTAATTTTATCCTGATGAGTATGGATTTGTTTACTAATTTATATGCCAAACACAGAACTATCTGATGTAGCAACGCAAAAGTTTTATTGTAAGTACAAAACAAAATAATTTAGCATAGATAGCAATGATATAGCTGCGAGTTCTTGGCTTCTTTGTTAACCAGAGATAAGGTCTTTGTACAGCAAATAAGAGTGGAACAAAATCCATAAATATACTGTGACTTTAACTCGTGCCGATAACTACATATGTGAAAAACTACCGAAATGACACGATAACTATTTTAACTCCAATGTTAAATATTTAATATATACATTTAAAAGATGATATAATAAAATATGTTCACACACGAGATATTTCGGTACCCAAAGTGGTTACCATCTTCAGATGCTATTAAAATTCCCCAAACGAACGTGAAAAACACTGTTATTTATATAAGACATTACAGTCATGATGACGTAACTAGTATAAAACGGGCTTAACCAATGAGAGTATGGGACAACATTTGTTGTTGGTCAAACATAAAAGTGATAGGTAGATCATGAAAGAAATACGGGATTACGCCAAATAATACAAATTTAGAAGATGACAATCCGATTTTTGGCGTAAATGTGACAAGGATATTATCTGACTTACCATCCTTGTCACATTTACGCCAAAAATCGGATTGTCATCTTCGAAATTTGTGACAGGTAGAGTTTATTGATTTATTAATACCTTACCCGACAAACCAAAGTATGTTTTCCACGGTATGGGTATAGATTTTGGTAAATTATCATTACATGCGTGAAAATCCTCAAAATACGTGGCGTCAGTAAACAAATAAATACATCGCTCTTTCCACGTTCCAGAAACACATAGCAACCGAAAAATTGTTTTCAGCCGCCGCCGGGGAATTGAATCCACGGATCTCTCGATATCTAGCCGAGCGCGTTAGCTTTACACCACGCTGACTTAAAAATACACATAGCACCGTGGATTGTTGGCCACCGTGGTGTAAAGCTAACGCGCTCGGCTAGATATCGAGAGATTCGTGGATTCAATTCCCCGGCGGCGGCTGAAAACAATTTTTCGGTTGCTATGTGTTTCTGGAAAGTGGAAAGAGCGATGTATTTATTTATTTATCATTACATGCTGTATTCCCATATTTCATAATGTACAAACTCTCAACAAATCTTAAAGTTGATCTAGATTTTGGAGTGTTGAGAAGAGCTTTTACTCATTCGTCTACCACAGCTCTTCGAAAGCAAGAAATGGATACTATTTATAATATCACCCGCAATCACGGATATCTAAATGAGACCATACATAGGATAGTAGCCAAGATTAAAAGGAACAGGACTACAACATTAACATCTGTATATGAAGAAAAACATAGGAAATATATTGGTTCTCTCCCCTTTGTACCGAAACTGTGCTATTCCATGAAAACGATATGTCATAAATACGATTTTGATATTGGAATAAACACAACCAACATTAAGTCCTTACTTATGAAAGACAGACACCCTGTGCCTTTTGATGTGAAACATGGTGTGTATGTTATCCCTCTTAACAGCATAGAACAACAAAAAGTGTACATAGGCTCCACTTTTCGTTCAATATCAGCTAGATTAAAAGAACATAAATATGATGTTAAAATAGAGATACAACCACAGCTTTAGCACGACTTGTAAACCAAGGTAATTAATTATCTTCCTGCCTGGACCGAGATTAAAATTCTCAACACTCCAAAATCTAGATCAACTTTAAGATTTGTTGAGAGTTTGTACATTATGAAATATGGGAATACAGCATGTAATGATAATTTACCAGAATTTATGCCCATACCGTGGAAAACATACTTGGGTTTGTCGGGTTAGGTATTAATAAATCAATAAACTCTACCTATCACTTTTATGTTTGACCAACAACAAATGTTGTCCCATACTATCATTGGTTAAGCCCATTTTTCACTAGTTACGTCATCATGACTGTATGTCTTATATAAATAAGTGTTTTTCACGTTTGTTTGGTGAATTTTAATAGCATCTGAAGATGGTACCCACTTTGGGTACCGAAAGATCTCATGTGTGTACATATTTTATTATATCATCTTATATATATTAAATATTTTAACATTGGAGTTTAAATAGTTATCGTGCCATTTCGGTAGTTTTTCATGTATGTAAAATCTATAAATGCTTATGACACGAAACACACTGCTGCGTTCACCACTTAGCATATATTTGTCATTTATGGAACTTGGATGTTATTGTCATTTATGGAACTTGGAAGGAAAAATTTAAGAAACAAATAATTACTTTTCTTAAATTTTATCAAAAGATTAATTTTTTCTATTTATAGTGAGATAAAGTTCATTTTACTTGGAGAATTTCGTTTAATTATTTTGAAGTTAAATCACATTTCATAGCAGCCTTTTAAATTAAATTTACATTGCGGGTCGGACAGCTTGCTGTACTTGTTTAACCTCAAAATTGGATTAATTTTGCTTATGTCTTTATTTTACGGATTCAAACACACACCACACCACACCACACCACACACATGTAAAATATTTTCTATCAGCCTGCAAATCGTAACTGTCTCGTGGTTGTGTTCTTATTGGCGTATTTGGATTCTGTAATTCGGTGTTAGTAAGCGTTTACTGTTTATGCTTTTTTAGTGTAATTCTTCCGAAGTACAGTAAAAACAGTGTTTAAAAAACGGAAGACTTTTGGGCAGAAAAACAACACTGATGGCAGTTTTAGTATACCCAAGCCTAACTTAGAAGAAAGCAATGCTGGCAAGGGGGACGTGCCTAAGCAACCGAGTTCATTAAAATTAAGTCACCTGGTTCGCAATTTGAAAAAAATATAATGTAGAAAATAATTGTGAATGAAATTACAAACCTTTATTATCAAAAAGTTTGTTAGAAAATTTTTCCTGCAAAAATTGTAAACAAAATGGTCTTGTCTTTCGAAGTACTGATTTTCATATAGGCCAATCTTCTTTCCTAGTTTTTTTTTGTTCATACTGTGATTTTGAAGATAAACTTTATAGTTCTATGGAAGTAACACACGCACGCACAAACAAAATTGCGTTTATGTCAAAGGATCTATAGGATCCAGGCCGTTTGACATAAACGTCCGATCTAAGATCTTTAGATAGTGGTATCACAGTTGGTGACGTGCGCACGATCTTAGATCTTTAGATAGTGTAATCACTGTTGGTCAGATGTTATGTGGAATTCTAACCTTACCACAAACACAAGATTTCTTATTTACACAGTTAGAATTAGTATTAGTTGATTCTGAAAAAGCCGCCCCGGTGGCGCATTGGTCTAAGCGATGGCTTCTGATCATTCGTCCGAGATGGGTCCGGGTTTGAATCCCGGCGAGGAATGGATGTTGTGTTTATCTTACGGCGCTGGCTCTCTCCCTTCCCTGGAACCAGCGTCCCTAAATTAGGGACGGGCGACGGCTTATAGCCCACTGAGTTGCTCACTGTGGTCGTTAAATCTCCAAACCAAAAAAAAAAAGATTATAGAAAAATGTTGCCTCTGAGTCTATGAGATTTCTTGCAGAAGAGACTGTGGCAGATAATTCTATGAGGAAGCGGAATATAGAGGTATTTGTGCTGCGTTGGATGGTACTTCGCAAATGCGAAGCTGTACGTCTCCACATGAGGTGGTAACTGTCAATACAGACAATGTAATTAATTAATGCACGTAGAAGTGGTATACAAGTATTGTGCATCAATCGACAAAAAAAACCATGAACCTAACTGCACAGAAAGTTAAAAAGGCAGTTGCAGGGGAATGGAAGCCGCAGGCATATAAAAAGGTGAGATTCATAAATTATATAATATGCATACTTATGTGATGGTGACACTAAATCATATGTCTGTTGTTTATTCAAAGCCTTATTGTGAGGAAAAATTTCTAAGTTTAATGTGTAGGCCCTGTTCTGAAGCGAGTCAAGACTTAAGGAGCTGAAGTAAGAAGTCAGAGGGTAAATACTATCCGACAACATTCCAATTGGTGGTAAGAATAGGATAACAGATGCAGTAATAGACCAACTTCAATCCTACTATGGACTAGCTATAAGGAAGAATGTTGATAATCTAAAAAAAAAATTAAACAGGCTGTTTCGGTCCTGTACTTTCATAAATTATAAACAGATGAAACTTGTCATGGTTTATGTCTCAATGGAGCAGTATCATGATGCAAATACACTAGGTAGACAAAAGTATTTGGACATCTCCATATTTCCAAATAAACGTTCATTTGCAGAACCAGACGAACACGCGCTGTGTGTTTTTAGTAATGTATATAAAGGGGAGTGTAGGCACATCTGTCAGTGAGTAGCATCGCCACTATTTTTGTAGCTTTTGTTCTTTATCAATGGAAAGCAGATAGTGACACCACAGCAAAGCCGCGCACTGGGAGCCCGCGCAAGCTCAGTAATCGTGACAAACGAAGCTTACTACGGAATGTGACGAAAGCACGCCCGTCCTCTGCCATAGATCTGACCAGCGACGTCGCACAAGCCACTGGAACAGCTATGTGCACCAGAACCGTCCGTCTGGAACATTTTGTACGGTTACCATGATAGGTCAGCTGCGAACAAGCTCTATCTACACCATTCACTGTACGCAATATTAGACGAATGGTGTTTCGCTCGCCTTTCGTGAACAACAGAAGAGTAGAAGAAGGTCGTATGGAGTGACGAATCACGCTACACTTTCGTTAGAGTGGAGGTGTTTTGATGTGGCGTTTTCCTGGAGAACGCTGTCAGGAAGACTTGTATTGTTCTCATTGTCAGGTTAGGAGTGGAATCTGTGATGAAGTAGGGTTGTTCTGCCGCAAAGATCTCTGTCCTTTGATTTTGGTGCCCTCCAGCTTAACTGCCGCCAAACTCCGAAGACATTGTGAACAATTCCGCA
The DNA here is from genome assembly GCA_039090855.1 of Macrothele yani. Lineage (NCBI taxonomy): Eukaryota > Metazoa > Arthropoda > Arachnida > Araneae > Macrothelidae > Macrothele > Macrothele yani. The sequence continues at coordinate 175,052,990 of CM077002.1, read as the reverse complement.
CTGCCTACGTTGTGGTAGTACTTCGGCACAGATCTCTCCCTATTTCAGCAAAATCTAGCACCTTGCCACGCTGTAAAGGTCTGTCCAGGCTTCGTTTGACGAGGAGTGAGCAAGATGTCCAAGTGTTGGATTGGCCGACCCAAAGTCCTGATCTAAATTCTATATAACATCCGTGGTACGATCTAAAACCCTGAATCCGATCTCGGCAGGTAAGACCTTCCTCAACTGCAGCTCTGGCAGAAGTTTCTTAGGAGGAATAGATGAAAATTCCAGTACAGAGCTATCGCCATCACGTAGAATGCATGCCTAAGATAGTAGCTGCAGTCATAACGACCAAATATGGGCTAACTGTGCATTGATTTAGACCAATAAATGCGCTTTTCCTGTTCGGTTTAGTTGCTTGAATATTTTCGTCTACATAGTGAGCCTTGCTGATGGCAATCTCCTCAAGAAGTGCGTACACAGAGGAACACAAAATGTAAGTAAAAATGTAAAAAAAGTCATTTCGACGAGGATATCAAATACTTTTGTAGATTAAACATGTCTGAAATCTTGAAACTTATGATGCTATAACATGCTACAACTTAAGGAAACTAAGTGAAATGTGCTTTATGACTGAATGCTGAAAATCGAACATGGACCACAATGAAATACTTGGACAGGGAGAGGGTACCAAATGCGGAATTAGTAGTGACAGAGTTCGAAATGCATGCAAGTAGACTCAAAGGGATTAGAAAAAGGAAGTTAGAAGAGGAATTTCATGATTTACAGGACGATGTCCCTGGAATGTACCAATTTATAAACTTTTCTTTTTTGTCGATTCTCGTAAATTTTCTTTTTTCAGAAGTAAGGGACATTTTATCAGCTCCCGCCCAACTATTTTGATGAAAGTTCTTAACACAAACTTTAACTCACTACTTAACACTCTTTAATACCGAGGCTTTTACGCGAAACAATTTTTCAGTGTTCTTTTTATGAGATCAAAGTAAAGTGTTATCAAACGATAAGTGCAAATTTTTTCTCCAAATCTAATGACAGTATATAGTATTTCGAAATATATCGGAGTTAAAAATATGTACAAAGTATATGCTAACACTGGTTAAAAAGTGAAATTAGTCGGTCAAGGATGACTTAAGAAAATGTTTAACATTGAGCTGTATACAGTTTCCCAGTTCCCTTGAAATATCTTTGAAGGTTAAAGCAGTCGGAATACAAATCGTACTTTTCTATCGAAATTGTCGCAAAACACCAGTTTCGCGGAGGATGTCATGATGTTTAGATTAAACTTAGTAGTACATACAGTAGTTTCGCTAAAAATACTAAATGATTTTGAATTTTCTTTTTCAGGTGGGCTCGTACCAGAATCGTTTGACAAACCTAGCTAACATGGTTACTTACACGAGTAAAGGAGAAGTGCCTCTAGATTCCATCATGTCTGAATGTACCCAAGACTGCGTTAAGTGCCAGCATTCTTCTGTGAACCACATCGTTGTGCCTTCCGCGAGCAACATGTATTTAGCTGCCACTGTTGGTGTCCACGAATCCACATCCAACCCTTTAGAGTGTGGACAACTGCAGCCTACTCATGGATTCCAGAACACAGAGGTCCTTCTCTGGGCTTTGGACAGAATAAATTCTGATCCCAAAATATTGCCTGGTGTTGAGCTCGGTTTAGTCATATTTGATACTTGCAACAGCCGCGAAAAAACGTCCATGGATGTTTCGAACTTCCTAACGAGTGCGCAGAGGAACAGAGATGTTCCTGAGCCCATGCAGATTGTTGGGTTTATTGCTGATCAGTCTCAAAGTGATGTAGTTAAGCCGATTGTGGATCTCACTATGCCGCTTGCAATGGCAACAATAACCCCGGCTGCCGTTGCCAGTGATTTCAGAGACATCAGTAAATATCCTTATCTTTTGAAGATGAAGATGCCCGCTTCAGTGATCACATCTGCATTTGTAAATATTTTAAAGCACTTCCGATGGACTTACACTTCTGTGGTACACTTCACAGAGTTCGCCGAAGAGCCGTGGCCTGAAATGTTTGCCGAACTTCAAGAGCAGCTGAAACAGCACGGCATAAAGACTGCTCTCGTAGAGAAAGTTACTCCCAATGACCAGAACACCACTGCAACAATGGACATCATTGCTCACAGGCTAAAGATTAAACAAACTGAAGGATCTAGGTGAGCCCTTTTATGTTTTTTATAGATCTAGTTAGGTCTTTTTTCATTGAGCTGCTATCTCTGCTGTGAAAATGGGTTTGTGATCAGGATTGTCAGATGTACTATGCTATGGCTATTAACTTGCTCAGTGGGGAGTTTACGTTTACCAATGGACATGAATGATCGCCGAAATTGTCAAAAGTCCTTGAGGGTTTGAAGTGTTGTAGGCCAGGTATTTTAGCTGTCACGAATCACTGACTTGATTATTCTCATGGTAACTGCTACCTGAGGACGAAAGCATATTCAACGCGATACAAGTATCACTCTGATTTTCTCGTCGTTTTCGTTTCGGATTGTTCCGTTCTTTTGCATTTGTAATACTGCTTAGCAACGCGTTTAAAAGAGCTATCCGCTATTTTTCTCTAACTTTTCGACCCTCTTACTGATTGTCCGCTAATTTTCTTCCTGTCTTTTTCTACAGATGAAAGCCAAAGTATACAATGTATGACACCATAGCCAGTTTGTTTTCCTAAACAAAATTATGTGATTGATCTAGACCTTCGATTTAAAAAGCTGGAGATCGTGATGTCCAGGAGGATTTACCTTCGCAAGAATTTGTAAATCTGTGCCTCAGACTGTGAATGATTTAGAAAGCGACTAATCAGTCATTCTCTCACTTCCGTATAAAATGGGTGCTGATAAACCCTGTTTTTGTAGTGCCACGAAATATTGCAGCAGGTGTGGTAAGAGCTGACAGGTCTTAAAAGCAGTGCTATAGTAGCACAGATATAAGACACAAGAACTGTTACAGTTCCTAGTGAGAAAACTACTGAAGAGAATTAGTGAGTGTCTGGTTTTAAGTCAGGCGACTCCCGTTTTCTACTCAGCATCAAGAAGGGTTAGGACTGATTTGGATGTATCTCTCAAAATGTAGAAAATGTCTTAGAATTGGACGAATTATTTGTAGTAAATTATCATGACAGGTGTGTACGCACTGCTTTAGTAGCGAATGTTCGTAGGCTTCTTGTTCACGTGAAAGGGTGAAGCTCAGCGCTGCTATCTCTTTTTAATTCTGACCATATTAAGTGCTTATGTTTTTGTTGACTACAATGTTTTTTGGTCTCTCTGCGTGCAAAATTTGAAGTATGAAAGCTGAATTAAAGGCACAAAGACCTAGTTTTGTCATATATTGTCATCCAACGTTGTAACTGTATCCTTTCTCTCACAACCTTATCACTGCTTTAATCAGTTAGTGTAAATTACTTTTGCAGGGAAAGGGTGTTGCTAAATTGGAGGTACTAGCAAAGGAATGAATGGCCAGATTCGGTTACGAGAGTATACCAAAGAGATAGTGACCACAATATCCCTGTAAAAGCTTCAGTTTAGGAAAAAATTTAGTTTGAACAGTACGCCGTTACGCGAAGAAGAATTTTATACTCTGAATCCACTTATTCCTTACCGTGTAAGTTTTCACTGTGTTTGGTACTTAGGGTAGAAGTAAGACCACATTGGCAGAGCTGACTCTTTAAATGAAAGGGATGGAATGTGGTCACTAGTGAGACTGATGGGATCAAACACTTCTTCTCATGCCTTTGACCAATTTTACCAACGTTTCGTTTTTCCAAATAACACCAGCTTCTATATGTATTCTCCTGTTAGGCAAATATTGACTGTTTTAGATAAAGTTGGGCATGCTGAGTTCGGAACTGACCTTATTTTTTGCCTATCACGTGCAGTTATTTTTATAAATTACCTTTTCCAATAATGCAAAGCTCCACCATGACAACGCGCCTGCCCATACATCGCAACTTGTGCAGTGGACGTGTGCTGTCTGACGAGTGAAACGTGCTATGCGCCACATTGCACACGTCCGAAAGCCCCTTATTCACCAGACCTCACTTCTTGCGACTTTTTCTCTTTCTCCTGAAAAAGAAAGATTTCAAGATACTCAGGAGGTACAACAGAATGCTACAAAGCAGCTGTTCGCTATTTCAGAAGATGACTTCAAAAAATGCTTCGAGCAGCGGAAACAGCGCTGTGCTACGTGTGTGGCTTCGGAAGGCGATCAAGTATCAGATCTGTAAGTCTTGTACATTTTATTAATAAAACCAGTCTGAATGGATATTTTTATCACACCTTGTAAGCGAAAGTTGTATTAAATATTTTGTTTATAGTCAATAGCATTGTCTGGAACTGTGTTAATGAATTATTCAATTAACTCGCTAAGAGAAGTATGCCTTCATACAGGTAGTCCTGAATAATTATTGTTTTGCTTGCAGTATTCCAAAATCAAATAAATCTGGTCCTGGTCGAGTTGGAATTCAGAAGTAGCACACGGGTCGGATCTGGCAGCCCAAGAACATCGCATTTCGTCACACATGACTTCGTCTCCAACAGATACGAGCAACAGCTACACACTTTGGAGACTGACCATACATAGCTTTTGTCTCATGAAAGTCCGTGGCTGAACAACCCAACCAACAAACCAACCGATCGGATCTTAAATGTTTTAAACTTAACTGCTTAATCACGGGCAGCTTTTTGAATTCTGTAGGACTGACATTAGCAAACGATTAACATTGGAAAGCTGATACACAAAGTTCGATTCGGGTTCATACTTGTCAGTAACGGGAAACATTTGAAACATAAAATATGCAATTAACAAATCAATGTCTGATCTCCAGTTTTTAAAAGCTAATGTGTATCTTGGAAGGGTTTTATTCGGTTTAGTTAGGGAATTTGCAACTTCTTGCATTTGTGATGTGAAGAAAATTCATTTACTACTATCGTCAGTAAGGGTGTACGTAGTTTTGAATACCACGTTCTTCACCCTGTAGGAGATTTGATTACAAATGTACAGACAATAATGCATATTATTAGTTTCAAAGGCCTCCCTGTTAATTTAATTCTTATTACGATAGGATATAAGAAATAAAATTACCGCTGAATACAATTCCAAGTGTACAATGTTGTTTCTTTTATACAGTATGCGTATTCTGTAGTGTAACGGACAAGACATACGTTGCAGATTGCTCTCTGAAATATTGAGATATAAAATGTTAAATTATAATCACATTAAAAATCTTGTTCTTCCTTGCACTGAATTTCATTGTTTTTTTTTCTATCTGTTCTTGATCTTTAGGGCTGTGATTCTGCTGCTTCCACCTCACCTCATTGAAATTCTTTTGCTATCATCGAAAAACCTTCAACGAACGGGAAAGTCGAAAGTGGGAGACTTCATATGGTTGTCGTACGACAGCTTGGAATCCTTGCAGATGTATCCAGACCAATCACTCGGCGCCATTGCTGTTCAGCCTAACAGCAGGAAAATTTCTGAATTCCGAGATTATTTCACAAACCTTAATATCCACAACAACACGAGAAACCCATGGTTGCGCGAATATTGGGAGCAAGTGTTCAGTTGCAGAGGCAGTGCCTGCTACACCAGAGTTCACAAGGACCTTCACCAAGTTGGCTTTGTTCAAGACAAGACTGTTCCACATACTGCAAACGCAGTGCTGGCCTTGGCTTGGGGTCTTGATGCTCTCCAAAAGTCTCTCTGTCCCGATGATCAAACAACTACAGCAAGCGTATGTCATGCAATGAAAGATTATGCTCTGGTGAGAGAAAGGTTGTTCGAATTCACCAAGAAAGTTAATTTCATAGGTAATGACGGAAGACCGGTGACTTTTGATGACAAAAATTATGCGATTGGAAGCTTCTACATCTACAATTTTCAAAATGTTGCTGATGATGTACACGCTTTTATTTCTGTAAGTAAACGTTTTAAATTTCTATTCACGTGAAAAGGGATTACGTAATTTTTCAATGCTTTGCTTCGAAGGGAAGTCAAAGTTATTTTCGCTACTGAAGAACTTTAAAAGTACTTCATGTATTGGAAATGCTTTTGCTGAGATGTAACTTGACATCTTCTGTTTTATGTGGCTGCAGTTTGAAGCTCCAGAGACATTATGCTACTGAACACAGATTCAAAATGGCTACTGTACTGGTTGAATGGACAAAGGAAGAATTCCAAGGAGTCATTCGCTTCTTGTGGGTAAAAGGGACCCATCTATGGAAATTCACCGTGAACATCAAGGTGCACTGTCATCACGTTCAGGCCGTACACAGCTTGAAATTCACGTTGAATTTCAATAGGCGGCGTACCTTGTACCCGCAAGAAGCGAATGACTTCTTGGAATTCTTCCTTTGCCCATTCAACCAATACAGTAGCCATTTTGAATGTGTGTATAGGAGCATAATGTCTCTGGAGCTTCAAACTGCAGCCACCTAAAATAGAACATGTCAAGTTACACCTCAGCAAAAACATTTCCAACGCATGCAGTATTTTTAAAGTTTTTCAATAGGGAAAGTTACTTTCAGACTTCCCCCGTATTTAAAACAAATTGCTACAATTTTTTTAGGAGAGTCCATTCACTATGAAAGACAATTCGCACACTGCGTATTTTAAATGCGCTTTTCCACCGTATTGCTACAATTTTTAGAATTTCTAAATCAGTTAGTTCCTCTAATGGGTGTAAATAGTTATATTTACTTGCAAATGCCTTTGCAATTTTAAAAATCCGGTTGCAAAAAGTTATTTTTTAATTGGTTCCATTCACTATGAAAGACAATGCGCACACTGCGTATTTTAAATGCGCAGCTTTTCCTCTGAGGGACATAAATGTATTTTCTTTTTCGCTAATTTTTTCTTTATAAAAATCCACTTTAAAAATGATTTTCATGACGAAATGGATTCAAAAGACGTGCTTTATTATACTCGAGATTTCTGTCAATATTCTTGTTCAAATAAGATTCACTTATTTGCAAACATCTTGTTCCATCACCCCTGAATAATGTAGGTCAAGATGTGAAGGAGATTTCCCCACTGATTGTTTTTGAATGTTCAAGAGTTCCTTTTTCCGTCCACCAGGGATATTTTCCCTCGCGCAACACAAAGGCTAATTACTTTTGTCTTTTATAGTAACGGAGGAACTACTTTTTTCTGTGTTTCAACTACTTTATCCCAATGTAAATGATTTAGTTGTGCTACATGTGGCAATAGGAATGACCAAATAATTTTTCAGGATGCATCAAATTAGGCCAGCGGATGATTTGTTCAAATTTTGGACATACCATTTAGGTGTAAACTTTAAAGAAGATGTTAATAAACATGGAATTATTGCAGTACAGACTGAATTCAGTCGTAGTAAATTCCGAAAAATTTCCGTGCATATAACACCGAAGAAGTTAAGAACAAAATTCGAAGCTTCTTATTCAGATTGCCTTTTGACAACTGGAAATTTAATACCGGTTTTGTTTAATTGCTTTCCAGCTCCTTAGTTGAAATAATTTTTAAAAGATGCTGACTTAATTGCCAGAATATCTAGCCGGGAAGTACTTCTCAGAAGAAAGCACAGAATTCGCCTTTCATCGCTGTTGGAAAGTAAAGAGTTTCATTTTTGTTTACGTTTTCCATCCGTAGGTTGAAGCAGCGTATATGCTCCAGCTTTGTCCGTCCGTCTGTCTGTCGGCATGATAACTCGCGTAAAAACGGTTCGATTTAGATGAAATTTCAGTGTGTGGTAGGGAACCACCAGGGAACGAACCCTGTTGAAAATGGACAAAAGGGGGTCAAAGGTCACGGCATAGGAGCGGGATCCATTCCAGTGCCCTTATGCTTCATAACTTGCGTAAATATGGTTCGATGTCGATGAAAGTTTAGTATATTGTAGGGGACCACCTGGGAATGAACCCTATTGAAAATGGGCAAAGTGAGATCAAAGGTCAGGACATAAAAGCGGGATGCATTCCATTGCCCTTATGCGTCATAACGTGCGTAAAAATGGTTCCTTTTCGATGAAATTTTAGCATATGGTACGGAACCACCTGTGGACGAACTCTATTGAAAATGGGACAAATAGGGTCAAAGATCAGGACATAGGATCGGGATCCATTCTATCGCCCTTATTCCATACTGTTAAGGTGGACGTCAAGTAATTTTGCTTCCTATACTTCCAATGGAAAAACTTTTGAACAATTTCCTTCACAATTAGTGTGTTCCCAAGGATGAAAATTTGAACATCGATTAAAATAACTTCATATTATAACTTGGAATACTTAACATTTTCTGAAACATAACCTTAATTATATTAAAAAACAATAACGTTTTCTTTGGTGGTGTTGAAACCAGAAAAAAGATGGCGCAACCTGTACTTTGATGACGTCAGCAGACAAATAAATGTTGGATTGCATAATTATGGTTATGTTTTAGAAAATATTAAGTATTCCAAGTTATAAAATGAAGCTATTTTAATCGATGTTCAACTTTTCATCCTTGGGAACGTATTAATTGTGAAGAAAATGTGTACAGACGTTTTTCCATTGGAAGTATAGGAAGCAAAATTACTTGACGTCCACCTTAAAGGAGCAATTCTTGTATCAAAGTAAATTTTATTTTGAAAACTGCTCTAAGGATTTTATTGAAAGTCGTTAACGTACCGTTTTCTGGTACTAGAAATCGATTTAGCTTGATCTCGACTTTAGGAAAATTGGTTTAATGCGTTAAATAACCACCCCGAATTACCACGTTTTTAGTGTCATGGCGTCGTTCCATTAATGTTGCACTTGCTTAGAAATCTTATGACGTCACAATCTCGCGACTGAGATGTTGGCTCGCAGTCATGCTATCTGTCTCATTACGTCACGCGTTGTGTGTGAATCCTATTAAAGTTTTTTGACGTCACACTCTTGCGAGCAGATGGTCGCGCTTCCCATCTGCCTCTTTACGTCCCGCGTTGTGTGCGTATGTCCGTCCGCACGATAACTCGCGTAAAAATCATTCGATTTCGATGAAATTTTAGTATGTGGTAGGGGAATACCTGGGAAGGAACCCTATTGAAAGTGAACGAAATTTGATCAAAGGTCAGGACATATGAGCGGGATCCATTCCACTGCTGTTATGCGTTATAACTAATATAAAAAAGGTTCAATTTGGATGAAATTTTAGTATGTGGTAGGGGACCACATTAGGATAAACCCTATTGAAAATGGGAGAAAATGGGGTTCAAAGGTCAGGACATAGGAGCGGAATCACTTCCATCGCTATTACGCGTCATAACTTACGTAAAAATGCTTCGATTTGGATGAAATGTTAGTATGTTGTAGGGGCCTGCCTGAGGACGAATCCTTTTGGAAATGGAGTTAAAGTTTAGGACACAGGAGCGGGATCTATTCCATAGCCCTTATGCATACTAACTTACGTAAAAATGCTGCGATTGCGAAAAAACTTTATCATGTTATTTTCGCAGGTACACTGAACCGGTTCTGCTGAATATAATTGAAATGAGATCAAAGGTCAGGGCACATGACCGAGATTTATTCCACAGCCATTATCCTCATAACTTGAGTAATGATTTCTGGTATGTTGGAAATCGTATTATAATCAATGCATTGCATGATTTTACTGACTTGTATTATGGTATTTGTCTTTGCACGATATAGTTATTTGGGTTAGTATAGCGACCAGTTAAAGTGTAGCTTCATAGTTTTCCTTGTGCAGTCCTGAAAATCAGGTTGAGTGTTTTTATGAGCTATTTGTACATTGAAAGCATTTTGAGGTTTTAACACACTATTTTCCTAAGTTTTATTGTTTCTGATCACATCAGAATCTGTTCAAAGTGAGTTGAGTTCTTCAATAATGTTTTACACTTTGATTTATTTCGCTACTGGGCGCTGATTTTCCTAGCTTCACCATAACCATATTTTTTTTTCTGCAAAATGCTTTTATATACATATGCTGTTATTTCCGCGAATGACATCTTTCCCAATAAAAAAAAACTGCGTTTATATTTATTTTACCTGTAAATCTGTTTCCCTTAATCTTAAAATTACAATTTTTAGATAGCTACCGAGTTTACTTCCAGCTATTATATGTTCAGCAATCATCATCATCATCATTGTCAACCATTATCAATCCACTGCTGGACGAAGGTCTCCCCAAGTTTCCTCCACAACGGTCTGTCTTGTGCCAGTCTCCTCCATGTCACTCCCGCATATTTACGAATTTCATCCACCCATCTCCCATGTGGTCTTTTTCTGGGTCTTTTCCTGTCCCTTGGAATCCAATCTAAAATTTCGGCTGTCCATCTATGGTCTGTCCTTCTGGCAGTATGTCCAGCCCATTGCCATTTCAGGGACTTAACTCTGATCATGATGTCTTCCACTCTCGTCATTTTTCGGATCCACGAGTTCCTCTTCTTATCTCTCCTGGTTATACCAAGCATGCACCTCTCCATGCTTCTTTGAGTTGTCTGCAGCCTTTGTATGTCTCTTTTAGTTAAGGTCCACGTCTCTGCACCATACGTAAGCACTGGAAGGATGCATTGATCAAACACTTTTCTTTTAAGACATAATGGCATATTGCTCTTGAAAATTATGCTGTTTCTTCCAAAAGCTCTCCAGGCAAGTTTTGTACGCCGATTAATTTCTTCATCAATGTGACCCTCACTTGATATCTGCTGTCCAAGATAAACATACGTATCTGTTATTTCCAGTTTTTCTCCATCAATCGATAAATCTTCATTTCTTGTAAAAGCATTGAACATCACTTTTGTCTTCTGAAAGTTCATTTTTAATCCCACTTCTTTACTCTTGTCAGCAAGTTCCTGGATCATACTCTGCAGCTCTGATGGGGTAGTTGCAAAAATGACTATGTCATCAGCAAAACGAAGGTGGGTTAGATAATCTCCATTAATCTTTATCCCTTTGTTTTCCCAGTTCAGTGATTGAAAGACATTTTCCAATGTGGCATTAAAGAGCTTCGGAGATATGGTGTCACCTTGTCTCACTCCCTTTCCAATTTTTATGTGTGTTGTATTTTCAAACAGCCGAATCTTTGCACTTGCATTTTCATAGATGTTATTAATAATATTAATGTATGCATCTTCAATACCGCAGGATTTCAGAGCTGTGGTAACTGCTGATGGTTTCACTGAATCAAAGGCTTTTTTCATAATCGATAAAAGCCATGCACAATGGAAGTTCATATTCCCTCGCTCTTTCAATTAGTTCTCTCAGTACATGGATATGATCTATTGTGCTGTAGCCACTCCTGAATCCAGCTTGTTCTCTCGGTTGAGCCATGTCCAGTGTTACCTTCAAGCGGTGTGAAAGAACTTTAGTGAAGATTTTATAAACCACTGATAGGAGGCTGATAGGTCTGTAGTTCCTGAGATCCTCAATGTCACCTTTTTTATGTAGCAGGATCATTGTAGCGTTGTTCCAATCCTCAGGAATTTTCCCTTCATTAAGGCATCGAGTGAAAATTTGGGCGAGTACTGTTTCAATTTCTCCACTTGCTTCTTGTATGATGTCTATAGTAATTCCATCTTCTCCTGGAGCTTTCCCCCGCTTCATGTTCTTGATTGCATGAGCAACTTCTGCTGGGAGGACTGGAAGAACTCTGGTACCTTTCATGATGTCTGGAGTACATGTATCATCCCTTTCATATAATTTGGAGTAGAAATCTTTCACTCTTGTCAAAATTTCGCCTCTATTTCTTGTTATAGAACCATCTTCTTTTCTCAGAGCCATAATCTGTTTTCTTCCCTTACTGAGATGTCCCTTTGCTATCTTTAGGCTTTGGTTGTTTTCAATTGCTTTCCTCACTAGCTCACAGTTGAATTTCCTTACGTCTTCAGTGATACTTTTTCGTGCTGTCTTGCATAGCTCTATATATTCCACTTTGGAAGTCACATCTTCTTTAGTTGTCCTCATCTGTCTTCTTTTTTGCATCAACATTTTGGTTTTTCCTGATAATTTGTTTACATGCAACTTGTTCTTAGACCCAGCTAATTTTGTTGCTGTTTCCATAAGAGCTTTGGTTACTTTTCTGTTAACTTCCGAAATATCCACTTCTTCCGATGTTAGGCCTTCTAAAGCAGAGAATCTGTTCTTCAGTTCCAACTTGAAAGTATTATGGTGTTTTTTAAGGTTGGTTATGTCAATACATTTTGTTTGTCTTATGAGCTTGCCACGTTCCAGTTTAGTGTTGAGGTGCATCTTACATCTCACCAATCTATGGTCACTACCTGTGTTGAACTTGTTTAGCACACTGCAGTCTTCGATGACGAATTTTTTGTTACACATAATAAAATCAATTTCACTTGTCGTCCCAATTGGATGTCTCCATGTCCATTTCCTGTGTAGCTTTTTCTTGAAAAAGGAATTCAAGATGAAAAATCCTTCTGCCTCTGCAAACTCAACGAGAGTATTTCCACGCTGGTTTCTGTTGCCGTGACCGAATTTACCTACTGAAGTTTCATTCTGTTGCCGGTGCCCTATTTTTGCATTGAAATCTCCCATAATTATCTTCAAGTGCTGCTTACCTTTATTATTTAGATGACGAATTTCCTCATAAAATTCTTCAATTTCTTCTTCAGGATGACTTGTGGTGGGTGTATAAGTTTGAATAATCTGAGCCTGGTATCTTCTCGATAGTTGGATAACGAGTCGTGCAGCTCTGTCAGAGGAACTTTCAACTTCTACCACTTTATCCTTCAGTTTCTTGTTTATTATAAATCCAACACCACTAGTTCTGCCAGTATCTGTCCCACGATAATAGAAGAGATGTCCACTTTTCAGTTCAATGAGATCTTCTCCTTTTCTCCTTACCTCACTCAGCCCGACGATGTCCCACTTGATCCTTTGTAGTTCCTCTTCCAATTCAAGAAGCCTTGAATCAGAAGATAGGGAGCGTCCGTTGTAGGTAGCCAAGGTCAGCATCAAATGGCAGCCTAGTCCGGTCCTCCGGGATTCTTAGCACCCTCTGCCTTCATGTCGCACTGGCCGCTGCCTTGACCCAGGTACATTCCAGCTGCCGGAGACTGAGGGCCAAGATTTAAGTTGTAGAGTCATTTTGGAGGTGTTTGGCCATCTACTCACTATATATACTGAGAATTAACTTAATTTTTTTTTTCAAATAATAATTTTATAAGTACATTCTACATTAATTATTTTATGCCCAGAATCTGAGGCTCACATTTCTTTTATTTTTGTACCAAACTCTTTATTCCTATGATAAAACACCATTTTCTGTTAATCAGGAATAGTTATTTGAAAATTTCAATTTCTACGTTGTTTTTTTAGTGGACAACTAAGATTCGATATGTACTCAAAATACCTATAAAGACAATAATATGCTCATTGTCCTCCAAGTCACCTGCCAATGTTTTTATTTAAGAAAACATGATTTGTATGATTCTGTAAACTCGATTATTTCTCTTTCTCAGATCGGCCAATATGACGAAGCCAGTGGACTCTCAATTAATACTAGCAAGGCCAAAGGTTATAACGCCCATGGAGAGGAAATCGCTCTCTTCAGCGTGAAGTCCCACTGCAATAACAGTGAAAACTGTAGACTAGCAGAAACTGCATTTGGTTCTGCTACGATTATGAAGGTAAGATAAGATATTGTAATGTTAGTTTAAAATAAAGCACTGGTAATCCTGTCGTTTCTTATAGCTATTAATGTTCATTATGAAACAATCAAAGGCCAACATTCTCCTATTTTTCGTTCGTTTTTCCAAAAATGTGACCTGTGGTGGAAAAAGATATCTGGTAGGTTCGTGATTCATTTTCTCACTTTTTGCTGAACAGTTATCTTAATGGGTAAAAAAACTGTTTTGTCTGTTTGCTTCTTCATGTTTCCAAACTTTTCCATCAAAAGTTGACTTTATTTCTCTCATCTGTAACAGAACACTTTTTCTGAAATGATGAACAGGTAATATGCTAAGTGGTTATAACTAATTCGATATAAAATTAATTTCAAGGTTTCAATTCCGCGGCAGCAACAGTAATACATCTTATTGTCATTCAGATTAGTGTTCTTTAAGTATTTCTAAAGATCAGGATGCATTATAATTCAAATTAGGATTTAGCGCAACCTTTCTAAACACACAGTTCCTAAACCTGTGCAGATTGAAACTTATGTGCATGAACACAACATCCTTTTTGTTTGCTGTTGTACAGCCGCCCCAGTGGCGCAGTGGTATAAGTTTTGGCTTCTGATCGTTCGCCCTAGTTGGGTCCGGATTCGAATCCCGGTGAGGCAAGGATGTTGTGTTTCTCTTGAGGCACTGGCTGTCTCCCTTCCCTGGAACCAGTGACCGTAAATTAGGGACGGACGTCTGCTTTTATAGCCCATTGAGTTGCTCATGGTGGTCGTCAAACCCTCAGCCAAAAGAACAGAAATATTACTGTTGTACTCGCATATAACATATAGCGTTAGACAATGGCAAATTATCAAAAACAAATTTGGATTTAGACACAAAAATATACAGAACTACTACTATATTTCATTGAGTTCCATATATTTTCACTGAGTATACTTTCAGCAGTTCCATATATTTTCACTGTTAACACAGTAAAATAAGTTCCATTGCTGCACGTTTATAAAAATATACAGGCGCCTTGCTTTTGCTCACCAACAGGTCAAGGCAGACAACATAAGAATGGGCAACGTAGAATGCTTATTACGTTGTGTGATTTCAGAAAACAATCGGTTGGTGAACGAAAGCGTGACACCTTTATATATTTATTGAAAACATTTATTATCTTATGTAAATATAGATTTTGGTGTAAAAAATATTATTTAATACTTACGCGGAGTTACCTGATAATCACGTGAGTATTTGCAAGATTGCAGAAGGGAACAAGTTTGAGGTGTTGATTCCAGAATCCGATATTTTAAAGGATAATCGTGAACGTGGTGGATACTCACGATGATTTAATTTTTAAAATGACAACTAAAATTCGGAACAGACGAGTCATGATTCGATTTTAAAAATCGTGCGCAATGCTTAGCAAATATTCAGCTAAAAACGATCTTTTTAATTACCAAAGCATTTGGACGTATTTACCATGATTTGACCCTAAAACCGGAAAATCAAACTGCAAGAGATATAAGAACATCGTTAAACAAATACGCAACTTTTGAAAAGAAATTAAGAAAACACAGTTTTCCTAGAAACTGATGAAATCAGTTTGGTATGCGGATTCGGAGTTTTTGTGGAGTAGCAGCCCTTCCTGACAAAGTGTTTGCTCTGAAATAGAATAGGTGGGTTTACTCAATCATTCAATTCATGTTCTCATCTTAATTGAAACAAATAACTGCTACACTTACCATTGGTCCAGATGTGATAAAACTTTGCTTATTTTATGAATATTTTTAAGCATTATAATATAAGTGAAAATTGAATAAAAAGCTGTGTATTTCGAAACAACTAAAGCTTGTAGAAAACACGCAAACACGTGTGTACGTGCATATTAGATCCTGCAACTAATATTTTAGTATGTTACGTAAAACATCAGAACATCAGTTGCAGTACTAAGCATTAAGCAAAGTGGCGTAGATGAGTTTATTTAAAATCTCTGGAAGTTTCCCTAATATTCAGGGTGGGGATAAGGATAAATAAATGCTAAATTTGCTTTTATTTTTACAGTCGATGCGAATGAAATCTGTTGAACGCACAAAATTAATACTTACGTCTTCCTATATTCTATATCTAAATACTAGAAAATTCTACGAAACTTTTAAATAAAGATATCGGCGTTATACCATATTATTCTAGGTAAGTTTGTCTGTCTGACAGTTACACATCGAGTCAGTGCCAACAAAATACTGTGTGGTTTTTATGAAAAACCACACTTGATTTCTATTGAATCATGTTGGTAGTCTTATTTTATTTGGCGTAAGTTAGTGTAAAAATACCCATCGTGATGACTAAGCTTTGTCATAACACTAAAATTACTGCTATGTGCCTCCGCACACATCCAAAGTCACCAAATCATGGGTAGAGGAATATTCCACGAATTATTGACATATTTTCACTGTATTCTATGTATTTACTTCATGTATAAATGAAGAATTATTTCTTCGGAGAAATTTGTTTATACAATATATGATTAAAATTCCCGTTATCCCTTTTCACTTCGGAATCTGATTGCAGCGGTTTTTCCAAAGCTTCTAAGGAAAGTAAAACTATAATGCAGTTGAATTGAGACATGTTCTCTTATACAATCAATTTCATTCTTACTTCCGATGGACTGCAGATTCGGTACGAGCATAAGTTTTGGAATGTGGCCGTCACCTTCCCCTTCATAGTTCTGTAAGCAATTTGCATGTTCTTCCGGCTGCAGCTAATAGTCTTGAGGAGCATACGACTTGCCATTCTATACAGTTCCAGATATCCTTATTTCTACTCTTTAGGTATAAATCGTAAAGCTCGTGGACAAAGGAGAAGCATTTGATGGAACTATTAAATTGTATTTAAGCAGCATAAATAACTATTCATTTTATTTTGAGGCCGATTTCTTTTTAGGTGCCTGCAAATCAAGAATTCATGCTGAGTGTCCTTTTGCCTGTTCATTTGCCTGGTGGAAACGTCTTCATGTGCAGTAAAGTAATCGACCCGAATTCGTTCCAGAATGTCGTCGCTCTGACATATGCTTTGGAGCTGGTCAACAGTAATAGCTCTGTTCTTCCTGAGATACATTTGGGAAGCCTCGTTTTCGATCACTGTGGTCGTCGACAAAAGGCTGAAGAACAGATTTTTAAGTTTATTGCAGGAGACGGGACGAAACTCTTCGGAAGGCAGGACGTCAAACCTCGCGCAGTGATTGCTGCACTTACTTATGACCCAGACATTGCCGAAGATCTGTCGCCTCTCTTTGACTCCATCGGTGTTCCCCAGATCTCCAGCCCAACTATTTTGTCAAGAAGATCCTTAAGCGATTCGCAACTCCTACAACAGCATTCCTTGGAGTTAGATGTCTCGTCTCCAGAATCTAAAGCTAAAGTAGTTGCTGCAATGTTGGAGAGGTAAGTTCAAATTTTGTAAAAAAACACTTAAGACATCTTATATATTCCAAGCACGTCTACTCAGACTCTCTAAAATATTTTGTTATGTAGAAGTATTGAAAATGAGCTCCTTTTGCTGAGTAAATTCAGAGGGAATAACCGACTGGAACGAATTTACTCGAGGTTAGCAAAATGGGCTAAAATCAGCAGGAACGAATATAATCGTGTTCCAAGAAGTGGGCCGAACGTGGCTGGTACCAAGTTTATCTGCGCATCAGAAACGCGTTGTTTCCCCCTTAGTTTTGTTATTCAAAATTTTTATTTAGGGAGATGATTGACACTAATATTTTCTGACTGCTTACCTTATAAAAGGGATATAACAACTGCAAAGGACCTTAGAATGGGGCAGAAAAGATGTTTGAGAAGCTTGTTCCACCCAATATATACATGTCAGTGGGACTAGCACTTCCCCCGTCACGCCTCAGATCATGGAGAAGAGAATAAAGCACAAGAAGTGAGTGTTTGCCAGCCGTTACAGGTTTATTGTAGGTACTACCAAGATGAGGGGGATGGGGATTGGAGGGAATTAACTGTAATACTAGTTGAACTTGATTAGCTTGAAACATTAGATTAGCTGTAGTTTCTGAATAAATATGAAAACGCCAATTAATCATTAATAATACTAACGTTCAGGAATATTCATAAGTCAAGGTCCACTCTCTCTCTCTCTCTCTCTCTCTCTCTCTCTCTCCTTTTATTTGCCTTCGTCAAAAGTAAGTCGCTTGATAAAGATTGGTTAATCAAATGTAGTTTGGTCATAGAAAATATCCAATTAGTACACAATCCTCTCTACAATGATATCTTTTTGGTACAATCGTGAAATAAGTTATACTGATAACACAAGTATTGAAGGATAATACAAGTCAGATCAAAACACAAATGCCAGTATAAACAAGTGGCATTTCCCAAAGACAAGTGAGATCCGAAACATTCTAAACTAGGGACAGCCTTGACACATCTCAAAACAGCCATTCTTATTTCTCACTTTGGACTACGTAATTGCACTCTGACATGTTCTTAGGTTGCCACACACAATTTCATCGAGAGAGGAAAACCTGATGCTCAGATTGAAAAACGCCTAACGAGAATAAACAAAATTTACATAATAAGTCAGGAACTAAAATGGAAGGTTAATATAGATTATACATCACAATTTTTTTCTACTGTTCACAAATATGGTATTGCTATGATATCATATAATGAAAGGACATTAACACGTATCGAGTGTCCAAAAAGATACCAAGTTTAAACGGAGATAACGCCACAACGGCTCTAAAGAATGTAAAGAAATTTGAGCACTGTACTCAGGGTAGTTGGTATTTGTGATACACCAGTGCTTCTGCTTCTTTGCAGGAGTCGACAAAATGACAACTAATACCCCAAAGCAGCGTATTTTCATCGTGAAAGAGCATTATCGATCATCGGAGATTCCGGAAAAGGTGAGGAGGGCATTCTAAAAGAAGTTCAGCGTCGAAGGCGAACCGTCACCAAATTTCATACAAAGGGGTCGGTGTTGGATAATCAGACCCAATGTGATAGGCCCTCCACATAAAAGACTGCAACCAACGTTGGAAGGGTGAGAGATTTCACAGAAACCCGAAAAACTCTACCCGACGGGCTGCGCAGCAATTTTCATCACCACAGATCCGCATCTGTTCCCGTACATAATCCAGACACAACAGCTTCCAACAGCAAGGATTACAGGTGCAAGGCTGGCATTTGCCGAGACAATGCTTAACACAATTGAAACACAAAACATCAACACAGGGTTAATCTGGTTTTCGGATGAGGCTCATTTCCACCTCGACGGCTTTGTAAACAAGCAGAATTGGGGGTTTTGGGGTCCACAAACTCGTATCTTGCTGTTGCTGCAACCCTTCACCCACAGTGTGTTACTGTGTAGTGTGCCTTGTCAAGATGTGGAATCTTAAGGCTTATTTTCATCAATGAATCTGTAACATCTGTGAGATACTGTACAGTGTTGGAAACGGTTTTCATTTCTTATTTTCAGGGTGTTTAACTGGTGGTGACCAGCAAGGTCTTTTTTCATGAATAAGGTGCACGTCCGCATCGTATAGTACAGGTATTTGCACTGCTCCACGGACATTTTGGAGAAGGTATGCTTTGGAAGAAAATCGCCAACACTATGGCATCGGAGTGGATTGGCCATCGTATTCTCCGGACTTCAATCGGCGCGACTATTTCTTATGGGATTATCTTAAAGAACAGGTATACCGGTCCAACCCACAGACATTGGAGGAACTTCGAACAGTAATTGGACATGAAATCTGCGCAATTTCCACTGGCATCGTGAAGCGTATGGTCTCCAATTTTGTACTACGGTAACATAATGTCATTGTAGTCGAAGGCAGACACATTGAACATACTATCATGTAAATTCCTGGTATTAAAGATTTCTACGCACTCAGATTCCTCTTTCTGGTCTTCATTCCTCAGTCATACCTCTATGCTCTTGGTTGGTATATTTTGGGACACTTTCTAACCTATATATTGCTTCATTAAAAAGGAATAATATTATAAAACTCATTTCATAATTACTGTGCTGGAATGAATGACTCAATATGAAATTTGATTATCGCCATCGTTGCTACGTCTAGGAATTTGAGTACCTTATTTTTCGGCGTATAAGATGAGACTTTTTTTCTCCAGAAGTCCGGGCAATGATTTATACGCCACATTGACTTATCTATTAAAATTTCTCAATATCTAAAAAACCCAATAATATTGTGCCTTAAATTTGGTCGTAATCCAAGCACCCGAAACTCAACAATACGTTCACAAGAAAACATTCCAAAACGTGCGAAGTGTAATATTTTATTCACTAAGAACTTGTTTAAAAGCGGTTGAAACTGATATTTACGTTCAACAGAAACATTTAAAAAGCCGTGGCCAATTCGGAGTGGTAGCTGTGGTATGTTAATATAATCCTTCTCTCGATCCATCCAAAACCTCGTGAGTGGCATTCAGCCCTGGTTTTGAAAAGTCGCCAGAACAACAGTGTGTGAAGTTGATTGGCTGATGACAATCGCGTCAACAGCCGGCGGCGCATCAGCTTAAGAATAGCCATACCAGCTGCTAGTGAAGGCTCTTTTTTCGATCTGCCAGTCTCTCAATTGTATCTCTCAACTGAATTAAAATCAACAATTTCTTTCATTTTCTATGGTTATCTTCATTTATTTTATGTTTCCGATTAAAATCAAAGTCTTTTGGTTTCTGATTGGAATCGAACTCTGAGAAAGCGACGAACCATTACTCGTGCTGCAAGCATCACTCAGATTGGCACACTCGTGTGACCTTTTTTTCTTGTTTTTCCCACTTTTGCAAGGTGGCTTCTCCAACTGGTCGGTCGGAGGGAAGGAATACGGTAGCCTTAGTTCGTAAAGACAAAAAATTAATCTTACGAAATTCAACTTTTTGCCGAAACGAAAAATGCAAAAGTTATCTCACTTGAAACAATAAAAATATGAGCTCTAGAATTTCGGAACACTAACTGTGAATTTGTTCTAGCCTCGTCTCATACCGATTGAAAATTTAACCCATTCGAATAATATTATATCGACTTACAGTACAACCCAAAAAATACTGTATATGTATGTTAACGACAAAGTGATGAATTGAAATTCGTAAGCACATCATACAACATCCAAGACTCTTCAGCAAAGTGTGAGGAAAGTATATTTCGTACATGAATAGCGCATATTTATACAGTGTTAAAAACATTTAGCAAAGTGTGAAAGCTTTTCAATTAAATTATATTTCCAATAAATAAGGCTGAAGAGTAGCGCTTTTCAGTTTTATGTATCAGCTAACTTTCGTGACGTACTTTGAGTCACTCGCCTTTATCGGACACGATGAGGGAGATCTAGTAATCAACATGCTCTCGGCCAGGTATAGGAATATTGCAGTAAACTTTCAATAATCCAGCACCATCAAGACTTGAGACATGCCATTTTAACCAAAATTTCTTACTCCTAGATGTTACACCTATACACAGTTAAAGAACAATTCATGAAACTAATTTTACATTTACTGCACATAGCATTTTTAAAATTTAGTAACTGTTAAAAGGTACAAAACAGTTTTGTTTATCGTGCGTATAACCACAATGCTGTAATGTCTTTAAAAATTAAGGAACACTTTACTTTTCAGTATGTATTTATGAATAATTTCAGAAATCCTATTGGTGAAAAAACGTACTTTTTTGTAATTCCCATTCATGTAAAAAAGGGAATATTCACGCACAGCTCATGTAATAACATTACAATTAGTAGTTGCATACGCTTTTCTTCACGTAATCAATTGAAAAATTCACTGCTGCTTCAGTGGTCACAATGATCTGTATCATCAAGTTAATCTTCACTTTTGTCAACGTCTGTTGTCTCATAAAAAACCAAAGAGCCTGAAATAGTTTCCGATTAATGTTGTTGAAGAGCATTTCCATTCCCATTCTTTTAATTCTGTACATTCCGTTAGCCATTTTCTTTTGAAATGGGAAGAATTATTTTCTTTCCTACAAGTTGCGAAGATCAATATGAAGTTTTATCAAAATGCTTAGTAAAAAACATGTCTTCAAGAAGAAAAAGTTTCTTTGTTTTCGTTATTAACAGGGGTTGTCCCAAATAATGGAAACACCTCGCTGAAAACAGTGACTTTGGTATGTGCTGCTTTTTGGTGTAAAACGAATATGTAGCTAAATGTTTTTTGTAGAAAAGTGTTGCTTATAGTCTCAAGGGTCTGTGTGATTTGCATTGTATATTCGTGTTTGCATAATTTTGTTCCAGGTGAAGGCACAATGAGTGACCTGTCGGAATTCCAAAGAGGGCAGATTGTAGGAGCCCGTCTGGTTGGTGCGTCGGTAACCACAGTGGTACCGGTATTGGGGGTACCGAGAGGTACCGTGTCGAAGGTCATGACCGCATACTATGTTCACGGCACAACATCATCTGAGAGACACAACTGTGGAAGGTAAACCAAACTCATTGCGAGAGACAGGAGGACATTAAAGAGGATTGTGACAGCAAGGAGGAAGACCACGGCGACGAAAGTGACTGAGTTTAATGCGCATCTTCAAAGCCCAGTGGCGACCCATACCGTGCGAAGGGAATTGCATAAGCACAATATTTACGGCAGAGCTGCGATTGCAAAACCTCTGGTGTCACAGGTGAAAATGAAACTGAGACTACAGTGGTGCCAGGAACATAAAAAGTGGACTGCGGATCAATGGAAACATGTCTTGTTTTCTTATGAATCAAGTTTCTCACTATTCTCCCCCAACAGGACGGGTTTATGAGTGGAGAACCCCCGCAGAAGCCTACAACCCAGTCCGTCTCCTTCCTACAGTGAAGCATGGGGGCGGTTCTGTAATGGTTTGGGCCATGATCTCGTGGTTTGCAGCAGGTCCCATTATCACCTTACACGGACGAATCACTAGCGGTGACTATGTCACTCTTTTGGCCGACCATGTGCGTTCAATGGCGCAGACATTGTTTCCGTCAGGGGATTGCACCTTTCAAGATAATAATGCCGCGATTCACAGAAGTCGAACTGTTCAATCATGATTCGAGGAACACGAGGATGAAGTTGCACACCTTCCGTGGCCTGCACAATCACCGAACTTAAACATCATTGAGCCCCTAAGTTCTGGGTTGGAAAACAGGGTACGATCCTGTTATCCTCCTCCGGCGTCTCTCAGGTAATTGGAGCGGTTTCTGCAGGAAGAATGGTGCAAAATTCCACTTACCACCATCCAGGACTTGTATGCGTCCATTCCAAGGAGGATTAAAGCAGTTTTAAATGCCTAGGGTGCCCCCGCACCATATTAGGTGCATAACACCAATTGTTTCAAGGTGTTTCCATTATTTTGGACAACCCTTGAATATCCTTCGTGTGTTATCGCTTTTGTGGTTGCTGTCAGTAACTCAAAGTATTTTGATGAAAGAGGAAATCAGAAATGTCTTCGTTTAATAAACGAGAAATAATCATAAAAATGCTACTTAAGCAAATCATTTTTTTGTACGCTGCATGGATGATACCCAGGAGTCAGTTGTTTCTTCGGTTAATCTCAAAAATTACAAAACACAAAAAGAAACTTATTTAGTGCTTCTTTCTGAAGTTAATGGTCCCTATCATCACACAGTGTACGACTTCCGAGGCAGAACTGAAAACAAATTAGCTGATATGAGTAGTTTGAAGCTGATGATAACCAAATAGTCGATTCTATAAACGCATTTTTGTCTTATAATGTTTTAGTGATGGCGAATTGGGATAATCATGGGATGCATAGAATTCTGTTTCTAGATCAGTTTGGCATGGAACGAGCTGTTGTATCTGAAATATAATTTATTTTTTACTAAGTAAAGGAACCCTTGTTTGTTGCATTAATTTTTTTAACTAGAAATACGAAACTTCGTAGTGACTTTAAATCATCTCTAACACAGTTACTGAGCAGTTTTCGTGCAGTCTGTCTTGGTTAGATCCCTGGTGAGGAGCCTGTTCCCTGATACGTCTTTTCTTCCTTCTATGTTCGCAAACCTACATTAAGTATGGTAGGCGCTGTATTAGACTTCGAATGTTCAAGGAAAGTTTTTAAAGTAAAGAGGCTACCTTTCGAAACCGCACACCAGCACGGGTCTCTTACTAAAATGTCTTATTTAAAGTTACTGGTTGAGAAGACTGCATGTAACAACAACACAAAACAAAACTCTTGCATCTCATTGAGATTTCTCAAACTCTGAGTGAAACAAGTTACCATTTTAATTGGGTCCACTGTTGTTATGCTTTAAAAATGTAACATAAATTGTTGTCACGGCCGATTTATATCTCTGTAATTTTTGTTTTTGCCAGAAAGTCAAACTCCATCCATTTAACGCAGATCGATTGCATGAAGAGGAGTTTAACTTAGATTTGCATGAAGGAAGTACAACCATAACTTCGTATTAATTCTTTAAGAAAACTTTTGCCCAGTTTCTTTAAGACAACGCTGCGTTGTGCCCGTTCGCAGTTTAATCTGCTATTCTTCATCACCCAATCAACACGTAATCTCAAGATTTGATTGGCTAGGAGGAACAGCAGATAGGGAAGTGACATATTACTTCCGAAATAATGTCTCAAACCAATTACTGGGCAGAATATTACGCTGAGCTGGGCAGTGGGTTGACTATTAATTCGATAACCTATGACTTACACTCCATAAAACACCACAGATATATCAATCAGTAAAATATCGAGTTAAGTGTTTGCATCGGAAGTATGTTTTTGCTCGATTAGCCCAAGAGGAATGGATGAAAACAGTGAAATGATATTAACAGAGGAATGATTAGCTAAAGGGATTCATTCCAACCAGATTCCAAAAGAGTGGGCTACAGATGACAACCTTATGCAAATGCAGTACATGTTGTAGTAATTAACAAATCTGATGCCAACATTCTGAAAGAAATTAATGCTTAAAATATCATTTAAAATATATAACACGCATCCGACATTTTGTACCTGTATCAGATATGATTTTTAAAAGCATATAACTTTTGGAAGATGTATAATACATACTCTCATTTCAAGATTTATTTATGTAATACATTTCACAGGTTTGACTGGAAATACGTGAATATGATCCATGGAGGAACAGACGGAAGCCAAGACAGCGTTTGGAACTTCGTTGAAGCGGCAAAATCTCGAAAGATATGTATAGCAGATTCCATTCTGGTGCCCAGGACCATGTCGATGCAAGAGATGATTGATGTTCTGTTTGATCGCCTGTATCCTGGTGATTCTCGTGTGGTAGTTCTGATGCTTGAGGACTCGTTCCACATAAGAGCTGTCATGGAAGCTGCCAAGAAAGCAGGAGTTCTCGAGTCTTATGTATGGATTCTCATGGAAGAACACCAGAACAACAAAATCATACACAAGATGGTGCAAGGTTAGATGTTTTATTGCGGTAAAGCAATTGTATCAATATGTTCTCACAGTTTAAATATGGTATTAATGCTCTCAGCTTTAACGACTTCTGAGCTTCGAAAGTTAAGAGTGGTCTTATGATCCTAATTTAGATTTACTGGCTCCATGAAAGGGCTGAAGCCAAAGCGGAGAACGAGCAAAATTACGCCTTATCCGAGATCTGTACGCAGTCCCGCAAGTGCGGAAATTCAAAAGGTTGTACAATTAACTGCTTCGCTACCTGACAACGTACAGAATGGTGCCAAAAGTTGCATCAAAATTTTCAATAAAGACTAGTAGCGTGTTAGACACCTTTGCTTCTAATGCAATCTTCGGGGCTCGTGCACATGCTTCAAAAGAAGGCTAAAGTAATGTTTCTGTTCTTCTCTCTGAGTTCATAGCAGAAGTAGGATGAACTGGTTCCGTCTTTGTACGAAGTTCCAGTTTATACACAGATGTATTATGGGTTCTTATGGAGATCGTAGGGAGATTTAGCACTCCGTCAGTCCATTTCTGTCATTTTATTCTCGCCTCATTACTTGGCAGTGAGAGCCCTGCTTTGTGGCATGTGATAATCATGTTCGAACCGCGGAGGCAGGAATTCACAGAGGACGCTATCCCTTACTCCTCCCATGCTAACAAAGTGAATCCGGGTTTATACGTCTCAGAGGTGAAAGTATACATATATATCACTTTAAATTCGTACTCAATCTGCCTCGAGGGGGAAGGTCAGGAACCGAGGTTTCCCCCTTTGGCTAAGCCATTGTTTGTGTGACTACTATGAAGTTGCAAAAGCAGATGATTTTCCGTAGGGAAGCATCATCGGAACTAGCGGCGGCGATAGGGGTGGGGTGGTGCAAGGGGGAGGTGCCCCCACTTTTTTAATTTTTTTTTAATTTACGGACAGCATTACGGACAGCGCCTCCTCTCTTCTCTGGCTAACAGCGCTATCACTTAGGAACCCTGTACTCTAGAAGAAAACAAAGACACTTATTTTTATTTTAAGTCTCACAGGCTTGTAAGTCTCATTATTTTTCTGCTACTTTTTGAATTACTTTTTTATTTCACCAACTGAATGCGTAATCTTATGCTAAAATTAAATATTTCCATATAACAATGTATCATGCTTATGAATTTCAGCATTGAGGCATGAAATATTTTATGTAACAAAATGTTTTATGTAATTATTTCCCTTTTTTTTTGTACATTTCGTATTCACACTTTTACCCTCCCCCTTTATAATGGCAAATCCTTGACCCCCCCCATTTTGGCACCCAATCGCCCCCACTGATTGGAACCCTGCTCGGTTTTTAAGACTTTTGATTGTCTCTTGTCTCAAATTATAAACCAAATTGAAAAGCAGTGAAATTGATTACGTGAACCTTTATTTTAACATGACAGAATTTTTTGAAAAAAAGCTTTGATTTTCATGGAGGAAAAGAGATCTAAAAAGCAGTCTTAGTAACCACTGGAACGCTTGTTAACTGACGACTTAAAGCATGTTTTAAATTAAACGTACGCTTATAAAGTGTCTGCCATCATTCTGTGTCTTAACGATTTATCGTAAAAAACTGTTTATTATAGAAATGGTAACGGTTGAACTTCAGTGAATTTGTATGAAGGAATTTTCCAAACAGCTTTGTTGACTTTACCAAATTATTCGATAGTCAGACTTAAAGAAATCGAACTTGAAAGGGAGGTACCACATCTGTCCCGTTGGCAAGAGGAAAACTAAAGAGCAAAAATGGGGAAAAGCTAAACTACGGAGTTCCACTATGTTTTACTCGAAAAGCAATTACTATTGGTCTAAGCAAATAATCAAGAAAAAAAAAAGAATATTCTTCTAAACATAAGTATTTTTAAAAAAGTTCATGAGATATCCAGATTTCCGTGCTTTTATAGAAAACATGGGCAATCAGTGAGTTTGTAGGAAAAAAGTATAAGAAAATAAAAAAAAAATAATAAATGAAAAAATAAATAAATAAATTACATGCGCAAAGTATGACATTTCTGTACATTTAAGTTTATTTTAGTTTTTATAGTTGTTGCTAATAATTTAAAGACTATATTTACGATGTAGTTGTGTTGAACGATCTTTTGAACTTGCTTCAGTTATGAATACGCATTCGATTAAATAATCTACATTACTCCCCGAAAATTCTCCACAACCTTCGTAAACAGCTCCGTTTGTGAGCACTTCCAATTTGTAACTTTGCTAAAAATTCAAACGACTGCGTAATAAGCTCAAATCAAGCAAAATACGCAGCATTCCCCAATAACTTAGGAACGAAAATAATACTAACCAATGGAATATGATACCCAGTCAGTATTTCCTTTTAAATCTATTCGCAAAACCGAATTCTACGCAAGAACTCGTGCAAACTGAACATGAGCACGCTGAAGTATACGGTGAAACACAGAAAAATATATAAGCTGGAAAACCAGTTTGGGGAGAAATATGAATTTCTAAAAATAGCAAAATTTTCGATGCTTTTCAATAGCAGATCCTACCAAGGGGGTAATCAACGCTCCGTACATATTCAAGTACGCCGAATTATATCACAACAGATAGGCTTCAGAAATCCGCGCTTAGGGAGTCTCCTGTGATTTCTTCATTATTGGAACTATCAATAATGAAGTTCAACTTCATTATTGGAACTATCCAGATGCAATCTCGTAGTACTGCATACACATGAACATTGTCCGTTTTACATGAAAAGCAGTGGCAATGTGAGTTCCAAGCACATAAAACTAACGCTATATATCAACATTCTCTTTCCCTTCTAACGTGCAATATTTGGATAGTATATGACGGTTGATAGCTTTTTTCTGGCATAAAAAATGGGATTTATAGCATTTCAAGAATGACTGGCACGCACTGGTGCGTTATGTGTCATGTGACATATACCTCTAATTTAACTTCTCTTTTGAGTTTCTGTGCTTTTATGTAATTTTTTTCTTCTTAAACATTTTGTGATTTAACGACTGTTTCTCCCAACGAGTTTTTCATAGTCAGCATCCTGACATTGAGTCAAATGGTAAATAAAACGAAGTATACTGTGTGCGAAGCATGATATGCTATGTGGTAGATGAAGAGCGAACGATATTATACGAATAGATCTATGTTTAAGTTTTTTTACAGTGAGCAAAGTTGGATAAATGTATCTTGTTAAGAAATAGCGAGTTAGTCCGAATTGCTGGATTATGTCATCGCCTTGGAATTTGTGAAGTATTTTCCACTCTTCCGTCGAGACATGTCTGTCTAATCAAATAAGCTGCACACTGAATTTGTAAGTACTGATTCTAGCGATTCTTGAATTCTGGACCGATTTTTACTTTAAAATCGGTCCAGAATTCAAGAAAAATTTGCAAAATTTGCATTAGAGAAATTTGCATTGCTTAATAAAGTTTTCAGCTACAATTTCCTCAAGCGACGAGCAATGAATTAAAGCTTAACAGTTCTACAAGCAGTTTTAGTAATCAAGTAACCTTAAAAACCTGATATTTTTTACAGTAACCAACCTTAAAATTTGACAGCCTTTTTGACAGAAGCGCGGGAAATTTTGACTTGGACACGTTCCAAATTCGTTTAGACTAAACTGCTCTGAACTGTGAAGGCACAAATTAAATTAAGATATTTTTGCATATAATTAGACCTGCTGTATTGGTATATTAGCCTATAATTTTGGGTGTAAAATTGGGATTTTAACAACATGCATGTACATACACCGAGTGCTTATTGAATTACTACCACTCCAATGAAAAACGAGTTACACTACCTACCTGTAGGCTTAAAGCAGTGTATAAAAGGTTAGTAGCAGTTGAGAGCAAAGTTACGGACGTGAAAGGCAAAACCAAGGATTTATCGGAATTTACGAAAAGACCAGATTGTTGCGTACGAAGGATTGGTGCATCTACTTTGAAACCAACACTTGTTGGGTTATTTGAGGGCCTCTGTGCTTGAAGTATACCCGGAGTGTTGCCAAAATGGCGAAACAACCAACGTACGACTCAACTACAAAGTGAGGGGTAAGGTGGATTCCAGAGATTAACGACGGGTGAGTCGTCTTTACAGGGCAATCGGTGTAGAACAGTTTCACAGTTGACGGTCCAATACAATACGAGTCAACCAAATACAGTATACCACGCCGTTCTACGTCTCACGCTGGCACGAATGGATGGGCTGTATGGGAAAACGCTCTATACGCCGCCCTCTCCTAACAACAGTCCATGAACACAGACGACTCACAGGTTGCCAACAGCATGCGAATCGGATCATCGAAGATTGGAAGCAGGTGTAATGGTCCGATGAATCACTACATGTACTTCATTATTTGGTGTCAGCAGCATGAGCTATGAATTCTTCATATATGGCATCTATTATCCAGGCAGGTGAGGGCGAATGAATGGTATGTGGCATGTTTAGCTGGCATGGACTGGACCAACCCACTGACGCCGGCTACTACAAAGAATTGCTTGCGGATAGCGCACACCTCACAATATTGTACTTCTGCCCAGATACAGCACTGGATTCTCCGAAAAGGACTATGTCCCATTTCATCGAGTCTGCCTCGTGCTGAAATGGTTCGACGAACACGGGACTGGTATGAAACATTTCGGATGGACCCCAAGCACACCTGATCTCAACCCAATTCAACATCTGTGGGAGGTTGTAGAACGTCAAGTAAGGCAGTTGGACTCATAACTCTGCTCCATTCCGGAACTGTGGACTGTAATACAAACAACTTGGTTGAAAATCCGCACAGCACTACTTTACAGACACCTCGTGGAGCAGACGCAATTCTCTGGGAGAAAGGAGGGTCCACGAAAAATTAGGTAGGTGGTGGTAATTCCCTGATCACTCAGTGTATATTAAGCTTTTTTATGGTTATAGGGACACAGAATTAAGACATGGAATAATTAAAATCATTAAATCTATTCTAGCTACCATGAATAAATTTCAGACGTCTTAATGAACCTATGGCGTATGACATACATAAAATATATATATATATATATCATCATCATCATCATCATTGTCAACCATTATCAATCCACTGCTGGACGAAGGTCTCCCCAAGTTTCCTCCACAACGGTCTGTCTTGTGCCAGTCTCCTCCATGTCACTCCCGCATACTTTCGAATTTCAACCACCCATCTTCCATGTGGTCTTCTTCTGGGTCTTTTCCTGTCCCTTGGAATCCAATCTAAAATTTCGGCTGTCCATCTATGGTCTGTCCTTCTGGCAGTATGTCCAGCCCATTGCCATTTCAGGGATTTAACTCTGATCATGATGTCTTCCACTCTTGTCATTTTTCGGATCCACGAGTTCCTCTTCTTATCTCTCCTGGTTACACCAAGCATGCACCTCTCCATGCTTCTTTGAGTTGT
This sequence comes from Macrothele yani, assembly GCA_039090855.1. Lineage (NCBI taxonomy): Eukaryota > Metazoa > Arthropoda > Arachnida > Araneae > Macrothelidae > Macrothele > Macrothele yani. Next base: position 175,022,562 of record CM077002.1, on the reverse strand, counting down.
CTGCAGCCTTTGTATGTCTCTTTTAGTTAAGGTCCACGTCTCTGCACCATACGTAAGCACTGGAAGGATGCATTGATCAAACACTTTTCTTTTAAGACATAATGGCATATTGCTCTTGAAAATTATGCTGTTTCTTCCAAAAGCTCTCCAGGCAAGTTTTGTACGCCGATTAATTTCTTCATCAATGTGACCCTCACTTGATATCTGCTGTCCAAGATAAACAAACGTATCTGTTATCTCCAGTTTTTCTCCATCAATCGATAAATCTTCATTTCTTGTAAAAGCATTGAACATCACTTTTGTCTTCTGAAAGTTCATTTTTAATCCCACTTCTTTACTCTTGTCAGCAAGTTCCTGGATCATACTCTGCAGCTCTGATGGGGTAGTTGCAAAAATGACTACGTCATCAGCAAAACGAAGGTGGGTTAGATAATCTCCATTAATCTTTATCCCTTTGTTTTCCCAGTTCAGTGATTGAAAGACATTTTCCAATGTGGCATTAAAGAGCTTCGGAGATATGGTGTCACCTTGTCTCACTCCCTTTCCAATTTTTATGTGTGTTGTATATATATATATATATATATATATTCTATAAAGAAGATACCTAAGAAAAAATGCAAATATAATTTTGACTCACACCTAGTTATATATATATATATATATATATATATTGAAAGAAAGTTATGAAATTTATTCAGATGATCATTAAACGTTGTTACTATGATGGAGTGAACTCGTGGAAACATTGAAGTGTTGTAGCTGTGCACATACATGACACGAACGAAACTTGAAGGATGCTCAAGCCTCAACAGCGTGCGAGAAATTGTGCAGAGGCTTGTAATAACTTCCTGTTGGTATTTATTTGAGAAATAGAAGCATCAAAAGCATCAGCAAATTGGATCCCACAATAGTTCATAAGGTTCTTGACCATTAGAAATTTTAACAATTTGACCACATGTATGGCTAAAGTGCATCATCCTAGTCTCAAAACAGCCGCCCCGGTGGCGCAGTGGTCTAAGGCGTTGGCCTCTGATCATTCGTCCGTAAGGTTTCCGGGTTCGAATCCCGGTCAGGCATGGATGTTGTGTTTGTCTTACGGCACTGGCTCTCTCCCTTCCCTGGAACCAGTGACCCTAAATTAGGGACGGGCGACTGCTTATAGCCCATTGAGTTGCTCACGGTGGTCGTTAAACCTCCAATCAAAAAAAAAAAAAAAGTCTCAAAACAGAAGGCTGTGAAGTTTTTCACAAATCGTGACTGCAGTTATTGTAAAATGTCCTGTTGCAATTAAGGAAATGACCTGCAAACATTTACTCTTTTGATCTCTATTTTAATATCGAATATTGTCTGGAAACGATATTTCACGGTAAAAGTCTTGTTAATAAGCTTAGCTGGTGAACCATTTGTGCCCAATCTTCTGTGTGTGAAGGTCTTGCTCTCATAATTGGCACAGGATATTGGAAATCATTAGCACGACTGCATCTTGAAGAACCGAATTATGTATTAACCAGCTCGCTAACTGCAAAATCTGGTATGTCCAAGCCAAACCACAATGGACGGCACAGACAAGATGACATCTGTTTATCGATTTCAGTCTATCCTGTCGAAGACAGATCATGCGACCTTCCGACAGATTTACTCATCACGTACGTAGTTTGTGTCTTGTACACACCTGGAAAAGCAAAAGACATCCCTTCGTATCACTGCATACAATATAGCTGCTTTCTGCGCTGGAAATTCTCGGAAGGTTGCATGCCGTGTCATGTGTCTTCAGAAACAGTTAAGCTGTCTAGGTCTGATCAGCGGAAATATTAAAAGAAGAAATAAAGCCCCACATAAAAACAAACTTCTTGTAATTTCCCCCACTATGTTTGGACTTTCAAAGTAAATCCGGTACAGCTTTTCAGACTTATTAAAGGTTTGGTTTAAAGAAATTCTCTAACGAATCCCAGGTACAAATAAGCCTTTGAGCAACGTACGCAGGGCTTGAAAACACCTAAATAATTTCTGATTCTTTGTTTTATTTTGTCTCGGGGGTTTAAAGAGTACGATGAGTAACTCTTAGGGCTATAAGCAGTTTCCTGTCCCTACGTTAGGAATGCTGATTCCAGATAAGGGACATCCAGGATAATTACGACAAGCACATCATCCATGTCTTACCGGAATTCTAACTTGGACTCATCTGGAAACTATTAGTAAAAGAAGCGAACTTTGTTTTACTAATAATGGAAACTATTAGTAAAACAAAGTTCGTTTGTTTTACTAATAGTTTCCATTCCTATCTGTAAATAACTTTCCTCGTTTCGTCTTCCATGCCTTGTTTCCCAAAATTGACAGACAAAATTCAGCATTGTTAACGATCTTCTCAAGGAAGTATGCTTTTGAGTCTTTAAGAACATTACGGTGGACGTCATAACTGAGATTGTAGACCACACTACGACTTCCGTCGATTACTGCATTTTCTGAGCTGTTTTAACAGGTTTACTCAGTTGTCAGGTGGCCAAGCGCTCTGAGTCGCTGGCTTTTGATCATGCTTACGAGATGAGCCAGCACTCGAACCTCGGATGAAGCATGGGTAATGTGCTTCTCTGATGACTACGGCTCTTTCACTTCCATGGAACCAAACTGGCCCTGAGTTAGGAACGAGTGACATTTTATACAGCCTTTAAAGTTGCTCATTGTGCCCATAGAACCCCGAAACAAACAAACAAACAAACAAAAATACCCCCCTTTTATTTGTACCACCAGCCTAATTACTTACTTGCTTATGTCTTACACAGACACTCTGAAAAGTCGAGAAAGGCTTGGGACTTTCACTTTTTAAGCCCTTGTTCTTTTACCAAGTGAAAGATGGCGCCAAAAATTTTGATTTGAAGCCATCGCTAGTGTGATAAACAGTACAGGATGCCCACCATGTCTTGTTACCCCCCCTTTTAATAAAAAGTGCAAGTGAGCTATGTATCTGTTGTATGATATTTATGTTGAGTTATGGTCTGTATTGTGTTTATTTACAGATTAGGTACCGGAACCATGTGCGATACCAGCAAATACACCCTGGAACAGCGGATTGTTGTCAGTGTCAGGGTACACGAACGTCCACACACAGGGAAAACAATACATGACGTGCGTGCCGATTTCCAACAACGATTCGACAAAGAGGCCCCTCCAAAACAGGCTCTTCTGCGGAGGGAACATAAACTCTTCGAAGCAGGCAACATCAAGGATAAACCACGAACGGGAAGACCATCAACTAGATTGCAACAGTAACAAGCTGTCGAGGAATCAGATATCAGGTCACCGACGAAGTCACTCCGCAAACGATTAGCGTAGCTTGCAATACCCCAATCGATACTGCATAATCACATGAAGAATGACCTGAATTTGCACACATATCGCCCGATGTCCTTTCAGGAGTTATCAGATATCGATTCAAACCGCAGACGGGATGCATGTGCAATGATGCTTCAGACATTTGCCACAATCCAAAAACGTGAAAAGGTCATTTTCAGTGATGAATGTGCGATATACCGCAGCTGTCGATCACGGAACGTTATGTTCTGGTCCAAGGAAAACCCACATTATGTCGAAGAATTGGAACATCATCCTCCGCATGTGATGATATGGGCTGCAATGAATAGTCGACATCTGTTCGGACCGTATTTCTTTGATGGTCCAGTGAATCAGACAACTTATCTGGACATGCTGCAAACCTGGTTTATGCCACAACTTGGAAATCTTGGCATTCTGAATGACTTATGGTTCCGACAGGATGGTGCACCCGCCCATTACGCAATCGCTGTTCGGGAATACCTTGGTGAGGTCTTTCGGGATCGTTGGATCGGCCGAGGTTCGGCAGTGCTGCCCGCTCCACTTGAATGGCCACCTCGAAGCCCAGATCTCTCAACGTGTGATAATGCTTTTTGGGGTTTCATAAAAGAGGTTGTTGCACATCAGCACTACCAAACCACTGATGAACTTAAACAAACAGTGAGATGTGCTTTCTCTCGTATCACCCCACAACTGCTTCGGAAAATATCCCACAGAACATGGCGTAAAATTATTCTCTGTCACGAGAATGACTGAGCCCAAACGGATCCACTGGATGTTTAAGGATGCCTCAACATATAACTCAACATATACATCATACAACAGATACATACTCACTTACATTTCTTATTACAGTGAGGGAGCGTAGCAAGACATTATGGACACCCTGTACATTCTGCAGGTTTTGTCTGATAATCATAGAACGGTAACTTAATAAAATAAAACTGTAAATCAGTCTTTGTGAATGTTAATAAATTGCGCAGCTGTGAAGATTTTAGTGTATGCACTAATTTGGAAATATTTTTTCGGGGCACATTGGAAGAATTTGCTGCTACAGCATTCTAAACAAGGTGTTCCTCCTTCTGCGTCCATGCCAGAAGAACAATAAAGTGCTTATGTTTTTTCTATTGGAGCCCAGAATTTTATGCCAAAAGATATTCCTCTAAACATGGGAGAGCTATAATTCTTCGTGGAGCATTTCCGGATTACAGAAATCTCAACATTTCATTCTTTTATCGACGCGAGCAAGAGAGAAACCACGTTTGTGACGTATAAAAACATAGACCTAACATTGCACGATCCAATTTCATGTCAAAATATCCTCAAGTGCTATACTGAACTATATTTACATGAGGGTTTTTTTTTTTTGATTGGAGGTTTAACGACCACCGTGAGCAACTCAATGGGCTATAAGCAGTCGCCCGTCCCTAATTTAGAGTCACTGGTTCCAGGGTAGGGAGAGAGCCAGTGCCGTAAGACAAACACAACATCCATGCCTCACCGGGATTCGAACCCGGACCCCGTTCGGACAAATGATCAGAGGCCATCGCTTTTACATGAGGTTAAAAGCTATATACAATAGATTAAAACACAAGATCTTTCGCAGTAGCAGCTACCGCATCATCGGGTGACACATAGCATATGGCACCAGAGTTCTTAAATAGTTTTAATATTATGGTATTGAAGAAACTATAAAGCACCGCATGACAGTACAGTTATGACATACATCACTGAAATACATTCGTAGTGCCCTCTGCAAAAAAATAAACTTATAATAGTAATTATAAAGGTAATGGTAGTCCATTTAACAAGATCTTCCAGGCCCGAGGAATATGTTACGGCATATCATCATTGCAACATTTATCACCGAACTGGTGAATAAACATGCTTTCCATATACAATAAAGAAACTTTGTTCTTTGGGCCGTAAGTCAACAGATGCGAAGCATTCTAGTCAGGAATGTAAGTACCAGCACTGACCAGGCGTGAGAGAGAAGTATCAGTAGATTTAAGCCTGATATTATACTGATGTTCAGCCAACCTGATACCAAAATTTCTAAAAGTCGAACCTATGTATCTACTATCAGGTACATCAGGAACAACCGACCTAAGTGGAGCACAATAAACCCCATGTCTGGAAAATTTGTGAAGAGGGGTCCCGATCTTTACGAATAAAAGAAAATAACGACGTAGTCTTTAGACCGAAGGCCGAATGAAATTTTCATTTTTCATCTATCAATTTTACAGTTGAGGTTGAGAATTCCTGCTCCCTCCCATTTCTGGATATTTTGTTACAGCGTGACCCAGTATCCCATCGTTTAACTACTTCTGTTTACCGTAAGCCTTCTTCTATTTCTTGTATTATCCCTGCTAATTCGGCTCATCCCTTCCGTTATGAACTTTCGGCACTATATTATTTTGTTCGTCGCGCGTTCACACGCTCTTCCACTTCTCGTTTACGCCAACGGGAATTCAGTATCATTAGGGACATTGCTCTTAGCCATGGGTACACCCAGAGTTGTATCTCTCGTATAATTGCTCATGTATCGAGGTTGAGATTTACCACCCTTGCACGTCCGTCCCGTGAAATCAGGTTTGTGGGTTCGTTGGATTACTTACCTAGCGTTTGCTCTGGTTTGAGTAGTTTGTGCCGAGGTTGCCATTTGGCATTCGGTCTAAAGACTAGGTCATTATTTTCTTTTATTCGTAAAGATGAGGACCCTCTTCACAAACTTTCCAGACATGGGGTTTATTGTGTTCCACTTAGGTCGGTTGTTCCTAATGCACCTGATAGTAGATACATAGGTTCGACTTTTAGAAATTTTGCTATCAGGTTGGCTGAACATCAGTATAAAGTCAGGCTTAAATCTACTGATACTTCTCTCTCACGCCTGATCAGTGCTGATACATACATTCCTGACTGGAATGCTTCGCATCTGTTGACTTACGGCCCAAAGGACAAAGTTTCTTTATTTATTGTATATGGAAAGCATGTTTATTCACCAGTTCGGTGATAAATGTTGCAATGATGATATGCCGTACTATATTCCTCGGGCCTGGAATAACTTGTTAAGTGGACTACCATTACCTTTATAATTACTATTCTGAGTTTATTTTGCAGAGGGCGTTACGAATATATTTCAGTGATGTATGTCATTACTGTACCGTCAGACGGCGCTTTATAGTTTCTTCAATACCATCATATTAAAACTATTTAAGAACTCTGGTTCCATATGCTATGTGTCACCCGATGATGCAGTAGCTGTTACTGCGAAAGATCTTGTGTTTTAATCTATTGTATATAGCTTTTAACCTCATGTAAATATAGTTCAGTATAGCACTTGAGGATATTTTGACATGAAATTGGATCGTGCAATGACATAGGTCTATGTTTTTATACGTTACGCATAGCACGAAATGGTGTTATAGTGATCACGTTTGTGATATATCTAACCACGAAGTGCATTGTTGCCATTTACCGAAAAAAAATATATTAAAGCACTTTTTCAACTCATCTTTCATTTGCAAGAGCACCTTCAATAAATTCTAAGCTTGATCTGATATGTCTTCATTATTTTCAATGCGTCTTTGTTTCAGTTGGGTAAGCCTATAATAAAAAGGCAAAGAAAAATAAGTAAAAAAGCATTTTGTTGTGTTCTGGAAACACATCTCTGTTGCTTCTTGAAGATCTCTATAGTTTTTGAAACGTGTTTCACAGTTCTGAAAAAAGTTTTCATCAAACTAAGTAAATATAAGTGCCCAAATACTGTTTTGAAAGATTTATACATTTTCAAAAAGCATTTTTTTCATTTCTTCAAGAAGCAAGCCACCCACTGCAAATTACTTTGCTTATGTTGCTTGTATTTTGGGGTTTCATAATTTAGTCTGATTATTTTGATGAAGAAAGCACGTCATATATATTTTTTTGTTTGTGTTTATACATCTGCAGCGCTGCAATGTGTATAAACAATTTTTCAGTAGTCTAACTGTTCTTTTTTGTTTTTGTTGTTCAAACTGGAACAAACTTTCCTCTACTAGAGTCTGGATTAACGTCTGCAGGAACACGTATTACAAGAACAGTAGCTCCTAAAATAATCCAAAGAAATCCAAGACGTTTGCCTTGACATTTTACCAAACGTCTTCCCTCGTTAAAAATATTGCACATGCCCGGTAAACTATGAGTGAATTCATCCAAAAAATGGTTCTTTTCCATTCGAGTTTTGATCTGGCCTAGACGGAGAAGTGTTTTAATCTTTAAGCTCCCAAATTCTGGTACTAACATATACATTTTTTAAAACCGATCTCCAAGCTTGATGTTTTTAGACTCTACGAAATCCCATTCATCACTAGAGAAGTTTTTATCCAGAACTTATTAAATGTTAATAGAAATTAAATGACGTCATATAGAAAAATCACAAAGTGTATGGCAATACTTTGGAAAAGAGTAGTTTCTTTTAATCTTCGTACCACATCAAAGTATCTTTTCAATATTCCACGACTTCCCCTTTCAAAAACGCACGAATCGGAGCAAACTGAACATACATTATTACTGACAATTTGATCGGCATCAGCAGAAAGCAGTTGAGTATTGTTAATTTATTACGGCAGTATGACACTGTCAGGTGTGAACTAGATGAGATATAAATCAAAATTTACACTTTCCAGTTAAGTTGTTCTTGACATAACAAAGCTTTTCTGCAAATGCAAACGAAATACATTTCACTCCGTTCCGCATGTTGTTGCATCATCATGGAAATGCTCCACGCTTACGCTAGGATTTGTGACTTTACAAATATCTCTTTACACGCTGTGAAAAACAATAAAAATGCACAAATCTTTCACAACAATGCAAGAACACGGACATTTCATTTGCGACAGCAGAGGTTTTCCTCCCTGACAATAACTTAGTCTTCAAGAAGGAGATAAATATTCCCGCTTTGCTTTCAATTTATATAAAAATCAAGGAACTACGGAAATTCTTAGTACGCATCCTTATATGTAATTTTCAAAAGTTTAAGACCACCTGCCAATTAACTGAATATTAAGATCAGAAATATCACAGATGAATACTTACATTCTTTAGAACACAAAAAGACCGAAATCAGTACTTTGTGTGGCCACCTTTGTTTTTATAACATACAGAATGCGATGCGGCATACTCTCAATGAAGGATTTGCAGTAGTCACTTAAAATGTCTTTGCACCACACGTAATTTATCACGTTAATCAAAGCTCGGGAATATGATGGCTATTTTTCTGCTACCTTGTCTTTTAAAATGGTCCACAAATTTTTGATGGGGTTAAGGTCGGGACTATTACCAGGCCAGTCAAGCACAGTTATGTTTTCCCTCTGCAGGTAGTCTTTTATTGTCTTTGATCTGTGGCATGGAGCACCATCATGCATAAAGATTGTGCATCTGTGCACTTGCATATAAGTTAACAGCTTCTCACGTAGCATTTCCACATAAAAAAAGACCAGTCATATTCGTACCTGTAGGTAAAAAGTATAATGAAGCAGTACCGGATGCTGAAATAGCACCACATATCATCTGACTAGGTGGATGTTTCGCGGTGCTAACGGTGTATTTTGCATCAAACCATTTGCCTTTTGCTCATCAAATAAGTGCTTCACATGATTTTAAATTGACGCACAGTTGATTCATTGGAAAAATGAACTTGACTCCAATTTTCAGCAGTCCACGATTGATGACGTTCCGCAAACTGGAGTCTCCCTTTTTTTCATGATAGAGGTTAGTCTAGGTTTATGTGCAGGTTTATAAGACTTTAATCCAAAATCTTTGCTAAGACGTCGGGTAAGAGTGCTGATAATAATATAAGACCCTTTTGAATGTAGAAAGACGTTGATTTTCTTGTATGAACTCCTCGAAGAACGCATAACCATTCACCTTACGGTATTGTCATCACATGGGGTTGTTTTTCTTGGACATTCATTTCTCTTTCGGCAGCTAAATTCACCTGTATCTCGATATTTCATGATTGCATTATGAATAATAGTCTTGCTCACATTCACCTTTTTGCTTATGTCACGTTCGGAGTATCCTTCATGATAGAAAGAAACTATTTGTGCCCTCTGAGCAACACTTAATGACGCTTTTTTGCCCATTTTTCGCTATATAGAAAATACATACAAAACCTCTCAGCATGAAAAGCAGAAACAAAAAGGCGCTCGCACGCTTCCCCCAACTCTATCAACAGCTACCTCTGCAGGATGGTGCAACACCGACAGGAAGTTCAGTAATACAGACAGTAGCTGATGCATTCTGCAGAAATCTCCTAATACCAACAGGTGGTATTCCACTTTTGCAAATGACTGTATGTATTGGGTTGGTGCGAATCAAATGTCCAGCAAAGGACGAGCAGTGGAGACCCCCCTCCACCACCACCACAGCGGAATGGAACCACCCACAGGTGTTGCGGGCATTACGTTAGTTACTATAAATAGCTAGCACGTGTGTGAAAAACAAAGTTGAGGCGTGGTTTGTTTGGCAGGAACGAGGCTTGCCAAGGAAACATTCCGACGCCGAATTTGAGAGTCATCTTCCTGTATGAATTTAAACTGGGCCGTTCTGCAGGAACTATCGCTCGAAACGTCAACAAAGAGTTTGAGGAGAATACAGCCGCCAACGAACGAACCATCCGGCGATGGTTTGTAAAGTTTTGAAGCGGAGTTACAGACGTGGAAAACGAAGCACGTGGTTTCTGACGATGTTCTGTTACGTGTGGCTGAAGCGGACCCCAGAAAAACGTGTCGTGAGATAGCGGCAGAGGTAGGAGTCCACCACACGACAGTTGTTCGGCGTCTGGCTGCGCTGGGTAAGGTCAAAAAGCTGGACATGTGGCGGCTGCATGAGTTGGAAACTGCCAACAAGACTAGGCGTTTGGAAGTCTGCACGTCGTTGCTTGCCAGGAATAAACCTGAACCTCTACTGCATTGAATCGTCACTTGTGACGAGAAGGAAGTCCTTTATAATAATCGGAAACGACCTGCACAATGGTTAAGCAAAGCACAGCCTGCTGGCGGCATCCTAAGCCACCCCCACACACCAAGAAGATGATGCTCCTTGTTTGGTGGTCCACAGTCGGGATAAATCATCGGAGTTTCTTGGAAAGAGGCCACACCATCACTGCAGGAAGTTATTGTTCTGAATTACACCAGATGCACCGGACATTGCTGCAGAAACAACCGGCTTTGGTCAACAGACATTGTGTTCTTCTGCTCCAGGACAACTCCCGCCCTCATGTCGTACAACTAACGATGCTGACACTAAGTGCCTTGGGCTATGAAGCATTGCCTCATCTTGCCTATGGACTTGTCTCCGACAGACTATCATCTGTTTCGTGGTCTGGAACATTTCGTGTCCAGGAAACAGTTCACGCCAGACAACGAGGTTCAACGTGCAGTTGATGACTTCTTAGGGTCCCAGCCACAATACTTTTTCTTTCCGAGATCATGGCCAGATTGTAACTAAATGTCGATGCCGAAGGGAATTATTTGGCCTAGGTAATTTGTCGTACTTTTCCGTTATCGCCGTCCACGTGTGCTGGTCCTTTGCTGGACATTTCAATCGCACCAACCCAATATATGCACTATACATATTAAGTACTCCCTGACTGCTTTAAAGCTGAAAATTTGTTGCATGCATGTTACTATGTGCAGTTGTATTCCATTTAGATTAATAAATAAATATAAGCAAAGAATTAATGCCCCTTTGAGTCAAAAAGGATATTTCTCTTATATCCTGCTTCCTGTGCTTTTGATAAATAGGACAAACTGACTGATTTTTCAAATAAATTCTGTTTCTTGTCCTTGATAAATCTAAGATGATTCGTGCGTCAATATCTATATCCTAAGAAATCACCTGAAATTTTGTAGAATGCGGTGTAACGCTGTGGAATTTGAAACAAATGTTATAATTTTAATTCAAACAGCAACAGATCCTTCTTTATTGGTGATCTGTTATTAGCACTGCGTGGTGTGATATCTACTAGATGTCAGCCTAGTTCCACCCAATGCATGGCTCTACATATGGCATCGACTTGAGCTTGCGAAGTCGTAGCTAAATTCTTTTGAAATTCATTAAATGAGATTAGGGCGACAAATAGCCCTGAGTACTGCAGAAAGCCTGATTTGAATGTATTGTCCGTGGTAACATTTACGCCGGATAATATACTCATCCAGATACGAAGGTAGAATTTTGGTGAGTGTACTGTCAAAGGAGTCTCAGTAATGGAAGAGTGCACCAGTGTGTTACATCAGCGCAAGTCGCAAACTGTTTCCCTGGGAGATGAAAAATTAGGCTTTCGATGTCGCATATTTTCATTCGCGCTTGAAGCAAATGAAAAACCACGAGACACTCCATCCAACGAAGAACCAACGCTCGTCAATTTGATGAACATTATAGATTTCTATCAGTGTTTTCAGGGGTTTCCAGAGTGTAGTGCTCTAGCCTACCCAATCTGTTTTTGTTTTTTCGCATTTGAGTGCTCTTGGTATTGGAATGTCGGGTCGCTGGGGCATGCGCAGCTCTTCTCGCGTTTCGTGATCTCACTGCTTCCATTGTATGGCCGTTGGAGAGTGACCATTCTCCCGACTAGCAGACCATGACGAAGTGTAGAAATGTATTGTAGAATTCTTTTTGGAACATGCATGTATGCCTTCAGTATTTGCGTATATCCATCTCTTTACGGTTTCACAAAGAGGGGAACTTAAGGCTCTGAACTTTATAGCTCACTCATCATGAAAAGGACTAGAGCTAACATACGATAATACATCGCTTCAATAAGCAAGATGAAAAGCCAAATCTTGTCTCGAGTTTTTATAATTTGGAAGTTAAACTGAAGTAGTTTCCTGCAATACTCACAGCCTTTGTTATTTGAATCATTTTTATTCCTCATTAAGCCTGACCTTTTGTTCCTACTTTGCAGAGAATGACGTCGACGTATTTGCTGTTCGAACTGAGACCTACGACGTGCCGGGTTTCAAGGACTACTATTCTTCATTTACTCTGAACAGTCACAAGTCCATTCCTGACGAATGGTTTGAGGAATTTTGGCAGCACCACTTTCGCTGCCACTTACCGGACAGCCGAGTTGTACAAAGGGAGTATCCAGATGCGTGCAGTGGAAGAGAGCGCTTGGAATCCGGCGATTCCCTGGATCAGAATGTCTTCGTCTACCACACCGTGAGCGCTGTCAAAGCCGTTGCTTCCACTCTGCACGAGTATCTCCGTCGCTACTGCATCCACGGCGATGCGGCCACGAATCTTGACGACTGCGGCAATGACGCCAGAGACATCTTCAACAGGGAGTTCCGAAAGGCAATGGGTGTTGAAGTATGTGAAGATGGCGACTGTGGTCCTATTCAGGTATCCGTGGGATTCCAAGTTTTTCAAGTGAAGAAACAGCAAGGTCACATTCTCTATAAACAGGTCAGTAGAAAAACTAAATTTGTAAACATGCGTTCTGAGTGTTTAAGCACACAAGAACTAGTGAAAAACTTAAGATGCTGAATTTATAAAGAAAGGTTCATTCCCTACGGTGTAAGACAGATCTCTCCCTAGGTTTCTTCAACAATACAAACAGTTACTCCAAGCTTTCTCTCTTTGCTTGATGGAAGTACCATTTTTTACTCATATTTCAAATAAGTGGAGATAATGTAAATAGACAATGTCATCGCTCAGTACCACGTTATTTTACAAACAGCGCATAGCAACTGAAATAATTGTTGTTTCGACACCTCTGATATCGAACCCCTAGTTCTCTATAACTAGCCGAGTAAGTTCGCTTTGCGTTACGGTGCCAACAATTCGCAACGCTATGTGTGGTTTATCGGCCAGCATCTGACTACACAAATCCATATTGATGGGCTCAGCAACTGATGTGTCGCCATCTAGTGGCATTCAAAATTACGTGGACTGGACGATGACATCGTCTATTTACATTTGTTACTCATTGTTTTAGTGCGCAACATGTCTGGAATATTGCAAAATGCTATTAAAACTTAACCAGCACTTCGATACTAATAAATAATAGAAAATATATTTTATTCTATGGCACAGATTTTTCGCATTTTTTTCTTTTTAAAAGAATGAACGAGAGTTTCCCACATTCCACTGAAGTTAAATTCAATTGGTCATTTTAAGATTTAGCATAAAAGCGACTGCACAGTTTCAAAATATTTTTAAGCTGCATGAATAAAACGTTGTATAGCTTCAGCGTGTGATTCTTAAAGAATGTTAATGTGATTTTTTTAATAAGTTACTAACCTTGAATTCATAGATACCGCTCGATACATGCTTTCGGAACCTTGTGTCGTTTTCAAATGCTGGTTTAATCAAATAATAAACTCACATAGCTTTGTTTCAAAAATATTACACTGTCGGAAAGTGAAAAAAGAACACCCAGAAGGAAGTGGCGGACGATCATGAAATTTATATATATTAATGGGGTCGAGTTTACGTAGGTATGATGTTAATTTTGGGACCAACCGGTGAGCGCTTACGCCACAGCACGGCATAATATGCAAATTATCGTCGGTGGTATTTAAGGAGTACGGCGAAATGAATGTAATCAGTCGTCTGCGTACGGACACGTGCGAAGACCCTGAAGAAGCTGCAATGCCTGGACATGGAAGACGTGTACGATTTCAGCAGTTATCGGACTTTGAGCAAGGCCGTCTAGTCTGACTCCGCGAGGCTGGGTGGTCGTATTGCGGAGCGAATTGGACGGGAAGTATCAGTGGTGGTACGATGGTGGCGTAGATGGTCCGAGGAACATTCCCACACGAGAAGACATGGAACCGGGAGTCACAGACGGACTGATGAGCGGACCGATCGACGCATAAGAAGAGCGGCGTTGTCAAGTAGAACATCCACTGCGACGGAAATCCGAGCTGCCGTTGCACCTGAGGTGACTGTGCAAACAATCCGCAACCGTCTACTGGATGCAGGACTACGTGCACGTGTGCCTTTGGCATGTGTACCTCTGACTCCAGCCCATCGTCAGGAACAGCTGCAGTAGTGTCGCCAACGTCTGCACTGGAGAACGCAATGGCGATCTGTCGTGTTCAGCAATGAAAACAGATTCTGCTTGGGAGCCTCCGATGGCCGTATGCGTGTTCGCAGACGCACAGGGGAGCGTCTCCGCCCTTTTTGCATCCGCCAGCGACACACAGGGCCTACACCTGGTCTCCTGGTGTGGGGAGCGATCAGTTATCACTCCCGTACACAACTAGTGTTTGTACCGGGTACGTTAAACAGCACCTCCTACATCAACATAATTCAGTCCGTTGTTGTGCCATTTGTCAAATTGGTCCATTGTGGTGTTTTCCAGCAAGATAACGCACGTCCACACACGGCACGTGCAACGCAACATGCGCCTCAGGGCGTGAAACAACTTCCATGGCCTGCACGTTCACCTGATTTGTCCCCCATTGAGCACGTGTGGGATTTTATGGGACAACGACTTATCCGGTCTCCACGACCATCCCCGATTTACGCGTCCAGGTTGAGGATGCTTGGAACTCAATACCCCAAACTCACATCCAACATCTGTACGACAGACTCCATGCCAGAATTGCACGGTGTGACGCAGTTCAACCTCGTACTAACCATGTTACACGGAAATGCTATTTTTCAGTTTACCAGCAAATACAGCTGTATTTTTCCATAATGTTTTGATCACGTTATCCTCTGTATTCCGTTATTATGCTGTATAAATTTCGTTGGTATCAGACGTCTCCTTCTTGGTGTTCTTTTTTCACTTTCCGCCAGTGTATTTAAATTAAATGTTGTTCCGTTGCTTCAAACAACTATCTGCGTGAAAAAACACACAATGAACTTTTATTTTCGGCAGGAGATGAAAACCAAAAACGAAGGAGTAGGATACAAGCATCTTGGCCTGCAGCTGCATTAAAACATTATTTTACTGGACATCCCAATTTTTTACTCCACTTATGATGTCACCAATTTCCTGTCAACAGACATGGTTTGAATGCATTTTTTATGTTAGACATTTCTTTGCTTTCGTGAAATAATTTTTGATAGAATGTTAAGTTGCTTTTTTTTTTTTTTTTTTTTTTTAAGATCTTGGCTACTCTTTGTGACAACTAATTTACCCTGAATTTTTTGTACGCCTTTGCATAAATAACTTAATTTGAAAAATCAGTGCAATGTGAAATATAAATGAAATAAAGGGTACACGTTTTCTCTCAAGAGAAAAGGTGATAATAAATCAATAAGTGATGTATGAAACATTTTAATTTAAAAAAAATAAAATCTCTTCTTAAAGTTTAATATTAGAGGCTTCGATGCTATAACATGATTTCCTATTTTGTATTTCAAAGATATTTAAATGTGTGTGATCTCAGTAGTTCCCTAAAACCCTTAAGTTTCCAGTACCTCACTATTTCGCTTTCGGTTTCTACCGCGGCAAATATAAATATGCGCTGACGACATCCAACGAACAATTCTTGCAAAAAGGAAATCGAAAAATGGTTGCATTATCTTGGCGACATCTGCAACCGAAATGCTAAAAAATTTTCAATCTGACTTCTGGCAGCAAAAATGTCGTACTTAGTGCAAACATACATTACATTTACATAGCCTAGAGATAAAATTATGCATTACTAAAAATAGAAAACGTGTGGATAACTGTCGTTATAATTTCAGTCACGTGCATCAAAATGCATTTCTTCAAATCTATTTTACAGAGTGATATCGGTATTGTTTATGTACTGTTTAGTTTTACAGAGTGATGTTGGTATTGTAGAAACTGTGGCAACAAATGATTACAGTGACTTGGTGCAATCGCAGGCTGAAATGAAAAAAATTCTGTAAGCCATACAAAAGAGAAAATCTTTAATTTTTGAATAAAAAAGGATTTAAAAATGCTTCTAAAATGCATAAGGGTTCGGCAAGATTACGCCCAAGGTTTTCAAAAACAGTTTATCATATCTCTTTACCTACATTCATTGGACAGACATAAGAGTTTAAAAAAGTGATTACTGTTCAACTACGGACTGCAGCAATGTATTTAAATGAATCAATTGCACATGAGAGGAAAATGGTGGTGGCGTTACCAGGATCAATTTCACAGAATATTCACAGGGGGTAAAAACAAGAGATTGTCATCAGTCGACGACGCTTGCTGGTTTGAGAATGTTGACATGGGGAAGGTTGTGAAACCTTTATCCCCTTCCGAATGTACTTTGGTCATTTATAAACGAGAAGCTGCCCAGCTAAGTCAGCGTTTTTCAACGGAAAGGTACAACATTACGTGGTAATACTACTCGTTGAAGACACAAGGAGTATAATCTCCAACAGATACTATGACCTTCAAATTACCAGTGAGAGAAAGAGTTACATTCTGTCATCTGACGCTACGAATCCTTGAATATCCATGTATATATTGTTTCTACTACGGTTTCTAGCACCGTTTTTGTTTATGATTTACCCATCTTTTACTCGTCCTCTAGTATGCACTTCATGGGACCGTAGCTGCAGTTGGAAATTGATATCACTTCAATTGTGACCCGTAACAGGTTTTTACTTTCTCCTGGAAAGTCCTTATTTCTGTCGCAGGCGCGGCCTCTATTCAGGCCCTGAGCCACGTTTGGGTTATTCAGCGATTCCAGTTTTTCTGGAGACAAGACTTTTTGGGTCGTACCTTCGCCGGTGCGCACTTGAGAATGCGTAAAACTTCTTGTGTAAAAGCTTCCACTATTTTTAAAGTTCTTGGAGGCGTGTTCTGGCGGTCAGACAGCATGCCTCTGCACTGTATCTATCATTCTATCAAAACCGGATTTTGACTATATGGTGAATGGCTCTGCCCGATGGTCTGTGCTCCTGCCTAAAGACGCTGCGCATTATCGCGCTGTACGTTTTGGTATGGAAGCATTCTATACCTTCCCAGTGCACAGCATTTTCTGCCGATTCAAACCAATCGCAACAGGACTTGTACTGTCTGCAACTGTCACTTCAGTTCTACCTGCAGTTGCGATCACTTTCGGAACATCCTTTATACGATGCAGGTTTAAATGCTCAGCATGCTCGGCTTTTTGAGAATTGTCCCTCATGTGTCCCATCTTTTGATCCTCGAATACCTGTCGTAACACCGGATACAGTACTGCATTTGTCATTGGTCGGGAAAACCAGCGGTTTTGAAGAGCCTCCCTGACCTCATCTTGGCGTCCAAGTTTATAATACTTTTGCTTCATGGCTCAGATCTTCTACTCTTATGCCAACATACCAGCAACTTTATGCTGAGCACTGGTTGCTTTACTCCGACTTTGTTCTGATACTGAAAGAAGTAGAAATGAGTCTTAGGATACGCAGTTGTCTGAGTCAATGTTTGCATTGAGCAGATTCTAGCTGAGGCCACAGTATTTTCCGCGGAGAGAATATTTTTCAGAGCCTCTCTTCCACGGAAGAGGGAGACTATCTTTCTCTGTGCCTTGTAAGAAGCTCCGTTCTTTAAAAGAGGGCGATTTTGGATCAATATCTGAAGGATTACAAATCTGTTAGAATCCAAAGATACAAATCAGCTGATGTTTCTCCCAAACCCGTTTCATCGCTGGTAGTCACCACTGTACCGAGACTCAGTTCTATTGTTCATGAAAATTTCTAAGCGTATTTGGCACGGTCTGAGGAACCATCAGGGAGAAAACAAACTACATCGTATTTATTCAGTTCCTGTGGTTTGGGCTTAAAGGTTTCGCCAGAACTGTAGGAAGGAAGTCGTTCTTGCACGCGCCCTATATTGGATATTGTTGTTCTTCTTGACCCTACTTGTTGTGTGGTGACCTTCGACGCGTGAGACGCGTTACTCTGCTCAGAACATTATTTGTTTTTTGTCTGTCGTGGTATTTGTCTCGAATATGCTCGTTTACACAAGATGTCTCAGCAACCGCCAGTAGCCATTTGAACAATTGGGGCAACGTATAATCTCTACCGTACTTTATTCGGTGCACTGTTTTGGTTTTTTTAGTCTGTTGTCTCTGTGTTGGCAGTTTATAAGTGGTTGTGTATCATACGTTACACGTGTTCTTTTGTTGAATTTTGATGTGACATCCTTCTGTTTTCACACTTAAAATATGGTCTATGACCAAACTAGGCTCTTTCGACACAAAAGTCAACAAACCAACCACGTTGTGTGTCCGAAAGATTTCCTCTGCCGTGTTGATATCGGACAATGGACGCTTTCGCACTTCCGAGAGCATTTCGTCAGTACTGAAATGTACATAGTCTTTTCATGAGCACTCTCCATTTTCAAATTTATTTTTGTTGTCGAGCCCGTAATGCCATCAGGTGGGAACTTTGACACTCTCATAAAGCTTAGGCAGTTGCTATGTCGAAGGCACTACATGGCTTTGGTGTAAATTTTTCTTTCTGTTGTAATTGAAAACTGGTACCCTAAAGAGAAAGTTTTGGCCTAAGCTGTGTTTCTGATACTTGCATCGACAGAATTATGATAATAGTTATCGCTACTATTTGCATTAACTGCACACGCAATACTTGTACTAAATGAGCTTTGGCTCAAAAGGTTTATAAAATGATACCTTTCCATGGCTAATTTCCTTGCTGATATTTATCAAAGTATTTTGTTTGATTTGCATTTATTAATTGATATTCTGTTATCTCCTGTAGGTTGGACTGTGGAAGGAAGGGCATTTAACTCTGCATATGGATGAAATTGAATTCTCAACGGGATTGAAACCTGACTCCGTGTGCCACTCTCAGTGTGGGAAGTGCCTCGACCAATTGACTTTGGATCCTGAAGCGCTAACTGTGCCTAAACCTTCCCTGTACGCAAATTTCCGCTCAATGTGGGGCATCATCGTAGCTTCGCTGTCAATTCTTGGTGTTTTGGTCGTCTTGGTCTGCGCTGCGTATTTCCTGATGTCCTTCCAGGTGACAATTGGCACTACTGTTCTGGGCTACATGATTCTGTTTGGACTCCTCCTCTTGTATGCCATCAACTTTGCCTTCATTTTAACGCCTACAGAAGGAACGTGCGGTGTGCGACGATTTGCCCTTGGACTGGCTTACGCTATAATATTTTCTGGAATGCTCGTCAAGGTAAGAATGAAAAAACAAACAAAAAAACTTCCTATTTTTGCCTGTAATAGTCAATTCTTTTAATGAACCGATAACTTGGATATGTTACTAATGTTATTTTCCTGATCAGTTGTTTCCTCTGTAATGAGTTCCTGGAGAAGATAATGCTTTTAAACGAGAAGTAGTTGCTATGTAAAAATTGTGTTATGTCCCTTTTCCTCATTGAAATTCCATTTCGCGAAGCATTAAAAATTATGGAAAGTAACTCAAGGAACCATCGAATTTCTTGAAATGGAGTGGTGTTACCCCAAGAGGAGAAATTCACTGATACCTCGCTAAAAATCAAATTTCAGTTTCTGAATTTTTGATTAATGCCCAAGCTGGAAAGAAAGATTCAAGACAAAGTTTTAAAGATAATGCACACTTATTCATCTGTATATTTTACTGATGCTGCGTTAAAGAGCAAATCCGAGACAAAAATGTTGCCAGTGGTAACCTGAAAGGCATACATTAATGCAAGCGAAGCCAAATTGACGAAATTAGATTTGCGCTGTGTTTCAGTGAGAGTTTTAAGATTCCTAAAAGCTTGTCAAGTGAATTTTATCACTGATTTAGTCCAAATGTAATCAATAACTTATAAAGTGGTTTCATGAGGTCACGTGTAACTTAGTTTGGGAGTCCCCAAGCATTACTGCTGGTATAACATGCTGGGGAGACGGAGTTTAAAAGTTTTGTTACAAAAAAAAAGTTGGTCTTCCCAATGAAAAGACTAGAAATTATTATGAACGTTCAGCTGGATGTGTAAAATCCAATATACTGAATTCTTCAAGAAATTCATGTAGTATTGCATCAGGACCGACATTTCCGAAAACCAGGAGCATATGGTATGAGGATATTTTCAAATTCGTTTCCTACGCAGTTGTAGTTTTATTCTAACTAGAAGTGCTTCAATTGCTCGCGACTCGGTTTCGAAGTGAGAGGGATTTTTCCAGGAGCTGAAATTTAAGATTATTTAATGTTAAAAAAAACGCGGTACTCGGTAAATTCCGATTCTCTCTTGAAAAGTAGAAAGGCTTACCCGAAGTAGAGAATTCAAACAAAATTCTTCCTAGAAATTTGATCATTAAATGCTAAACCTAAAGTATACAGCATCACGATCAATTTTGTTTACCTTCAATGAAATATGGAACTGCTCAAACTCAGCTGGTTAATCCTATATTTAAACTAAAACTTTCGATTTCTGGTAAGATATAGCTTTTGAGGAATACATACTTCCGATGTACCAGAAAGGAATCTGCGGAAGAAGCGGCCAGTGTATTCATGCCGGTGGATCAAGACCCATTTTATGCCGGTCTTGATCAACCGGCATAAAATGGGTGTTCTGTGACATTCATTTTTTCGTCTTGTACTGGGATGGAAAATTGCCTGAAGTTTAACAGGAGATGATATCCATTGAGAGTAGTGTCTGTAAAAGACATATACAGCTGCGAAATCTGCGTTCTTGTTAAAACCCATTTTTTTGCAGCATTTGAATTTTACATAGTCTCTCAGTGCTTGTTTTGATCAACCTTTGCGCAGGACTCTGTATAATATTTTTTATCATTGAATTTTACATATCTTGATCATATTTTGCTAACCTTTAATTAGGTTCATGGTTTTTATATATTTTCATACATTTTTTAGGTGATGAACATCTGGAGGATGATGGGTTACCATGGTAACCGCTTGCTAAGTGACGGCTACTATCTCACCAGCCCAGCAACCCTTCTAGTGATTGCAGTTGGATTAGTGATAATCCAGATAGTCCTGTCTTCTGCTTGGTTGATGTTGATTCCGCCTAAGACTGGAGTTATGGACAAAGAGTGGAGGTGCCACCCAGCCACGACCTTTGAAGACGAGCTCGTGATATCACTGGTGTACGTGATGCTCATCCTCGCAATCACTATCCTGTTTTCTATCCTGACATGGCGATGCACTGACAACAACCACGAATCTCGGTGGATCTTCACCTGCTGTTTCCTGGTGGGCCTTGTTTGGCTAACGTGGACTGTTATGTCTACGCAGATTAAGCACCGGTTTAGAGATTTGACTATTATTGTGGCGAATTTACTCTGTGCAACCGTCGTTATGCTCTGCATGTACCTGAGGAAAGTATATATCTTCAACAAGCTGACCAAAGACCAAGACAGCAAACTCAAAGATCAGGGATCTTTCACTGTACCTAACATGTATGGGACCTTGCCGAGACATCCGCCGAATTTCACACAAATATCACTTCCTCACGTTGGTAAGAAATTATGCTTAACAATTAAGTAATATTTCTCTTGCCCTTGGAAAGATCTTTGAACAACTCTGTTTTTGAATCGTTAGCTTCAAAAGCCAGGACGCCGTGATCGTAGTCGGTCAGGTGTATATAAATAATAATAGTTGATTACGTGTGAGTATGAGGATCGAAAATAAAGTCCCAAACTGTTCATTTTTTATTTTATGTGGTAGCACCTGGAACAAACTTTTTCCGTTGCCTTCTTAAATGCGTGATATGAAATCGGGAGCCATTGTGTTCAAGTACTTAGCTGAAATTAAGTCGATAAATGAAACTCTAACTAGAAAAAGAGATCGTACACGAGCTTTCTAGATTGACAAGTTGGCATTTCTTTGCTGTCCCGAAAGATTCACTATATCTTGGATTATTTCATTTAACGGATTTCACGGGGAATATGCTTTCATTGTTTTATTAACGTTTTGGGCTATAGCGCAGTACTTTAGTCTCACTGCTGTTTTACTTGGACTAATTTGCAGAAGCATTTAGCTAATGTTATAGAGTTTGAGCCGAAAGCTTTGAAATATTTAGATCACTTTGTCTCCATACGTACCTTTACGACGAAAGCTGACTAGCATTTAAAGTATAGGCCATCGTATTGCACAGACTTTAACCATCTGTCTGCCATTTCTTCGATTCCGCGGAGGTACCAGTTCTTGTCCTTTGAGGCGAAGAACTCCTTCACCCCTGCTGCCACCTCCTCCTGGTTGTTGAAGTACCGCCCGTGAAGGAAGTAGGCCATGGACCGGAACTAGTAATGATCCGACGGGTAAACGTCCGGGCTATATGCTGGGTACGGCATCAGCTCGTTGCCCTCAAGTTCCTGGAATTTTGCCCAGGTCGTTCACGCGGTATGAGGCTGAACATTGTTCTGCTGTAGGAGAGTGCGCTTTCTGTTCACCACTGCCGGTTACTTCTCCTCCAAAACGGCATACGTCCACTCCAGCTGTTCGGAGTAGAGGTTGGCGTTCATGGTCCGACCGTGGGGAACAAATTAGTAATGGATTATCCCCCTCGAAATTACATCAGACGCAAAGCATCACCTTGTGCTTGAAACGCCCACGTTAGGCAACAGGTTCAGAAAGCCTGCCCTGGCTCAACCATTGACATTGTGTGTTAAGATTACGGAAATAGAATCACTTTTCATCGCACGTAACAATTCTCTTGATGAAACGTACATCGCGCGGGTTTTCTAGGAGTTTTGTGCCTACTTCAACACGGCGCGGCGGTTTGTTTCAGCTGGTGTCAGTTTGTGAGGGACAATGCGGCAGCTCCTGTAGACCTTGACGAGATCCTGAAGGTGACGAACCACAATGGTCTGTGATATGCCCAGCTCTCCTCATAATCTCAGAGTGCTGGTTGTCGGATTGCTTCTACGGCCTGGCGCACGGCCTTCGAATCCAAGATTCGCTGCCTACCTGACCTTGGATGATCGTCGAGATTGCTGTCACCAGAGCGAAATTTCTTGAACCATCTGGTTGCGGTGCTGTAGTCCACGGAACCTTCCCCTTTCGCGTGACAAATGTTTCGTGTTGCTTGAGCGGCGTTATGGTAGAGTTCAAATTCGTAAAGCAACAATTCCCTAATTATCCGGTTGTGGCTGTTCATCTTTCAGGCGTACCAACCACAGACAGAACGACGACATTCAATGCTGTTCACAGCAGCGACTACCACTTTATATCCCTTTCGATTGACTGCACTGCGCGACCTGAATTTGTTTAAACACGTGACATACCCGCCGCAACACATGCGTTTATGCAAATATTGTAAAACTTTCGACTCACACTTTGTACTTCAAAAGCTAATGACCCCAGAGGAATTGATCTCTGCAGGGATTATTTGTATGTAAACGTTGCTTGATGGGACATTCTGTACACCAGAAAGAACACAACGCTTCGCTGCCTGGAACTGAAGCATTGATGTCAAGGTGGCGGTGACGTTTCTGCAAGTGTAATATTGCTCCTTTAAGGAAAATTAATTACTACGGTGCATTATTATAGTCTTATTGCTCCTGTGAAGCAATGTATTTAAATAAAAATTTCCGCAAATACATTAGTTTTGAAAATGAGTGTGACGTCACCAACGTTTCGAACGTAATGAATCTGGGAGAGTCCGGACAGCTGTTCTTTAGAAGGCTTCCTAATGTTTTCTAAATTAAGGAAGGTTTGACTTCACGCTACAGGAAAATGTGCAGCACTAAAAATGACTTTAAAAGGAAAAATTGTAGATTGGGCTTAGATTAGTCCCACAGGACAGAAAAAATTAGTGAAACTATTAGAAAACGTGTGTTCAGTCGGAGAAAAAATATTTCCCAAAATGCATCAACTGTCTATCCTTTCCCCGTTGTTCTCATATTAATGAGTGTGTTTAACAGACTTTTAACCCCAGTTTAAAACAGAATTAATTGGATGTGTTAATTTAGGATTTCCTTTTAGTAATTGCTTCAAGATGTACTTAGGGCGTTTATATTTTTGTTCAGCAGTTGTGTCGTAATTAAAAGCATTTTTAACAAGGGGTTTGTGTGCTTTTTTATAATAGCCATTTGCAAGTTCGTATACTCAATTTCATTGACCAGTAATGATTTCCTTAATTTGCGGTTTTGCGGTAGTTACTTCTTTTCCTAGAAAGTTATTTTTCTAAGGGTAACGTTCTGAAGAGTAGATATATATATTTTCTACTGTGAGTTATAGCACGGATGCCCCAAATTCTACTTCCGTAGAACTAAAAATGGATTTTCAAAGCAGTGTATACCTCCCCTTGATGATCCTTTGTCAGAGATGGGCCCGGATCTCAGACAGGAAAAATTGTTAATTTTTGTGAAAACTGAGGCAAAATGTAGAGGCAGAAAAGCCACCGTAAATTTGTACATTTGCCTGCTATCTGTCAACTAGCAATGATTTTCTGCATTAGTCATAAATCTTTTTCCTCTGACACGCAAATTATCATTTGACGGTAAATAGCTCCCAAATAAAAATACTTATATTTTTGATCTAAGTCAGGCTGATTCGTATTCCGCTATGAAGAGAATTTATTCTTGCTGCATCATCTGGAGATCTAGCTTGTTTATTTATAATTCCTCGTGGTTTGCATTTGAATTCCAAGCAGAACGAGAATGCAGAATTTAAACGTTAGAACATGAGACGACGGTTCTCAAACGCTAATTCTCTGCTAATCTTGGTTGCTTATTGGGGATCATAAATTTATATCCAGGCCAAATTTAATAATTCGCTTGGTCAGTTAAATCCCGTTTGAGCTTTTTTCGTAACCAAGAAATTTTAAGAATATGAGTCGATGAGATAGCAGACCTGTTAAATCTGCTATTAAACAGCAAGATATTGGCCATAATATTCTGCAGTATGTCATTAGCTTTACTTCAGATGTTTCTGTTTGCCTTTTAGTCTCGAAATTGAAGAAATGTTTTTTTGTTTTGTTTTGTTTTCCACAGGGAATTCTGGAGCGAGTGCAAAACTTTATGGTAGCGATCATAGCGCTCCATCACATATGGCACTGATCGGCGGCGGCGGCAGCAGCAGCAGCGACGATGCGACGAGTGACAGTTCAAGTTCAGTCCAAGTCCAAGCAACTGACCTGTATCCACTTGAAATGTATGACGGAGGAAGCCAGTTTCAACCAGCGTCTTTGCAGCTTGGTGGCAGCAGCCTCGTTCTTGACGACAGTCTAACTTACACAAGGTATGTTGGCTACACATTTCAACACTTACGTCACACACACACACACACACAATACGGAGCTCAGCAATAATATTAGTAATCCGCAGTAGTGTACATAAAGTAGCAAGAATTAATTTACAAAAATCGTTGTATATTAAAGTCAATTCCATTCAAAGTTCTTTAACAGTTTTTGCCAGTTCTCACTAGAAACACTCCTCCAAGTCAATTTATTTTGGGTGAGGGTGGTGATACAAAACTCAATCTTTAAAAGCTAAAATGTTTTACTTTACAGGTACAGTAAGTTAATCCCTTTGAAAGTAGGTTCTTCTAATACTAAAACCATTTATTCTACCCTCCTTGGCAGAACTCAATGGAAGCATCTCTCTAAAACAAATATGTATCTACGAGGGATGGCCCAAAAGTATCGACATTGAGTCTGTAAAAGCTAAGATACGGTATCTTGCCTGCAAGTGTGGGAGGTTACTTCCCTTTAAAATTAGGTTCCTTCAAGCCCTACAATATATGTTGCATTTTCTGCTATTATTCTTTGGAAGTACCGCTCAAGCCAATTATACTTACATTCGTGCTGAGCGAAAATGATCTAAACCTGTACAAGCTAATATTTGCTTTCAGTGTTGTTTGAATAACCTGGCATATGAGACTGAAACATTTTGAGGTTTTTACCATTTCTCTAATGTGTTTTTTTTTCTACGATTTTTTTCTGAATTTATGCATTTAAACTACGTATTAATTAATCGGCTGCACGAATTGAAGAGCAACTAAAACTATTTTGACAGATATCTTCACTTCATGACCACGCAAAGCATTCCAAATCCTGTATAATTTTTTCAGTTACAGTTTTTATTTGATAATTTTGACACTTTGATTTTAAAAGCATGTTCTAAATGAATGGAGCAGTGCAATGAATTGTGGAGACTGTCTGGATGGCAAGGTAAGTCGTGTTCCTGTGAAACTAACTTGCTGCGAAACAAGAGTCATCTGTTTAATTCAGTCCTGGCTGTACTTGGTTTGATTCACATTGCTTTTGCTTACCTTCGATGTTAAAAATATTTGCTTCATGACGTTTAAATAAACTCTTCCTCAGCCACTCACACATCGAGGAAGAGAGACTGTGGCTATGACAAAATTTATTTTAGTAACTGAAGTTAATGGTTCTAAATAACAACTCAAAAGCTGTTATATTCAAGAGAACTTCATCAGACCTACCTTGTTTCATCCCCCCTCCCATATTTTTCCAATTGAAGATAAATTACAGACAAGATGTACTTTTTGCAGTTACAAGGTGCTTTCTACTCATTGGTTGATGCTTCGAAGGAAACTTAGGTCTTCAAAGTCTACGAGCTCCAAACCCTTCCGCTCTATAATTCTTCTGTAACATCATACATCGAATGCACTTACTCTGAGTCTAAAGCTTCACTCCTAAGCAGCCACTAAGGAAATGCAATAATTTAATTTGTGGTTATCCAAGGATTAGCAAAATATGCAAAACTTGAAACCGTAGCTTGCCATCATCTTAGTAACAACCTTGTTACTGTTCTTTCTACACAATCATATTAATCAGTTTCTTCATTTATTTGTATTTCGATCGTAAGAGTTTTTACGTTTCATTCCATCGCCATAATTCCTTCAGTGCAATGCAATTGTAAAACCAAACTTGCTGTTCGTTTGTAAGACCATAACGAGATTGAAGAATGGCGAGTTAATGGAGAGACAAGCTTATTTTTTAATAAAATACGAATCGGAACCACATTTCTTACAGCTAAAGAGAATTCAGAGCTGTAAAGACATTTATTTCTCCTGGACTCATTTTGTAGAATTGTCACTCACAAGTTACACGGATATTTTCCCATCTGACATTCTTCTAGTGCGATTACCACATGTGTTTTGAAGAATGTTGCTCTAGCGTTGGGCATAACACTATGTGTACATCATAGTGAAGAAATGGGATTAATATTTGACTTTATCTTCTCTCATGAGAAATCTTTTGACAACCTGATGCAAACCAACCTTGCCGATTTTGCGTTGACGCATTTCCTGGCTATGTTCTTTTCCTTCAATGGCACCCTGAAGACTTTTTGTTAAATCTGTGCTTATGGAAGCTGGCAATTTCCGAGATTTGTCTTTGATAGTACACAAGAATACAAGTCTCCCCGGGTCCTCATTTTTTAAGTCTGAGCCTCGTGTTGTGACGCTCGTCTGAAGAAAGTCTGAAGTTTGTGGATGGAAGTTTATCAAGCGAGGATTATCTACACCGGAGTTCAGACAAGATCAGATCATATGTAGAGGATTTTAGGAAGGAAGTGTCTGACCAAAGTTCTTAAACAACCCTTAGAAATAGGAAGCTAGGAGATTTGGGCTAGAGTGCCCGATAGGAAAGCGAGACGGAAGCGAGGTAGAAAAGGGGGAGGAAAACGCCTTTATTTATTACCGGGGGGACAGTACTCGGGGTCCGACGGCTTAACGTGCCCAAGCGACTCATGGCGGATATTTAGTGGTTCGAGCGTTCGTACCTGCCTGGGATCGAACCTGAGGTAATCTCCGTGGCAGTCAGGAACGTTGACCACTAGGCCACCCGCGGCCTACATCGGAGTTATGATGGTCTGCTTAAATATATGCAGAATCTGGACACGAGGGTGCGGCTTGTCCTTCTGACTGCTTCAGTGGCGAGGACATTATGGCCATAGAAGAATTCGTGAACCAGAAAGTGGGCATTTTGAACTACAGTGTGCATTGAAGGGGTCTGTGCGAGTTGCTGTGCATGACCACCAAGGAGGGCAGTTGCTAACTAATAGCATGGTGCACGTTCCTCCGTCTGTTGAAAAAGAGAGACTTAAGGAGCCTAAACTCATGATGGGTTATGAAGAGAACTCTGCCTGTTCTTACCGAAATTTCACGATGTATCTTCATGGGGTATAACTTATGAAATATGAAGATTCCAGTGTTTTGCGAATATTATGAGTACAATGGAAAAATAGATACCAGAATGTGTTACTTTGTTCAGTAGAAAGTTGTACCCCATTTTTGGGGATACGTGGGAACAATCTGAACATGAACTTCGTTTGGGTAAATCGCTCAATATGACGATTTATAAAAGAATTTTGTAGTAAACAGTGAAAGTTCAACTTATACCTTGTTTTAAAATAGGACGTGTCGTTACGTGTACATTTGCTTTATAAAGTAAGTGTTGGGACAGCAAGGAGTTATTTTTTTTCATCTGATTAGTGTTTGTGTGCCGTATACGTTACGGAGCTTTTAGCCAAATATGGCCAAAGAGCAAACATTTTTTGATACACTACGAATAACACAGAATAACTGTGAAGTGTAAATATGTGTAAACATAGTTTATTATCAATTTCCCTGTATTACCATCAAATACAGGATCACAAGCAAAAAGAAGTGTTTGTAATTACTTTGTTAATCAATAATTTTTTATGGAGTGTGGTAATGTTATCCTGCAGCCTAAGAAAGTGTCATAGACGTTTTTTGTTCTTCAGATGTTGATCTTCGTTTCCTCTGTAACGATCGCTTTCCTCCATTCCTGCTCATAACAGTTCAGCCTGCAAATCTTTCACCATAACTTATTGTTACCTTTTGATTACAGTTTTAATTAAGGAAAAGTGTTTGGCGATATTTTGACCTTGCTCACTAAGTAGGTTTACCTTTATTTCGTTTTCGTCTCTGAGTAATTTTTTTCAAGATCTTGCAATTTCTGATGGCCCTTACTAATTTCTTCTATTTCTGTCACGAATCTTATTTTTGTATGGAGGCAGTATGACACCAATATTTCAGTCAAATAAGAGTGTCTGCGCTTCATAAAATACACTATGATCAAAAGTATCCGGACACCACTTTTGGGTCGTGGATTTGCCCATATACGTCACAGTCATGGTCTATACAAGTAAAACGAAAAAGACACATGGCCTGGCAAACGTCATAGACATGCATGAACTCAGAATGGGTCGTGCGGCAGAGCTGAGTGACTTTCAACGAGGTCATAGGATGCCACCTCAGCAACAAGTAAGTATCGGAAGTTTCTGCCCTGATGCAGCTTTCCCTATCAACTGTAAGTGATTTTATTGCTAAGTGGAAACGCCTAACAGCAAAAGCAGCGCAATCCTGACCTAATACGCTACGTAAAATGATATTCCAGACCACCTGGTGCTGAAGCAGGTGGTACGACAAAAGCACGTGACCAGTCCTATGTTGCAACACTCACCACTGAGCTCCAAATCACCTCCGGAAGACCGACCAGCCCGACGGACGAATTCCAAATTACCTCCAATCTCAGGCCAGTCAAACGCACGAGTCTGTGTATAGGGAATGCCAGGTGAACGCCACCTGCCTGACTGTGTTGTTTCAACTGTGGAGTTTTGTGGTGGAGGAGTCATTTTCTGGGGCTGTTTTTCATGGTTTGGGCTCTGCTTTCTACTTCCAGTGCCCGGTAGTTTTAACGCTAAGGCCTATAATGACATTCTTGACTATTCTGTGCTCCCAATATTATGACAACAATTCGGTGAATGTCCTTTTTTTTTTTTACCAAAAGGACAATGCTCCGTTCATAAAGCGAGATCTGTGAAGAAATGGTTTCATGAGATCGGTGTGAAAAAACTTGATTGGCCTACGAAGAGCTTCGATCTCAACAACTCGGAAGATCTGAGTTCGGGCTCAATTTTAAGAGCCCGAGTCCGTCCGAACCCGAAGCATGTCAGCCTGAGTCCGAATTTTATATTGCAAGAGAAAGCTTGGGCCCGAACGAATCCGAAAATTATGATTAACTTGTTTAGGCATTAAAAAATATCCTCTCCCAGACTTCTACTCTTTCCTCCTTGTGCAATTAACCGATGTTTTTCTCAACTTCGGAATAGGGAAGGGATGCCTACCTATTTCTATAGTTTCTTTGACCATTCATTTCTTCCTGAAACGTTTCGAGGGCCGGGTATTAGGTAAAACAGGGAGGCACAACAATCTACGGCATACGTTGCTCAATAGAATTAGTAGGGAGCTGCCGCGTTGAGGTAGCAAGCCTACGAAATTTTACTACCTATGTAATATCTATAGTTCTTAAATAAACTTTTCCTTCTCAGAAATCCAGTAATTCATGGCCTGGATTTAGCCCTGCAGAGTTCCCACTCCCCACCTAGACCCAGTTGCCGAAGAATTCTATTTAACAACTAGAAAGTGTAAAAAAGTCTCGTGTGCTTAATCACACAAATCACATTTAGAAAAAAGGAAAAACATTCTCTCCCTCTCTGAGCCCGAGCCCACCCGAACTCCAGTAGGTATTATGCAGCCCGAGCCCACCCGAACTCCAGTAGGTATTATGCAGCCCGAGCCCGGATATGGCTGCGCTGAACTTCGGGTTTCGGGCTCTGCCCATCTCAGCACTGCTCCTCGGAACACATTTGGAATGAGCAGGAACATCAAATTCGAGCCAAACTGAACAGCCCAACATTGGTGACTGACCTGAGTAATGCTCTTGAGTTAGAGTGGAATGCGATTCCCTGGGGCAACAAACCAAAATGTAGTGGAAAGCATTCCTAGCAGTGAGGAGGCTGTGACAGCAGCAAATGGTGGACCAATGCGATATCCATCCCTTTTCCTATTAAAGACAGTTTGTGGATAGGCCAGTGTCCGGATTCTTTTGATCAGATAGTGCAAGTCCCAAACGTAAATAATTCTTAAGATTATTAGTCATGGTATGAATAACCAGATGTCGTATAACGGGTTAGCTAGGCTGCGCATAAATAGCAGCAGTGCTTTCGCTCTACTTCTCAGAGAAGTGTTATGAAGTTTCCATACAAAACGAAATCGTGTGTGAATGAAAAGCAGCCTTTTACAGAATGACTGCAAAGCTAGGCGATGTGAAAATCGTGAAATTAACATGTCTTACGTTAAGCGTTGGAATTTGTGACGTGTCTGCACCGCAGGACGCACATGAGATAAAAGCAGATAGTAGCGAGACATTCTGTCCGCGTAGCTCAGTTGGGAGAGCGACTTACTGCGGAGTGAGGGGACCCGGCTCCGATGTTCGGCACGGACAAACTTGTTCGTTACAAAGTCAATTGCCTTTCAGAAGCAAATGAATTGTCCCCCTGAACTGAAGGAACTTGATGAACAAAACGACCTGCAGAAGCGACTGTAATACGTAATAAGATTACAGTCTCTTCTGCAGGTCGTTTTATTCATCAGGTGCCTTCAGTTCCTATATGATGCATAAATGGTGAAAATGAAGTTTTGAAACGGTGAATCTCCCTCTGTGATTGCATGTCATATAGATAATACTTCCTTGTGATTTTCGTAGAAAGTGTTGTAGAATAATAGTTGTTTTAAGGATTATATTTAAGGTTTGTAGCAAGTATTATCCTAATGTTATGTTGGTTGCTGTGAAAGGCACCAGCTATGAGCTTGTTAAGCTTACGTTAGTTTTAACGTCACTAATATTCGTTAAACCCATATAGTGTGAAGCATTAGACAAAACTGTAATTACACATGCAATAGCTAACTACACAATTCCTTAGAACAGCCAGGTGAAATAAAAAGTCATAATTACCAGGTCTAATTCTTTCATTTACTTTCGTCAAGAATATGTCGCTTGGCAAACACTCGACTTAATCAAATAGTTTGGGCATAAAACACAATCCTCTCTATACCCTGCAGTATTAAATACTACGATCGCTTTGGTACAATCGTAATTAGCGATTCATAACAATTCACAATGTAGTGCTCAAAACAGCATAATCGTAAAACATAGAGTCGGAAAACAAAGATTAAAACAAGAAAACAGTGAGTAAGGAAGATCATCTGAGCATTCAGAGATACGGAAAGAGATCTATGTAGAAAATTTTAGGATGAGTTAGTCAGACCCCAAATCTTAACCCTTAGAAGTAGGAAGCTAGGAGATTTGGGCTAGAGTGCGCAACAGGAAAGTCCCACACGGGTGAAGTAGGAAGGAAGAGGAAAACTCCCTTATGTATATACAGCTTAACGTGCCCATCCGACGCACGGCGGATATTTAGTAGTTCGAGCGTTTGTACCTGCGTGGGACAGATCCTGAGATTTCCGTGGAAGTCACGAACTTTAGCCTCTATGCCATCTGCTGCCTAATCAGAGAGACACAAAAGAACGGCTCTTATCTTCCTCTTGAGCATACGTCATTGCACTTTGGCCTATCGTCAGGGTTGCCGAACACTAATACGTTGAGAGAGAGAGAGAGAGAGAGAGAGAGAGAGAGAGAGAGAGAGAGAGAGAGAAATGTGGAGTTGAGACTGGAAAATGTTTGATGGGAATAAACCAATTTTGCATAAGAAGACAGGAACTAAAAAAGGAACTGAAATTCGATTACACGTCACAGTGTAGAAATATTCGATATAATGCTCAAATCGCCATCCCCTAACATCGAAATTTCATTCCAAATGTATCAGTCACGCATGTTTTCCATATCCGAAAACGCTTGACCATAAGAAATACTATACAACGTGAAATATTTAATCCGTATTGAATGGTGTAACAATTTATAAACGTACAACGACTAAGTGCCGAGCTTTCACACTCCGAACAGGAGGCTTTCTCAAGGCCAGTGAACACAAGAATATTTTCGAGAACAACGATAATTTGAAATATTGGAGCGCGTATCTACTACATGTCTAGGTGATATTGCGTCACGCGGAAGGTGGTGTCTCGCGACCTACCTTTTAGACATTCTCTCTCCTTTCCCCCTTAATGTCCTATTTCAATAGAATCTTCCACGCAGGCGAGAGTTCAAGGGAAGGGCTCTCGTTGCTGCAAGGGTTGGGGTGCATGAATATTTCGACGCTTTCTCTAGTCAGAGTTCCTCTGTAGTCAGTGTACCGAGCGATCCTCTTCATGTTTTCCCACTTCGGTACTGCGTCATATTGGGCTACTTCTTTGCAAAGCGCTGTTTGTGTATTTCCTGCTTTAATGTCCCTTATGTGTTCTTTTCCCCTAATTGTAAGGGATCTTTTGGTCATTCGGATGTATGATCGAGACAAAGCCATTTGGATATTCTAATGGTATCTCATACATCCCAGCTCCAGAATTCACGTCAGGGTCCTTATGTGTATTTGTTGTTGCTGTGGCGATGGACATTGGTGATTTAATTCCAATGCGTAATCCATGGCGCTTCATAAGGTTCTTAAACACAAACGAAAATTTCGGGATGTATGAAATGGATC
Organism: Macrothele yani; assembly: GCA_039090855.1. Lineage (NCBI taxonomy): Eukaryota > Metazoa > Arthropoda > Arachnida > Araneae > Macrothelidae > Macrothele > Macrothele yani. The sequence goes on along the minus strand of CM077002.1, from coordinate 174,988,957 downwards.
CAGCAAGTTGTCGACTCCTGCGCATGGTGTCTTGTGGCTCCTGGTTATCATCTTGTGGGATATGGATTGCAGAGTTCGTTCCGAGAATCCAGCAGTAACCCCTTTGTTGATGATATTTGTTATTTCTCTGTCCCTCGTTTCTTTGGTGGAGCAAATCGTGATTGCTCTATTGAAGTGGGTACGGAATGCCGCCATTTCATATGAGCTAGGGGATACGGACTTAGGAGGGATGAAATTCGTCACTGTTGTTGGTTTGTAATATACGGTTGAGCATAAGCGGTCATCTTGGGATCTGCTTAACTCAGCGTCAAGAAACGGAAGCTTCCAGTCTTTTTCTTTTTCTGAAGTGAATTTAATCGAGGGGTGGATGGTGTTGATTCGCTGTCGGAATTCCTCGAGGTCTCTGTCGTCATGCTGCCAAATTATGTCGTCATGCACCTAGTCGTATGTTTATAAATTGTTACACCATTCAATACGGATTAAATATTTCACGTTGTATAATACTCAGGTGTAATTCCATTATCATAAGAAATACTTTTGTTCTATTTTTCATTGGAGAATCGGAAAACGAAGCCACAAGCTCGTGCTGCCAGGTTGAATATAACAGTAATGTTATATAGTGTTCCATTGTGAACTCATTTTATTTACCGTAAAATAACATTCATCGTGGTCTCTGCCATGAACTAATCAACCTACGTGAGTAAAATTCAGTATTGTTGGTTCTACCTTTCTGTCCATCACAAATTCCTTTCCTCTTACCAGAAAGTACGCACAAATCAGATCCAAGCAAACCAACTAAATAAAAAGGAAGGAAACTTGTATTTTGAATACTATGTAGGCCTCAAGTTTTCCGTCAAGCGGCTGATGCCTGGCGCCATATTCAGATACTTTTGTGTCTGTGAATGCTAGAGCGTAAAAGCCCTTTCTCAGTGGCTAAAATTGGACCAGCATTCGTCTGCTCCGGAGCCAAATACTTTCCCAATTAAGCTACACCGACGAAGTTTGTTTCTGGAACTTTGCCGTCTGGACATGTGCGTCACCTCTGAGGTAGGTACGTCACAAACCATCTTACATGAGCTGAATTTTATACATCCACAGTTATTTTAATAAATGTTTTGTGACTCTTCGATGTTTTAGTATTTCGTCGTATGCTTCATTCTGTACGCAAGCTTTAGCGTTGGACTACGTAAATTTTCTGTGATGCTGTCGCAAATAAATAATATGCTATTTTGTGCAATTTGAAATATGTTTCTTTTCATTTCAGGTAAAATGTGATGTTGTTAGGCTCAGAGTCCTTTGTAGAAGGTGCGAATCATGCGGACTCATTTCACAAGTAGCTTTCTTCTGAGATATGCGCGTTAGATACCACAAAACATGTCAACAGGAACGCAAAAAAAACTCTTGCCGTTACATGATTATTGCGTATCATCGCACTGTGTGCGTTCCTGTACAGAGTTCAAGCAAGATGGATGTGTGACATTAAAATCATAAATGCGTACAAGATGTCTATATCTTCTGAGATCCTTGGAAGGAAATAATTTAGAGATTTATCTTCATATTATTATAAAGTTAAAGATTTTAGTTAAGAATTTATCTTCATATTTTTTTATAAATTCTTCTTCCTATTTTATTTTGCCGCCTCCCACAAAAGTGTTATTTGTTTTAGCGTCTAACCCTCGTTTTACATTTAAAACAAAATCAAATTTCACGTTGAAATTTTACAAGTTGTTTTATAGCTGAACAAAGATAAGCGAATTTACATATTTTTTCTTTAATGTATGGTTGTCTTTGCTTTAAAACAGAAGTTTGTTAACTACATGATGCGCTGCGAATTTTTTTCGCTTTTCCTAGAAAGGGTAAAGATTACAAAAATATTAGCAAAAACGTTTCTGTTGTGTTGTACATGAAAATGAAAGAAAACTTGACTTGCCAACTTTGTAAAAAAAAAAATTATTTGAAGACAGTGTATTTGATGAAATATATTTTTTGGACGCTGGTCGATATTACATATCTTTTTTTTTACTTGCAACTCAGGAAGCAACTGAGTAAATAGTTGTTTGTACAGTACTTCAAATTTTATTAGATGAATGAAAATGATTTTTGTACATTGTAATTTATATTTCCTGTGGATAAATAAAATGTTTTTAATACGAAAATGTTTTTTATTCAACGTACATGTTAGTCAAGACACGCAAAAAATGCGTAGAGAAAGGAGATCATGATTCTGATCTATTGGTCCGAACACATGCAAAAAGGGAACGGAGATCATGATTCTGATCTATTGGTCAAAACACACGCGAAAAGAGAAAGGAGATCTTGATTCTGATCTATTGGTCAGAACACACGCAAAAGGAGAAAGATCATGATTCTGATCTATTGGTCAGAACACACGCACAAGGAGAAAGATCATGATTCTGATCTATTGGTCGGAGCACACGCAAAAAGAGAATGGAGTTGATTCTGATCTTTTGGTCAGAACACTTGCAAAAAGAGAAAGGAGATCATGATTCTGATCTATTGGTCCGAACACATGCAAAAAGGGAACGGAGGTCATGATTCTGATCTATTGGTCAAAACACACGCGAAAAGAGAAAGGAGATCTTGATTCTGATCTATTGGTCAGAACACACGCAAAAGGAGAAAGATTCTGATCTATTGGTCAGAACACACGCAAAAAGAGAAAGATCATAATTCTGATCTATTGGCCAAAATACATGCAAAAGGAGAAAGATCATGATTCTGATCTATTGGTCGGAACACATGCAAAAAGAGAATGGAGTTGATTCTGATCTTTTGATCAGAGCACATGCAAAAAGAGAAAGGAGATCATGATTCTGATCTATTGGTCCGAACACATGCAAAAAGGGAACGGAGATCATGATTCCGATTTATTGGTCAAAACACACGAGAAAGGAGATCTTGATTCTGATCTATTGGTCAGAACACACGTAAAAGGAGAAAGATCATGATTCTGATCTTATTGGTCAGAACACACGCAAAATGAGAAAGATCATTATTCTGATCTATTGGTCAGAACACACGCACAAGGAGAAAGATCATGATTCTGATCTATTGGTCCGAACACATGCAAAAAGGGAACGGAGATCATGATTCTGATCTGTTGGTCCGAACACATGCAAAAAGGGAACGGAGATCATGATTCTGATCTATTGGTCAAAACACACGCGAAAAGAGAAAGGAGATCTTGATTCTGATCTATTGGTCAGAACACACGCAAAGGAGAAAGATTCTGATCTATTGATCAGAACACACGCACAAGGAGAAAGATCATGATTCTGATCTTTTGGTAGGAGCACATGCAAAAAGAGAATGGAGTCGATTCTGATCTTTTGGTCAGAACACATGCAAAAAGAGAAAGGAGATCATGATTCTGATCTATTGGTCGGAATACACGCAAAAAGAGAAAGATCATAATTCTGATCTATTGGCCAAAATACATGCAAAAGGAGAAAGATCATGATTCTGATCTATTGGTCGGAGCACATGCAAAAAGAGAATGGAGTTGATTCTGATCTTTTAATCAGAACACATGCAAAAAGAGAAAGGAGATCATGATTCTGATCTATTGGTCCGAACACATGCAAAAAGGGAACGGAGATCATGATTCCGATCTATTGGTCAAAACACACGAGAAAGGAGATCTTGATTCTGGTCTATTGGTCAGAACACACGTAAAAGGAGAAAGATCATGATTCTGATCTTATTGGTCAGAACACACGCAAAATGAGAAAGATCATTATTCTGATCTATTGGTCAGAACACACGCACAAGGAGAAAGATCATGATTTTGATCTATTGGTCCGAACACATGCAAAAAGGGAACGGAGATCATGATTCTGATCTGTTGGTCCGAACACACGCAAAAGGAAAAAGATTCTGATCTATTGGTCAGAACACACGCACAAGGAGAAAGATTCTGATCTATTGGTCAGAACACACGCACAAGGAGAAAGATCATGATTCTGAGCTATTGGTCGGAGCACATGCAAAAAGAGAATGGAGTTGATTCTGATCTTTTGGTCAGAACACATGCAAAAAGAGAAAGGAGATCATGATTCTGATCTATTGGTCAGAATACACGCAAAAAGAGAAAGATCATAATTCTGATCTATTGGCCAAAATACATGCAAAAAGGGAAAGGAAATCATGATTCTGATCTCTTGATCTGAAAGCAATTAGCACAGCAAATTCATGAAAAGAGCTAGTTGTTGAGCAAATGGACACAACAGGACTCCTGCTGCGCATTTTCCGATTATTTGGATCCCTGCTTTGGGAAGATTCGCCGAAGCTTTGACATTATGGACGATGTTTGGAGTTCTCTGAAGACAAAGTATTAGTACGTCGCTCGTAGCGCACTATCCCGAATTAAATTCAAGAAGCCACACACAGGATAGGACTGAAGCGATCGGGTTCGACGTTTGAATCAGAGAGCAGTTAAAAAGACAGTGAGAACGCTAATATTCTTTTAGAGAATATTAACACCTACACTTAAAAAAAAGAAGTGATATGAATTCACGGAAAATTTCTGAAAATAATGTGCAGAAAATTTGCCGGTAGGTGTCCGTGTTTTTCAGAAATTTCCGTTTTTAGAAGTGCCTGTTTATTTTAACTTTTGTATTTTCACAGATTTTAAATCGGCAGAAATTCCGTTTATTTCAGAAAAGTCCGTTTCAGGTTTTTCCCTATTTAAACTGAAATTTCGCAAAAGTCAAAACCTGCACTTTCACAAGGTAATCCTTTCGCAGTAGCAAGGATGGAACCTCCGTCGTTTGGGTTTGTTCAGTTTAGTACAACAGATAACGCACGTCTTTAACCACTCAGCCAGAAACACTCAGAGATTTACCTCACGTTCTTCGTACAAAATTTTTGCACTATGATGAAAAAAAAATTTTTTTTTAATATTAATGCGAGTGATTTAGTTCTTTTTATATTATGTTGGAGCTTATAATTTTTCTGAATAGGCTTTTAGTAATTTTTTGTATAGGACTTTTCACAAATTAAGCGTTTTTCATCGATTTTTCGAAGCAACAAAATGCTTTGCAACTTGATCTTTTTAAACTGACAATGTCTTTCACTTGCCTTTAAAAAAAAAAAAAAAAGTGGATGTATTTTTTAGTATTATTTCGCAAAACTCCTAAATATAAAATTTACACTTAATAGCTCTAACAGTTTTTGTTTTAAGGTGTCCAAATACTAATACATAGACATCGTATAATCATCTGTACAATAAATGTTCAGTTTCTTATAGTAACACAATATATAATAAATAGCTGGTACACAAAATGGGAGAGAGGAGAAGAAATATTCTGTGCCACAATAAACAAACTTCATGCGATATGATATCCGATCTCGCTACAGAACTTCAAAATCAAATACTTCGACGACGCCCCGGTGGCGCAGTGGTCCAAGGCGCTGGTCTCTGATCATTCGTCCGTAAGGGGTCCGGGTTCGAATCCCGTTCAGGCATGGATGTTGTGTTTGTCTTACGGCACTGGCTCTCTCCCTTCCCTGGAACCAGTGTCCCTAAATTAGGGACGGGCGACTGCTTATAGCCCATTGAGTTGCTCACGGTGGTCGTTAAACCTCCAACCAAAAATAAAAAAAAACAAAAAAAAAAAAACAAATACTTCGACAGATTATTGAAATTTACGGGTTAATCAAACTTCCAAGAGTATTCCCGTGAATTTCTCCTATTACCGGAAATTTTTCATCACATGAATACGGAAGAAAGTGAGAACGGAGTTTTTTCGTTAATGTAAGAAAGGAATTGCGGAAAGGTTTCTGGAAATTCAGAATTTTCCGTTAAGACATCTTAAAAACGGTAATTTACCGTCAATATGATAAAGTAATGCGGAAAGGTTTCTGGAAATTCAGAATTTTCTCGTGGTACGATAAATCAGGTTTGTTTCCGACATTTCTCGGGAAAGGTTGTATCAGAAATATGTTTCTTAATTTCACGGAAGGAATGGTTGAAAGTGGCTCGTGAATTTCAGAGAAAATTTTACAGTGTAAATAAATGAAACATTTGCATACAACTTCAAAATTAATAGACACAGAATTTTGTTGTACAATAGGACTAATAAAGAGTATGTAAATTAGTATTTCTGCCGCCGATAGCTTCTGAGTTCGGTTGGGCAACAGTTTTTCCTTTCCAATGCGTGCTTTCTATGTCGCTGTAATAGGCTTTTAACCGAATACACCGCAGTTGTTTTCGTTAAGAAACAGCCACTTACCTTTTAAATTTGTTAGCGTATATCCATTTCTTGCGCTTAATGTTTTAACACAGACACTTTATTCTGTACACACTTATCCCACTTAAATTCTTGTGCAAATTAATTGAAATTAGCACACCGAAATGGGGAAAAAAACTTATTTCAGTTCGTACAAAACGTTCCATGTTAACTTGTCTCATTAACGCATGATATGGCCACTTATTTCTCTCAGTAGCATCTGAACACCTCCTGGCATGGAGTCTAATAAATTTGAACAGTTAGTGCTAGTTTTTTAGGTCCCTGTACCACACCTGAATCAGGGCTTGGATAAGCTTATTCATGGTAGCACAGTATATTTTATGAAGACGACTCTTGCAAATTCACCCAAGATTCTCGATTGGATTTATATCCGGTGAGTTCCCAGAACAGACAAGTACGTTTGTATGCTGCTGGTGCTTGAAGTTCACCATTTTTGTCATGTAGCAAGGCCCTCTGAAAGATGCCGGATTCACCAGGAAACCTTTTCGCCATCTCTGGAACAACTCTCTTTTGAAGAACTTCGACGTACTGTGATGAGCGCATCATACCGTCGACCGGATGCAAACTGCCGACGCAGAAGTAGCTGAAACATCTCCAAAACATCTTCTTTTGCGGTGTTTCACAGTCTGGTTGGCCGCCCCGGTGGCGCAGTGGTCTAAGGCGCTGGCCTCTGATCATTCGTCCGTAAGGGGTCCGGGTTCGAATCCCGGTGAGGCATGGATGTTGTGTTTGTCTTACGGCACTGGCTCTCTCCCTTCTCTGGAACCAGTGACCCTAAATTAGGGACGGGCGACTGCTTATAGCCCATTGAGTTGCTCACGGTGGTCGTTAAACCTCCAATAAAAAAAACAAAAAAACAGTCTGGTTGATGTGGTGACATTCGAACGTGCTGATTCAGCTGGCCTTGGACAGAGAAATGAGTTTCATCGCTGAACACTTTTCTCAATGATCTTTGGCCCACTAGTATATTTTCTCTTTCATCAGTTTTGTCAGGAAATGTTTTTTGACAGGTCGTCGGGCCTTACGATCATGTGCCAGAAGTAGTCTGCTTACAATTGAAGAGGTGACCTATTTTTTTTTTTTTTTTTCAAATCTCTGTTCAGAATATCAGTTTTCTTCCGTGGGTCTTTTCTTACTTTCCCGAATCAAGTTGGAGTCGACTCTAACCTTATGCCGCTCAGGAGGATGAACTTTGGTGTCGGCATAAGGTCTCCGACATCTTTATATACGATGCTTAAAAGAAATATTGACAAACCTCCTCTTCTCAATGAGGCAGGTGTTTATGCCGTCCCACTACAATATCCGGACGGCTCCAGGCGTTACTAGTACATCGGAATGACCAAACGTTCATTTGGAATTAGAATCAACGAAAATAAAAGGGATAGAAAAGACTGGAAAATAATCACTGCCCTATCAAGAGAAGTCAAGTTCAAGTCCGCCGATCCTATGTGGAGTGATGTAAAGAAATTAGCTTCATCATAGTCCACATCCAAATCTACTGCCATTCGCGAAACCTTGGAAATCTTGACCAGCAGCGAGGCTTGAAATGATAGCGTCTCTCTGGAGTTGCCACGTATTTGGAATCAATTCTTCAAATAATGCTGCGTTTTCCACCACGGTACCCAACCAACGTTACCTCGTTTCTTCGAATGATTACATTTGTGCATATTCATTTATCGCCTAGTCAGGTCCGCGTTCAAATTGTTGAAATTATCTACTATCCAGTTTGTTGGCAGCGGGTGGCCTAGTGGTCAACGTTTGTGATTGTCACGGAGATCACCTCAGGTTCGATCCTAGGTAGGTGCGAACGCTCGAACCACTAAATACTCGCCGGGCGTCGGATGGGCACGTTAAGCCGTCGGACCCCGGGCACTGGCGCTCTGGTAATAAATAAGGGCGTCTTCCTCTCTCTTTCTACCTCGCTTCCGTGTCACTTTCCTATCTATTCAGTTGCAGTTAGCTGTCTACCTTCCCTGAAAAAGCCATCTGGTTGATGTGCGAAAGCTTGGAAAATTTTATTTCTTTTCTACGCCAAGAAATTCGGATCATTAGTATAGTTATACTACTTTGAGTATAATTGGTGTACAGTTCCTACTTATTAATTAAACTTAAACTATTCCCATCAATATGCAATTTTGTCGATATGGCTTTATCCAGCTACGTATTTTGTATATCCAGCTACATTTTTGCGCAATATACAACTGCCAGTAACAGAAAAAATTTTGTTTAGCCTATTAGGGATTAACTTTGCACAAACCATGTGCGTTCTTCTTTCAGTACCTTTTTTAGCACGTCTTTTGTAAAAAAAGATCATGCTTCTGTTATCGGGTTGTCTGTCCGTCCGTCCGTCAGTACCCATGATATCTCTTTCAACTATTAGTCCGATTTGAAAAATTCCTTTTGCATTCGGAAGCTTGAAATATGCGAATGATCCTTTATTTCGTTTTTTTTTTTTTTTTGTACGATGTACAATTTCGCCGATAGATGGCGTAAATGCAGATGATGTCGAATTCAAAAATGTTTTATTCCACATATTTGCTTCTAAACATCCGATTGAAAATTTTTTTGTATCTTTCGATTCCATTTATGTGGAAGAGTATTTTAGATATAGTTACTTTTTCAAATCACTCACAGATTTTCCGTTAGGGGGCGTAAAAGTAAATTACATTTTCCCTGATAACTCTTCTTCTAAAACTCCGACTTGAAAAATCTTTTCTTCAGCGGATACATCTCCTGATGGATAATCTTTTGCATATAATTTGAAATTTTTGGTGGCGCAGTGGTCTAAGGCGTTGGCTTCTGATCATTCGTCCGTAAGGGGTCCGGGTTCGAATCCCGGTGAGGCATGGATGTTGTGTTTGTCTTACGGCACTGGCTCTCTCCCTTCCCTGGAACCAGTGACCCTAAATTAGGGACGGGCGACTGCTTATAGCCCATTGAGTTGCTCACGGTGGTCGTCAAACCTCCAATAAAAAAAAAAAAAAAAAAAAAAAATTGGTAAAGAATACTTTGGCCACCAGGGGGCATATGTGTTAATTTTTGCTTCTGATGCATTTGCCATAAAATCGGAGCTTCTAAAATATCGATTGAAAAATTCATCCGTGGACTGATGCCACTCACATCGATAAACCCTTTCGGAATATTTTCTTCTTAAACTATTGCACAGTTTCTCCGCCAGGGGCGTAGATGTACATCTTATTTTTGTCAATATCTCTACTTCTAGGAGTCTGATTTGAAAAAATCCTTCTTTCTTGGATAGTGTTTTCCGTGTGACATGTTTTTCATAAAATTTCAAAATTTTCAAGTAATTCATAGACTTTCCGCTAGGGGGCGTAGCGGTAAATTGTGTTTCGCCCTATATCTCTGCTTCTAAATCTCCGATTTGAAAAATTCTTTCTGCACCGGATACAGCTCCTGATGGGAAATCGTTTGCACACAATTTCTAATTTTTGTAAAAAATAGTTTGGTCACCAGCGGGCGTAAATCTTAATTTCCGCTTCTGTTGTATTTGCAGCAAAATATGAGCTTCTAAATTCTCGACTGAAAAAAACGTAGTTTGTTGACCAATAGTACCATGTCGACAAACCTTTTAGAAACATTTTCTTCTTAAAATAGTGCATGGTTTCTACGCCAGGGGGCGTAGATGTATATCTTATTTTTGTCAATATATCTACTTCTAGGAGTCCGATTTGAAAAATTCCTTCTTTGTTGGATAGTGTTTCCAGTGTGACATGTGGTTTATATAATTTCAAAATTTTCAAGTAATTCATAGACTTTCCGCTAGGGGCGTAAATGTAAATTGCGTTCCCCCTATAAATCTGCTTCTAAATCTCCGATTTGAAAAATTCTTTCTGCACCGCATACAGCTCCTGATTGGAAATCCTTGGCACATAGTTCTAATTTTTGTAAGAAATGGTTTGGCCACCAGGTGGCGTAAGTCTTAATTTCCGCTTCTGTTGTATTTGCAGCAAAATATGAGCTTCTAAAATCTCGATTGAAAAAAAAAGTCGTTTGTTGACCGATACTACTCATGTCGAAAAACCTTTTAGGAAAATTTTCTTCTTGAAAAAATGCATGGTTTCTACGCCAGGGGGCGTAGATGTATATCTTATTTTTGTCAATATCTCTACTTCTAAGAGTACGATTTGAAAAATTCCTTCTTTGTTGGATAGTGTTTCCGATGCAAAATGATTTTCCTATAAATTCAAAATTTTCAAGTAAATTATAGACTTTCCGCCAGGGGACACAAAGGTAAATTGAGTTTTCTGCGTTATTTCTGCTTCTGAAGCTCTGATTTGAAAAATTCTTCCTGTATCGCATACAAGACCTGATGGAAAATATTTTTCACATAATTTCTAATGTTTGGAAAAGAATGGTTTAGCCACCAGGGGTCATAAGTGTTAATTTCTACTTCTGAAGTATTTGTTGCAAAAACTGGGCTCTTGAAAACTCGACTAATCTTTTTTCATCGACCGATACCGCTTATACGGATAAACCCTTTGAGAATACTTTCTTCCTAAAATAATGCGGGGTTTTCCCACCAGGGAACGCAAAGTCACATCTTATTTTTGTAGATATCTCTGTTTCTAAGAGTTCCTAAGCTCACGATTCCGTTTACAGCAATATCTGAGGGATTAAAAACCCGATTGAAAATCATCTTTCTTTCGTCAGATCTATTGTTTTCCATACCGGTTCCGTTGACTTTGAATAGCTTTGATAAATTTAATTTGCGTCAGAACGGATTCAAAAGACGTGCTTATTACACCCGAATATTCGGTGTCATCTTTCTTGTTGATTCTTGTCGCAAGAATTGTAGGATACTGAGAAGCATCATGCCTTCACTTTTGGCAAGGAAGTGAACAAAAAGACAAATTGCATGACTTCATGGTTATCACTGAGGAGCCCGATATGCACTTTTAATATGAAGTAGATGCAAGGCGATTCGTTTTGTGTAAAAAATTCGTTTTGTGCTGAAAGGGGATTCCATTCTCACTGGGTCGAACTCTCCAGGTCTGGCACCGCGAGTTCTCGGGTATATTTTTCACGTGTCTGGAACACGAAGAATATGTGCGTGGTATAAAGTCATGGCTACGCTGTTTAAGAGCGTCGCATGCTGAAAACGCCGACGTTTCGACAAACGACTGGTTTCATCTTTCGAATCAAATATTTAAATGCAGCAAATTTTAAAACAACGATTTAGTACGTTAGCTTTCTGGAAAAATTGCATTAGTTGAATTTTTTTCTTTTTTGAAGGTTTAACGACCACCGTGAGCAACTCAATGGGCTATAAGCAGTCGCCCGTCCCTAATTTAGGGTCACTGGTTCCAGGGAAGGGAAAGAGCCAGTGCCGTAAGACAAACACGACATCCATGCCTCACCGGGATTCGAACCCAGACCCCTTTCGGACGAATGATCAAACGCCATTGCTTAGACCACTGCGCCACCGGGGCGGCAGTAGTTGAATACAAATATTTGAACATCTACTCCATATAAAGACATATTCTGGTATTCCAAACTGCAGAGTATTAATATCTTAGAACTTTTTTCATTTCTCAGAAGCAACACATTTTTATATTTTTGCCGAACTAAAATGACTTCATGGATGCACCACTTGTTTTTCGCCGAGCTTAAACTAAAAAGGTTTCTTATGTATGTGGTTTCTTATCAGGTCCTGAACGGATAAACTTCAGCAGTTTTTGCGCTGTTTATATCGAAATGCGTTGCCATAAAGCAATCCGTTATAAAAAAATTTGAGGGGACTTTGAGCATTAGTGTTCTTGGAATTCAGGGCATAAGTGCTACTCTGTATTTCAGCAGATAACTTTACTTTGAGTGTATGCCATCTTTTTTGTCGAACTCTAGTGTACAGATGTTTCAAAGAATTTGTGTGCAAGAAGCTATTCATCTTTGCCTAGGTAGAGAGAAATTGAGTCCGTTCCAAGCTTTCAAATCGGTCAGGCTCTTTCTTCTTGCTCGTTTACCTTTCGAAGATTTATGTTCAATTCCTTGAGCAGCTTAGAAACGCCAGAAGAAATATGATCACCCGATAACTTCAGGACAGGGCAACGCTGTCCCGACACTTATAATAATGACGTCGCCATCTGCCAAATTTGTACTTATCTTGTCATAGTAGAGTCAAAATCAACCGTAGCACGTCTTTATCATTAAAAAGTACCGAAAATTTTCATGACTTTTATTATTTATATAAAATCATGAGTATCCCGATTTTCTTGATAGTTTTTCATGGACGGTAGACATTTGTACTTGTTACGGTATCAGAAAAAATTACCGGAATTTTTTTCTAAAAATTAGCATGCATACTATGTATTTGTGCGTATCCCCCCCCTTTATGATGCGCAGATATTTTATATTACTGTTTTTTCGTGTGCAATCCACATGGATACTGTAATAGATTTTTCAAAACTCTTTACGTAAGACTTGAAAATACTTTGAATTTTTTTTTTCTACGTTCACTACATAATTTTGTACCGTGTGCTGTACTGTTCATGGGTATCATACTTTTTCCGCAAAAATTCAAGACCCATAAAGACACAAGAAAGAAAAAAAGATACCCTGGGAATGGGTTTTTTTACTGGTTTCTTTTATGCACGCCTTTTTTCGAAAGTCGATCTTTGCTCATTGAGTCAGGCAATTTCATTCATTTTCTTAGTGTGCCACTACAATTTTATTTCAGTTTGATACCAGGTTGACAAAACTTAATTTAAGAGTTATCACTCTCTTCCACAGACACTGTAGAGTTTTGTTCATTTTTGACAGCTTTTCACACTTTTTTTCCATTTTAATGGAAAAACCATTCGCTGCCTTCGCATTTGGGAAATCTTATTTATAATTTGATAATTTCAGTTTGATAACTCTGATTCCTTCCTGTGTTTGGGATGGGTGAATGATGTTCATTTAATGATCGCCTTCGCGGTTGCTTCTGCTCATTTGTTTCTCTTTATTGTTTTGTTTCTCTCCTGCGCAGTTTGTCGCAGGGGTGTCTTTGGGCATAATTTTTGCTCTTAAAGCAGAAAGAAATCAACGTAAGACTGCTTTAAGTGTGGCAAAAGCTAAAAAAAACTAATGAAATGCATGTATAACAAGGTAACTCTCTTGAAGTGTCTAACAAGGTAACCCTCTTGAACTGTCTAACAAGGAAACCCTCTTGCACTGAGTACCTGGACTCGAGTTCAAGGAAATCATAGGTGCTTTCTCAGTTTTAAGATTTTTGGATTTTCCTCTTCACTACGAAATGTCGCTCCGAGTCAGGGATGGCCATATTATAGATGCACGTAAGGGTCATCAAACATCAAATTGAAACAAACACGTATCGTGTACGGTGTGCAGTATTACGAATTAACTGTCGTCTCGGCATTTAAACGGAATCATAAATAAAATGCAACGAGAAGTCATTTACATTACTGGAGTGTGAGAAATTTGTAAAAGTTATAGAACTTATATATGCTACATTTAATTAGATCATAGAAACATTTAATTAGTGCTTTTCAGGATGGACTGCAGTTATTTTTTGTTAGCATCATGACACTCCTACTTTAAAGTAATTTAGTTAATTTCTTTTCTAATTAATTCGAGTGATTTTCCTAAATTTGAAAGTTCCTACACTGGTAGCCTTGAAACATCCAGTTGAATTTTTTTTTGATTGGAGGTTAACGACCACCGTGAGCAACTCAGTGTGTTATAAGCAGTCGCTCGCCCCTAATATAGGGCCACTGGCTCCAGAGAAGGGAGAGACCAGCGCCGTAAGACAAACATAACACCCATGCCTCATTGGGATTCGAACCCGGACCCATCTCGGACGAATTATCAGAAGTCATCGCTTAAACCACTGCGCCATCGAGGCGGGGAAATTATTTTTTAATTTAATTTTTTCAACTTACTTTTGCATGGAAAGCAGCGATAAAGGCATGACTCAGAATCCCCAGTTAAAATCGTTTCTAAATCGATAATTGTTTTTATTTCCATGATGAAAGTCTTCAGAATGTAGAATGTAGTCAGAATAATTGTGTACTACATACTATTGGTTGAGCAACAATTTTATTCAGTCAGTTATTACATAATTAAAAATCCGAATTGCTGTTTTGTCTTTGATTCTTGAGGAAGCGACAACACCCATTTCCTGAAGGCGATGAGAGCCATTGAAAGGCAAACAAGTATGGCTCCAATAACGCTCAGGTCATCTGGAATTTCACCGAAGAGTGTGACTTGCCAAAAGAATGAAAAGATTATGTCTGTGGCTGACCTCATGGTGGACACCGCGCCAGCTTGTTCACACTGGGATGCGGCAGTGACCAGCATTTGACCCAGGAAACCGAAAATTCCGATGCTCAGTATGAGCCACTGTTGAACCCCGCAGATGGGCACTTCGAATGTTCCAAAAACTGAAGTTAGAGCACTGGTCTCCAAGATAGCGATCCATCCAAAGTTGAACAAAATAACCCCTTCGTTTACATCTTTTAATTTCCTGAGCAAGATGTACACTGAGGCTCCAAACAAGAGGGATCCAACAGCTGAAGAAGTACCGGTTATTCGGTCCATCGTGAAGGATTCCACGGAACTTTCCCCAATGAATTTCGTGGGAAATTTCGTAATGAGAGACAAACCAAGGATTGTGAAACACATGGCAACTGTCTGGCAAAAACCAAATGGCTCTTTTAAGAACACCTTAGCCATGATACTCACAAACACTGGGACGCTGAAGATGATTGCAGATGCTTCGCCAATTGGTAGGTATCTGAAACAAAAGGAAATGGGAAAACCTTTTCTGTAACACTCACGCAAGAAAGTAAAAAGTCGTCTATTCTTTGCCTTAGAAGGATCTCAGAAAGTTTGCTTCACAAGTTAAAGTCAAAGAAAAGATATAGTGGAAACTAAATGTCGTAGAAGCGATTTTTTGTACCATAAATTTATCGAGCAATCAATCATGAGCTAATTGCAAGGGAAGTTTCTTCAAATAGCTGTTAAATTTGGTAATTCTTTCAGAATGACTTAAAAAAAACAACAACTTTATTACTGCTTTGCCCATGTTCCTGTGGAATGGATATTCTCGTTTCAACAATACGTATTCATCAGTTTTTCTAAGGGTACAATATTTCTTTGTAAACAAAAAGTTGGAATTTTTTTTTATTGAATTCTTCGTACCTGGCAGCAGTCAGGCTGGAGGGCACCACAACCAAAGAACCGAGATTTTTCCAGCGGAAACAGCTCCATGCTATCACAGATTACCTTTGTCTGTAGGGGACAATGCAGTCCTCTTAACAGCATTAACCGGTAAATGCCACACCCAAATGCATCCATCCCAGAACAAGCGTGAGCATCGCGATTCATCACTACACACCTTCCAGTCTTCTCTTGACCAAGAACGGCGAGTGTGACCGGTCCTGGACGTCCAATACCGTTTGGTTCAATGTACCATTAGTCCAATGCCGATTCTGGTACGATTGGTCCAATGCCGCTTTCTCCAATGGCATCATCCTACCAACGGCCTTTTTTTAAAGAAAGGAATAATAAATTAAGTTATTCTCCGTTTTATATCCTTTTGAAAAACGATTTCCATATATTTGGTATTTGTAAACATTTTATAAACCTAGTAAAAGGCACCCAACGGAACATTTCTCAGCTCCCTACACGGCACCTGCGCCCTGGGCCTTTTTAGAGGGTTTTAGTTGCCATTTAGATATTTGGAATTTGAAAGCATTTTATAAAACCTTTAAAAAAAGGCACTGAACGGATCATTTCTCACATCTTTACAAGGCACCTAGACCGTTGGCCTATGAATTAATATTTGGTAATTAAGAAAAGGAGCAATATTATTAACTTGATTTGATGTATAAACGTTGTGAGCATGACATCGGTAGAACAAAAACTGTAAAAGACCTAGGCCTACGGCTTACGAATGAATATTTAGTGTCTAAGTAAAAACGCAATATTATTAACTTCATTTGATATGAAGTTGACTGAACGGCTCGTACATCATACGGGAGCTAAGAGAGTGTAACAAGAAAAAAGCGGTTGCGAAAGAAAACAATCTGTGACCACAATATTACGCATGAAATGTAATATTATTTTACATTCTTTGGACTACTGGTACTTCCATACAACACCGAAGACACAATCAAAACGGATGAGATTTGTTTCGCACGAGTAGCACTTCTGACAGATCAGACGGAATTGGACTAATCGTACGTTGAACGAATCCGCATTGGACTAATCGTACCATTGGACGAATCGGCATTGAACCAGTCGTACCATTGGATGAATCGTACCTTTGGACTAATAGTCCATTGGACGAATTGTCCCTTTGGACGAAATGGCATTGGACCAATCGTCGTTGGACGAATTGTACCATACCCGAGTGCGACAGCCCTGCAGTCGTCGCATGGCATTGCTTGGAGTGATGTAGGGCTTGTGCGCAGTTGACCTAGCATGGAAACCGGAAGCATGCAGTGCCCGACGGACTGTTCTGGTTCAAATAGCTGTTCTAATGTCTTTCTCGCGAAGTCGCCGGCCAGGTCTGTTGGCGAAGACGTGCATGCCTTCTTCACATTTCACAGTATGTTTCATTTAGCATGATCTCAGTTCGAGTGGCATCCTACAGCGCTGCTTCGCTTTTGGGGTGTCACCTGCTTTTCATAGATGTAGAAGATCAACAATAGTGGATGCCATCTGCTTTCCATCGATATAGAAAATCATCGATAGTGGATTTGGAGAATCCCGGAAGAGCGGTAATGCTACGTACTTCCGCAGCTCATAGTCCCTTCCAATATAGTCTGACGGGTGTGCCAACGCTGCCCTTGTATACAGCACCAAGTAAACCATACTCATGAGTGCTGGTTCTGCAAACGCACGTTCATTTGTATATGTGATGATGTCCGAATACTTTTATCAACATAATGTATATTAGCATGTAGGGTAGGAAAGAACCAGTGTCAAGAAGGCCGATGCTGGATTGACCCCAAGTATCAAATACCTTATTAAAAATAACCGAGGGTGAATTTATTTCTCCCACTAACGTAGATCGAACGCAACTTTGCGGCGTGCTTTAGTACTTTTCTCCGGGTTTAAGTACCTCATTAGTATCAAAGTCAACGACAAAACTCCTGATATCTATTTAGGAGAGCTGGTTCGATTTAGAAAAAGAAAACATCTGTAATTTTGTTTTCCAAAGGTTGAGTGGTCTAAGGCGCGGTTTTCTGGATCCTTACACTGTTGCGTCTGACTTCGAATCCTGGACAAAACGTGGATGCGGTATTTGTAATTTTGATATTGTCTTTCTCTCTTCCCTGGAACCAATCTTAATAAGCGATGCGTGACTCTTTATCGTCTTAGGTGCTTGTGGGAGCTGACAAACCGCCGAAAAAAAAACTAGAACTTAAAAGCAAAAATACCTCACTAGTGTCTCACTCGGGAATTGAACTAAAGTCTTCAGCGCCAGAGTGCTGAGTGTTCCTATTCACAGCTAATCTAATTGTAATTCTAATTTTCTATCTAATTGAGAGTCATTCCTCATCCAATTTTTAATTCGTAGGGTTTTTGTCTTTACCTGTTGAATTAAAACAATTAACGAAGTCAGAAGAAATACAGAGCAATGTACTATGGTATGAATTTTTTCAGAGAGAATTATTGGCGAAGGACATTTATTGAAAAAAAGAGCTATCGTGAACGTGACTATTTCTGTGGCTTTGAAATGCTAGGAATATCTGTCAAAAGTAACAAGCTTTCGCCAGTAAAGACACCAGTACAGAGGCAGTTCAAGTAACCACTGAGGCATGAAATAATAAAATACTGACTAATAATGAAGTAGTTGTAGAGGCTGGATTTTCTTAATTGCTCCTGGCTTTTCTTACGGCGCCTGAAACGCCATTTTGGGGATAAAATTTATTTTAAACATCTTTTCAATACTAAAATATACAGGGTGTCCATAAATGAAGTATTCAACTTCAGTATTCTATTGAAAAAAGAACTACAATGAATAGCAAATTACTTTTAATGTCTAAACACTTGGTAACTGTGAAAGTTTTTTTTTTAATATCAGTAGTTCTCCACCTGTGCTCCGTTGGTTGCTTGCAGGATGTCTAACGATAGTCCAGTTCCACCCACATACGCTGCAGAATGTCAGGTGTAACAAGGAGGAAGGCTGCAATAATGCGTTCTTTGAGCTCAGTGATAGATGTAACTTTTTACTTGTACACAATGTCCTTAATAAAACCCCAAAGAAAAAAATCGCATGGAGTAATATCAGGAGAATCGGATGGCCATGCCGTCGAATCCCCACGTCCAATCCAACTCCTGGAAAATGGTGGTCTAAATGTATGCGTACATCCAAAGACCGGTGCGAAGGTGCTCCATCTTGCGGGAAAACTATGTGTTGAATATCCTGAAGTTGTGGAATTGCGAATTGTTCCAACATGTCCAGGTACGTTATGCCAGTAACGGTTGGTTCAGCGAAGAAAAAGCACCCTATCACCCTGTCTTCCATTAGGCCAGCACAGACATTAACCTTCGGTTTGTCTCTCTCGTGGGCTACGACCACATGGGGATCTTCCGGGCCCCAGACTCTGCACTTGCATTACTTATGATATAGATGACTCTGCACATTAACCTTCGGGCTGTCTCTCTCGTGTGTTACGACCACATGGGGCTCTTCCGGGCCTCAGACTCTCCACTTATGTTTATAATCACTCTGCCAGAAACGTGGAATGTCGACTCATTGCTGAAACAGATCCGTGCAAGGAGTGTGGAGTCTTCGTCAATGCGATTCAGCATGTCTACCGCAAATGCTTTTCGACGTGGTTGATCATTTGGTCCAAGTGTTTTTTCACTAACTGCACTTTTACGCATATAGGCAGACAGAGGAGCCAACTTATGAAAAATATTGGGTGGGCTCAAAGACTTGAGTTATGATTTTATAAAAAATTTCTCATAAACCCTCCATTTAAAGATATCTTGATATTTACTTTCATACCATCGATATGACTACGGATAGTATATAATATAGAAAGCTAAAAAATAACAAATTGGAGATCTAACACAAAGATTCTGAAAAGTTGGTAATAACAATCACCTAAAATATATACAGTTAATAATTAACCCTACAATACATACTTTAACCCTACAATTACTTTTCATGAAAATAAAATAAAATAAAATAAAATTACTTATTTGTATAAAAATACATATTTCTACTAATAATTAAAAAAAAAACTTATAAGAATATAAATAACAAGTAATACTTTGAAAATAAGTTTTTTGAAAATAAAATTCATGCACTGTAGGGTTGAATCGTCACAAAGGTGTTGCTTAACATAATTAATATAAATTTTTGGAAGTTTATAATTATGTAAACACTTCTTTAAACTTCTAAAATAAAATATAGCGTGGACTCACCAATCACCATTATTTAGCACTGCGTGTTGCGAACATGTTTCTCCTGGCTGCACTTCTCCCTATAAATTCATCGCAAACATTTTCTAAATCCAACTTTTCAGCTCTGTCCTTATGTACACTTAAAACAGCAATATGATTAAGTCTTTTCTGGGACATTGTGGAACGCAAAAATGTCTTTTGTCTTTTCAAAGTGAAAAAAGGTCTTTCGGATGTGGCTGTGGAAACTGGCATTGTCAGAGTTAGACGTATAAATTTCATTAATTCAAGCACAATGTTACGAATAACATTTGATTTCAGAAATTTTAGTACATCAACAAAAGTTCTTAATTCTATACACAACATTGCAACACTGTCACACACCATATTCCTCTGCGACCGCAAGATATCATAGTCGTAAATGTCATCCTTCAAAATACACCTGACATCGTCTACTTTTCCGATAACCAAATTTTCCACTGAGTCTAGAATTTCATTCTCCTATAAACGTTCTTTAAGGGATACTTTCTCCCAATCTATAAATTCGTAGAATTTGCATTCAAAATACTTTTTCACAGTAAATACATGCCATGTGTGTTTACGATCTTCTGGGCGGGAGACAGCTTCCTTTGCTTGGGGACCCTTAGTTCTGACACTTCAACCTCACACGCTCTTCATGTAGATTTCTCCCAGAACATTTCAAAATAATCACGAATGGCTTGGAATGTCTGTACCAAATCCTGAATGAGACAATTTGTTTTATTAAAGTCATTGTTTACACTTTGTAGTTTTATATTTGGGCATCCAGGGGGTTTAAAATATGTGACAGCATATTTAAATAAGCAAAATGTTCAAATGACTCTAGTAGTGATAAGTAACCGGAGACTTTAGTACACTGGTGTGTAAAAATTAAGGACGAAGAGGAGAAATTAGCATAACAGCGGAACGAGCAGGCAGCACGGAGCGAAAGACCACTCAGGAGATAGACTAGGGTCCGGTACGGTAGAGCACGCGCATATATGAAGCATGATGTAGGGGGGGGGGAGTGTCGGAAGGGTATAAAGCACACGGGCGGTGTACGCTTAGCAATTCGGTGAAAGCTATAGCACGGTGTACATCGATTTAAACGACGTCGAGTTGCTGCCACCGTGTGATATGGCCAACAAGCAATTCACTGGACGGCATCTAGGTGACTTTACCCGAGGTCGCGTTATTGAGAAGTTGAAAGAAGGTCGAATCGCTCACAGCATCGTTTCACGAGCTTGGAGAGCATTTCAAACGACATTAACAGCTGTCCGAGAGTTTAGCAGTAGTCGTCCACGAGCAACCACGGCGGCGGATGACAGGTATATTGTCCTACAGGCGAGAAGAGACAGATAGCAGATAGCGGGAGAAACCGCAAGGCACACGCAACAGACAACTGGACGTCCGTTATCGCGTTTTACCATGGCCAGGAGGCTGCACAAAGGTGGTCCATTTGCACGACGACCAGTACGGTGTGTGCCATTAACGTCTGCTCATCGGAGACGTCGGTTTCTGTGGTGCCAGGAACACAAGAACTGGACACATCAGCAATGAGGTCGAGTTCTCTTTACGGATGAGAGCCGATTTAGTCTGACGAGCGATTCTGGACGTATACACATCTGGAGAGAGCAGGGAACACGCAATCACACCTCCAACATAATCGAAAGGAACCGGTTTGGAGGTGGCGGAATTCTCGTTTGGGGTTATATCATGCTTGGTAGCCGTACTGACCTCCACATCTTCCAAGGAGGTTCAGTCACTGGTGTCCACTATTGTACCGAGGATCTCCTGCCTCACGTGCGTCTGTTTAGAGGTGCTGTGGGTCCTGAGTTCCTCTTCATGGACGACAACGCTACACCTCACCGTACAGTGGCTGTCGCAGAGCTGTTGGAGAGTGAAGATATTCAACGCATGGATTGACCCGCAAGGTCCCCGGACCTAAATCCAATCGAACACGTGTGATAACTTCTCGGAAAACGCTTGGCAGCACGTCACCAGCCGCCAGCAACGATTCCGCGGCTGCCAATAGCGCTACAAGAGGAATGGGTAGCGATGCCTCAACAGCTCCTTGACAACCTCGTCCTCAGCATGGACAGACGTTGTTAATCCTGCAACGCAGTCAGGGGTGATCATATCCCCTACTAAAGACTGGATTTTTCTCGGCAGCCGCCTGTCACATGGACGTTTCTGTCTTCTGTCCAGTTGTGCTCGAAGCTACCTTTTCAATAAAGTGCCTTTGTGTCCTTTGGATTCCTTGTTTGGACGGTTTTGCTCACTTGTCCCATATTCTTACATTTTGGGGATCTTAATGGTATGATTTGAGTCGATGTGGAAAACTTCTGCACGACGTTACATTCAAAAAACCGTCTCGTCCTTAATTTTTGCACGCCAATGTTTATAGCAGCATCACTTTTATCGTTTTCGGAAAAATCTGAAAGAAACGTAAGGACATCTTAATAGTTGCCTATTAGGGATTTTAAACTAAGGGCCCTGACAGTGAATCGTATTAGACAAAAGGGTCTTAAATTTTGGTGTCTCTTATATCATTAAACTAGTTGAACCTTTTTGAGGACTCGCTTATCATGTTGATCAATTCTTTAGTTATATTTAACACATTTCTGCAAGTTGTAATGCGCCTCACGCTATCTTGCACCAATAAACAATGCAAATACCCTGCTTTTTCATTGATTTGTAAAATCCTTGCCTGTACCCTCTTGTATTTCCCGCTTAAATTCGAAGCCTCGTCATAGCACTGTCCGCGACAACTGGATATTTAGTCCTAGTCTTAATAAAACGTCACTCACAATAATGAAGAGACTGATTGCATCTGCTGACGTTTCGTAGAGCCTGATGAAGTACTCTTGCGTCTCACGTTCTTTAGAAACGTCACGCAAATATTCTGACACTTTCTCTTTCTTTGTTACATCACTAGTTTCATCCATAAGAAGGCCAAAATAACCCGCTTCTTGGATTTTATTAGCCAACGAATGAAGCAGTTTCATTGCCATGATTTCATGGATTTCGTTTCCCGCGTCGTGTAACACTCACCTATAGGATTCTCTTTCAATATTAAATTCTGGAGAATCTTCACATCGGGGTTTCAGAAGCTGGTGAAAATTGCTTGTTTTGTTCTTATCTCCCCGAATTGCCAGTCCCTGCTTTGATAAGTACTGTATAATAATGATGAAAATAATTTATATAAAGCGATACGGGAATTCTAAAGGTCTTGCAACTTTGAAAAATTCAAAATAGATGCAATATTCACTCTATTCTGCACTGCCGCAACTTTGAAACACGATTCTTTGTGACACTAGGAGGTTTCAAGAGAACAGAATTTTCTTAAAGCATGTTTCCAATTGGAGAAGCTAGAAGAAATGAATCAAGGATCCGCTTTGGTGGGAAAACTTAATAGATTTTTATCATGAGCTTCCTTTTATATTTTACACAATACCACCTTTATGTTTTCATCGTACAAAAATCCACGGATGTTTGCCCTGTCATGAATTTTGAAAAGTTCTACCAGCACTCTTGCTTGCAATCACTTGATGTTATAGAACAAACTCCGGAGTTATTTGAAGACGAACTTGACAAATTAGTAATAGCCGGTTTTCGAACCGAAATTAAATCTATAGTATCGGAACTCCGGGCTGTGTTGTCCAGCCGGGGCCGCTTTCTTAGAAATTTAACCATGATCAATCTTGAATCTTAACATGATTGACAATCACATTAAGAAAACCACACTACACCAATGCAATATTAGCGCAAACACATATTACCTTCAACTGATCCTTTCCGTGTGAATATACGGAAATTATATACCTGGAAAATACAAATCATTACAGCCACGAACTGTCCGCACCTGCACTCACCAGAACTCAGTGTTTCCAAACGATCCTTTGTTCTCTTCAATTCCCACGTGTGAATCCCGGCATTGGGACTGGAATTTTCAACCCCCAGGCCCCACTCTATTCACTGCCCCCACCCTATTCACTGCCAGACGAGACGTTAGATTGCTTGGGGGTTATACTGGCCAGGGGAGAGATTAGAAGGGGTATTGCAAGTATTTCTCACAACGCTGCAAGAGGATTCACAAAAAGAAGCACCACGAGTGAAAATAAAAGATTTTTTTTTAGACTTCGTTTGAGAACTCAGAGAAAGAGGTTGGGTTTTGAACGAGGAGAACCAGCAATGGTTCATGCTGCTTCGAATTGCCTAAATGTCGTAAATTATATGTAAATAACTATATTTGAACTCATAAAGGATAAAATAGATATTTGAAACGTGTTTAGCCTTGTTACTTGAAACATACATTCTATACTTATGTTTTCCATAACACAAGATTAAATATTTTCATAAAGTAATTTGTCTAAAAAATTCTGGTATAGTCGTACGTAATATAATAGTAATCGTAATAAAACACGGCAAATTATTGGGTGGGCTCGGGTCCTACTGGCCCATATAAGTTGGCGCCCATGTAGGCGGAAACATTTATGCAGAATCTTGTGAACCTTTGCTCGCGGTATTTCGAGTACACGACTGGCGACGCTGACGGATTTCGGTTTCCTTAGATAAGCCTTACGCACGTCTTCCACCTTCGTCTGAAATGGAAGGTCTCCCAGTGCTTTTGCCTTTGAAGGCACTTCCTGTTGCTTTGAATTTATTTACGGCTGTCTCTTGTACTCTGTTGTAACAGATTTTGACCCTGAAAATCAAAACACACACACTGCTTTCTCCATTGGGGAAGCCATGTCTGTTGTACTCCGTGTTTGACAAGATTTTTCATAACGCGAGACACCTGGCGCCATTTGTCATCTGACTTAACAAACTTTAACACTTGCCACGTCTCTTGATGTTCAAAGTAAGTTTTTTATATCGTATTTTTTTAATAGCATACTGAAGTTGTATACTCCATTTATAGACACCCTGTATATTTAATGCCTCTCTTGATTTTTTGTTTATGCTCTTCGCTAAAGTCAGAAAATCCCGTAAAGCGTAAAATGGTTGATAAGGTGGAAACAAGTAGACATAAAGTAGAGCAGCTCTGAAAGACAATCAAACATAAGGCAAGGGAGCAGCTTTTTGAGATTCAGAAAAAGGGAGTGTGCCAAATAATTTCTATAATCACTTGCAAAGACAATGGAATTATTGCTTACACATTGAAAGAATTCAGTTTTTACGCGTATCTAGCGTTCATTTTGTCAGAACAACTTTTATCGATTGAGCTTCTAAATTTTATTTTTATTAATATATTTATTAATAAATATAAAATATATACGCGGTGATTCATAAAGAAGTATACAGTTTCCAGATGCTGTAAAACAGTAACAGTTGAAGGCACGGACCACAACTGCGAACCGTTAGATAGATGTACTCATAAAGTTTGTGTCCCGCTACTGAGGGAAGTGACGTAGCGATAGCGCGCGTGTCACGTGACTAGTCAGTCAAAATGGCAGCGTCTGTGGTGGAAAAGGCGTTTTGTGTTCTTGAATTGAGAAAAACGGAATCTGTAACTGTTGTGCAACGGCGTTTTCGATCACGATTCGGAAAAGAACCTCCAAACAGAAAATTTATCTACGATTGGCATAAAAAATTTGAAACTACGGGTTGCTTGTGCAAACTTAAAAGTCCTGGACAACCGCGTGTATTGGAAGAAGTCGTCGAAAGTGTTTGTACTGCCATTCAACGAAGCCCGGGAAAATCAACACGGAGGGTGAGTCGTGAAGTGCAGATTTCACAGCCCACTGTCTGGAGAATTTTGAGAAAGAAGCTGAAAATAATTCCATACAAAGTGCAGACGTTGCAAAATCTCATCGACCTTGACAAGACAAAGCGCTTTGAATTCTGTGCCGAAATGCAGCACCGTTTTGAAAATGACGATTTTGCCGATCACTTAGTTTTCACCGATGAAGCTACATTTCACGTTAGTGGTCAGGTAAACAGGCACAATGTTCGCTTTTGGGGAACGGAGAATCGCAGATTTACAATGAAACACGTGCGAGATTCCCCTAAGGTTAATGTGTTCTGTGCTGTGTCCAAAAAGAAAGTGTACGGCCCTTTCCTTTTTACGAGAAAACTGTCACGGGAGGCTCTTTTCTCGATATGTTAAGTCTTTGGTTAGCGCCACAGTTGCAGGACGACAGTGACAACTTTATTCTCCAATTGGATGGTGCACCACCGCACTGGTTAGGCGACGTGCGAGATTATCTCGATGAACATCTTCCTCACTGATGGATTGGACGAGCCGTGGCATACAACATGCCACTGACCCAATGGCCACCCAGAAGTCCTGACTTAACACCTTGTGACTTTTTCCTGTGGGGGTACGTAAAGGACAAGGTATTCGCCCCTCCCCTTCCTGCTGATCTAGCGGAGCTGAAACAGCGTATCCCAGCCACTATCACTGCTCTTGATTCAGATATCTTACCTCGCGTTTGAGCGGAAATGGATTACCGGCTCGATGTGTGTCGTGTGACTAAGGATGCACACATAGAACATCTGTGACTATCTATAAAAAAACTTGAAACATTCTCCTAGAATTCTGTTACAGGTAACATAAAATATCTTACATTGTTCTTGTTTTACAGGGCATTGAAACTGTATACTTCTTTATGAATCACCCTTTATATATATTTATTTTATTAATTGCACTTGTGTTTCAAAAATTACATGTTATTAATCACACAGTTAAAAATGCACAAGAAAAGCATCTGCTTGCAAGACAAAAATTTTAAGAGGTCTGCATTTATGTAGACATGATGTAATTTTTTTTAGAAAATGAATATTTACCTGTAAGCCAAAAAATTTAAGAAGAGGTTTGTGGATCCCATAATGGCACGAAAAAATAAAAACATTCTGCTGTGGCGTGGTCCGAAGATATGTTGCTTACTGTAGATTGCAAACGGCAGAGATAATAGTGTGATGCCCATGAATCTGTAAATGGAGAGCAGTCCTGGATGGATATTCTTGATGTACTTCACAATTACAGCGCACAGCGAGAAAAATAGGCTTGATAATGAACAGTAAAAAATGCCTTTGTACCACGGAAAATGAGATGTACTTCTATAACGAAGATCATCCGCTTCCAATCTGTCTGACAGGTTAAACGATCTTCCATACGTATGTGTATTCGGACTGACTTCATTGGAAAATGTTAAGTAATTTCTAACAGGGGACTCCGTGGTTTGGTTTCTGAGGTGCGAAGAACTACGATGTTTTAGGTTCTCTGTCGTATACCGCAAGATTTCGGGATCACTGCTTTGCCGCTGGAGAATTGAGGGTGAGATTCTAAATCTCGATGCTACTTTTGTTTTACATGTACTGAAGTCACGTTTAGAATTTTTAAGGAACTTGGAAAGTTTTGACACCGATGGTAGTTTTCTCCGGTTTCTAAAAAATGTTTGGCCATAAACAGTTCGTTCTGCATTTAAGATAGGCTCATATAAAAAACGTCTATTAACTTTGCATCTGTCCTTGGCACGTCCAACAGCATCAAAGATAAACTTTATATCACATACTTTCCCATCAGAATTGCCATAAAGTATTTTACTTTCATTGTTATAGGTTTGGCTAAAGCAGCTCAGCAAACTTTCCGTTCCAAGATTGTCCTCTGTGTATGCTGAGTTATTGCTCTGCGTCTGTCTTGGCGAATACCGTTTATTTTCCTGTCCTAAGCACTGAAGCAGAACGGTTTTTTGAAGAAGAAACCTTAGCAACCAAAGATTTAACTTTTGTGACCCTCTGTCGTTTGAACACTTTCGAGCAGAATGTCTGCTGCTTTTCGTTCGCATGATTGAAAGCTTTCAGCTCTCTTAGAGCGCCAACAGCTGATGCGTTGCCTCAAATCAACATCGTAAAATCCCGTGCTTTCTACGTGTGTTCTATAAATGCACTATTCTGTAGCGTCAGAGTTTTCTTTAGAAATTTCATGGCAAATTTCATCAGAAAAAATATTCAGACGCTAGACGAAATTCGTTTCTGCCTTTAAGTAAATAATGGAGGATGCATTTCGTTCTTAATTTTCCAAACCTGCAAAATTAAACATGAAAAGTGAATTACTGCTTGAAGATGCATGCATGCACGTATATTCAAAGACACTCATTTTAAGAAGAACATGAATGAGGATCTTAGCACATTATTTATTTAGTATTCTGTAACTAAATTTCAAGGCTTTTTCAATATTTAGGATTTAAGGACTCGTGGTTTTAAATACTGAAATTTATGACGGTATTTGTCTATACGTCAGATAGTTCATCGAAGAGAAATTTCTATAGATAGGACAGAAAAACTTCCCTACTTGTTACTGCAATTAGAAAATTCAAATACCCAGATGTTGACAAAAAAACAGTTTTTGTTATTTTCTTATGGATTCCAATTGTATCCATGACAATGCGCAGAATTCTTAGAATTGCAAAGTTGTTTTTAAAATTCCAGATATAATCCACATTATCTTATGTTTTACTTAAACCTCAGAGATCAGAATGCTATAAACAGAGTACAATAGTCCACTTTATGACTGAAAACAGATGATTTTATTGAACCACCCTCTTCAGCATCAGGCAGTCCCTCTATGTCCTTTATCGTGGCCCATCAAAGCGCATTTCCATTTCACAATAACATCATTTACAGTTGATCGGGATAGCTGCAACAGCGCATAAATTCCCCGAACTGACTTGCTAAAATGCCACCCTGTAACCGTGGTACTTTGAAAAGCACTGAGCTCTGTTGTACGGCCCATTCTACTGTTCATGCTTGTCTATGACGTTTGCATGAATCAATCAATAATTTCTGAGGTTTGGGGCCAATTCACATTCAGTTATGTGGTTGGAAGAACGAAGGAGTAGGTTCCCTATTTTTCGTTCTTCTCTCATAAAACTCTTTCCCCTGATTGGAAAGTGTTTTATAGGAGAAGAACGAAAAATGGAGTATAGGTGTATGCTGGAAGAGTGGACAGCGCCCATAAAATCACGTTCTTACAGCTAAGGAGAAAACAGCACGATAAGGAATATCCTAAAATACTGACCTATGATAAATAAATGAAATAATTAACTGGGGAATCGTGCTGGCCGTAGAAGGGAAGGGGGGACTAAGAGCCAAGTTTAGCAGGGGAAGACGAAGTAAAACGTTTTTATTGGAGTGTTAGTAGAAGTTTCACAATTAGTTTTCTGTGCCGGTCTCCAATTGATGCTGCAACTGTAGTGACCGATGAGCACGTTTTTTCCGTGGTAATTCATGGGGAGATGGGTATTGGAGGAACTATGTGCTGTACAGGAAATTGTTGAAAGCATAAGAGAAATTTTTCAGATTTACTCAAAGCAGTATTTTCAGCTAAGTTGTTGTTTTTTTTTTTTTTTTTTTGAACTTACATTGTATGGGGAAATTTCTTTCTGCTTCGAGTGCTGCTTAGGAGATGGGATATAATGGAAATGAATTCCTTTTAAGGGACGAACTAGGGACTATTATTTGTTTAACAAGGAATTTCGATAGTTTGGTTGCTAAACGGAGATTGTTCCGGAAATTAAGAGATTGTGGAAATTTGCAAAAGCTCTAATTCATGCCTGGTGACGGAGCTTCAGAGGTATGGATTACGAACCTAATGGAGGCGTGAGAAAAGCTGCTTAAATGCATTTGGCATGAAGCGAAATCACATGCCAAATGCATGGAAGACTTATTCTGGACTCAGAAATTTTTTTGGGAAATGATTATTAGTTTGATGTTAGGGGAAATAAATGGTTGAAAGGGAAATTGTGTAATGAATCTATTAGGAAATTGGGCAGCGAAGGACGCCCTTTAGTGTAATTTAAAGACCACAATGCTGCCGGAGAGACGTTGAAATATCTTGGTTAAATATGTCTTGACTACAAATTTTGAAGATGACAATCCGATTTTTGGCGTAAATGTGACAAGGATGGTAAGTCAGATAATATCTTTACGGCACTGGCTCTCACCCTTCCCTGGAACCAGTGACCCTAAATTAGGGACGGGCGACTGCTTATAGCCCATTGAGTTGCTCACGGTGGTCGTTAAACCTTCAATCAAAAAAATATCTGACTTACCATCCTTGTCACATTTACGTCAAAAATCGGATTGTCATCTTCAAAATTTGTATTATATGGCGTAATCCTGTATTTCTTTCATGATGTCTTGACTAAATATGCACAACAAAACATCTAAGGGTTTTTTTCACACATTTTTTTGTATTTTGCATTTTTGAGATTTTTTTGTAGTTTTGAATTTTATAGCAGAAGACAGAGATATGAGACAGCAAGATACAAACGATTTAAGATACAGGAAAGTTCAGGAAAGCTTCCGAATGGGGGGGGGCTTACTCCGCCCTAGGAAGACCCATAAATTGGAATGTTCTTAAATATTCCAATCCATATGAAAGTTCAAGCTCATTGAGCCATTGAGCTTGGCATTTTCTTGGGGAGAAGTTGAGAGATAAAGGGTGAAGGACGCGTACGAGCTGGAGAGCTATTGGGGGATGGACGGGCTCTAGGCGTGGATACTGACCTCTTTAATGGGAGTTTGTTTTAAGGTGCTTCTCTAAAAGTTTCGATTGAAACCTCGGCGCCAATCAGTGTTAATTTTGAGGGGATTTTGTGAGTTTCTGAATTAAAGACCACTAACTGTCGGGAGAGATCAGTGTTCCCATCCTGTAGCCTCAGAATATTTTCGGAGTGGATGCTGGCCCCGGTTAAAGCTTCAAAAATATCGCAGTTGGAAATTTTTGTAGGGAGATTGACAGGTGAAGTAGAGGTAGAAGTAGAAAGGAGAGAAGGTGTGTGCATCGAAATAGGGACATTTGAATTCTGTAGTTCGGCGTTGATGACTTCCTTGAATTTAGTTTGTACACAGGAGTTCGAGGTGTTTTTTTTTTTTTTTTTTGGAGTTCCTCCTTAACTTCCTTGAATTTTTTAATGGACTTGGAAATGGCATCCGTGTTGGCTTTTGATGTTGCTAGGAATTCATGATGTTGATGTTGCTAGGAATTCATGATGTTGATGTTGCTAGGAATTCATCCAGGGAGGTTTGAAGTTGTTTACTGGGCACACTAAAATGCTGGTCCAGTGCTTTAGTGCAGTTGTCCGTGCTGGGAATACTTCTGAGCACAGCAATAAAACTGCGCATAATGCTGAAGAGAGTGAACAGGGCTGATTGTTAGGTTATTAATCTATCACTTAGAAAATTAATTGCTTGAGTAACCTTGAATTTCCCAGTGGTGCGGTCTATGGGGAGCTTGTTGATAGTTAAATCCAATAATGCTTGATGGCTCACCTCGAGCACCTTTTGAGCTGCGTTCAGGACAAGGAGGAAATGGGGGGGGAGATGCACTAGAATCCATAGTTAAGAGAAGGATAGAGAGCAAAGATAAGTGGAAAGAATAAAATGAGCTACTTTCTCCGGAAATTCTGACAGCAAGGTGGCAAGGAGAAAAAGTTACGAATTGTTATATAATGATAGAGAGCTGATGGGATAGCCGGAAGACAAATTATGCAAGGAAGGAGGCTGGGGGAGGGGGGGTACGTAACTGCAAGTGAAGTTGAGGTGTTATTGCTTGGTGGGAGAAAGACGCAGCATTTAGTTGGCAATGACATGTTGGTACAGAGATGTTCCAGAAAATGTAACAGAATGTCGGGGAGAATATATTTTTTTCTTTTTGAAATACAATTTTGAAAATTTATGCGAAAGACGATTTCTGTTTTTGTGTGCTTAGAGGATGGGAGAGATAAGGAAGTTGATGAAAGTATCAGAGAAATTGGAGGGATTTACTCAACTCAGTAAATTTGGAACTTACGCTACATACAGGGAAAAAGTTTGAACTTGTATTTTATAAATAGCAAAAAAAAAAAAAAAAAAAAAATTCTGAACTTACAATTTAAATGGGGAAATTCCTGCTACAGATACTTACCAGCCACATGCGTCTTTTTATACCTGTATGGGCCATGGGTGTGACGTATATGGGCAAATCCATTACTTAAAAGGGGTGTCCGAATACTTTTGATTACATAGTGAATTCTTAATAAGGAAAAGTTCAGATGGCGTGGTTGGCTATGATGTTATTATCACGAAGACACTGTCAGATAAACGCGAGTCATGTGGTAACGTGCTTTATTTTGCTGTAAAATGGCATCATGAATGCCACGGAGGAAGGATAGACAAAGGAACTTCTAAATATTATCCACGTATAAATGTGCTGTGAACGTTCCTATGATGAGCACCAAAAGCGATTGGGGGTCTCAGCCTATTTCATGCCACATTAGGACAACCGATGGTATCGACAGTGTGGTAAAGTACCTGTACGTAGGTTGGATTTTCACTCTAATCATGACAAAGCCACACCCTTGCACGGACATAATATTCATCCAAACAAAATTTCCATTGAAGAAAAATTACTTTGTGCCACTTCTCTACCTCGAAGAAGATGACTTGGTGTCACTTCTCTACTCGAAGAAGATAACTTAGAAGACGTCTTGGAGCCATTTCTCTAGCAATACCAGCGGATCTTGACACCATAGGAAACGTGCATGGCTGTCGTGGGCAGTAAGAAGCAACACATCCATTGGAAGCCATGCATGTAATTCAGTTTCACCGAGTCCTTATTATTGGTGCACGCAATGCCGGAGCTACATTTCACTGGACATATGTAGATATAGTAGTAGAGTTTCCATTTGCTTCTCTCATGAACGTTCTGCGGCTTGTCTGTGGACCAGATCCTTGACAATGTGCAGAGGTACCTTCCCTAATCTACAATTAGAAGCATCATGCCACTGTGCTTAGAGCATGGCCGATTTGGATGGCTGTCCAATGTACTGTCCAACTCGCCTCATGTAGTGAAATAGATGTTATGAACAGATGGATGCTAAATTAATCATGCAAGTGGACATGACTGAGAAAACTTGAAAATTACGCCGTCCTGGAACGGGAAAGAAAATTACATTGTCCCGTTCCAAGACGATGTAGTTTTCTAAGGCATGCCCACTTGCATGATTAAACCGCCTCATGTAATTAATAAGCACAAAATGTACACCAACTATACTTAAAATAGTATAACTATACTGGTAATCGGAATTTCTTGGCGTAGAATAGAAATCAAAGTTTCCAAGCTTTCGCACATCAACCAGATGGCTTTTTCAAGGAAGCTATACAGCAAACTGCAGTTCGCTGTCTGCCTCCCTTGAAAAAGCCATCTCTTTTTGTTTTTCTTTTTCAATTCGAGATTTTTTTCTTTCTTCATTGGAGGTTTTTTTGGCTATAAGCAGTCATCCGCCCTTAATTTAGGGCCACTGGTTCCAGGGAAGGAAGAGAGCCAGCGCTGTAAGACAAACACAACACCCATGCCTCACCGGAATTCGAACCCGGACCCATCTTGGACGAGTGATACTGCGCTTTCAGATACTGCATGCCTCTCTCGCCTGCATTATTTTGTCAGATCTACGCTGCACTAGCACACAGCTAAACATCTATGTCAGGAACTAGTAAAGTTGCAGGGTTGTAGCTTGGTACATGTGTACAAGCAGAATGCACCGCCGGTGGGATCAACTGTTGCACGTACACAGGCAAGTGCACTATTGCGAAACTCATCCCTAACGGGTCTTGCAGTTTTTATGCCCATGAGAATATTTCAAGGCAATTTTGCGACTCTATAGTTACAAATAACAAAACGGCATTAGGAATCTTGGGAACAGACAAATGCATATGCAAAGCGAATTACTTATTCTGAATTTTACGAGTAGTATGCCTAGTACGCATCGTAGTACGTCTTACAGATTTTGATGTTGGGCATAATCGAATGTATTCGAAAACCGGAAGGTTTGTAATCGAGAGATAAATCGATCATTCGAAATAATGATTCGAATAATTTGAATTTCAGAATTTACCGACAGATTAACATAAGCTCTCTGACGTACTACACAGGTGAAAACACGTGTCAAGACGACAAATCTGCAGCGAGACATTCTGTCCTCGTAGCTCAGTTGGGAGAGCGACTTACTCCGGAGTGAGGGGACACGGTTTCGATGTCCGTCGCAGACAGACTTGTGTTTTCACATCACGTGAACTGGAATAGCCTGAAAAATATTTCGCAATACGTTATTGAAAGTAGTGTACAATGGAAAAGCGACGTTATCCAACGGACTCTGAGCGTGAGATGATAATGAGTGCTCATAGAATGATAGGAATGTCAGCAAAACCGACGTACATGTCAAATGTGGAAGCGAAATAACAGTAGGAGTATAAATACAGTGGTTTGCGCAACAACGCCGGTAGTGAGCTCCTGTCCTGTGGCCCGAAAGAGTTGAGCTCAGGACAGCAAGATTTGTAAAGGCCTTCTGACGTACAACAGTGAGCCAAATTACTGAGAATCTAAACGTTCTCCCGGTGCTGGTTACGCGTCACGCATTGCACTTTCTGCGTTAGAATAGCATGAGACCTATCCTTATGTAATTGCTGTTCGCAGAAAACTATGCAACGCGTGTCCAGTGGACTCAGAAGACATGAAGGTGGACTCAGAATGATGAGAAAATGGTCACATGGTCTGACGTATCACGTATTCAACGGCCCCATGCCAATGGAAAGGTGATAACATGGAGACAACAGCTTGAAAACATGTATCCGTCTTAAATGGTCATGAATCGCCTGGCTGATGGAGGAATTGCGATGGTGGATGTTATGTTTTCATGACAGACTTTTGGCTTTTTGATTCAAGTGCACTTAAAGGTAAATTGATGATCAAGTTCATTTAACAGCTCTCTACTCTCGTAGCGATGAGTATTTTCAGAAGAACAGCACATCCTAATGCTACAATGCCTGCATTGCCTCAGAATGGTTTCAGGAACATGATAGAGCCTTTTCTTTTGCTTTAATGACCGTTTCAGTCATCAGACCAAAATTCCATGAAGCGTTTGTTGAATGAAGTAGAAAGGAGTATCAGAGATTGTGACGTATACCCTAATTTAACTTTCCTTTTCAATTTCTTCCTCAATGTAAATTTGAGTTCGTTCTCCTTAGCATTTCTCAAACTTAACGTGGTATCTTTTTTCTTGCAAGAGTATAGTTGGCAACACCCCTGAGATCCGAACGAATGATGTGTTGATGTCTGAGACTAGAACTGAACGATTATATAATGTTTTGAGAAGCAGCTGTGTGGAGATGGTGGAAGTTATCACATTAATTGGGAGACGTATGTTAAATTGAAGCTTGAGTTATTTGACGACTGTATGTTCTACTTTAATGTTGTTGGTGTGTTTTTGTTAACAAAGAGTTACATTCGTTGGATTATTTTCAAGCAAAAGGCGCTTTTGATGAATAAAGACTAATGGTAAGTAACCTTTTCTGAAGGTATTTGAGTGACTCCTGGTTCGCTTAAAAGGGACGTTATTAAGAACTGATTTGTGAAGTGTTCCGACAGCTATATTCCAAGAACATCACGAAGTCTGGATCCACTATTATTCAATCTGCGGGAATTGTAAGATGTTATTCGATATTTATGGGCCAAGATTTCAGCAGAACGTTGTCAATATTTTATCAAACCAATGCTGGGAATATTTTTTGTGTTCTGAGGGCCACAACTTTTTGAACACATTATTATGTAAGTGGTCTTAAAAACTGGCTAGTCGTTGTGTTTGAAAGTGTGGCCGTGCAGTGTATTTCCGAAGTTTCAAATGCCAGTGCAGGTTGGTCTGAGCTATGGTTTCTGTTGGAGAGTGTCCGGGTTCGAGTCTTGGATGAGACATGCATGGGTGGTGTGTTTTTGTTAAGCACTACCTCTCTCTATTCCCTTAAACAAGTGGTCCTGAATTAGGGTCGGAAGGCTGCTTATAGCCTTTAGATGTTTGTTGTTGTTTCGGCGTTGGCTTACGGTGGTCGTTAAACCCCAAAAACAAACAAAAATGTTTAAAGTGATGTCAGAGGATAAATATGTATCCTGTAAAAACTGGTCTCCAACGATAAGCCTCAGAATAAGTGTATCTGTCCCATAGAATTTCATGAACATCAAAAGCCTTATTTCCATGTTTCAGATAGGTCGGGTGAAATTCGAATTGTCTTTGGCGCATTCATTACTGTGAAGCGTTTTGAATTACATCGCTGACTATTGGTTTATCTTTTCATAGGTACCATAAAAAAAGATGAGTTTATATATTGGACAATCCAGTGTATCTCTTGTGCTTTTACTTCCACGGGAACAACAGCCAAAGCTATGTTTTTACCTCTGACGCGGAATTCAAGTTTTCATGTGTATTGGAATTAAATATATCGTTATAAAGTTCTACAGATTTCAGTGACTATTGGATGTAATTCCGCAATATCTCATTTATTATTAGTTTCTTTTAATTTCAAACCTTTTACTCTCCTCCTATTTGCAGAATTAAACAGTTTCTGTTTCCAGTAATTTCTAAACAGCTGAGCCATGGAACTTGTAGACTTATTCTAAGACCATGGCACAAACGTATAGTTATGGAAGTCACAACGGCACCTCTGAAACTTAAAGTATCACTATATATCACTAAGCTGTTCTCTGAGATCTAGAGGTTAGCTCCTCAAAGATATGCAAACTACCAGATAATTTTTACTTACTGTTGCCATATCAAATTTACAACAATCTTGACATACAACTCTTGCTTCCCTGACATCAATCACACGCCGTACACAATATCTCCTATACTTCATACTCATAATCTTTTTCTCATGTAGACACTCCTGAATCTGATCCTTCCATGACTTTCTTGGCCTTCCTCTGCCTTTCCTTCATGCCACCTGGACTAAAATAAAATTCTTAGTTAGTGTCTCATCTCATCACTCATTCTTTCAACATGGCCAAACCACCGAAGCATATTAGTCTCCACTTTGCTAACAACATTTTGCTTCACGTTACACAATTGTAACACAGCAACACATCTTCATTCCTCACACAGTCAGAACGTGTCTCGCCACACACACCCACACCCCCGTAAGTAACGCATTTCTCCAGCACACAAACTACTCCTATGTTTCTTCTGTAGTACCCAGGTTTCACTGCCATACATCAGAGTAGGAACAATTACACTTTAATATACACACCCTTGCGGGACTCTCTTGAGAACCCATCATTCCTGTGAAAACCTCCCAAAGCAGCCATCACTTTCAATGAAGAATTCACTTGCCTACTAATTTCACCATATAATTTGTTCACTCTGTCAAACATGCTTCCTAAATGCACAAACTCCTTCACCTGGTCAATCACTGTGCCATTTAGACTTATATTACATTCAGTACTACCAGTTCATCCCTCAAAAACCATAACTTTGGGTGTCCCTTATTTATACTCAACTTAAAATGATATGTAAAATTTAAGATTCAAAATTTTTAGAGTGATAAAACAATAATTAAGTCGATGTTCTGAAAAGTAATTTAGTTCTTTAAATTGTTTACAAACATATGACTAAATTCTCCGGTTACGCAATTTGGAAGCACCAATAAGCCGATAAGTGCAAGTACCAAGAATGCAGAGCTGAATCTTCAAATCTTGCCACCCTGTCATTGCAAACACGTGTTTCAAAAATACTTCCTTCCTCTTGCACTTATTTGCAAATTACGTCTTACTCAAAATGTCGCACAAGATTCCAAGGAAAATACCCAAAGAAGAACTGTTTCCTTACCGATTGCATACCTGAGAAGTCATGAACTGAGAGATACTCCTTTTCAGTGGGAAGATTCACATATATGACTGCATATTTATATGGATTAAATATTTGTGCTAAATATCCACATTTCTGATCACGATGGTGAAACTGCAGGTGTTTTCAGTTTAATAATGTTCGAGGAAGTCACGTGCAGGTGTTACAAAAGCGGGAGGTCTACCTATTTCTGTCATAACCGATCATATGTTTTACTTCTTCCTCTGAACTACCTAGGAAGTGTGGCTTTTCGACTGCTCAATTGGAAAAAGTAATAATAACAAAACTGTTCCGTTCCAAGTCACCATCCTTTCACGTCGTTTACGCTTTTCATATAAAATCAATACAAAAAAAGGAAATAAAGAAAAGTGTCAGTCGTTTTTCTGATAATGAATTTCTTCCAAATGATTGCTTGCGATTTCATATAATAAAAGTTTCTTTAAGATACAGTAAATTCTTTGATTGACTAATTTCCATGCATGGAATATTTTCGAAAAATACTCAAACTTATAACAATTGAACTAGAGAGGAATTCTGTTGACCTCTCTGTTTTCTACGAAGTTTTTGAGTAAAATAACGATTTCCAATTTCATTTATTTATTTATTTATTTATTCATTTGTAAGCACAGCTTACGACCGAGTAAATAGGACATTTTTATGGGAAGGTATTGAATGAGTATGGTGTTACTGGGAATCTACTTAATAGTGTAAAAGCCATGTATGTTGGCAGTAGAACTTGTGTACGAGTGAATGGTGTTTTATCAAAATGGTTCTCTATTGGTTCAGGAGTTAGACAAGGTTGTGTAATGTCACCATGGCTGTTTAATATATTTATGGATGCGTACATGCGTGATGCCAAAATAGATAACACTGGTTTATGTCTTGATGATATTCGTGTGTGCAGATTGCTGTATGCTGATGACACTATCTTGTTGGCAGAGAGCAAAAGTGAGTTGCAGTGTATGTTGTCCCGGATGTATCAAGTTCGCATGAAATTCAAACTGAGTATAAATAAGGGACAAACCAAAGTTATGGTTTTTGAGAGAGGAACTGGTAGCACTGAATGTAATGTAAGTATAAATGGCACTGTGATTGACCAGGTGAGTGAGTTTGTGTATTTAGGAAGCATGTTTGGCAGAGAGAAACAAATTGGATGGGGAAATTAGTAGGCGAGTGAATTCTTCATTGAAAGTCATGGCTGCTTTGGGAGGTTTTCACATTAATGATGGGTTCTCAAGAGAGTCCCTCAAGGGTGTGTGTATTAAAGTGTAATTGTTCCTACTCTGATGTATGGCAGTGAAACCTGGATACTACAGGAGAAACATAGAAGTCGTTTGTGTGCTGGAGAAATGCGTTACTTACGGGGGTTTGTGGCCAGACACGTTCTAATCTGGTGAGGAATGAAGATGTGAAGCAAAATGTTGTTAGCAAGGTGGAGACTAATATGCTACGGTTGTTTGGCCATGTTGAAAGAATGAGTGTTGAGATGCTTACTAAGAAAATATTTTTAGCCCAAGTGGCAGGAAGGAAAGGCAGAGAAAGGCCAAGGAAGTCATGGCAGGATCAGATTCAGGAGTGTGTGCACTAGAAAAAGATTATGAGTATGAAGTATAAAAGATGTTGTGTACGGCGTGTAATGGATATCAGTGAAGCCCGAGTTGTATGCCAAGATCGCTGTAAATGGAGAAGTTTGATACTGCAACAGTAAATACAAATTATCTGGTAGTTTGTATTTCTTTTTGGTGCTAACCTCTGAATCTCAGAGAACAGCTTAGTGATATGTACGTATATATGTACATTCCTACATACAGTAGATCAAGTTAGAGCGACTGCTATAACATTGTTGTGCACATTATAGTGCATTAAAAGCGATGATTTCAATCTTTCAAAACATGCTTTGCGAAAGAAACCATAATTTACATTAAAAATATCCGGATATTCTTGAAGTGAATTGTGAAGTCTATACATTTTGCATAACGGAGAATTTCCTCCAGCTTCAGTTCTGCAGAATGGCACTGCAATACTTCAAAATTTGTCCTTGGTGAACATGGCACGCAGAAATTTAACTGGTTTACAATTAGTATATCATCTATCTCTCTATTGATGTTACCGCACAGAAACGTGACTTCCCTTTTCGAATGTAGGGAAGTCATCTTGAAGAATGACAGAAGATCAGCAGTCGGGATATCCGCGATACAAACTCCAGTAGATCTATGAAAAAGGTATCTCAGAAATGTTTTTTGTATTTCCCCAGTTTCCTTTATTAGTGTTACGAGGCCGGTGCTCCAAATGATCGCAGCATACTCTAGTGAAGGTCTGACAGTAGTCTCGAAAATGCGAATAACTGTCTGAGGATTCGAAAAACACTTAGAAAGTCGCATAATGATTTCTATTAGCTTAAAGTACAATTCTTTAGATATGCCTTTTGAAGTTCAACTTGGAATCAGATGTAACTCCAAAGTCCTGACCATTGTTTGTCCGGCTGAGAAAGTAGTCGCTAGCTTTGTAGTCAAAAAGCATTAGGTTTATTTTTCGCGTAAAGGGTATGTATGACATGACACTTGGAGATGCACACGTGTAAATGGTTTAACGTTTACCACTGAAGCAGGTTATTGATGTCAATTTAAAGATGAAGACAATAATCAAGGATCTGTACTTTACGATAAATCTTCAGATCATCAGCGAGCTAGAGACAAAGGACACCAATGCAAAAATCCGGTACCCAAAAAACTAAAGGTCGTAATGTACACTATATTGACAAAAGTCACCGGACACCCCTTCAAAACAAAATGAACGGATACGCTACGCTGTTAAGATGCGCGGTACAGCTGGAAAAGGTATAAAACAAGCCTGCAGCTGACCGCGATCATATCACACTGTGAGGTTGAGTGAAAATGTTGCGGTGGGAGAGAACTGACATTGAGAAAGGAAATATTGTTGGGTATTATATTAGTAAGTTGTTCATAAGAGAAACCGAGAGGCGTTTAAACATGCCCAAGTCAACTGTTTTGCATGTACTGAATAAGTGGAAGACACATGGCGGGCCTGAAGCAGCAAAACGTACGGCAGACCAAAGAAAATCAGTGATAGACGACGTCGAAGCCTCAGGAGAGTCGTTACAGCTAATCGACGGAGTACTGCAAAAGACTTCAGTG
The DNA here is from genome assembly GCA_039090855.1 of Macrothele yani. Classification (NCBI taxonomy): domain Eukaryota; kingdom Metazoa; phylum Arthropoda; class Arachnida; order Araneae; family Macrothelidae; genus Macrothele; species Macrothele yani. Next base: position 174,948,475 of record CM077002.1, on the reverse strand, counting down.
TGCAAGTGAGTAAAAATGCTGTTACCTCGGTATGTACACTTACCATTCGCAGATAACTTCATTATATGGGTTACCGTGGTCGAGCCGCTGCTCATAAGCCTTTCATCTCCACTCGGAATGCTACTCGTCGTTTAGCATGGTGTAAAGAACATTTATCGTAGACCGTGGATCAGTGGAAAAGGGTCCTATGGACCGATGAATCCAAGTACACGATCCATCAGTCTGATGGCCGTGTGTGGGTATGGCGGCAGCCGGGGGAACGCTATTTACCACAGTGTACTGTTCCTACGGTCAAGTTTGGAGCTGGCGGTGTACTCATGTTGGGATGTTTCTCGTGGTATGGTCCCGGCCTATTGGTTATCGTGGACAAACCTTAACCAGCACGTCTACCTCGATATTCTGGTCAATTATGCCCTACCAACTCTGTGGCAGTACTATGGAACCGGGCCTTGTTGGTAACAGCACGATAATGCACCGAACTATAAAGCAAGGACTGTTACGGCGTGATTTGACGATAATTCCGTATCGTGTGTGGACTGGCCAGCACAGAGCCCTGATCTTAATCCCATAGAGCCCCTATGGGATGAATTAGAGCGCCGCATAAGAAGTTTGGAACCAAGGCCTACTACTATGCAACAGTTAACGGCAGCATTATGTACTGAATGGAAGCGCATACCTATCGTTGTGTTCCAAAACCTTGTCGAAAGCATGTCTCGAAGGGTCAGTGCCTGCATTAAGGCTAAAGGTGGGCCGAGACCCTACAAATGTATGTCACTAAATGCTACGTTGTGTTTTTTTTAAAGGTGTCCGGTGACTTTAGTCAATATAGTGTATTTCAGAGTGCCGTATCAAGTTGCACTTTCTTAGTGCGATTGTGCTTTAATAACGCGTCAGAAGAACTTTACTTACATGATGAAGCAACATTTTTGCGTAATATTTTCTCTTGGAACATATTGTTTTTTATTTCTCAGAACCAGTGAATACTATCACTTTAACGCAAAACAACTACTGTTAATACTTCACTTCCTCTTAACCTCAAGAGATTAGCTACTTCGGTATCAACCGTTCTTTGTGTCAGAAACTTCAGCCCCTTCCCCGCGTGATCTTATGGCATATCCTGCTCTTTCGAAGCCAACAGTTCTTCGCAGGATGTGAACTTCAACACCTGCACTAGGCCTGACTGACGACTTTGACCTGGAATGGAAGATGTGTGTGCGTGCGTACGTGCGTGTTTTACTGTAAGATGCGAATGAGAAATTAAACTTGCCGGAATTGAATATTTCCAAGATTAGAAGAATCTCGAAGATTTAGCATCAAAAACGCACATGTCGGGGAGTGCAACGCGGCTGGCGTTTTTATTGGACACACCGGCAGGGGAAATGAAGTACGGTTTCCAAATGTTTTAATAAACAAGCACAAAATACACTCAGTAGACAAAGTATTAGAGATAGGGGTGATGGACAGTTGACAATGTCATCCCCTGGCCAGAGTGGAACAAACCCAGACCGAACGCAGGTGATAAATAGACTGACAGCAGGGTTTCCCAATAGTGTATTCCGCCCCGTTGGCTCAGTGGTCTAAGCGATAGCTTCCTATCCTTTGCCCAACGGAAGGGTCTGGGTTTGAATTCCGGGTAAAGCATGGATATCTGTGTTTGTCTTTCGGCAAAATTATCAAATGATCATATGCAGAGGATTTTAGGAAGGGAGTGTCTGACCCCAGGTGTTAAGCAACCCTTAGAAATAGGAAGCTAGGAGATTTGGGCTAGATCGCCAGATAGAAAAGTGACACTGAAGCGAAGTAGAAAGAGGTAGTAGCGAAGTCTAAAAATGTCCAGTACCCGTGGTCGGACGGCTTAACGTGCCAATCCGACGCACGGAGGATATTTAGTGGATCGAGCGTTCGTACCTGCCTGGGATCGAACCTAAGGTCCTTTCCGTGGCAGTCACGAACGTTGCCCGCTATGCCACCCGCGGCCCCTTGTCTTTCGGCAGTGGCTGTCTCTGTTATTCGCAAATCTGGCATGCTGTATCACGTGTTCGATCTGTACTTTGATGATTTCAATAATATTCGTACCCTGTGGCGGATAATACTGTATTTGTCTGAATTAGAGATGTATGTGCTAACCATGGCAAATGTATCAATTTAAGTTGTATGTGTTACCTGGAACCAATAAATAATTCAAAGTAAAAAACCTCCAATCAAAATATATATATATATATATATATATATATATATAGCGTCGTATCGCAATCGACGAACATGGGTAAACGTGGTGATCAGAGTGACGCATTGTCAGCGCCTTGCATATGGGTCATTCTATCTCCAAAGTGGTAAGAACCGTAAGGTTACCGAAGACAACTGTATCAAGGTTGTACCGCGAGTATACCATCGATGGACGTACCAGCGCCCAGAGAGCATGCTGTGGCATACCATACGCCATTGGTGACTGGGGTCGACGCAGACTATCCAGTTTCGCACAGACCGACCACTTGGCAACGGAGGTGCAAATCACATCTAGGTTAAATATCGGAGGTCCAAACAGCGTTATCGAGAGAACGGTGCATACCTTGGGCTACGGGAACTGACGCCCTACTCGTATGCCACTCTTGACTGCGCCTCATTGGACATTACGCCTCGCCTGGTGCCGGAAACATCAAAACTGGACCTCTGAAGAGTGCCGCCGCGTCGTGTGGTCATTTTAATCCCGTTTACAGCTGTACCGAGCTGACGGGAGGGTGCGAGCGTGGCATCGATAGCGTGAGGCTATGGCCTCGTCGTTCCAATTCGGTTCTGCGATGGTTTAGGAAGCCTTCTCATAAGGCCCGTTAGGTTCCTTAGTGTGTCTGTCTTTAACAGCTGCGCTCTACCAGTATGTTCTGGCTGATTATCTACACGCTTTCACGGCCTTCGCGCACCCTGCGTCCGATGGTCTGTTTCAGAAGAGCAATCATTTCCACCGTGCGCAACTATACTCATGCGTAGCACGAAGAACACTCATCTGAGTTTGGCACCATCCAGTGGCAACCAAGATCCCCGGATTCAAACCCTGTGGAAGATCTCTGGGATTCTCTGGAGCGGAACAATAGATTCATGGATCCTGGACCGACATCTCTGACGGAGTTGTAGACAATGCTGTAAAAGGCGTGATTGGCATTACCTCCAGAAACCCTGCAGCATCTGATGGAGTCGATGTTTCGGCTTGCACAGGCTGTTATTCGGGCTAGAGGAGGACTAACACGCTATTAGATAGGTATCTCTGTTTTGTCCTTTGAATGTAATTGATCACCATTCATGTGAAAGGAAGCGCTCGCGTTAGTAAAACTGTAAAATACCGATAAGAACAGGAGAGAGAAAATGGAATATGTTATTATCATAAACTAGGTGAAAGCCCATCAATAATGACGGGAAAAATAACATATGTAGTGTAATTTTTTAATAACACTTTTACATTTAGACATCACACACACAAAACAAATATATAATTTTGTGTGTGTGTGTGTGATGTCTAAATGTGAAAGTGTATTTCCTCAACATTACAACAATTAAATAAAAGTATATTCGTTGAGACAGGGATTCGACAATTAAAACAGGCAAGCCCTCTTTCCACTACACCGCTAAAGTGGGACAAACGTTCAGACGAAGGAAATATATTGTTTGTGATTCGCTATTTGGTTCTTGAACTGAACTGTTATCCGGAGAAGGTTCCACCGTCTTATGTTTTAATAGGAACTCATGCTGTGACCTTGAGCGTCAGAAGAAAACGATAAGAATTTCCAGTTAGAGAAGATAAGATAGCACCAGGTATTTTTTCCCAGTTATTGCTATATGAACTACAACAACGACATTAGTTAGTAACTTCTTATTGATCACGGTCCCCACAAAGATCACAAAACTGCCGCCCCGATGGCCTACTCGTCAGAAGCGTAGGTCCTTGACGAGTCACCCCAAGCTTGGTATGGTTGGCACTCTTGTACTTCGACGTTGGAGTTTTGATTTTGGAAATATTTCATACAAGTTTCAGCTTATTAATCGAACTAATATACTATTTCATTTTTTGATCTATGAACTATGATTTTTTTTTCATGTGTATTAACAAACATCAGCCACATCAGGAGATTATAGATGCCTATGAGTTTCGTACTACAACTCACGATTATGGATGAAGCTCCATTTTCAAACTCCGATGTTGGCTTGGATAACAAAGACTTAAAATGCATCAGTCCAGTTCTCCATTTCACTTTACCGTGGTTATTCTTCAGCAATACGTCGCAGAAGCATCCAAATTTTCCCGGAAGCCATTGATGTAAATAAATATGCAGTATTATAGGAAGTAATGCACATCTAATCATCTGACAATATATTGACAAAGAATGAAGAGATGTAACTTGGATTGCAGTGAAGCAGTACTATTGGTACAGTATCCACCGTAATTCTGAGACCCATCAGTTGGAGAAGTAATTTTACTGTACAATTCGAAATGAATGCTGAACGAGTACAATACAAACAGCCCCAAGGACAGTAGGAAATGGTAGCCTGCCTGAGTGAGGCCATTGACAAAAGGAAAGGTTCTCACCAAACTGATATGTGTGTATTCAAACTACAAATTGTGTGCAATCAAAACTTGGAGAAAACCAATTGCGATTTTTTTACTTTCTTCTGTAAGGCTTTAAAGACCACCATGTGCAACTCGATGGGCTATTATAAACAGCCGCCTATCCTAAATTTAGGGCCACTGGTTCTAGGAAGGGATTTACTGCCAGAGACTTATCATCAACTTTAAAGATTCCGTTAGCGAAAGTTGATGTCAAACTAGTTAAGTACATGTACAAAATAGAAAAGAGTTACGCTTGCCATTAACGTGCAGGGGTAAATAATTAACAGGCTATTACAAAGATGATGTACGGATAACAAAAAATAGATAGATAACATGTTACATGCCATGGTTCTACCGTTTCCATTACATGCCACCACAACCATGCGGTAATGGCATGGCCCGCTAATGAAATACATATGGAGGCAGATATTTCCTCAAGCTCAAGTAGTAGCGTTCGCTACGTCTGGGGAATTTGTCACTCCTTCTAGGAAATTCCCACAAAAAATGGGTTTACACGGTAAACTATTTCAAGGGTGTACTTGGGCTACATCAAGTCAGGAAAAACACGCAGAGTGCCAGACCGGCGTGGCCGTAGAAAACCCCTGGATGATCGTGGACAGTGGCGTCTTACACGCGTCGTAACATCCGCCAGACGCGCAACGTTGCCGCAAATCACAGCGGGAGTCAATGCTGGATGCAGTAGTAGCATCAGCGTTCGGACAGTGCAAAGTTACCTGTGTTCTATATGATTCAGGAGCCGACAGCTCATCCGGGTACCATTGCTGACCCGGCGACACAAGGTGTGTGTGCGCCTGGCCTGGGCTCGGGAGCACCGCGCCATTGGATGCAAGATAACTGTAAACGTGTAACCTGATCTGCGAATAGCAGTAGCAACTGTTTCAGGAAGATGGCCGACTCCAGGTGTGGCGACAACCCCATGAGGCAATGGATCCCGCGTACCTACAAGAGACAGAGCAGGCCGGTGGTGACTCTGTTATGGTGTTGGGTCTTTACAGCTGGCACGCATTAGGAACCCATCATATATCTTCAGACAGCTCTGACCGGTGGTACCTACGTAACTATTCTTGGGGTTCGTTTGCACCCGTTCACGTCATGCAACCACTCCGACGGGTGAGACCTTTTTCAACACAACAATGCACCACCGCACAGTCCCCCGATTATGGCTGGAAGAACATTCCATGGATAAATCAATGAAGGAAGAAATATTCTTCATAATACGTGGGAAACAGGCAGAATATTCAAAGCAAACTGAATTTGCTTGTACCACTTACTGGTCATCCGTGAAACACTTCTCAGAAAACTTGAAAATTTCGCCGTCTTGGACGGGAATCGAACCCCGCATCACCTGATTACCGGTCGAGTATGCTAATCATTACACTACCCAGGACAGTGAAGTTTCAAGTTTTCGGAGAAGTGTTACACGGATGATCAGTAAGTGGTACAAGCAAATTTTGTTTGCTTTGAATATTCTGTCTCTTTCTCATGTATTATGAAGAATATTTCTTCCTTCATTGATTTCTCTGTGGTACGGATGACCTTCGACCTGCATCCGGCCGGATGGTAATTGAGTCAAACCGTTATGAGGAAGCAGGGATGCTTCGACTAGCAAAAATCTGAGGACTTTCAGATTCCCGTGTCTCAGTTGCTTGGAACTTCGCTGTCCTGGGTTGTGTAATGGCTAACATACTCTACCGGTGATCGGGAGATGCGGGGTTCGATTCCCGCTCCAGGACGGTGAACGTTTTCTGAAAAGGTTACAAGGATGACCAGTAAGTAGTACAAGCAAATTCAGTTTGCTTTGAATATTCATTCCACAATTATGACTTGGCCTCCTCGCTCGCCGAATTTAAACTCCATCGAACACATTTGAGATGCCCTTCAACGTGCTGTCAATGCCAGGAATCCTCCACCGGCGAATAATCCGGAATTGTGGGATGCTTTTAGGAAACATCGTATGCACTGTGTCCACAGTACAACAGAGAGCTCGTGGAGTCCGTGTCACGTCGCATTGCGGCCGTTATGCGATCGCGAGAAGGACAACGCGGTATAAGAGAGGTATTCCATTTTTTTTACACTTCAGTTTAAATAATAACCACTGGATTGTCGGTCTTCCACTCCCATTAAAGGAATACAGAATGGACACGTACAGAATTTACCTTAGCATGTCATCCGATATTTCATTTTGTAATCTACTTGGTTTTCGAAAATTGCAATCCCTTTTGAAATAAAAAGAAATGGTCAAATATCGGGCCTTCCAACGTGGCTTAGCATGGTGAAGAAAAATTGCTAATGATCACACGACTTTATATTCTTGGTATCAACTCTACTTTGGATTTCACCTGCAAGCTCCTCAGTTTTCGAAAACCAAGGAACCGCGTCATGACGGAGAGTTATTTTCTGTTAGAGTTGAAAGGGAGACATAGTTTTTTCGTGACTACAAATTCAACAGACTGCAATATCCTGATATGAATACTTTTATTTGAAATATCTTCCTCTTGGTTACTCAGTCCAAGCACTGGTTGTTCAGTAAATGTACTCTGTCTCTCCATTCCTCTCTATTCTCCGCCGTTCTCTTCAAGTCATAGTATATCCTAGTATTGGTGTCTTCCTCTTGGTTACTCAGTCCAAGGACTGGTTGTTCAGTAGATGTACTCTGTCTCTCCATTCCTCTCTATTCTCCGCCGTTCTCTTCAAGTCATAATATGTCCTAGTACTGGTGTCTTCCTCTTGGTTACTCAGTCCAAGGACTGGTTGTTCAGTAGATGTACTCTGTCTCTCCATTCCTCTCTATTCTCCGCCGTTCTCTTCAAGTCATAGTATGTCCTAGTATTGGTGTCTTCTTCTTGGTTACTCAGTCCATGGACTGGTTGTTCAGTATATGTACTCTGTCTCTCCATTCTTCTCTATTATCCGCCGTTCTCTTCAAGTCATAGTATGTCCTAGTACTGGTGTCTTCTTCTTGGTTACTCAGTCCAAGGACTGGTTGTTCAGTAGATGTACTCTGTCTCTCCATTCTTCTCTATTATCCGCCGTTCTCTTCAAGTCATAGTATGTCCTAGTATTGGTGTCTTCCTCTTGGTTACTCAGTCCAAGCACTGGTTGTTCAGTAGATGTACTCTGTCTCTCCATTCCTCTCTATTCTCCGCCGTTCTCTTCAAGTCATAGTATATCCTAGTATTGGTGTCTTCCTCTTGGTTACTCAGTCCAAGGACTGGTTGTTCAGTAGATGTACTCTGTCTTTCCATTCCTCTCTATTCTCCGCCGTTCTCTTCAAGTCATAGTATGTCCTAGTATTGGTGTCTTCCTCTTGGTTACTCAGTCCAAGGACTGGTTGTTCAGTAGATGTACTCTGTCTCTCCATTCCTCTCTATTCTCCGCCGTTCTCTTCAAGTCATAGTATGTCCTAGTATTGGTGTCTTCTTCTTGGTTACTCAGTCCATGGACTGGTTGTTCAGTATATGTACTCTGTCTCTCCATTCTTCTCTATTCTCCGCCGTTCTCTTCAAGTCATAGTATGTCCTAGTATTGGTGTCTTCTTCTTGGTTACTCAGTCCAAGGACTGGTTGTTCAGTAGATGTACTCTGTCTCTCCATTCTTCTCTATTATCCGCCGTTCTCTTCAAGTCATAGTATGTCCTAGTATTGGTGTCTTCCTCTTGGTTACTCAGTCCAAGGACTGGTTGTTCAGTATATGTACTCTGTCTCTCCATTCCTCTCTATTCTCCGCCGTTCTCTTCAAGTCATAGTATGTCCTAGTATTGGTGTCTTCCTCTTGGTTACTCAGTCCAAGGACTGGTTGTTCAGTAGATGTACTTTTTTTCTCCATTCCTCTCTGTTCTCCGCCTTTCTCTTCAAGTCCTAGTATGTCCTAGTATTGGTGTCTTCCTCTTGGGTACTCAGTCCAAGGACTGGTTGTTCAGCAGATGTACTCTGTCTCTCCATTCCTCTCTATTCTCCGCCGTTCTCTTCAAGTCATAGTATGTCCTAGTATTGGTGTCTTCTTCTTGGTTACTCAGTCCAAGGTCTGGTTGTTCAGTAGATGTACTCTGTCTCTCCATTCTTCTCTATTCTCCGCCGTTCTCTTCAAGTCATAGTATATCCTAGTATTGGTGTCTTCTTCTTGGTTACTCAGTCCAAGGACTGGTTGTTCAGTAGATGTACTTTTTTTCTCCATTCCTCTCTGTTCTCCGCCTTTCTCTTCAAGTCCTAGTATGTCCTAGTATTGGTGTCTTCCTCTTGGGTACTCAGTCCAAGGACTGGTTGTTCAGCAGATGTACTCTGTCTCTCCATTCCTCTCTATTCTCCGCCGTTCTCTTCAAGTCATAGTATGTCCTAGTATTGGTGTCTTCTTCTTGGTTACTCAGTCCAAGGTCTGGTTGTTCAGTAGATGTACTCTGTCTCTCCATTCTTCTCTATTCTCCGCCGTTCTCTTCAAGTCATAGTATATCCTAGTATTGGTGTCTTCTTCTTGGTTACTCAGTCCAAGGACTGGTTGTTCAGTAGATGTACTTTTTTCTCCATTCCTCTCTGTTCTCCGCCTTTCTCTTCAAGTCCTAGTATGTCCTAGTATTGGTGTCTTCCTCTTGGGTACTCAGTCCAAGGACTGGTTGTTCAGCAGATGTACTCTGTCTCTCCATTCCTCTCTATTCTCCGCCGTTCTCTTCAAGTCATAGTATGTCCTAGTATTGGTGTCTTCTTCTTGGTTACTCAGTCCAAGGTCTGGTTGTTCAGTAGATGTACTCTGTCTCTCCATTCTTCTCTATTATCCGCCGTTCTCTTCAAGTCATAGTATATCCTAGTATTGGTGTCTTGAAGTAATGGGGCCACAAACTATTCCTTGGTCGTCCTCTTCCTCTCTTGCTTTGAATTTTCCCTTCCAAAACTTTCAGAATCGGGCCTCCATGGCGCAATGTGTGTCCGATCCGTAACGTTCTTCTTCTTTTTAACATGTTGATCAGATTCCTGGGTTCTCCCACTCTCTCCAGGTCCTCCTCATTAGTATTTCTATCGAGCCAGCTTATTCTCTCCAATCTTCTACCGTTCCGCATCTCAAATGCCTCCAGCCTTTTCACTTCCCACTTGGTCAATGCCCATGTCTCAGAACCGTAGAGTGCTATTGGCCAAACATATGCTTTTAAAAGTCTTTTCCTCAGTTTTAGATCTATATTTTTGGTTGTCAGTAGTCTTTGATTCTCTCTAAAAGCTGTTTTTGCCATCCCCAGTCTCAGTCTAATTTCCTTTCCACATCTTGCATCTTCAGTAATAATTTGACCTAAATAGCGAAATGAATTAACTTGTTCGATGCAATGTCCTTCAATTTTAAGGAGAGCCTGTTTTGGATCATACCCTATTACCATTAGTTTTGTCTTATTTTTATTTATCTTGATTCCATAGATATCCACCTTTTTGTGTATTTTGTGACATCATGCGCTGTAATGATTTGGTTGATTCCGAAACAATTGCCTGGTCATCAGCAAACTTTGTGTTTTGCTATCATAAAACCAATTGTATGTATACATAAAGTGATGTAATGTCATGATGTACTGAAACATTAGTTTGACAAAATATGATAACCAGAGTAAGCATATGGTTCAAAAGACAATGCTGAATCGAATCACACTGACGTTGCGTACTTAAAGCGATGCCAGTACTTACTTGTGCAGTTAGTTTTGGAGAAGCTCAAAAAATGTTTGATGAAAAAACTCAAATAGACACTTTATAAGCCGTTACTTCTTAGGAGTTCACATTGGCTCAGTTTATTGATACCTCATTAAGACCAGGTTAAGGGTATCGCGTGAAAAAAATAGTACTGAATGTATAACGAAGTGAATTTCTCCGTCATTTTATCCGCGCCGGGGTTCGAACCCGGGTCCACTCATTCCGGAATAAGTTGCTCTACCAATTAAGCTACGCGGACATTCTATTCTGATTCCTATCTGCCTTTGTGTCGTGTGCATCCTACTGGCAGGTACGTCACATCTCCTGGTACGTTACATCATCTTCCCCTTATTTTTTTTTTTTTTTCGAAGTGCTGGAGAAAGGATTCTCTTATTTTTCCTACCTCGCGGTGTGGAAATAACATCACACCAATGCGAGGTTTTGAACGCGGTCGGGTCATCCGTCCCTGTTCGGGCGCCATTATAACGAAGTGAATTTCTCCGTCATTTTTATCCGCGCCGGGGTTCGAACCCGAGTCCACTCATTCCGGAATAAGTTGTTTCTACCAATTAAGCTACGCGGACATTCTATCCCTGATTCCTATCTGCCTTTGTGTCGTGTGCATCCTACTGGCAGGTACGTCACATCTCCTGGTACGTTACAAATGTTTCTGAGCTATGTTTCTTCCTTATTTTTAACTTCATTAATGTGGTAAGAAATGGATTGAAGTGTCACAGAAGAAACAAGCATTTTGTACAACTAAAGAAAAAAAGGAACTAAGTTTACTTTAATATATGAGCACTCATGATCCACGGTATCTAAGGAATTACTAAAGGTGCTAGAATATCTTGTATAATCATCACATAACAAACAAGATCATTCGAAATGATGTCCTAAATTTTAAGAAATTATTTTGAAAAATCTGACACTGATACAAAAAGGAATAAATATCTAGCTACATCCATCAGCCATCTGGAATTGCTGGAGTTCTTAATGTTACTACGAAAGAGGAAGAGGTGAAATAATATTTGCGTAAGACATACGATAGCAGGTGATGTTGCTCGCTGTAGGTTGTGCATAACCGGTCACACAGTTAGTGCTGAGAAAAACAAGAATGAAAGTCAATAAAACCCATTTTCGGTTGGTTGTGCTAGTTTAATAAAAACGCTAAATACTAACCTGGTTTGGGGTAGATGACTAACATCCACGAAAAACCCTCGTCGTCGAAAAGAGCTTGCCGAAAATGGCTGGAAAAATTTCGAACAGCCGACTTCAACCTCGTAGTTAAGGATCATCCCGGTATGTTTTTAGGACTGCATAAATACATGTTAAAGGATATGGTGGAAGGCATATCTTTTCAACTTGGATCGACTCATTCAACTGTCCATCGTGGTCTTTTGGAGATAGAAAAAGTGTACATGCTTAATAGTGGGCCTCACATTAGCACGCGAAACTGCATTCAGGCAGTATCACAACCTCATGTTGAAAAGCCGTGAAAGTGGGAGCCGTTATTGTCGTCGGGGAGAAAAGCGGGTCCTTTTACTCCAAACAGAAGTCAAACAGGTATCAATTGACCAAGGCGGTTCAACTGGTCCAAGCCAGCAAGAAGTGTCCCGTGCCTGCGAAGGTCATGATTAGCATATGATGGTACATCAGAATTATTGTTCACTTTGTGTTGCCATCATAAAACTAATCCATTGCTACTGACGTATTTTGCCGTAAGCGTGATCATCTGAAAGCTGCTTTGCAGGGTATAGCATCTCGCAAGTCAATGAAAAGGGTGTCAGGTGAACTAAAATAACGTGTGGGAAAAGGTACCGTCCAAATATCAGACTGTCTATGCAAACTAATGCCCTATACACTGTATTCACCGAACCTTGTCTCATCGAATTTTCACTTTTTCCCGGTTCTAAGTATCATGTCTTTGGTGAAGCTCTCACTAAGTGAAAGATCTCGAGAACGGCATCAGTCCATTTTCCGCCTATAAACTTTTATTGATAGGGACTCGAAAATTTATTGACAAGTTGCCAAGGTGGCATGGGTTTCGAAATTGCATGCAATCTGGATGAAACATACTTTTCCTTTTTCGTTTTTTTTATGTCTTGTTTTGTTTACGGCTTTGAATGATTTATCATGAAGAGAAAAAACTTCATGGGTTATCTTTCAGCGTAACTGTAAGTTCATAAGTAACGTTGGTTTCTAGTTTTCAATTTTCAAGTTGACTGGCGGCTCAAGCCGAGAAAGCACTTCGTTTACTTGAATACCATACAGCCCAATCTGTAATTATTTCGCATAACAAGGAGTGAGATCCACTAAATTGCGACGCCATTCCTGAATAGTTCTGATGATTTAATGAGTCCCGGTGCACCTTCAAACAGATAAGACAAAGATGGCCGGCTACAAGTATATAGAGCGGAGACTGAGTGCATTTGAAAGTCTTTCTTCCGCAGTAAATTAAAAAAAACTTTCTGCGTATTTTTAAAGGAATTTATCAAAAACACCAGCGTAAAGCGAGGACGCGTCTTGTCCATCGTCCACGAACAATACTGCAGTAAATAGGGGAAAGGAGGGCATATTTATGCCGGACTCTTTCACGCGATCTACGTTAATTTGACTTTTTCATTGCGGTTGCATTCGTAATAAGTTTTGTTCCACCAGTATCATCCACTGTTTGTAATCTAAAGACAAGTGATATCCAAATGTCTTCTCCAGTGGCCAAGCAGTCATAGACGTAAGTTTGTGGCTAGTCAGCCGAACACGAGAGGTGTGCTTCTCTTACGGCACTGGCTCACTCCCAGGCATGAGATTCTTCCTCAGATTCCCAAAATTCCGTTTTTTTGTCATCATTTGGGTTATCCTCGAGATCAATGTAAATCTGAAAAGGAATTGGGGTGAGGATTTGTTGGAGGGAGGGATGTTGTTTTCCGTCTGGGGAAAGAATTCCTTCTTTTATAGCTTCTGAAAACGAGAGTTAGACGGAGTGAAGATTTCTTCCGTACTTGTAATTTTTTTTTATTTCCGAACTGAAAGTTAGACGGAGCAAGAATTTTCTGTAATCCTAAATTTTGTTTCTCGGAATATGCTTTCTTCCCTACATTGTTGTTAAATATCTTTGTATTCAGCAAATATTTGTATTTCTGCTTGAAAATGGAGAAAACATTTCCAAAATGGAAGTAGGACGGAGCAAAGATTTCTCCCGTAATCGCAATGTTTTTCTGCGCGATGTTCCACTGTCCTGCATCGTTGAAAAATGTTACTTTTTCCCATAAATACTGCAATTCAGCTTGACAAGGGAAGCAAAAGTTTCTGGAAACGGAAGTGACGAATTTTGTGGAATTGATGCAGGGTGTTCAAAAGTATTCATTCTCTCAAAGTTACAGTATCTAAAATAGTGAAAGCTTTTACATCATGCATCCATGGTCCTCAGGATGAAAGTTCCTTCAGCATGATGGATGAAAGTTCCTTCAGCATGATGGATGAAAGTATAGTCATAAAGTCAGGAAGAATGAATTCAAAACTTATTCAGCTATACAAACTGCCAACTACAGTTCGTCCCATATCATCATCATCATCATCATTGTCAACCATTATCAATCCACTGCTGGACGAAGGTCTCCCCAAGTTTCCGCCACAACGGTCTGTCTTGTGCCAGTCTCCTCCATGTCACCCCTGCATACTTTCGAATTTCATCCACCCATCTCCCATGTGGTCTTCTTCTGGGTCTTTTCCTGTCCCTTGGAATCCAATCTAAAATTTCGGCTGTCCATCGATGATCTGTCCTTCTGGCAGTATGTCCAGCCCATTGCCATTTCAGGGATTTAACTCTGATCATGATGTCTTCCACTCTTGTCATTTTCGGATCCACGAGTTCCTCTTCTTATCCCTCCTGGTTACACCAAGCATGCACCTCTCCATGCTTCTTTGAGTTGTCTGCAGCCTTTGTATGTCTCTTTTAGTTAAGGTCCACGTCTCTGCACCATACGTAAGCACTGGAAGGATGCATTGATCAAACACTTTTCTTTTAAGACATAATGGCATATTGCTCTTGAAAATTATGCTGTTTCTTCCAAAAGCTCTCCAGGCAAGTTTTGTACGCCGATTAATTTCTTCATCAATGTGACCCTCACTTGATATCTGCTGTCCAAGATAAACATGTACGTGTCTGTTATCTCCAGCTTTTCTCCATCAATCGATAAATCTTCATTTCTTGTAAAAGCATTGAACATCACTTTTGTCTTCTGAAAGTTCATTTTTAATCCCACTTCTTTACTCTTGTCAGCAAGTTCCTGGATCATACTCTGCAGCTCTGATGGGGTAGTTGCAAAAATGACTACGTCATCAGCAAAGCGAAGGTGGGTTAGATAATCTCCATTAATCTTTATTCCCTTGTTTTCCCAGCTCAGCGACTGAAAAACACCCTCCAATGTGGCATTAAAGAGCTTCGGAGATATGGTGTCCCCTTGTCTCACTCCCTTTCCAATTTTTACGTGTGTTGTATTTTCAAACAGCCTAATCTTTGCACTTGCATTTTCATAGATGTTATTAATAATATTAATGTATGCATCTTCAATACCGCAGGTTTTCAGAGCCATTGTAACTGCTGATGGTTTCACCGAATCAAAGGCTTTTTCATAATCGATAAAAGCCATGCAGAATGGAAGTTCATATTCCTCGCTCTTTCAATTAGTTCTCTCAGCACGTGGATATGATCTATTGTGCTGTAGCCACTCCTGAATCCAGCTTGTTCTCTCGGTTGAGCCATGTCCAGTGTTACCTTCAAGCGGTGTGAAAGAACTTTAGTGAAGATTTTATAAACTACTGATAGGAGGCTGATAGGTCTGTAGTTTCCGAGATCCTCAATGTCACCTTTCTTATGTAGCAGGATCATTGTAGCGGTGTTCCAATCCTCAGGAATCTTTCCTTCATTAAGGCATCGAGTGAAAATTTGGGCGAGTACTGTTTCGATTTCTCCACTTGCTTCTTGTATGATGTCTACAGTAATTCCATCTTCTCCTGGAGCTTTTCCTCGCTTCATGTTCTTGATTGCATGTGCAACTTCTGCTGGAAGGACTGGAGGAACTCTGGTACTGGTATCTTTCATGATGTCAGGAGTGCATATATCATCCCTTTCATATAATTTGGAGTAGAAATCTTTCACTCTTGTCAAAATTTCGCCTCTATTTCTTGTTACAGAACCATCTTCTTTTCAGTGCCATAATCTGTTTTCTTCCCTTACTGAGATGTCCCTTTGCTATCTTTAGGCTTTGGTTGTTTTCAATTGCTTTCCTCACTAGTTCACAGTTGAATTTCCTTACGTCTTCAGTGATACTTTTTCTTACTGTCTTGCATAGCTCTATATATTCCACTTTGGAAGTCACATCTTCTTTAGTTGTTCTCATCTCTCTTCTTTTTTGCATCAACATTTTGGTTTTTCCTGATAATTTGTTCACATGCAACTTGTTCTTAGACCCAGCCAATTTTGTTGCTGTTTCCATAAGAGCTTTGGTTACTTTTCTGTTAACTTCAGAGATGTCCACTTCTTCTGATGTTAGGCCTTCTAAAGCAGAGAACCTGTTCTTCAGTTCTAACTTGAAGGTATTATGGTGTTTTTTAAGGTTGGTTATGTCAATAGATTTTGTTTGTCTTATGAGCTTGCCACGTTCAAGTTTAGTGTTGAGGTGCATCTTACATCTCACCAATCTATGGTCACTACCTGTGTTGAACTTGTTTAGCACACTGCAGTCTTCTATGACGAATTTTTTGTTACACATAATAAAATCAATTTCACTTGTCGTCCCATTTGGATGTCTCCATGTCCATTTCCTGTGTGGCTTTTTCTTGAAAAAGGAGTTCAAGATGAAAAACCTTCTGCCTCTGCAAACTCAACGAGAGTATTTCCACGCTGGTTTCTGTTGCCATGACCGAATTTACCTACTGAAGTTTCATTCTGTTGCCGTTGCCCTATTTTTGCATTGAAATCTCCCATAATTATTTTCAAGTGCTGCTTACCTTTATTATTTAGATGACAAATTTCCTCATAAAATTCTTCAATTTCTTCTTCAGGATGACTTGTGGTGGGTGCATAAGTTTGAATAATCTGAGCCTGGTATCTTTTCGAGAGTTGGATACAAGTCGTGCAGCTCTGTCAGAGGAACTTTCAACTTCTACAACTTTATCCTTCAGTTTCTTGTTTATTATAAATCCAACACCACTAGTTCTGCCAGTATCTGTCCCACGATAGTAGAAGAGATGTCCACTTTTCAGTTCGATGAGATCTTCTCCTTTTCTCCTTACTTCACTTAGCCCCACGATGTCCCACTTGATCCTTTGCAGTTCCTCTTCCAATTCAAGAAGCCTTGAATCAGAAGATAGAGAGCGTCCATTGTAAGTAGCCAAGGTCAGCATCAGATGGCAGCCTAGTCCGGTTCTCCGGGGATTCTTAGCACCCTCTGCCTTCATGTCGCACTGGCCGCTGCCTTGGCCAGGTACATTCCAGCTGCCGGAGACTGAGGGCCAAGATTTAAGTTGTGGAATCATTTTGGAGGGGTTTGGCCATAACTCACCACGCTGGCCAAGCGGGTTGGTGAGTGTGGGATAGAATTTCCTCTAATCCCGATGTTATAGTTATACCGCTATGGGCGGTCGTCAGAGCCCCTTTAGTGGGAACAGGATGCACCACGAGAAGGCGGGGTTGACATTTGTCAAGAGGCTGTGATGTTACGCATATACATGTGTATATATGGAAACATAATTTTGTAAACGACAACAGTTGCATGCAGAAAATAACAAGGACTTCAAGTGGAACATTATGTATTATGACCAGCAGCATAATATACACACGTCAAACGCTGTTGACAACATATACTTAATATAAATATTCTACAAATTTTGAAGATGTCAATCCGATATTTGGTGTAAATGTGACAAGGATGGTGGTGTAAATGTGACAAGGAGGGAGTCCCGCTCCAGGACGATGAAAAATTTTTCAAGTTTTCGGATATTATCTGACTTACCATCCTTGTCACATTTACGCCAAAAATCGGATTGTCATCTTCAAAATTTGTATTATGTGGTGTAATCCCGTATTTCTTTCATAATATTCTAGCTTTTTGAAATCAAACTATGTAACATTGTCCCAGAATTATATGGAAACAAAAAAAAAAAAAAAAGAACACAAGAATATTTAAATGGCAAACACAATTAATGATTAATGGACTTTCCTTCACGCGCAATAAGCTGAAATATGCGTTCTGTCGTATTGTATATTAAATTACACATCATTGTACCGTCAATATTATACCAACAGTTTAGGATTTCGGTTTCCAGATCATTAACCCTTAAAATTTGCCGGTGATTGGCATAAACATTTCAAATCGAAATTCCCCAAAGATTTTCAATTGGGTTGAGATCCGGGCTGCGAGCTGGACACAGCAGTAATTTGACATTGTTCGATCTCAGTTAGGTCATCGTAGAGGTTGCTCTGTGAATGCTTGCGTTTTCCTGCTGGAAAACCCAATCAGAACCACCTATTTCAGCAGCAGCTGGGAGCAAACTGTCTTTCAAAAGTTCCAGGTATGTTGCGACATTTTGACGTTCTGACAAAACGTAGATATTATCTTGCCCACTAAATAAAAAAAAAAAACTCATACCATCACAGAGCCTTCTCCGTATTGTCAACTAAATATTTGCCGTTTTTCTGTTTTCATACCATGCCATTAATATTTCGCACTGTCTGGGCCATTTAAATTAAATTTCTTTTTATCACTAAATAATACTTGGAGCCGTTCGTCCTTCCATGACAAATGGTCTTTGGCCGAGTTTAATCGAGCTTCTGTGTGTTGTGCAGTTAAAGGCGGTTTCTTTAACAGTCTTGAATTATTCACGAGGGGTGTCTGCTACAATACTCTATGAACTGTACTTTTCGACATTTTCATGTTTTATTCTGTACAGACAAATTATCATGCACAAGCGAGCTTCCGGATATGTCGTTTTATCGAGGCGAAACATTACTGTGCTGTCCTGTTCGTTTTTGAGCTGGATATTTTTTGCTACCACTTAAAACGTTACTTTTAGAAGATTTGGATCGTTTTAATTTGTTTGAAATTGCACTTACATTCATTCCTTGATCGCGTAACTCCCGAATGTGAATTAGTTCCTCCGCGGAAATAATTCACGTTCGGGAGTTGCACGATCAAGCTCTTTTCCACGTGCTCTTTTCCTGACAGCTTTTTTTTTTTTTTTTTTTTATTGGAGATGTGACGTACCTGCCGTGACGCACACTGACATAAAGGCTATAATCAGAATAAAATGTCCGCGTAGCTTAATTGGTAGAGCAACTTATTCCGGAATGAGTGGAGTTCGAATCCTGGCGCGGATAAAAATGACGGAGAAATTCACTTCGTTATAATGGCGCCCGAACTATCCGGATGACCCGACCGTTCAAAATCTCGCATTGGTGTGATGTTATTTCCACACCGCGAGATAGGAAAAATATGAGCAGCACTTCGAAAGAAAAAAAAAAGAAAATAAGGGGGAGATGATGTAACGTACCAGGAGATGTGACGTACCTGCCAGAAGGACGCACACGACATAAAGGCAGATAGGAATCAGAATACATGTCCGCGTAGCTTAATTCAGGTAGAGCAACTTATTCCGGAATGAGGGGATCACGGGTTCGAATCCTGGCGCGGATAAAAATGACGGAGAAATTTACTTCGTTATAATGGCGCCCGAACTATCCGGATGACCCGACCGTTCACCATCTCGCAATGGTGTGATGTTATTTCCACACCGCGAGATAGGAAAAATAAGAGCAGCACTTCGTAAAAAAAAAATAAGGGGGAGATGATGTAACGTACCAGGAGATGTGACGTACCTGCCAGCAGGACGCACACGACATAAAGGCAGATAGGAATCAGAATAAAATGTCCGCGTAGCTTAATTGGTAGAGCAACTTATTCCGGAATGAATGGACCCGGGTTCGAATCCTGGCGCGGATAAAAATGACGGAGAAATTCACTTCGTTATCAAGCTCATTTTTTTTTATTGGAGGTTTAACGACCACCGTGAGCAACTCAATGGGCTATAAGCAGTCGCCCGTCCCTAATTTAGGGTCACTGGTTCCAGGGAAGGGAGAGAGCCAGTGCCGTAAGACAAACACAACATCCATGCCTCACCGGGATTTGAACCTGGACCCTGTTCGGACGAATGATCAGAGGCCATCGCTGAGACTACTGCGCCACCGGGACGGCACAGCTCTTTTTCACGTGGCATTATTAAAACTGAATCAGCCTTATAACGTTCATTTTTTTTTATTGGAGATTTAACGACCACCGTGAGCAACTCAATGGGCTATAAACAGCCGCCCATCCCTAATTTTGGGTCACTGGTTCCAGGGAAGGGAGAGAGCCAGTGCCGTAAGACAAACACAACATTCATGTCTCACCGCGATTCGAACCCGGACCCCTTTCGGACGAATGATCAGAGGCCATCGTTTAGACCACTGCGCCACCATCGCTTAGACGGGGCGACTTTCATCACGTTTACCGACTATTTATCCTGCTCTGACGCCAGGATAATTTGCATAGCAATACGTGTTAGCGTTCGCGCATTTGCGTGAGATTCCATGTTGTTTTGGGACAGTTTCAGTACAGTGCGTGTTTAAAACGTTTAATACATATTCGAAATTATTATTTTCTCGTCCGCATGATATGTTTGCGAAAACTATGCGGTTTATTTTCGCCACTGTGTTCATGGGTTGCGTACATTTTCATTAATCGTACATTTAGTCTGTTTTTACACCTTTCCATATAATAGTGGGACGGACTGTACAGACTTAAAATACGGAGTAAATCTGCATTTCAAGTTTTTAGTAAAACAGGTTGTTTGGAAAGAGCAGTTGAAATACCAATTTTGTCAAAATCTGAAGGCATATTAAAACAAAAGTGATGATGAAGAAATGGGAATGGAAAGATATCAGCAGAAACTAAAATTTAGCAATGGAAACTGTGCAGGGGTAGAAGCAGTGGAACTTCCTGAGAAGAAAGCAATGTTGGCTTGCCGAAGGAAATTCGAGCTGATATTCAAGCAAGTGAAACAACATACAAAAAAGAAGAGAAAAACATTGTTTCAAGCAATGTTTTTTAAAACCATTTCGTTTTGTTTTGAATTTAGAAACTTTATACTGTGAGTACAGTAAAGTGCTCCCGTTTAATGTTTGCATAAATAAATTTCAGTGAAATTTTTTTAATGATAGTTATGCTGTGTTGTATTTAATTGCGCGTTTCGATTTTTCACATGGTTGAAAGTTCAGTTTTGTTTTTTTGTACGTCGGTCACTTGCATGCCTCTTCCTCCCATGTAACAAACAGCTACATTAGGGACGGGCGACTGCATCCCCTTGGTCGTTAAACTAAGATACAAAAAGAAAAGGAAAGAAAGAAATATGCAACGGCTGTAAGGACCATAATCTCTTATATGCTATGAAAAGAAATGTAATATTATTGCCTGTAAATAAACAAATCGATCGCAAGACAAGACACTGAAGTCGTTATTTTAAAAAATCTCGGTTTTTCTTTTCTGGTAATTTTTTTTTTGTTTCAACTATAATTTAAATAATATTTTGTTTTAGAATCAGGAAGATCATTGGGAAGCACCCTCTATTTTTGTGTGGAAAGGAAATTTGCAAAGAATTTAATTGTTGTTCAATGAATGCGGTGAAAAGCCATAAAAAGGATAAAAAAAACCCTCAAAATTTCGGCAGAGCCGCGGATGGCTTAGTGGTTAGCCAGTCAGATTGTCAATGGAGGGTCCCCAGGTTCAATCCTGGGCTGATCTTCCAAAGATGCTGTGATTTGCTAGCAAGTGCTGAATATAAATAACGGCCCCCTGGTTGGATCCTCGGTTAACGTTGGGTATCTATTCCTACTCCCCGCCCCCTGACTTTCTCTCACCCCTCTATGAGCAGCATCTTCTGTGCTCACTTACAAACTATTCTGTCAAAGTCGCTAGACTTGCTCTCACTATTTCTGTACTCCACCCAAAAGGCCGACTCGCTGTAGGTTGTTTGGGCTTAAACTTTCTGTGTGGACGGAAGTCCTATACCTGACTGTATCTCTCTCAAAAGCTCTATGAAATATTTTCTTATCAGCTTCAGAAATTATGTTCGTTTTTGTAGGGGGAAAATGCGTGTGTACGAGAACGCACGCGCATCATGAGAGCCAGTCTATTTTTGGGGGGAGGGGAGGATTTTACGACTACCGTGAGAAACTCCATGGGATATAACCAGTCGCTCATCCCTAATTTGGGACTACTGGTTCCAGGGAAGGGAGAGAGCCAGTGCCGTGGGATAAACACACCGTCTATGCCTCACCCAGAGTTCAAACTCCGACCCACTTGAAAGAGCAGTGCTAGAAGCTAGTGTTTAGACAACAGGGCTGATAGGCAGTTTAGATCATTACATAATGAACTCAGTGTTTTACAATCTCGTAGTTTTTTTTTACTACTAAAATATTTTCTCTTATATGAGTAGTGGAAATTGACCGCCGCCACGGTGGCGCAGTGGTCTAAGCGACGGCCTCTGATCATTCTTCCGAAAGGGGTCCGGGTTTGAATCCCGGTGAGGCATGGATGTTGTGTTTGTCTTACGGCACTGGCTCTCTCCCTTCCCTGGAACCAGTGACCCTAAATTGGGGATGGGGCAACTGCTTATAGCCCATTGAGTTGCTCACGGTGGTCGTTAAATCTCCAATAAAAAAATAATTGACCAATTCTTCATAAGCGCAATCAGTAACGCTTTCAGAATCGAATCCTTACATCGCTGGTCCACATCTGTGTTGATCATAAGGGCATTGTTTCAAATCAGAGGAACAACACGTGCATGGTTAAGTAATATTTAGCTATTATGCAAAAGTTAAGGGCAGTAAAGTTAAGAGTGACGTCAGGAGTTGACGCACACATAATCGCTGAGCCGATAACGTCACAAATGGCACCTCCACCCTTAAGTGGAGGCGCTAATGTTAACCTATGGAGCCTCCATTGTTCCTGAAACCCTCCTCTCCATATTCCCACTTCTTATATATGTGATAACATGACAATTCCGCTATTCCACATATACCTTGACGCAGAAAAAAGAAATTTATCAGTCATATTTGGGAATCTCGTGACATGTCTAAAGATCGAAACACGATCCTGCCGAGAAAGACCTCTTTAGCGAATATTTGAGTTAATATTAAGATCCTTACAAACTTCGCTTGAATTGCTTTGTCAAATATTCTCATATTGCTACCAATAAAAATTTCGAAACATTAAAAAAAATGAACATCTTTCAATTGTAGCACAGTCACCAACATGTGGATGAAGGGTATTACAATATTTAATCAACATCGTTGGATATACATGTTATATTGGATGTCAATACGATGGTGTTACAAATATCGATTCTTCTACAAACAACAAATTTCAGGGTGAAAGCTGTCAAATAGTTTCATTTATACGTTCATACCTTAGCAACCAATCTACAGAAAATCCATTTCGAAAGACTCAATGCAGATAAATCTACTTATAATTTAATTAGCTGTTTATGCCATTATTACCTTTCATCATGAGTAAGGGACTCCTCTTAATTACAATGATGTTTTATTTTCCTTGTTCAGCTGTTTTTGCTTTCAGAACTGAAGGGATCACTGTCACAAAGTTCTCCGAAGAGTAAGTTGTGACTGAGATAAAAACGTCTCCAACAGCGGTTTTGAGCTGTGCAAAAAGTATCAGAAATTCTGGGGTTTAGTAGACTTCTGATTTTACATTCTCATCTAATTTTTCTTGGACCCTTTAGTTTAATTTTCCTTCATCCCGTGTTTTCTAAAAAAGCGAGAATGAGTATAAAATAGTAAAATAAAGATTAAGCAAATATGCTACATTGTGCAAATCCTTGAACACCTTTCGGGAGAATGTACAATTATCCACTTCCTTAAGCCAACTAGAGTTACAGAGAAGCCAACCAAGGAAGCTCCAATTACACTAATTCTGTCGGGTACATCATCAAAGACGACTATCTGCCAGACATAAGATAGGACGATGTCAGATGCAGCTCTCATCGTTGCCACGGGTCCCGCCTCTTCGAACTGAAGCGCAACCGTTAGAGTCACCATGGCCAGATGACTCAACACTCCAAAAACGATTATGAGAACTTGCTGCATGCCTCTTCTGTGTAACGTAAACTTCCCAGTGATTACCGTTATGAGCACAGTCTCTATTGTGGCAACCCATCCACAGTTGAACATTACAATTGAGTGATGCACGTCTTTCAATTTTCGAAGCAAGATGTATCTAGTCGTTCCAAAAACGATTGACGCGAAAGCTGCTGCAAGCCCATAAGTAGTTTCTGCTGTGAATACAATGGAGGTACCTGAGAGAACCTGTGGTATTTCTGTTATCATAATCAGGCCGGCTGTCGTGGTAAACAAGGATATTACTTGAAGTAAGCCAAACTTTTCCTTCAAGAAGATTCTTCCAGCAACCGTAACGAAAACTGGCAAAGTAAAAATAATAACGTTTGCTTGACCTAGAGGAAGATAGCGAAAGGCTACAAAGTGCAAGAATATGTTTGTGGCTCCAAATATCCCACGAGTTATCAGAAGACACCTCTTATCCCGATCTCCGAACAGTTTTTTCCTGGTATAAACCGCTTCAGGTAAAGAAAACGACGTGATTGCGCAGTAGCGATACACAGCAAGCTGTGCTGGGTGAATATTTGTGAGGTCCTTCACAACGACGCCACACAGAGAATAAATGGCACCTGACAAGACTGCGAACAAAACACCTTTGAAGATGGAAAAGGAAGATTCGGGAACGGACACTTTCTCTTGCTTCTCAGATATCGATCTTTGAGTGGTATCTTCGGGAGGAAGCTCTTGTTTCTGATGTGGCGATCTTTGAATGGTATCTGAGAATGGAGGAACATGAGATCCTTTCACCACCGTCTCCTGGTACTTTATTTCTCCTAAAAGAGAAAGAGAGAGAAAGAAAATTATCAATGAATGTACAGTTGAAATCAAGCGCACATGATCTCGTTCCGAAATTAATTTCAGGAAAATAGTGACTTCCTGAACTTTGTTTATTGTTGGGGGTTTAACGACCACCGTGAGCAACTCAGTGGGCTATAACCAGTCGCCCGTCCCTACTTTAGGGCCATTGGTTCCAGGGAAGGGAGAGAGAGCCAGTGCCGTAAGACAAGCACAACATCCATGCCTCACCGGGATTCGAACCCAGACCCAACTCAGACGAATGGTTGAGAAGCTATACCACTGAGGGACTGGCGCGGCCCTGAACTTCGGTATACAATCAGTACTGCTTTTGATCAAAATAATGAAATTTAGAAAGTGTTTCTGGTAAAAATATATAAATGAATAAGTAAGAAAGATGTATTAACTTGAAATATAGGTTCTTCGGAACAGCTAGGAACATTCTACAAAAAATCTGAGAACTACACTACCTGACCCTGATTTATTGTCCACCCAAAAATGAGTGTAGACATTGGTATGCAAATTGGTAGGTGTGTGCAGGCTGGTGGAATATACAAGACGCATTCGAGTATGAAACCAACTGCGTGAAACGTATGAGAAATAAAAGAGAAAATGAAGCCGTGATGCTTCCGGTACTAACATTGAAAAGAGAACCGTTGCATGGCCCGAGATATCCCAGGACACTATTAGAGGGCTCTATCACTCCACGCGGCGCTGTGTGACTGACTGCAATGTGCAACATAATGGTTACACGAGCTATTGACAACTGTCACGTGATCCTGTCTTTTAGCCTGTCAAACTGATGCATTGCCATAAAAATTAAATCATGTATTATCCATATCAGACTGCGTCACTGGTGATTTTGCTCATTTAGCTCTTTTTCTAGATAGAAAAATTTCAAAGTTCATCAGTGTATATTGAATAATTTTGAAATAAAAAACAGGCAAAATCAAGAAGCAACGTTCTAAGTACAATTTTGTCTAAATATATGTTTCAAAAGGCTTCCTACAACATCGATCTAATTTTTCATAGACAAAAACTTCTCTGTTCTATAGAAAGTTCCTTGTAATAACTGCATTTGGTGCCACTATGATATAATTTGAAAGAAATGCTGAAACGCCGACCCGGTGGTTCATTGGTCTAAGCGCTGGTTTCTGACCATTCATCCGAGATACGTCAGGGTTCGAATCCCGATGAGGCATGGATGTTGTGTTTCTTTTATGGCATTGGCTCTTTCCCTTCCCTAGAGTCAGTGGCACTAAATTAGGGACTGGCGACTGCTTATACCCCGTCGAGTTGCTCACCGTCGTCCTTAAACCTGTAATGCCGCCCCGGTGGCTCAGTGGTCTAAGCGATGGCTTCTGACTGATCAGTCGCACTTTTTCGAGCTCCTGCCAGTATTAGAAGTTTCGTGTGAAGTTTGTGTTCTTTTTTTGCGTTTGTTCTTTGACAGTTCGTGTGTTGTTATTACCTGAGTTCCTTCCTCGCAAGTAGTGAGGCGTACAAGCTGTACGTGCTTATTTTTTCGTTTTTCGCCTGTTTTTGAGTGTTGCAAGCTGCAACGCTCGAGCCGTGAGGGTTAGTAGCCGGGCTGGCTACTACCTCCACCAGCATGAGTGCCATATACCCGTCTATATCTCCTTCCTCTGCGCTTTCTTCGTCGTCTGTATCTTCCGTGACCACCATGAATGGTGTTCAGTCAAATAGTGTTGTGCTTTCGTCGCCAACTGTACCGCTGGTTACAAATGTGCCGGAGGCTGGGTCAGAGGTACCCAGCTCTTCTATTCCTGTGTCTCGTTCGTTCGCCGCGGCTGTGAGTGCGACTTCTACTTTACAAAGTGCTTCTGTGTCTTCGCGACCAGAGTTTACACGTGTTGCTTCCGCTTTAAGGATAACATTACCACTCGACTCTCCTCAAGGTAAGGAACTTTCGTCTGCCTTACTTTTAAGTGTATTTGTTCCTGCTCTGCGCGACACCCCCCTACCCCAATATTTAAATGCTATTTCTAAAGTTGTACCCGGAGAAAGCATTGTGTCTATTATCCGCTTGGGAGGGGGTGTTGTCGTGCACTTCACTCATCAACAGGCGGTGGACAAAATCCTTGCTTTTGGCTTGGACATTGGTTCCGTACATCTCCAACCAGTTGCAGCAGCTCAAAGACCAGTGACTGTCACCTTGTCTCCAGTACCCACAGCTGTGCCTGACTCGGTATTAATTGATGCCCTTAACACCATGGGGCGAGTGGTTGGTACCACAAAGTACCTCCCAGCTGCTGCTCGCGACTCCCCCTGAAACATGTTCAGGGCGGTCGTCGTCAATACCGAGTCATCTTTCCAACCCCACAAGCAATAGTTAACAGGCCAACCACCCTGGAACTCATAACTTAAACCCGGACCTACATTTTCAATCTGTTTGCTGACGTCCAGTGCTTCCGATGCAAGGGTGAAGGTCACCTTGCATCGGCATGCCCACATTCCACAGCTGCTACTGTTCCAACTCAATCACTTGATGCTGCTGTTCCAGCGGAGACTCTGCCCACCGCTCCGGATTCTTCCCCCACCCTCCCCACTGAATCTGTTCCAGCTGCTGTTCCTGGTTCCACCTCTGTCGTATCACCTCCAGTGGTCCGTGTTGCTTCGGCATCCACTGACCTGCAGGAATTTCCACCGTTGCCAGCGTCTGAAGGATCCTCCACCCCCAAGGTTCAGCGGACCAAGAGGTAAAACTCCCCTGGCTCAGCGAACCGTCGTGCGAGTTCCTCGGACCGCCAGAAATCCAGGAAGACGGCTACATCCTCGTCACCTTCACCTGGACCGGCTCCTGTTACTTCTTCAGTTTCCATCTACAACCGTTTTACCTGTTTGCCGAACGATGATTCCATGGACGTTACCGATCCCGATTCTGAAGAAACTTTATTTGCTGAATCTGATGACGACTCTCCTGCCCCCTCTCTGGTTGACATCACCTCTATGTTTGCTGACATTGAGGTGCCCTTAACTCCCCTCTCATTCACAGATCTGTATGCCTTGATTGCTCGCCCCAGACGGGCGAAATTGATTACTCTCCCTTGTATAGCGAGTAAACTCTCTCCCCTTCCGGAGATGCTAACCCAACTGACGTTCCTGCATGAGTTCTTATTAAATGTTGATCTGCCATCCGGGACAGAGCAGTACGCTCGCCGGTTGGCGTATTTACTTAAAGTTTTGAAGGCAGAACTGGAAGGTTGGAGGCAGCCGCCCCAGTGATGCCTTCCCTAAATGTGCTCTGCTTTAACTGTAGAGGCCTTGCGTCTTCAGCCGCGAATGCTTTGGTCTTCGAGGACGTTCGTTTCCTGAGGACAGATATACTCCTCTTCCAGGAGACGAACTGTTCCTTGGCGACCGGGTATTCCTGCTGGAGACGCTGGCCCTACGCTTTATCACAACTACCGGACGCACATTGGGTCCGGTACAGCGATTGCATTCCGTACTCGGTTTCATTCTCTTCTTTCAGATATCGTTGAGTCACAGAGTCTGCTGGGCTCCTTTCAAGGTATCTCCTTTAGTTATCTTTCCCGTCGTTTTCATGTTTTCAATTTGCATATGACACAATCATCGGTTGATGCTGATGCTCTTCTTACGCATTTGATTTCCCTTCTTTCCCAAATTCCTCCTTCTGAAATCGTTCTTATTGGTGGTGACTTCAACTGCACTCTCCAACCGGGTCTTGACCGTGATGGTTCCGGGGAGAGTCGCCTTAACCTTTCCTCCCAACTGTCTCAACTAGTTAGTAATTTTTGTCTCATTGACGCATTTCGTACCATCCACCCTCTGTCCCGTGAATTCACATGGTTTCCTCCGGCCGCCTTAGCGCATGCTGCGGCTCGTCTCGACCGGTTTTATGTTTCTAGTTTCCTCCACTCCTCCCTTGTTGAAGTAACCCATCATCCTTCTGTTTCCTCCGACCATCGTCCTGTTCTTCTGGAAATATTTTTGTCCTCTTTCTCTGTCCCCCCTCCCCGGTTTGGTCTCTCGATGATTTTCTCCTTTCCGATCCCACGTTTCAGGCCGAAGTTCGTTCGATTATTTCTTCATCCATTTCTGAACTTCCTCTCACGGTTGACCCAGCAGCTCTGTGGCTTTCCACCAAACTTTCTATCCTATCGTTTGCACGTCAGTTCTCTTTTTCGTCCCGTTTTCACCGCTTTCATGATTTAACTATTCTTCACCGTAAACTACAGTTCCTTTCTCCTTCAGATCCATCGTTTGCAGCTCTTCAATCACAACTTCATAGCATTCTGTCTTCCTTTGCTTCTTCGTCTCTTACCCGGTTAAAGTTTTCCAAGTTACATTTTCATGATGACCCGTTTCAACACCTTCGACATCTTGAATCCCACCGTGCTCTGAGTTCCAACATTTCTTTTCTCTCGCTTCCAGATGGCTCAACTGTTTCTGATCCAGTGCAGATCTGTGATCGAACTTTTCAGTACTTCACTGATCGGTTTCGATTGCGGGTCCTGCCGCCTGCAGAGAATTCTCCATTATTATCACATCTTCCTCAGGTCCCGTCTTTTTTCCCCCTCCTTGGTTTCACCAATCTCTCCCTCGGAGGTTCGTTTTGCCATTTCTAGTCTGAATGACCACTCCGCCCCTGGGGCTGACGGTCTTCCACTTTCTTTTATAAAACCTTTCTTCCTGCTCTGCTTCCTCTTCTCGTTGCTTGTTTCAACTCGATCTTTTCTTCTTCGACTTTCGTTTCTTCTGACTTTGCTTTTGCTCTTCTCCGCCTAATTCCTAAAACTGGTAATCTTGGTCTTCTTTCTAACTGGCGCCCCATCTCGATTCTTAACACCGACTACAAGATCTTTGCAAAAATTCTGGCTCTTCGCCTTAACCCTGTTCTACAATTTATTATTCATCCTGACCAAACTTATACGATCCCTTCCCGTTCGATTGCAACTAACATCACTACCATCCGTGATTTACACTCTCTTGCTTCCCGTCTTTCTGAACCTCTCGCTATTTTTAACCTAGATCAGAAACAAGCATTCGATTCTGTCCATCATTCTTATCTTTTCTCTGTTCTTCGTCACTTTGGCTTTCCTTCCCTTTTCTGTCAGGCACTTTCCAATCTATATTCCCATTCTTCCTTTCGTGTTCGGACCTCTTCTTTTATGACGGCTGCTATTCCTTTTGCAAGCGGTATCCGGCAGGGTTGTCCCCTGTCGGGTCAACTGTTTGCCCTCACGTTTGAACCACTTCTTATTTCCCTTCGATCTCGTTTGCTGACAGGCATTCCGCGTGGTGTGGCCTCCACACGGCACCATCGCGTGGTTTTGTCGGCCTATGCGGACGACCTTACTCTTTTTTTACGTTCCCAACAGGCTTTTGGTGTTGTTTTGTCTACCTATACTGAGTATGCTTCAATTTCAGGTGCGGCCCTTAATACCTCTAAATCTGTTGGCTTGTGGGCTGGCTCGTGGTCGTCCCGCGGCGACCGCCCTTGGGGTGCCCGGTGATCGACCACGGTCATCAAACTTCTTGGAGTGTTCATCGGGAACCCGGTGGCGGTGTCTGCCGCTACTTGGTCCCCTTTGGTGCAGGACATGAATCGACGCCTTGCCCCTTTTCGCCGTTTGAAACCGTTTCTTTCTTTTTTAGCAGGTCGCATCTTCTTTCCGCTTTTCTTCTTCCGGCCCTTTCTCATACTTGGTTTGCTCATTTCCCTCCTCCCCTCTTTCTTCGTCACGTTCAATGTCTTTTTACAAATTTTATATGGGATGTCGTACATTGGGTTCATCGATCCACGCTTGTCCTTCCGGTTTCTTTTGGTGGTCTTGCCCTTCCGGATTTGTCCCTTAAATCGAACGCTTTCCATCTCCAACATTTTTTGAGGATTTTTTCCCTTCCTTGCGGTTCTTCGATTACTATAATTGACACTTTGCTCTTTCCACGAAGTCCTTTTCTTTCTCTGGCTACTTTTATCCGCATGGACCTCTTTCCACTCATTCCCAATCACTTTCCCGCTACTTACCGTACCGTTTTCTCCCTCTGGCACTCCTTATGTCCAGTCCGCCTCCCCCCCGCTTCGACTAACGATCTCCTTGCGGAACCACTTTTCTTCTCCTCTGCCCTTCGTTCTCCAAATTCTCAGTACCTGAACTTCTCCACTTGGTTTGCAAGTGGCGTCGTTCAGGTTTCTCAACTTTTTGATTCTTCTCTTCACTGGAAATCTTTTGATCGCCTTTCCCCTCTGTTACTTGATACCCCTCAGCATCGTGCACAGTTCTGTCTTATTCAATCCTGTCTTATTCGTCTTTATCCTTTACTTGTCAATTCTATTGGCCTCATTCCGTCTTCCGCCCCGTCGCTCAGTCTTCCCTTTCTTCTCTACTTAAACGATTCTCCATTTTTACCCCATCAAGTTACAGCCAAGCTTCTTTATTCGCATTTTCTTACCAATTTCACAGCTCCATTAGCAATTCCTTCTGTTTCAGCTACAGATCTTCCAGGTACGTGGAGTGATCCATCGACTTCCCTGGCTTCCCCGAAAGCCAGGGACATTCATTGGCTGCACCTACACCGTCGGTTGCTCACTCCGCGTACCCTTCATCGTTTTCGTCATTTGGCTTCCCCGCTTTGCTTCTTTTGTTCTACACTTGGTGATGTGTCACATTCCTATGATTCTTGTCTGGTGTTGCAGCCCTTGTTTTCGATTATGTTTTCCCTTCTTTCCAAAGTTTGCCCTTGTCCTCATACAATGTTCCATTTTTATTTCCTCAGACGCCATTCTCCCCCTGTAGATGTCCACAGTTCTGTTTGTGCATTCATCATTCTCCAAGCGAAGTTGACGATTTATTTGTTTTACCACTCAAGCGTGGATCGAGCTTCTCTCCGGCGTTATCATCCGGCCCGGGTGTTTTTGTGCAGGAGGTACCGATCATCCATCAGATCGGTCCTCCAACTTGAGTATGACATGGCGCGGGTTCGGCAGGATGTGCCTGCCTTTTTCTCTCTCTGGTCTCCATATTTGTCATGGTTTCATGTTTCTGCAGGCATTATTGCTCTCCTCCCATAGCCAGAGTTTATTATATTTATATTTATTTTTTTGATTGGTGTTTTTTTGTTTAGTGCATAATTTTTGTACATACCGTAGATCTGTGTCAGTGGGTTAGTGTCTCCTTTAGTTTATCTTCTTGTTGCTTTCCGTGCACACACATTCCCGTTAATTTGTTGTCGGTAGCGTTTACTGACTTTTTCTTTTCTTTTATTTTATTTTCCGTCGGCCTCAAGCCGTTGGTCGACAAACTTTTTTGTGTGCCGGCTAAGCGTTTTGGTATTTTCTGTTTATTGTTTACTGTTACCAAGGTGTTTTATGTTGTTTTGTTGATGTTGATTGCATTTTTGCTGTGGCATGCACATTGTCTGATGTGTTTTTGTTTTGTTTTTTGTTGCTCAAGTGTCTGCTTTTTTTTTCTAGTTTGCTTTTGGTGTCGTTCACCTATTTTATATTTATTACTCGTCGGTTTCACACAGTTTACTGTCGCACGGTTTTGTGTTTAATGTTGTGGTTGTTTTTATTTTTTTGTTTTAATTTTTTTCTTGCTGAACGGGTACTGCTGGCGCGTGGTACCGAGGGGTTTTTTTGTGTGTTGGTTCTGAACCTTACCGACGTGTTTCTTGGTTTTGTCTTGTGTAATCGGTGTTTATTTTTGTGGTTAGTGCTGTGCATACAGTGCGAATTCACTGTTTCGACCCGAATTTATTTGGTGGTGATGCTTGTCTGCAAGTTTAACCCCTGTGTTCTTTTTCACAAAGTTTTCATGGTGTTATTTGTGTATTGTGCATTCTTTATTGTGTTCATGGTGCTATTTGTGTATTGTGCATTGTGTGTTAATTTCTTGGTGTTATTTGAATATTGTGCTTTGTGTGTTGTGTTATTGGTACGGGGTGTTAGTTTCTAGTGGTTGTTTTTTTCTCTGTGTTGCTGTCGGTATTAGTGACCGAGATACGCTTTAAATGTAAATTTTTGTTGTTCGTCGGCTTACAGCCATTTGTCAACGCATTTCTCCGAACTACCAGGTGTTGTTTTTTTTTCCGGCTGCAGCTTGTTGTTGGACCGTGTGTGTGTTTTTTTTCCCTTGACAGTTTTGACAAACTCGGCTGACTTTTCTTTACCGCCTTGCTTCATTAGTGGTCTGTCCTGTATGTATTGTTTATTGTGCAACTGTTTTCTTTTTATCTTGCCGTGTGTTTTTCTTCAACTTGCTCTGATGTCGTCTGCTTCTTCCTGTAGAGTACTCTCTGTTTATTGCGATATTGATTGTGTGTTGTTATTGTCGTTGCCGGTGAGTTATTGTGCAATTTTTTTTCCCGGTGAAAATTTGTGTTTGTATGTTGTCTTTTTGTAAATAAATGCTTTTGAAGTTCTGACCATTCATCCGAGATACGTCAGGGTTTGAATCCCGATGACGCATGGATGTTGTGTTTCTCTTACGGCATTGGCTCTTTCCCTTCCCTAGAGTCGGTGGCACTAAATTGGGGACTGGCGACTGCTTGTACCCCGTCGAGTTTTTTTAAATAAAAAATGGTAGAACATGTGTTCTGAAAATTAATGCCTGTACTTGTAATGTAGAGATACATGCAAATAATCACATTTAGTAGGAAATGAAGGCTTCATCAAAGCTGAAAGGTACACAAAATGCAGCTACTATGTAAGCTGTAACGGTGTCTGTCGCCGACAACACGGAACGACCAAACAGAATAAACACAATTCAAAATAGATAGCAATTATATTCTTTGCTGGAAAAATGCTACTCAGCTGTTTTTACATCCCGGCAATATGATGTAGGTAACATTTTTAGACCCTTCCGATTAGGCTGAACCTGTTAGTCACTAAAACATGTCGGAGGTATTTGTTCTTAAGAAATGCAAGATGATCTATTTAAAACCATTCCCATATTGTAAGGTTTGTAATTTGCAGCACTGCGAACACGAAACTGCAAAACTGATGTACATTAACCTCCCATATTCCCGACTTTGCTTAGTGGCGAATAAAAAATACTCGTGACCCTTTTTTGATACTCGCGATAGATATTTTGTACTCGCAAAGCTATTAGTGACGCATTCGAAAAGTGATCCACATGTCGATACCGTGCATATGTGTCTCAGACTGTACAGGGGTTGGGCAAAACATGTGAACACCGAGGAAATAGGCAATATTTCTTTATTAATAAGGTGTTGGACCACCATTTACCTTAAATACAGCTTCTAACCTTCTTCGGATACATTCGTGCAGCTTTTGAATATTCTCCAGTGGAATGTTGTACCATTCGTCGATCAGAACGTCAGCCAATTGCTTCAGAGATGTTGGAGGAGGGAATCTGCTTCTCACTCTGCTCTCCAAAAACTGCCTACACTGGTTCGATGATATTCAAGTCAGGTGAGTGAGCTGGCCAGGGCAGCTGTCGAAGTTCATCTTGGTGCTTCCCAAACCAGACTGAACTGTTCTTCCTGTGTGTATGGACGCATTATCATCTTGAAACAATGGCTTGATTGTTGGGAAACAACATTTGAACCATAAGATGCACTTGATCTCCTACAATGCCCAAATACTTGCTGGAAGTAGCTCGACCATGTAGAGTAATGATGGGGCCAGCCATATACCAAAATATGGCTACCCAAATCATAATAGATCCCCCCTAATTACATTGACCTTCCCCTTAATTACATATCCCTCCCCCCTTAATTACTTAGACCTCCGCCCTTAATTACATAGACCCCCCTCATTTACATTATTCCCAACCTACTGTTGGGAATAATGTGAATGAGGACTCATCGGACCATATCACATGTTTCAAGTCATCAGCTTTCCAGATTTGTACGCATGACACCATCGTTTTCGCATTGTAGCGTTGGTTTCCTTGGGGGTTCTCCATTCACAAACCTAAAATACTGTCAGGAATAATGTAAATGAGGACTTATCGGATCATATCACACGTTTTCAGTCATCAGCTGTCGAGAATGTCGGAAGAAAAACTTTTTGTTCGTGTGCTCCTACACCATTATTGGAAAAAAGGTTTGAAAGCGACAGCTGCCGCCAAGGATATTTGTTGTGTAGAAGGTGACGGGACGCAGTGCAGCCTGCAACAGCAAGGAAATGATTCCAACGATTCCTGTCCTGAGACACAGAACTCGTTCACAAACCGAGGTGTGGGAGGCCAGTCACCAACAACACCGAAGCCCTACGTCTAACTGTTGAACAGCACCCAGGAACCAGCACCAGACGATTAGCAGAAGAGGTCCATGCGTCACAAACCACCATCATTTGTCACCTACACCAGCTCGGTTTTCGCTCCAGACATCAGCGAAGGGTTCCCCATGAGTTGAGCCCAAAGCAAGTTGAGGAGCGTGTCATTCTGCGTGGAAAATTGCTGCAAAATCCACGTGACGACCAGTTTTGGCGGATAATCGTTACGAATGATGAGAAGTGGGGCTTGCTACGTTACCCTGATACCGGACATCAATGGCTGCGGCCAGGGGGATGGAGCTCAAGCATTGGTTTAAAGACGGTGTTTTTTCGGTGTTTTGACAATGTTATGTGTACCGTGGAAATTCGAGGGTCCTGCCCACTGGAAGCTTGTGCCACATGGTCGGGCCGCCGATGGGAACCTGTATGCCGACCAGCTGCAACACGTATACAACGCCCTACGCCAGCGCTACCCCGCAGTGGTGAACCAAAAGAAGGTTCTCCTGCAATTCGACAACGCCCCATATCATTGGTGACGGTTTGTCATCCAGAAAATTCAGGATTTGAATGGCGTCGAGATCCTACCACATCCAGCCTGTAGCCTGGATCTTGCCCCTTCTTGATTTTCACCTGTTTCGTTCCATGGGCACTTCTTGACCGGCCGATAGTCCTTTGCTATTCAGTGTATGTTTCGTATTCTCTTTTACTTATAATTTAGTTGTAAATCGCAAATTTTACATTGCAGTTTGTGAAATGCCTGCCCAGCAGGACGCACACGACATAAAGGCAGAAAGCAGTCAGAACGAACGTCCGCGTAGCTCAATTGGTAGAGCGACTTATTCCGGAATGAGGGGACCCGGGTTCGAGCCCCGGCGTGGACAAAAATGACGGAGAAATTTACTTCGTTATAAGTTCTTAAAGCCAGAATACGTTTTCCACAGATTGGAGACTACATGCTTTCTGATGACTATATGCATATTTAGAAAGTACACCGTTACTTCACAAATATTTTAATTTTCGTGTCGACCAAGGTTTTTCTGGGCTGTTGCTCAGCTTCATCAGGACGAATTGCACGTAAATATTCAAATGCGATTTGAATATTTATGTGCCATTTGTCCTGATGAAGCTGAGCCACAGCCCACAGAAACCTTGGTCGACACGAAAAATAAAATATTTGTGCAGTAACTTTTTTATTTTATTTTCTTACTATACGGAAAAAGTCTTATTTATTCTTGTGATTCAGTAAGTTTGTCATACAACAATTAAGCAATGTAAAATATTTTTACTGCACACAACACAGATACACAACATATTTTTTCATGTTTCATAACGAATTTGTTTTTCATTGTTTCATTAACTTCCATTTTGTACTGGTGAAATTCATAAAAACTTCAGTTTTTTTCGCCCTTCCTCTAAAAATCATTTTCATTTATGTACGCCCAAACTAAAGCTACAACCAAATTTTAAAAAGTTAAGTGTCACCAAGAGAAATTTACTAACTGACTAAAAGAGCATTTGGAGATGAAAAAACGGATTGTTCATAAATTTTTGAGCTATTATATATTTCATTGCATTAAAAAAACGAATATCAAGTGTTAGCAAAGAATTGAATGCCGGTAGAACACAATAAATTATTAATCACTAAAGGAAGAACATTATATAGTGATAGCTCGAAAAACTGAATTTTCATGAACCGAATGAATAAGTCGAAACTTTTTGCAACACATGCCAGGCTATTTTTACCGAGCATTTGAAAACTAGGTACGTATATGGTTCTGAGAAAGGAGCCCACTTGTGCTACAATGTTTAACTAAACAACATTCTTCATGAGTGAAATAACTTTCATTTTTGTTAAATTCTCCTTAACCCCTGAAAACTTTATCCGGGAAACAGAAGTTACCAACTTGACTACTTATTTTCTCGTACTACATTTGGATTTTCGAAAGTACAATAGTTTCAGTTGCTTGATTAGTGGCAGCTGAAGGAGACTCTGAAATTTGTTACCTATTGCATTTAACCTAAACATAGAACGTTGCACATTGGAATTTTTTTCTCAGTTATCTAGTCTGACATAAATTCGATTTTGCGAGGTGATATGCCTCTGCTAAGAATTTGAGATTGAGGGAACAGAGTAGTTATTATTGCTGATAATTTAATGCGTCAGTATTCTATGTTGACTATTTAGGATACTGACGTTTTCTAAGCAGTCAACTTAGAAAACGTGTGAAAATGTAACAGTAACGTCAGTGCGGATTCAGATCGCTGCAGAACGTGTGAAACACCAAAGCCATAGCTCTTAGGGATACAGCAACTCCCTCTTTCCTGTGACCTTCTTGTTTTTTGATTTCTCACTTTTCTGTAGTTTTTAATGTTTCCTTTTAAGCATAAACTTTCAGTAAGCATAAAAACAAGTGTTTAACTTTCTTTTCTTATAACTTTATTTCTAAATCATTGCAGGTAAGTAACTTCATCTTCGTGATCTTCCCCACGCCGAGACACACACACACACACATGGAATTTTTCAAGTGGAATTTTAAAACTTCACTGATGTCATTCATTTGTACCCGTTTGAACCCCAATAGACCGCCTAGGTAGCGTAATGGTCTAAGCGCTGGTTATTCGTCCAAATTGGAACCCGGATCGAAACCCGGTGAGGCATGGATGTTGTGTTTGCCTTACGGTCCTGGCTCTCTCCCTTCCCTGGACCCAGTGGCCCTAAATTAGGGACGGGCGACTGCATATAGCCCACTGAGTTGCTCATGGTGGTCGTTAAATGCCCAATCACGGAAAAGAGTAAGAACTCCCAATGGACCGATATTTTTTCCGTTTCAACCCTCTTAATTATTCGAAAAACCAAACTTTTCGATTTCGGGCGGATTGGGTTTTCGCACTACCGGTATACTGCAGTTGGTTAAGTCGCTATACACTCTGTGGGAGGCGGACGTTTTTGACTGGTGTTTGAATCCTGGTCCTGCCGGCCATCTAGTCTGCTGTTTTTCCGGGGTTTTCCCAGACTCCCTATGGTTGGGGACGCGAATGTGTAGATGGTTCCCTGTGGCGCCAGCTTCGGACACACTTTATTCCTGATCTGTAAGCGGCAGAGCGATAGCAAGCCGGCTGCATGAATTTGCCAGTAACCCTCAAGGGCGCATAGTAGTCTTTGCTGGACTCAACCCGCCGTGGGCGAACGAGATAGATGGATGGGGGTTTTGCCAAAACAATAGCCAACCACCAAATTGAATTTTTTGCTTTTTGAGCGACTTTTAAACTAAGAGAGTTGAAAAAAATCGGTTCATTCTGGTTTGAATGGGGTACAAACCAATTGCATCAGTAAATTTTAAAAATTCATTAGTGTGTGTGTAGGGTGAAGGGTACATAGCTGAAGTTGTTTACATGATGTAGAAATAAAAATATTCCATTAGAAAGGAAAATTAAATACGGTATGCTTACTTAAAGGGTATGGTCGCTCCGGTGGTGAAGTGGTCTAAGCGCTGGCTTACGACCATTCGTCTGTGAAGAGTCCGGGATCGAATCCCGGTGAGGCATGGATGTTCTGTTTGTCTTACGGCACTGGCTTCCTCCCTCCCTGGAACCAGTGGCCCTAAATTAGGGACGGGCGACTGCTTATAGCCCATTGAGTTGCTCGCGGTGGTCGTTAAACCTCGAACCCAAAAAGGAAAGTGTATGCTGAAAAATAAACAAATAAAAACTGAAGAAATGAGAGAAATCAAATAGCTTTACATTGGAAAGAGGGAATCAGTGGGATTCTAAGAGCTCTAAGCTCTAGGTTTCCATGCGAACATTCCGTTTACATCCTGCTATACGTGGAGCAATGGAAACTTATGCATAGATCTAATAGAATACTGACGTATAAAATTACGGTTATCAGTAACGTTAACAACTTTTGTCTCTCCCATTCCCCAAGTTCTTCGCACAAATATATCTCGAAAAATCGAATTATGACAGACTAGTAAACTAAAAAACATTTTCTATGTGTGAGGTTCCATTTTCAGTTTAAAGGCAATATGCAATGCATTTCAGAGCTCTCTCCCCCGCCATCAATCGAGGAACTGAAACCACTTTCGGAAACCCACATTTAGTACTAGAAAAGAATGAGTGAAGTGGGTAACTACACTGCTGGCCACCCAAAATGCAACACCAAGAAGGACACGAGATAGCAAAGCCAGATTTACTGGACATATAACAGCAGATACAAAGATGAAACGATTGAGCTTACAGGCCCGTGCGACTTGCGGAACACGCAGACATCATTAGTTTGTGTGGCCCCCATGACTGGCAATAACGGCCGCTACACACCGCGGCATCGAACGAAAGAGGCTTTGAATGTGGACTTGGGTTTGTCGGTCCAGGCTGCTTCCACACGTTGCCACAGTTCATCAGGCGTAGCCACGGGTGGTGCTTGCCGGGCCACTCGATTGCCGATCAGCGACCAGACGTGTTCGATGGGCGACATATTGGGAGAACAGGTGGGCCACGGCAACAGTGACACCTGGTGGGCCGGAAAGAATTGTTGCACGATGCGTGCCACGTGCGGGCGCGCATTGTCCTGTTGAAACGGGGCCGATGGCAGGTCCTTCAGGCAAGGGAGGACTACAAGGCTCCAAAACGTCCGAGATGTAGCAGTGGCTGTTGAGTGTACCGGCGATGCGTACCAGAGGGGTGTAGGTGTCATATGCAATTGCGCCCCAAACCATAACGCCAGGCGACGGACCAGTATGGCGATGCATAATGCAGGCGTCATACAGTCTCCCGCCGCGGTGCCGCCACACGCGGATCCGACCATCGTGGTGTTGCAGGCAGAAACGGGATTCGTCGGCGAAGACAATGTCGTGCCGTTCCGGAGCCCAGGTGCGGCGTTCAACTGTCCACTGCCGCTGCACTCGCCAGTGGTGTAACATCAATGGTAATCGGAGCAATGGGCGCCGTGCGACAAGTCCCCGCTCCTGCAGACGACGTCGAACGGTACGTGCTGACACAGGCTGTTGCGTAACACACCCTAATTCCTGCGCTAACATTCGTGATGTGGCGGCGAGTCGTCAATGCCCGCCGCACAATATGGCGGTCGTCTCGTTTGGTGGTGTGCCGCGGTTGCGACAATCGCTCACGTCGGTCCGACCGTCCCTCCTGTACCCACCGAATCCATACTCGCCTGACTGTGGCTGGATGTCGTCCCACACGGGCGCCGATGTCTCGGTACGATAAACCGCTGTCGCGATAAGCCACTATTCGTCCTCTGCCGAACTCCGAAACGTGCTGGAATGGCTGCCGTATTCTGCAACGAGGCATCAGGAAGCTTCCCACACACAGGCCCGGCAGCACAACGCACTTCCACTATTTACACCCCGTCTTCTGTGCACCCTTCTTATAGTGCTTCTCGGTGGCGTGCCGAGCGCTCATGATTTGCATATGCCCTGCAATGCTAATCGTTTTCATGTCCTCTCGCGGACGACGCATGCTGCGAATTTCAGGCCAATCGAATGCTTCCTTCTTGGTGTTGCATTTTGGGTGGCCAGCAGTGTATAAACAATTCCCACCCTCTCTAGCGGGGGCACATGATTTCTCAAAAATGTGAGCAGCTGATTTTGTGTAAATATAAGATAACGTTGTAACGAACTTACCTAGAATTAGTGTGTTTATTGTGCTGATATTCAATGGGCTCATTGCCTGTGGGCTTTTGTATCGTTCCATTGTAAGACCGAACGGAAAACTTCTCCACATTGGGAAAGTTCCATAACATCGACATCGTTTTACTACTAAGACAAATTCCGTAAATGAAAAAAATTGTGGTAGAAATGGAAATGGTGATCCTGGAAATTTCCCTCACATCGTTCTGCTGTTAGTAAAATTGTTCCGAGTCATAAATTGGGTTAAAATTGAAAATGGTGATCCCGGAAATTTCTCCCACATTCGTCTGCTAGGTGTGGTATAAGTGGAACTCAAAACGTCGGGAATCTTAACCACATCCTTCTGCTACTTGTAAAACTGCTCTCCACAATGAACTGGGATAAAAATGGAAATAATAATCCCGAAAATATCTTCCCACTCTAGATATTTTGTGTAAAATGCAATAAATGCGCAGTCCAACACTCGGAAAGGTTCGGGACTTTTCGGGGGGGGGGGGGGGGGTATGGTGGGAGAGATCTTAAAATATGGGGGATTTTGCCTTTAATCGCATTAACACATAGAAATACTGCAGGTGGTTTATACGGAATTAAGAAAGTAAATGTTTATTGGTTTGATGAAAAAACGTCATCCTTTTGCGTTACGTACCTTTGTGGATGGAAGACGTCATCTTGCGAACTTGCACTATCCGTTAAAATAAAATTCTCAGCAATGCTATCCTTACGGCACTCCGTCTGAACACTGTCTGTTATGCAGAGTGAGCTTACAGGACTTCTCTAAAGCGCATTCTTTCTGGTTATGGATTCTGCACAAAAACACGCGCAGATTTCACTACGATAAATATTTTTTATTCGCCTTTAACTCTATGGCAATGAAAAACAAAGCATTAAGTTACAGACAAAACGAAAGTAACTGTCGCTAGTCCGACCTTGACGATTCGCAGTCTTATGACCAAATTTATCTGTCTGTGCCTGGAATGAAATTTCACGGCCAATCGTGTGAAGTGTTGTTCGCGAGAACCGAAACGTGCTCCTGACAGATGTGAAAAACATTTTTGACAGTATAAATCCTTGTGAACAATACGAATAGCCTTCATTATTCGTTTTACATAACGTACTTGTCAATGTTCAGAAATGCGGAACATGAGGAAAAATTTGAATGAACGTTTTGATTTGAATATCGTATCGCGTTTTTTTATTCTTCAGCCGTTGTCTTAAAGTCAGATTATCAGATGAAATGAAAGAAGATGCATAATTTGTTATTTTCACTCCCGCAGAAATATTCTACAATAAAAGTTTGAAAGCTGATCAATATCTTAATAAATGATCGGTTGCTGTTGTTTGACAAATATGATTTTATAAGGTACAATACAGTGTTTTTACTCTAATTACCCCTTGAAGAAGGAACTCAGAACACGCATTTATAAAAATGAGAAATCATAGAAAAGGTCCCGTAATGAAAACTTGTCTCTTCAGTTAAAAGGGGTATGCTTTTACTATAACTTTATTTCTTGGAGATAACCTCAAGATACGTTTTCAATATTTTATCAGATGCAAAACTTATTTAAGTAATGCATTGCCTGACCACTTTATTAAGCCCCACATGTTATGGCTATGGATAGAAATATTCATAATGAGTTCTGAAGTAATAGTTTCACAAGGAGCAATACACTACAGAAAGTTAAATTGGCACAACCTAAAATTAACATCAATAACTTCTTAAATTGCAAGAATATTGCTAAAGATTTGTACTCCGATTTCTAGAAAATTATTTTCAATGTTGCCCATCCGTGCCTGTACATGACTAAATCCACGAAACAATGAATTTGCTATCTTTATAAAATTTAAGGGAAACATCTGCGAGTTACAGATCTGCTTTAAAACAAGTTTCCGAATTATCGAAATATGGCTAATGCGCGATTCGAATCTTTTTGAGAGATATTTTTCCTGTTCGATATTTCTTTGATCTTTACCTGTAAATGTCGTCTCAATACTCATTCAAGATAACAGTTGTCTTCCTCTAGGATTAATATGATAATTGGCAATAAAAAACGTCAAGCATGGTAGACACAGGATGTCCTATGATTCATTAGACACTGAAGTGTCTTTGGATCTAATGAAGATATTAGTGCAAAGCAACAAAAAACAATAAAAATAAGTAAATAGAAACTACCAGTGATTCCTGAATTGATACTCTCTCGGTGCTTGGGATAAGAGGGGAACAAAAAGCCTCCGTTAGTTTTTTTTTTTTTCGGTATAAAAGCTACATCAAACGACATCGTGCCTGAAACCCTTATTACAAAGAGCTTGTTATTAAACAGAATGAATTCACTGAAGTATCAAGAAATGGCGAGGTTTTAAGCATTAGAACAAATCTAGATCGCAATCGACTCAAAAAATCGAACAGTGATCCCGAAACAAACACACTACATTACAGAAGGAATTGCTCATTGAAAATTCACCAGAGAAAGGCATAAAGCACAAACTCTCTCAGAATACCTGGGAAAACCTATTCTTCCCATAACTATGTCACGATACAGGAATATATGAATTCCCAATAGCATAATCGATGGATAGGTGCCCATTGGCCAATGCAATTCCTTCCCAGATTTCCAGATTTGACATCGTTAGATTATTTTCTGTGTGGAAATAATTAAAAACCGTTGCTTTTTCGAACGCATTTCTTACAATGGAAGGACGGCAAAAATGTGACAGATTATTTCTCAGAATTGCCTATTTAGCTACACATAATGCTTTGATCACAAGATTGCAGAACAGTGATAGTGACTTTGAACATTTAATTTGATGTAGCTGCAAATTTTCTCCTTTTTTGTGTTTTGCTATCATGTAGGAAAGCTCCTCTACTATAACAGAAATGTGATGTTTCCTATTGTGTTGACCAGTGTACCATTTAAAACTATTTAATTTTCTTTGTTTGAACGTTTCTCTTACTTTGGTGGCGCAGTGGAAAGAGCGCTTGCCTGTTTTAATTGTCGAATCCCTGTCTCAACCAAAATACTTTTTTATCGTGCCGTAATGTTCATGAAACATACATTTTTTTTATGCCGTAATGTTCATGAAACATACTTTCACATTTGGACATCACAAACAGAAAGAATACCTGGTTACTGAAAAATTATGGCCACATATATTATTTTCCCCGTCTTTATTGAAGGCTTTCACCTAGTTTAATGTTACTGTTGACAAAACCTTACTAACGCTTTTTTATGTATCCATATTATTATTATCCGTGCCTTTGTTTCAATGTTTTGGTTTCTAAGCCATAAGAACTTTACGTTCAGTTCTGAAAGAACAGCGAAACTTCTGCTTTTGTTGATATCTTATCACGGATGCTACAATAAAAATAATGCGGCATTATAAACAATGACCAACTACTGAGAAAGGTGTTGTAAAACAAAAGCAGGTTTTATCGTCAAGCCCATTAACATATAATTAAATAGTACTGCTATATAAAGTTATACCACCTCACTCCTACTAAGTAATGTGAAATTAGAATTTCATTGGTTGTTGGAAATGTTTTGCTTAACGTGATATAACGAAGTAAATTTTTCCGTCATTTCTGTCCACGCCAGGATTCGAACCCGGGTCCCCTCATTCCGGAATAAGTCGCTCTACCAATTGAGCTACGCGGACGTTTATTCTGATTGCTATCTGGCTTTATGTCGTATGCGTCCTGCTGGCAGGTACGTCACAGTGAAAGCGATTGGGAAGCCTCAGTTCAAACACAACTGTACAATGTTCGTTTTATGATTTTATTCTTGTACGTTTATAACGAGAAATTCCTTCTCTAATAAGGAGCTTATAAAAAGAAACTTTTTTCACAGAACATAAAAAGGAGAAGAATTTTCAGCTACATGAAATTAGATGTTCAAAGTAAGCCCATTGATTTGCTCACGGTGATCGTTAAACCTTCAATCAAGAAAAAAAAAAAGAAAGAAAGAAATAGTGACTACCAATGTTATGCAGAAACATCTCCAATCTTGAGATCAGTGCTTTATGTGTGGCTGAATAGACAATTCTGGAAAATAATCTGTCACATTTTGAACGTATTCTTTGTAGTCTTTCTTCCAATGTATGCAACTCGCTTCAAAAAACGACTTTTTAAGTAACCCCACAGGAAATATTCTAATGATGTCATATCTGGAGATCTCGGGGAATACTGTATTAGCCCATGGGCCCAAATCCCTCGATTGGGACAAGGATCACCAAACTACGGCCCGATGTCCAAATCTGGCCTTCCGGCACGTGGTAAATTTGATTTTTTTTATTAATTTTACATACTTTACTTTTCTTTTTTCTTTTCTTTCTTTCTTTTTTTTTAATTGGGGGTTTAACGACCACCGTGAGTAACTCAACGGACTATAAGCAGTCGTCCGTCCGTAATTTAGGGCCACTGACTCCAGGGAAGGGAGAAAGCCAGCACCGTGAGACGAACACAACATCCATACCTCAGCGGGATCCGAACCCGGACCCTTCTCTGATGAGAGATCAAAAGCCATCGCTTAGACCACTGCGCCACCGGGGGCGGTTTTCTTTCTTTCTTTTCTTTTTATGTCTGAGAA
Organism: Macrothele yani; assembly: GCA_039090855.1. Taxonomy (NCBI): domain Eukaryota; kingdom Metazoa; phylum Arthropoda; class Arachnida; order Araneae; family Macrothelidae; genus Macrothele; species Macrothele yani. The sequence continues at coordinate 174,903,727 of CM077002.1, read as the reverse complement.
AGGTAGTCGTCATTTGTCACAGCACGACTGGATATCATAGCAACGTTTGTTTGATGATTCGCTTTTAAAACCTTGCTTATTATTATTATTACTCGAGTGCCTCTCATTTTGAGGTTGCATTGCTTCCTCGTCTCACGGCTGATTATACTGAAGCTCAACGCACCTCCCGTTCTGGGAACTTTTACTCCACCTGGTAGCCTGACATTCCTTGGTTTCAGGTTTTGCGTGAAGTTATTCATCGTCTTGAGTGAGTGTGCCTCTTCTGAGCTTTCAGCCTGCTCCATTTTCATGCAATGACTCTACCCGTCGTTTCCAATTCCTGAAATGTTACTCTTCGCATTTCCCATAAGATGCTCTGTTCACTTCCTGAGTTGTAAATTAAAAAATCATCACATGATGTGCCGTATGTCTGGGCTACTGTGAATAAGGCTATGACTTGTTTTCAACGCGTTTCCTCAACTGTGAGTGTATAAATAAATCACATAACGAACAGTACGCCTTTACAGCTGCACAGCCAGTTTTAATTCTTTTCAAAAGAAAAAAAGATTTTTCAGCTGCAAATGAAAATAGAATTCGCCTAACGAACCGCTTGTCGCGACAAAATATGAAAGCTATCGACAAGTTGTCATTCCTCAGTAACAAAGTAAAAAAGAACGGGGAAAATAGCTCAAAAGTAGAAGTTGATGAGCACTGCGGTTACAGTGGTAACTAGGCATTTCTGTGCTCGGGGCAAACCACAAAATAATGTGCCCTCCAGCCGTCTCTCTATTTTGTATTGCTAATTTAATAGTGTGTATACACTACTAAATTAGACCTGACTTTGCATTCCATATATATATGGGATGCAAGGTTAGGTGATGCACAAACATATCATAACCTCTCCTTGACAAATGTCAACCCCACCTTCTCACTGTGCATCCTGTTTCTACTAAAGGAGTTCTGACGACCGTCAAATAGTGGTAAAACTATACCATCGGGATTAGAGGAAATGCTATCCCACACTCACCAACTCACTTGGCCAACGTGGTGAGTTACGGCTAATCCCCCCGCCCCCCAAGATGATTCCACAACTTAAAACTTGGCACTCAGTCTCCGGCAGCTGGTATGTACCTAGCCAAGGCAGCGGCCAATGAGACATGAAGGCAGAGAGTGCTAAGAATCACCCGAGCACCGGACGTATCTGCCATCTGATGCTCACCTTAGATGCGTTCAACGGATGCTTCTGATTCAAGGCTCCTTGAATTGGAGGAGGAACAAGTAGGACATCGTCGGGCTAAGTGAAGTAAGAAGAAAGTGAGAAAATCTAATTGAACTAAAAAGTGGACATCTCTTCTACTATCATGGGACAGATACTGGCAGAACTAGTGGTGTTGGATTTATAATGAACAAGAAACTGAAGGACAGTGTTCTAGAAGCTGAAAGTTCCTCGGAGAGAGTGAGGGACTCGTTATCCAACTCAAAAAGATGCCAGGCTCAGATTACTCAAGCTTATGCACCCACCGCAAGTCATGCTGAGGAAGAAATTGAAGAATTTTATGAGGAAATTCGGAAAAAATAACAAAGGCAAGCATCGCTTGAAGATCGTTATGGATTATTTCAATGCGAAAATAGGGCAGTAGTGACGAATGAAACTTCGGTAGGTAAAATCGGTCACGAGAACAGAAACCAACGTAAAAATACTGCAGTTAGTTTGTAGAGGCAGAAAGGTTTTTATCATGGACTTCTTTTTTTAAAAAAAGGCACATAGAAAATGGATATGGAGGCATTTCAATGGGATGACAAGTGAAATTGATTTTATTATGTGTTACAAGAAATTTGTCATTGGAGATTGCAGTGTGCTGAACAGGTTCAACACAGGGAGTGACAATAGAATGATGAGATGTATGATGCATCTCAACGCTAAACTCGGACGTGGCAAGCTCATAAGACAAACAAAGTGTGTTGTAATACCGAACCTTAAAAAGCATCATAATACTTTCAAATTGGAAATGAGGAGCAGATTCTCTGCTTTAGAAAGTCTAAGATCGGAAGAAGTGGACATTTCTGCAGCTAACAGAAAACGAATCAAGGCTCTTTGGAAACAGCAACAAAAATAGGTAGCACTAAGAACAAGTTGTACATGAAGAAAATATCAGGAAAAACAAAAATACTCATGAAAAAGGGAAGGGAGATCAGGACAAATGAAGGAGACGTAACTTCGAAAGTGGAATATATACAGTTATGGAAGACAATACGAAACAGTATCACCAAAGACGTAAGGAAATTTAATTCTAAACTAGTGAAAAAGCAATGCCTGAAGAGTGCAAAGGGATATCTCAGTAAGAGAAGAAAACAGATTGTGGCACTGAGAAAAAGAAGATGGTACTGTAACAAGAAATAGATGCTTAAATTTGAAAAGTGTAAAAGATTTCTACTTAAAACTGTATGAAAGGGATGATACATGTACTTTAAACATTATGAAAGGTACCAGTACGAAAGTCCCTCCAGCAGAAGTTACCCATTCAGTTAAGAACATGAAATGAAGAAGCGTCCCAGGGGAAAATGGAATTACCGTCAACATAATACAACAAGCAAGGGGAGAAATTCAAATTAGACTCGCCCAAGTTTTCACTAGATGTCTCGATGAAGAGAAGATTCCTGAGGATCGGAACAATACTACTCAGGAACTACAAGCCCATCAGCCTCCTTTCAGTGGTTTCTAAAATCTTCACTAAGGTTCTTTCACATCGCTTGAAGATAACACTGCACACAGCTCAACCGAGAGAACAAGCTGGATTCAGGAGTAGCTACAGCACCATACATTACATCAATGTACTGAGAGAACTATTTGAAAGGACAGGGAAATATGAACGAACTTCCATTATGTATGGCTTTCATTTATTACGAAAAGGCCATTGATTCCATGAAATCATCAGCAGTTACAATAGCTTTGAAATCCTGCAGTACTGAAGATGCTGACATTAGCATTATTTATAACATCTATAAAACTGTAAGCGCAAAGATTTGGCTGTTTCAGGATCAGGCACCAATAAAAATTAGAAAGGGAGTAAGACGAGGTGACACCATATCTCCCAAACTCTTTAATGCCAATTGCAAAATGTTTTTCAGTCATTGAACTGAGAAAACAAAGGAATAAAGATTAATGGAGATTATTTAACTGACCTTCGTTTTTCTGATGACGTAGTCATTTTTGCAACTACCCCTTCAGAGCTGCAGAGTATGATCCAGGAACTTGCTGACCAAAATAAAAAAGTAGGATTAAAAATAAACTTTTAGAAGACAAAACTGATGTACTGATACAATGCTTTTACAAGAAATGAAGATTTATCGATTGATGGGGAAAAGCTGTTGATAACCGATACCTACATTTACTTTGGATAGCAATATCAAGCGAAGATCAAATTGATGAAGAAATTAATGTGCGTATAAAACGTGGTTGGAGAGCTTTTGGAAGAAACAACACAATTTTTTAAGAGCAATATGGCATTATGTCTTAAAAGAAAAATGTTTAATCAGTGCATACTTCCAGTGCTTACGCACGGAGCAGAGACGTCGACTTTAACTAAAAAAGATATACAAAGACTGCAGACAATGAAAGTAGCATAGAGAGATGCATGCTTGGTGGAACGAGAAACGATAAGAAGATAAACTCGTGGATAAGGAAAATGAAAAGAGTGGAAAACATCACGATCAGAGTAAAATCCCTGAAATTGCAATGGGTTGGACATACTGACAGAAGGACGGACCACTGATGGACAACCAAAATTTTAGATTGGATTCCAAGGAACAGGAAAAGACCCAAAAGAAGACCGAATGGGATATGGATGGATGAAATTCGAAAGCATGTGTGTGTGGGGGGGGGGGGGGTGACATGGAGGAGACGGGCTCAAGAACAGACCGTTGTGGAAGAAACTCAAAATATCTTTCACTTATTGAACTGGGAAAACAAAGGGATAAAGATTAATGGATATTACTTAACTCACCTTTCGTTTTGCTGATGTCGTAGTCATCTTTGCAACTACCTATTCAGAGCTGCAGAGTATGATCCAAGAACTTGCTGATAAGAGTAAAGAAGTGGGATTGAAAATGAACTTTCAGGAGACAAAAGTGATGTACAATGCTTTTACAAGAAAAGAAGAATTCTTGATTGATGGAGAAAAGCTTGAAACAACTGATACCTACATTTATTTTGGGCAGCAGATGTCAAGTGAGGGTCACATTGATGAAGAAATTAATCGGCGTATAAAACTTGGATGGAGAGCTTTGGGAAGAAAAAGTACAATTTTTAAGAGCCATTATGTCTTAAAAGAAAAGTGTTTAATCAATGCGTCCTGCCAGTGCTTACGTATTGAGCAGAGACATGGACCTTGACTAAAAAAGAGATACACAGACTTCAGACAACTCAAAGAAGCATGGAAAGATGCATGCTTGGTGTAACCAGGAGAGATAAGAAGAGGAACTTGTGGATAAGGAAAATGACAGAAGTGGACGACATCATGATCAGAGTGAAATCACTGAAATGGCAATGTGTTGGACATGTTACCAGAAGAACGTACAACTGATGGACAACCGAAATTTTAGTCTGAATTCCAAGGGACAGGAAAAGACCCAGTAGAAGACCCCATGGGAGTTGGATGGATGAAATTCGAAAGTATGCGGGAGTGACATGGAGGAGACAGGCTCAAGACAGATAATTGTAGAAGAAACTTTGGGAGACCTTCATCGAGCAGTGGATTGATAATGGTTGGTGATGATGATTACATAAGTATATCATCATCATCATCATTGTCAACCATTATCAATCCACTGCTGGACGAAGGTCTCCCCAAGTTTCCTCCACAACGGTCTGTCTTGTGCCAGTCTCCTCCATGTCACTCCTGCATACTTTCGAATTTCATCCACCCATCTTCCATGTGGTCTTCTTCTGGGTCTTTTCCTGTCCCTTGGAATCCAATCTAAAATTTCGGCTGTCCATCGATGGTCTGTTCTTCTGGCAGTATGTCCAGCCCATTGCCATTTCAGGGATTTAACTCTGATCATGATGTCTTCCACTCTTGTCATTTTTCGGATCCACGTGTTCCTCTTCTTATCTCTCCTGGTTACACCAAGCATGCACCTCTCCATGCTGCTTTGAGTTGTCTGCAGCCTTTGTATGTCTCTTTTAGCTAAGGTCCACGTCTCTGCACCATACGTAAGCACTGGAAGGATGCATTGATCAAACACTTTTCTTTTAAGACATAATGGCATATTGCTCTTGAAAATTATGCTGTTTCTTCCAAAAGCTCTCCAGGCAAGTTTTGTACGCCGATTAATTTCTTCATCAATGTGACCCTCACTTGATATCTGCTGTCCAAGATAAACATACATATCTGTTATCTCCAGTTTTTCTCCATCAATCGATAAATCTTCATTTCTTGTAAAAGCATTGTACATCACTTTTGTCTTCTGAAAGTTCATTTTTAATCCCACTTCTTTACTCTTGTCAGCAAGTTCCTGGATCATACTCTGTAGCTCTGATGGGGTAGTTGCAAAAATGACTATGTCATCAGCAAAACGAAGGTGGGTTAGATAATCTCCATTAATCTCTATCCCTTTGTTTTCCCAGTTCAGTGATTGAAAGACATTTTCCAATGTGGCATTAAAGAGCTTCGGAGATATGGTGTCACCTTGTCTCACTCCTTTTCCAATTTTTATGTGTGTTGTATTTTCAAACAGCCGAATCTTTGCACTTGCATTTTCATAGATGTTATTAATAATATTAATGTGTGCATCTTCAATACCTCAGGATTTCAGAGCCATTGCAACTGCTGATGATTTCACCGAATCAAAGGCTTTTTCATAATCGATAAAAGCCATGCACAATGGAAGCTCATATTCCCTCGCTCTTTCAATTAGTTCTCTCAGTACGTGGATATGATCTATTGTGCTGTAGCCACTCCTGAATCCAGTTTGTTCTCTCGGTTGAGCCATGTCCAGTGTTACCTTCAAATGGTGTGAAAGAACTTTAGTGAAGATTTTATAAACCACTGATAGGAGGCTGATAGGTCTGTAGTTCCTGAGATCCTCAATGTCTCCTTTTTTATGTAGCAAGATCATTGTAACGTTGTTCCAATCCTCAGGAATTTTCCCTTCATTAAGGCATCGAGTGAAAATTTGGGCAAGTACTGTTTCGATTTCTCCACTTGCTTCTTGTATGATGTCTACAGTAATTCCATCTTCTCCTGGAGCTTTTCTCCGCTTCATGTTCTTGATTGCATGTGCAACTTCTGCTGGAAGGACTGGAAGAACTCTGGTACTGGTACCTTTCATGATGTCTGGAGTACATGTATCATCCCTTTCATATAATTTGGAGTAGAAATCTTTCACTCTTGTCAAAATTTCGCCTCTATTTCTTGTTACAGAACCATCTTCTTTTCTCAGTGCCATAATCTGTTTTTTCCCCTTACTGAGATGTCCCTTTGTTATCTTTAGGCTTTGGTTGTTTTCAATTGCTTTCCTTACTAGTTCACAGTTGAATTTCCTTACGTCTTCAGTGATACTTTTTCGTACTCTCTTGCATAGCTCTATATATTCCACTTTGGAAGTCACATCTTCTTTAGTTGTCCTCATCCCTCTTCTTTTTTGCATCAACATTTTGGTTTTTCCTGATAATTTGTTCACATGCAATTTGTTCTTAGACCCAGCTAATTTTGTTGCTGTTTCCATAAGAGCTTTGGTTACTTTTCTGTTAACTTCAGAAATATCCACTTCTTCCGATGTTAGGCCTTCTAAAGCAGAGAATCTGTTCTTCAGTTCCAACAACTTGAAGGTATTATGGTGTTTTTAAGGTTGGTTATGTCAATACATTTTGTTTGTCTTATGAGCTTGCCACGTTCGAGTTTAGTGTTGAGGTGCCATCTCACCAATCTATGGTCACTGCCTGTGTTGAACTTGTTTAGCACACTGCAGTCTTCTATGACGAATTTTTTGTTACACATAATAAAATCAATTTCACTTGTCGTCCCATTTGGATGTCTCCATGTCCATTTCCTGTGTGGCTTTTTTCTTGAAAAAGGAGTTCAAGATGAAAAACCCTTTTGCCTCTGCAAACTCTAAGAGAGTATTTCCACACTGGTTTCTGTTGCCATGACCGAATTTACCTACTGAAATTTCATTCTGTTGCCGTTGCCCCATTTTTGCATTGAAATCTCCCATAATTATCTTCAAGTGCTGCTTACCTTTATTATTTAGATCACGAATTTCCTCATAAAATTCTTCAATTTCTTCTTCAGCATGACTTGTGGTGGGTGCATAAGTTTGAATAATCTGAGCCTGGTATCTTCTCGAGAGTTGGATAACGAGTCGTGCAGCTCTGTCAGAGGAACTTTCAACTTCTACCACTTTATCCTTCAGTTTCTTGTTTATTATAAATCCAACACCACTAGTTCTGCCAGTATCTGTCCCACGATAGTAGAAGAGATGTCCACTTTTCAGTTGAATGAGATCTTCTCCTTTTCTCCTTACCTCACTTAGCCCGACGATGTCCCACTTGATCCTTTGTAGTTCCTCTTCCAATTCAAGAAGCCTTGAATCAGAAGATAGGGAGCGTCCGTTGTACGTAGCCAAGATCAGCATCAGATGGCAGCCTAGTCCGGTCCTCCGGGGATTCTTAGCACCCTCTGCCTTCATGTCGCACTGGCCGCTGCCTTGGCCAGGTACATTCCAGCTGCCGGAGACTGAGGGCCAAGATTTAAGTTGTGGAGTCATTTTGGAGGGGTTTGGCCATAACTCACCACGCTGGCCAAGCGGGTTGGTGAGTGTGGGATAGCATTTCCTCTAATCCCGATGGTATAGTTATACCGCTATTGGCGGTCGTCAGAGCCCCTTTAGTGGGAACAGGATGTACCACGAGAAGGCGGGGATGACATTTGTCAAGGAGAGGCTGTGATTTTAGATTGGATTCCAAGGGACAGGAAAAGACCCAGAAGAAGACCACATGGGAGATGGGTGGATGAAATTCGAAAGTATGCAGGGGTGACATGGAGGAGACTGGCACAAGACAGACCGTTGTGGAGGAAACTTGGGGAGACCTTCGTCCAGCAGTGGATTGATAATGGTTGACAATGATGATGATGATATATATTGTTCGACAAAAGAAAACGAATGCCACACTGCAATGTTATCTCTATAGGGAGACACAAAGAGATAACTCTGACTGTAAGGCTAGTCGTGGCTCGCAGTCGCAGTATTAGTCACATAGCCCTCAGGAAATTTTCAGCTAAGTGAAAGATATTACTTTCTTGCAACGTACGTACCAACGCGCCTTCATTTTTGAATGTGAGCAGTTAACATCTCCTGAACAATTTTAGGAAAAAATCAGAATTTTATTTTTCCTAGCCTACCGATGCTGGTGCTGCATGTTTCCAGCAAATTCTGAGAACGCAGTACTTTGCTGTTTATTTTGTGTATTCCATTAAGGGTAGGGCAAATCTTGGCAATTTTTTTTACAGAATACCCCGTGATTCACCTTGCAAAAAATATTTTTTAAATGTGCTGCCATCTGTTGTCCATTAATAACATCATCCCGAAACTACAACAGTAGATTTTTTTTTTTTCGATTCCGACGCAATACTTGAATGTTAGTTCAGCATACTTCTGTTACGTAAAAAAAAAAAAATAAGAAAGAGAGATAAAAAAAGGAAGTGCTCGCTGACACTTCCTCCAAAAAGGGTAGAAAGGCTAACCCAATTTATTTTTCTCTGCACACTATTCTATAAATCTGAAAATATTTTCTCAAATTATTATTAAGTTTCAACATGTAATTTTCCCAATTTATTACGCCTGAAAGTTTCCCAGTGCACCTACATTATCTGCATTTTTCATATACTGTGTCATATAATTTAACATCAAGCAACTATTCTTACATTCAGTTCGAAGCAGGGCCAGATTAAGGGGGTGTCTACAGGCAGAGGAGACTTTAGATCTTTTGGGGCCCTAGGCGCTAAAAGGGTCAGGGGCCCCATCCCCCTTCTTATCCCTTCAGAAATTTTCATCCGTCAGATTAACAAACAAACAAAAAAAAAAGGTGGGGTTGGGGGGGTAGTCAAGAAAAAGGTCTTTACACTTTTTTAAAATGCTATCGTGTTCTAGTATTAGAACGTTCTATAAGAAACAGTGCTAGTGTAATAATTTTGTCTGTCCGTGCACATCGAACTTTTTGATTTCAGAGATATTTCAAAAATTATTTTTGCGGCTAATAGGAAATCAATGGTTATTAAGTTTGGCACTTTTAATATCTCATATGCTTCATGCACTGCAGTTATTATAAACAGAAATTTTGAGGCTAATAGGGAATCAATGGATGTTAGGTTTGGCACTTTAAATACCCGTATCTCATTTATACCTGCACTGCAGTTATCAGAAACAGAAGCATACAAATTAAATGCAAAAGATCCGGTTTGAAAATGGAATAGTAGGAACTACAGGTTTTTGAGTAAGAGTATCGTTGAAACTTTTAATTGCTTTTTAAAAAGCTAGTTTTAAGGCGATTTAAGGAATAGAAATAGCGAGAATACTTGATAATTATCAGTATTAAACCAAGGGAGCAGAAAGTAATGAGAAAATGTTGTTGCAATACAATATAAATTACTTTTAACACTATTAAATAAGATAGTGTGATATTCTAAAATTTCTTTATTTTTTCAGCCTAAATATTAATAACTCTTTTGGTTTAAGATGGTTTAGAGGGATTAGAGCCGAGAAAGAACTTGATTGCCCTAAGAAGAATTATCCTACGAAGAATATTTCTTTCTTCATTGATTATCCTACCACGAAGGAAAAATAACATTTGACAGCAAACACGCCCGATCACCAGGAAAGTTTTTACAAGTACTCCTCATTGCAACTCGGGGAGAAGGTGGGAAGGTTGCAACGCAGATGTGTTCCCTTGGCTGGAAGTAGCATGAAAGCAATTTATAGCACAGCAGGCCAGTTAAGAATTCGCCTTAAACAATGAAAAGTGTGGGAAGCGTGAATACCTTCTTTACCAACCCCTAAAAGGAACTCAAAATTATTTTTACCGTTCCTTTCAAAATAAGTACATCGATAAGAACTCGGAATATCAGCAACAGCAAGAAAAAATATATTATTTATATGAGAAAGTAAAATATCAATTGACAATACAAAGTAGTCGCTTTAAGGACCCATTTGCTTCAGTCCGTGAAAACCAAAACTGAAAATCCAATTATATATTTTTGGGGCACCTCAAACAGCGAGGCCCTAGGCGCGCGCCTACTCCACCTAGCAGGAAATCCGCCCTGTCTACTGGGGCTATAATAGCCTTGGGACCCACCATGACCAAGGGCCCGGGAGAACATTCTTAGGCAAATAATAGACAGATAGGAAACGAGAGAGAAAGTTTGTGAAATAGTTTTATTTTTTTCTCATATTATTTCCACTTGGTCCGAAACAGGGGCTGGTCGACGAACAGATTTCAAGGCAATGACTTACAAAGGGTAAAGGTAGCAAAAATGAGAAAACAGGCTGTCAAATCACGAAGAATATCACGATCAGGAACACCAAGCTGTCGGTTATTAAAAGATGACATTTATTTACAATTTAAAAGATGTACACCACACCAAGAGGTTAAAAATCAGTGACAAGATCTTTCCGGGCTTCTAAAGCACCCATCTTCAGGTCGAGTGGCACAGAGTGGCACTGTCTACAGCGCGGTCGGCGAAACAGTTTCAACTTTTTCACTACCATCCACTCACATCTCCCAATTCGCACTGGAACCTTTAATGGTCGAAGTCCCCTGTGCTTCACATTGCATAGCAAAAAAGATGTACTAAGGAAAGTATACAATGCTAAATCATTAGAAAATACAAGGCAAAATCTAGGAATCTTGAGCTTTTGACTCATGTCCTTGTGAGAACAATGGAAAATACAGTGGCTTTTTATGAAAACTCTTCAGATAATTTATTAGTTTGAAGAACGCACCATGTATTGATTATCACAAGCATATTGCTACAGTTTTGTGTTTTAACGGATTTCATAATAATTCCCCGTCATAATTTTTGAGGACCCACTCAAATGTCTTAGCCATGGGGTCCACTCAAGCTTTAATCACGCCCTGATTTGGAGCAAGGTAGGTAAAATACAAATAGGAGTTCAGTCACACACAAAAATAAATTCTTCATGGAGCAAATCTAGAAGTAATCAATGCCTACATTTACCTTGGACATCAGATATCAAGCGAGGACCACATTAAAGAAGATACTAATAGATATATAAAATTGGTTCATGGTTCAAGATTATTTGGAAGAAACAGTACAATTTTTAAGAGCAGTATGCTATTATGTCTTTAAAGTATTTAATCAATGCATCCTTCCAGTTTTTAGTTATGGATTAAAGACATTAACTTTAAAATACATTCGGAGGCTGCAAACTGCCGAAAGAAGTAGGAAGTAGTGGTTACCGCGAAAGATAGAAAGAGGAACTCCTGGATCAGAAAAATAAGATAAGTTAATGGCATCATGATCAGGGTAAAGCCCTTGAAATGGCAATGGGCTGGAACATATCGCTAGAACTGACCACCATTGAACAACTGAAATACAGGGTAATTAAAATTATTGCCCCGATTACAAATGACAATAACGTGTGTATGAAGATAAATAGACCGCTGATACCTCTACACGAGAAAGAAGGAAGTTTAAAATTTTATTGGAACCTCCTGCTGTGTTGCTCTGGTGAGGTACGAAAATGAGCCGCCCGTGCGCCAAAACCAGTGGAAAGAAATGGTGATCACAGCAGAAAAGGCGTTTTGCGTGCTGTAGTTTGAAAAGTGTCATTCTGTTGTTACAGTGGAGAGAATGTTTCGTAATCGCTACAAACCTGCTCCATCATATGGTAAGAGCATACGGAGGTGTCGTGGGCAGTTTGTAGAAACAGGATGTCTTTGTAAAGAGAAGAATACCGGCCGACCACGTGTTTCAGAGGAAAACGTTGACAGAATTCGTCAGAGTTTTGAAAGCAGTCCACGCAAGTCAACTTACCACGCCAGCCTGGAGCTGCAAATGCCACAAACAACTGTTTGGCGTGTTCTTAAACGGAAGCTACAAATGAAACCCTACAGAGTTAAAATTTTGTACTCACTGAAGACCGACGTCAAAGTGCAGCGTGCTCCCTTTCCTGAAACCATGCAGGAAGTCATGGAGGATGACTCATTTGCTTCACGCCTAATTTTCAGTGATGAAGCTACCTTTCATATCAGTGGCAAGGTAAACCGCTACAACACTCGCATATGGGCCACGGAAAAACCTGTTGCTCTGATTGAACATGAGCGTGACTCACCGAAAGTCAATGTGTTCTGCACAATTTCCAGTGTGCAGATCTATGGACCTTTTTTGTTCATTGAAGATACAGTAACAGATAGCGTTTATCTAGATATAGTTCAGCAATGGCTACTTTCACAACTGGATAACGATTCCGGGGACTGTATCCTACAGCAGGATGGGGCAGCCTTACATTGGAATATGCACTTTTGCCAATTTTTGAACGAAATTCTTCTGAGCCGTTGGATTGGTCTTTTTAGACAGGACGACAGGGTTTTCTGCAAGTGGCTCTCCAGGTCTCCGAACCTTACCCCTTGTGACTTCTTTTTGTGGGAGTATGTCAAAGACTATATGTATGTTCTACCTTTGCCGAGAACACTGCAAGAACTAAAGATGCACATTCAGCTTGCACTGGCTTGAGTGACTACGTAGGGACATACTTAATAATGTATGACGTGAAATGGATTACCGTTTAGATGTTGTCCGCGTGACTTAGGGGAGTCACATAGAACATCTGTAAGGTATGAATACAAAATTCTAAACTTCCTTCTTTATTGTGCAACAATGTGATCTCTGTATCTATGATCATAAACCAGATATTGTCATTTGTAATCGGGGCAATCGTTTTGAATTACCCTGTACTAGGTTGGATTCCCAGGGGCAGGAAAAGACCCAAAAGAAGACCGTTGTGAAAGTAACTTGGGGAGACTTTCATCCAGCAGTGGATATATAATGGTAAATGATGATGATATATATTTATATATATAAATTGAGCTTATTAGAAGAAACTGAAGTTCTATAGGTTTATTTTGTATTCCATATCATGGAGACATTTTCATGTTTTATTCTGTAATTATTATTTTGATACTTTTCATCACTGTAAAAGTATTTTATTGGAGAGGAAAAGGGTAACACCTTGGGCGGAAAGATATTACATCTAAACTCCATGTCCACTAAGAGGAACATTTGAATGAACTGAAAGATGTATGAAACCTTTCAGTCATTGCTGTCCAGTCCGAATACTCGGGCAGAATTCATGTTCGCAGGTGACAAAGACTGCAGTAATTAATGTCGGTAGTACTAATTTTTCTGGAGTCTGCCTTCTTTTTGATATAAGATAGTACAACTATACTAGTTATCCGAATTTATTGGCGTATATAAAATCAAGGTTTCCAAGCTTTCGCACATCAACCAGATGGCTTTCTCAAGGAAGGTTGACAGCAACTGCAAACTGGATAATAGAACATTTCAACAATTTGAACGCGGTGAGTTGACTTGACAATAAACGAAGAGATGCGAACGTAATTATTCAATAAAACACGAGACATCATGTTCGTATTGCACGCGGAATCCTTGGAGGAAAACAAAAGGCATTCATTATTTGAAGAATTGGTTCCAAATTCGTGGTAATTCTAGCGAGACGCTATCATTGCAGGCCTCATCGTTGGTAATGATCTCCAATGTTTCCCGAATGGCAGTGGATTTAGGAGTAGAGTAGGCAACTAATTTCTTTATGTTATCCCACATAGGATCGGCGGACTTGAACTGGACTTCTCTGGATAGGGTCGTGGTTAATTTGCCGTTCTTTATGTCCCTCTTATGCTCGTTGACTCTAATTCTAAATGGACGTTTAGTCATCCCAATGTAGTATCGCTTGGAGCCATCCGGATATTGTAGAGGGACGGCATAAACACCTGCTTCGTTGGAAAGTGGCAGCTCGTCAGTATTTCGCTTAAGCATAGCATATAATCCAGTTTGCAGTTTGCTGTCTACCTTCCTTGAGAAAGCCATCTGGTTGATGTCCGAAAGCTTAGAAACCTTGATTTTATATACGCCAATAAATTCGGATAACTAGTATAGTTGTACTGTCTTATATAAAGTTGGTGTACAGTTCCTTGTGTTATTATTTATTATTTACTTCTTTTTGACTTTACTGTTGTACTAACCATAGGTTTTCAAAATATTGCTCTAAGTGATGCAGTTTATTAATTTTGCCCGACGATATTTTACAGTCTCCACTGCCTTGAGCCCGATGTTTTCTTGCGAGAGAGAGAGAGAGAGAGAGAGAGATGTGAAGTCAACACATAAAAAGTGTAAGAATGATCACAGGAAAAATGTTGAAAGTGTAATATAAAATATATCCAAAATTCAGTTGCGATCACTACAGCTAACCTGATTAATCTTACAAACTTGAGAAGAAAAACAATGCCGAAATTGTATATAATTGTGTCCCAAAAAGTACGTATTTTGAAATGACCGTATGAAAACGATAAAAGAAAAAATACTGCAGCTGAAAATTTAATGGATGGGTCCAGACTCCTAGGATTCTCCGTCCTTGATGCGTCTTTGATCAAGGTCGGTATTTCCCCTTCCTCAACAACATTGCTGAAAACTCATTTTAACGCAAAGAAGGTATGAGTATAGAAGTACTTATGGCACGCCATAGAAAAAGTTAATGCTCTGTAAATGCAAACACTAAAACATTAATACCCAAGAAATAGTGTGAGAACTGTTTCCCCAAAGGGAATAAACAGATGTTCAACTCATAATACTTTTTTAACAAGTTTATTGCTGATTGCAATGAAGTTCCCAATATTGGACAATCAAATGCTACAAAAAGACCTTCACCGAACACTACTTCAAAATTTCGTGTTCATATTCTTTAATGTATGACGTATACTCGAATTTAACCTTCATTTTTAGATTGTCTTTCTCTATCTAAATTTTGAGTTCACTTTCTTTTAGCGTTTCAAACTTAACGTTGTATGTTCTCACTCAGTGAATGTTATCTGGCAACAGTCTGGGGGTCAAAGGTCAGTGACGCGTGCATGGTTGACAAGCAAGGGTTGAAGCTGTCTTGAGCTGAAACGGTCTTTGCTTGAAGTCTGCGGGTTCGAGTGGTGTTATACACGGTCGAGTCACATTATTGTGACCACCAGCTAACATTTAGAGTAACCGTCGTGTGCCTCGCGGACAGCAGCTAAATGGGCTGAAAGTGACTCAATAAGGTGCTGGAAGGTGTTCACAGTTATGTAGAGCCATGTTGAATTCAGTGCATCTGACAGCTGCTGGAGGGTGCGTGGTAGAGGATCCATAGAGCAAACAGCATGATCGAAGTGAACCCACAGATGCTCAATTGGGTTTAAGTCTGGGGAATTAGGGGGCCAGGAAAGTACTTTGAAATCGTCATCGTGCTCTTCCAGCTACTCTCGGACATTTTTAGCTATGTGACAAGTCGCATTTTCGTGCTAGAAGATCCCATCTGCCCCAGGGAAGACAATCAGCATTTATGGGTGTACGCGATCTGCAAGGATGGATTCATAACGAATTCGGTCCATAGTGCCTTCCACAGGTATGAGTGAACCCAGGGAATGCGACGAAAACATTCCCCAGACCATAACGCTGCCCCCACAAGATTGTGTTCTTCCAGCAATGGTTGAAGAGTGTTTGTTCTCCGAAGTTTCTCGTCTTATACACTGCCGGACAATTGCTAAGGACGGATGACAATAGCAACGATAGCAACCATAAAATGGAAGGCAGGAAAATGTGGAAATTAGCATAAGTGCGGGATACAGTAAGACGTGTTGTGCGTATGCAAATTTTGGATTGCCGAACTTGTTCGTGACGTCATAGCGCTGATAAGAGATAGAAAGGATTTGACGCGTATTGACCGTTGTTGTTCAAACGCAAAGTTGAAAGGGAAAGAATCAATTGACGAACTTGCAATTTTCAGTATGTCTTCCCGACATCACCTAGATGATTTTACGCGTGGCCGTATTATTGGCAAGATTGAAGAAGGGCGAAAAATAACAGATGTTGCCAGGGAGTTCGACGTCAGCCACAGTGTTGTTTCAAGGCTTTGGAAATCATTTCAAACAAATGGAGAGTGTAGCAAACGTCACGGGGAGGTCGTGTTCGCAGTACGACACCTGCAGAAGATCGGTACATAGTGCTATCAACAAAAAGACACCGGCGCAGCACAGCTAGTGAGGTAGCAAATCAGTTTATGGCTGCTACTGGCAAGCGGATCTCCCGAAAAGCTGTCGACAGACGTTTGCATGAAGGAGGACTATACGCCCGCCGTCCTGTTGTGTGCATCCCATTGTCCAAACGTCACCGTACCGCCCGTTTGCAATGGTGCCATCAACATCGCAATTGGACTGATAACGACTGGTCTGCTGTCCTCTTCTCAGATGAGAGTAGATACAGTCTATCGTCTGATTGTCGACGACAACTGATCTGGCGTGATAGTGGTACTGCATATTGTCCAGCAAACATACAAGATATCCGACATGTAGTGTCATGGTATGGGCTGGCATCATGATCAATGGCCGTACGTCCCTCTATGTGCTTCCAACTGGGACTATGACTGCCCAACGATACATTAATGATGTTCTGCTACCTCATGTTCGCATGTTCCGTGGTGCTGTCGGTGATAGATTCATTTTCATGGACGACAACGCAACATGTCATCGAACAGTCGCTGTCCAGGAGTGTCTTGAGAGAGAGGATATTCAACGCCTCGTATGGCCAGCACGTTCTCCAGATCTGAATCCCATTGAAAATGTGTGGGATGCTTTGGGGAGGAGTCTTGCTGGTCGCCAATGCCCTCCAATAAACAAGGACACCCTCATCCGTGCACTGACAGAGGAATGGGATAAATTACCCCAACAGCTGCTTGATAATGTTGTGCAAAGCATGACACGACGTGTGGAATCTTGCATCGCCCTCCATGGTGGCCATATCCCGTATTGACATCTTACGCCGGAACGCCTGCGGACGGTAATTGCATCTTTTTTCACGTTTACATATTCTGCACAAAATGGCCTGTTTGTCCCTTGAACACGTTCCAAAGCCTTCTGGATTTCAGAGCACAATAAATTGTCTTTCTTGTAATGTCCTGGCATTCTGACATTATTTTATTTCACTTGGCATCCAACCACACTTACTTTTTTATGCGCTATATAGCCGTTTATGATCCGTCCTTAGCAATTGTCCAGCAGTGTACGTCAACATCCATCCGTTCGATGAAGCAGAAAACGTGACTCATCGGTGAAGGCAATCCTACACCAATTAGCGGAGATCCAATCCGATACTGCCGTGCAAATGTAAGCCTATTTTGCCGATGCACTTTTGTTAGCATAGGTGCAGTGGTGCAGGGTCAATCATCCCTTTTGAAAATCTGATAAATCGCTCTTTTTATCCATGACAGCAACGGATATGTTTTCATATATGTTTTTAAATGATGAAACATTGAAACTGATATGGGCAATATTTATTGAGCTACACGCAAATAAGTAGGGTCTCTCAGTATGGCGTCGGGCAGCCATGTTTGCTCACACAGCATGCCAGAAGTCTCGGCATGTAGTTGTACAGGTTCCTAATGGTGTCCTCCGATAAGCTATCCCGTGCAGCTTGAATCTTCTCACGCGGTTCCTCCAGATTATGCGGCAAGGTGGAGTGTGGATAACGCGTCCAATAATATCCCACAGATTTTCAATCTGCGATAGGTCTGGCGATGCGGCTGGCCATGGTAAAGTGTCTGTGCCTTGAAGACAAACTCTCGAGACAGCAGCAGTATGCGGACGAGCGTTGTCCTGTTGGAAAATCACAGCGGACCGAGAGTTCAGAAAAGATGAGGGCCACTGGTTAAAGGACCTCATTAACGTGACATTGGCCTGCCAAAGTGCCTGTAATGAACACCAAAAGTGATCTGGCATCGTAGACAACACCACGACACCAGGCCTTCTGGACGTGTGAAGCTCGACAACAAGCCGTTCATCTTAGCGCTGACTACGGTGTCTCTACACACGGATTCGGCAGTCGCTTCCTCCAAGACAAAAGCGAGACTCGTCATCGAAGATCACCTGCTGCTATTCCGCGTGGCTCCATGACAGTTTGGCATGACACCATTGCAGTCTTTGGCGAAGATGCAATGGTGTTAAGGTCAGTCGTCGTTACGGTCTGCGTGCGTGTAGTCGTACGTCGTGTAGCGGTCTTCCAATGGCGCTGTCGCTAATCGGACGATGCATGGAGGGCACCACTGCTTGCTGAATATCCGCAATCGTGGCTGTCGGATCGACCCGCGCATGTCTGACAATCCGTCGGTCCTCTCTCTCCGTGGTTCGTCTTGGTCTCTCAGACCCTTCCAGTCGATTTTGCGTGCCTTGTTCTATCCACTGCCGCAAACAGCGTGGTATGGTAATATCCGCACGACCAGTATGTCGCGCAGAACGGCGATAAGACCATCCCGCTTCCCGAAACCCGACGACGTTGCCCCTGTCGAACTCCTCCAACTGCCCAAATTGCTTCCGAAGTTTTCTTCGATGCATACTTCACTTGATAAGGATACAACCAGCACAACAGCACGAGTCAGAATGGCAAGCACGCGCAGCGGGACGACCCTATATAGCCGGTCAGGCACAGCGGTACGACCCCTCCTTGCTTGCGTCACATGCGCGGCCGAGCGGAATGTTTGAATTATTTGCATGTTTTACGATGTCAAATCTACCCACCGAGTTTCATTCCTGTCGGTTGCTTCCTTCTGGGTGCAACCATTTTTTTGACGATGAGTGTAGATTAAGTTAATAATGCTGTCGAAGTGTGAACTCTAATACTGCATTAGTCAAGTGCCAGCGGAGTTTTGGCGGAATAAAGACGAACTGTAAATAACTTTTTCTTAAAGTTTACTTGAGTGTCTCCTGTTTCACTTAAAGTGAATTACTTAAAAAGAACAAATTTTATCTAGTGTTCCCTAAGGAACATACACACGTTTAAACACTGAGCAACATTACAAACGATTATGCCCAATTTCAAGTTCAGACACTAATTTAGAGGTATTTCTTTAAGTCAATCAGCTCTACATGCGCAGTATAGCTCTGCGGTATTCTGCGTGTGCATGAGTTACATAATTTTCGAGAAAATATCGGTTTTAATGGACCTTATTTTTCAACATAATTAATTCCCTATGTTGCCAACATTTTGGAAAAGCTGCGTTTCAGTTCCACATCCATTTTCCTTCATGCTAGTGACAGTCTGTTCAGTCATTAGTATCAAGAACCAGCGCAATGAATATCGGTTCTGGGTCATTTCGTCACCTACGACGATTCGTCGGGGACAAATATGTCGCGTTCCCAAACTTTAGTTACATGCAAATCGCATGCACGATAGCGTACGATTTCGGTTGTCTTTCCTTCCGTCTCTCTCTCTCTGTAAGAACGGCATTTAAGCTTCGAAATGTTGATCTGCCCATTTTTTCCTTTTCATGGAAGGAAAAAACCGTATAAGATTTTAGACATCACTCTTCCTGTTTTTCCCAGTCAGTTTCTCTGTTTGTCCGTCTACAAAAAAATTATTTCTGCGTCTAACGGCTACGAAAGAAATACGGTCTGTGACTAATAGACACAGGCATGCGTACAAGATTATCACTGTCTATCCATACGTTCATCCGTCGGCAGAAATCATCTTTCCTTCTTACGATCAGATTGAAGCAATTCTTTCTGTGATTTATTGAGACAGACAAGCAAGATTTATGATGCCCTGTTCTTCCGCTTCCGCCCATCCATCCGCCTGCAGATGCAGCATTTCTACTTCAAAATGATAATTTAAAAAATTCCTTCTCTTCCCCAGAGGAGAAAACATCAGCATTAAATTTAACAGATCTCTTTTTGTAATCATCCATTCTTTAGTTTGTCTGTCTGTCGGTCCGCCCGTCCGCAGATATTCAATCTCTGCTTCGAACGGTCAGATCGAAGAAATTCGTTTTGTCACCTATACGGAAAGGTATGGCGTTATCAATATCTGTCCTTCCTTTTCTCAGTCTCTCCGTCCGTTAGTAAAAGAGATATATCCACTTCTAATTATTTATCGGACTGAAGAAATGCTTTCTGTAAGCTATGAGAAATGTGAATGTAATATATCATAAATCTTTCCGTTCTATACATTTATTCGTCAGTTTGTCTGTCTGGTCAGTCCGTCCGCCCGCAAAACTTCAGGCTCTGCATCTGACGTCTAGATAGAAGAATTCGCTTGGTGACTTATAGAGAAAGGCATGAACAAGTCTGTCTGTTCGTCAGTAGGAACGATATTTCCGTGATCGGACTGAAGAAATTCCCTGTTCGATAGAGAAAACATGTACATAAGATTTTTAGCAGTAATGAAATACTGCAGAATGTCGTATGCCAGACAGAAAAACAATGTGCCGGTTTTCAACTTATCAATCCTTTCGTTTTTCCATCAGTCGAGGTGTCTGTGTAAAGTCTCAGTGTATATTGGTATTGAGCTGGATAAGCTGTTCCATATGTATCGATTACTTGCCCCTCCCCCCGCCCTACCCATCGTATTATTGATGGGAAATGTTTAGGAAAACTTCTTTTCTGCGAAGGGTATACCAAATAAAACGTGATGCCTTGTCGATAAAAGAAATCCTTCGTAAGAACGAGATAATATAAAATACCTCTTTGCGGGGTTCCCTTGCAAACCTCTCAAAATTTGCGCATCATACCGTTTAATTTAATTCCTATAGTTTGTAAAAAAGTCTACTCTCTTACCCGACGCATAATGATTATTTCAAACGATATTTTTATGGTCGCTTCGTTAGATTTTAGTATTTCATTTAGGAAAGAATAAAAAGATAAGAAAGCTAGTATGCTGTCAGTTAATGAATTTTCTTGTTAGACATACAACGTCTAGGAAAACTTGTATTTGTTTATTTCAGTTATCTTCTGCAAATATCGAATAAAATGGTAAAATATTTTACATTCATTCAGATGTACCTGAACTGACGTCTTCGAACACGACTATCTTGATACGCTTATGGAATTCAACTGTGGAACCATCCCTTAAACTTTTGGGGTGTGTCACTGCAACAGTAGGATGAACAAAAAGATATTCCATGCTAATTCTTCTATCAACGATTAGCTCCTCAAGAGGAAAGGAACAAAGCTAATTGCGCTCAAAACAGTTTGACTGTCCTTTTACCAATTCAAACAGTTACCCTCATTATTAGACCACCGTAGTAAGCTTTCTTTATTGTATTAGTCAGTGCTAATCTGTTCTTTAAAAATGATGGAATGCATCTAATCGCATGAGCTGAAGCTAAATTTCATGAGCGTACCACAATAATCCTGGTTCGAATATGTCAGTCCTTTCCTGGAACATCTGAATGAATGTAAAATCTTTTACCATTTTATTCGATATTTGAAGATTACTAAAATAAATAAACACAAGTTTTTCTAGAAGTTGTACGTGTAATAACAAAAATTATTTAACTCACAGTTTTATAAGTTTTCTTACCTTTTTATTCTTTCCTAAATGACAAATCTAAAGAACCGACCGTAAAAAAACAATGTTTGAAATACGAGTAATCATTATGCGTCAGCAAGATAGTACACATTTTCTTTACAAACCATATGGATGCAATTTAACGGCATGACGCGTAAATTTTAAGATGTTTGCATGGGGATTCCAGAAAGAGGTGTGTATATTATTTCATTCTTACATGAGATTTCTCTGATCGACAATGCATTACGATTCATTTGGTACAACGAAAGCACAGACATGTTGAAAACTAGGCAAATTGTTCTTTTTACCCTGTACATGACATTTTCCAGTATTTTATTATTACCGAGAATCTTAGACACGAGTTTTCTTCATCGAATAGGGAATTACTTCAGTCCGATCATTAGAAGTGGAGATTTTATTCCTACTAATGAACAGACGGACTGAGCACAGGGGGGGGGACACACACAATTGCAATCACAAAACGAATTTCTTTGATCCATCCGTAAGAAACAGTCTGAATTTATGCGGACGGATGGACCGACCGACACACACACAAACTGAAGAATTGATGGATGGAACGTGAAATTTGTGATATATTGCTCTCACGCGTTCTCCTATAGCGCAAAGAAAGAATTTCGTATTTCCGTTCATTAGAAGCAGAGATGTAGTTTCTACTGATGGATGGAGAGACCGAGATCAGGAGCGGAGTTACTACCGGGAGAAAGGTGTGTTACCAAAAAATTTAAATAAAGCCTGCGCAAAATCTTCCACATAGAGGAAGATTTCAGAAGCAACGGAAATTATTCAAGTCGAATAACTACGAGCAGGGATATTGAGGATAGTGTTACGCTGCCTACCAGAAAAAGTGTGTTGAATTTAAAAAATAAATGGGAACAAAATGTTCTTCATGCATAAGAGGGTTTCCCTATCGCATTTCTAGAATCGGAAATATTCTTGCAGATATTAGGTGTGCAACTTAGTTCTTGGCCACAGGCACGACACGTTGACAGCAAATTCTAGCAAATCGAATACGTACCTAATCAGGGAAATAATCCCCGTCGTTTTGGATACATTTGAGCCATCAGTCAAGAAGCTGCCGAATGCCACTGCGGAAAACATAAGGCTGTTTCGAGTTGATGAAGTCATCAATACTTGTGTGGACCTCCTCGACAGAAGTGAAGTGCGTATCACTCAGGTGATGTTGCAGAGAACGAAAGAGGTGACAATCCGATGGGGCGAAGTCTGGAAAATACGACGGTTGGGACAAAATCTCCCATTCCAGGTCGGTGATCGTGTTTAAAGTCGTATTCGCGGTGTGAGGACTCGCGTTATTCTGAAGCAACAGGACCGACCTTCTGCCCTTGCCGGTGTATTGCCTTTTGGCCTCCAGTGCGTCACTCACACGAATGAGTTGCTGAAAATAATGCTCAGCATTGACCGTTTCACCAGGTTTGAGCAACTCATAGTGTACGACACCGCGCTGATCCCACCATATGCACAGCAACAACTTCCTGGCATGAATATTCGGTTTGGCGGTACTGGTGGTAGGCTGACCTGGATAAACCCACAATTTGCGCCGCTTAGGATTATCGTAGAGGATCCACTTCTCATCACAAATCAAAATCGTGTGAATGAAATCTTTCTTCTTGAATCTGGAGAACAAGGACACAGCAACATCGTAGCGCCTAGACTTGTTCGCAGCTGTGTGTTGGTGGGGCACCCAACGGCCCTCCTTCTGAATCCGTCCAAGCTTGTGCAGGCGCTTTGTAATGGCTTTCTGTGTTACTCCGAGTTCATGGGCTAGCTCTGACTGTGTGCGACCGGGATCCGCGTCCAACAATTGTTCCAGTTTCTCGTCGTCAACTTTCTGTGGCTGTCCCGGACGTTCTGCATCACGGAGATCGACATTTCCCTGCTTAAACCACTGGAACCACTTCTTCCACATATTGCTGAACACAGCAGCCTCACCCAAAGCAGCACAGATCATTTGCTGGGCTTTCCGCGGCACTTTTTTTCCAGCTGAAACGCGAACAGGAGGCAGTGCCTCAAATGTTGATTCTCAAACGACATTGCTTTCACCGTCAACTTTCGCTCCTTCTGTCACTACAGCTGAGAGCGGTTACCGGTTGGATGGCGCTACAATCAGTCATTATGGCACACAGCTACACTGGCGGAAAGTGAAAAAAGAACACCAAAGAGGAGACGTCTGATACCAACGAAATTTATACAGCATAATAACGGAATACAGAGGATAACGTGATCAAAACATTATGGCAAAATACAGCTGTATTTGCTGGTAAACTTAAAAATAACATTTCCTTGCAAAATGGTTAGTACGAGGTTGAACCGCCATGAACTGCGTCACACTGTGCAATTCTGGCATGGAGTCTGTCGTACAGATGTTGGATGTAAGTTTGGGGTATTGAGTTCCAAACATCCTCAACCTGGGCGCGTAAATTGGGGATGGTCGTGGCTGGCCGTGGAGATCGGATAAGTCGTTGTCCCATAAAATCCCACACGTGCTCAATGAGGGACAAATCCGGTGAACGTGCAGGCCATGGAAATTGTCTCACACCCTGAAGTGTATGTTGCGTTGCACGTGCCGTGTGTGTGCGTGCGTTATCTTTCTGGAAAACACCACGATGGACCGACCTTACAAATGGCACAACAACAGGCTGAATGATGTTGTTGATGTAGGAGGTGCTGTTTAACGTACCCGGTACAAATACTAGTTGTGTACGGGAGTGATAACTGATCGCTCCCCACACCAGGAGACCAGAGCCCTGTGTGCCGCTGGCGGATGCAAGAAGGGTTGAGACGCTCCCCTGTGCGTCTGCGAACACGCATACGGCCATCGGGGTCTCCCAAGCAGAATCTGCTTTCATCGCTGAACACGACAGATCGCCATTGCGTTCTCCAGTGCAGACGTTGGCGACACCACTGCAGCCGTTCCTGACGGTGGGATGCAGTCAGAGGTACACATGCCAGAGGCACACGTGCACGTAGTTCTGCATCCAGTAGATGGTTGCGGATTGTTCACACAGTCACCTCAGGTGCAACGGCAGCTCGGATTTGTGACGCAGTGGATGTTCTGCTTGACAACGCCGCTCTTCTTATGCGTCGATCAGACCGCTCATCAGTCCGTCTGTGACTCCCGGTTCCACGTCTTCTCGTGCGGGAATGTTCCTCTGGCCATCTACGCCACCATCGTACCACCACCGATACTTCCCGTCCAATTTGCTCCGCAATACAACTATACGACCACCCGGCCTCGCGGAGTCCGACTAGACAACCTCGCTCAAAGTCCGATAACTGCTGAAATCGTGCACGTTTTCCATGTCCAGGCATTGCAGCTTCTTCAGGGTCTCCGTACGTGTCCGTACGCCGACGACTGATTACATTCACTTCGCCGTACTCCTTAAATGCCACCGACGATAATTTGCATATTATGCCGTGCTGTGGCGTAAGCGCTCACCGGTTGGTCCCGAAATTAACATCACACCTACGTAAACTCGTCCCCATTAACCATATGTAAATTTCATGATAGTCCGCTAAATTCTTCTTGGTGTTTTTTTTCACTTTCCGCCAGTGTATTTGCATTTGCCGAAGTTCTATGATCGCTTGCGGTTAGGGGCCGAGAATTAAGTTGCACACCTAATAGAAATATAAAATGGTGCTCCTAAGGGTAGAACTGTTCAATGTGAAACAGTGCAAGAACAGAGGGGGAGCTCTACAAGCTCGACAGAATAGTTTAGATGCAGATTCTCCAGAACATTACCTTCTTACTGGGTAATTGCATCAACTTCACTCTTCCGCGGTTCAAGAGGCACTGCATCATATGAAGTATACCAATGTATATACCCCCTCTGACCCTAACACAAAGTATTTCCTTTCGCTAGAACGACCAAAACGCTCGGCGCAATCCTTTCTATTTTACGATCCGCTTCTGGTGACCTTATTACGAAGCCACAAGATTTGTGTAAATATGTACACTTTCATTCTGTTGTCAAATAATCTCGGTCGCTGTTACAAGAATCGTCTTTTGCGGATCTGTTTCAAGATCTGCCACGCCTTATACTCAGACTGAAGCTATAACCATTACACCTGCCCATTACTGAAGTTGAGATTAAACATGCTATTGCATCTTTGAATTCTACTGTTGCACCAGGGAAGGATGGCTTAACCAGCTCCTTCTGCTCTGCTTTTCTACCCCTCCTTCTTCCTATCTTATTAGGCTGTTACAATGCAATGATGCCTATGAATCAGCTACCTCAGATTTTCACTGAGGCAGTTACACATTTAATCCCTAAGAAAGGAGACCTGACGTCCATTCAGAATTAGAGGTCACTTTGCGTATTAAATATGCACTAAAAAATGTTGACAAAAATACTGTCTGCTCGCCTTAACAGGGTCTTACATATATTAATTCACCCGTCGCAAACATAATGTATTTCCGGATCATGCCGTGATGATGATGCATTTACGCTTCTTGATGATGCCTATCAAGTATATGCCAATGCCTCTGGTTCTAAACTAAATAAAATGAAGTGCGCCAGGTTGTGGTGAGGGTCATGGATTGGCCTCACGGACTTACCATGGACTTCACTCTGGTCATCGGAGAATCAGTTGGTTTGGAATATCGTACTAGGAAATACTGATGCTAGTCACCTTCAAAACTATTCAAGGATTTTGCTGAAGGTTCAAACTGTTTTTCGAAAAGGACATCGTGTTTGCCCGTTCATCTCTCACCGGGGAAGAACAGTAATTGCCAACACTCTGGCAGCGTCGTTGTTGTGGCATACCATCAAAGCTGTACCTCTCTCACCGCTGTTCCTACGTCAAGTCCAAGAATTGATGGCTCGATTTATATGGAATTGTACAAATTGTGTGGATCTTTCGAATCTCACATTGCTTCTAGATTGTGGTGGACAAGCTCTAGTGTCCGTAGAACTAAACCCCAATGCTTTTTGTCTTGCTGCCCTCGTGCGTCTGTTGGCAGAACTTAAATCATCTGTCACGGTGCTAGTCAATAAAGAGATTGCTCAATACAATTCTCAGCTTACTCTCTCCACTTTGGTGAAAATGAATCATTATCCGCTCATGCCATCTGATCTCTCTGAATACGATTAACAGTGTTTGAAAGTTTGGAGGATCCTTTTTAAAACACGTGCACCTCCCTCTTCGCCCACAGAATTATTGTTGAAACCGATCTTTTATAACTCTATCTTTTATCTCCCGCATCTCTGCTTCGCTTATTCTACGTGGTTTACTGCAGAGATTGCAGTGGTCTCTCCACTACTCACCGTTGATTTTCGCTGGAAACCTATGTCCAATCTCTCTGACACGTTTATTATGTCAGACAGCAACTACCATTATTGCCAGACCATCAAAAAGACGGCCCTTTGCACTCTCTTTCCGCAGTAGATCACCATGGATGGACTCACGTAAAGCACTTCTGTGCTACGCGTTGTGCCATTTCTGTGTGACCGTTTCTTCCACACTTGCAGACTGCACAGTGTGACTACGTCCATCTGTCACAGAGCAACTTCTGGAGAATCGCTCGCCGCTTTGTATTACAGATGTTCCCTCACACTCATTACAGCCTATCTGGCGAGCTGTTTATCGCACTATGAACAGACGCCAAGAATGTGATATTCAGCGACGTTTCTTCCACTGGCGCTTGCCTGTACAGAAGGTTGTCCAGCGGTTCGGCATGCTATCTTCACCAGAATATCTGTACTGCCCGGATATTGGCAGTGTTGTCCATGTTTACGTGCTGTGCCCTGTCCTTCCGCAAGTATTTGAAGTGCTTCAAGTGACTCTTCGAAGTGTTTGCCGACATGATCATTCAGTTTTTGAATATTGTTTTCTCCATACAAATCTCTCACCTCATAATGTTTGCAATTACCTTTTTTTACGTCACTGAAGCATGTTATCGATTGTTTTTACCTTACGCATCGTCTTCCGGTGCCAATTCACATGTTCATTTTGTTCAGCAGGCGTTTAAAGTGCAGTTTATGATCCGTCTGCGGTCTGGATTATAGGAGGAGTATAAGAATGCCCAGCTCACATAATTCTGTTCCACGATTCTTTGAGATGTGGTCACCAAATGATGACTGGCTTGAAGTACGGGATACAGGGGTTACACTTTTTATCTCAACTATGTGACCTCCTCTTGCTGTTGTACATTAGAATTTTTATTGCTAGTTTCCAGTGATGTCACATCTTTTACTGTGATTACTACCTTATTGTCTGTTATTTTAGACCGTAGTGTTATGTAGTTTTTCTTTTGCATGCAGTTGCATTACCTTGATTGTTTACGACGTACCTCTCATTATAATGTTACAAAATGCGTTTTGGTATTAGCTATCTGTGTACCTAGCTTTATGCTAGTTTCCTTGGTGTCAAGATTTGTTTTTCTTACAGTATGTAGATTTGTTCAGCTATTTTGTTATTCTCACGCGATGTCTTCTGTATCTATAATGTAACAAGCTTGGTTGTAAAATAAAAATAAACCCCCAATGAAAAAATAAAATAAAATAAAAATAGAAACATCATTTCATCACGTTTTACAAAACGTAACAATATATCTTTCCAATCAGCGCAAATTACGAAGACCTGATACTAAATGTGATAAAAACCATTACCAAAATGCTATTTCGATGCTATGAAAACAGTGTGTCGTAGCAAAATTTGGCTTCTTCTGGATCCTACCCCCTCCAAGGAGAGTTAACTGCTATTGACGAGAGCTTTAAAATGATCTATAACACGATTGGATGTAACCTGTAGAATTTTAGACCAGAAGTTACCTATTCCCCTTATTAACAAACTTGCGATTCAGCTTTCATTTCCCTATTTTAAGGTCAGATTTTAACCTCGCGCATGCGCAGATGGACTTTTGTAGCTATATCACATCTCATTGGTGCCAGTGACGTTCCTTACGTTTGTCTAAATCTGAATAATAATAATAATAATATGAATTGCACAGACATATTACAAAGCTAGACACGACAGGGTTGCAAAATTGATTTACTTGTCATTATGCAGAAAGCACAATCTGCCAGCATCAAAAAACTCATGGGAACATCAGGCTGCAAAAGTCGTAGAAAATGATCAAGTCAAGATCTTGTGGGATTTTCGAATTCAACCTGATCGTCACCTAGAACATAGTAAACCAGACA
Organism: Macrothele yani; assembly: GCA_039090855.1. Classification (NCBI taxonomy): domain Eukaryota; kingdom Metazoa; phylum Arthropoda; class Arachnida; order Araneae; family Macrothelidae; genus Macrothele; species Macrothele yani. Next base: position 174,874,953 of record CM077002.1, on the reverse strand, counting down.
TAACTGTCATAGAAAATCGGAAAGACTGGATAATTGATATAGCGATTCCTGGAGATGCCAGAGTCGATGAAAAAGAACGAAAAAAATGTCTATCAAAGACCTGGCCATAGAAGTTACCCGATTATGGACTAAACACACAACTGTAGTCCCTATTGTCATCGGGGCACTTGGAACAATGTCAAAAAAATTTATGAATCATTTCGCAAAATTGCAGCTTTCTGATATACCACCTAGAGAACTGCAGAAGACAGCTTCACTTGGGACATGATACATTTTACGCCGATTCTTGACTGATATCTAAGTCTCCGGTAGAAACTGCTATCAGCTCAACAACACCAGTCAATGATAATTTTGTTGTTTATGTTTGATTTTTTTTTTGATTGGAGGTTTAACGACCGCCGTGAGCAACTCAATGGGCTATAAGCAGTGGCCCGTCCCTAATTTAGGGTCACTGGTTCCTGGGAAGGGAAAGAGCCAGTGCCGTAAGACAAACGCAACATCCATGCCTGACCGGGATTTGAACCCTGACCCCTTACGGACGAATGATCAGAGGCCAACGCCTTAGACCACTGCGCCACCGGGGCGGCTATGTTTGATTGTCATGGACTGTGTTTTGTATATTTCGAATAAAGAAGATAATAAATATTCCTTTTGAAAAAGTAAAGAGTCGAGATACTTACTATTGTGGCTACAATGTGTAACGTATACTCTAGATTCAGTTTCTTTTTGATTTTACTATCTCTTGTTATTTTATTTTCCTATGCAAATTATCTTCTCACTTAACGAGATGTTGTTTCTCCCGCTGAATTATATGAGGCAACGAGTGTAAGTCATGACGTGGTGGTATGCAGTATATATATATATAGGCGCGCTCAAGTATACCGAGGAGCTTCGTTTTATATGTGATAGGTTCTTCCTGATTATTGATATGCGATTTACCTACGTTTCTACGATATTACGATAGTACGAAAGTTCGGGCTATCAGTAGCTGTGTTATTTTGGAGTGTGTATTTGAGTAATACCAGGAGCTCCCCAATAAAAGGTTAAAAGTGAGTACGTTTACTTAGTTCATTTTATTGTCAGACCTCTGTCTGGCAGTTAAGTCTATTTCATTGAGTGTTTACGTTAAGTTCAGGGTATATTGTGTTTACCGCTCTAATAAGGAGCCTTCAAGGTACTAATGTACTAAAACCGAAGTTATATTACTGATATTCAAGATAATGAGGAACGCTGAGTAAAAATAAATTCCATATTCTTGGAATTTATTGCACGTGCGTGTCTTACCTAAACAAACTCTAGCACTTTGAAGATTAAGCACACTTTAGCTACGTCAAGTAACCTTTCAATAACCCTAACGTGACTTAAAGTAAGCTTTCCTGCACTACACGTCCAGCCGGAGAATTTTATTCATTATAAATAGTTTAGTGAGTATTTACATTTATGACTCACATATCTTCTTTCATTGGTTTTGCGACAATAACATTCATTAATCTACCTACCTAACTCAATGTCAGGAATTAGTAAACCTTAGTGTTCGTTGTTATGATTTAATTCCACTTTGTATGTACCGGACCGTGGCTCAGTGTGGGCGTGAGTGACGCAAATAAATGCAATGTGTGGTACGTAAATGAACCTATTTTTAACAGATGGGAATATTACACGTATACGAGATCTGTTAAAAATCGGCAACAGGAAAACGAATAAACCTGCCACATCAGGATAAGTGAAACTTTAAATGTGTCATAAATGAAGGAAGAAAGTAGAGAGAGAGAGAACACAGCTGATAAGCAGCAAAACGTTTACTCAGAGTATTGCATGAAACAGAAAAACGATCCTGCAAAGCTTGGGAGGTAACATCGAGTTAAATGTAAAAGCATTTCAATGAGAGAAAATCAGAAAATGGAGTAAAACAAGTTCGTCGTTTAAGATTTTTATGGAATTTATTAGCCGAATGCAAAAAAGGAACAGAAGAAAAGAAAGCATTGAAGTCAGTAGCATTACAAGAAAAAGCAACACAGAAGTCAGATTATTGGTTTTTAAACAGTTCGCCTCCAGGTGCGTGAAACATACCTAAAACGTTTCAATACGATGTAGTGGAATTCTTCTGAACAAACTGGTCGAATTCTACGTGCGTTTAGGCTGTCAGTGTTCTGTATGCTGTTCCAATATTTCATGCGGGAGGGAACGCTTCGATTTGCACAATGTGGCAACATCGTTGAGTTGATGATGCAATCTCAACGACCTTTCTCTCAGTTCTAGTGCGGGACTTGAGAAAGCGGCACCTGGCCTCGTTAGTTCTGCAATACGTGGCGTTGTGGATTGAAGAAGGTTAGAAATGGTCCATGCAGACGTCTCAGCTACTGTGACGCGTGAAGATCAACAGTTGCACACCAAGATTGAAACTTTACGTCGCAAAATCCAACAAACATTCACAGTGCTTTGTATGAGGTTGTGGTGATGAAACAGTGGACTGGAGTACAGTTTCCCGCTGGGCAACTCGTTTTCGTGAAGGACGTTTAAACATAGACAACGACCCGAAGTCAGAAAGGTCGAAAATGGCAACGGATGAGTGAAGTACGAAACTTTTCACGGCTTTTATGAAACAAAACCGTGGAACAACATGAAAAGAAATCGCAGAGGCTACAGGAATTTCAGCAACGTCAGTATTACATATACTACTGTTTGGGAAAATTTCAGTCAGCACCAAGAAGGAACCAGTGCGATTCAAATGAAATTTATACCACACATTACTGATGTGACTGTACATAAGTGATTTACTTTTCAGAACAATACAACAATTTTTTCCTGCAAAAATCAGTATCTTGTGAAGCCTACGCGAGCTACAATAAGAGCTTCTAAACGGCGTGGCATTGAATCGAAAAGGCGTTGGAAGGTGTCCTGGGTAATTTCTTGCCAGGCGGCATGTATGCAAGTCCACAGATCATTGGTACTGACCGCTGGAGGGCTTTGATGGTAAGTTTGCGAGTGACCAAATCCCAGACATGTTCAATAGGCGACATGTCTGGCGGCTTTGCAGGCCAGGAAGGAAGCGGTATGTGTTGTGCTGTGAAGAGGGCGTGAATGTTCCGAGCAACATGTGGTCGGGTATCGTCCTGCTGGAATATAGCATCACGAATGCTCTGAAGGAAGGGTATGACTTTTACCTGTACAACTTCGCTGATGTAGCGGTCGCTGTTGAGATTGCCCTCAAGTCGTAGCAGCCGAGATCGCGAATCTTGTGAAGCTATCTCGGCTGCTGCGATATGTTACTCTATCTTACTTTTTGTTTTTCTTTTCATTCTTCGTTCTCTTTATATTTCTATGTTTTTTTTTATTTTTTGCTGTTACATGAATGCTCTTGGCTTGACTTATACCTAGGGAGATCAAGGCCAAGTCAGGTCTCTTCGAGGCGTTTTCCTTGCTCTTCCCTACTGTTATTTATATGTTTACACGCAACTGTTCAGAATTATTAACCTTAATATGTAACAGCAAGACCAATAAATGAAATGAAATAACTTTTCAGAACAAACACCCTCCACAACGGTACACGCAGCCATTCTGGTACCCAATGGCACCCCACACTATCACACTTGGCGTTCGGCCCGTATGACGCTCGACAAAGCATGCTGGAAGAAGGAACTCTCCCTAATACCGTCTAATTCGTATGAGGTCATCGTGGTAGTCCAAATAGAATCGGGACTCGTCCGAAAACACGACATGTAGCCAATCAGCACACCATTGTCTGTATTGAAAACCCAATTCCAGCCTGAACTGTCCATGGTTCAGGGTCAAAGGAATACGCCACAAAGGGATGCGTTCAGCAGACGGCGTTGAACTGTGGAGGCAGACAATTCCACACATGTTTCAGTGCTCCACTGTTGTGCTAATACTTGTGAAGATGAGGAACGGTTCTTCACTGCCATGCGGAGGAGGTGTCGGTCATCCCGCGGTGTCGACACATTTCTCGGTCCACTGCCGAACTGCCGATGCACCTGGTTCTCCTTGGTCCACTGCTGCCACACGCGTATCATTGTCATGGCGCAAGCGGCCTTGTTGCGGTGCGAAAATCCACCTTCATGCAGACCAATCATTCGTCCCCGTTCAAACTCTGTCGTCCGAGCGGCAATGTCGCGGTGCGAAAATCCACTTTAACGCAGACCAATCATTCGTCCCCGATCAAACTCTGTCGTCCAAGTGGACATGTCGCGGTACGAAAATCCACCTTCACGCAGACCAATCATTCGTCCCCGTTCAAACTCTGTCGTCCAAGCGGCAACGTCGCGGTACGAAAATCCACCTTCACGCAGACCAATCATTCGTCCCCGTTCAAACTCTGTCGTATGGTGATATTGCGCTCTTCGTCGTCTCCGAGGCATTACTGAATCCTGGAGACCCTTTTACAACTCGCTTTGCGCGATGTACTACTGGTGTGTATCCTAAATAGCCCTCTCTTTATACCCCTCACCCGACTGTTCAGAGGGCGCTGCCCGGCCCTGACATGAGCAATGACTCTGTACTTCTAATCATTTGCAAGTCCTACCCTGCTCTGCATATCCTGTAAGTTTTATGTGATTACCATCATTCCTTCAGGGTGTTGCAATTTTTACAAACAGTAGTTTATTTTGACGAACGATTTGCAGAAAAGAAGAATGTCGGCCAGATGGATCCCTCATGACTTGACTGCCGCACAGGAACAGACTCGTGTGGACAATGCAACAATGCTGAAGCAAGGATTTGTCGCCAAAGATGACGCCTTCCTGTTACGAATTATTGCAATTGATGAAACGTGGGTTAGGGACTTTCAACCTGAATTGAAATCGCTGTCGAGTGAGTGAAGTCTATGCTCTCTACGACCCCAAAAAGTCTGACGGCACAATCAAAGGTCAAGGAAATTATGTTCTTCGGGTATGATCACCGTGGCGTCGTTCTTCGGGTATGATCACCGTGGCGTCATCATGACAGATACAGTAGCATGTGGAACAAGTGTCAGAGCAGTTTATTACCATGACTCCCTACAAAACCTGCGCAGAAAAATGCATAGCAACCCACCTGACTCGCTCAGAGATGGTCCTCTCATTTCGCAGGGCAATGCAAATCTACACATCAGGAAGGTGGTGTCAGCTTTGCTGGAAAAGTAAAGATATTAAGTGTTACTTCATGCATCCTATAGCGCAGACAGGAGTCCACAAGATATTGACTTGCTCTCCAAGCCCAAGAAGACATGCGTGGACAGCGATTTTCCTACCTGGAGTACATTTCTTCAGCAGTTATCCAGCGTGTCCGACAGCTGAACAAAAGAGACTGGAATTGTGGACCTTGCAAAACGTTGGGACGCCGTCATTCAGAAGCAGTGAGACTATATAAGAGAACTATAGAGAGCCATCGCCTAAGACACTTCCGGTATGTATAAAAAAAAATTTGTGCATTACACATGAAATGGCCTATGTATTTCCTTCAAGAAGGTCCGTAAACCGGAACACGATTGCTTATAAGCCGCTAGTTCAAACTTTTGGCACGTCTTTTGCAAAAAAAATCGTGCTCATTTTATCGGTTTGTCCGTCCGTCTGTAGATACCATATCTCTGCAACTAACAGTCCGATTTGAAAAATAATTTTGCATTAGGAAGCTTGAAATGTGCGAATGAGGATCCTTCATTTCGGTTTTTTTTTTTTTTTTTTTTTTACGATTCACAACTTTGCCGCTAGAGGGCGTAAATGCAGATGATATCGAATTCAAAGTGCATTTTATTTCCTACATTTGCTTCTAAACATCCAATTAAAAAAAATACTTTAACTTCCGATTTCATTCATGCCGAAGATTACTTTAGGTGTAGTCACGTTTTCAAGTTACGCATAGATTCTCTGCTAGGGGGCGTAAAACTCAATTACGTTTCCCCCGATATCTCCGCTTCTAAAACTCCGATTTTAAAAATTATTTCTGCAGGGGATACAGCTTCTGATGGGAAATCTATTGCATATAATTTCTAATTTTTGACATGAAATGATTTGGCCACCAGGGGCATAAGTGTTAAATTCTGTTTCTGACGTATTTGCAGCAAAATCTGAACTTCTAAAATTTCGATTGAAAAACTTCTTCCATGGACCGATACTACTCACTTCGCTAAACCTTTTCGGAATATTTTCTTTTTAAAATAATGCATGGTTTCTCCGCCAGGGGACGTAGATATATATCTTATTTCTGTCAATAGCTCTGCATCTAATGGTCCGATCTGAAAAATTTCTTCTTCGTTGGATAGTTTCCGGAGCAACATGTTTTTCATACAATTCGAAAAAATTTCAAGTACTTCATTGACTTTCCGCTAGGGGGAGTAACGGTAAATTGCGGTGTCCCCGATATCTCTGCTCCTAAAACTCCGATTTGAAAAACATTTTCTGCTCAGGATACAGCTCCTGGTGGGAAATGTTTTGATTATAATTTCTAATTTTTTATAAAATATGGTTTGGCCAACAGAGGGCGTTAGTGTTAATTTCTGCTTGGTAGATATATTCAGCAAAATTTGAGTTTCTTACAGCTCGATCGAAAAAAATATTTTGTGGGCCGATACCGCTCATGTCGATAAACATTTGAAAATGTTTCATTCCAAAAATAATGCATGGTTTCTGGCCAACAGGCGTAGATGTATATCTTATTTCAGTCAATATCTCTGCTGATAAGAGTCGGATTTGAAACATTCCTTCTTTGTTAGATAGAGTTTCCGGTGCGAAATGTTTTTCATATGATTTCCAAATTTTCAAGTAATGCATAGACTTTCCGTTAGGGGGTGTAAAGGTTAATTGCGTTATCCCCGATATCTCTGCTTCTAAAACTCCGATTTGAAAAATTATTTCTGCACCGGATATACACTATCTACCAACAAGTAATTGGACACCCCTGCAATCGACGATATCTGCGGTCCTGATACACGACACGGCCGCCGCCGTTAAATATCGTGTGGGAAACAACAACGCAACCAGTCGCTTGCAAGATGCCACGCAGTTCGGAGCTCTCTGATTTTGAGAAAGGTGTAATCGTCAGGTATCACAGAAATGACCGATCCATACGTGACATATCCAGCTAGTTGAAGTACCCAAAATCGACAGTAGCCTACGTGATTGGCAAGTGGAAGAGGAGAGGTGACTATCGGAATGTGCCCGGACCCGGCAGACCCACAAAACTGAGAGTTAGAGACCGACGGGTGCTGGCCAGAGAAATTCGGAAGAACCGCACCAAATCGATGGGCCACATCCTCGAGGAGGAGTTTCAACAGGCATCCGGGAGTGTTCTTTCGATGAATATCATCCGTAAGGAAGTCCATCTGCTCGGTTATCATGGACGTGCTGCCGCCCACAAGCCTTTGATCACCAAGTCCAATACAGCTGCTCGGCTAACGTGGTGCAAAGAACGTCGACAGTGGACCGTTGAACAGTGGAAACAGGTTCTCTGGAGCGACGAATCAAGGTTCACCCTCTACCGTTCGGATGGCAGTGTCTGAGTTTGGCGTCTGCCTGGAGAACGCCTCCTGCCGGAATGTATTGTGCCAACTGTGAAGTTCGGCGGCGGTGGAACTATGCTATGGGGGTGTTTCTCCTGGTATGGCACGGGACCCTCGGTCGCAATTCCTGGTAGACTCAACGCCGAGAGCTACTGCACCGTTTTGGATGACCATGCGCTTCCTACGTTGTGGCAGCTTTACGGGGTGAACCCATGCTATTTTCACGATGACAATGCCACCTGTCATGTTGCGAGGTCCACCATGGCTTGGTATGGTGACAATGGGGTTAATCGAATGGACTGGCCTGCGCAGAGCCCGGACCTTAACCCTATCGAGCACCTCTGGGACGAGTTGGAGCGTCTACTTAAGGGGTGCCCCCACATCCGAAATCGGTGAAGGAACTGACCTGACTTCTCCAAGCCGAGTGGAAGAAAATACCGCTAGCCGTCGTACAACGCCTGATTGAGAGTATGCCCCGGAGGGTCGAAGCTGTAAACGCCGCTCGTGGAGGCTCCACCAACTATTGGAGGTGAATAAACTTCGTTTTCCTTTGCTATAACAGGTGTCCAATTACTTGTTGGTAGATAGTGTAGTTCCTGATGGGAAATGCTTTATATATAATTTCTAATATTTGAAAAATTATGGTCTAACCACCAGGAGGCGTAAACGTTAATTTCTGCTTCGGATGTATTTGCAGCAATGTCTCAGCTTCTGAAAACTCAATTCAAAAAATTCTTTTGTGGACCAATACCGCTCACATCGAAAAACCTTCTGAGAATACTTTCTTCTTAAAATAATGCATGGTTTTACTTCCAGGGGGCGTAAACATATATCTTATTTTCGTCGATATCTCTGCTTCTAAGAGTCCGATTTGAAAACATCTTTCTTTGTTGGAGAGCGTTTCCGTTGCGAAATGTTTTTCATATAATTTAATATTTTTCTTAGCGCACAGGTTTGCCACCAGAGGGCGTAAGTTTACGTTTCCGTATACAGCAATATCTGCGGGACTAAAAACCCCAAATGAAAAACTTCTTTCTTTAGTCAGATACTAGCAACTATGAAAACTCTTGTGTGCGTATTTACTTCCCAAAATAATGCATAATTTTGCCGCAAGGGGACGCAAATGCTTAATCTTTAAATTCTTTCAACACCGGATGCCCTTTACCTTGCAGAACACTTTAGTCTAGTATATGAGGAATTTTGTAGTTCAAAGTTCTGTCGGTAGGTGGTGTTTGTGTACTTCAGTTTGCAGCTGTGTCGCCGCTTCTAAAAACGCAATTGAAAAATTTCTTTTTCACTGTATGCCATTCGCTACAACAGATATGTGGAGAATTATCCTCTTTAAATAACGCAAAGATTTCCCGCTAGCAGCGTAAAGGTCGAAACTTTGTCCTTTTTCGCTATCTCGGTTCCCGGGAGACGTATTTGAAAAGTTATTTTCCCTTAGCAAAGCTTTTTCCATGAAGAATAATTTTCGCTTATTTTCAACTTTTCCGTTATACAAAATTTTCCGCTAGCAAACATAGACTTATATCACGTTTCCTTCTATGTCTTTCCTTTTAACTCTTCGATTTGAAAATCTCTTTGTCTCTGGTAGACTTCCTTATACTATGAGAAACTTTTTGTTCGCCATTTGTTAATTTTCGTAACATGCTTTTTCGCCTCTGATGGAACTAAGTAGACGTTTCTTTTTCTGGATGTTTTATCCATTGTTGGAGCCGGTTGATTGTTTTCCAAACCGGTCCCATTGACTTTGAATAGCTTTGATAAATTTAATTCGCCTCACAACGGATTCAAAAGACGAGCTTATTACATCCGAAAACCCGGTGTCATCTTTCTTGTTAAGATTACATTCGATAAAGAAAGACGAAGTGAACATTTAGATTTCTTCAATATGCTGTTATAAAATCACGTATTGTCAATTATAGTGGAAAGAAATAAAAGAAAGATTGTGAGAGACATCATTTATTCACTTTCTTCGATTACAGCATTATGACAATTTCTTTTAGGTATCACCTTTCTGTATTATTTTATCGCGATTGCGAAACTGTCGAATGCCGTCGAGCCTTTTCTCTTTGGCTCATATGTGAGACTGCAATTCACAAAGGTGTCTTAATGATAGGTAGTCATCTGTAAGTCATTTAACATGCATAGTATTCAAAATGATTATGCCTTTCTGGAAATGACTCCACAGGAATCATATTTTCAAATGAAAACACTTTATGAAGCTACGCACTTCGACTACTCACTCATTGTTTCAAATCTTATCGAGTTTGCTAATTTTGCAACACCAAAAATTTTGTTTACCGGTACATCAAAGATGCGCAGAAGCTTAGATGACAGTCATTTATCTGTTTAACGCAGTATTAAACACCTCGTGAGGTCTTTTTACTTCAATCAAAAACATCGAGAGATCAGGAAATGTACAGACGGTTTTCGAGTTTTACAGCTGACGAATCGTAACTGCATTCAGTAGGATAAATTCAGGTAAGTTACATAACGACATACGTATATCCACGAACTTATTGTTGAAGGATATATTAATTTAAGAGGAAGTATGTGATCTGTACTTCGTTTTCTCGCTTTGCGGGAGAAGAAGAAAAAAGTAAAAAACCCCACTGAAATTCTGCAAGGTCAAAGATTTTAGCATATTGTTTCCTGAAATATTTAGTCAACTAGAAGCGTTTTCTCATTCCCTGTATTACAGAAAATAATGTACGTGCATGCATAGTGTTTCACATCAAGTCATAGCAGAACGCCGTGTAAATGAACCACAAAATAGAAATTTGCAGTTGCGCAAAAAAATTTCACAGTTTATAAAATTGTGCTGACGCATTTTGTTGGCAAGTTATTCATCATCTTCTACATATATTAATAAAATTACCTTGTTTGTCTGTAGGTCGCCTACAGAAGGAACTACTGAATCTAGAGACTTGAAATTTGGGAACCAAAAAGATGGCTTAATGGGGTGATGCACCTTGGAGACGGTTTTTTTTAATTCTAATTTATTGATTTTAATTAATTTACTACTGTAGTTTTAATAAATAAGGCTTTCAAACATTATTCAAGAAGTCATTGTTGAAATTTGATGTTGCGGCATGCTTTGCCATAAGGTCACACAACAGTAGTTGATTTTATTGTTACGCAATAATGTTTCATTGAGACTCTTGCTGAATAATATAAAATATAAACAAATGTCTCTGTACTGAGCTAGACTTCTAAAGTATTAGAATTTGCATATATGCAACAATATATCATTTTATCGTACTGTTGCCTAAAATACGTGAACGTCACGCCAACACGGATATAAACTATTACAAAAATCCGTTTTTTGTTGGCATTGAAACTTATATGTGCCAATCTTTCACACACACCTACAGGCAGTTTTATTGAGGCAATTTAATACCACAATCCTATGTGAGAGAGCATCTACAGAACAGAAGAAGTTGTGACAAAACTTTTGGGATAAACCTCCGAATTGCTATGTATGTCCTTTCTCTGTAGTTGCCTGCAGGTTTGCTTACGTTTGAGAACGAGGCTTTCCGTGTGTTACCACGCATTATATTGGGTGCGTGCAGAAGTTCTACCCTTTTTTGTAATAGATGCAAATTGCGATCAGAGTAGTTACGTCACAGATGACGCTGTGATGCCGAATTTTCGGCCAATAAAGCGTGAAGCAGTAGAGCATATAGAGGCACTAGGTTTGTCCCAATAAGTCATTCGTAACGGAAATCACGGACGGTGTAACATGGCATGCGATAAGAAGCACACCAGACATTGTTTACTGTGCGAGTTCGATAAAGGCAGTACTGCAGCTGCGGCTTGCCGCAACATCTGTCAAGTGTATGGGGAGGATGCAGTTGATGATTGCACATGTCGCCGTCGGTTTCGGAAATTCTGGGACGGAGACAGAAGCTGTAAAGATCAACCACGTCCTGGACGTCCATCCGTGGTTTTTGACGAGGATGTGGACCAAGCCGTAACAAATGAAACACATTCAACCGTTCAGGAATTAGCGGAAACGTTGCCGGTACACAGAACAACAGTCGGAAGACGGATGCATGCGCTTGGGTTCACCACAAAGTTTGATAACTGGGTTCCGCACCAGCTCTCTGCAAAGCAACGACAACAGAGAATCCGTACCTGTGTTTTTTTGCTTTCTCGTCACAGAAATGACCAGTTTTTGGGACGAATTGTAACGGATGATGAGACATGGGTACTGTACTGTAATGTAAAACGTCGACGGACTGTGTGCCATGGTGCGGAGCCTGCTCCATCGACCTCAAAAGGAGTACTGCATCCCAAATAAGGTTTTGTTGAGTGTTTGGTGGGATGACCAGGTAATAATCCACAGGGAGGTGTTGACACCTAACCGAACGAGAAATACTGACCTCTACTACAAACTATTAGACAGATTGCAAGAACAACTGACATCGAAGCGGCCAGCACTCGTCAATCGCAAAGGCGTGATCCTTCATCATGAGAACGCCAGACCTCATGCTGCTTTAATCACTCGGCAGAAATTACTGGACTTTGGTTGGGAAGTGTTACCTCACCCGACGTATTCCCCTGACATTTCACCTACGGACTGTCACCTTTTTCGATTGTTACAGAACGTCTTCACTCTTCAAACCTTCGATGATGTGGACGATGTGAAAATAGCATTATATGGCTTTTTTGACTCTAAACACAGGAGTTTTTCCAGCGTGGAATTCACATACTCATAGACAGATAGCAAGTGGTCATACAGAATGATGGAAATTATGTGAAATCCGAGGTAAGTTATTTGTTGTTTTCTCCTCCTTTCTTTGTAGCCTACAAAAACGGGTAGAACTTATATCATCATCATCATCATCATTGTCAACCATTATCAATACACTGCTGGACGAAGGTCTCCCCAAGTTTCCTCTACAACGGTCTGTCTTGTGCCAGTCTCCTCCATGTCACCCCTGCATACCTTCGAATTTCATCCACCCATCTCCCATGTGGTCTTCTTCTGGGTCTTTTCCTGTCCCTTGGAATCCAATCTAAAATTTCGGCTGTCCATCGATGGTCTGTTCTTCTGGCAGTATGTCCAGCCCATTGCCATTTCAGGGACTTAACTCTGATCATGATGTCTTCCACTCTTGTCATTTTTCGGATCCACGTGTTCCTCTTCTTATCTCTCCTGGTTACACCAAGCATGCACCTCTCAATGATACTTTGAGTTGTCTGCAGCCTTTGTATGTCTCTTTTAGTTAAGGTCCACGTCTCTGCACCATACGTAAGCACTGGAAGGATGCATTGATCAAACACTTTTCTTTTAAGACATAATGGCATATTGCTCTTGAAAATTATGCTGTTTCTTCCAAAAGCTCTCCAGGCAAGTTTTGTACGCCGATTAATTTCTTCATCAATGTGACCCTCACTTGATATCTGCTGTCCAAGATAAACATACGTGTCTGTTATCTCCAGCTTTTCTCCATCAATCGATAAATCTTCATTTCTTGTAAAAGCATTGAACATCACTTTTGTCTTCTGAAAGTTCATTTTTAATCCCACTTCTTTACTCTTGTCAGCAAGTTCCTGGATCATACTCTTCAGCTCTGATGGGGTAGTTGCAAAAATGACTACGTCATCAGCAAAACGAAGGTGGGTTAGATAATCTCCATTAATCTTTATCCCCTTGTTTTCCCAGCTCAGCGACTGAAAAACACCCTCCAATGTGGCATTAAAGAGCTTCGGAGATATTTATTGGGTGTGTATATAGAACTTATATACACACCCAATAAATAGTTCCAAGTTATTTCTATGGAATGATTTTGACAAGGTTTCCTCAACCTTTGTTTCGAACTTGACAGAACGCGAGATTTGCAATTTGTTATTGCTGTTTGCTGCGTGAGACTTCTAAACTGTTACGTGTATCCTTCCCTAGCAGTTGTCGTCGGTCTGGCTTTTCAGGCCACGACTCCCAGTGTGTTCCTATTCGCTATAAATAGTTCCAAGTTGTTTTTACGGGAATATTTTGCCTTGTTTTCCTCAATCTTTGTTTCAAATTTGACATAATGCGCGCGGTTTATAATTAAAAATTTGCTCTATCTGTTTGCACCGTTAAACTTCTAAAGTATTACCTGTATCCTTCTGCCGCAGTTACCGGTGGTTTTTTTTTACGTTTCATACTACGGCTCTCCGTATGCTACTATGCACTATAAATGTAGTTCCAAGTAATTTCTACGAGAAGATTTTGAAAAAGTCCCTTCAACCATTCACTGGAAATTGACATAGCGCACCCGATTTACAATTTGAAATTTGATCTTGCTATTTGTCCTGTTAGACTTCCGAAGTAGGTCCTCTCGCCGCAGTGGACGGAGGATTTGTTTACCTTTCAGACGACCGCCCGTTAATATTCTCTATAAATAGTTTCAAACTACAGGGTGGTTCAAAAGTTTGGTGCAAAAGTAAAATGCGATTAAAAAAGACCGGTGCGTTGGAGAGACATGCAGTTTGCAGATTAATATTCACCGAGGTACGGGATTTTGTATGGCGTCAAGAAAAAATATAGTTGAAAATCTCGACATAGAGGGCGCTGCTGCAGAGAAAACAACAAGAGGTGAGAATTGTGAAATCAGATCTACGTTAAATTAGTGAAACTTACTTTATTTCAGCATGATATACAGATGCAAGTACTCAATGTGTCCACCACCACATTCCAGTACTGCGTGCAGTCGTCGTATTACGCCTCATACAGCGTTGAACATGTCAACGGAAATGGCTGATACCTCCTGCCGTATGGGGTCTTTCAGCGATGGTAAGGTCTGTGGAGTACCTCTATGGACACGGAATTTCAAGCAGCCCCATAACCAGAAATCAGCGGGTGTGAGATCTGGATATCTAGGAGGCCATTCATGTGCACTATGCCTGCTCAATAGACGATCGGCGCTAAACGTGCACGCCTTATTTGACGTTATATGCAAATTATTAGCTTTTTTTTTTTTTTTAATTGGAGGTTTAACGACCACCGTGAGCAACTCAATGGGCTATAAGCAGTCGCCCGTCCCTAATTTAGGGTCACTGGTTCCAGGGAAGGGAGAGAGCCAGTGCCATAAGACAAACACAACATCCATGCCTCACCGGGATTCGAACCCGGACCCCGTTCGGACGAATGATCAGAGGCCATCGCTTAGACCACTGAGCCACCGAGGCGGCAATTATTAGCTTAATAAAACCGTGTGGTTTTGCAATCAGAATAACAGCACGAAAGTTTATTATTTTCGCACATTGAAAATGTGTCTGCATTTCTCTGTAATGGTTTTTATGTCTTACCCTAACGTTGCTTTGTGCGAGTAATGTGCAAACGTCACTTATGTGGCATTCTGTGTCGCAGCGCCCTCTCTTGTCGAGATATTGAACTATTTTTTTCTTGATGCCATACAAAATCCTGTGCCTCGGTGAATATTATTCTGCAAACCGCATGACTCTCCGACCCATAGATCTTTTTTAATCGCATTTTACTTTTGCACCGAACTTTTGAATCACCCTGTATGTCCATGTGAAGATTTTAACCAGGTTTCGTCAATCGTTGTTTTGAATTTGACATAACGCGCGTGATTTGTAATTTGAAATTTGACTTTGCTGTTTACTGTACTAGACTTCCAATGTGTTGAATGAATCCTTCCTCGCAGTTTCCGGGGGAGTCGTTTCCGCGGCTCTCCGTGTGTTAGTACGCACAGGAAATAGTTTCACTATTTACTAAACGATACTACTGCGATTCATTTAGAAAGAAAATATATTGCAATGAAATGCAAATTGACAACAAGAAATTAAATATGTGAAAACTGTGAATTTTATCCCATTTTATGTACTTAAAGCTTAATATTGCTATTCCTCCGTTCGCGCATTCTCTCACATCATCTTAAGAATTTATTAGTTTTTTGTGATGATATCTGGGTCAGCCAGCCCTCTAGAATGGAACTCGACTGACTATCAAGAAACTGATTTCAAATGTCATCAGAGCTACTATCATGATTGCCATGCCGCTGGAGACCATGTTTTTTTGCACACATTCCAATCGTTCCATCTGACCTTTCATTTTAGTTCAAACGCTTACAGTTTCCTGTTGTTCTCAGTTTTTCCATGAGTATTAACAAGAAACAGGAATATTCGGAAACAAAGACACCACATCAAGAGAAGCAAAGAGAAACGAACCAGGAAGAGGGTTGATGGAATTAATAAGGTTAATAGCTTGAATAGAGTTAGCAACGCAGTAAGGTGAAGACGAAACCAAAGGAGAAAGAAAGCGAGCTAAAGCCTGTTCAAGGGGGCGAGTGGGATTGGCGTATCCCGTGACAAGTGCCCTAATGGGATGGCCTTCCTTGTGTTATTTGATGGTACCAAATGATTTGAGAACGCGGGGTTCGGGGGCAGGATGAGAGGAAGAAGCTAGAACGCAAGGAAAACAATCATGGTTCTTTAACTTACTCAACGCGGTTAAGGTGCTCTCAGTTGGATCATAAGGCTATGGAAGAATGAGGGATATTGACAAGAGCTTCGTTCATCTTCGCGACATATTCACTTTTGTTCCAGAGCATCATCTGGAGAGTCTTGTCTGCTCGTATGATGACGATATCAGGCGTTGCTCAAAGACTGCGAAGTGCACTAATTTCTGCTGCAAAGTTGTGTATCCCTGGGGAGCTGGAAGAATGTCTTAAAGCTTTATCAACGGAGCGTACAATTCGATAACGGGTGGACTCCTGCTGAGTGAGAGGCAGAGCAGAGATAATATATTCTGTCCGAGGGACAATTCGAAATATGTTTGGACGCAGAATAGAGAATGCAAACTTTGACCCCTTATTGAGAGCAGAAACCTGCAGGGGTGTCAGAACATGGTTGCTGAAGATGACAAAATTAGATTGCGATTGATGATTAAATCCACATTGTCTGCTTTCAGTCGGGTGACGAAACCACAGGTTTTGAGCCATGCGGCTCCTCAGTTTATTGATACGAGAATTATTAAAGCGACGAGTCAGAGTATCACATGTAGCTGAGATGGTAACCAGCAGTCTGTCAAAAACAGTGGGATGAGACTGGGAAGATAAGTCAGAATATGCCAGGTAAGTCCTCCTCTGTAAGAAGTTAAAGTACCCCCTTTTTTGACGAATGACAGAAAGTAACCTCTTTCACCAAACAGAGATCATCGCTCTTTCCACGTTAATAAGTGAGTCACGGAAAAATTCTCATCGGCCGCCACCGGGAATCGAACCCAGGGTCTTCCAGTTACGCACCGGATATGCTACCGCTGCACCATCAGGTAATCACTTGTGAATCTGGAGAATTCGAAGCCGCTGTGGTGCAGTGGTATCATGTCCAGCGCGTAACTGGGAGACCCTGGGTTCGATTCTTGGTGGCGGCCGATGATAATTTTTCCGTGACTCACTTATTAACGTGGAAAGAGCGATTACTTCTGTTTCGTGTTCCTGATCCACGTCGAGTGTATGAATTCAGTAACCTCTTTCATTCGGCGTTCTGAAGAATGCTGGCGTCGTTTCTGGAAATAGGTACTTTGCGAAGTATCAAAAAGTTAGGGGTAACTCCCAGGTCTCTACAGTTCAGGAAAAACGACAGACGAGTGCTCTGAATCGTTAGTTTACGTTTAAAAGAACGAAACATCTTCAGGCAATGTCCTATAGCAACAAAAAGCAATGACTTACCATTTCAACTGCACGAAGTTCACTCGTCTTTGCCGTTCGTACATTGATTTTACTGACTTTTATAATGGGCTACGCACGATGGTTTTAACATGTCGTACAAAGAGTTGAGCAAGTTGGGTTTACTGAGTCTTATAAGGGTTTACGCGCACTAGGTTACAAACCATAAAGGGATACGCACGTTGGTTTTACAGTCGTAAAAGGGGCAACATGCGTGATGTCACTTTGAAATGCTGAACTTGAATCAATCGATATCATGGTAAAGTTGCAAGACCCCGATTACCAATTACACAGAAGTTTTCATCGGTATAGCTCTGCTACTCTGTTACTTAAAGGCCATAATATGAGGATTGGGGAACCCAGGTCTGTACTAGCCATGATCGAATTTGTGTAGTTTTTAATACATATGACTTTGAGTTCAAGAAGCCCCGGTTTTGTTTTGTTTTTCTGTGAAGAGAAACAAGCCGTGGTTCGTAAATCAAGTTTCACCGCTGCTTCAGGAAATGCGCATAAAATGCTTTATTAGTTAGTTACTTTTTGGTATAACATAGCATCTGACCTAAAAAGGAATTTTCAAACAAGATTTCACAGGCGTTGATAGTGCTGAAAATATGTTATAAGCAAAGACGTGTACTTATGCCTATCATTGGTAAATCTCTGCGTTATAAAAAATGTGAAATTATATGGAAAGCATTCTGCACAAGAAACGTTATTCGACAAAGAAAGAACTTTTCAAATGATACTGTTAAAAGCAGATATGTAGGAGAAATCACAATTTACTTTACGTCCCCTAGCGGGAAAACAGTGCATTACTTGAAAAAGGAACTCTTCGTTATAAAAAATTTCGAAAGGAAGATTTTTTTTTTTTTTTTTTTGCAATCGGACATATAGAAGCGATTATGCGGAATAAAACTAATTTAAATTCGATTGTATGTGCATTTACGCCCTCTAGCGGCGAAGATATGGGTTGGAATAATAGTTGCAGGTATGATTACTAGACAGATAGACGGACAAAGTAACACTACAAGCGCGCACTTTTGTTTGCAAACGACTTGTTAAAAACAGCACTCGGAACGTATATTAACACGGTCATTTCGCTGAAATGGTAAACTAGGCTTTGACCTTACGGGCCATATGCCTTATTTCATTGGAATTTTTAACAGTACAGGAAGTTTATAACGTAACACTTTTTTCGTTATGTAAGATTGGTTACATTAAAGTTCCAAATGTCCGGCTGAATAGATGTTGAACTAAGGCTAAATGCGATGCAACTAAATGTACTGGATAGCTCACTTTAAATTAAGGTTTTTAGAACCAGACGAAACATATACAGGAAGTCAATTCACTTACGTCAACTTTTTATTGGTCCAGCAACTTTAGACGAAATCCCAAACATATCAGGGCGAGGTACACACACAACTTCACATACATTAATTAATTAGCTGTCGTACGATTAAACTCAGCGAAGATCCAGCATCTCCCTCTTAATTTTTGTTTCTTTGAAGCGAAGTCGGAATTTTTCATTAGTTCCAAACAATGTGTGGAACAAATATTATCGTTCCCTTGTCGGGTATCAGCGAACCACTACTACGTCTTATTCGCCGTAGTGGGAAAAAGTTAAAAGGTCAAAATTCAATTCTAACCAATTCACCCCCAAAATTTCGCCTAGTGGTGTCAACAATGAATTTGGATTCCCTAAACTAAGGGTCTCCAAGCTCAGGGTCGACAAATGCATTGCGTTGTGTTTCATATGAATTAGCATGGGGTTTCCATGCTCATTCATAAGCCGCAAAGAAGTTAAAATAAAAAGTTGCATAAATAACAATTTGAAAAAAATCACTAAATCACTGATTGAACTCTAATTAAATTTGGAGAAATTAATTGAGTGACACGTGAATTAAATTTAACTGTTTATTTCTTTTAGCCGATGCTCTTAAAGCTAGGTACAATTTACCAGTGAGGTTGCTTGCTTTTAATTAAACATTTTAGTTATTTATTCAAAACAGGTATAATGCACTTAATTATTATAATGTTGACTTTAAATTTTAGTTACTGGTTTAGAACAAAGCGCGGTACGCCAGAGGAAAATTATTGATGCACTATGTGAGAGACTTTCGGGTAACTAGTCCTGCATAGCACCTGCAAAGCTATGAGGCATAAATCAGAAATGCGTTAGATAAAAATCCTCATACCCTCTTTTCCTTGGGAAGCCCCGATCGTGAAACTGGGTTACCGGCTGGTCGTAGGAATCAGCTCTCAGTCGTCATTAGGTTTTTTTTTTTTTTTTTTTTGGACTATGTTATAACTTCCTTACTACCTCATGTTTGTCTCTGAACCATCTTTTTTCAGAAAGCGTTCTGACCTCTCTTCTACTCAGCCTGAAATTCTGACTTCGAGTGTTCAGTCTGTCGTAATCTCATCGAGTCTTTAGTCTTCATCATTTAGATAATATTTTCTTTTTTCCGTGTCCGGTGTCCATCTTTGGGGGCGTGACGGCCCGGCCGTCCGAACCGCGTCAGGTCATGCCGTTGGCCCTCACAGATAGCCCTGCTATGTAATTTGCTTGCTATCCGTTCCGTTCGGGTCACTTTCCCAAAAATTATGTCTTCTTTCAGCTGTCAACTCGTTCTCACACCTTTTTTCTAATTGACCTCACCCAGATACTTGGAAGCGAAGTTTGCCACGTAGGTATTTCCGGCGACGAGACATCTCCCGAATTTCGTCGCTACCCCGGACGATGCAGAGATGCTCACAAGCGTTGCTTCAGAAAAGGGGTGACGTCCTCCGAGGATTTATTGCGCTCCTGCTAATCTCTCAGCTTCGACGACGAGACTCTGCTATTATGCCTTTCTTCCGTACGTTCCGTGAGAAAAAAAAAAGAACCGTGAATGTCTTCCTTTCTCTTCCTTCCCATCCGGGTATTTTCATCATGTTTCCGTGAAAAAAAATATATAATTTTCCCCTTTTCTTTTGGCTTGAGTGCAATTAGGACTGATCTAATTATCAACCGAAATTTTCGGGTAGCCTGGCTCGGCTTCACCGGAAAGTAATTTTAATCAATGATATTCTGTTTTGGCAATTAAATATTTATTTCCTACCGCTTTAGAGTAAAAAAAATAATAATAAGCAAAATTATACGGAAGGAATTTAAATGTTACGGGGATATAAAAAATTCCGCGGTAACACCACAAATATCACACATTTTTCGAAGAACCCAACGACCAGTTGATCCACTTTCCACATCCACAATCGGGCGCTAAAATGACGAAGTAAATTTCTCCATCACTTTTATGCCAGGGGTGGGATTCGAACTCACAACTCTCGTCTCCGGAGCTCCGAATGCTATCCACTTACACTACACTGGATTTTGCTCACCCTGTTATCTGCCTTTATCTCATGTGCGTCCTGCTATCCACTATACCGTGTGCTCGCACTGCTATTTGCGTTCATTTCATATGCGTCCTGCGGGGCAGGCACGTCACAAGTTCAAGAATTCTTCATATTTTTATGCTTTTCCTCTGCATTTAACGTATCGTACCGTTCTGCACGTACAAATGAAAGTTGAACCTTCAACAAGTTTTGTTTTGTTTCTGTTTTTTGAACAGGCGGTAAAGTTGAGTTTTTTACTGCTTCACGCAAAACATAACGCCCATTCGTCCGTGAAGGGTCCGGGTTCGAATCCTGGTGAGGCATGGATGTTGTGTTTGTCTTACGGCACTGGTTCTCTCCCTTCCCTGGAACAAATGCCTCTAACTTAGGGACGGGCGAGTGCTTATAGCCCACTGAGTTGCTCACGGCGGTTGTTAAACCTTCAATCAAAGAAAAAAACAAAAAAACATAACGTTACGCTTCCTTATATCCACGATAGACGGACGGCCAACCAAATATTGTGGAATTTTCGTTGTTTCCGCCAGTTGGTCTTCAGCGGGTCAAAGCAAAAGGTTCACAAACTTTCAAGAACTCCTACGCTAGTCATCATGACTTTTTATTTCCTTGTCTCACTGAAAGCAAAACAGATGGAAACGGTAAAAATCGGGGAAAACTTCATTCATGTTCTGTCCTGAGCTAAGAGAGAAGAGACCCCATTTTGGTGTAACGTATCAAGTGTAATTTATCCCCTTAAGGTAAATTGTTTATACAATATTTTGGTCTAATTAGATATGTTTTGGATTCTCGTATGTTGAAATACTATAAAATGTAAAATACCACACTTATACCATCACTAATAGTCCAGAGACTGAGATGAAGGAATATAAAGGAATAAACCAGGTTGTTCGGAAAATAATGGCCGAGTTTCTGAGGTGCCACGTTCAACTCGCCCACAATGCTTGCAGACTAACCCTCTCACAGCGCTATTCGTATGACTTGAACAGCGACTCAAATACCAGATACACGCCATAATCAGTTTAGCTGTAGCCGTTGTTACTCGTGTAAGAGTGGTCTGTACAACATGTTAAAAAAGAGTGAGTTGCGGGTTATTCTGCTTCATGAGTTCAAATTGGGTCGTAATGGGGCACAAATCTACCCTCATGTGGTCCAGGCATGGGGCGAGGAGGCAACATCTCAACGTATTGTTCGTCCGTGGCTTAAAAGTTCCATTCCGGTGACACGAGCCTATAAGATGAGGAGGGACGAGGATGGCATTCGGTCATTGATAACGACGCTCTGAAGGCAAACGTGGAGGGAAATCCTCGCATCACAGTAAAAAAACTCGCCAAACTTTACATTGTGCCGGTGTCAACCATTTCCGAACATCTTCACCAAATTGGTAAGGTCAAGAAGCTTGTTACGTGGATGCCACACGAATTGAGCATGAGAAACGACAAAGGTTTGATATGAGCAGTAACCTTCTGCTTCGCAACGAAAAAGAGCCCCTACTTTATCGCCTTGTAACCTGTGATGAAACGTGTGTGCTATACGACAACCGTAAGTGATTTTGGACAGTGTTTAAACCATGGTGAACCACAGAAAAAACATTCTAAACCAAGGTTGACGCCAAAGAAGGTTTCGTTAATGATGTGGTAGACTATTCACGGTGTCATACACTACGGGTTCTTGAATGCTGGTGAAAGCATTACCTCAGTCACACTCTGTGAAGAAATGGGCTAAATGCACCAGACGTTGCGTTCCAAACAGCCATCTTTGGTGAAAGCATTACCTCAGTCACACTCTCTGAAGAAATGGGCTACATGCACCAGACGATGCGTTCCAAACAGCCATCTGTGGTGAAAGCATTACTTCAGTCACACTCTCTGAAGAAATGGGCTAATTGCACGAGACGTTGCGTTCCAAACAGCCATCTGTGATGAAAGCATTACCTCAGTCACACTCTGTGAAGAAATGGGCTAAATGCACCAGACGTTGCGTTCCAAACAGCCATCTGTGGTGAAAGCATTACCTCAGTCACACTCTGTGAAGAAATGGGCTAAATGCACCAGACGTTGCTTTCCAAACAGCCATTTTTGGTGAACAGGAAGGGTCCTATCTTCCTCCATGATAACGCGAGACCTCACATGACCCAAATAACAAAACAGAAACTACATGAACCGAGGTAACTTAGACCGCACATTCCCCCACACACACTCAGCCTACTCGCCTGACTTGGGACCTACCGATTTCCGCCTGTTCTTGCATTTTAGTAATTACCTCAAGGACAGAACCTTCAGAAATCGAGAGGGGGCCGAAATTGCATTCCGGGGCTTTCTTGCATCCAGGGACCCAGATTTTTTCCCGACTGGCATTGAAGCATTTATTACATGCTCGCAGAGGTGTGTTGCACCTGAAGGCGCCTATTTCGAGTAAAACAAAGTTGTGTGCTATGAGGTATGTCTCTTATTTTTACCCTCCAAATCGGCCTTTATTTTCCGAACGATCTTCTAACTTGCAAAACTTAATTGAGTCTTGTTGTCGAAGCGCACTCGTAGACACAATTCCTCTTTTCTCAGAGATTCACTGTTATTAAAAATCGCAATCGTGGATCAGACCGTTTCACTAACGTGCGTCAAAATATACAGGACAGCCAGTAAATCGTCGTGCCATCGCTACACACTTTAACTCTTAACGTGTCTCTTACTTACCTTTGACCTACTTTCAGTGTTGCTAAACGTATTAGGAAATCCGGGAAGGTGACGTGCCATTTGAAACGAAAATCGGCCGAAGTAACAAAATTTACCTAAGAACAGAAACTCAAAAAGAGAGGTTAAATTAAGGACATACGTCCCAATTATTAAAAATACATTAAAGATTAACAGTTTTTTCTGTATTTCAAAATGCTTGTAGCAACGATTAGATAAAAATCATGGCTTTCACCTTAATTCGTATTAAAATATATCAGGGTAAATCAAAAAGTAAGGTCAATGTTGTCGTGTATTAAAGAAACTATGAAGCATTCAGATAATGATTACCTTGTTTCTCAGCATGGTACCCCTGTCGTTCAAAGTATATTATACATCTGTCAACAAGCTTCTGGATTCGTGCACAGAAGAATATTTTGGGTTGTTCCTGCAGCCACGAATGCACCGCTTCCTGTACCTGGACATCACTCTCAAAACGGCGGCCTCGCAAAGCGTCTTTCAGAGGTTCGAACACATGAAAGTCGCATGGCGCGAGATCGAGGCTATAAGCAGATACTTGTAACACCTAAAACTTCAACTCGGTCATTGTTTGTTGACTTTCCAATCCCGTATGTGGACGAGCGTTGTCGTGCAGCAACAGCACTTTTTTGGATAACATTCCCCGTAGTTTTGTGCGAATTGATGGTTTCAATTACACATTCAGCAAGTCACAATATGACTGTTAACTGAGTCACCCTGTGCTTTATGATGTTCAACCATGGGTCCTTTTATGTCAAAAAAGAGAGTCAGCATTAATTATCGTGCTGAAAGGACAACTTTGAACTTCTTTTTGCATGAGAAGCTCAGATGTTTCTCCTCCATGCTTTGCCTTTTGCTCTCGGGGTCTTAATGATGGACCCATGTTTCGTCCACAGTGACAATCCTCTACAAAATACTGGGATCTGACTCATACTGCTGCGAAAACTTTCTGCCAATTTGCAAGCGTTGCTGCTTGTGAGCATCAGACAACTTCTGTGGCACCCATCCGGCACACTCTTTATAATATTCTAGATCGTCATGCAATATTGAGGGTGCAGAATCATAGCAAATGTTTACGAGCAAGCTTCATCAAACACATTCGTTCTACCGGTTTGAAACTTTTCTGTCCTCTTGTAGACATGTCTCTGATGATACTCCTGTCCTCTCCATACTGCACAAGCATCCTGCGATGAATTTCGGCGGACTGCTCATCCTCAGCCCATAAGAATCTCACTACACTTCGCTGCTGAACGATGGAGCATTCCGACAAGCGAGCGGCCATGCATACGCCCCTACAACAACTGGGCAACTGCGGTTAGAATATTAGCGATTGCATCCGCCACTTGTCAAAGTCAACTGTACTCCCCTCCCCAAATAGCAATCTGCCGCAGCTCTGCCTGCCTATGTAACTACTTTTTGATTCCCCCTCGTATTTTGACAAAATTGAAATGTGCTTTTGTGTTCCTACTTCTACTTTTGTAAAACACAGTAATGAGACTAGATATTCCTTTGATACTGATGTGCTGCCATTCATTTGCAATGATCCCACCGATTTCTCTAATTATTGTTGATCGCGTCGATAAATGTTTGTTTCGTGAATTCACGGTAGTTTTTTTATCCTTTAAACAGGAAGACGTTCTCGCGTCGCCGTACAGAAGTCCTACCGAGCCATCTTGAAGACAAAGTGGGAGCGCAGGCAAATAATGATTCGAACAACCAAGTTTTCTACGATGTGGGGTCTTCTGCTGGCATTTCTATCGGGACTTAACATTTCACTCACAGCTGTAATCGTAAAATATCTCACTAACATCGACCCTGGACAACTTGCTCTTTACCGCTTCTGGGGCACTGCATCACTTTCGCTGCCACACTTAGTTTGGTCTCGAGAAAGGGCCTTAGGTCCTCCTGGCTATCGCACTGCTGTCATAGTATGGGGAATCCTACTGACTGCATCCATACTTCTTCACTTCCTTGCATTTCGATACCTACCTCTAGGAGAAGCAGCGGCCTTAATTTCTTGCTACCCAGCATTTGTCACAATCGCCGGAAGAATTTTCTTAAAGGAATCCTTCGGAATAATTCAAGTAATTACAGTGTTAACCACCATTACCGGGATTGTCTTAATAACAGGTATTTATGAAAAAATACTGGACGACTCTGCACCTTATGCAACGGAAAATATTTACGGACTTGCAGCTGCTTTGGTGTCATTGATTTCTACCACGGGCACCTACATCGTGAGTGGGCATCTCCGACATGTTTCTGCGTCTGTCTTAATTTTTTCAAGTTCAGTTGCAGCTATTGTTGTATCAGCAGCCATAACAGCGTTACTCGGAGCCTTCACTTTGCACTACAGAGGCCTTCAACAAGGGCTCATCATTCTTTTAGGATTTCTGTGTTATGTTGGTGTGACTAGCATGAAAACGTCAGTAAAGTACGCTGAAGTTGGACCAGTGTCAGTTATACGCTCAGCGACAGACATCTTTTCATCATTTATCTTTCAAGAAATTATATTTGGTGAAACTCCTAAGGCACTTGCAATTCTGGGAGCCGTTCTTATTTGCGTTTCGATCATTTTAGTTGGACTCTCAAAAAACATCAGCGTGTTTGTTCCTAACAAGTGTTCAACTCTGTGCTAGAAGTTGAAATCATTTTCTGAAAACACTGAGGTCCCGAAGAAACTATTTGGGTTAAGTCAGTGAAAAGCAGAACATTTTACTCAAAAGGATGCAAATTATTGTTTTTCAAAAGGAGCTCATTCAGTACTGAGAAAGCTCATTTAGTGCTCACTAGAAACACCGTTTCAAACGGAGCTCATCCAGTGTTCACTAGAAATACCTCTAAAATCCAATTTTTCTCATTGAGAATGCTGCTCGGTGGCTGTTTAATCGTTTTAACATTACGAAGTCATTCGAATTAAGGTCTTTTACAATTAATGATGAAAGAAGTTACCTGGTTCCAGTCGACGCTTTTTTGGATATTTTAAGCAGTTTCAATGAAACCATAATTCGCACAGAAGTGCTTTTGTTTCTATTCCTGGGTCAGTACTAGTGGATTAAACATGGTCACAGCGCTCCTCGTGTTCACACAGAATGTCCTTGTATGGTCCAACGGAAATTTGAAGCGCTACAAATATTTCAAGGACTACTATTTTTCGTTATATCCCAAGTCACTTACTTGAGCTACAAATTAATGATTTTTCACGGTAATTATTAATGCGACGCATTTACTATCTTCTATAAGCATTCGACCTTGCAAAGGACTAATTGTTTTATCTGCGAAGGCTTTCCTTCTCAAATGGTAAGTTTTGGACTTCCGGCGTACTCTCTCTGACATGGCGAAGTTCGATTTGGGACAAAAAAAAAAAAAAAAAAAAGGCACGAAACACCACTGAATTGAAAAGCAGTTCAGCTACGATTGAAGCATAGGAATGCGATGTAAGCACTCTCACTTGTTATAATATACTGCTTCACTTTCAACATATTTACAGCATCACTGACGTAAAATGTAAATTCCACCGTTTTGCCTTTTCATCGGCCTTTTAAGTGTTCAAGAATTGAGGCATCTCTGAAGATGTGGACATTTCTACTGCTCGATGCACAGGTTTCAGTGATTTCATTATGTTACATGTGTTGTGACAGCTTCTCAGATTTAAGACATTTAACCAATTATGTGTTTTCCATGCCTTAAAATACGAAAAATATTTCATTGTGGTCATATTTTTTACAATTTAGTAAACCTGTAACCGTTTTTTTATCATTTTTTCAAATTTAGAAGTTTGGGTATATTTTTATCAATTTTTCTTAATTCAGAGATGAAACATTTCGCTTCATTTTACAAATCCGGGAATCGGATACTTGTGTCATTTCTGTAATCAAAATAATTAAATAAATTATTGTAGCATAAAAAATTGCTCCACTAACATGGAGTGCTGCATAATATCTGTTATGTACAGGTATGTAAGTACAGTGAAATCTGCCTAAGGCGGAATCGCGCGAGACTGTAAAAAAATTCATCTTACACAGATTCATTTTTTTATATTTTTTTTTTGATTGGAGATTTAACGACCACCGTGAGCAACTCAATGGGCTACAAGCAGTCGCCCGTCCCTAATTTAGGGTCACTGGCTCCAGGGAAGGGAGAGAGCCAGTGCCGTAAGACAAACACAACATCCATACCTCACCGGGATTCGAACCCGGACCCCGTTCGGACGAATGATCAGAGGCCATCGCTCATACCACTGCGCCACCGGGGCGGCCAGATTCATTTGCAGCAGACTGTGAAGTCGAGAGACATGGCTCAAAATGCATATCTTAGATGGCTTGCAGGGAAATTCCCATAGAATACCTAATTACTCTTTTTTAATTATATGTGTATTTTATACTGAAAAGCGAAGTACTTAAAAGCCTAAAATAAAAAATATTGCTATGAAAGAACAGTCTTCTGTTTCATCATTCTTTTATATACAGTCGAGTCACATTATGGTGACCACCAGCTAATATCTAGAGTAGCCGACGAGTCCAGCGCGGACAGCAGCTAGACGGGCTGGGAGTGACTCACTGAGGTGCTGGAAGGTGTTCACAGGTGTGTGGAGCCATGCTGACTGCAGTGCATCTGACAGCTGCTGGAGGGTGCGTGGTGGAGGATCCATAGAGCGAACAACACGATCGAGGCGGTATCACAGATGCTCAATTGGGTTTCACTCAGGGGAATTAGGGGGTCAAGGAAGTACTTTGAAGTCTTCATCATGCTCTTCGAACCACTCTCGGACATTTCTAGCTGTGTGACACGTCGCATTGTCGTTCTGGAAGATCCCATCCGCCCCATTGAAAACAATCACCATGTATGGGTGTACGTGGTCTGCAAGGATGGATTCATAATGAATTCGGTCCATAGTGCCTTCCGCAGTATGAGTGGACCCAGAGAATGCCACGGAAACATTCCCCAGACCATAAAGCTACCTACACCAGGAGGTGTTCTTCCAGCAATGGTTCAATAGTGTTTGTCCTCCGATGTTTCTCGCCTTATACGCCAACGTTTATACGTTCGACTAAGCAGAAAACGTGACTTATCGGTGAAGGCGATCCTTTGCCAATCAGCGGAGGTCCAATTCCGATACTGCCGTGCAAATGAAAGCGTTTTCTGCCGATGCACCTTCGTTGATATAGGTACAGTGACCATCCGTCTGCATCGGAGCCCCATACGCAGCAGGGTTCGCTGAACTGTCGTTTTAGACACACTTCCGGTAGCCCCCTGATTCATTCTAGCTCCATTGCAGCATGTGGATTGGCCCTCACGCCCCTTCGTATCCGACGTTCACCTCTCACATCAATGGTACGTGGTGTTCCGCAGTTTCCACGTCGCTTATTCGCAAAGGTTCCATTTCTCTAATCCCGATACACTTTAACCACAGCAGCACACAAACTTCTCTGTTTCAGAAATGCTGCCACCCTTGGCCAGAAAGCCGATAATCATCCCTTTTTGCAAATCTGATAAATCGCTGCTTTTATCCATGACAGCAACGAGTGATATGTTTTCAGAATGCCTACAACACACCTTATATGCCCTCCAAGCCAGCTCACGACACGTGCCTTCTTTCATTGGCTACGTCCTGTTGACATCCGAATTAGGAGGTGGTCACAATAATGTGACTCGACTGTGTAGAAACTCAAAATGGAAGGTTAAATTAGAGGCACGTATCACACTTATTAATAATACATTAAAGACTCATGATTTTTCCTGCATTCCAAAATGTTTATAGCAACGATTAGATAAAAATCATAGCTATCATCTTAACTCGTATTAAATTATATGAGGGTATATCAAAAAGTAAGGTCAATGTTGTCGCGTATTAAAGAAACTAAGAGGCATACAGATTAGAGTTACTTATTTCTCAACACAGTCTCTCTGTCGTTCAAAGCATATTTTATACCTGTCTACAAGCTTCTGGATTTCTGCAGAGAAGAATGTTTTGGGCTGTTCGGTTGTTTCGGCTGCCACGAATGCACCGCTTCCTGTACCTGGACATCACTATCAAAACGGCCGCCTCGCAAAGCGTCTTTCAGAGGTCCGAAGATTTTAAAGTCGCATGGTGCGAGATCGAGGCTGTAAGCAGAATCTGGTAACACCTAAAACTTCAACTCGGTCATTGTTTGTTGACTTTCCAATGCCATATGTGGACGAACGTTGTCCTGCAGCAACAGCACTTTTTTTAATAACATTCCCCGTAGTTTTGTGCGAATTGATGGTTTCAATTGGCCATTCAGCAAGTCACAATATGACTGTTAACTGAGTCACCCTGTGCTTGATAATGTTCAACCATGGGTCCTTTCATGTCAAAAAGCACAGTCAGCATTACTTTTCGTGCCGAAGGGATAACTTCGAACTTCTTTTTGCATGGGAAGCTGGGATGTTTTCCCACCATGCTTTGCCTTTTGCTATTGGGGTCGTAATGATGGACCCATGTTTCGTCCAGAGTGACAATCCTCTCGAGAATATTGGGATCTGACTCATACTGCTGCGAAAAATGTCTTCCAATTTTCAGACGCTGTTGCTTGTAAGCGTCATATAACTGGCGTGGCACCCATCTGGCACACACTTTATGATATCCGAGATCGTCACGCACTATTGAGGATGTAAAACCGTAGCAAATGTTTACCTTTTGGGCGATCTCAGACAGAGTAATCGAGCGATCTTCTTTAATGAGCGCATCGATGCGATCAAGGTGGTCCTTTGTGCAAGAGGTCGACGGGAGGCCCGAGCAAGCTTCATCAAACACATTCGTTCTACCGGTTTGAAACTTTTCTATCCACTTGTACATATACCGCTGGTCATACACTTGTCCTCCCGATATTTCTCAAGCATCCTAAAGTGAATTTCAGTGCGCTGCATGCCTTCAGCCCATAAAAATCTTAGTACACTTCGCTGCTCGACGATGGAGCATTCCGAAAAACGAGCGATCACATTTACGCCCTTACAACTGCTAGGCAACTGCGGTTAGAAAATTACCGATTGCATCCGCCTGGTGTAAAAGTCACGTGCACTCCGCTCCCCCAAATAGCAATCTGCCGCAGCTCTGCTTGCCTTCGTAACGAGAGCACCTAACTTTTTGATTCCGCTTTGCATTCTGACAAAATTGAAATATGCTTTTGTGTTTACTTCTACTTTTATAAAACACAGCAACGAGAGTAGATATTCTTTTGATACCGATGTGCTGTCATTCATTTACAATGATCCCACCGGTTTCTCTAATTATTGTTGATCGCGTCGATAAATGTTTGTTTCGTGAATTCACAATCATTTTTTTTATCCTTTAAACAGGAAGACGTCCTCGTGTCGCCGTAGAGAAATCCTACCGAGCCATCTTGAAGACAAAGTGGGAGCGCAGGCAAATAATGATTCGAACAACCAAGTTTTCTACGATGTGGGGTCTTCTGCTGGCATTTCTATCGGGACTTAACATTTCACTCACAGCTGTAATCGTAAAATATCTCACTAACATCGATATGGGGCAAGTTGCTCTTTATCGCTTCTGGGGCACTGCATCAATTTCGTTGCCACACTTAGTTTGGTCACAAGAAAGCCCCTTAGGTCTTCCTGGCTATCGCACTGCTATCATAGTATGGGGAATCCTACTGACTGCATCCATACTTCTTCACTTCCTTGCATTTCGATACCTACCTCTAGGAGAAGCAGCGGCTTTAATTTCTTGCTACCCAGCATTTGTCACAATCGCCGGAAGAATTTTCTTGAAGGAATCCTTCGGAATAATTCAAGTAATTACAGTGTTAACCACCATTACCGGGATTGTCTTAATAACAGGTATTTATGAAGAAACAGTGGATGACTTTGAATCTTATACAACGGAGTATATTTACGGACTTGCAGCTGCTTTGACTTCGTTGATTTCTGTCACGGCGACCTTCATCTTGAGTGGGCATCTCAGACCTGTTCATTCGTCTGTCTTAATTTTTTCAAGCTCAGTTGCAGCTATTGTTGAATCAGCCGCGGTCACAGCGTTATTCGGGAACTTCACTTTCCATTACAGAGGTCTTCAACAAGGCCTCATCATTCTTTTGGGATTTCTGTGTTATGTTGGTGTGACTAGCATGAATATATCGGTAAAGTACGCTGAAGTTGGACCAGTGTCAGTTGTACGTTCAGCGGCAGATATCTTTTTTTCATTTATCTGGCAAGAAATTATATTTGGTGAAACCCCTAAGGCACTTGCAATTTTGGGAGCCGTTCTTATTTGCGTTTCGATCATTTTAGTTGGACTCTCGAAACACATCAGCGTGTTTGTCCCTAATAAGTGTTTAAATCTGTGCTAGAAGTTGAAATCATTTTCTGAAAAATAATTAAGTTCCAAAGGAACTAACTGGGTTAAATCAATGAAAAGTAGAACATTTTACTCAACAGAATGCAAATTCATTGTTCTTCAAAGAGAACTCATTCAATACTAAGGGATACCATCCAGTGCTCACTAGAAACTCCTCTTCAAAGGGAGCTCGTTCAGTGCTCCCTAGAAACACCTCATGAAAGGGAGCTCATGCAGTTCCCACTAGAAACACCTCTTCAAAGGGTGCTCATCCAGTGCTCACTAAAAACACATCTTCAAAGGGAGCTCATCCAGTACTCACTGGAGACACCTGTCCAAAGAACTCATCCAGTGCTCACTAGAAACACCTCTTCAAAGGGAGTTCATCCGGTGCTCATTAGAAACTCCTTTTCAAAGGGAATTCATCCAGTTTCAACTAGAAACATCTCTTCAAAGGGAACTCATCCAGTTCCCACTAGAAACACCTCTTCAAATGGAGCTCATCCAGAGCTCACTAGAAACTCTTCTTCAAAGGGAGCTCATCCAGTGCTTACTAGAAACACATCTTCAAAGAACTCATCCAGTGCTCACTAGAAACACAATTTATAAGGGAGCTCGTCCAGTGCTCACTGGAAACACACCTTCAAAGAACTCATCCAGTTCCCACTAGAAACACCTCTTCAAAGAGAGCTCATCCAGTGCTCACTAGAAACACATCTCCAAAGAACTCATCCAGTGCTCACTGGAGACACCTCTTAAATCCAATTGTTCTCATTGAGAATGCTGCTCTGTCATTCTTTTATCGTTTGAACCAAATCATTCGAATTAAGGTCATGTTTTAAAAATAAAGATAAAATAAGTTACCTGGTTCCAGTCGACACTTTCTGGGATATTTTAAGCAGTTTCAATGAGACCATAATTCGCACAGAAGTGCTTTTGTTTCAATTCCTGGGTCAGTACTCGTGGATAAAATATGGTCAGGATGCCCTTCATGTTCACAGAAAATGCCCTGGCATGGTCCAATCGGAATTTGAAATGCTTCAAATATTTCATGGATTACTAATTTTCCTTATTTCCGAAGTCACTTACTTGTGCTACAAATTAATGCTTTTTCACGGTAATTATTAATTCGAAGCATTTATTATCTCCTATAGGCATTCGACCTTGCAAAGGACTAATTGTAAGTTTTGACTACCAACGTAATCTCTTTGACATGGCGAAGTTCGATTTGGAACAAAAAAAACAGAAATAAAAAACCGAACACCCACCGAATCAAAAAGCAGTTCAGCTACGAATGAAGCATAGGAATGCGATGTAAGCACTCTCTCTTGTTATAATATACTGCTTCCCTTTCAACATATTTACAGCATCACTGATGTAAAATGTAAATTCCACCGTTTTGCCTTTTCATCGGCCTTTTAAGTGTTCAAGAAATGAGGAATCTCTGGTGACGTGGACATTTCTACAGCTCGATGCACAGGTTTCAGTGATTTCATTATGTTACATGTGTTGTGACAGCTCCTCACCATTAAGTCATTTAACCAATTACGTATTTTCCATGCCTTAAAATACAAGAAATATTTCTTTGTCGTCATATTGTTTACAATTTAGTAAACCTGTAATCATGTTTTTGTCATTTTTCCAAGTTCAGAAGTTTTGGGATATTTTTATCAATTTTCTTAATTCAGAAATCAAACATTTTGCCTCATTTTACGAATCCGGGAATCGGATACTTGTGTCATTTCTGCAAACAAAATAATTAAATAAATTAGCATAAAAAGCTGTTCCACTTACATGGAGAGTTGCATTTCAAAATATGTGTTATGTACAGGTATGAAGTACAGTGCAATCTGCCTAAGGCGGAATCGCGTGAGACTGAATAAAAATTCATCTTATATATACAGATTCATTTGCAGCAGCCGCCCCGGTGGCGCAGTGGTCTAAGCGATGGCCTCTGATCATTGGTCCGGGTTCGAATCCCGGTGAGGCATGGATGTTGTGTTGGTCTTACAGCAGTGGCTATCCCTGGAACTAGTGACCCTAAATTAGGGACGGTCGACTGCTTATAGCCCATTGAGTTGCTCACGGTGGTCGTTAAAACCTCCAATCAAAAAAAAAAATTTGCAGCAGACTGTGAACCAGAGAGACAAGCCTCAAAATGCGTATTTTAGATATTTTGCAGGGAAATTCTCATAGAACACTTAATTGCTAATTTTCTAATTATGCGGTAGGGTGGATACTATTCTTTTTCAGCATTTGTTTTGGTTTTTATGGGCACCCAGAGGCTTATGTTTTCATTTTGCGTGGATTTGGGATGGTTTCTCATATTAACGTCGGCTTCGAAGGTGCGTGATGGCCGATCGACACGCTACAGTAAGCAAATCACTGGTCGAATGAACCAGAGGGCTACCGGAAGTGTGTCTAAAACGACAGTTCAACAAACCCTGCTGCGTATGGGGCTCCGATGCAGAGGCATGGTCACTACATCTATGCTAACGGATGTGTATCGGCAGAAAAGGCTTACATTTGCACGCCAGTGTCGGAATTAGACCACCGCTGATTGGCAAAGAATTGCCTTCTCCGATGAGTCACGCTTTCTGCTTCATCGAACGGATGGACGTTGGCGTATAAGGCGAGAAACATCGGAGAACAAACACTCTTCAATCATTGCTGGGAGAACACATGCTGGTGAAGGCCAGCGTTATGGTCTGGGGAATGTTTTCGTGGTATTCTATGGGTCCACTCAGACCTATGGAAGGCACTATGGACCGAATTCGGTACACCCATACATGCTGATTGTCTTCCCTTGAGCGGATGGGATCTTCCAGGTCGACAATGTAACGTGTCACACACCTAGAAATGCACGTGAGTGGTTGGAAGAGAACGATGCAGACTTCAAAGTACTTCCCTGGGCCCCTAATTCCCCCGACTTAAACCCAATTGAGTATCTGTCGTACCACCTCGATTGCGTTGTTCGCTCTATAGATCCTCAACACACACGTGTATATATATATATATATATATATATATATATATATATATATATATATATATATATATATATATATCAACTAATTGAAAGAGCGAGGGAATATGAACTTCCATTGTGCATGGCTTTTATCGATTATGAAAAAGCCTTTGATTCGGTGAAACCATCAGCAGTTACAATGGCTCTGAAAACCTGCGGTATTGAAGATGCATACATTAATATTATTAATAACATCTATGAAAATGCAAGTGCAAAGATTAGGCTGTTTGAAAATACAACACACGTAAAAATTGGAAAGGGAGTGAGACAAGGTGACACCATATCTCCGAAGCTCTTTAATGCCACATTGGAGGGTGTTTTTCAGTCGCTGAGCTGGGAAAACAAGGGGATAAAGATTAATGGAGATTATCTAACCCACCTTCGTTTTGCTGATGACGTAGTCATTTTTGCAACTACCCCATCAGAGCTGCAGAGTATGATCCAGGAACTTGCTGACAAGAGTAAAGAAGTGGGATTAAAAATGAACTTTCAGAAGACAAAAGTGATGTTCAATGCTTTTACAAGAAATGAAGATTTATCGATTGATGGAGAAAAGCTGGAGATAACAGACACGTACGTTTATCTTGGACAGCAGATATCAAGTGAGGGTCACATTGATGAAGAAATTAATCGGCGTACAAAACTTGCCTGGAGAGCTTTTGGAAGAAACAGCATAATTTTCAAGAGCAATATGCCATTATGTCTTAAAAGAAAAGTGTTTGATCAATGCATCCTTCCAGTGCTTACGTATGGTGCAGAGACGTGGACCTTAACTAAAAGAGACATACAAAGGCTGCAGACAACTCAAAGTATCATTGAGAGGTGCATGCTTGGTGTAACCAGGAGAGATAAGAAGAGAAACTCGTGGATCCGAAAAATGACAAGAGTGGAAGACATCATGATCAGAGTTAAATCCCTGAAATGGCAATGGGCTGGACATACTGCCAGAAAGACAGATCATCGATGGACAGCCGAAATTTTAGATTGGATTCCAAGGGACAGGAAAAGACCCAGAAGAAGACCACATAGGAGATGGGTGGATGAAATTCGAAAGTATGCAGGGGTGACATGGAGGAGACTGGCACAAGACAGACCGTTGTGGAGGAAACTTGGGGAGACCTTCGTCCAGCAGTGGATTGATAATGGTTGACAATGATGATGATGATATATATATCAGGAAAAAGCACCTGGAAACCTGAGTGTACAGTACACGGTTGTTGTTGTTTTTTTTGAGTGGAGGTTTAACGACCACCGTGAGCAACTCAATGGGTTATAAGCAGTCTCCCGTCCCTAATTTAGGGCCACTGGTTCCAGAGAAGGGAAAGAGCCAGTGCCGTAAGACAAACACAACATCCATGCCTCACTGGGATTCGAACCCGGACCCCTTTCGGACGAATGACCATAAGCCGTCACTTAGACCACTGCGCCACCGCGGCAGTCCAGGTTTCGTGCGAGTGCTTTTATATTGTTAAATAGTCCGAAAGTAATTCCAATAGGAATTATACGTAAAATTTTGCTACACACTGCTTTCCCAACCTGGACTTGAAATAAAAGAACAAAACAAAAAGATACTGTAATACTTGAAATATTAAACTTACTCAAACTTTCTAAAAAGCACCCAGTCAAAATGTAAACACACAAAATGAATTACGGTTTCGAAATAGTTTGGGTACGTTCGTAAAGTTTCCAGAAAAATTCAAACTATCGGTGCGTCCTGAAAAACTTTGTATGTATGAGGTGTAAGATATTAATGGTCTCTGGGACGACCCGGCGGAAATAAGTTTCACTGTGGTCCTTAAAAAGGTTATTCCAAAGCTCCAGAGGGTGTAGTGCTACAAAATCGGATTTTAAAGTGAGAAGAACGATTGTGGAAAGATTACAAATTAATAAAATGGATTTTACAACATAAGATAACACGTTAAGTTTGTAAAACTTTAAGGAGAAGGAACGCGAATTTACATAGAGAAAAAAACTAAAAAGGAAAGTTAAATTAGAGTATACGTCACATAGTATTCACTCAAATTCTTGCATCACGTAACAATTACTAATTCCACCTTTTTGTTGTAGAAATGCGTAATTAACTGATAATATTTTACATTAATTTTCAAGTAGGTTGCGGTAAGACATAATGAAGGTATGCTTGTATCGCTTGTGAGGAACAATGTTATTTTCCATTGTATTCTAAAGTTTATTAGCTATGGAAACCAAATCGTCAATATTTTTAGTATAAACCATTTTTGCAAGCTTTTTACCGTGTCTAGAACTTGGGTTACGAAGTAGTGGAATTTTAAATTTCATCACCTCTCTCACTTTCATCGCTTGAACTTCCTTCCTTTACAGTAGATGCCAATATATATTCAGTCAGTTCAACAACGGAAATAACAGGACCAATATTCGTGCTAAGTTTGCTGTCTTACTTAACAAAATCTGGTTTACTGATTTCACTATACGTACGAATACAGCTCGCATCATTCTTTAAAGCATCAAATTCGTCATCTGTAACATCTGCCATTTCGCTTTCGGTGGTTTCTTCTGACTGTGAACCAGCTTTAAAGAAACACTTCTTAACAGTTTCCTGCGACAGTGTTTTGTATGCTTTATTTATCCATGGCCACCACCAACACAAAAATGTTACTATTTCAAAAGCAGTCATTTTCTGCAGTATTCATTACTATTGTAGTACTGGAGATAGAAATTTCCTGTAGTTAATTTTAAATGTGTATATAACATCTTGAGTTAACGCCTATATTTTAGCGGCATTGTTGCGAGGAATGAACATAAGTTTGATATTGGAGAATTCAATTTTCAAATAGCATTCTGCGTTCTCTTAAAACAAAAGTACGTTCCGGTTTCGACCCAACAATTTTCGAATTAAGATTTTAAAACAATTTTTTCATTAAAATCTAGGTCATTCATGACTTCTTGTTAAACCCTCACTTTTTAAGTACTTTGAGTTGTCAACAGCATTCTTTAAACACCTTGGTTTCTGGTCCTTATCAATAACCGGAGGCTTTTCGCTGTGCCCATTCATTTTACAACACAAATATAGTCAGTCTTTTACCGGCAGGCTTGCCAGATTTTGGAAAAGCTAGACCGCGACGTTTTTGAGCTGGCCGAAACCTGCCCCACCTTACCTTTACAAATTAAATACTGCAGCATACGCCATACGCTCTGGGTGTGTCTTGTGCTTATAATAAGTAATAGCAATCAATAAGTATAAATTATATAATAATATTATTGTTGATATTATTGTTTCAGAGGTTATTATAACAAAAGTATTATTTGTGATTATGAACAAACATATATACACATTTATTGTAAAAACTGTTCAAAGAAATATTAAATGCAAAAAAAAATTAAACATCACTTGCAATGCCAATGCAATAATTAATATTATTGTTTGTAATGCAATATCAGTTGTTGACTTGTCATACTTTTCACGTGAGTTAACTTTTTTCAGAAACACTTCGTTGGTCTTGATTTTGTTATAAAAGTCGCTACAGGTTAGACCGAAGTTTACCTTGCAAACCATCAGGCCTCGTACAGGAGATTCATTCGCTAAGCCCCTGTCATCCGACCAAGCATTGCTCATCAGTGAGAAAACTCTTTCTACTGGAGCTGAAGTTCCTGGCATAGAAAAGATACACTCCATTATTAATTGCAGATTTGGAACTAAAATGTCGTTATCTGTGAAGTGGCGAAAGAGCTGAACCCTCTTCTCTTCACTTTATTTTTCTCTCTTCTTCTTTTTCTTCCTTCTGCCATGTTTTAACTTTTGATGACCAAAACTCCTTAGCCAATACAACTTCATCAAAAAGCAGCTGATCTTGGTTCACTATATCCTTATTCATGTTGAGTCTATCGTTTATCATTTCTGATGCCTTTAAAAACATTTCCCATACGATGACATTTTCATTTACCCAAACAAACGTAGACTCACCTCCAAAACTGTTTTCCCACAGTTCAATATAAGCTAGACATCAATCTTAAAACAGTTTAAAGTCCTCTTCTATTTGCTTAACATCGAATCCCACATTTTTTCTCAGGGTGTTCAAGATGATTTCTGCACCGAGAGGGACAAACTTAGCATCCCTTCTTTCTTTTAGATTACTCTGAAATTTTGTTAGAGCTTTTACTCCTTCTCCTCTCCACAACATCACCCCCGAAAGTGGTGCTACTCATTGTCGAGACAGACGAGGAAACGGTTCTACTTTTATTCATACTATCATCACCGTCGATTGTTCATCAGTGAGTACGGAATAAGCTCACTCCTCACTTGGTTTCCAAATTTTTCACAAATTTCATTTACTTTATGATGACCGGGACAAAATTACAAACCGGTCGGGACACTGGGACATGCTTCCGAAACCGGGACATCTGGCAAGCCTATTTATATGAATGTTTAAAGGCTGTTCATGTTTCGCCTTTTTAGGATTTTAAAGAGTATAAACTTTGAAATCCTAACTGTGATACCTCATCACAAAATAAATCTCTATGCTCTTTTCATGCTAAAAAAAATGCTGTTTTTCGAAACGTTCTGTAAATGCTCTATGAGTATTAACTTTGAAATCCTAACTGAAGAAACCTCATCACAAAGTTTATTTTATATTAGCTTTGAAATCCTAATCATAAAAGAATGGTAATTTCCAAACTGTGTCCTGAAACGCTGAAACACAAGAATGACAGACGAGGTATGAAGACATTTTAGTACTTCTCTAGGATTTTCTGTATCTAACAAAAATACTATTAGTCTTTTATAGGGATGTGTACAGGTTGTTTATGCTTCGCCTTTTTAATCAATTTTATTTGTAGGCAGAGCTTTGTAAATCACCCCAATTTCGTCATAGTGTTCAATATTTTTCTGCTTGTAGCCACTGGTTAGTGTAGGGAGCTTTTGCTGTCATATGGTTGGTTACTTTTCCGTCGCTGACATCTTGCGATTCAGCACAGATTTGTTTCAGAGTTATTTCCATATCCGGTTTTAGAACTAAGTAGCCATCCATAAGACGTTCTGTAATCGTTTTCTCGAAGTGGATCAGCAATTTCTCGTGGTTTTTCTTTCACTAAAGCTCTTCATAGGGAAAATTTCTTGAACTTGCGTTGAAAGACCACTCTCTAATCAGTTTATCAGTGTCTTCATTTTCCACAGTTCATTTTTTTTCTACTAGCATCTCCTTTCAGTCTTTCTGTCTCTAACTTTGCTTTATTTTACAGTCATTTGCAAAAGTTTAAGACCACCTGTTGGTGTTAGGAAATTCCTGCCGATTTTCTCAGCTACTGTCTGTATTACTCAATTTCCTGTCGGTGCTGCATCATCCTACAGCGGCAGCTGTTGATAGAGTTGGCGGAAGCGTAAGAGCGGCAGTTTGCTTTTGGTTTTCTTGCAGAGAGGTTTTTTACGGTACGGATTTTCTAATAGCAAAAAATGGCAAAAAAGCGCCATTAAATGTTACCCAGAGGGCACAAATAGGGACTTTATATCATGAAGGACACTCACTCTGAACGTGATATAAGACGAAAGGTGAATTTGAACAAGACTGCTATTCATAATGCGATCATCAAATATCGAGATACAGGTGAATTTAGTGACCGAAGGAGAAGTGGACGTCCAAGGAAAACAACTCCACGTGGTGACAGTACCATAAGGAGAACAGCTATGCGTTCTCCGAGGAGTTCGTGCAAGAAATTCAAGGTCTTTATACATTCAAAAAGGTCTGATATTTGTATCAGCACTGTTTCTCGACGTCTTAGCCAAGATTTTGGATTAAAGTCTTATAAACCTGCACACAAACCTAGACAAACCTCTGTCAGGAAAATGAAGAGACTCCAGTTTGAGAAGCGTCATCAATCATGGATTGCGGAAAATTGGAGCCAAGTCCTTTTTTCCGATGAATCAAATGTGCATAAATTTGAATCACGTGAAGCACATGATCAAAATGTTTAATGAAAAATACACCGTTAGCAACGTGAGATATCCTCCTAGTAAGATGACATGGGTGCTATGTCAACATCCGGTAATGCTTAATTATCATTTTTGCATACAGGCACTACTATGACTGGTCCTTTTTATGTGGAAATGTTACGTGAGAAGCTGTTAACTCATATACAGATGCACAATCTTTATGCATGATGGTGCTCCATGCCACAGAACAAAGACAGTAAAGGACTACCAGCAGAATAAAAATATAACTGTGCTTGACTGGCCCTGTAATAGCCCCGACCTTAACCCTACCGAAAATTTGTAGACCATTTTAAGAGACAAGATAGCAGAAAAACAGCCATCAAATTCTCAAGCTTTGCTTGACGCGATAAAGTACGTGGGGTGCAAAGACATTTCAAGTGACTACTGCAAATCCCTCATTGAGAGTATGCCACATCGTATTCTGTCCGTTATGAAAAAACAAAGGTGGCCACATAAAGAACTGGTTTCGGTCTTTTTGTGTTCTAAATTCTAAAAAAATGTAAGTATTCATCTGTGGTGTCTTTTTTTTTTCAAATATCTCTAACTAGTAATTAGTTGTTTCTTTGAAAATTCTAATTTTGAATAAATTGGCAGGTGGTCTTAAACTTTTGAAAATGACTGGCTAACTTGTGTCTTTCTACTCTGATATTTGTGGCAAATGTTGAAAATCACAGAAAAACATTTTCCATCTCAATAAGCTGCATTTGATCTTCAAGAGATCGCGCATGATTTCTCTTGGCATTTCTTTCCGAACTCATCATTTTAGTCAC
This sequence comes from Macrothele yani, assembly GCA_039090855.1. Classification (NCBI taxonomy): domain Eukaryota; kingdom Metazoa; phylum Arthropoda; class Arachnida; order Araneae; family Macrothelidae; genus Macrothele; species Macrothele yani. The sequence goes on along the minus strand of CM077002.1, from coordinate 174,833,609 downwards.
ATCTGTAATTGTAAAACACGTCACTAATATTTCTGCAGGACAAGTTACTTTCTCTCGTTTCTGGGCTTCAGTATAATTTTCGTTACCACGTTTAGTTTGGATGAAAGACGATGTTTTCTGTCTACGCGGTTATCGCACTTCTATCATAATCCAGGGAGACACAGTGACTACAACTATTAGGTTTCACTTCCTTGCCTGAAGCCCTGGTGGAGCAGTGGTCTAAGCGATGGCTTATGACAATTCGCCCAGGAAGGGGTTCGAATCCCAGGTAATGCATGGGTGTTGTGTTTGTTTTTCGGCACTGGCTCTTTCTCTCTCTCTCTCTAGTTCTATTGATAAAATGGGATCCTGTATTAAATGTTTGATATGTACTTTACGGATGTAAATGAAATACATATTTGATGTACACTGTGTCACACCTTGAAAGCATATGTATGTGTTGTGTATCAAGAGTATATATATGTGTGTTAACCAGGACAAATAAAGATTGTTTTACAGCCCATCGAGTTGCTCACAGTTCTCGTTAAGCCCCGAAGCAAAACAAACAAACAAAGAACTTCCTTGCCTTTCAATATCTACAGGTGGCAGAAGCAGCAAACTTGATACCTTGTTACCATGCATTTTCCACCGTCGCAGAAAATATTTTCTTCAAGGAATCGTTTGGAACAATTCAAGTAACTGCAATGTTCTTCACCTTTGTCGGAATGATATTAACAACAGGGATTTTCGAAAACATAGTGGACAATCCTGAGTCTTATACAACCTAGAGTACGGAATTGAAGCTGCGCTTTTCTCATTAGTTTTTCTCACAACTGGGATAATTCTCACTAGGATGTTGAGAGTCATTGAGCCATTTGTGCTAGTGTTTACGGGCTCAGTTGTAGGCGTCGTTGAATCTGTGATCGTAATAGCAACCCATGGAAACTTCAGCCTAAACTACCCAATTCTTCAACAAGAACTCCCATTCTTTTAGAAGTTTTGAGTTTTTCTAGAGTACTTTGTGTCAATTTGCCAATAAAATATACTGATATTGGACCAGTTTCAATTCTGAGAGGTGCAACAGATACTTGTTTCTCATTTCTCTGACAATCACTTTTACCCGGTGACATTCCAAACGAAATATCAATTTTTGGCGCTATCCTTCTTTCTACTGCAATTATTGTCGGACTTACAAAACGGATTAGTGTTTTCATTCCTGAACGGTGTTTAAAAATGTCCTGAAAATGGCATTTCTTTCCTTTAAGTTATACGAGGGTCTCAAACATTATCGAAGGAGAACAAGTGCCTGTGCTATACCAGGAGTTGGTAACCCACGGGTAGCATGTGGCCCGCCCTGTCTCTTTAACGCCTTACCAATCACCTTATCTTTTATTTTAAAATGAACTATCTATGCTATAAAAACAGCTCAAAATCGGAAGTGGGTTCCACTCAATATAAATATATAATACATAAGTAGTATATACTAATATAATATATTTAGAGAGAGATAGTAATGAAGTTATGAAACAACAACAGAGGAATATCGAACGAAATTTTTTTTTGTGAAGACAGGAACGTAGAAAAATGAAAGTAAAATGAAACTGAAAACAACAGGTTGCCTTCATCAGGAGAGCAACAACCCGGGGAGTGGCTTTTCTGATATCAGTGAACAACTAGGAAAAACCAATAGTCGATTGATTCTGCTCCCGAAGCCACTAAATCGAGACCAGTTAGAATGAAAAACATACGCATGCTAAAAAAACAGTAGAAAACAAAGAAACGGTAGCTCACCCAAAGATGGGGTGAACCCTGCAACATCTGCATACACAGTCTTACATCTATTGTTACGCTCACCTGGTTTGGCCAATTAGGTTCCCCGTTTTTGCTTAACATTTTATTACAACATTTCCGTGTTAATTATTTCTTTCTTGTTCCTTCCCTTCGTATTTCAGTGGTAGTGGTTGCTCAGCTCTTTACTCCGGCCGCAGGGTTCGCACCATCTTTCGGTGAGTTACCGTTTCTTTGTTTTCTACAATTTTTTTAGTATTCGGATGTTTCTCATTCTAACTGGTCTGGATTTAGTGGCTTCGGGAGCAGGATCAGTCGTCTATTTATATTTTCTAGTCATTCACTGATACCAGAAAAGCCACTTCCCGGGTTGTTGCTCTCCTGATGAAAGCAACCTGGTTTTTTAGTTTCATTTTATTTTTATTTTTCTACGTTCCTGTCTTCACAAAAAAAAATTTCGTTCGATACTCCTTTGTTGTTGTTTCATAACTCTATAATTCGCTAATTCCTTCAGTCTGCTGCATATTGCGCAACCGAGATATTAGCTTCGCAATCTTGTATTTTCGTTTCATTGTATTTCAGTTATATTTTGTGACGTACCTGCCAGCAGGACGCACACGACATAAAGGCAGATAGCAGTCAGAACAAACGTCCGCGTAGCTCAATTGGTAGAGTGACTTATTCCGAAATGAGGGGATCCGGGTTAGAATCCTGGCGGGGACAGAAATGACGGAGAAATTTACTTCGTTATAATTTTTTTGGACTTCAGTTACAGTCTTCAAATTTTCTCGTATTATTAAATATTTATATATATACGTATATATATAGCCAAACAACCACAAGACCCTACCGAAAAACAACATTTGAAATTCTAATGCGCCAAAGGCTGCAAAAAAGAAAGATCAGACCATAATGCAAAAACAAGCAAAACCCGAAGAAAGAAAATTTTTTATAAAAATTAATGAAGAAGAAATATAAAACAATAAAAGCCAAAAACAAACCTGAGACAAAACCAAACAAACCTCAAGAGTCCGAAGCGAACAAGCTCCGGAGCAAGCAAAGCCAAACAAACCAAAAAATATAATAAGAAAAAATGCGAACCAGAAGAACACAGAGATGTAGACCAATGACTGATTCCTTAATGGCTTCGTCAGGGGCAAGCATGAAGAAAATCACTTACTCTTCCTCAAAGACCAGAAACGTGTGGGTTTCTGCCAATTTAGTTTTCTTTATGAACTAATTAAATTTAAGATTAAAATCAACTGATGTTAAAACCAACAAAACTTCCAAATGCAGCCAACTAGATCACATTGCCGATTCACACACACAAAATAACCATTCCAAGAGAGTTTTAGTAAACACACAAGTAGGGTAACAAACATCCCAATTTTTTTTCAAACAAACGAAGAAATTAAATTACTGAAGAAAAAGTGAAAACTTTACCTTAATGAAAAGGAAAGCACATGTAAACTTATAACCATAAACCTTAAAATACAGAAAAAAAGACTTTTAAAAAAATGAAAACACTAGTTAATTGTGCACGATTAATAAAACGTGAACCACTCACTACCTAATAACCAGCCCAACAGAATTTAAACAAACAACACTTTAGATGGGGCATAAGCTCCCCAAAATTAAATAACCAAGAAAAGAAAAAATTGCTGAAAATAGGTGAGGATCTTGTCCAAACCAACAAGCATACATATGCAGCAACATTTGACCACAAAAATAGAGACATGGAAAAATTAAAAATTAAATTAAAACACTAGCAAATTGTGCACGAGTATTAAGTCACTGTGGCAATATGAGTGATTAAATCCAAAGAACCTGTAACGTACCAGGAGATGTGACGTACCTGCCGGAAGGACGCACACAACATAAAGGCAGATAGGAATCAGAATAAAACGTCCTCGTAGCTCAATTGGTAGAGAGACTTATTCCGGAATGAGGGGATCCGGGTTCGAATCCTGGCGTGGACAGAAATGACGGAGAAATTTACTTCGTTATAATGGCGCCCGAACTATCCGGATGACCCGACCGTTCAAAATCTCGCATTGGTGTGATGTTATTTCCACACCGCGAGATAGGAAAAATAAGAGAATCCTTTCTCCAGCACTTCGAAAAAAAAAAAAATAAGGGGGAGATGATGTAACGTACCAGGAGATGTGACGTACCTGCCCGAAGGACGCACACAACATAAAGGCATATAGGAATCAGAATAAAACGTCCGCGTAGCTCAATTGGTAGAGTGACTTATTCCGGAATGAGCGGATCCGGGTTCGAATCCTGGCGTGGACAGAAATGACCGAGGAATTTACTTCGTTATAAACCAAGTTGCTAAACTCTTAGATGTAAGAGATAAGCTCAAACGCCCTTCACAAAAGTTTTTTTTTCAAAAATAGTTAAGTTTAGTGCACACCTAGAAATAACAAAAATGCACCCCATTTCTAAAAAGTATAGAACAACCAAAAGATAATAAAATATATAACATGTAATACAGACTTTTGCTAGTATGAGATAACTATTTACAAAATATCGTTTCAATCAGTGAATTACCAGCAGGAAGGCTCTAAGCCTAATGCATTGTACCTGTAACAGTAACTCTGGTACTGCGAGAAAGGAACGTAAAAACGCCGACCATTTATTCAGCGAAAAAATTATAAGTACAGCCTAAACTAAATCTGAACATCTAAAGAGGCTGTTGAAGAACCTAATTGAATAAGAATTAAAAATAACGAATGGAAAAACAAAATTTCAACTTACTTCACTATTGCTGCAACAGGAGCTGTTATAACAAAACCACTCACACAAAGCAGCCAAAACAACAAGAAAGGGCATTCCTGTCACAGCGCAACCTTGCAGCCAAGTATAGAACCTTCCTGTGAATTATGAGTTGGGTGGTTCCCATATGGAAACCTTCTACAAATCCAGAATTATTATACTGAAAAAACTGTAATGAATTTTCAGAGCCACCCAGAATACTGTTTTGGTGGAAAAAAAAAATTTGAATTTACTTTGTAGTATATTGATTATATTGAATTGATTGTTATTTATTAAACGTTATATTTATGCTGGTATTGAAATTCATATGGAAATTATAGAAAAATTAAATTTGGGAGATGGGTGGATGCATTTCGAAACAAAAATATTTTCTAAGTACTAGAAAAGGCCATGAACATCCTAAACAAAAATGCATCTGAAAATTTACATTCCACAAGAAGTTATTGGAAAGTTTGCGTTGTTTGTGTTCAAGCAGAGTTGAGTCACCTGAAAGTGCAGAAATAAGTGGATATTGTTGCATGTGTATGAAAATGTGTCACTATAAGTCATACGATAAAATGTACTCGTTCAATAACAACTTGTGGAGGCGGTGAAAGTCAATTTAAAAAGGTTAGGACAAAAATTGCAGTTATGAAAAACCTTATAATACCAGGATTCGGATCGATAGCCTTAGTCAAGCTAAGGGGGAGTACATGGGACCAAGTCATGGAAGACAACAGCACACAAAAATTTTTCACACTGCACTCATTTTGAACTTTTTTTTTGAAAGGCTACTGCCTGTATTTATTATTTTTCTTTAAAAACTTAATAAGTTAATTTAGTGGACAAACAGATGGTATTTCCTTTTTTCTTGTTTGCTTAAACACAGCAGTATAAAAACAGAATCTCAATTTTCTTTCTATTTCTATTTGGCCACTGGCCTTATGAACAACACAACTTTACATATTTCAACACAGTTGGTTTGAACACTAGGCATGCATCCAAAATTATACCATGATTCACATAGCTTACAAAAAAAAAAAATACTGGATTATTTTTAATTCTACAAGGTGGACAAATTCTGTTCTTTTGAAACGTACTCTCTTCTCTCTCGCCCAGTTAGCTCAATGACCAATTTACAATTTTACACTTATTGATTTAAATTTAAACAATCTTAGCAAACTCCGCAATCTCCCAGACCAGATTCAAAGACTTCAATTAAATTTACAGTTATTTTAAGAGCCACAAATTATACTTTAACAAATCTACTATCAGCAAGTAAACAAACCAAGTAAATTATCCTCAAAACAGAATTTACACTGAGCACAAGCATTAATTAACATTACATAACCCATAGAACTATCCTGAATGAACCTACTTCACTTATAAAGAAACCTCACTAACTAATCTTAAAAATTATCACTATTCATAACATCAACATAATTCAGAAATTCAAACAATCTTCTTGCACTAGCTTGCTCATAAAAATCACCTCACTCTGCACTTCACATAATAGCTCAGGATACTTAATAACTCTATACTGTAAACAAAAGCTCAAAATACCAATTAACTAGATTTCCAAACTAAATATCAAGTTCACTAACACCAACAACCAGAATTTAGAATTTACATCCCTAGCACTACAGCAAATCATAAACAAATAAATTTAGATACTTTAAATCACCAAACAAACTTGAAGTTAACACCTGCAGTGAATTACTGAGGTAGCGGTGAGGCAAATACTCTCAGTTCAGACACTACCCTGGGTTTTGAGAACCAACACAGGAAGAAAATACCAAGTCAGGCTGAAGGCGTGAAATTGGGTCGTGAATCCACTTTCAGCCTATGCAAAGGGAAAGAAAAAAATCCTCAAGTGTGACACATCATCATCAGGCACAGAATTTCCTCTAACATGATCTCACCACATTTCTTGAAGCAACGCTCGACCGACCCTCGCTGGCAGTACATATCTCCGTGAGCAGCGAAACTACTGGGGGGGTTTGAAGACAAGTTTTCCCCCAAAAACCACGTCTTCAAGGATCTCCCCCTTTTCGAACCAATGCATGATCCCACCTTGATCAACCACGCCTGCAAGAGCCTGTCGCACTTCAACCCTAAATACTCCAGGCACATCTGGCCCCAGAACTAACACAACTATATCTCAGGAAAAATTCACTTATCTCTGTATATATCCCAAGAAATTCTAAATCACAATATCCACATATATCCCAGGAAAATTCACTTATCTCTCTATATCCCAAGAAATCCTAAATCACAGTATCCACATATATCCCAGGAAAATTCACTTATCTCTCTATATCCCAAGAAATCCTAAATCACAGTATCCACATATATCCCAGGAAAATTCACTTATCTCTCTCCACATATATCCCAGGAAAAATCACTAGCAAGGAAATTCTTCTGCACCATGGCAATGCGCAGGTCCACTTCAGACAATAACACTGACCATTTACATAACCCACTAAATATTTTCACCTTATTGAAAATTAAAATTACATTTAGACTTTTAACCTTATAGTTAAAACAAGAAAATTTAGGCCAAAGAAAAGAACAATTAATACTGGAACTGGTGAGCAAAAGTGTGTCTTCTCAACCCATGATGTTCATTCTTTTTGTGAAATACTAAACTTGAGAACAAAAAAATACTTTAACATCTATTCTGCACATATCGCATCCTGGTGAAAATTCCCTACTCAGAGCCCTCTGCCCTAGGACAAGTTCCCTGCTTGCCCTAAGATCACCCCTTTCCAATGGGAGATTAACACTCATCTGGAGCATGTAAAATACTGGTCCTCAATTAACACTCCTACCATCTCAATTTCGACACCCAACACTCCAAGAATGTAAACAGCACTTTAGGTTTCCAATTTCATCACACTATAATATGTTCCCAAAATTCCAATATAAATCATCCCATAATTTATCTTCACTCAAAAAAAAAATAACTCAACGCTGTAAAAAGGCTAGAGAAAAAATTTTTACAATTATTTTATCACCCACGACATCACAATAACACTGCTTTTCAATTATCACATGCCCAACTAAACTATTATCGATGCACCAAAATTCACTGTGCCCAACTATTAAACTAAATTTTTCCGATACATCAAAATTTACTGGCCTGGGAAGTTGCTAAAATACCAGACATGACAGCACAAAAAAAAAAAAACATAAATGAAAACATTTTCAACTCCCCTCTCTTTTTTTCTTTCTTTTTTCTGAATTCGTACCTGAGTAACTAATACATTTTAATTTTGAAAGCTGAACGACGACACAGCCAAAATCAGAGGGAAAAAAACTTGCTCTTTTTCTTTTTGTTTCTTATGCTCAGCTCGAAGTTTAGGTACCCTGCGTGGGATGCTATATATATCAATACAAAAAGATATGAACTAAAACATTACCTTCGAGCTGGCGTTCTTTTTTTTTTTTTTTTTCTTTCTGTTTTCACCACAGTTTACAGTCCTGGCACAACCACATTCTCGTTAAAATTTCTTTTTCTTCCTCCCAGTTCCCTTCCTTAAACGGTTAGTAGCAGAGGTAACCATTTCCGAAACCTCGGGATGAGATGGAACCTTTGAGGCAGGCCTCCTTTTCGGAGTATCAGCCGAGGGTGAAGCTGTAGAGGCTGGGCCCATTCTTTCCGGAATTTCCATAAGGGAGAAGGCATGTCCCCCTTCTTTTCCTTAGCGACATTGTCCCAGCCTACCGCCATTTTGTTCCTCAGGGCGAGGTTCCCGGCCGGCGGAATGCCGCTTTAACTGCGTTCTACATCGTCAAAATTTTCAATAGGCAGCCCAGATCCAGAGTGTCCCCTTGTGGTGGACTGGTGGTCAGCAAAACAAAATCAAGAAGAAATTTTTTTTTCTTCTGTGGTTCTCTCCCGCCAAAAGGCGAGGAGGAAAAAACTCCGCCGTCCTCTCTTTCTCTGACTGCCAGCCAGAAGTACCAGAACAAAAAGTGACTCTCAACGGATAAAAACTCTGGGGTGCTTGAAAACCGCTGACCCCTCTCATTGGTCGAAACTTCAGCCTAGCAACTCACGGCTTCCCAACGGACTTTTCACTCCCACGCCTCGAGTGACCTCTGACCTTCACACGTGTAGACCAGGCTCTTCTTGACCCTGGGGCAGTGGCGGCTCGTGGTGTAAAATGCTGGTGAGGCGAACGATCTTGATGTAAATCAGTAAAACATATGTTATTAAAAAATACATAAATTCGTATAACGTTATATGAACATATATATATATCAGTGGCGTAGCCGGGGGGTCGTGGTTTGCACCCCCTAAGTAGGTGAAACAGTTAGCTTTTTCTAAGTACGTTTTATAGATAATTTCCCTATTTAAATTCATTGATTTTTACATAACTTACAATGTAATACAAATAAATTACATTGATACATAATATCAATGTAATTTCTTGATAATAGAAGAGAAAGTAAAGCAAAGCGGCCAATAAAGTTGCTTTATTAAATTTTTATAAAAACAACTATAATTTATTGAATTTTCTTCATTTTATTAAATTAGCTTCGTTTTGTATTAATGTTCAAGATGTGCGTACGTACCAATAGAAAAATATTTGTCGAAGCGCCCCCCCCCAAATTGTTACATGTACTTATACACAGTTATACAGCAGAAGTGCAGAACTCCCCCTCCCTCAAAAAGTTTCATGTCAAAGGCAGTATCACCCATCGGATATCTTTGAAGTCCTGGGTTCGAGTCGGCTGAATCATTAAAATCCACTGAGATTCGGAAGTCTCGTTAAGCCATTGGTCTCGGGTAGGCGCCTTGTTATATAAACAGCTGTAAACCCCATCCCTTAGGGCTTCAGCCCATGCCATTTAGCCCTTATATACAAATATTATTCAACAGTAATGGAATAAAATTATAGAAATATATGAAACACGGCGTGGGGAGTCTTTCTTCACGAAAAAATCCAAAAATTTTAGAGGGAAAATGTGCATATACCACTATATATATATGTGTGTTTGTGTAATATACGCTACCTTTGCAACAATATTTTTATGAAAACAATTATTCGATAATTTTACAACAAAGAAAGAAATATTTCACCTGTATTCTTTTATGTAATACACTTGAGCGAAAATACGCAATTTGTACGGTTTCTTTAGCTAGTCAATGCGTCACTCACATCCCAACGCCAGTCGGAGATCCACTTCTTAAAAAATTCAAAGTAAATCATTTGAATAGAAATTGTTTTCTCACGAAATGTTTCTTGAGCTTGAATAAAAGTCACAGTTCGATTGGCATATTAGTGAAGGTGCATTTAGCACGGGTCACAAACTGAAGTCCAGGCTCGTGATAACTATGTACAGGAGAAGTCAAGTTAAGGAAGCACATTTCTATATAAAAAAAGTATTAGGTAATTTAAACCTGGAATTAAAAACAGAGGAATACGATATTAATTTGCTTTGGTCTCGAACAGAATGCTTTCAGTTTATGTTTTATAAATAAGTTCAATTCTGCGATCCTTTTTGGCTGCATATATGTCTATGATCAGATCATAAAATGGTTGAGTGGACATTAGATGGTTCAGCAATTCTTTCTCGATTGAAATTTTAGCGAGTGAAGACAAACGATCTTGTGCCGTTGTATTACGGAGGTAAGTCTTAATTCTCTTCAAACAAGAAAAACTCCTTTCAGCAGAAGAACTTGTTGATGCCAGTGTCAATACAAGAGAAAATAATTTGTAGGCTTCTGGTAACACATCTTTCAGCTCGTTTTCTTTCATTGTTTTCAAGGTTTTCTGAACACTGAGTTCCCTGAAGTTGTGATCATTATATAAAAAATCTAATTTGTTTTTTAGTCGTTGTGTGTCTGTAAAAATGTTTGGATAAATTTTTTTGAGAGTGTTAAGGGCACTGGATGGAAATGACTCTGAATAACTATGGTATTTTGAGCTGTCAACTAGCTGCAGAAACTCGAGCTTTCCCATATCTTCAAATCTGGTATTTATTTGGACTATTATGCTGTCAACGATTTCGTAAAACAAAATTTTGTAATAGTTTTCCACTTTTTCTTCAGTCAAATGTTTCTTTTGGCGACATTTAGGACCTCCACTCAAACTAATTGCTTCACTGAAATGTTTCAAGTAAGTGGTTACATTCCTTTTCTTATTTATTCGTTCGCAACATTGTTTAATTTGTCTTTGGCAATAACTGATATCTAAAGTCTTTTTTTTGTAAAACATCAAACAGTACATCCGTAATTCCAAAAATGTCATCAAAAATCAGTGATAAAAAAGCAAATTTAAAATTAGTGAAATTTTTCAAATATCCTGATTGATTCCGGGTCATTCATTATGTTTTCAAACACATTCTTTAGTTTGCCCCATTCGCTTACAATTAAACGTAAAATTTGCGAACGTGATGCCCAACGTGTTTCCGCTATTTGAGGAATCCGTTTCCCAACAACTGAATCTGCTACGTGTGTTCTCTTGGCAGATTTATGAAAAAATGAGGGCATGCTGGATACAGTTGCGAAATATATGCGACATTTTACAATACTTTTGCACCCCTGTTGTAGGACAAGGTTAAGGCGGTGGGCGAAACAGTGGGTAAACAAAGCTTGCGGGTTCTAGCTTGACTCTTTTCTGCAGACCGCTCAACTCTCCAGCCATAACGCTTGCACCATCATAACACTGGCCTACTAACTTTGATTTAAAATCAAACTCCTCCAAAACCGATGCTAGCAGATCATACAGTGCCACAGCAGTCCTGTCAGTGCTGATATCATAAAAACCAAGGAAGCGCTCAACTACTTCACAATTTGAGTCCAATATGTATCTGACAATTATTGAACACTGTGATTTTTGAGTAATATCAGTTGTATCGTCAACTTGCACTGAAAAAAATTTTGACTCATTAATTTCGCTTTTAACACATTCGTTTATATATTCATGAATACACTCCAGTAAATCATTCTGTATCGTTTTTGATTGTCCAGAAAATAATCTTCGTATTTCTTCAAAATATGCTTAATTCTGGGGTGCTTCTACGAAGTAACAAACGGAACATCTCCTTGAAATTACCTTTATTTAATGAGGAAATAGATTCATCATGTCCTCGAAAAGGCAGTTCTTGCTTGCTTAGAACGACAACTAAATCGATTATATGTTCCATAAAAAGCCTATTTAGTCTGACCTTTTCATTAAACTTAGCTTTATGAAGAGCAGCATTTTCTTTGAGCATATCAGAAATAGTGTTTATATTTTTTTCCATTCGTTTCAGACCTACGTGATTAGTTATATGCTCTTTAGAGCTTTCGTGCAATTTTGCACTACGAGAAAAGTTTTTCAGATCAAAATAACCCGTTGTATTCCACACATTTTTCTTATTGCTCAAAAGTAAACATGGCCAGCAAAAGAGAGTTTGCTTGCAATAGCTACCAGAAAGCCAGGGGGAAATCTCGTACCATGATTTATTGAAAGACCTGAAAAACGATTTGCCGCACTTCTTATCTTTAGATATTGAACTTATTATAGGTGTCGGTCTTCCAGATATGAGAACATCCCTTTTATCGTAATCTTTCCAGTGTTTAAAAGGAATTTCTTCCAGAACACAAATCACGTCGTTTGTTGGGCCATTCATATTTTCCAACCAAAATCAAAATATGCTGTTTAGTAACAATAACAAAATAAAAAAGAAGAAAAACTCAACATTACTACGAACTAGCCAACACCCGCAGAAGAGAGGATTGAAAACACACTACAAAAAGTTAGACTCAAATACACTCTGACGAATAGTTAAAGCTACGTAGAAATCATCCTACTCCAAAGCATATAGAGGCGAACGGCGTCATCGCCTGTAAAACCCCTTTTTACCAAGGTCATCTGCTCATTATCCCGCGCCCATTGGATACACAATCCTTGGGTTCTCCAATAACAGCAGAGATGCGATTCTAGTTTAAGCGAAATGGAGGGTCGCCTCAGAAATTTCCTTTCTCTTACTGGAAGTCCGGCACCTCCTTAGGTAGACCGTGGGGGTGGGGGGTTCACTCTGTAGGGCTCTTCTCTGATCCCCAGTTCCCAAAACCGGCTTCTCATCGAGACGACTCAGCCGGTCGCCTCTAAGCGCTTAAAACATGCAGCTGCTTTGCAAAAATAATGATTCATTCCTCTTCTTGAAAGCCTTTTTTTAACCTAATTCATGAATCACAATGTAAATTTCAGTGTTTCATTTATCCTGCAAAGTTCTTATATCTTTGTTACTGACCGAAGTTTTTTTTTTTTTTTCACTTCTCATTCTGCGGAATTTCAGGTGAGGCGGCGCCTCACTTGCCTCATCTGACGGGCCGCCACTGCCCTGGGGTCTAAAAATAGATTTCGTTGCTGAATTCCTTACCCCAAAAGACGAAAAGATGTTACACTTTTGGGTGACTTCTCGCTTGGAAACAGGAACGCAAAAAAAAATGGCGAATTCTTGCTTTGCAGAAAATCACTAGTTTTAATTTTCTTTTTCTCTCGTTCCGTGATGTTAAACTAAAATTAATTTTGATTCTCTGAGCTGCACACCTACTCGCCTTTTCCTATCGCGATAAAAGAACCGATAAATTAATTATTTTCAAAAGCCCAAAGTCAGTTAAATCAAATATTATTCTTTTTTTTTTTTTTTTTCTTTTTTTCACCAACATGAAATTTTGTTTTCCTGGTTGTGATTAAGACAAGCGAATTTTGCGCACGAATTCCCCTGCCTTTCAACCAGGAATTTTCTTCTAACGTATGTCATGGGAGAAAATTTTTGCATTAATTAATCTCTGATAAACCAACAGAAAGATTGATCAGGTCTCTCTGAAATTCACCAGAGGTTAAAATTTTCGCCATGACAATACTAATAATACTTCCTGGTAGCAGAGTAAATTTTTTATCTCTGCTCCCAGAAGTTTTCTAAGTATTTTAATAACCCAAAGATCAGCATACTACATAATCCTTTAATAATTATATATTACTTTTTTTCTTGCTTTTATTTTTATGCATATTTTTTATTCATTTTTAAGATAGAGTTGTATGTATTTTTTGTATATTTTTAATTATAAACTTTTTTTGAATTAAAAGAAGGAGAAAAAATGGTGTATTATAGGTTCCTAAAATTGTAGTTGACCACATCATCATCTAAACCTCTAATAATAGCTTTAATTTAGACAATTCATTTGGCAAACAAGTTTTAAATTAAGTCATCCATCCTCACTCTCTTTTTGAAAACTATTTTTCTTAATGCATATTTTAAGAAGTGCTTAGGTACTTAGTTATTAATAAACTGATTAATTAATATTTTGACATGTGTAGAAGTAATGAAATCTAGGGCCAATCTCTTCAGGGGAACACTGGCCCTGGTGACCTTTCGATACGGGTATAGGCAAAATGCTGAAAGCCGCCCGTGTGTTCCCGAGGTCACCGAAATATACACTGAGTGGCCACTTTATTATGACCACCCCCTCAGTACTTCGTTGGGTCACCTTTTGCCTTTAATACTGCGTCGATTCTTCGTGGCATGGACTCCACGAGATGTTGATAGGTGGTTTGTGGAATCTGAGGCCATGCTTGATGAATAGCACTTTCCAGGAGTGTGAGATTGCAGGGTTGTGGATCCAGCTGTTTGATGGCTCGTTCAACTTTATCCCACAAATTCTCAATGGCGTTGAGATCTGGAGATTGTGAGGCCACCTAAGCAAATTAAACTCACCGGCATGTTCCTGAAACCAATCCTGTACAATACGAGCACTATGGCAGGACGCATCATCTTGTTGAAAGTAGCCATCGCCATTGGGATAAACCATCCACATGGCAGGATGCACTTCGTCAGCAACGAGGTTTAGATATGATGTGCCAGTTAGACGTTGATCGACACAAATTAAAGGGTCCAAAGCATGCCAGGAAAACATTCGCCAAACCATAACGTTGCCTCCACCAGCTTGAAGGGTTGTAGCAATGCATTTGGGGTCCATGCTTTCGTGCTGTTTCGGCCATATTCTCACTCGGCCATGGCATGGTGTAACTGAAAACGTGATTCATCGGACCACATAATTTGTTTCCAATTATCGACTGTCCAATCCTTGTGCTCCTGTGCGAACTGAAGACGTTTTCTCTTGTTAACTGCAGACAGCAAAGGTGTTCAAACAGGCCTTCGGCTGCCATATCCCATCCGATGCAGTGTACGGCGAACACTGTGTGCAGAGATCATTTGATGGGATCCCTGATTAAAACGGTTTGCAATTTGCTGCGATGTTGCCCATCTGTTGTCTGTTACCAGTCTGGACACTCTCCGTTCCGCCCGAGCAGTCAGTAGTCGATGACGACCACACGATGCACGTAGAGACCCAGTTTTTTGGCTGACAGTCCAGTCTTTAAACGCTTTAACAACAGCTGCTCTGGAACATTTCACGAATGCGGCGGTGTCGGAGATACTCGCTCCGTGGCTCCGAGATCCCGCAATCATCCCACGCTGAAAGTCCGTCAAATCGCATTTTTTACCCATCTCGTCACCCAAAAATCAATCTACTACTGTCGCAAGCACTAAGCTTTCCCTTTTTATACTAGCCTCGCCCTCTGGCGGCAACAGCGTGCAGCCATAGCTCATTTACTTAAAACTGTCAGGTGGTCATAAAAAGTGGCCACTTAGTGTATTACCAAGCTCAACAATCAAGCCAAGAAATTACAAAAAAACAATCAAACAACAAAATTCACTTATATCATTGTATATCAAATCAGAGATGTATTAAGACTATAGAACACCATTACAAACATTTAGACACTAGATATCCAACCAAGTCAATATAAGTTATTGGAGTGTATTAGACTCTTGTGCAGTATGTACTAGGTGTAACAGAAGATAGCAAAGATAGGTAAGTAGGCAGTGTTGCCTTAAGAGTTAGCTAAATCTTCTACCACAAGAGACCTGTCATGTGGTGCATTTAGAAAAAAGAAAGTTTCAACTTTGTGAAGTCATTTGTTAGTCAGTTGCTGTAATGTCATCATCATCATCATTATCAACTATTGTCAATCCACTGCTGGACGAACGTCTCCCCAAGTTTCTTCCACAAAGGTCTGTCTTGTGCCAGGCTCCCATCTTCCATGGGGTCTTCTTCTGGGTCTTTTTCTGCCCCTTGGAATTCCGTCTAAAATTTCAGCTGCTCATCGAAGGCCTATCCTTCTGGCAATATGCACAGCCCATTGCCATTTCAGGGATTTTACTATGATCATGATGTCTTCAACTCTTGTCATTTTTTTGATCCACGAGTTCCTCTTCTTATCTCTCCTGGTTACACCAAGCATGCATCTCTCCATGCTTCTTTGGGTTGCCTGCAGTCTTTGTATATCTCTTTTAGTTAAGGTCCACGTCTCTGCACCATATGTAAGCAATGAAAGGATGCATTGATCAAACACTCTTCTTTTAAGGCATAATGGCATATTGCTCTTGAAAATTATACTGTTTCTTCCGAAAGCTCTTCAGGCAAGTTTTATACGCCGATTAATTTCTTCATCAATGTGACCCTCACTTGATATCTGCTGTCCAAGATAAATGTAGGTATTGGTTATCTCCAGCTTTTCTCCATCAATCGATGAATTTTCATTTCTTGTAAAAGCATTGTACGTCACCTTTGCCTTCTGAAAGTTCATTTTTAATCCCACTTCTTTACTCTTTTCAGCAAGTTCCTGGATCATACACTGCAGCTCTGATAGGGTAGTTGCAAAAATGACGATGAATGTAGACTTTAGCCGTAGTTGCACGATGACACAGAAATTTCAAGGCTGCATCAGCCTCATCTTCAGATGGAAGAGACTACGTCGTGAACACTCATGGGCACATATATATGCAGGAGTAATTAGAGCAGTTGTCACTACGGCTAAAGTCTACATTCATCTATATACTGCACGAAAATAATCTTCCTATTGCAAAAATGACTACGTCATCAGCAAAACGGTGAGTTAGATAATCTGCATTAATCTTTATCCCTCTGTTTTCCCAGTTCAATGATTGAAAGACATTTTCCAATTTGGCATTAAACAGTTTGGGAGATATAGTGTCAGCTTTTCTCACCCCCTTTTCAATTTTTACGGATGCTGTATGTACAATAGCCGAATCTTTGCACTTTTATTTTCATAGATGTTATTAATAACATTAATGTATACATCTTCAATACCACAGGATTTCAAAGCCATTTTAACTGCTGATGGTTTCACCGAATCAAAGGCTTTTTCATAATCAATAAAAGCCATGCATAATGAAAGTTCATATTAACTAGCTCTTTCAACTAGTTCTCTCAGTACGTGGATATGATCTATAGTGCTGTAGCCACTCCTGAATCCAGCTTGTTCTCTTGGTTGAGCCATGTCCATTGTCACCTTCAAGCGGTGTGAAAGAACTTTTGTGAAGATTTTATAAACCACTGATAGAAGGCTGATAGGTCTGTAGTTCCTGAGATCCTCAATGTCACCTTTTTTATGTAGCACGATCATTGTAGCGTTGTTCCAATCCTCAGGAATCTTCCCTTCATTAAGGCATCGAATGAAAATTTAGGCGAGTACTGTTTCGATTTCTCCACTTGCTTCTTGTATGATGTCTATAGTAATTCCATCTTCTCCTGAGCTTTTCCCCGCTTCATGTTCTATTTGCATGTGCAACTTCTGCTGGGAGGACTGGAAGAACTCTGGTACTGGTACCTTTCGTAATGTCTGGAGTACATGTATCATCCCTTTCATATAGTTTTAGTAGAAATCTTTCACTCTTGTCAAACTTTCACCTCTTTTTCTAGTTACAGAGCCATCTTCTTTTCTCAGAGCCATAATCAGTTTTCTTCCCTTACTCAGATGTCCCTTTGCCCTCTTCAAGCTTTGGTTGTTTTCAATTGCTTTCCTCACTAGTTCACAATTGAATTTCCTTACATCTTCAGTGATACTTTTTCGTACCGTCTTGCATAGCTCTATATATTCCACTTTGGAAGTCACATCTTCTTTAGTTGTCCTCATCTCTCTTCTTTTTTGCATCAACATTTTGGTTTTTTTCCTGATAATTTGTTCGTATGCAACTTGTTCTTAGTACCAGATATTTTTTTTTTGCTGTTTCCATAAGAGCCTTGGTTAGTTTTCTGTTGACTTCAGAGATGTCTACTTCTTCCGACGTTAGACCTTCTAGAGCAGAGAATCTGTTCCTCAGTTCCAATTTGAAGGTATTATGATGATTTTAAGGTTGGTTATGTCAATACACTTTGTTTGTTTTATGAGCTTGCCACGCTCAAGTTTAGCATTGAGGTGCATCTTACATCCATTATATAGTCACTATCTGTGTTGAACTTGTTTAGCACACTGCAGTCTTCGAAGACAAATTTCTTGTTACACATAATAAAATCAATTTCACTTGTCAATCCGTTGGGATGCCTCCATGTCCATTTCCTTTGTGGCTTTTTCTTGAAAACGGAGTTCATGATGAAAAACCTTTCTGCTTCTGCAAATTCTACGAGAGTATTTCCACGCTGGTTTCTGTTGCCGTAACCGAATTTACCTACTTAAGTTTCATTCTGTTGCCGTTGCCCTGCTTTCAAAATCTCCCATAATGATCTTCAAGTGCTGCTTGCCTTTATTATTTAGATGACGAATTTCCTAATAAAATTCTTCAATCTCATCTTCAGGATGACTTGTGGTGGGTGCATAAGCTTGAATAATCTGAGCCTCGTATCTTCCCGAGAGTTGGATAACAAGTTGTGCAGCTCTGTCAGAGGAACTTTCAACTTCTACAACTTTGTCCTTCAGTTTCTTGCTTATTATGAATCCAACACCACTAGTTCTGCCAGTATCTGTCCCACGATAATAGAAGAGATGTCCACTTTTCAGTTCAATGAGATCTTCTCCTTTTCTCCTTACCTCACTTAGCCCGATGACGTCCCACTTGATCCTTTGTAGTTCTTCTTCCAATTCAAGGAACCTTGAATCAGAAGAAAGAGAGCGTCCATTGTACGTAACCAAGGTCAGCATCAGATGGAAGCCTAGTTCGGTCCTCCGGTGATTCTTTTTCTCAAAACAAAGAGACCTCCTGGATCTTGTACACTGGCGCCCAATTTCATTATTAAATCTCGACTACAAGCTCTGCACAAAGCTGCTCTCACACCGTTTCTATACCATTGTACCTCATATCGTTTCCCCTCAACAATCTTATACTGTGCCTGGACGTTCAATCACTGACAATCTTACACTCCTACGTGACTTAATCTTCCTTGCTGACACTGAGTCCGAGTCATTGGCTCTCCTTAATATTGATAAAAAAAGTAGCATTTGACAATATATCCCTCGTCTACCTTTCTGCAATACTTCAAACATTTGGTTTCTCTATCTCCTTTATCACCTCACTCCTTTCTCTCCATCAAGGAGCAACTCTACAAGCCCAGATCGCTGCCTTCCTGACAGCTCCACTAGAGTTCTCCAGAGGAATTCTTCAGGGATGCCCTCTATCTGGACAATTTATTTGCCATAGTTTTGAGCCGTTCTTGAGCCTGAAACGCAGAGAGTTCATACATCGGCTCCCTCCAGCAGCAGCCAGCACGAGACATCATAAAATTACCTACTCAGTCTATGCAGATGATACAACTTTTTGCATACGTCATGACACCCAATTCTCCACCCTTCTTCGCTGCTACCAAGAATATGCTACCGCAGCGTCAGCTTCACTCAATCTTGAGAAAAGCACAAGCCTCTGGTGCAGCACTTGGAAACACCGCAACGACTCTCCCTGGGGAGCCAAATGGTCAACTACCACCCAAATATTCTTAGGAATTCATCTCGGAACCCCATCGGAGGCCGAACGAACGAATTGGTCCTCTCTCTATCCCTCCCTTCTCAAAGCAGCAGGCTTCTGGAGAAGAGCACAATTTTGCACCTCCTTCCTTCAAAGAGCCCACATTGCTCGCACATACATCTTATCAAAGTGTTACTATTCTTGGCAAGTGGATACCGCCCCTGGCTACAGACTCCGTCAAGTTCAAGCATGCCTTACTTCAGTTGTATGGTCAAAGCATCACTGGGTCAGCTCCTCTACACTCTGCTTCTCACCTTCACGGGGAGGAATTGGTCTTCCTGCAGTAGATCTCGTTTACCGTGCCGCACAACTTCACTGGTTCTTTCATGTTGTAACGTACGAGGAGATGTGACATACCTGCCAGCAGGACGTACACGACATAAAGGCAGATAGGAATCAGAACAAATGTCCGCGTAGCTTAATTGGTAGAGCAACTTATTCCGGAATGAGTGGACCCGGGTTCGAACCCCGGCGCGGATAAAAATGACGGAGAAATTCACTTCGTTATAATGTGCTTAATAGCTCCAACCCAGATACATGCACAGTACGTAATGTTCTTGAGAAGAATGTTCATTGGCTATTTCTACATCGCCGCCTCCCCGTTCCTCAATTATTACACCGAATGACTCTTGTTGTTTCTCCACAATGTGCCTACTGTGATGTCCCGGCAGACATTGAATATATCTATTGATTTTGTCCTATCTTGCTACCTGTGTTAAATCTCATGTTCCGTATTGCACACCATCTTTTCCAAGGAAATGTGAGAGATATTTTACCCTACTTCAAGATATTATTCCTGCTTCTCCTCTCCGATCAGTGTGTGTTTATATTTTCACGCATGTAAAAATACTAATTTACTCCCATTGTAACGTACCAGGAGATGTGACGTACCTGCCCGAAGGACGCACACGACATAAAGGCAGATAGGAATCAGAATAAAACGTCTGCGTAGCTCAGTTGGTAGAGCGACTTGTTCCGGAATAAGTGGACTCGGGTTCGTTTCCCGGCGTAGACCAAAAATGACGGAGAAATTTACTTCGTTATACCATCAACTGACGCATCAGGAAAACTCCACTGTACCTATCTTACAGAGACAAGCAAAAAGCTTGTCCATCACTTCACAGCTCGACTAAAGTTCCGTCTACAGTTAGCGCATGAACACGCTGTCAATACAGAAACTCTTCCCAACTTCTACAAACTCTGGGGACCATACCTCAGCTGGTTTCAGATTGATGGCCTAAGAGTTTCCTTTACAGTTTGAACTATTATGAATACTCTATCCTTTCATTGACACTTACATCGTTATTTAACCTGTTTAATTTCCCCTTCTACCTTACACTCAGGAAGTGTATACAGTTTTGTTTCTTTGCCTACTTGTTCTGGGGCTCATTTGTACATAATCATTTCATGACTCACATTCTCATTCTGTACTCCGAATGTTCAATAAATGCATATTTAAACCTTAGCACCCTCTGCCTTCATGTCGCAATGCATCTTCAATACTGCAGGATTTCAAAGCCATTGTAATTGCTGATGGTTTCCCCGAATCAAAGGCCTTTTCATAATCGATAAAAGCCATGCATAATGGAAGTTCTGCACAAGACAGACCGTTGTGGAAGAAACTTGGGGAGACCTTCGTCCAGCAGTAGATTGATAATGGTTGACGATTATATATATATATATATATATGTCGGATGTCTGCTTGTTCAAATGAACTGACTACATGTAAAGACAATTCTGCGTCATAGATGAGACGACGCACGTGCAGAGCACCGTCTAGCGAGCGTGTGTGTAGAACAGCAGCAGAAGGAAGAAGGTGGTTGATGGCAGTTGTCCGTTATAGAATGTTTACATTTTAAGTTGTTAATTATCGTCTTATTTTATTTGTGTTATGTGTTTTCCAAATAAAGATATTATAGCTACGATGGCTGACTGTGTCAGTAGTGCAGCATTTAAATTCCCCTACGCGAAAGAGTTACTACATATATTATATATAAATATGTGGTAAATGTGTATTATATGTTGCACGTGTGGCTCCTTACTATAACTTAAAAGTCAGATGTAGGCCGCATGTGCCAAAAGGCTGCCAACTCCTGTGCTATACGAACGGTTTAAAATCGTTTAGTACAAAGTAGCAGGCTCCTTCAGCTCTACAAGCAGTAATTGCACATTTTCTGAAAGAGCTTCCAGAAAGCACTTCTGAAATCCAATTACGCTTATACGAGGGGTGATCAGAAAGTATCGGCACCGAATCTGTAAAACTAAGAAATTTTACTTATAGGAATAGGAGGTTAATCCCCTTCAAAATAGACTCCTTCAGCTTTAAAAATACATGTCCCATTTCTTTCAGCCTGCGTACACTGGAAGCATTTCTTCAATTAAATTTTTAGCCTCGTTAACTGATGCTCAGAGTTTGCTTCATTGTTCCCCTGGTTATGTAATCTTTCGCATTATAAGATATACCTGACAAATGAAATTCAACACCAAATAAAAATTGCTTTATTCCAATCATAATTCGCCGTGGTTGTTTTTTACATGTCCTTGAACTTTTTATTACGTACTTCAAAACTCACAAACAGTTTTATTTATTTCCCTTTGTCAATAATCATCAAGGGAAAATGGCTGACACCTGTCTAATCTTTATATTTTCACTGAAAGAGGAGCAGCGTGATTGATTGGAGATTTGAATGCCTTCAGAGTTTTCACAGATTATTAATATTTCGTTATTTCTCAGAAAATCACTTATTTGATCTATAGATTCATACTCTTTCCTTATTGGTTTACAGCCAGTTCGGCAGCTTCCTCTGAAAGAGATTTTTCCTAGAAGGGAATTCACTGGTTTATCAAGTAATTCTGCCTGCATCTGCAGGGGAGTTCCGGTTTTTCGAGTTTTCCGCAAAATGTAATGCGTAGTTTATTCTTTCGTGCCACCAATCCAGTTGCCGAGTAGCTGCTTCTGACTAATCAACATCGTTGGGTTCGAGTTCGAGAAATGGATGAGGCCTAGGTAGTATGCTGGCCTCTTTCTTTCTTGTATCCAGTGGTTCCAAATTTGATTAATGGTCATGTCTTCTTTTCAGTGACGAGTCGCGGTACAGCCTAAACACGGATTCTTAATGTTTGTGCATTTGGAGGGAGACGGGAAGCCGCAATCTTCCCTCCAAGATTAGGAAAACTGACCACTACGGTGGTGGAGGACTTCTGGTTTTGTCTGGCACCATGTTGGATGGACGCACGCAGCTGCACTTCTTTCCTTTCCACGAAGCACCCTGACTGCTGCACGCTATAGGTATGACATTCTAGTGCCCTATGTAGACTTTTCAGGGCAGCTGTTGGCCTCAGTTCCTTTTTATGGACGACAACACCCGCCCCCATAGGACTGGGCTAGTCGCCGAATACATGGAGAGTGGAGATATTCACAGGATGGAATGTCCCTTGGGATCTCCGAATCTAAACCCGATAGAGCATCTATCGTCGGAGATCAAGAAAATTAGAGCTTACTTTCCCAAATCCCATTGACAGCCTTCTAAACAGCATGAGGTCTCACTGTGCAAGCTGTATCACCTTTCGGGGGGATCTCAATCCCCATTAGCCTCTCGAAATACACGCCACTTGCTGCATCGCTTTTGAACTGCCATGTTGGCGTGTGCATGTTTTCTTCTCACATAGTGATGGCGTTCCTTTTCTGTCAAGTACACCGTTCAGCCATTACGTTATGACCACCTACCTAATAAGCTGTAGGATCCACTTTAGGCCGCGAAACAGCGGCCACTCAGCGAGGCACCAATTCTATGAGGTGGCGATAGGTAACCTGGGGTATCTGGTACCATAATGCCAACAGCAGGTCCTCCAGTTCCCGTACATTTCAAGGTGGTGGTGATTTACCACGAATCTCTTTTTTTTTTTTTTTTTTTTTTTTTTTTTTTTTTGATTGGAGGTCTAACGACCGCTGTGAGCTACTCATTTGGGCTATAAGCAGCCTCCCGTCCCTTACTTAGGGCTACTGGTTCCAGGGAAAGGGGAGAGAAAGCGCCGTAAGACAAACACAGCATCTATGCCTCACCGAGATTCGAACCCGGACCCATCTCGGACAAATGATCAGAAGCCATCTCTTAGACCACTGCGCCACCGGGACTGCCCCGCTTTTCTAAATCGAACCACAAATGTTCGATTGGGTTCATGATAGGTGAATTTGGAGGCCAGTGCATTAACAGAAAGTCACCAGCATGTTCCTCAGACCACTGCTTGGCGACTCTGGCAGTGTAGCATGGCGCATTCTTTTTGGTAATGGCCATCACCAGCAGGGAACACAGTTGCCATGAATGGGTAAACTTGGTCCACAACGATGTTCAGATGCCTCACAGCTGTCAGGAATTGTGCTACTGGGATAATGAGGCCTAAAGTGTCCAAAGAAAGCATCGCCCATGGCATAACAACGCCGCTGCTGGTCTGTTTCCGCCCAACAGTGTATCCAGGTACCATAGCCTTCGTTGATATAATCGGCGTATCCACGCTCCGCCATCTACGTGATGCACCAGGAATCTTGATTCGTTCTGTGAGCATCGGGATCCGGCTGGGTCTTTGGCTACGGAGGCCCATGTGCTGCGATGAACTGTGTGCTTTGACACATTGCCCTAATCACCATTGTTGTAGCTGTGGGATATTTGTCACACTGTCGCCCCGAGGTAGCTGTGAACATTGCGCGACAGTGTCCCCTTCCCTCTGGCCTATACGAGCTGCAGAGGACACACGGATGGACAACGGTTCGTCGTTTGGCCATATGTGCACCACTTTTGATACGTACTCACTATAGCGACATTTGAACAACCCACAAGCCGCGCCGTTTTCGAGGTCGTAGTTCCGAGGCGCCGCGCCGTCATAATTTGTCCTTTATCAAACTCCGATAAATCGTCAGCTTTTCCTATTCTGACTACGAACTCGCTACTAACCCACATCCGGTCCTCGGGTTGTATATACACTGAAGAGCAATTGAATTAGAGACAGCTGGCGTTATGCAAATGTGGCGCTGTGGGCGGCCCTGTAAACGGAAACGACATGACGTATGCAGCGATCCGACAATATAAGGAGTGATGCGACGGAAATCAGTAAGAGTCGGATGCAGTGTGGGTAAGACGAAGGATCTAAGCGCATTTGATTGTGGGCAAATTGTCGGGGCCCGACGAATGGGTCACTCCATCTCGGAAGTCGTGCAGGGACTGGGATTTTCACGAGCCACTGTGTCACGGGTGCACCGTGAGTACATCGAATCCGGTAAAACCATCCCTGCAAGGGCTAGCGTGTGGATGAGCGGCGTGATCGTCAAGTAGCTCGCATTGTAACAGCGGATAGACGGGCCACAGTGCAAGAAATCACTCGGTAATTTAACGCTGGTGCACAAAAACGTGTAAGCAGCCACACCATCCAGAACCATCTCCTCGCTATGGGGTGCAGAAGCCATCGTCCCACGAGGATACCGCTGCTGACCGCACATCACAGGCTGCAAAGATTAGCATGGGCGCAGGAACATCGCCACTGGACCCTATACATGTGTAAAAATGTTGCCTGAACTGATGAGTCGAGATTCACGTTGGTACATGCGGATGGCAGGATACGAGTACGGCGCAAATCACATGAACCGATGGATCCTTCTTGTCAGCAGGGTACTCTTCAAGCTGGTGGGGGTGGCATTCTCGTCTGGGGACTGTTTACGTGGACTGAAATGAGAACCCTGGTACGTGTGACATCGTCCTTCACAGGTCAACGTTACCGGGATATCCTGGACGACCATTTGTTCCCGTTTGTGCGTCTTCAACATCCCACTGGTTACCTCATCCTGCAACAAGACAATGCATCGAGCCATCGCTCCCAAATTGTATCCGAATGGTTGGATGAACACTCCACCGACGTGATCTCGCTTCCTTGGCCAGCTAGGTCACCTGACCTTAATCCCATCGAGCACATCTGGGATGCTATCGAGAGAGATGTTCGAGGCTGTGATCCCCCTCCATCAAATCTTCGTGAACTGTGGGAGCTTGTTCAGGGGTCGTGGATCCGTATGGCTTCCCAACGCTTCTGGTGTCTTGTCGAGTCCATGCCGAGACGAATCGCCGCCGTCATCAGGCCGAAAGGTGGTGCTACACGTTACTAGACAGGTATCTACTTCAATTGCTCTTCAGTGTATACTGATCTGTGAACTTCACCAGGACCACCGTTCGGGCTCCATTTTTCTAGACTGGGGATGGTCATAATGTACTGGCTCATCTGCGTGTTGCCGCGTTATTGACATATGTATGTCCGTACCAACTGTTACTAAATTCTGTCTTGTAGATTTTGCGTTATTTATGATTTTGCGTTTGTAACGTTAATTTTGGACAACAGCGTAATTCACCTTGCTTTCAGTTAACCATGTTGCCTTTTCTGTAGAATGGAAATTTCGAATTCACAGTTTTTCATTTCTTCCTTTTTCTTACTCGTTCTCTACTTGGTTCTCGGGGACAATTCTCTGTGCGTGTGCTCTTAAACCCGATTGTTCTTTCAATTTGCTATTATTTTCAGGTCAGTAGGAAGAACTGCACACAAAAATTGGGAAATTGAAGCAGAGAACTGAGTGTAGTTCGCGCTTTTAGGATCAGTTCCTTCACCATTGGTTGGGAGGATTTGATTCCAGCCGCCCGAGCTGCCTCTTCTCTTCATTTCTCGCATTTTAGGCGCTGCAATGTCATCTGTCCCTTGCTTCTATAAAACTGACGAAAACATTCTCCTTTAGGGTCTTTAGGAACAGAAACTCTCTCAGCATCTTTATGAATAGTCCTCGCTGAACTGGGGGAAACCCAAAATATGTGCATCACCAACCACTGTTTCCAGTTTTCATTTCCGTTTAAAAGGTCTGATTTCACCTCTAGAATAGTACAGTTCTTGAAGTAATACTTATTCCTCAAAAAATAGTGATCCAAAAGATGACTATTACGTGCGCAAATTACACCTTCAGAAGTGCAGATTAACTTAGACTCAAGGCAAGAAAAAAAAAGCAGTGGCGAAGTCATGGTGTTCATATTTAAAAGCTAAAATCACAATTTTCTTGTAAATGTAATTTTGAACAGATTGTTCTGGAAAGCGATGCTTCAGCACGAACAATCAATTCTGTAGAATCACCGCCCATGAAAAGAATTTTCCGGACTAAAGGGAAGTACCGTGTCATAAACAATGGATATTAGCCACGTAGTGCAATTTACGTATTTGAAATTGTTTATAGACGAATGGGACTGTATTTTTCCATGTGAGAAGTATTTTAAAATAACGGCAGATGTTCCGATTTTATGTTTTAGGAGAGATGACGTGCATTTTATAAATGAATTAATCATTTCGATTTTCTTCTCTTCTCACGCTCACGTTTCCTTTTTTTATAATGAAACTTTACCCTACGGCCTTATTTCCATAAATAACACTCTGAACACGGAAGAAACTGGAACACTAAGTAGCGTAAAAAGCAACTAAGTGAATAAGAAAGAAAACAGAGTTCATTTAATAAATGCAAGGAGCGAGTCTTTATGATAAGCATGTCGATTCAGTCAGTGACACGGAAGATTATTATCAGAAATGAATTCAGTCATGACTCAGCATAAAACTGTAGCTATATATACAATCGGTTTACGGTGTCTGACGTCGCCTTCCGATCTCCAAGAGTTTCTTCCATCTTTCTCTCTCTAAGCACCATTCTTCCATCAGACCATTTTGACTAAGAGCTCTCTTTATTCCATCAGACCATTTTGACTAAGAGCTCTCTTTATTCCATCAGACCATTTTGACTAAGAGCTCTCTTTATTCCATCAGACCATTTTGACTAAGAGCTCTCTTTATTCCATCAGACCATTTTGACTAAGAGCTCTCTTTATTCCATCAGACCATTTTGACTAAGAACTCTCTTTATTCCATCAGACCATTTTGACTAAGAGCTCTCTTTATTCCATCAGACCATTTTGACTAAGAGCTCTCTTTATTCCATCAGAGCATTATGACCAAGAGCTCTCTTTATTCCATCACACCATTTTGACTAAGAGCTCTCTTTATTCCATCAGACCATTTTGACTAAGAGCTCTCTTTATTCCATCAGACCAGTTTGACTAAGAGCTCTCTTTATTCCATCAGACCAGTTTGACTAAGAGCTCTCTTTATTCCATCAGACCAGTTTGACTAAGAGCTCTCTTTATTCCATCAGACCAGTTTGACTAAGAGCTCTCTTTATTCCATCAGACCAGTTTGACTAAGAGCTCTCTTTATTCCATCAGACCAGTTTGACTAAGAGCTCTCTTTATTCCATCAGACCAGTTTGACTAAGAGCTCTCTTTATTCCATCAGACCAGTTTGACTAAGAACTCTCTTTATTCCATCTGACCATTTTGACTAAGAGCTCTCTTTATTCCATCAGACCCTGTTCTTTTAGGTTCGGTCTCTATTTTTTCATTTGTTTGATTTAAATTCCATGGCAATTTTTTGATTCTTACATGACCAAACCAACGCAATTGTGTCTTATGTATGTCTTCTAAAATTGTTTCTTTCACTTCCATCAATTCTTTAATCTTTTCATTCGTTATTTTCTGTCTTCTTGACATTCTACATTATCTTCTTAAAGCATCCATCTCTACAGCTGTTATTTTCTTTCTATGCGCTTCTGTTAACCGCCAGGCCTCAACCCCATACAGTATGATTCTCTTAACAATACTATTATAAACACTCCATTTCCGTTTTCTGGTCATTTCTTCACTCCCCAGATTCCATTCAGGCGTTTAACAGCCTTCCTTCCGTGTGCAGTTCTATTTCTTAATTCCATTGTATCTCTGCCTTCTTGTGTAATTTTGGAATCAATGTAATTATAATGATCACATCTTTCAAAACGTCAGCTACGAGAACAAAACGAACTGCAAAATATGTTAGGGTTCTATTCAATTCAATAAAACAAGTGGACTGCCACTGATGTCTTGCTCATGTTTTTGTCAGAAAAGGATTCAAATTCCAACATCACCGGGGCCATGTAGAAGTTTAATGACAAATATTTTTAATCAGTTTGCTCCGCTACATGTATTCCTTCTTTCTTCTTTTTTTTTATATTTGAATTACACTACAACCAAAAGGGAAGATTAAGATCTGAGTAAAACTGAAAAAACTTTGGCAATACGCCTTCTATCCCTACAAGAATAATCCACCTTCTAAAAACTAATACAGCAATAAATGCAAATGCGAAGTTGAATGACTTAGGTGTGAAAATCATGCACAGAGAAAGCAGGAAATCTTTGCAGTCCCAGTGACGCAGTGGTCTAAACGCTGACTTCTGCCCGTTCGGTCCGTAATGAATCCGAGTTCCAATCCCGGTGAGGTATGGATGCCGTGTTTGTTTTACGGCACTGTATCTCTCCCTTTCCTGAAACCAGTGGCACTAGGTTAGTAGAGACAGGAGGCTACTTATAGCTCATGGATTTTTTCACGGTGACCATTAAACTTTTACTCAGATAAAATAACTCTTTGTCGTGCTTTCCTCTATAACACATCAAATCAGTTTTTCCATTTCTTTTTTTAGAAGTAAGATAACGTAACAAAAATGTATATCGCTACATCAGGAATATATAACAACGGCCATTCCATAAAAACTGAGAATAAAATCACACAAAACGAAGAAATATAGGTACAGCAAAATATATGTTATTCTTTCTCAAAGTATCTTCCCTCGAATGATATGCAAATCGTTCAGTCCACTTTTCAAAGCATGTGGCGGAGGCATTTTATGGAAGCGGCTTTAGCGACCCCGGTACAGCTTGAATAACGTCAGCATCTGTGTTTAATGTTGGGCCACGGAACTTCTCCTTCATTGTGTGCAAACAGAGATCGCACAGGGCGAGATCAGGACTGTAAGTAGGTTGTGGCATGATTTCAATACTGCATTTTATAAAAATTTTGTTGAACACAAGCAGTCACATGTGGGCGGACGTTATCATGGTGTAGGGTCCATTTACTTACCAGTTTCGATCGCTTAATCGATATGTGTCGTCGCAGACGCATCAAGACTGAAATGTAAAATTCAGCATTGACAGTAATTTGTGGAGGAACGGCATGCTGGTAGACTACACCTTTATGATCAAAGAAAATTATCATCATCACCTTCTCATCTGATTTGGTTTGGCGGACTTTTTTCTGGAGGAGGCGAGCCTGTGTGGTTTCAGACACTCATTGCGCGCTTCGAGAGGGGGTCGAAATAGTGGGCCAATGTTTCATCGGCAGTTATTACTGTATTTAGAAATATAACTTTTTTTTTCTAAAATACTTTTACTACTGTGTGTTTTTTTAAATCGTTGACTCACCCAAACATTTATCTTTGTAAACTTTTTTCATTAAATCAACTGTTTCTGGAGCTGTTTTACCCAAACAATAGCAAAATTTTATCGCAGAACGCATTTCACTTCTTAACTCTGAATCACTCGCCTCCATAGCAGTATGGCAAAATGCTGACGTACCTTAATCAACTGAGAAATTACAAAACCAGAATCGTCTGCCACGGCTAATAACTGTTGCCGTAGATACTTCCTTTATTCAGTTAGTCGTCTGGGTGGTTATTTTCCTCCTTCGCACTGTTCCCAACTAAAAAAAAAATTACTCTCAGTTTTTATGGAACGGCTTTTGTAGGGAAGATTTAGATGAGGCCTGACGTTGGTTGGTTGATTTGTGTTTATTAGCGCAACCACCTGAATAGGCCAAAGAGCGCCCAGGCTGACGTCTGTTGATTCAGAAAGGAATTTTTCCAGAATCAATGTATCTCAAAAGCAAAAATACTGTGATAAATTCTAAAAAGCATTTATGCATCCCAAAAGAAAACTGTGTATTAGAAAAAGTATTAAAACAATGTTGGTCACGCTGATTTGTTTTTGTTTTTTTATTGGAGGTTTAACGACCAACATGAGCAACTCAATGGGCAATAAGCAGTCGCCCGTCCCTAATTTGGGGTCACTGGTTCCAGGGAAGGGAGAGAGCAAGTGCCGTAAAACAAACACAACATCCATGTCTCACCGGGATTTGAATCCTGACCCCTTTCGGACGAATGATCAGAGGCCATCGCTTAAACCACTGCGCCACGCTAATTTCCACGCGATCTAATAGAATTTTTTCAATAGAGCTTCAAGAAGCGTAGGTGCTGTGAAAAAAATAGTACAAACAAGTAGACAAAAAGTTTTTAAACGCTAGATTAAATCATTCTTTTATTAAGTTTATACAAATGCGAGAAAAGTTGTATTTCAACTAAAGGAAATACGTTTTGGCCGTTGTTCGTTGCTTGTGTACAGATTAAAGAGAAGATACAGACAACATGATCAGAAAGAGGAGAATATCAGGTGTTCTAACGTTGGTCGCTAGTACTCCTTGATGAAAAGTAGGCTGAGCAAAGTCGCGAACAAAGAGTTCCATTCTGTTAAAAGAACTGAGCTGTATTCTTGTAATTACAGGACGTGAGATATAATGACATTTACAAAGTATAGAGCGTGTCATATTTTTTTCAGCGACGAACAGTAGAAAAAATTAACTAAATAACTAATTTCTTCAAAGCTTTTGCTTTGTTCCGAGATAACTAACACAGACCCGTACTTTTGGATCTCAGAATAAAAAATATTGCCTCTAAATAGGAGGTAAAATACGGGGAAATCGGCATAAGTTCCTTTTAAAGAAGAGTCACTACTAGTGATACATGATTCAAAGTCACAATTCCAAAGTAGTAACGCAGGGGTTTTTCAGGTGAAAACAATGGAGATTACATAACAAAATTATGATTGCAAATAAACTGTTGTGACGTACCTGCCCAGCAGGACGCACACGACACAAAGGCAGATAGCAGTCAGAACGAACGTACGCGTAGCTCAATTGGTAGAGCGACTTATGCTGGAATGAGGGGACCCGGGTTCGAGCCCCAGCGTGAAGAAAAATGACGGGGAAATTTACTTCGTTATACTGTGTAAATATATACACTAAATGGACAAAACGTTAGTGATACCTACCTAATAGCGGGATGGTCCTCTAACGCGAATAACAGCCTGTGCACGCAGAAGCATCGACTTCACCAGGTGCAGAGGGTTTCTGGGGGTAATGTCAGCTATGCCTGTTGTCCACAACTCTGCCTGAGACGTTGGTCCAGGATCCACGGATCTGTTGTTCCCCTCCACGACATCAAAAAGTGAGCTTTCACAGAGTTTAAATCTAGGGACCTTGGGGTCACTGGATGGTTCCCAACTCAGATGAGTGTACTTCGAGCCATGCCTGTGTGGTTGCTGCCCGGTGGTGTGACGCATTGTCTTGTTGTAACAGACCATGAGCCGCAAGATGCGCAAAGGCCATGAAAGTGTGTGTGATCGGCCAGCACGTGCTGGTAGTGCGCAGTGGTTAAGCACCTCTACAGACACACTAAGATACGTAATGTGTCTCTGACAAGGCTCCCCAAGCCCTCGCAGATCCACCACCATCTGGAACAGAGCCGACCTGGCACGACAGAACCAGGGTCTCATGCTGTTGACGCCACACCCGCACCCTCCAATCAGCTCGGTACAGCTGAAAAATGAAGAGGTGCAGTTTTGACGTTCCCGACACAAAGCGAGGCGTAATATCCAATGACGAGAAGTCAACAGCGGTACACGAATAGGGCGTCGGCGCCCGTTTCCCAGGGTATGCAACGAGCGCCATACCGTTCGCTTGCTGGCGCTGTTAGGGTTTCCCAATATTTAACCTGGATGTGATTTGCGCCGTCGTTGCCTAGCGGTCGGTCGGTAGGAACCTGGATAGTCTACTTCGACCCCAGTCATCAATGGCGTATGGTCGGCTACCGCTTGCTCTCTGGGAGCTGGTACGTTCGTCGATGGTATACTCGCGGTACAGCTTTGGTACGGTTGCCCTAGGAAACCCTAGGGTTCTTACCGGTTGGGCGATAGAATGATCCATCTGTCTTGCATCGGCAAAGTGTCCAAGATCAGAGTCACTCAGATCACCTTGTTTACCCATGTTCGTCGATTGTGATACGCTATTGGGAAGTCCTGCTGTCTGCGTATTTATGACCTCCGTTCGGTTTGGGTTTGTTCCAGTCTGAGCGGGAAGCGCCCGTGTCAACTGCACATCAACCCTACTGTCACGTACCTGCCAGCAGGACGCACACGACATAAAGGCAGATAGGAATCAGAATAATCGTCTGCGTAGCTCAGTTGGTAGAGCGACTTGTTCCGGAATAAGCGGACCCGGGTTCGAATCCCGGCGTAGACCAGAAAGGACGGAGAAATTTACTTCGTTATACTACTTCTAATGTTTTGTGTACTGAGTGTATATGGGCGCCGACATTCAGCTGTTTTGGAATCACTTTCTACCGAAAATAAAACATGGACGCCAACGTTTTGAGGCTATTACTGGGGGGGTTACCTTAGACCTTCTATTTTGCAGCTAAGTCGAAATGTGAAAATGAATCTTTAGTAAAGTACTTCAACTGTAGGACCTACAGTTTTGTCGAATCCTGTGGCTCGTACATTAAATTCAAAAACAGTGTTGAAGATTTCATTTTAGATTCTTTTATGGACAACCCTTTTTTACGCTTTCCAATCGAAGGTTAAAGAAGGGTATATGCTCAAGCTTTGTCCGCCTATCTGTCTATCCGCACGATAACTCGCGTAAAAATGGTTCGATTTCGATTAAATTTTAATATGTGATAAGGGACAACCTGAGAACGAACCCTATTGAACATGGCCGAAATGGGGTTGAAGGTCAGGACATAGGAGCGAGATCCATTCCATCGCTCTTATTCGTCATAACTTACGTAAAAATGCTTCGATTGCGACAAAAGTTTATCATGTTTCGGAGGTTTACTAAACCGGTTGTGTTGAATATCATCGAAAGGGGGTCAAATGTCAGAACACAGGAGCGAGATTTATTCCACAGTTATTGTCCTCACAACTTGACTAAAGATGCTTCGATTGCGACAAAACTTTATCATGTTGTTCCGGAGGTATACTGAATCAATTCTGTTTAATATCATCGAAATGGGGTCAAAGGTCAGGGCACAAAACTTTATCATGTTGTTCCGGAGGTATACTGAATCAATTCTGTTTAATATCATCGAAATGGGGTCAAAGGTCATGGGGTCAAAGGGGGGCGAGATTTATTCCACAGCCATTATCCTCATAACCTAAGTAATAACTTGAGTAATGTTGGAAAGCGTATCATAATCAATGGATTTGCATGATTTTACTAACTTGTTTTTAGCACGTCTTTTGTAAAAAAAGATCGTGCGTATGTTATCGATTTGTCCGTCCGTCCGTCCGTCTGTACCCACGATATCTCTGCAACTATTAGTCCGATTTGAAAAATTCTCTTTGCATTGGGAAGCTTGAAATATGCGAATGATGATCCTTCATTTCGTTTTTTTACGATGTGCAATATCGCCGCTAGAGGGCGTAAATGCAGATGATGTCAAATTCAAAAACTACGTTTTAATCCACATATTTGCTTCTAAACATTCGATTGAAAAAATATTTTATCTTTTGATTCCATTTATGTCGAAGAGTATTTTAGATATAGTTACTTTTTCAAATTACGCATAGATTTTCCGCTAGGGGGCGTAAAAGTAAATTACATTTTCCCCCATGACTCTTCTTCTAAAACTCCGATTTGAAATTTGTTTTTCTTCAAAGGATACACCTCCTGATTGAAAATCTTTTGCATATAATTTCAAA
Organism: Macrothele yani; assembly: GCA_039090855.1. Taxonomy (NCBI): domain Eukaryota; kingdom Metazoa; phylum Arthropoda; class Arachnida; order Araneae; family Macrothelidae; genus Macrothele; species Macrothele yani. The sequence goes on along the minus strand of CM077002.1, from coordinate 174,799,524 downwards.
CTTTTGGTAAAGAATACTTTGGCATCAGGGGCGTAAGTGTTAATTTTTGCTTCTGATATATTTAACATAAAATCTGAGCTTCAAAAATATCGATTAAAAAATTCTTTCGTGGACTGATGCCACTTACATCGATAAACCTTTTCGGAATATTTTCTTCCTTAAATATTCCACAGTTTCTCCGCCAGGGGCGTAGATGTATATCTCATTTTCGTCAATATCTCTACTTCTAGAAGTCCGATTTGAAAAATTTCTTCTTTGTTGGATAGTGTTTTCAGTGTGACATGTTTTTCATATAAATTCAAAATTTTCAAGTAATTCGTAGACTTTCCGCTAGGGGGCGTAGAGGTAAATTGCGTTTCCCCCTATATCTCTGCTTCTAAATCTCCGATTTGAAAAATTCTTTCTGCACCGGATACAGCGCCTGATGGGAAATCGTATGCACATAATTTCTAAATTTTGTGAAAAAATGGTTTGGCCACCAGGGGGCATAAATCTTATTTCCGCTTCTGATGTATTTGCAGCAAAATATGAGCTTCTAAAATCTCGATGGAAAAAAACGTCGTTTGTAGACCGATAGTACTCATGTCGACAAACCGTTTAAAACCATTTTCTTCTTAAAATAATGCATGGTTTCTACGCCAGGGGGCGTAGATGTATATCTTGTTTTTGTCAATATCTCTACTTCTAGGAGTCTGATTTGAAAAATTCCTTCATTGTTGGATAGTGTTTCTAGTGTGACATGTTTTTAATATAAATTCAAAATTTTCAAGTAATTCGTAGAATTTCCGCTAGGTGGCGTAATGGTAAATTGCTTTCCCCCCTATATCTCTGCATCTAAATCTCCGATTTGAAAAATTCTTTCTGCACCGAATACAGCTCCTGGTGGGAAATCCTTTGCACATAATTTAAAATTTTTGTAAAAAATGGTTTGGCCACCAGCTGGCGTATGTCTTAATTTCCGCTTCTGACGTATTTGCAGCAAAATATGAGCTTCTAAAATCTCGATTAAAAAAAAAGTCATTTGTTGACCGATACTACTCATGACGACAAACCTTTGAGGGACATTTTCTTCTTGAAATAATGCATGGTTTCTACGCTATGGGCGTAGATGTATATCTTATTTTTATCAATATCTCTACTTCTAGGAGTCCGATTTGGAAAAATTCAAAATCTAGGAGTCCGATTTGGAAAAATTCAAAATCTAGGAGTTTGATTTGGAAAATTCAATTCAAAATTTTCAAGTAAATCAAAGACTTTTCGCTAGGGGGCACAAAGGCAAATTGCGTTTTCTGCGTTATTTCTGCTTCTAAAACTCCGATTTGAAAAATTCTTCCTGTATCGCATACAAGACCTGTTGGAAAATATTTTTCACATAATTTCTAATGTTTGATAAAAAATGGTTTGGCCACCAGGGGGCATAAGTGTTAATTTCTGCTTCTAATGTATTTGTAGCAAAATATGGGCTCCTGAAAACTCGACTAAACCGCTCATATGGAAAATCCTTTTGAGAATACTTTCTTCCTAAAATAATGCATGGTTTTCCCACCAAGGGACGTAAAGTCACATCTTATTATTGTCAATACCTCTGTTTCTAAAAGTCCGATTTAAAAATTCTTTCTGTGTTGGAGAGCGTTTCCGGTGCGAAATGTTTCTCATATAAATTCATGTTTTTCTTAACACACAAGTCTGCAACCAGAGAGCGTACGCTACAGTAATATCTGAGGGATTAAAAGCCCGATTGAAAAACTTCTTGCTTCCGTCAGATACCATCGTTTTCCACACCGGTTTCATTGACTTTGAATAGCTTTGATAAATTTAATTTGCGTCAGAACGGATTCAAAAAACGTGCTTATTACACCCGAAAATTCGGTGTCATCTTTCTTGTTTAATTTGCGAAGGTATTGAGTTACTTCAGCGTCTGTTTTACATCGAAGATTAGTCTGTCACATTTTTTCTCACGGAGTTCATTTTGAGCATGCTGCAATAATTCTGCGTATACTTTTTTCAGCCTCTTCATGGCCATGAATCGCTAATTTGGTTAAAACCACGAAACGTGGAAATAAAAGTATATTTAGATCACTAATAAAAGACATCTCATTTGCTAAAAATATATTTGTCACTAGCTGAAAAAGGAAATCAAATTTATTTTCTTCCTCGGCTTCATCAGCGTTTAACGACTTAGTGAGTAACGCTGAGGATCATGATCAGTCGCCCGTATTAATTTAGGGACGGTGCTTCTAGGGAAGAAAGAGAGCTATCGACCTCGGGAAAACACACTACACGTGTCTCATCTAAGACTTGAGCCCGGACACATCTCGGACGACTAGCAAGAAACCTACGCCTCTGACCCCTCGGCTACCTGGTCAGCACTCTTAATTTTCAAATTCTAACGTGCAAAGGAGAGAGAGCTAATGGGATTATTGGCGGAGTTCAGTTTACAATAACAGTATGGTTTTAGAAATGCATATTCACTTAAAAATTACAGCTTCTGGTAGTTTTTTACTTCTTGCAACACTAGCAAAGCCCACTTTACGATTAGGAAAATCTTTGCCTTCCTTTTTCAATAGTTAAGGTTTGCAATAAATGTTGGATATATAAACATACCCAATCATGCGAAGTGGAAGCTCACATTCTATAATTATTTATTGTCTAGGTGCGTAACTCTGCAATAGCATTACAACCAATACAAATACCAATAACAATAAATGGTCGTCATTGCGTATTACAAACTATAGACGATAAATGAAGGGTTTTATACGAGGAGGAACTGTAAGTGTTTAGCAGCAGGAGAGTCTTGGTGCAGAGTCGAGGCCCATTTTCTAAGTCCCACCAAGGTGACTGAAAGTCCTACAAGAAATGCTCCCGTAAGACTGAGGCCATCTGGAGTGTCTTGGAAGAGGAACGTTTGCCACAAAAAAGCTAAAATAATGTTCGAGGCTGCACGCATTGTAGAAACTGGGCCAGCTTGCTCTAGTTGCAACGCCATCGTCAAAAGAGTCATGTCACTGTAACTGAGAATTCCTACGAGGGCCAAGAGACCTTGTTGGAGACCACATTTGTGCAGATTGAAGTCTCCAATAAGAGCAGCGAGTGTCGATGTCTCCAAACTGGCCACCCAAGCAAAGTTGAACATGATGATAGAGTGATGCATACTTTTCACTTTCCTTGACAGAATTATTAGACTGCTGCTGAAGAAAAGAGAACCAATGGCAGAAGACACGCCATAAATGTATTCCTTGGTGTAGGTCACTGAATTTCCTGAGATAGTTTCAGGAACTTTCATAATGAAAATAATACCAATGACCGTCGTGATTACTGTGATAGATTGCACAAAGCCACAGCTTTCTTTAAGGAAAAACCTTGCGATTATAGTAACGAAGACAGGAAAGCTGCATATAATCACTGATGCTTCTCCAAGAGGAAGATACCGAAACGCCAGAAAGTTCAGGATAATATTTGTTGCACCACAAATTCCTCGAAGAATAAGTAAAAATCTAAGCTTTCGAGGTCCAAAAAGGTTCTCCTCCTGTTTTATAGACTGAGGAAGGGATAGTGAAAGCATACCGAAAAAACGATACATTGCAAGTTGACTGGGATGAATGTCTTCCAAGTATTTCACAAGAACTGCAGTTAATGAAAAAATTAGGCCTGAAAGCGAGGATAGAAGAAGTCCACGGAAAGCCTGGGAGATACACACAGATTTAGTCCGAGGAGAAGAGGTTTCGCTCCAGCGTTCTTGAAGCTCGATGGTGCTCTCATTACTCGATGATATTATTTCCGCCGGCGAATGATTCATAGTATTTGGAGATCTTTCGCTGCAGCTTTTTCAAGAAAGTGGCCCTGTACAGAATAAGAACACAAAACATTGTTTAGGCTCAAAACAATATTACGGATTTAGAGAACACATACCAAATTAAAAGTAAAGCGTAAATATAAATTGCGCATAAATTGATTAAAAGTACACAGATAATTGTCGTGCTCGAGTTGGAACGTCAATTAATCGCAGTTTCTGGAATTCCTTTCTGTTTAATAACAAATTCTATACCTGCGTTTTGAAATTATCGTCCCAGTGGCCCTAAATTAGGGACGGGCGACTGCTTACAGTCCATTGAGTTGCTCACGGTGGTCGTTAAACCTACAATAAAAAAATTATCGCGAAGCAATTATTTTTTTTTTTTTTGTTATCTCTTGTTATCATCAAAGAGTACGAAGAACAGCCAATATTTATTTGGTATTTCAGGCTCCGAGGTAAACTGAACTATACAATAAAGTTTATCACTCATACCATGTCCGATCTTTAACTTTCAGTAATGAACTGAACATTCAGCAGTGAGTTAGAATATTTAATTTTATGTTGTTGTTTTTTGTTGCGGTTGCAGGTTTAACGACCACCGTGAGCAACTCAGTGGGCTATAAGCAGTCGCCCATCCTTAAATTTGGGGCTACTGGTTCCAGGGAAATGAGAGAACCAGTGCCGTAAGACAAACACAACGTCTGTGCTTCACGGGGATTCGAACCCGGACCATCTCGGACGAATAGTCATATGCCAGCGCTTAGACCACTGCGCCACCGAGGCGTCGAGCTAAATGTTCGCAGACAATGGATTAGAATTGCAAATAGTAGGCGTGATAAAAAACTTGTTTTTTTTTCGAAAGTGTTATCTCGATAGTGAACAAACGTTTTATTAGCTAATACATATAACATGAAAGAAATCAAGGTTCGTCAACATCCTACGGCTCCCCCAGGAGCCTAAGTGCCACGACTTCCGGTATTTTTTTTTTTATTTTTTGGATTGAGTTTTAACGACCACCGTGAGCAACTCGATGTTCTATAAGCAGTCGCCCGTCCCTAATTTAGGGCCACTGGTTCCAGGGAAGGGAGAGATCCAGTACCGTAAGACAAAAACAACATCCATGCCTTACCGGGATTCGAACCCGGACCCATCTCTGACGAATGGTCAAAGGCTATTGCTTAGACCACTGCGCCACCGGGGCGGCTCCGGTATTTCATTTTGGGCCGTGTGAGATCATTTAACCGACCGAATAAATTAGAACGTATGGTCTTCTGGGCGATACACAAGGGATCATACACTTTCTCAGAGACTCGGAAAGGATCTCAAGGCCTTTAGAGGGTTTCTTTTTACGAGGGAGGATCGAAAAGTAACATACAACATTTTTTTTTCTCTTTGCAGGTTGGAAGTAGCAGGTTGCAGTTTGGCAGACAACGAGTTTGAGTATCATGCTATAGACCATTTGGCTGGTTCAGGTGACGCCGTGGTGGAAAACAGGATGAAAGACGCCACAAAGATGTCGCGTTTGTTAGCGTCGTCTACGAATGAAGAACAACGCGGTGTAGTCCGATTTTTGTGGGCTAAAGGGAAAACACGGACGGAAATTCCCAAAGAAATCGCCGAAATGTATAGTGGTTATTGCCGGACAGCAGCAGCATCTCCGGATGGCGCAGTTTCTTTGCACAGGGCCGTGGTAACCTTAATCATTCACCACGTTTCGGTCAACCTGTACCCGTGTCATCAATTACCACTGTGAGAGGCATTGAACAGGCAATTCTGAGTGACCGGAGAATCACATCTGAGCACATTGGCATAGAAGTTCAACATTTCGTACGATATAGCGTACCATGTTGTGAATGACAAATTGCAATTTGGCAAGGTCAGTGCGCGATGGGCGCCCAAGAACTTGACAGACGACCAGAAGGGGCAGCGAAGAATGTCATCCTTGGACCAGTTGATGAGTTTCGCAGAAGAAGGACATGAATTTCTGGCAGGTGTAGCGACGGGCGATGAGTTCTGGGCGTAACACTCCCGAAACAAAGAAGGCCAGTATCGTGTGGAAACATTCCGAATCCCTCCCACCAAAAAATTCAGAGTAACCCAATCTGCAAAAAGAAAATCCTCAAGGAGGTGTTCTGCGACATGCATGGCATTCTCCTGGTGGAGTTTCATCCAACGGAAACCACTGCGATTGCCAAAACCTACGCTAACACATTGGTAAGGTTGCGTCGTACCCTTCGTGACAAAAGACCCAACAGAATCGCTGCAAACGACAACGCTTGCCCACATGTTGCACAACACGTTCGTGACAAAATTGCGCAATTTGGCTGGAAAGTACTCCAGCACCCACCGTACAGCCCAGACTTGGCTCCTTCAGATTTTCATCTGTTTTGTCCCTTGAAAAGATTCCTGGGTGGTCAACGCTTCGATTCGGCTGACGAAGTCGAATCGGTTACCCGCATGTTACTATACGCCAAGAAAACGGACTTTTATTAACAAGGTATACTAAAACAGGTACCACGCTGGGATAAACGTTTCGAGCGTCTCAATTTTTATGTTGAAAAATAGCTAAGAAGCGTAGTTTCACTGTGTATATGTTTTGTTTTGCCTATCTATTAAACCGTTGCCAAAAAATCCTCGTGTGCGTTACTTTTCGATCCACCCTTGTAGATACAGAGGCTGAGTCGAAAGTTTTGCAATATTTGGATCTTGTTACGTCTTTATACGTACATTTATGCCGAACGCTGACTAGCATTCAAAGTATAAACCATCGTGTTGCACAGTCTTTAGCCATCTGTCTTCCAGTTCTTCGATTCCGCGGCGATACCAGTTCTTGTCCTTCGAGGCGAAGAACTCCTTCACCCTAGCTGCAACCTCCACCTGGTTGTCAAAGTGCCGCCCGCGAAGGAAGTGGGCCATGAGCCGGAACAAGTATTTACCCGACGGGGAAAGGTCCGGACTATATGCTGGGTGTTGCATCAGTTCGATGCCCTCAAGTTCCTGGATTTTCGCCCGGTATGAGGCTAAACGTTGTCCTTCTGCAAAAGAGCTCGTCTTATGTTCACTAATGCCGCGTACTTCTCCTCCAAAATGGCATGCATCCACTTCAGCCGTTCAACGTAGAGGCTGGCGTTGATGATCCCACCGTCTGGAACAAATTCGTAATTAATTATCCCCTCGAAATTCCACCAGACGCTGAGCATCACCTTGTGCTCGAAGCTCCCACATTCAGCAACAGGTTCAGGAAGCTGGTCCAGGCTCAACCACTGGCGTTGTGTGTTACGATTACGGAAATAGATTCAGTTTTCATCGCACGTAACAATTGTCCTGATGAAACGTACATCGCACGGGTTTTCTACGAGTTTCGTTCACACTTCCACTCGGCAGTTTCTTTAGCTTGCGTCAGTTCGTGAGGCACAATGCTGCAGCTCCTGTAGACTTTGTGGAGGTCCTGAAGGTGACGAACCACAGTGGTTTGTGATATGCCCAGCTTGCTTGATAATTTCCTAGTGCTGGTTGTCGGATTTGCCTCTACAGCTTGGCGCACGGCCTCTGAATCCACGGTTCGCGGCCTACCTGACCTCAGCTGATCGTCAAGATTTCCGTCACCTGAGCGAAATTTCTTGAACCATCTGGTTGCGGTGCTGTGGTCCACGGAACCTTGCCTTTTCGCATGACAAATGTTTCGTGTTGCTTGAGCAGGGTTATGGCCGAGTTCAAATTCGTAAAGCAAAAGTTCCCTAATTATTCGGTTGTGGCTGTTGATCTTTTAGGCGTCCCAACCACTGACAGAACGACGACATGCAATGCTGTTCACAGCAATGACTACCACTTTATATCCCTTTCGACTGACTGCGCAGTGCTCGACTTGAACTAGCTTAAACACGTGACATACTCGCCGTAGCGCGTGCGCTTATGCAAATATTGCAAAACTTCGGACTCACCGCCTGTACGTAGAAATAAGAATTCTGCTTGCAGTTGTGACCCACCTAGATTACCGCTTACCCAGAAACCAAAGTGACACGACTTCTGGTACTACGCACGGGTTTATAGGACCACTCAATTGGTTAGAAAATGATAAACCGTGACTCTCTGGACGATTGTTTCGCTATTCCCGCCGTATCCTGGAAATAACGAGATATAAGCTGAAATAGATAGTCTGATAAACTGCTCACCAGGACAGTGCATCTAGTTTCGCAATGCTCATCTCGAATGTCGACTTCTGTAGCTCTGTGCTTTGGAACGAGTTGGGATGAACTGGGTTGCCGAGTTGTTTCTGTTTCTACCGATTTGGAAGATTGGCTATGAGCTACTTCTCTTCACCCCATCCCCGCACGTACCATGCCTAGTCGCCTTGACTCATTTGGGTTTTTTTTACGCTTTCCAACCGTAGGTCGAAGAAGCGTATATACTCCAGCTTTGTCCGTCTGTCTGTCCGTCCGCACGACAACTCGCTTAAAATTAGTTCGATTTCCATGAAATTTTAATATGTGGTAGGGGACCATCTGGGGACGAACCCTATTGAAAATGGACGAAATGGGGTCAAAGGTCAGGACATAAGAGCGGCATACATTCCATTCTCCTTATGCATCATAACTTGCGTAAAAGTAGTTCGATTTCGATGAAATTTCAGTATGCGGTAGGGGACCACCTGGGGACAAATTCTATTGAAAATAGACGAAATGGAGTCAAAGGTCAGGACATAGGAGCGGGATCCATTCCATTGCCCTTATGCATCATAACTTGGGTGAAAAACGCTTCGATTTCAATTAAATTTTAATGTGTGGTAGGGGACCAACTGGGGACGAATCCTATTGAAAATTGTGAAATGAGGTCAAATAATCAAGACATAGGAGCGGGAACCATTCCATTGCTCTTATGCGTCATAACTTGCGTAAAGTTGGTTCGGTTTCGATTAAATTTTAGTATGTGGTAGGGTGCCACCTGGGGACGAACTCTATTGAAAATGGACGAAATGGGGTCAAAGATCAGGACATAGGAGCGGGATCCACTCCATTGCCCTTATGCGTCATAACTTGCGTAAAAGTGGTTCGATTTCGATGAATTTTCAGTATGTGATAAGGGACCACCTGGGGACGAATTCTGTTGAAAATTGACGAAATGGGGTTAAATGTCAGGACATAGGAGCGGGATCCATTCCATTGCCCTTATGCGTCATAACTTACGTACAAATGCTTCGATTGCGACAAAACTTTATGTTGTTCCGGAGGTATACTGAACCGGTTCTGTTGCATATAATCGAAATGGGGTCAAAGATCAGGACACAGGCGCGAGATTTATTTCATAGCCATTCTCCTCATAACTTGACTAAAAATGCTTCTATTGCGACAAAACTTTAGTATATTGTTCCGGAGGTGTATTGAACCAATTCTATTTAATATCATCGAAATGGGGTCAAAGGTCGAGATACAGGAGCGAGTTTTATTCCACAGCCATTATCCTCATAACTTGAGTAATAACTTGAATAATGATTTCTGTTACGTTGGAAAGCGTATCATAATCAATGCATTGCATGATTTTACAATTTTTTTTATTCGGCTAAGAAGAAACAGATCCGGAATTCGTGAAGTGCGGAACATAGTTAACACAACATAGTCTTTGCACTCCGTGAAGCACTGAACTAAGAGGGTAAAACACGGCACTCGTAAATTATGGAGGCACAGTTGTTGTTTTTTTAACTTTCAGTGCACATCTTTGGGCAAAATGAAAGGTAATTCGTTTGTCTTTCATTTGCCCAAAGATGTGCACTGAAAGTTTAAAAAACGCAGTATCGTAACCGATAAAAAGTTTTTGTAATCGATATTTTCAGTATCGGTTACCAACGATTGTTCCGCTGCTGATTTTTCCAAAAGGGAGAATTGATCCATAACCGATTCATCTAAAAAGAACACTTTATCCGATCGTGAATCGTCAAATGTAACGGTTAGTCAACTGTCCATTTGTCCAACAGTACGCTTGGTCTAATGCATACCCATTGGTCTAATTGTAAAATTCGTTCAGTGATATGTTTCGTCCAATACCTGTTCCTCCAACTGCCATTTTATCTGCTGTCCTCAAGAACTGGTAAAAATAATGCGATTTTTACAGCATTGGTCACAATTAATTCGAAGCTGTGTGAAAACACAAATTTGTCAGTGACGAAATCGAAACTGCGCCCCATCACTCCGGAGTAAGTTGCTCTCCCAACTAAGCTATACGGACGGAATGTATCGCTGCATATTTGTCGTCTTGGCACGTGCTTTACCTCTGCAGGGCGTCGCAGATGCTAAGTGTAAAAGTTTCTCACTATGAGGCAACAAATAACAGCAGATCAAAACGTAAATAAAACAATTAAGAGCTGTGTCCAGGGAACGAGAGGTGACTAGATATCCTGTAAACTAATCATGTACTGTTCAACGATATGACATCTCGAGTGTCATTTGATATTTTTATACATGTAGTATTCAAAAGTTTCATTGTGTTAAAGTTTTGAGTTTTACTAATGTTATAAGAGTGAGTGTGAGGGTACTCTGTCAAAGATACAACGTAGTTTTTTTTTTTTATACTTTAAAAGAACAATGGAATAAAATGTTTATTTATCATTTAAGCTGTTAGCTCATTTTTCTTTAATCTTGAAACTTAACCTTTAGGTTTAGTACCCCAGTGAAGTGATAAATTAGTTTTCAGTATGTAACTATTACTTAACGGTAAAGCATCACGATTTATTAGCCCTTTTGGACCAACTGTCTTTTGTGAGACTGAGCATTAGCGAATAGGTATTGAACCAATTGTACCACCGGGAGAATGGGTATTGAGCCAATCATACCACTGGATGAGTTGGTATTGCACAAGTAGTACGATAAGTATTGAATCAATCGGACCATTGGACAAATGTGTACTAGTTCAGTCGCACAGTGGACAAATGGTATTTTTTGACCAGTTGTAAATTGGGGGAATCGGTGTTGGAGTAATCAGTATAGCTCTGTTCGTCTTCCGACGAATCTCACAAGACCTATCTAGGACACAGAATATGGCAAGTATCAGTTTGTGCGACTTCTAAAAGTTGTTTTAGCTAACTTTTATTTTACTAGCACAACCAATTTAGAAATCACTAGATGGGATGCAGTCACAATTTATTCCATAGTGCGTGCAGTTTTAGAAATTGAACAAAGTTACTACAAACACCAAATACTCAGTAAAATATCTGAAGCTTGGACTTCAACATTACACGTAGGAGCGATCGCCAGTTGAAAGTCGACTTTTTTTATGAAGTATTTTCAAGTACAGGCACCCAAAACAGTTTTGCACCACCTACATTCTAGAAAAGAGCGGCATTATACCATGTAGATGTGAAGTGCGTATCATACGAAAACCACAGAACAGTGATTTGAGCAGATATTCATTTCAACAAACAGAAAACGTTTAACAAAGGGAGCCTAAACAGTTGACAGCAGGCTATTGGCGACAGAACACGCATTGCAAAACATAACCAATACACTGACTCTTTAACGCCAGAAACTCACGACCAGTTTGGTAAGCTCGGATTTGCTGAGGCATGCTATCGGTAAGGCTATCCAGCAACTCCTGGTCCAGTAAGGCCCATTCTTGAACAGCGACTTGTAGGATCCCCGCTAAGTTGCTGTCTCCTCCGCCGCAGATCGTCTTTCAGCGTGCTCAATAGGGTTCATATCTGGCGAAAGAACTGGCCAGTGTCAACCTTTTGCAGGTACGTGCTGATCAGATGTGCCCTGTGTACTCAGGCGTTATCTTGGAGGACGAAATCCGCTCCGACCGCAAGATGTAGAGGTTTAACAACAGGTGCCAGGATGATTTCCCTGTACGATGCTGCATTCATCCTTGCCGTCAATACAAAAGAGATGCGTTCTGCGGCAGTGCCTGATCCCGGCCCAAGACATGGCGGAACTGCCGCCATGATGCACTAGATGAATGGCATGTCGAATTGTCGAAGTCGGGACGTGTTACCAGGTTCACGCTAGACTCGTTAGCGATTATTTTCGGCGGTCAGAGAGATCCGGGTTTCATCTGTAAACAGCACGCTATACTAGTCAGCCTGTGTTCATGCCAAGTTGGTATTTGTTCATTGGCGCCGCCATAGGCGCTTGGACGTAGATGTGCAACACGCAGCCTATTTCTCACAGTCACCGTCGAAACTACAGTTCCGGTGATTGATCTCAGGTCATGAGCCCGGGTTCTGTCGTTGTGCGGTTCCTGAGCGCCATAAATTGAAGATACATCTCTCGGTGTGGTTACTCCAGGATGACTTGTCTTTGCCTGTCGTCCTCATTTCCACATTCCGCATAACATTTTCAACATGAACTTTTGCAAAAGTTCATGTTGAAACATTTAATGAAGAATACCTTAGAAACCCGATAATGATGTCAAATTCTGTTCGTAGAAAAATAAGAAACTACAACAAGAAAAAATATGAAAAAGAGAGTTTGCCACAGGAGAATAAATAAGATTAAGAGGAGCATACTGTGGTTCGAGGGTTACAGAATGTTTTTGTGGAGGTTTTAAGCGCAGTAGACTTACAAGGCCTTCGAATTTTAAGCGCTGTTTAGCCAGTTGAGGCTGTTGCGCCAATAAACCTAAATCAGATTTCGAATTTTGGCCCGAGGGTAAGCTGAGAAAATCATTTCAAAAACAAATTACAAGATTTGTGTTAATTTTGGATATTTGGATGCTGGATATATGAAGTTCGCAGGTACCATTACAGAATTTGATCGTGTCACAACTAAGATTGATATATTTATTCTGCAATTTTAAGCTCCTAGTTGAAGAACTGAAACGGTTTCTATATTTTAAAGTCTGTGAATTGTAACCATCTTAAAATGAATTATTGACATTAAAAATAAAAAAGAAAGATGACACCGAATTTTCGGTTGTAATGAGCACGTCTTTTGAATCCGTTCTGAAGCGAATTAAATTCATCAAAAGTATTCAAAGTCAATGGGGCCGGTTAGGAAAACAATCAACCGATTTCAACTATCGATAAAACACCCAGAAATAGAAACATCTGCTTAGTTCCACCAGAGACTAAAAAGCATCAAAACGTTTCTCATAGCACAAGAAAAGTATGAGAAACAGAAAGATTTTCAAATCGAAACGCTAAAAGAAGAAATATACGAGAGAAGAAAACATTGTATAACACTATGCCTTCTAGCGGAAGAATTTTGCATAATGGAAAAGTTGAAAATAAGCAAAAAATATTCTGCATGGAAAAAGCTATGCTACGGAAGACGAACTTTTCAAATACGTCTCCCGGAAGCAGAAATAGTGAGAAAAAGGTTTCTACCTTTACGCCCCCTAGAGGGTAATCTATGCATTATTTAAAGAGGATAATGCTCCACATCTCTAGTGCAGCGAATGGCATACAGCAAAAAAGAAATTTCTTAATAGTGTTTTTAGAAGCGGCGATATACAGTAACTACAAACTGAAGTACACAAACACCACCTTCCGACAGAACTGTGAACTACAAAATTCCTCATATACTAGCTTAGAGGTAAATAATAAATGGCTACAAGGTAAATGGCTTCTACTGTTCAAAGAATTTTTTAAATCGTCATTGTAGAAGCAGAGATATTGAGAAAAACATATTAAGCATTTGCGTCCCCTAGCGGCGAAATTGTGCATTATTTTGGGAAGAAAATACGCACACAGAGTTTGCATAGTTAATAGTATCTGACCGAAGAAAGAAGTTTTTCAATCAGGTTTTTAGTCCCGCAGATATTGCTCTAAACGGAAACGTGAACTTACGCCCTCTGGTGGCAGACTTGTACGTTAAGAAACATTTGAAATATATGAGAAACATTTCGCAGAGGAAATTGCTCTCCAACAAAGAAAGATTTTTTCAAATCGTGCTTTTAGAAGCAGAGATATTGACAAAAATAAGCTATGCATCTACGCCTCTTGGCAGAAAAGTCATGCATTATTTTACGAAGAAAGTATTCTCAAAAGGTTTTTCGATGTGAGCGGTATCGGTCCACGGAAGATGTTTTTCAATCGAGTTTTCAGGAGCTCAAATTTTGCTGCAAATACATCAGAAGCAGAAATAAACACTTACGCTATCTGGTGGCCAAACATTCTTTACCAAATATTCGAAATAGTATGCGCAAAACATTTCCTATCAGCAGCTGTTCTAATCGGAGTTTCAGAAGCAGAGATATCGGGGAAAACGCAATATATCTTTACGCCTCCTAGCGGAAAGCCTATGAATTACTTGAAAATTTTGAAATTATGTGAAAAACATTTCGCACTGGAAACTATCCAACAAAGAAGGAATCTTTCAGATCAGTGTCTTAGAAGCAGAGATATCGAGCAAAGTAAGGTATGCATCTACGGCACCTGGTGGAGAAACCATGCATTATTTTAAGAAGAAAATATTTCAAAAATGTTTATCGACGTGAGTGGTATCGGTCCACGAATGAATTTTTTCAATCGAGATGTTAGAAACTCAGATTTTGCTGCAAATGCAACAGAAGCAGAAATTAACACTTACACCGCTGGTGGCCAAACCATTTTTTACCAAAAATTAGAAAGTATATGCAAAAGATTTCTCATCAGGAGCTGTATCCTCTGCAGAAAGAATTTTTCAAATCGGAGTTTTAGAAGCAGAGATATCGGGGGAAATGCTGTTAACTTCTACGACTTTTAAAGGAAAATCTATGTGTAACTTAAACAAGTGACTATACCTAAAATAGTCCTCGACATAAATGGAATCGAAAGGTAAAATAATTTTTTTCAATCGGAAGTTTAGGAGCAAATACGTATATGGAATAAAATGTATTTTGAATTTGATATCATCTGCATTTACGCCGTCTAGCAGCAAAATTGTGCATCGTGAAAAAAATACGAAATAAAGGATCATAAAGGATAAAAATGAATTTTTCAAATCGGAGTATTAGTTGCAGAGATATGTCGTCCAAAGACGGACGGACAAACATAAACACGATCTTTTTTGCAAAAGACGTGGTAAAAAAAACGAAATTCTGCAGTACATACCCTAAGGCACAAGTGCGAAAGCCAATTGTTTATATATCGATTCCAATGTGTTAATCAACCTTAAAGCACGTAATGGTGACTCTGCACTTCAGGTACTATAATGAACATTTGAAAAACGTTTCCTGAAAAATCTTAATGCGTTGATTCCAATAATATTGCATTTCATGCAATGAATCACATAGTACGTGTATTTTAAGAACATTTTCGTCATATGCATTAACACAAGTCAGAATTTCGCCGACCATGGAATGACACTTCATTATATTTACAGTTTAGAAAAAAGTCTAAATGTTTTGTTCTTTTTTTGTATTATTGAATATGATGCTTTAACATCAATATAGTATTAAAAGATTCCAAGTAGCTTATCCAATGAAATTCAATAATATAATTTTGGGAATTGTTTAAAACTATTTCTTAGCATTAAATTTCAGTTTCTCTTATGCAGCTGATCTCTGCCATCTGCAGGTAACAGCAGAAACTAGATCACGCACATATTTTTTTCCTTTCTACATCTTCACTCGTTTAAGGTCTTAAGCGTCTTCATAAAATATGCAAACCGCGAAAATTGTGTCACGCAGACCTTAAAGTGCAATTGGAAGTTCATCTCTAAAATATGTACGTATTTACAAAAAATCTGTAACGTTATATTTGCACACATAATGACTGACATTTACTTAAGGTATTCATCACAGGTGCTCCAGATTTGGTTTCAAATCGACATTAAAACAAAGCTTAATCTAAAAAAATTGTATTGTACAATATTTATCTCTCATTTTTGTCAAAATAATGATATCTATTAGGAAGTCAATGGCTTTTAAATATACCTAACAGATATGTTTGCTTGGCTTTTGTGTTGCATACACGCAGATCAGTGTGCTAATTGCTTAATACTGTACAATACAAATTCAATATTTCGAAGAATACGTAAAAAAAAAAGAGGAAAAGAGGCTAAATACGCTGGACTTACTCAGAAAGGTTCAGCACGGCTCCAAGAGAGGAAAACGGCAGGAAAATGACGCCGTGTGATTGACTAGATTTCAAAGTAACCTGAGAGTCTTTTTCCATTGTCATGAAATTTAAGCAAACCATCTGCTGTAGTACTCTGCCTTGATGCATATTAATGACCACTGTCAATGTGTTTCTGAATTCGCAAAACGTCCTCCAATATGTATCATTGTGAAAACTCAGAGAAGTTGACACACGGCCGAAGTGAAATTAATGCGTCTTTGAAAAGGATATGCTGCAGTTACATAATGTAAAATTGTTAGTTTTTCAAATTTCGGAGTCACTAAATCTAGTTAATGAATCTAATTTTTTTCACTGTTTAGTTTGGTTACAATTGTTTCTTGATGTTTTTTTTATCGTATCGATGCGTTTGATCTGTTCGGAATCCTTGTAACTTTTTTTTTTTTATAATACCATTAACTCTTCGTGTTATTATTAATCATTTGCTACCTTTGACAAAATCTTTTCTTGGTTGCATAGTTTATATCACTTTTTTATATTTATTATTCAGCTTTTTTCGGTGTTGATTTCAGACATGTAACTTGCTTTATTTGGTTTTCGTTTTGTCTTTTTTCCTGATGCTCTCTACTTTGGGTGGATCTTTTTTTCATACCTTATATTTATTGTTATTTCTCTGTTTACATCGTTCCATTAATGTTTTTCGATATTGCACCATTAACGTATCGTGCTATTAATCAGTTGCTGTTTCAGATATCAGGTTTTTAAGATGCTTAGATTCCCATCGCATATTTTTTTTATTATTAAGCGTTTTGTGTGGTTGTGTGTGTGTGTGTGTGTGTGTGTGTTGATTTCTGTTAGGTAACATGCTTTATTCGGTATTTCGTTTTGTCATTTTTCCTGAGGCACTCTACTTTGTTTGTCTTTTTTTCATATATTTATATCTATTGTTATTTTTCTGTTTACATTGGTTGCCTTAATAAATCGAATGTACGTTGTCACACTTGCAATTTTATCACAGTTACATTCGAGGACATGAAAACATATGTGCTTATACAAGATTTTAAACTAAAATCAAGGCGCCCCGGTTGGCTAAGCGTTGGCTTGTGATCATTCTTCCGTGATGTGTTGGGTTTGAATCCCGGTGAGGCGTGAATGTATAACGTACCAGGAGGTGTGACGTACATGCCAGAAGGTCGCACACGACATAAAGGCAGATAGCAATTAGAATCAATGTCCGCGTAGCTCAATTGGTAGAGCAACTTATTCCTGAGTGAGTGGACCCGGGCTCGAATCCTGGCGCGGATAAAAATGACGGAGAAATTTACTTCGTTATAATGGCGCCCGAACTATCCGGATGACCCGACCGTTCACGATCTCGCAATGGTGTGATGTTATTTCCACACCGCGAGATAGGAAAAATAAGAGCAGCACTTCGAAAAAAAAAAATAATAATGGGGAGATGATGTAACGTACCAGGAGATGTGACGTACCTGCCAGAAGGACGCACACGACATAAAGGCAGATAGCAATTAGAATCAATGTCCGAGTAGCTCAATTGGTAGAGCAACTTATTCCGGAGTGAGTGGACCCGGGTTCGAATCCTGGCGCGGATAAAAATGACGGAGAAATTTACTTCGTTATAGATGTTGTGTTTGTCTTACGGCATTGGATATCTCCCTTCCCTGGAACCAGTCGCCCGGGGACGGGCGACTTCTTCATCCCATTGAGTTGCTCACGGCTGATGTTAAGCCCCCAAAATAAAAACTAAATAAATAACTGAAAGCACAATTTATTATTCACACTTTACCCATTCACAAACTATCGTACCCCCGCGCTAATAATGGGGTCAGCCGAAACCTCCTGCTGGCTATAAATAGATATAGGTGCTCTATCCCGGGACTTGCCTAGTGGGCAAAGTTCATGACTGCCACGGAAAGGACCTCAGGTTCGATCCCAGCAGGTACGAACGCTCGATCCACTAAATATCCGCCGTGCGTCGGATGGGCACGTTAAGCCGTTGGACCCCGGGTACTGGCCCCCGGTAATAAATAAGGGCGTCTTCCTCCCCTATTCTACTTCGCTTCCGTGTCACTTTCCTATCGGACACTCTAGCTCAAATCTCCTAGCTTCTTATTTCTCAGACACTCCCTTCCTAAAATCCTCTACATATGATGATATGATCATATCTCCGGGGCTGCACAACGACTGGAGTTTCAGCGTGCGACTATCACACGTGTGTAACAGAACTTCGACAAAACCGGAAGCTTCCGAGGAAGCTGTAGACTAACGTCAACGGACTGTTGATGTTCCAGGTGGTGCCACTTCTCCCGTATCGTAACGTCGGAACAAACAGGAGCTCGTATTCAGAAAGTGCGTGATCAGTTGCAGATGCAAAGGAAGTTTCTTTTCTTTTTAATTCAGCCAATCAAAGCGCTGTTTTATGAATACATTTCCTAATTTTTATTTATGATCTCAGCTGTCTTTCAAACAAAGAGGGATTTTCCTTCCAAAATGAAAGTACGTACATCCCGGCATAGGGAAGCGCAGGGTTGCAACAATGGTAGTGAATGACGCAGGTTTAAAAAACAACCCTGTCAGCAAAAACACAAAACAAAAAAAAACGGTGCAATAATGAGGAATTCAGATTTTGGGGGCACAGAGGAGCTTTATTTCAAAAGCTTAATAATATATGTCATAAAAAGGTTGTTCTTACTATCTGGCTCTTATAAAACATAAAATTTAAATTATACTGTTACAATTTGTACAGAGTGATTTTTTATACACCCCTTCTTCATATTCGTCTAACTTTTGAATTGCTGGATGGATTTTTGAAATGATGTTGGATTTGGATTTCTAACAAAAATAAGCTTTCTAACGATATGTCACATAATATCCCCTTCCATTTAAATTTTTAAAGTCTGTGTACGCCTTAACGCCGTGGTTCGTCAAAAACTAGTTCATTGGAATGCACATGAAAAATTACTAAAGATATGCAGGTTTCGATTTAAAATACACTGCTGGCCATTGAAATAGCAACACCAAGAAGAAAGCATCCTACAGACCTAAAATTTGCATGATGCGTACAGCATGGTAGGGCAAGCAAATGATTAGCAGCCCAGTACAGACGCAAATCATTTGCGCCAGCAACGCCACCTAGGAGCAGTATAAGAGGGGAGATTAGAGAGCTGGTTATTCATAGTGGAATTGTGTTTGCATTTTTTCTAGCAGAAGGTCTCAGGATGCCTCGTGTAAGAAGACGGAATGTTTCCCAGCACGTGTCAGAATTCGATCGCGGCAGAATCGTATCGTACCGAGACTGTGGATTATCGTGCCGCGAAACTGGTGCTCGCGTTGGGCGAAATCCGGCCACTGTGATGCGAATTTGGAATCGATGGGTCCAGGAGGGTACGACGAAGCGACGGGAAGGATCACAACGGCCCCGACACACCAACGCCTGAGAGGACAGACATGTTGTGCGCATGGCCCTTAGGGATCGAACCAGCACATCACGGACCCTAGCTCACGAATTTGGGTCTGTGGCACAACAATAAGTATCCGGACGTACGGTGCGACTTTATTTGCAGCGGCACGGTCTGTCTGCACGGCGCCCATTGCTGCACCTTCC
Organism: Macrothele yani; assembly: GCA_039090855.1. Classification (NCBI taxonomy): domain Eukaryota; kingdom Metazoa; phylum Arthropoda; class Arachnida; order Araneae; family Macrothelidae; genus Macrothele; species Macrothele yani. The sequence goes on along the minus strand of CM077002.1, from coordinate 174,780,120 downwards.
TTTAACTCCACAGCACAGGCGTCTGAGGCACCAATGGTGCGCTGAACGACGCATGCGGACGCGGGAATGGCATGACATCGTCTTTTCAGACGAATCCCGTTTTTCCATCCCGCACCATGATGGCCGTATCCGTATCTGGCGCCACCGTGGAGACCGGCTCCTGAAGTCTTGCATTTTGCAGTAATGGTATGGGGTGCTATTGGATATGCATCCTGCACGCGTCTGGTACGCATAGCCGGAAATTTGAACAGCCAGCGCTACATCTCTGAGGTGTTAGAGCCTGCAGTTGTTCCATATGTACAGGGCCTCCGGAGGGGGGGGGCACCTACCAAGAGGATAATGCGCGACCGCACGTCGCAGGCAACGTCCGACATTTCCTTGATGTTCCACTACTCCCTTGGCCGGCGCGAACGCCAGATCTTTCGCTTATTGAAAGCGTCTGGTCTCTGTTCACGGAGCGAGTGGTCCGACAACGACCACCGGCGACTACAGTAGGTGAACTCTGGCACAGAACTGAAGCGTCGTGGAATGCAATACCCTAAGGTGACATCCAGAGTATCTTCGACGATATGCCGAGCCGTCTGGCAGCGGTTCTTCATGCCCATGGTGGCTACACTCCGTACTGATTTTTGTCCGTTCTATGCATCCGAATTACCTCAAATTTTAATCACTTCATCCTTGTACTATAAGATATAAATAAACTCAGTTTGGCTACCATATATTTTGTCCTTCTTGGTATTGCTATTTTAATGGCCAGTAGTCTATGATCGGATGACCCAGTCAAAAATTAAACCACATGGAGTTATAAAAACTCTATCTGTGCGTTATATGAAATCACAAAAGAAAAGAAACAAATGTATTCTCGTTGTATTTACAATGACATTCTTCAGTCAAATGGAACCATGTTTTGGAATTCGTCAATCACAACTTCCAGCTGTACGGAAATAGCTACTGACTGTGCAATACACAGTACCATTAATAAGCTCATGTCATCGTAGATAGCATTTTTGTTTTCACGAGTGAAAGTTTTGAGAAGCTCCTCTCACACAAGGAACTACTTACTGGAATTACTGAGAATTTCCGGAGGAGCTCCGTAAAGTTCTCGCAGGTGGTCTCCCTATCAAAATTTGATAGTCACTGTAACCAGTCTGGGAGTCGTGATGGAGGACATTTTTTCCCCGACTTAGATCGCAATAGCCGCACTTCGGCTTCTAACTCTGAAGCATTGAAGGTAAAAAATGTCCTCAATGAAACATGTATAGGGCATGACAGCCATCCCATCCGCAGCCATCGCAGACAAAACTGCCTTTCTGCTAGACTAGGTGTATAAAATATGGTGGACTGGACAGCAGGTGACGACCATGAGGCGTCTTTACGACTCGGTATCACGAAACATTGCTGAATGCATTGCCAACAGAAGTGATTGTACTCCTTAATGATGCACACTGAAAAGCAATTGAATTAGAGACAGCTGGCGTTATGCAAATGTGGCGCTGTGGGCGGCCATGTAAAAGGAAACGACATAACGTATGCAGCGATCCGACAATATAAGGAGTGATGCGACGGGAATCAGTAAGAGTCGGACGCAGTATGGGAAAGACGAAGGATCTAAGCGCATTTGATCGTGGGCAAATTGTCGGGGCCCGACGAATGAGTCACTCCATCTCGGAAGTCGTGCAGGCACTGGGATTTTTACGAGCCACTGTGTCACGGGTGCACCGTAAGTACATCGAATCCGGTAACACCATCCCTGCAAGGGCCAACTGCCGTGGACAACAGCATGTGGATGAGCGGGGTCATCGTCGGCTAGCTCGCATTGTAACAGCGGATAGACGGGCCACAGTGCAAGAAATCACTCGGCAATTTATCGCTGGTGCACAAAAACGTGTAAGACGCCACACCATCCAGAACCATCTCCTCGCTATGGGGTACAGAAGCCATCGTCCCACGAGGGTACCGCTGCTGACCGCACATCACAGGGTGCAAAGATTAGCATGGGCGCGGTAACATCGTCACTGGACCCTAGACATGTGGAAAAATGTTGCCTGGACTGATGAGTCGAGATTCACGTTGGTACATGCGGATGGCAGAATACGAGTACGGCGCAAACCACATGAAGCGATGGATCCTTCTTGCCAGCAGGGTACTCTTCAAGCTGGTGGGGGTGGCATTCTCGTCTGGGGACTGTTTATGTGGACTGAAGTGGGACCCCTGGTACGTGTGACATCGTCCCTCACAGGTCAACGTTACCGGGATATCCTGGACGACCATTTGCTCCCGTTTGTGCGTCTTCAACATCCCACTGGGGACCTCATCCTGCAGCAAGACAATGCACCGTGCCATAGCTCCCGAATTGTATCCAAATGGTTGGATGAACACTCCACCGACGTGACCTCACTTTCCTGGCCTCAATCCCATCGAGCACATCTGGGATATCATCGAGAGAGATGTTCGAGGCTCTGACCCTCCGCCCTCCATCAAATCTTCGTTAACTGTGGGAGCTTGTTCAGGGGTCGTGGATCCGTATGGCTTCCCAACGCTTCCGGTGTGTTATCGAGTCCATGCCGAGACGAATCGCCGTCGTCATCAGGTCGAAAGGTGGTGCTACACGTTACTAGACAGGTATCTCTAATTCAATAGCTCTTCAGTGTATAGGTAATAAAAATTTTCACTAGTTGAGAACTAAATCATGCCGTTCTTGTCTACCACACTGCTCTATCCATGAACCACTGGCATAGAATCGTAGGAGAACGTGTCCCCCTCAACTCTTTTTTATGTACAGACCGTCACACTCAACTTTTGTCTTTATTTTGTTGCCCAATATACTGTGGGTTTACTAAATTTTTCAATTTCAAAAGACCACTATTTCTAGAAATACAATTAAAATTGAGAATAACTGAGGAGTAGTACATTTTTTATTACCAAATGTATCGTTGTGAGGTTATTTTTATTTTCATATGTGTGCAACGTAATCGCATGAGAATAGAATCTGGGACAGAAGCAAACATCGATCAAGTGTAACAGATTACTTTGGAAAACAGTAGGTTAAGAATACTTAGCTACAATACTCAACATCAGTGTTGGTAGTAAAGAAAAACATCCACGAGCAGTTACTGTTCAGAAACTTGTGTGTACATTGGCTACCAAAGGTGTTATTTGATCAGAAGCTGTTACGTGTCGCCATCTGCACAGGACTTTGGCACTGCTTCAAGTATCTGAGAGACGCATTTCTGCAGAAGATCGTGACGAGTAAAGTGACTTTGGATAATTGTTTTGCTACAGAAACCGAACGAGCCATGAATGGCGGTACAGAGCTGAAGGAATTCAAGGTAACGCCGTCTGCATGAAAGCTAATGGCGCACTTAAAAAATTTAAAAGGGCTACTGCCGGTGGATTTTGCTGCACTGGGAGCAATAATCCGGGATCCTAACAAAAGTTCACTTACTGTCCAGTTTTTAGAAAAGTGTGAAGTAACGGAGAAAATGTACCATACTGCCATTCAGTGGACTCCCTCCGTTGCTAATGACAGCTTGCCAGCTGTGAGGTAGTTTCTGGATGCCTCGTAGTACGCCATCTTTTGTTCAGCTGCCGTATTACTCGGGTCACGTTCAATCACATGTCGTCCAGCGATTCGTAGCGGATGCCACGGAGCCGATTTTCTAGCTTTGGGAAAAGATCAAAGTCGGGTGGACTGAGATCAGGGATGTATGGTGAGTGGGGTAAAGTTTCCCAGCCATATTTCGACAAAAGTCCCCGCACCGGCCATGCACCATGACACGATGCGTTGTCATGCAGCAAGATCTCTCCCGCTTCCAAAACGTTGGGGACGATTTTGAGGAATTTTCGGTCTCAACTTTGTCCTCAGAAAGTCACGATAATATTGTGCGATGGCATTTTGCCCTACCGGCACTCGATCAGACACCACAACTCCCTGGGCACCGTACGCAAAAATTATCATTTGTTTTAGTTTGGATTATTAACGACGACATTTTGAAGGGCCTGGGAAATATGGATGCCTTCATTCGGCTATATTATGACTTCAGTTCCGGCTCAAAATCACCGGTCCAAGTCTCATCAATTGCGACAATTCTGTTCAGGAAAGTGTCGCCGTCCCTTTCAAACCTGTGGAGGTGATCCTGTGCGTTGCTCACTCTGGCTGCCTTCTGTCCGGGGGTGAATTGATAGGGCACCCAAGGTGTAGTATATTATAACAAACAGTCCATAGTTTCTGAGAAAATGCATTGCGTTTGATCTCCGAAACAACAACTGTCATCTTATATATATCTGAAATAAAAACCGTAGCTTCACCAAAATAATAATTACTCGTTCATAAAAATAATGTATTTTAACTTCCGTATCCTCATTGTGATATAATAGGAGGCTTGTACTGCAGGATTGAACAGATGACTAAGTGGTGTGCGTTTTAAAACATACAGAATCACCCGAAGAATATTCTTCGGGTGATTAGATGATTTCTTCATTTGAGCTTTTCTGGTAAATGTTTTTTTCTTTTCTTTTTTGGGAGGGCAGGGTTGGTTAACGATCACCATGAACAACTGAATGCGCTATAAGCAGTCGCACCGTATCTAGGCAATTTGGGGATCACTGGTTCCAGGGAAGGATGAGCGCCAGTGCAGTAGGACAAACGCAACATCCATGCCTCACCGGGATTCGAACCAGGACCCATCTCGAAAGAATGGTCACAAGCCAGCGCTTAAACCACTGCGCCACCGGGGCGGCGGAAGTGCTCCTCACTTGTTGCACTCTTACCATGTTTAAAACTTCCATGTTCCATGAAAAAGAAAGAGGCCCACGGTCTGATAAAAATAAAAAGGCCTTGTGTTTTGTTTTATCACAAACAATATAATTTGCTTCGTCTGAACTTTTGTCCCATTTTGGTGCCGCCCCGGTGGCGCAGTGGTCTAAGGCGTTGGCCTCTGATCATTCGTCCGAAGGGGTCCGGGTTCGAATCCCGGTGAGGCATGGATGTTGTGTTTGTCTTACGGCACTGGCTCTCTCCCTTCCCTGGAACCAGTGACCCTAAATTAGGGACGGGCGACTGCTTATAGCCCATTGAGTTGCTCACGGTGGTCGTTAAACCTCCAATCAATCAATCAATCAATCCCATTTTGGTGGCGCAGTGGAAATAGACGTCACCATAGCAACAACCGAGAAATATTTGTGACGTCACACTTAGCTTTTTCGTTTACGTTCAGGTGTTCATTAAAAGGAAACTGCTTTCCGGATTAAATTATGAGACGTCATCACATTGGCAGCAACTGAGAAATAAATATTTGTGACGACAAGCTCAGTTATCGTGTTTTCGTTCTAGTGTTCAGTAAAGGTAGACTGCTTCCCGGATATAATTAAGTGACGTCATCACCATAGCATCAACTGAGAAAGAAATATTTGTGATGTCCCGCTTAAATTTTCATGTTTTCGGACAGGTGTTCCGTGAATGGAAACTGCCAATTACGTCAGCGTGTGACGTATCAACTGTATGGCGTAACAGGTATTTTTTAATTGTTGTAAGGTTCATGAAACATATTTTTACATTTGGACACCACAAACAAAAGGAATACCTGGTTATCAGAAAATTAAGGTACGTACATATCTCATTTTTTCTCGTCATTATTGACGGCCTTTTACCTAGTATGTAAAAAAGACTGGGCAGCCCCGGTGGCGCAGTGGTCTAAGCGATGGCATATGCTCATTCGTCCGTGAAGGGGTCCGGGTTGGAATCCCGGTGAAGCATGGATGTTGTGTTTGTCTTAAGGCACTGGCTCTCTCCCTTCCCTGGAACTTGTGGCCCTAAATTATGGACGGACGACTACTTATAGCCCATTCAGTTGGTCACGGTGGTCGTTAAACACCGAATAAAAGCAAATTAGACTGCTAGACCTTTTTCATTTTACTATTGACAAGAAGATGTGCCTTTTTTTTATTGGAGGTTTAACGACCACCTTGAGGAACTCAATGGGCTATAAGCAGTCGCCCGCCCCTAATTTAGGGTCACTGGTTCCAGGGAAACGAGAGAGCCAGTGCCGTAAGGCAAACACAACACCCATGCATCACGGGGTTCGAACCCGAACCCCTTTCGGACGAATGATCAGAGGCCATCACTTAGACCACTACTCCACCGGGGGTGGCTGTGGCTTTTCACATGGCACATCTTTTTTGTCATTGTTTAGAACTCCCAATCATTCCTCCAAGAAAGACGAAAACTTGTTTGGTATATACATTGTTGGCCATTAAAGGTGCAACGCCACGAAAGACAACATATCAAAGCCATGTTTATTGAACAGAAAGCAGATGATACAAGGATGAATCGATTACAAATACAGCACGGTGAAACGACGGGAACACGTAACAAGCAGTATCTGGTGTAGCCACCATGGGCGGCAATTACAGCTGCTACACGGCCCGACATCGAGAAGAAGAGAAGTTGGACCTGTGTTTGAAGAATGTTCGTCCATGCAGCTTCGATACGATGACACAGTTCCTCTATTGTAGCCGAGGGTGGTCGCTGGCGTGCTAGTCGTCCGGCGATCATGGACCACTCATGTTTAAAATACATATCCGGAGACTGCGCGAGCCAAGAAAGACGTGGCACATGGTGGCGATACAGGAAGTCTTGGACATAGCGTGTTACATGCGGTCGCGCATTATCCTGCTGGTAAATGGCACCAGACAGTCTCTGAAGATATGGTAGAATAACAGGCTCCAATACTTCGGTGATATACGATGGCTGTTCAACGTATCAGTAATGCGGACGAGGAGCCGGCGGAAGTGGAATCCAATGGTATCATAACGCCGGGTGCTTGGTCAGTACGGCGTAGCGTAATGCAGACCTCACTCAGCCGGTCGTCGCCGTACCGCCAGACAAGGATTCATTCATCATGATGCTGCAAACTGAAGTGGGATTCGTCGGAAAATACGATACCCTGCCATTCGCTCTTCCATGCGCGATGTTCTTGGCATCATTGCAGTCACAGACGCCGGTGTTTTACAGTCAAAAGTAGACGAAGCAATGGGCGTCGTGCAAAAATGCTCCGCTGTTGCAGACGACGTCCAACTGCCAGTGCGGAGACTGGGTGTTGTGCTACACACCCGAACTCTTGAGCTACATGGGTCCATGTGGCTGTGCGATCCGTCAGAGCCATGCGCACGAAATGTCGGTCCTTCCGTTCGGTGGTGCGACGGGGGTGTTGGGATCCCGCACGTCGATGTTTTCGTTCTACCGCTGCCCACTGATGCCATACTTTCCCCACCGTGGCTGCATGCTGTCCCACAGAAGTACCGATGTCTTAGAGTAATAATCCGCAATCCCGATATGACACAATTCTCCCGCGATCGAAGTCGAAAACCTGTTGGTAGGCCTGCCGTTGTCTTCGACGGAGCATGCTGCAGCCGTCCGTGGCCAGGAACGGCGAGCAAACACATTTCGAATGCTTAACACCGGCTCCTTGTTCACACCTCTTATACGAGTTCCAGGATGCGTTACTGTCACACATGATTTCCATATGTGCTGCCCGGTTAATCATTTAGATATGTGACCGTGTTCTGGCCTTCTGCCAACTTTCGATCCCCTGGAATGCGATCTTCCTGGTGTTGCACTTTTAATAGCTAGCAGTGTATTTGAATGTCCTTCCCCTTTCTGACTTCCAGTTGTTCGTTTCTTTACAACTTAATTGCTAATTACAGTGCTGTTCATAGAAAATGCCTCACCACGAAAGAATGCGCAAAACGTACTGAACATATAGACAAGTAGATGGGAAAAAGTGATTTAATATCTGGAAATTACTTGAATAATCCGTGCTAGTACTAGAATGGAGTAAAAATGTGCTGAGTCACTAGGTCGCATAACCGACATGGTGGGCTATACATTCGACAGTCCCCAGATGGCGTCTAAGACAGGGATCACCAAATTACGGCCCACGGTAACGCCTCCTGGTTGTGAGACCTTGCATTTTTAACAGACATTACTGACCCTCTCAGTCAACTGAATTTGAATTTGCAAGGGAAAGAGAAAATCGCACATGAGTTGTTTTTCGATCTGAAATCTTTCGAATCGAAGTTGGACCTGTTCAAGCGACAGTTAGCAGAGCAAATCGTTTTGCAGTTTCATCTTGAAAACATACGTAGGACATGTCTCATAAGCTTGTTTTTGATGTTGAACACCGTTTCACAAATATTAATTTACTGAAAGCTGTGTTTTAAAGGCGTTTTTTTTATTTTTACAAACATGAAAGACTATTCCAACTATTGCAGGACCCATTTAGTTTTACGGTTGATTCTGCCGAGGAGAATTTGCAGTTAGAACTGTTAGATTTGAAATCTAATGATAATGTGAAGTCATTCTTTAAGAGTGAAAGTTTGAAAACCTTTCATTCTCTTTTGCCTAGAAATAGTTTTACAAATGTGAAAAGTTTTGCCAGGAAATGCTTTCAGTGTTTGGTTGCACATATATTTGTGAACAAGCTTTCTTCGTATGTGAAACCAAAGCTTCGTTCACTATTGACCGACAACCAGTTGTCGGACTTTGCAAAAATTGGATTGTCTAACCTGAAACCAAATATCGAAAATGTAGCTAAATCATTCCAGGCACAATACCATTCTTCTCATAGATTTTTTTTTCCAGTTTCAGATGTCATGAAGTCAATTTATTTATGTCATGAAGTCAATTTATTTATGTCATGAAGTCAATTTATTTATGTCATGAAGTCAATTTATTTATGTCATGAAGTCAACTTACTAAAGATTAAACTTAAGTCTTAATAACTTTAGTTTTGTATTTGTTTTAGATGTGTATAAATATTTTTAAATATCTATTTCAAAACTTTCATGTTAAATTACGGACAACATAAAATTAGTTAGACCTTGACAAATATTAGTTCATTGAAAATTTACAATATCTGCGTTGATTGATCTTTGGTTTACCAATTTCTTTTTATAAATCCAGGCCCCTAGGCTAATTTCCCGTTTGACCCTTCTCTCCAAAAGTTTGATGAGCCCTGGTCTAAGGTATCACTGACCATGCGTGGTTGACTTGTATCCACAATTCATCGACATTACGATGGGGTTGTGCATATGCGTCATGTCGCCTGCCAATGACGATCCACACGTTCTCTGTTGGGGAGAATCCCTCTTGTCAGGTTAGCACCTGGACACATTGTAGGCACTGTCGGCTGATGTTAATGCGGGCAGGGTAACACCTGGGCACATTGTGGGTACTGTCTGCTGATCTTAATGCGGGCACGGTAGCACCTGGACACATTGTAGGCACTGTCTGCTGATGTTAGTGCCAGCAGAGTAGCACCTGAAAACACTGTAAGCACTGTCTGCTGATGTCAGTGTGGGAAGGATAGCACCTGGACACATTGTAGGCACTGTCTGCTGATGTCAGTGTGGGAAGGATAGCACCTGGACACATTGTAGGCACTTTCTACTGATGTTAGTGCGGGCAGGGTACCGCCTGGACACCTTGTAGGCAGTGTGTGCTGATGTTAGTGCGGGAAGGGTAGCACCTGGACACTTGTAGGCACTGTCTGCTGTTGTTAGGGCGGGCAGGCATTATCTTATTGAGACTGAGCATCAGGGATGTCACGGAGATATGACAGCAAAACTGGCTGCTGTACTTCATCGAACGTATCGTTGTGCTGTCATCATATCCACTATGCGTATGAGCGGTGAACGGCTGTTGAAACTGATAGCGCCTCAAAACCATAGCCCCTGACTGAGGAGCCATATTATATTCACGAATGGTAGCAATATCAGACAGGTCACCACGTCGTCTTCAGACTGCCAATCGGCAATCGTCGGTGTTAGGAAGCGAGTCTTATAGCTAAATACCGCATGGTTCGATTCGTCCTGCCATTGAGTTCTCATCAACGCTACCTAAGTAGCGTTGGCCAATCAGCAAAAAATAGTTACTGATTTATAAAGTAGGGAGTTCTTTGCTTCCTATATAGATACTCGGGTATCTCAAGCCCGGGCTTCTATTTTGCAAGCAAAAGATGAGGCTGTTTCCACATTTCAAAAGGAAGTTAACGCAACTGCAGATGTTGCGGTGGTGGAAGTCACGAAGCAACTGCAAAAGTCACTCCACCACCGATGGTGGAAAGGTCTACCGCAACTGCAGATATCACACCACCACCGATGGTGGAAGATCTACCGCAACTGCAGATGTCACTCCACCACCGATGGTGGAAGGTCTACCGCAACTGCAGATGTCACTCCACCACCGATGGTGGAAGGTCTACCGCAACTGCAGATGTCACTCCACCACCGATGGTGGAAGGTCTACTGCAACTGCAGATGTCACTCCACCACCGATGGTGGAAGGTCTACCGCAACTGCAGATGTCACTCCACCACGGATGGTGGAAGGTCTACTGCAACTGCAGATGTCACTCCACCACCGATGGTGGAAGGTCTGCCGCAGCTGCAGATGTCACTCCACCACCGATGGTGGAAGGTCTACCGCAACTGCAGATGTCACTCCATCACCGGCGACTCGTCCTTCGTGACCTTCTACCTCTCCTGGGAAGACTAAGAGCGAAAGGTTCATCAAGTTTATTCTGAAAAGACTCCCGTCTGTTGTAATTGATGAGGGGTGCCACAGATCTTTCAAGGCTCTTGGTGTTCCATGTATTAAGGCCTTCAGGATGCGAGATCCAGTGAGCCAAAGTCTGACGGAGTTTTTTTTATGTTATACTGTACACCTCCTACTACTCCACAAATTTTTAATGTCCTCGGTAATGCCGTGGTCATTCAGAAATTTGTAAAAGCGATCTGGGAGCGCAATTTTTCTAGAGCATCCAGAAGAGTTACAGCACCCAGGACGGAGCCAAGTATCTCCGAAGCTCCCACAAAAGAATTATCCAAAAGAAGGAGGAGAAGAAGGTACCCTTCATCATCATCTTCGGAGGAAGACGAACTGGATACTACTCCCCAGAAATAGAAAAAGATATTTCATCGAAGTAAGTGTAGACGTTAATCTTCTTACTCCGTTTTCGCAGCACGTACGGTTACCCAGTGTTGTCTTTCTTATTTTCTTGTGTCTTGACCAACGATCTTCGGTGCTTCAGGGGAAAGGGGAAGGGGGTGCCATGACACATTTTGTCATTTTTTTTAACCCTTGCAAAATTGGATAGGCCAAAATTATAAGGTTTCTAGTAATTTTGTTTGCGGTTTTTAGGCTATCCCACTGTTATTATATTGAGACTTCTAAGCTCACCATCTAGTTTTTCTGATCCGGTGCAGAGAGCGTTTTCACTAACGTAAACTCTTTAGCCCCATATTTTAACTTTAGTTATTTAGTTTTCTTTTACGGGGAGTTCATTAGCTTTCTTTGTGAAGGGCATGGGTTAATATAATTCTTTTACTTTTTTTCTCTAATTTAAATAAAGTTCGACATCATTCATTCATTCATTCATTCTTCCTGTCATGCATGTCTGGTACGACACAACTACAACCTTGCGCTACAATGCTCTGCCAGTCGCCACAATGCCCGGCAAGAGCGTAAACCTGCCTCAACCAATCTGCGATTCATAGTCCGTGTCGATACGGGGTTGTGCGTAGCTGCCCGTACACATGCAGAGTGTCGTCCGCTGTGAATTGTGAGGCTACTGCGGTTTGCCATCGAATACGGCGATTGATGCCTTTGGGTGTCCCCATACGTGCACCTGAAAATTGAATTTTTAAATCGCATGTGATTCTGAGTCACAGAAGTCTAAAAGAAAATACAACCTAAATTTAAATGTGAAAATAAACATTTGCGAACATGATTTACAATGTACAGTTTGCATCAGAACTAAGCTTACATATTCTAAGATGCCACACTACAGAGCCAAACCTCACTGGAGTTGATACACCCAGAACTACGACCCCTAATGGCTTGTGAAAGTTTAGGTGGATTAATTACCGCCTTTATTTATGACTTTTCCAATGTATGGTTCACTTGATTGAAAACAGACATGATGTATTCAGTAAACTCAAAGAGCTGCTTGTTTTTAAGCAAACTGGCACAAAACAAAAGTTAAAACAAACCCGACATATAATGATAGAGAGTATTGCAATCACACCATTGAAAACTACTCAATTGGTGAATGAATTGTTCACCAAAAAGACTTTTCCCCATGCACCTGCTCGGAGTGGCATTGCAGAAAGAAACAACAGAGCATTGGTACAATACCGGAGGCGTTATTAACTAGGGCAAATTTACCAAAAGCTTTTTTGGGAGAAGTTGTACTTACTGCATCATATTTTCCAAGCAGACTGTCAATCAAACCTACTAACAGAACATCTCATGGGCTACTGAATGCCTAAGCTAATATTAATTATCTTAAAATACAGCGCGTTTATAAATGGCGGTAACACTCTCAATAATTTAATGCACATGGAGTAAGAGAGACACCATTTACTTATTTATATATCATGTAAAAAAAACATGAAAAGAAGTGCGTACGGTAAAGAGCCACCAACCAGGCAAGGTATTTACAAGTGACATCAGCAATTTGTAAACACGGGTTGCTTGTGCTCCGAAAAGAGCAGTGGCAGGCCTAGTGTTATTGTTGATAATGTGGAACAAGTGAGACAGACTTTCACGAGGAGCCCCAATAAATCAGTTCGTCGTGCATCGCATGAGCTGCAAATGGCAGCCACGAAAGTGTGGAATGTTCTTCGTAAAAAAACTTTCTATGAAGCTATATAAACTGCATCTAGTGCATATGTAAAGGCAAAACGACATAGAGAAGCGTTTCCAATTTAGTTGTGAACTGCAATGACTGGCTAAAGAACGTAACGACTTCTTTAATCGCGTAGTGTTTAGCGATGAGGCCACATTTCGCACCAATGGGAAAGCCTGTCGAATATGGGACACTCAGAAACCTGCAGAGATAATTGAACATGAACGTTAATCGCCGAAGGTGAATGTTTTCTGCGCCCGGTCATGCCGAAAACTGTACAGACCTTTCTTGTTTACGGAGCTCACTATAACTGGGCACTCCTACCACGATATGCTGCATAAATGGTTGATGCCTCAAGTTCAGGAATGACTTTATTACCAGCAAGACAGTTGATGGTTGATGCCTCAAGTTCAGGAATGACTTTATTACCAGCAAGACAGTTGATGGTTGATATCTCAAGTTAATGATGACTTTATTTACCATCAAAACGGGGCCATTAACACTACACACTTCCGAAAATGACGATCGAACCTACCTTAACACTAAGCTACACAAAGGCTGGATCGTACGTGCTGGAGAAAGGGAAGACTGTTTCTTGAAATGGCCGCCGAGATCCCCGGACTTAACTCCGTGCGATTTCTTCCTGTGGGGCTACATAAAGGATCATGTTTAAGCACTGCCTTTGCCACGTGACGTGCAGGAACTAAAAAGCAAAGAATTGCAAAAACTAATACCGCGGTCACACAGGATATGCTGGAAAGGGTGTGGCAAGAGTTCGATTACTGTGTGGACACTTGCCGTGTTACAAGTAGCTTCTACACTGAATCGTTGTAAGTGAGGTGACGTAAAAAGAAAATCGACATCTTCTCTTTCACAAGGTATGTATATACACGATCGTATCAAAATAATATGACCACCCCCAAACTCACAGTGTACCCGCCCAGGCGCGTCACAGAGTGCACGTGAGATATAAGCCGCCGGCCAGAACAGATGAGCCATTGTGCGTTATGTGAGCACAATGGGCGAAGGTAGAGATTTGATGGACGTTCAAGAAGGAATGATCATCGGCTACTTCGCCAAGGGTGGAAACATCTAAGAAACAGCAGACTTCGTGGGTTGTTTGGGAGGTGCGTAGTAAGGATGTACCAAAAATGGATCGCTGGCACACCGAGTACCTCGCAACGGTATAACTGTGAAGCCCCAAAGGCCATCGACCCCGGAGGAAATCGTCGCCTCCGTTGACTGGTAAAGGGCAATCGACGTGCAACAGTGCAGCAATTGATCACGCAAATGAACACTGGGAGACCCAGGTACGTGTCACCGATAACAGTAGAGCGAGCCCTGTTACGTATGGGTCTCCGGAGTCGACGCTGCGACAAGGCACCCATGTCCATCGGCAACGACGCCTGCAGTTCGCATGGGAATACCGCCATTGGACAGTGGAAGAGTGGAAAAAGGTTGCCTTCCCAGACGAACTGAGGATTTATTCCACAGAAGTGACGGGCGGTGGCAGATACGGCGTCAGACACACGAGAACGAACACTCGGACACGCTTGTCGGTCAAGTACAGGCCGACGGTGGCAGTGTGTATGTCTGGGGAATGTTTTCCTGGTATGACCTGTGACCACTGGTATCTATGGATAGGTCCTTGAACGCCAATGGCTACATGTCCATCCTCGTTGACCGCATGCATCCTTTCACGTTGGACGTTTACCCTGGTGGTGATGGTGTCTACCAACAGGACAGTGCGCCGGTGCCCCGTCGCTAAGGGAACACGACAGCGATGTCTCCGTTTTCCCTTGACCGGCGAAATCGGCCTACCTCAATCCTATAGAGCACTTGTGGGACTATTTGGATCGACGGGTTCCACGTGGCGACCCACAACCACGTAATCTACGGGACCTCCGTGCTTTGCCGCAGTCCAAATGAGCACGTATGCCTCGGGCAGCCTTCCACGGCCTCATTGCGTCTATGTCACGCCGTCTCGCCCCAGACATCCGGACCAAGAGTAGGGATTCCCATTATTAGGTAGGTGGTCATATTATTCAGATACGACTGTGTATATGATACTGATATCTGCCCTAGTCTTTGTGCAATAAATCACTGAAGGTGTTTCCACCATTTATAAACACACTGTATTTTGGATGTTGGGCATATGTCCACAAGACTTAATCAAAAAAGGCATAAGCTAGATGAAAAAGCCAACGAACGCAGTTTTGTTGGATACGATATGAGAAATAAACGAACAAAAGCATATTAATAACTAAATCAGGAGAATTTGTAGAAAATAAAATGAATAATTCAGAGCAAGATAATGGTTAAAATGTAAGCAGTTTTCTTCAACATATTCCCGTCAGTAAGGGAAACGAAGATGGTGGTAGTGGAGAAAATTAGAAGGTTGATGAAGAATTTTCAGAGCTAACAGAACAAAAGAAATGAAGTTCTGGAATTCTACAGCTTAGAAAATCACAAAGATCTACAAAAAGAATTTATCGTGAAAGTCTTTTATTGAAAGCTGAAGAAAAGTAAAACAAATATTTTCAATTACTGATTCGAAGTCTATGAAAGACATACAACAGTTTTCTAAAGTTGAGAAACAATAATGGGGAACTGCAATGAAAGAGGGAAATTAATTTCCTGAAAGAAAATTATACTTGGCCACTTACCATATTGCCAGAAAGTATAAGAACTGTAGCTCGTAAGTGTATTTCTTAGAAAAAAAGTGAAACGATAAGCAGGAAATAATCAAATCTAATGCAAGACTAGTAGCTAAAGGCTATGATGAGAAATTTGGTACGGATTGTGATGAAACATTTGCTCCCGCAGCTATGAACACAACAAATCTGCAGCTGCATCTAATAAAAAAATGCTTCTTCATCATACAGATGTGAAGTCTGTTTTCTTGCTTGTAGAAAGAATGAACACATTTATATGAATCAACAAGATGATTTCAAAGAAAACTATAAATGGAAGATATGTAAATTTTGTAAATCACCATTTGGTTTAAATCAACCAGTAAAAGCATTGAGTCAATCTGCGAAAGAGGAATTGAAAGGTGAAAGGTTTTTGTAAAAGCAAAGCTGATGTACACAGCTGTTAATAGGAATTGCAACACCGAGAAAGAAACAAGTAATCACAACGCAATTTATGTGAGTGATTAGTTATGGTACAAGCTGCAAACAATCACAATTACATACCGGTTCGTGATGAGGAACGCTAAAAAAAATTAGTAATAATAATAAATAAATCCACCCTGGGCGGTGATAACCGACCCCACACGCCGTGGGATCGAATGAAACAAAGTTTGGATGGTTGTCTGCGGTATTGCACTCTATTCTGCTTCTACGCGCATCCATAATCCGTTGGTTTTGACAGGTGGCGAGGCCATGCGAGATGACACCCCGGACGTTCTCATAGGCGACAAATCTCAAGGACAAATAGGCCAGGAAAGACGCGACTTGATACACACAGAGTACGTCTTGGACATTAGGAGCAACATGGGGTCGGGCATTGTCCTGTTGGAAGAGGGCTTCCAGGATCATCTGAAGGAAGGATGGAAGTTCATCTTCCAACACTTCCGTGATGTAGCGTTGGCTGTACAATAAGCCTGTGATGCGCAGTAGGCGAGTGCGTGAATGAAACGCAATAGCGCCCCAGACCATCACGCTCGGAGTGGGACCGGTACGAGGTTGCACAATGCAGTCTTCCAGATGCCGTTCACCACGGTATCTGCGAACAAGGATTCTCCCGTCGTGATGCATTAGATTGAATCTGGCCTCGTCCGAAAAAACAATATGCTCCCATTCAGCACTCTAATTTCGACGTTCGCGGCACCACTGCAATCGGTGGCGCCTATGGTTCAGAGTCAAGGAAAGTCGCAGCAATGGACGGCGAGCAACAAGGCCTCTCTACAGCAATCGGTGACGAATAGTGCTTGCAGACATCGGACGATGTGTGACCATCCTCCATTGCTGCGCAAGTGTCGTGGATGGTGCTCTGAGTGACGTCCCTACCATACGGTGGAAGTGCCTGTCTTCCCTCTCGGTCATGCGATTTCGAGCTCCAGACACTGCATGACGATGCGTAGAACCTATGATGTCCATTGACCCCACATACGCATAACGGTAGTTGCGTTAAGCCTAACGCGTGCAGCAGTATCACGGAACGATAAACCACCTTCTCTGAGTCCAACGATTCTGACTCTTTCAAACTCCGTCAAGTGTTCGTATGCTTGTCTCGTCATCCTACCGGCATGTTTACATGTTAACAACTGCGTACGGTCGAGTTTAGCGACAGCAAGTTTAAAAACCTGCTCTCTGTACCCCTTCTTTTATACCCCTTGAAGTGACGTTTTCCGATAGCGTTGGGCACGCCTCACATTTATTTGCATGTGCGCTACAATTGTAATCATTCTCATCTCCTATGGTTTCTTATCCACCCTGCAAATTTAGTGCAAATCCGAGTATTTCTTTAATTTTGTTGCAATTTCTATTAACAGCAGTGTAAGTGAGTAATTATTATATGTTTCCATAATGCATTGATATGATTTCTATATAACCTACGACCATGTAGCCTGTCCTACCCACTGCGGAGGCACTTTTTGAACGCCTTGTGCATATACAATATATATACACTATCTACCAACAAGTAATTGGACACCTGTGATAGCAAAGGAAAACTTAGTTTATTCACCTTCAATAGTTGGTGGAGCCTCCACGAGCGGCGATTACAGCTGCGCGACCCTCCGGGGCATACTCTCAACCAGGCGTTGTACGACGGCTAGTTTCTTCCACTCGGTTTGGAGAAGACAGGTCGGTCAGTTCCTTCACCGATTTCGGACGATGGGGGCACCCCTTAAATCGACGCTCCAACTCGTCCCAGAGGTGTTCGATAGGGTTAACGTCCGGGCTCTGCGCAGGCCAGTCCATTCGTTTAACCCCATTGTCACCATACCAAGTCATGGTGGACCTCGCAACATGACAGGTGGCATTGTCATCCTGAAAGTAACATGGGTCCACCCCGTAAAACTGCCACAACGTAGGAAGCGCATGGTCATCCAAAATGGTGCAGTAGGTCTCGGCGTTGAGTCTACCAGGAATTGCGACCAAGGGTCCCGTGCTATACCAGGAGAAACACCCCATAGCATAATTCCACCGCCGCCGAACTTCACAGTTGGCACAATACATTCCGGCAGGAGGCGTTTTCCAGGCAGACGCCAAACCCAGACCCTGCCATCCGAACGGTAGAGGGTGAACCTTGATTCGTCGCTCCAGAGAACCTGTTTCCACTGTTCAACGGTCCACTGTCGACGTTCTTTGCATCACGTTAGGCGAGCAGCGCTGTTGGACTTGGTGATCAAAGGCTTGTGGGTGGCAGCACGTCCATGATAACCGAGCAGATGCGCTTCCTTACGAATGGTATTCATCGAAAGAACATTCCCGGATGCCTGTTGAAACTCCTCGCGGATGTGGCCCATCGATTTGGTGCGGTTCTTCCGAATTTCTCTGGCCAGCACCCGTCGGCCTCTAATTCCCAGTTTTGTGGGTCTGCCGGGTGTGGGCACATTCCGACAGTCACCTCTCATCTTCCACTTGCCAATTACGTAGGCCACTGTCGATTTTGGGTACTTCAACTCGCTGAATATGTCACGTATGGATCGGCTATTTCTGTGATACCCGGCGATTACACCTTTCTCGAAATCAGAGAGCTCCGAACTGCGTGGCATCTTGCATGCGACTGGTTGCGTTGTTGTTTCCCACACGATATTTAACAGCGGCGGCAGTGACGTGTTTCAGGACCGCAGATATCGTCGATTGCAGGTGTGTCCAATTACTTGTTGGTAGATAGTGTAGTATATATAATTATGTACAATTATAAATCGAGTTTCAAATTCGTAGTTCAAAGAGGATTTGTCCGGATCGGGTCCAATTATGCAATATCCGATTTCGCGTTAGGTCCAAAATGTTTGACCGGTTTCCAACTCTGGTTATATTCTGTTTAGTTCAGTGGAACTCAAGTACAGTTCCATGCTTATCTCATTTCGTTTGGATGCCACATAGTGTAATTGCAACATAAAAGTCCATTACAACTGCGTTGCGTCATTTCCGATGTGTCTGTTGTATGTATAGAACTACGCAGTCATTGGCTGCGGTGACAACATGGGCTATTGTAACAACAGGCCAGCAGATACACAAAGTGCGTCAGTTAAACTTCATCCACGGCTTTCCATGCGCTTAATGACAGTAGTTTTTGTTTCCTTTGCCTTTGTCAGTAAACGCAAGCATAACGGTTCGGGCTGAGTTGCGCCGACGAAAGGATTATTCTCAGCACAATTCAATTTTAAAACAAGAGAATGAATAAGATACTAAAAGAGTGATTTGTGAAAATGATTTCCTAAGCAAGCAAGAAAGCAAAATAACCTTACTCAGCTCAATATTCACTTTTCCACTTCCAAAAAGCTGAAAAGATGTAGGAATCCTGATTTATTTTAGTCACGGTTTTCCAAAATGTACAAATAAAGAAACTGAGCTGTCTTTATTTATCTCTTCGCAAAGCGGTTTCGCTGTGGCCCGGTCTTTATGCGCTTCGTGAAAGCTTTCTTACAATCAATCTTAAATTAATTCCCAT
Source organism: Macrothele yani (assembly GCA_039090855.1). NCBI lineage: Eukaryota > Metazoa > Arthropoda > Arachnida > Araneae > Macrothelidae > Macrothele > Macrothele yani. The sequence goes on along the minus strand of CM077002.1, from coordinate 174,760,805 downwards.
TATCAGTGATGCAATCAGTTAATCAAAATTAATAACAGCGTGTACGAGCGCTATTGATCGAATATAGCAATTTACGAATCGTATCAACTGTGGGTAAGACATTGCAAATTCAGAACGCAAAAAGAAAAGTAAAATGCCGTAAATGAAAAACTGAAATTCATATTTCAGTGAGAAAGTTTCTTTCACTGATTATGGAAATGGAGATAATTGCCGGTTAAAAAATGAGGTCAGCATCATGGAATTTAACCCACACAAAAAAATTGCACGAAAAAATGTCTTAAGCGAAGACCAAACCAAAAAAATTAAAAACAAATTTTTATTTTTGTTTCATTATTGAAAACGAATGTACGAAATGTGAGCTGCCCGAATGTATACACTGAATGATCACTGAATTATGACCACCTACCAAATATTTTGTAGGTCTTCCTTTTGTCCACAATACAGCAGCTATCCGACGTGACATCGATTCAGTTAGATGCCGGAAGCAGCTGGTAGATACGGCCAACTAAGTTGTGTGTAATGCAACCTTGCGGGTATGGAGGTCATTGGTGTATCCAGACGCCAGATATGCTGTTCCATAGTGTCCCACAAGTGCTCTATGGGATTCATATCAAGGAAGTTTCGGAGGCCAGTCGATATGCTGGGGAAGTCTGAACTGTGTTCCTCAAACCATTCCTGCATAACATTGGACTTGTGTCTGGGCTCATTGCCATTTGGAAAACATCGTCGTCATTCGGGGAAAAGTGCAACATCGCTGGACGTACAGAGTGAGAAAGCAATTCACGATAGTGAGCACCAGTCATACGTTGTTTCACATGCACCAGAAGTCCAAGTTCCTGCCAGGTGAACATGTCCCATGCCATACAACGCCCTCCACCGGCTTGAACTGTGGAGATCGTGCAGGACGGATGGAGTACTACCTGTTGTTTGCTCCAAATACAATGACCACCATCCCCGGAGTGGAGTGAAAAACGCTACTCATCAGACCAGCACACTTTTTAACTGTCATCCAACGTCCAACTTGCATTATCTTACCTACGCGTGTGTGTGTGTGTGTGTGTGTTTATGATACTGTTTTAGCATTCAATGAGAGAAATGTAAGAAAACTGTAGCTACTGGAAAACCTAGGCATTAAACCTGGTGACAACATGATAAGAATGCTGAGATACCTTGACAATGAACGAGTTCGTAAAACTCATCTAACGATGGAGAAGGAAGCCCAGAAGGCAATGAAAAGGGAAAGAGAAGTTGAAAAGGAGGATTCTGATAATCCTGAATAGAAGGCAGGAATGAACTGATTCCAATGCTGCTAAATATCTTGAACATATTGAAGAAAAATATTAATTTTCAAATACTTTATACTAATCCTTTAATACTAATTAAAGAGATGTTTTGAAAAAGAAATGCCTTTTTGTAATTAATAAAGACATCTAACGTGGACCAGGAACATCAAACAAAGATCGTCGCTCTTTCCACGTTTATAAGTGAGTCACGGAAAAATTCTCATTAGCCGTCACCGGGAGTCGAACCCAGAGTCTTCCAGTTACGCGGCCAATGAGAATTTTTCCGTAACTCACTTATAAACGTGGAAAGAGCGAAGATCTTTGTTTGATGTTTCTGGTCCACGTTAAATGTCTTTATTAATTATTCATTCGCCTTCTAATTATTTGTTCAGTTGCTGCTTGCCATCTTTGGTGAATCCCCAGCATTGTGCGGGGCTCCAAGAAGCAACCTGCCAAATTGGCTTGGCAGTTAGCGTGTGTGAGTCTGGAGGAATTCGAGGCCGCTGTGGTGTAGCGGAAGCATATCCGGCGCGTAACTGGAAGACCCTGGGTTCGACTCCCGGTTGCGGCCAGTGAGAATTTTTTCGTGACTCACTTATAAACGTGGAAAGAGCGAAGATCCCTGTTTGATGCCTTTTTGTATGTTTATATACCTTTTTCCTAGAAATGATTCATTGTATACCCTTCACGTTTACGTTTTTTTCTGGGTATGTTTCACAGCAATACTTCACAAACTAGCATTTTGTTAAATAATTAGCTTTTACATTTGTTGAGATATTGCTTTTTGTATTGGAAAATATTTACATCAAATTGTGATAACATTTTAAAGTAACCTCACGTTTTTTGCATACATGTTTCAATAAAAATGCCACTTTATATAGAAAGATTCATTGTGTAATCATACCGAATTTTAATTACCTAATTTCAATAGGTTCTGAAAAAAAAATACATAAAAAGTGTAATTTTAACTTGGCTGGAACAGGCACTTCCGTCCCTCTCTAAAGGATAATTCATAAAAATATTATATATTGCGATATGGTGAGATTTTATTTAGTTCTCTTGCTAAAGTAATCACATTTTCTCATGCATGAAGCATAAAGATGTCGTGGTATTCACACTTATTTATTTTTAATGAAATCGGCTAAACAATTTCGTTTATGATTTCAAAAAATGGGACTGCGATTTGATACGACTTCAACAAACTTATGATTCATTTTAAAGAATAAAAGTGCAAATTTTGTGTCATAAATTTTATATATGTTTTGCATTTCTCTGTTATAATTTCGGTGAAATTATAATAGAGATTTAACTTATAATTAAATTATAAATTTGGTGAATCGGACTCTTGGCAACTTTTAAAATTCCACCAAACAACCCTATAACAACATTCGAAAATGCTTACAGCGTGTAAACATTCCCTAGAGATTAATTCAAACACTCGACGTGGATCAGGAACACCAAATAGAAATCATCGAACTTTCCACGTTAATCAGTGAGTCTCGGAAAGGCGGCCGATGAGAATTTTTCCGAGACTCACTGATTAACGTGGAAAGAGCGATGACTTCTATTTGGTGTTCCTGATCCACGTCGAGTGTTTGAATTAATTATCCATTCGCCTCCTAGTTATTTGTTCAGTTGCTGCTTTCCATCTTTGGTGAATCCCGAGAAATGTGCAGGGCTCCATGAAGCAACCTGTCATGTAGCTTAGCAGTTAATCACACGTGAGTCTGGAGAATTCGAGGCCGCTGTGATGCAGTGGTAGCATGTCCGGCGCGTAACTGGAAGACCCTGGGTTCAGTTCCCGGTGGCGGTCGATGAGAATTTTTCCGAGACTCACTTATTATCGTGGAAAGAATGATGATTTCTGTTTGGTTTCCCTAGAGATGTTTGCAACATGTGGACGCGCATTATCTTGTTGAAAAATACTGCCTGCTGTCGGTGTCTAAAAAGTGACCGTGTCCAACTTGTTGAAGCGTTCTATTGATTATTCACACACAGATTGCAGTTGCTGCCACTCTTCTTTGAAAAAATTCATCTGGTTGCTGTGTGAAAACTTGAAAACGCGTATCTGTACAAAAATAAACTTGGAAACGTTTATTTGTACATTCTTACAGCGATAAATCGGATTACTAGCATAGCTTTTACTATTTTCTACATAGTTGGTTTATAGTTCTTGTTATTAATACATATAGGAATGACGTCGATAGACTTGATACTGCGAAAGCGAAGTACAAAATATAAAATTTTATCCAAATAATTTATTTATAAACGGAATATTATTTTTACCATTTCTACTATTTTGGGGAACCTGCACTTTCTACATGATTTCGCGCAGTCCAACGATATTGGACCAACTGCCCTTTTTGACAATTTAGCTGAAAGACAATAGGACCAATTTTGTTGAAATCAAATTATAAGTTTACGCCATCTATCGGAAATATTTTGCATTGAAATGCTGGAAAACGTAAGAAAATGTTTTGAGTCAAAATCGCTGCTATGAAAGGCGTAAAAAACTTTTAAATCTAGTAACTTATTGTTTATCATCACATACATTTGCGATTATTATCAGTCGGCATAAGCATTACCACCATTTTGCAGAAGTCACGTACAGATTGGTGCTGCGCGGAAACTTTATATTCAAAAACTTTACGAAATTCGATCATATTTGCTAGTAATCTGTAATATTGGGTTGGTGCGAACGAAATGTCCGGCAAAGGACCAGCACATGTGGACGGGAAGAACGGAAAAGTAGGACAACTTACCTAGGCAAAATAATCCCCCTCGGCATCGACACATAGTTGCCATTTGTCCGGTAAGGCCATGAACCCGGAACGAAAAAAGTCTTGTGGCTGGGACCCGGAGAAGTCATCGACTGCACGTTGAACCTCGTTGTCTGTCGTGAACTGTTTCCCGGACAGGAAGTAATCCAGGCGACGAAACAGATGAAAGTCTGTCAGAGACAAGTCCGGGAAATAGGCAGGATGACGCAACACTTAGTGTCAGCATCGTACGTTGTTCGACATGAAGGCAAGCGTTGTCCTGGAGCACAAGAACACCATGTCTGTTGATAAAATCCGGTTGTTTCTGCAGCAAATTTCTATGCATCTGGTGTAAATCAGCACAATAACGCTTTGCAGTGATTGTTTAGCCTCTTGTCAAGAAACTTCGATGAATTGTACCGGCTGTGGACTACCAGGCAAGGAGCATCACCTTCTTGGTGTGTAGGGGTGGCTTAGGATGCCGTCCAGCAGTCTGTGTCTTGTTTAAACATTGTGCAGATTGTTTTCGATTATCATAAAGGACCCACTTCTCGTCTCAGGTGACGATTCGATGCAGTAGAGGTCCCTGTTTATTCTTGGCAAGCAGCGACGTGCAGACTTCCAAACGCCGAGTCTCGTTGGCAGTTGTCAACTCATGCGGCAGCCACATGTCCAGCTTTTTGACCTTACCCACCGTAGGCAGACGCCGAACAACTATCGTGTGGTGAACACCTACCTCTGCGGCTAGCTCACATTTTTTTCGGGGTTCCGCTTCAACCACACGTAGCAGAACATCGTCAGAAACAGCAACAGGTTGCTGACCATGTGCTTCGTTTTGCAGGTCCGTATGTCCCCTTCGAAACTTCACAAACCATTGCCTAATGGTTCATTCATTGGCTGTGTTCTCCCCAAACGCTTTGTTAACGTTTCGAGCGGCAATTCCTGCAGAATGGCCCAGTTTAAATTCATACAGGAAGATGACTCAAATCCGGCGTCTGCAAACCACTCCTGGCCCTTGTTCTTCACACACGTGTTACCTATTTACAGTAACTTTAAGACGTAATACACACAACACCTGTGGGTGGTTCCATTCTGCTGTGTGTGGGGGGGGGGGCTGTCTCCACTGCTCGTTCGCGCCGGACACTTCATTCACATCAGTCCAATACTAATAATCAAGTAATACTTTTGAAGATGACAATCCGATTTTTGGCGTAAATGTGACAAGGATGGTAAGTCAGATAATATCTGAAAACTTGAAAATTTTCATCGTCCTGGAGCGGGACTCGAACCCGCGTCTCCCAGAAAACGCCTAGGTATGCTAACCACTACACCACCCAGAACGACCAAGTTTCAAGTTTCCATTCAATTTGAATTTAACCATCACAGGATTCGCTAGTAGAAGCAACCGGCATTCATGTTTAGCGAATCTGGAGGTTAATAATCCTATCCCGTGATTGCCCGGAGAAGCAGATAAATCATGAAAGAAATACGGGATTACGCCATATAATACAAATTTTGAAGATGACAATCCGATTTTTGGCGTAAATGTGACAAGGATGGTAAGTCAGATAATATCTGAAAACTTGAAAATTTTCATCGTCCTGGAGCGGGACTCGAACCCGCGTCTCCCAGAAAACGCCTAGGTATGCTAACCACTACACCACCCAGAACGACCAAGTTTCAAGTTTCCATTCAATTTGAATTTAACCATCACAGGATTCGCTAGTAGAAGCAACCGGCATTCATGTTTAGCGAATCTGGAGGTTAATAATCCTATCCCGTGATTTATCTGCTTCTCCGGGCAATCACGGGATAGGATTATTAACCTCCAGATTCGCTAAACATGAATGCCGGTTGCTTCTACTAGCGAATCCTGTGATGGTTAAATTCAAATTGAAGGGAAACTTGAAACTTGGTCGTTCTGGGTGGTGTAGTGGTTAGCATACCTAGGCGTTTTCTGGGAGACGCGGGTTCGAGTCCCGCTCCAGGACGATGAAAATTTTCAAGTTTTCAGATATTATCTGACTTACCATCCTTGTCACATTTACGCCAAAAATCGGATTGTCATCTTCAAAATTTGTATTATATGGCGTAATCCCGTATTTCTTTCATGATTTATCTGCTTCTCCGGGCAATCACGGGATAGGATTATTAACCTCCAGATTCGCTAAACATGAATGCCGGTTGCTTCTACTAGCGAATCCTGTGATGGTTAAATTCAAATTGAATGGAAACTTGAAACTTGGTCGTTCTGGGTGGTGTAGTGGTTAGCATACCTAGGCGTTTTCTGGGAGACGCGGGTTCGAGTCCCGCTCCAGGACGATGAAAATTTTCAAGTTTTCAGATATTATCTGACTTACCATCCTTGTCACATTTACGCCAAAAATCGGATTGTCATCTTCAAAATTTGTATTATATGGCGTAATCCCGTATTTCTTTCAAGTAATACTTTTGAAAAACTACCCATTGTTATGAAATTTCAGTTGAATTAAGAGAAGTTTGTTTTTTTTAATTAAAGGAAGTATTTTTAAGACATCATGGACATTTGATTTCAAATATCCATGATGCCAACTAAAATTAACATTTTTGATAAATTATTAAACTATTTGCAGACATTTGTCCGCAACGTCAAATAAACTGTATATACAGTACTGTATCACCGGCCGTCGTAGATGTTTAATTATAATGTACATTAACGAAAATGTGTGAATTTGAGGAAGTGTTATTTACACAAACTTGCTGTGACAGTAAGAAAATAAAACATATTATATGTAAAAGAAATTCATTTGTTTTTAAGACTTCCCGAAACATATGCATCATAAATGCTACTACGTTGCATTCATGAAGTCTTGTGGTGTGCACTCGGTAGATATCAAACGGCTAGTGTATCATGAACGTGTTCAGGCAAACATCTTGTCCTCAGTACGAACACACGCGATTTAGAGTACGCGATATCACGGTCTCGGTTTCACGCCATTAGGAACTTCAGATGCTTAGCAGCTGATGAGTCTTCAGGAAGAGATGAAACCCATTTTCTCAATCCAACCAGGACGACTGAGAACCCCACTAGGACAGCTCCCGCGATGCTGAAAATATCCGGAGAGTCGTGAAAGATAAAAGTTTGCCACAAGAATGCCAGAATAATGTCCGAAGCTGCACGCATAGTAGAAACTGGACCAGCTTGTTCTATTTGCAATGCCATCGTCAGAAGTGTCATGCCGATGTAACTAAGTATCCCTATAAGAACAAGGAGACCCTGCTGGAGACCGCATTTATGGAAGCTGAAGGTTCCTATAATGGCTGTCAGTATCGATGTCTCCAAGATAGCCACCCATCCAAAGTTGAACATGATGATAGAATGATGCACACTTTTAACTTTCCTCAAAACAATGAATCGGCAAGTACTGAAGAACAGGGAAGCAAAAGACGCTACAAGTCCATAAATATGTTCCTTGGTGTAGCTAATTGACTTTCCTGACAGAGTTTCTGGAACCTTCGTGATGAAAACGATGCCCACAACAGCGATGATAACCGTGATAGATTGAATAACACCACAGCTTTCCTTCAAGAAAATCCTTGCGGCTATAGTAACAAAAACAGGAACACTGAATATAATTACCGCTGCTTCTCCAAGGGGAAGGTATCGAAACGCCAGAAAATTCAGAAAAAGATTTGTTGCACCGAAAATCCCTCTAAGGACGAGCAAAAATCTTAATTCCCGAGGACCTAAAAGGTTCTTCTCAGTTTTAACAGCCTGGGGCAGAGAAAATGCAAATATGGCCACAAAACGATAAACAGCAAGTTGGCCGGGATGAATGTTCTTCATGGATTTGACAAGAACTGCGCATAAGGAATAAAACACTCCAGAAAGAAACGAGAGAAAAAGTCCCTTGAATATTGAAGAGAAGTAAACTGTTTTTGTGCCAGAAGCAGACGTTTCTTCGTTTTGTGGCGGTTCAAACTCTATGATGTTCTGAGTGCTTGATGAACTTGGATGGTCCGCTTTTGTTGACAAACGATTCATTCTGCTTGCACGGCAATTCCTCTCTCAGAACGTTTGGCGGAGGACTTTCCTGTGAAAAAGAAAAACACAAATAAATTTTTAGATTCAAAGAGAAACTCTAAAACAACCGTATCTGTTTACAGATAACTGAAAATTTTCAAAAAAAGAAATATGAGGCAGTGATTTTTGCTTGGTGGTATGTGTTGAAGTATATACCTTAACATTCCAGAAAAGAAATTGCTGAAAGAGTCGTACCAAATTCGAATCTTCAGAACCATCATGTATTCTCTACTTTCCAACCTTAACGTCATTTCTAAACTCTCAGAAATCTCTTCTACATGTAGCATCACTGGCAGACAATATGGTCAGAACTCAGCTAAGATAGATGTTTTATATACGAGGTTTGAAATGTTATGTACTAGGAATTTTCAACTGTTGACTTACTTGGTATTAGCTACGGAAGATATACGACGTCCTGTTGTTGTTACCTTGTTCTTCCTTAGTTATTCAGCGTGAAGTTACCTCGTTATTATCTTTAAGTTTCACTGTTAATAATCCGTAACCTCGTTAATATGTTTACTTTTCTTCTACTATCAATCTTCAAACTTCGTTGTGAACGTTTAGTGTTACTATCCTCAAGGAACCAAATAAAGACGTGAATTTGAATACCTGCAAATACTGTTTAGTTAAATTCATCATTCTGATTGTACTAAAACAAAATAAAAGGTTCAAACAATTTATCATTTTGCGTTTTAGCAAAATATGCTTGCTTTCAATTCTTGTTTGGAGCAGAACCTCAAATACTTCCAATCACTTTGAAAGTTACCATACAAAGTCGCACTTGTTCTGATTCTGAATGCTGCCGAAATTTTGGAAAATATAAATTTACATTTTTCTTTGCTGGGCTCTTTGATTGATTCTTTCCCAGAAGATATGGAATTTAATTAGCACAGTTTAGCAGTCTCTATCAGAGTTGACTGGGAACTGTCAACTCTGATAGAGACATTCAGAGGTAAGAATTTCTATATGTATCTTAATTATTCCGACGTATTTTTATGCTAAGTATTTATTGTGTGTTATTTTGGTTGGATTCAGTGAAGTTTAGTGATGCTTTGGCCTCGGTTTGTAGACTCGTAATTACAATGAACACGATAGAATGCGCATCTTATTAGATGCACAGGGGCACATATTAAATTTAAACCCAGATTTCTGATAAAGCAATAATGCATTTCTTATAACGGCTTGCGGTTCCTGATCGAAATAGAAATTTGCGCATGAGGTAATGATAAGAGTTGTAATTTATGTATAGAGCATGATTTCATGTATAGGCTATATATACAGGGTGTTTCAAAATTCATGTGGCAACCAAAGATTGCATGGTAATAATACCCTGGAAATATAGAACGTTTAAAAAATATTACGATTTTCTTTTTGTCTGACCAAAAATGCCAATAATTTGTTTCATCAAAAAACTAAGGACATTTAAAAAGAAATTGGATTTAAAAACATGTTACACACGCACCAAAATAGTGTGAATACATCATTATGCCAAGTACATATCGTCTGTGAACGTTCCAGAAGGTAATAAACCCACCTTCAAATGCTGAATTCGCAGATAAAAATTGGGCTGCAACAGCAGGTATAGCCGAGTGGTTAGCACGCCTAGTTTCTAAACTACAGGTCTCGCGTTCGAATCCGCTCGGTGCGTGATGTTTCGCTGGCTCTGAAAAAGTTTCCTCGTGACGTAACACCGTACGAATTCATTTAAACCGCACTGGAAAGTAAAGATGGCGGGGCAAAACATGGCGGACACCCAGGGTCGAAGGGCACCGGCAAAGTGTTGCCATCGGAAAAAATGTTTAGGGACTAAGTGGCCCAGCTACATAACTTTAAATTTTGTTGGAGCAAGAAATCACTGTGTCACGATAAAAATATGTTTGGTTGCAGCAACAAAACGTTTTATCGCAATAACAATACATATTGTTGGATCAAAGAAATTCCCAAAAATCGACAAAATTATTTTGTTAAATGAACAAAACGTTTTGTCATGATAATAATAAATTTTGTAGAATCAACAATAATTTTCAAAAAAATAAATTTGTAAGTTTTGACTGTATATCGACAAAATATTTTGGTTGATTCAACATTTTTTTTGCTGAATTAACAATACATTTTCCTCAGTGTAGGACTCCATGTGGAACAGTTGTACAAAACCCTGCGCCTCGGACCACTCGAACTACGGGAATGCACCTAAAATCACTGGTACTATCCATTCATATGTAAGTCAAATTCATGAAACACAGCTATGGTTGATTCTTTTCACCGGTATGCCAATTGATTTTATCTCTGGGTTAAACAACTGCTATAAAACATCTAAGAAAGGTCTTCCTCGCGCTTAATAGCTCCTAATACACTCATTGGTTCCTCGGCAGGAATAGGATCAGAGCCGAGTGTGACATCAGCAACTATAAGGGCTACAAGCAGTCTCTTATCCTTAATTTAAGGCTGCTGGATTCAGGTAATGGACAGAGCCAGCTCCGTAGGACATGCCTCACCTGGGACTTCAGTCAGGGTCCTTCTCTGACAAATGGTTAGAAGCCAGCTCCTCAGACCACTCAGACACCGGAGCGTCCGAGAATCAGAACCGAGGAGGAAACACATAACCCATGGTTCATCGGGAACTCAATTATCGGTCCAATTTGGACGATTAGCCAAAATCCTGCACTTCTCAGCCCTCGGTCACCGGAATTATGTATCGTGGTAGATACGCAGAGCTACCATTTCTGATCACGCATATAGCTTCATGAAGCTAATAATAATAATAATAATAATTCTATTGTTTTAGTTGTTACATTATACCTTCATCAAGTTTGTATTTATATTTGAGTGTAAAACGTAATTGTTTTAACAGCCAGGAAAATCAGGGAAAAGGTCTCTATATGACCTGACTAAAGCCCTAAACGAAAACAACAGGAAAAGATGATCCTGCTGGTTTTTACAAAACGAAAACAACAGGAAGAGATGATCCTGCTGGCTTTTACAAAACGAAAACAACAGGAAGAGATGATCCTGCTGGTTTTTACAAAACGAAAATAACAGGAAGATATGATCCTGCTGGTTTTTACAAAACGAAAACAACAGGAACAGATGATCCTGCTGGTTTTTACAAAACAAAAACAACAGGAAGATATGATCCTGCTGGTTTTTACAAAACAAAAGCAATAGGAAGAGATGATCCTGCTGGTTTTTACAAAACGAAAACAACAGAAACAGATGATCCTGCTGGTTTTTACAAAACGAAAACAACAGGAACAGATGATCCTGCTGGTTTTTACAAAACGAAAACAACAGGAACAGATGATTCTGCTGGTTTTTACAAAACGAAAACAACAGGAAGAGATGATCCTGCTGGTTTTTACAAAACGAAAACAACAGGAAGAGATGATCCTGCTGGTTTTTACAAAACGAAAACAACAGGAAGAGATGATCCTGCTGGTTTTTACAAAACGAAAACAACAGGAAGAGATGATCCTGCTGGTTTTTACAAAACGAAAACAACAGGAAGAGATGATCCTGCTGGTTTTTACAAAACGAAAACAACAGGAAGAGATGATCCTGCTGGTTTTTACAAAACGAAAACAACAGGAAGAGATGATCCTGCTGGTTTTTACAAAACGAAAACAACAGGAAGAGATGATCCTGCTGGTTTTTACAAAACAAAAGCAATAGGAAGAGATGATCCTGCTGGTTTTTACAAAACAAAAACAACAGGAAGAGATGATCCTGCTGGTTTTTACAAAACGAAAACAACAGGAACAGATGATCCTGCTGGTTTTTACAAAACGAAAACAACAGGAACAGATGATTCTGCTGGTTTTTACAAAACGAAAACAACAGGAAGATATGATCCTGCTGGTTTTTGCAAAACGAAAACAACAGGAAGAGATGATCCTGCTGGTTTTTACAAAACGAAAACAACAGGAAGAGATGATCCTGCTGGTTTTTACAAAACGAAAACAACAGGAAGATATGATGAAAGCGCAGTAGAGATGTTGCACCGATAGGCTAGCAGATTTAAAAAAAAAATACCTTGATGAACTTGTTCTGTTGTTTTCGTTTTGTACAATAACAGCAATATTTGTTTCCCCTACCTTTCCCAGCTGATGGTTCAAATTGAGTTTTGCTTTTGAAAAAGATTATTTTCGGTGCATGAAAAGGAATGAATTCACAACTGAGAAAGCGGCATTTAGAAATGGTTTCTGCATTAAAAGATATGGAAAGTGAGGAAGGAAAGAAATTCTATTTTGTAACTCAATTTTTACTTCTGTTCCCCAAAATTTATGAAATCTGTAATTTTTATTCGTTTTGTGTTTGAAAAAAAGTAATAGAAAAAGTAGCTTTTTGATTACTTTCTTGTCTATCACGGGAAAGATCATCTCTACCAAAAACCATAAAGCATAAAATTATCGTGAAATAAAGAAATGAAATGACACGACTTAAAATTAAAACCCCATCAGAAAACTTTTTCTCAATTTTAATTCAAGCAGAAAGCAGTGAATTAATTATTTTTATATTGAATTTCCTTTTCAGATTATTTGTAGTATTTGAATTTTTGTACGCATGAAAAATTTACAAATTTCAAATATTTATTTTATACTAAACCTAGCTGACAAATTTTGTGATGAATTTTCTAAAATAATATCTTTGAGTAATACCATTTCAGAAAACTTATGTGTTTGAACGAGCAACTGATGAGTTTGGACGAGCAACTAACGGATTCGAACGAGCAACTGATGCGTTTGAATGAGTAACTGATGAGTTTGAACGAGCAACTGATGGGTTCGAAAGAGTAGCTAATGGGTTTGAACGAGCAACTGATGAGTTTGAATGAGCAACTGATGGGTTTGAATAAGCAACTGATGGGTTCGAACGAGTAACTGATGGAATTGAACGAGTAACTGATGGACTCGAACGAGCAACTGATGGGTTTGAACAAAATCATGTTGTGGATTTGAAAATATTATTTTGCCTTGTTCTTTAATTAATTTTGTTCGGGTGAATCCATTATTAATTTAATAATTTACTTGAATTCCAGAGCTTAACTTTAGAAATGAAATAAGACATGTTTCATTGTAAGACAAATTTGGAAAGTAACTTATGATATCATACTCCACAGATAAAAAAATAAACCTAAATCATTCATTTAAGTTCCGACATCAATTTCTGTTTTCATCGATATATCAACGGTAAAACAAAAGAAAAGAAAGAAAGAAAGAAAGAAAAGGATTTTGAATGTTTGGACGTTGGAGCGATGTTTGTTTAAGACATTTATCATATTGTGTTTTAAGTTTGAAACCGTACAGAAAAAAGCGACAGTTTTAAAAAAATTAATAAATCTTCACCAACATTATTCACGAAGCTCCTAGCATTATTTTCACTTTTAACACCACGTATGACCATAATAAAAATTTGAGAAGTTTGTTTTGGTGTCTCAGACGCTGCGAAATATCCAGAATCTACAAACTGAACAAATTCTCTGTAATTTTCAATAGTGAGCTGCTCTTTTGATAGAACAGATCTAAATATAAAATGCTTAAAGCTTTCTTAATGATATCCGGTTGCTGGAGATACCCAGTCATATTGCAACACATATAAGTTTCGAAACTTAAATACGTATAAAGTGCTACTACAGGAAATGTTCGCGATTGTGGCAACTTTTGTGGCATAAAACCAGTTTCGCATATAATAAAGGAATATGAAAGAATGTTGGATAAGGGACTTGGAGGAGAGACGAAAATAACACAAATGAACAGTTTGAATTCAATCAAAGAAGAAAGTCAACAAATAAATCTGCCTTAAAGAACTTATGAAGAAATCGAAAACGGAATCGCACCATCACACTGAATAATAATTGGTATGGTGAAAGAAGAGAGAGAATGTACAAGAAACACGAAATTGTCTGACGGAGAAAATGGTGTCACAGAAACATATGCGATTGATGGAAAAATTGGCCAGAGAGTCTTACTTGAGTCTGAAGCAGAGAAGGACAGGTAGCCATAAGACGTGAAAGTTATAACGCCCCGAGAATCAGCATTGAATCAATTCTTATTTGATATCGTTGTGGTATAACGAAGTAAATTTCTCCGTCATTTCTGTCCACGCCAGGATTCGAACCCGGGTCCCCTCATTCCGGAATAAGTCACTCTACCAGTTGAGCTACGCGGACATTTTCTTCTGATTCCTATCTGCCTTTATGTCGTGTGCGTCCTTCTGGCAGGTACGTCACATCTCCTGGTACGTTACATCATCTCCCCCTTATTTTTTTTTTTTCGAAGTGCTGCTCTTATTTTTCCTATCTCGCGGTGTTTAAATAACATCACACCATTGCGAGATTGTGAACGGTCGGGTCATCCGGATAGTTCGGGCGCCATTATAACGAAGTGAATTTCTCCGTCATTTTTGGTCTACGCCGGGATTCGAACCCGAGGCCGCTTATTCCGGAATAAGTCACTCTACCAGTTGAGCTACGCGGACATTTTATTCTGATTCCTATCTGCCTTTATGTCGTGTGCGTCCTTCTGGCAGGTACGTCACATCTCCTGGTACGTTACAGTGGATGTGACAACAGCAGGGGCGAGGGAAGTAGCACCGTGGGTTATGTTGTCAACAGATATTGTACTTTTGTACAAAAGAAGCAGAAGCAGGGTTAAAGCGTTGGAGAAAAAGATTTTCAGAATAGGAATGAAGAAGTAGAACTGAACCGTACTGTTGATATATGTGAAAACTCAAATTTGCCAGCGACAAGGCATCCTTCTGCTCCGGCGCCGAATGTTCTCCCAATTGAGCTAAATCGACGGAATTTATCGCTGCAACTTTGCAGTCTCAACACGTGCTTCCCCTCTTTAGTACGTCACATATATCCCACTCCCCCTGAGAAAGGTGGGAGAGGCACGAAATCGCAGGTTTCTGGTCAGTCTCAAACCCTGCTTGAAGTAACTCTCTGTAGAAGGAGGAAGTCTAACTAATTCCAGACGATGTATGGAAGAATCATCACACATTTTTCGAGGCGAAGAAGGAATTTTCATTAATTCCAGACGATGTGCAAAAAAACATTACAGATTTTTCGAAGAACCCAGTGACCAGTAGGTACATTTCCACAATCGGACTCCAATGTGAAAGCCCAAATTTGCCGGTAGCGAGGATAGAACCAGCACACTTTTGCTCCGGAACCGAATGTTTTCCTAATTAAGCTATACCAATGTTATCGCTGTAACTTTTCCGTCTTAGCATGAGCTTCACCTCCATAGTACGTCATATGTAGCTGCGATAAAAAGATTTAAGGAGATTTTAAATACCTTGGAATGGTGACAGGGGAAGTTAGACCAGGAGCGCTGTAGAAATGGAATAACTGCTAAAGGCATCTAGTGTGTCCTGTGTAAGAAGGCTGTCATCGAGAAAAAGATTGTAGTAAGACCGGCAATGTTGTACAGCTCAGAGATTTAAACAATCTATGAGAAGTATCTCTGTACGTCACAAATGGTATGAAGAGTTAAGACTAAGCTAAACACTGAAGAAATGACGATGTTGAGGCGATGTCTGATCACCAGAAAGGACAGAATCAGGAAAAGCAGGGTAACAGCAACAGTTTAAGTGGCAGATATTTCAAAAGACAAGATCTATCTGGAATGGGCATGTTTAAAAACAAAATACTTACTGCTAATAATGCAGATTAATATTAATAATTTAAAATATTATAAATTATTAATAACTCTTATTTGTGTTGCTAATAACAAGGTTGTCAATTATTAATAATGCGTTAAATAACAATTAATTTTCTTGTAGTGTCACTATTATTTGGCGTCTCTTCACAGTGTTTCAATTTTAATCAAACTTTATTCCCATTAATAATTATTATTAGCGGTCCGACAGTTTTTGGATGCAAAAATACGCTATGGACAAGCTCAATAGGTATACAAAAATCACTTACGGACAGCATAATAAATGGCACGCTTATTTCAAGTAAGCTCAAGATATCCACAATTCAAAAACATACGGCCAGTCGTTCTTCGAAATTCAAAAGCGTTTAGCCAGTCATTTCGCTGTTAGCCTCTGGCAAATACTGCCGTGCTTGAAGATAAGTTATGGAAAACGTGAGTGGAAGGGGCTATTCAGTAAGTTTGTAACGTACCAGGAGATGTGACGTACCTGCCAGCAGAACGCACACGACATAAAGGCAGATAGTAGTCAGAACAAACGTCCGCGTAGCTCAATTGGTAGAGTGACTTATTCCGGAATGAGGGGATCCGGGTTCGAATCCTGGCGTGGACAGAAATGACGGATAAATTTACTTCGTTATAATGGCGCCCGAACTATCCGGATGACCCGACCGTTCAAAATCTCGCATTGGTGTGATGTTATTTCCACACCGCGAGATAGGAAAAATAAGAGAATCCCTTCTCCAGCACTTCGAATAAAAAAAATAATAAGGGGGAGATGATGTAACGTACCAGGAGATGTGACGTACCTGCCAGAAGGACGCACACGACATAAAGGCAGATAGGAATCATAATAAAACGTCCGCGTAGCTCAATTGGTAGAGTGACTTATTACCGGATATGAGGGGAAATCCTGGCGTGGACAGGAATGACGGAGATATTCAGTAAGTTGTATGTGAAAGCAAGAAAATCATCTCTCAACTGTCCGCTTTGCGGTGTGAGAAGAAGTATCATCACGGAGTAAACCTCACGTGTGGCGCTATCACAAAAACGTGGTCAGATATTTTGTGGTATACCAGTTCACAATAACTATGTTCTGTTCTTCGATATAAACGTCTTTGATGAGATGTGTACTTCTTGAAAACACAGCGCACATCACCCAACTTTTTTTCAGTCCTGTTGGTTGGCATTTCATCTGCACGGGTCCGAAGATGAAAGCTGTGACTAATCAAAGTATCTCAAAATTTAATACAAATTAAGTACTTCTTATGATTTCGGAATAATGATGTGACCACAGCTACGCACCTGCTGCAAATCTTATTGGCTCGTTTTCGCAGCCTCCACTTTTTTAAACGATTTCTGGTTCTATTTTTAAGCCGAATATTGTCCTGCAAAGTAACAGACATGAGGATCCTGTGTCGAGTTTCTCTTCTACCATTTCGTCAGCATATTTTGCTCTGGCTTCCATCATTCTTTGTAAAGAAGCTACGTTTTCGTGGCTTATAACCGGACGAGGTCTACGACAAGGTTCCAATCTCAATGATTTGCGGTCTCTACGACGTTCAATGAATCACCCGAACACATTTGCACTAAAAGAATTATCGCTCTCATTTTTAATCAAATCAATTTTTAAATTGAAGAAAATCAGACCATATTGTTGCTTCGACCTTCCTGCATCTACTTTCACCACCTGCGTCAAACCTGTTGTTGACTGAGAAAGACTACAATTCGAGAATAAAACTCTTCGCTAACAAAGGTTTTCTGCTCGTGTACATAGAGTTGCATCGTTTGACATAAAACATTTTCACATCTCGATACTTTCAGTGTGCCCATCGTATGAGTTATTAACATTGTATTAAATAATATGGTTCTAATAATTATTAATATTTCACACTGTTTTGGTTAAAATTAGAAAACGTTTTTTTTTTTTTTTTTTTTTTTTTTTTTGGTATATCTTATATATTTGTCTCCTTCATTCAGTGAACCTCGTGCCGTCTCTGTTATATCTTTTCAGCTGAGGTATTTGTCATAGCTTCACACTTTCCCAAGGGTTACTTTCAGGTAAAGAACATGGAACCTTAAAGCAATTGATAAAAATAAACTTGATGTATCTGAAATGTGGTGTCAATGAAGAATTTTAATGATTCTTTATTGTTTTACAGAGAAAAATTAGTGGTTTTGAGAAAAATTGGAAGAGAAAGATTTCTTCAGAGTATCGACAAAAGGATCTATATTCTCGACATACACTATATTGACAAAAGTCACTGGACACCTAGAAGAGAAACACAACATAGCATTTATTGACATACATTAGTACGGTGTCGGTCCACCTTTGGCCTTAATGCATGCACTGACCCTTTGAGACATGCTTTCGACAAGGTTTTGGAACACAGCGACAGGTATGGGCTTCCATTCAGAACATAATGCTGCCGCTAACTGTTGCTTAGCAGTAGGCCTTGATTCCAAACTTCTTATGCGGCGCTCATATTCATCCCATAGGTGATCTATGGAATTAAAATCAAGGCTTTGTGCTGATCAGTCCACACACGATACGGAATTATCATCAAACCACGCCGCAACAGTCCTTCCTTTACGGCTCGGTGCTTTGTCCTGCTGGTACCAACAAGACTAGGTCCCATAGTATTGCCACAGAATTGGTAGGGCATAATTGTCCAGAATATTGAGGTAGACGTGTTGGTTAACAGGTTTTCCCACGATAACCATTGGACCAGGAACCATACCACGAA
Source organism: Macrothele yani (assembly GCA_039090855.1). Classification (NCBI taxonomy): domain Eukaryota; kingdom Metazoa; phylum Arthropoda; class Arachnida; order Araneae; family Macrothelidae; genus Macrothele; species Macrothele yani. Next base: position 174,742,298 of record CM077002.1, on the reverse strand, counting down.
TAACACACTCACACGAGTACACTGCCAGCTCCAAACTTGACCGCAGGAAGAGTGCACTGTGGTAAATAGCGTTCCCTCGGCTGCCGCCATACCCACACACGGCCATCAGACTGATGGATCGTGTATACGGATTCATCAGTCCAGGACCAGCTTCCATTGATCTACGGTCTACGATAAATGTTCTTTACACCATGCTAAACGACGAGTAGCATTCCGAGCGGAGATGAAAGGTTTACACGACCACGGTAACCCATGGAAAGAAGTTCCCTGCGAATGTTACCTAGTTAAGTATTGCGTTAACATACCGAGGTTACAGCATTTTTACTCACCTGTACACTGAGGTCTTGTGCAGTACTCCGTCGATTAGCTGTAACGATTCTCTTGAGGCTTCGGCGTCCTCTATCACTGATTTTGTTTGGTCTGCCGGTACGTTTTGCTGCTTCAGGCAAGCCATGTGTCTTCCACTTATTTAGTACATCCAAAACAGTTGACTTGGGTATGTTTAAACGCCTCTCGGTTTCTCTTATGGACAACCCACTATATAACCCCCAACAATCTTCCCTTTCTCAAGGTGAGTTTTCTTACGCCGCGACATTTTAACTCAACCTCACAGGGCGATATGATCGCGGTCAGCTGCAGGCTTGATTTCATACCGTTTGCAGCTGTACCATGCATCTTAACAACGCAGCGGATCCGTTCATTTGCTTTTGAACGGGTGTCCGATGACTTTTGCCAATATAGTGTATTTCTACAGGGAAGATCTTTCGTTTTGAGTGAAACAACACTGAAATGAAAACTTGAGGACAAAGAGGAATCAATGCAATCCATGTGGAAAGCCGGAATGATTAATAGTTTCGGCATTTGTACGATAATACATGATGATTGAACAGCATATTTAGAAAATGAAGAGATATGAAGCTGTTTCATCCGAACTTTCTGTATCCTTTACAGTTAATTGCGGACTTTCTGCCTTCTAAAACTTTCCAGTAGTAGATGAGTTCAACCCACCATGTTCTAGTTTTAGTAACGTTAATGGCTTTCTACGTAAACCAAGCCAAAGGGAGTTTTTTCACCTTACGTATGGAAACCATCATCAAGTCATCTCAACACAATTGATATCAAACTTTCCCCAAAGCATGTATACACAGTGCGTCAAAGAATGTTTAAGACTGGCACTAGATTTCGGCTTACGGTGGCGCCTCCAGTGTAATCGCGAATGCGTTATAAACCGTGACCATCTGCTTGCTTTCTGCCAAAAGTACTGCGCAGTTGTTAAAGTAACTCAAACGAAACGGGCGTTCATTAGAGAAGTAAAATATTTTTCGTGTTGAATTATTAAGATGGAACAAAGGGCTGTTATTAAATTTAACGCAAAACTTGGTAAAAGTTCCTCGGGAACGTACTAAATGATGAAACAAGTTTACGGTGAGTTTTGTTTAAGTAGATCAAATGTTTTCCTGTGGCACAAATGTTTTTTGGACGGAAGAGAGACGCTAAAAGATAGTAAGCATACCGGAAGACCAAGTTCATCTAGGACACCTGAGATTATTGAAAAAGTGCGTGATTTCGTGGCAAACAATCGATGTGCGTCACTAAGAATGATGGAAGAGACTTTAAACATCAACAAAGAAACGATTCGAACCATTCTGCATGAAGATTTGGGCAAAACAAAAGTCTGTGCTAAATTTGTTCCACACACGTTAACCAATGAACAAAAATCAAGGAGAAGTGCACATTGGAAAGACATCATTTCAGCCGCTGAAAATGATCCAAACTTCTTAAAATCGATTGTTACAGTTGATGAAACATTGTGTTTTCAATATGATCGTAAAACAAAGCGACAAAGTGCGGAATGGAAGTCAAAAAACTCGCCAGATGCCAAAACAACAAGAAAATTTCCATCGAAAATCAAAACAATGCTCATCACATTCTTCCTTAGTAAGGGTATTATCCACAAAGAATTTGTTCCAAGTGGACAAACAATTACTGGTGAGTTTTATTAAATTTTTTCACAAAGAATTTGTTCCAAGTGGACAAACAATTACTGGTGAGTTTTATTAAATTTTTTCACAAAGAATTTGTTCCAAGTGGACAAACAATTACTGGTGAGTTTTATTTAAATATTTTGAGGCGTTTGATGGGAAGAATTCGTCGCATTCGTCCAGAATATCGAGATGAAAAGAGTTGGTGTTTGTTGCACGATAATGCACCCAGTCACACCTCACTTCTTGTTCGTAGATTTTTGGCGAAAAATAACATCTGTGTGGTGTGTTGAATAATCCACTGTATTCGCCTGATTTAGCACCCTGCGACTTTTTCTTGTTCGCAAAACTTAAAATGACGTTAAAAGGGTGTTTTTTGATAATATTTCGACCATCCAAACAGCTTCGACGCGTGCTTTGGAGGCAGTTCCGCAAAGTGAACTGGAACAGGCATTCGAATCATTATTAAATCGCTGTAACAAGTGTATTGAAGCCGGAGGGACTCATTTTGAATAACAAACCAAAACAAATTATAATTTCTTGTTTCTATTTCATTTTACAAACCCAGTCTTAAAAATTCTTTGACGCACTGTGTATAGCTCAGTAACTTTTGTATAAAACAAACTGCTTGCATCCCATTAAATATGCATTTCAAACAGAACACCTGTATGATTTTTTCTTTCACTTTGTCAAAGATTTGTTTATTATCCACGTTTGTCTTAGTTTTCTTAAAATTTCGGTATGATGCAATCATATTTTATACAGTGTAAATCAGTCTTCATGAAACAACTATAAAATGACAAATTCAAATATCTGCGTATGGACGCCACACAACGGAAAGACATCTCCAGGAAGCAGCACCAGTGGCTGTCCTATCACTGTTAATAATTTAGCGGTAGGTTGCACAAAAAGCGATACTACACGGGCTGCACCACGTTCTGAGAAAGATACATCATTGTGTGGTGCAAATAAAACACAATGACATGGTGCGACCTTGCACCATAACATGGTATAACTTTGTACCATAATATAGTGTAGTCTTGCGTCATGTCTTTGGGTTTTGTTTGCACAGCAACTGTATCTTTTCTCAGAAAGTGGTTCAGCTGGTGTAGTACCACTGTTTGGTGCAACCTACCGGAAAAGTTTTAACTGTATAAAAGTGTATGGAAAACAAAAGAAAATTTCTCCTCTGTCCAACCCGGAAAAGTACTTTTATCAGTAAGATTTGCATATACGGAGCAATTGTCTCCTGAAAGGACAGACAGGGCCATAAAAGAAAATATGGACGTGCCCTCAGTTTTTCGAAAAAAGATTAAGAAGATACTTTGTTCTTTTTGTCCTGGTTGAAAAGTGGTCTGCTGGAAAACTGCAAGAATGCGCTTATAAACGAACACAACGCCCCAGCAGTCTAGCCTTTCTTGTGTTACTGATTGGTCAATTTACTGATGCTTTTTTTAAACAAAATCATAAAACGCATAATGCTGCAACTGGTGGGCAAACGCTGAAAAGATTAGATATTACAGCTTCTCACATAGATTAGATATTACAGCTTCTCACATTTGCAAAGAGATCTTCGCAAGCTCTCAAATTTAAAGAAAACATCTGGTTACGAGAACAAGGTTTGGCTTTTTGCTCTCGGATTATAAAATTCACCGAATGTGTAGACATAAAATTTGTTACAGCAAAACAACACAGACCTCACGTCCACACTTCCAGCGACACAGAGCTTCCTGAATGTCTGTCTTATGTGACGACGTGAAATATCGCTTTGCAGCGGCGGCGCTCGAACCTGTGTCGACTACACAGAGATGCCGGAGTGAATTGCCGAAAAAGAATGGGTGCTTGATGTCTGTCCATTCGATCGTGAAGAAGGCACTGGAGGAGGCCGGAGAAGAGTTGCCCTGATACATTGTTTCAGATAGTATCAGCCTGACGTAGCGTTTTGAATAATACAGGGTAATTCAAAATATTTGCCCCGATTACAAATGGAAATAACGTATTTATGAAGATAAATAGACAGCTGATATCCCTACACAACAAAGAAATATGTTTTGAATTTTATTGGAACCTACTGTTGTGTTGCTATGGGGACGTAAGAAAGCGGCCCGTGCCCCAAAGCCAGTGGGATGAAATGGCGACCGCAGCAGAAAAGGCGTTTTACGTGCTGGAGTTTGAAAAATGTCATTCTATTGTTGCAGTGAAGAGAATGTTTCGTAATCGCTACAAACCTGCTCCTCCAGATACTAAGAGCATAAGGAGGTGGCAAAGGCAGTTTGTAGAAACAAGATGTCTTTGTAAAGAGAAGAATACCGGCCGACCACGTGAGTAGGGGATAAGTGGGGATACGGGAACATTAGAGAGCCGAGAGCCGGTGGGCGTGGCCAGCTCTCGGCTCTCTAATGTTCCCGTATCCCCACTTATCCCTACTCGGTGAACAGAGCTGGCCACGCCCACCGGCTTTCGGCTCTCTAATTGTTCCCGTATCCCCACTTATCCCTATTCGGTGAACAGATGTTATGTGTTGGCGGATGGCAACCATGGGTTTGAAACCACGTGTCCGCCATTTTTTCTTTTTTTTTTTTTAAATGCCGGAGAACAGATCTTTTGTACATGCTCCGTACACGTTTATTATACTTTGTAGCTTTTGCCTAGGAGTTTTAGTGGGGAGTAGCATTTTTTTTCTTTTATTTAAAAATAGTTTTAGAAAAAATTTCTTCAAAGTGAAAAAAAAATGCTCTGATGGTTGCAGTGAGATTCGAAGTCATTATGAATGTTTTTTCAAGCGAAAGCCATACTGAAGGAACCATCACACCAATAGTACCGTTGTGCGAAAGGTGTAGTTTTTTTTTACTCGAACGCACTGAGGTGTTTGTTTATTTTGAATTACATTTCTCTTGTTACATTTTTCACGAATGTGTATTGGATCATTTGGGTGAGTTATATAATTTTTTTTTCTACGAGCTAAGTGGGATGAAGATATTTATAAAGAGTGGGAGAGAAAAAATTATTTCAATTGAGTTCTACATGGGAAGGTGTCAACATGAATTTTTCAATTACGGTGGAGAGTCTTAAATTTGAATGTTGTAATGGAGAATGTGCTGAAACAAGCGTATCTAACTCCCGGCCGAGAAGGAAGTTTGGCTGGTGTGAATGCCTTATTCCATGCTGTCAAAAAAGAAAAAGTAAAGAAAAAAAGATGTCGAAAATTGGTTGAAGGGGAGAAAACGTACACCCTTCACAAACCAGTGAGACGTAGTTTTCGAGAAATAGAGTCATAACACATAAAAGAGACCAACAGTGGCAAGCAGACTTAGCCGATGTGAGCAGTCTCAGTCGTCATAACGATGGCGTTCGCTACTTGCTGACGTGTGTTGACATATTTTCAAAATACGCGTGGGTGATTCCTCTGAAGCAAAAGTCTGGCTCTCATATCGTAAATGCTTTTTCCAAGATATTTGAGCACAGAAAGCCTCAAAAATTGCAAACGGATAAAGGAACAGAATTCAAGAACAAGGAGTTTCTAAAGTTTTTAAAACAGCAAGGGGTCCATTTCTTTACCACAAATAATGAGACTAAAGCGAGTGTTGTGGAAAGATTTAATCGCACGCTCAAAACCAGGATGTGGCGTTATTTTACAAGTCAAAATACCCACAAATTCATTGATGTGCTCGACGATTTAGTTCATGGTTACAATCATTCCTTTCATCGGAGTATAAAAATGAAGCCAGTGAACGTGAGTGAAAGCAATGAAAAGCAGGTTTGGAACAATCTGTATGGAGATCTCAAACGGGAAAACCCAACCTACAAATTTCAAGTGGGTGATCACGTACGTATTAGTAAACTCAAATTGACGTTTGAAAAGGATACGAATCAAACTGGACGGAAGAAGTATTTGTCGTGAGCAATCTTGTTCCTAGATTCCCTCCCGTGTACAAACTAAAAGATTTATTGAACGAGAAACTGGAGGGAACATTTTACGCCGAAGAGCTTCAAAAAGTGAATCTCTCAGAGATATTTGCTGTGGAAAACTTTCTGAAAAAACGCAGAAGAAAAGAAATAATGGAATACTTTGTGAAATTTAAAGGATATCCGAATAAATTCAATGCTTGGATCCCTGCCGTGGACTTAACATCGCTATAAAAGCCATTCTTTTTTTCGTTGAAGCATCATTTGTCAACATGAGTTTCTATCTGACACTGCCCAGTGATAGCTCTCTCGGCTACTTTTCTGACAATAAAATATCCCATTTCATAACACGTCTTCCTTTACCGATAGAATTGAACGGTGCCTGGGAAGTGGGACTCGTCGAACTCATCTACCCCCATTCGTGGTATAATATAACGAAAAACTCCAACCATTTCGAATACGATTTGGGAACCGGTCAGTTTAAGACGGGAAGAATCTCTCCAGGTCATTACGAGTCTGTAGCGGACATTGTTAAATCCATGAGCAATCACTTTGCCAATAAAATCTTTTGAATTATAATAAAGCGACTCGAAAGGTCAAGTCAACTCTTCTTAAAGGTACTCGCTTGGTTTTATCCCCAGGGATTGCGGAAATCTTAGGATATCAACCCATGCAACTTTCGGCTGTTAGTGGAGCTGTCTCTGTAAATGGTGAATTTATCGCAGATCTAAACGGTCGGTTTTCTCTGTTGTATGTGTACAGCGATATTGTGGAACCACAACCGGTGGGAGACATGGCTTCTCCTCTCCTTCGCATCGTTAAAGTGAGTGGTGTAGATGGAGAGATGGTGAGCGCTTTGTTCGATCGACCTCATTATTTGGCTCTCGCAAGAAAAAATTTTCAAACCATCGAAATCGTCATAAGAAATCACATAGGCCAATTAGTGCCATTTGAACGTGGGACAGCGATCGTGAAACTTCATTTTCGTCTCAAGCATCTCTAATAATGTACGAACCATACCGCTGCTGTACGAAATCCTTTGAGGATTATTACATCAGTCAAACTGGAAGAGGAATAGTTTACTATCAAGGAGTGCCACTGCAAAAAGGGTATGGACTTGGAGGACTCTTTCGTTCATTATTTAGAGCGGCGGTACCATTATTCAAACAAGGTGCTAAAACACTTGGAAAACAAGTTTTACGAACAGGGATGGATCTCGCCACGGATGTTATTCAAGGAAAAGATGTGAAGACGGCGGCCAAACAGCGAGCTAAAGAGGCAGGACAAATACTCACCGACAAAGCAGCCAACAAAGTGAAGAAGATGCTGGGAGGAAGCGTTAAAAGGAAGAGAAAACGGAGACATGCATCATTCGTTCAAAGAAAGTCAAGAGGACAGCACGCGATATTTTTGATCCATAAACCATGGCTCTGATTCACAGTCATTCTTCTGTATGTGTCAAGTCAGAACTAGATTTATTTGCGTTACCACCCACTCAGACAAGCATAGAAAAGGACAATGGATCGAATATCACCCTTTAGCCAACATTCGAGATGGAGGACCCCTGGAATTTAATATTTCTGGCAGCGGAGAAGAATACATGGACTTATCTTCCAGTCAACTCTACGTGAAAATCAAAATTGTGAACGCTGACAATTCTATTCTGTCAGACAAAGAGCCCGCGGGTCCCATTAACTGTTTTCTTCATTCTCTGTTTTCTCAAGTCGACATCAGTTTAAACGAAAGAGTGGTTTCCTCATCAAGTAACACGTATCCTTACAGAGCTTATATTGAAACTCTACTGAATTATGGAGAAGAAGCAAAGAAAACCTATTTAGCATGTGAAGGTTTTTACAAGGATACAGCCGGATATCTACATGAAATTAATCCCACGATTGCTACAACAAACAGGGGATTACATCAACGCTACGAACTTGTAAAAGAGAGTAAGACGCTGGATATGATTGGAACCTTGCACTGTGATTTATTTTTTCAAAACAGACTGTTGCTCAATTTAGTGGATGTGAAAATCAAACTGAACCGAAGCAAACCAGATTTCTGCCTCGTTTCCTCCTCTGGGACCCCCAATTACAGAGTTCTCGTCGAGCATGCATCAATGTTTGTGAGAAAAGTCAAAGTCAACCCAGGAGTTGCTATTGGTCATGCAAAAGCTTTAGAAAAATCTCCTGCGAAGTATCCCATTGATCGTGTTTTATGCAAAGTGTATTCCGTTTCTCAAGGAAGTATGTCCTTCGTGCAAGATAACGTATTCCTTGGACAAATGCCGAAAAGACTGGTTATTGGATGTGTAGATAACGACACTTTTAATGGTACATATAAATCAAACCCCTTTGAATTCAAACATTACGATGTCAACTTTATCGCCGTGTACGTCGACGGACAGCCAGTTCTCATAAGCCATTAGAACCCAATTTCGAAAAGGGAAACACAATTCGTTCTTACCATAGCCTATATCAAGGAACCGAGAGACTGGGACAAGATAGAGGAATTTTCATCAACCGAGAAGAATTTTCCAAGGGATACACTCTCTACGCATTCGATCTCAGTCCCGATCTATGCGATGGAGGACATATGAATCTGATCCAGCAAGGAAATTTAAGAGTGGAGATCAAATTTGGAAAAGCTTTGTCAAAAACAATTTCGGTGCTAATCTACGCAGAGTTCCAGAACATTATTGAAATTTCCAAGTCCAGAAACATTTTTTGTGATTTTTCCAATTGAAGAAATGAACAGTGTGCAAATAACGAAGACTCTAAAGCAAGATCACGTGACGCGTCGTTACTTCATCATCGGAGTGTTTGCCTGCGATCAACTTCCACTCGAATTTACAAGTTCCCGTCCTGTCTCGTTGTGAATACAGATAGACATGGAAACTTGGGAAACATTGGTTGGCAGTGTATATGCCAAACCCAAGAAAAAATGGAGTTTTTTGATTCCTTTGGACATCCTCCAGAACATTTTCAAGGACCTATTGCGCGATTCGCTTCCAAATTTGACGATGTGAACTTTAATTTGGCGAAGTACCCTTCAAAGTTCATTTTCGGCCGTATGTGGCCAATTCTGTATTTTTTACCTCTATTCTAGATGTCACGGGAAAAGCTTGTTTTCCGTTGTTAACCATTTTCGATGGAAATCTGAAACAAACGATGTACGTGTCTATAATTTTGTTCGAAAGAAATTTGGAATTGTATCAAAATTTAGAATTTAAATAAAAATTGATTGAATCCTATTTCGTGCGTCATGTCTTTAAATTGCAACGTAGCCTCTTTCTCGTATTCAGTTGACAACATGGAAGTGCCTAGACTACAACATCCTTTCACAGCTCTGATAGCAGGTCCTACAGGATGTGGAAAAACACAATTTGTGAAACGACTTCTGCAGCATCAAGAAGAAGTAATTTCACCATCTCCCGAACGCAGCGTTTGGTTTTATGGAGTTCATCAAACGTTGTATGACGAAATGTGTAATGTAACATTTGTGGAAGGACTCCCATCCAATTTTCATGACTATGTGAAAGGTAGAACGCTGATCATAATTGACGACCTCATGACTGAATGTGGAAGCGATAAAAAATTAACTCACTTGTTTACTAGAGGAAGTCATCATTTCAATGTGTCTGTGATATTCATAACTCAAAATATTTTTCATAAAGGCAAAGAAATGCGAGAAATTTCGCTAAATGCTCATTACCTGTTTCTGTTTAAATCCCGAAGAGATGTGAATCAAATCACCCATTTAGCAAGGCAGTTGTACCCCAGCAAACTGAAATTTTTTCAGGAAGTGTACATGGACGCCACAAAATTTCCCTACACCTATTTAATGATTGATCTAAAACCTGAGACAGAGGAAGAATTGAGATTGCGTACAAATATACTTCCGGGAGACATTCAAATAATTTATCAACCTCGATGAATTCCTCAGTTGCGATAAAAGAAGAGGCAAATTATGTGTTCATCAGTTTTCATCATGTTATCCAAGGAACAGGTTCAGCTCTTAGGCATGATCCAACATTGCCCAAAAAAAGTATTAAAAGACCTACTATCAAAATGTTCTACTAAGGGAATTAAAGCTATATGTGAAGTTTGTCTAAATACGTTAAAAGGAAATGTTCCACTTTCTCCGACTCAGAAACAAAAACTGCATCGACATAAACACACCTTGAGAGCTTTATCTCGAAAAACAACGCCTCTATATAAAAAGAGGAAACTCGTTATTCAAAAGGGTGGTTTTCTAGGTGTATTGATTCCAGCTGCTCTCAGTGTGTTAACGACACTACTTACGAAATAATGGAATTCGCAAAGAAAAATGGTTCTTGTTCCTGAAGAACGTATTTCTCGTCATATGCCAACAGATGAAATGCTAACAGACTTAGATAAAGAAATGAAAAAAATTCTGCTAAGCAAAGAGCCTGATGAAGTGAAAGTTAAATTATATAACCAAGTCTTGAATAAACGTATTCATGTTTCTAGTTTCAACCCTCCAGTAATATCAACCCATGAAACTCCTTTTACATCTGAAGAAACAAACATCGAACCAGCAAAAGATAAACTTTCCAAAGTGAAGAAAGAAAAAGATCCTGTGGAAGATCTTATCATACAATCCATGTCTCCTAATTTAAAACGCTATGCGCAAAATGTATTGGACGAGTTTAAAAGGAACTCTAACATTATTAGCTGGAGTCCAAAAGCCGAACTTATTTATAACGGACAGATCGTGAAAAACTCTAATATTGTCGATCTGATGGACTCCATGTTTCGAAGTAAAGGTTCTAAACAGCAAATACCTCAAGAATTTATCAAAGCATTAAAGTACATTAATTTGCCAAAAAGTATATTAAAAATAAAAATATGATCAAAGATCCATCACAAGAAGGAGAATCAATGTTAAAAGGCACCTTATCTGTGAAATTAAAGCGAAACAAAGTTGTAAAACTTATACCTCGACGATGGTTACCTTATTAAAATACAAGAAAAAAAAGACAACTGTAATGTTTTATTGTGTTCGATTTCTCTTAATTCTGAAATGGGTTTCCAATTTTCAAATTTGAGCAAAAAAATTCTAACAGGTTAAAACTCAATTTCAAGCCTACACATTTTTTTTGTAAAGTTAACATTCTCTTCTCATCATTTTTTTCACTGGTATGGTGAAGTGTATAAGAGTCTATTCTTTCTTGGTTTTTTCTAATACTGCTTCGGATCATCAGCAGGAAGCCACTAATTAGTGGAGAGTCTACCCAAGAAGGGTATCCTTTGCAGTATCTTTCACCATTTCGACTCATTGATTCCTGGATGGGGTTTTTTTTTATTTTTATTTTTTTCACAAAACAGAAATTTACATAAAACATACAATTTAATGAGTGATACAATGTACATTTACATTTCTTTTTTTCTAGTTCTCTTCGTCGATTTTGTAATGACCATATGCCAATGCATCCAAGCCATTGTTTAAAATATATCTTTTATCATCGAATGATGACAGTGCTAGTTTCTTACAATGAATAGTTTGTAAGTTATGTTTTTCAGACTTGAATCTTTGAGTAGGTGACACGAGTTATAACTTTGTCTAATAAACATCTTTTGTAATGTTCATGTTTAATTGTGTTTTGCACAATTGGTCTCGGTACCCCCTTTGCAGTCTTTTTAATTCCACTCGATGTCAGTAAACTATACATTTTGCTGCGTAATCCCACAAATTCCAGAGCAGGCTTTCCACATAGTTCATCTTTCATCTTTCCCAACACCTTCTTATTTTCAGTAGAATATAAGGGATGCTCTGGAGGGTAGTCTGAAGTATCATATAGATGAGAATCTCCCATCATGTCTGAATAAATACTTTCTGTTTGCACTTCATAACACAGAGAGTCTGTATCTGTAAATAATAATTTCAGTTTTTCTCCGTATTTGGGAACCATGTGAAGGTAATGAAAGCTATACATAAGTAACTTGCTGATGTCCAAAATTGCAAAACCAACATATATAGGACGGTTTAACACCAACTTTATCTGCTTTCTTTCAATGCTTGCCAAATCATTGTCAAAAAGGTGAAAAGCATGAAATGCGGGCGATGCTACCAATTTTCTCTTCCTTTTTTAATTAGTGGTTAATTCAATATTCCTTCTATTCCGTAAATTTTCCATAGTCTTGCCATACACAGCATTGTTCATCAATTTAAAAAGTCTTTGGAAAAGTTACTACTTGCAATTTTTCTTTGTTCTGTATTAAAATCAATGTAACTCGATAGCCATTTGCTTTGTCTAAACTGTAGTATCTTGTGTATTTTTTTTAGTTTCATACCTAGCGACAAATACAGTTTCAAACTCCTATAATGTAGCACATAGTTTTTTTTATGGAATAAATTGGGCACAAGTTTTTCTACCCCCTTTCTTAGGCAATTTTATGTGGAAATCTTGTTGCATTTGTTTACAATATGGAGAAAGCATTTCTGTAGTGATAATGAGTTTCTCCGGTGCAAGCGGATAATCGCTATGCATATCATGCAATTCTGATGGGTAATCCAAATCCACTTCCATTATGTATCCAATTTCTGAATCGTCAGGAACAGTCATCACATCAAATGCATCGAAATTATTCATCCATTGAAATTCACTTTGAGGTAAAATTTGATTCATTGACCAACCATATAGGTTATTGCTGTCTAAGTATATAATATGCTTTGAAGGTATGGTTGGATCAAAATAATCAGTATCCTGATGGTTGGCTTTGCTGTATCGGTTGCAAATTACAGATATTCCTCCCCTGATCCCTTTTTCTATGAAAAGATACATATTTACATCTGTGAGCAATTCTAATTTAACTCCAGTCATTTTCAGACAAGCCTGCCATGCAAGTGAGGGTGATGTAAACATATGGCAAGGATCCAGTCCATAATGGTCAAGACAAAGTTGTCGAAAATTTTGGAAAACATCTGCAAGTAATAATACATCACTTTTAATGTATAAGTCATGGTACTCTCCAAGAGTTTTTATGGAGAAAGTATTCCATATTGTTTGTGCTTGAGCATATTGTTCAGCTGATAAATCTTCATTCGATAAAGTACTGTGAAATGCTTCTATTGGAGGTAGTTTACTCTCTTCAAATTTCTCGTGACAGTCCATATATTCATAGGGGTAAATTCCCTTTTTCAACAAGAGTGCAGCATGCTCTTCATTCATATGTTCCCTTATAATTCTAAACTGTTCTTTAGACAAATTAGATACTAGTTTATCTAAGGATGTAGCCAAAATTGAAAGGAGTCTATGAAACATAAACTTCCTAACATGAAAGAAATATATTTTTCGCTGTTAATGGGAATCACACTGATTTTTTTGTTCTTTATCCTGCCAATTTCTTGCATAATAAGATGTCCGTCATACCCTTTAAGATTGTGAAATACAACGGGGATTTTCCCGCTGAATTTGTACTTTAAATTACAAGCAGCATGGCATGCACCTCGATATTTGGATGTCAAATGGTCATGATCCCTTACTCGATCCGTTTTCAATATTCCTTGACAAATGTAACAGTGAGTTGCCTGTTGAAACTGTTTTTCTTCTTCCGGAGTGATGTCAATTGGTTTGTTTACTTTCATGCACTCATGAATAAATTGTTCTTCATTTAACAAACATTGTAGAAACTCATGCACTGTGTTTTCTCCTCGGTAAAGTGTGGGTGGTTTGACGCTTCGCCCCTCCGGTCCCACGATTATATAACAAAACCCACATGCTTCATGAATTGTTGTAGGTGTGGTTGATGATGGTTTATCTGGGTCTGTATCACAACCTGAAACTTTCATTAGCAGCGACTCAAAATCTGCATAAATGACATATGGGACTGCAAGCTGAAATTCATGATGCTGAAATTGGAGCCATTTATCTTGTTCACTAGGGAGTTCAACCCTTTGAACATTGTGTGAACTACAATATACTGTGTGTTCTTTCCAACAAATCCCGTCTCACAAACCTATGCAGACATCTGTCACAATAAAATGAAGCTGCTTTATGCTTTGTCAAGTTACTCAGCAATCGACTCATGTTTTTAATTAGGCAGTAGTGCTGTTTTTCTCCATCTGTGATGAGAAGAAGATTTACATGTGTTTCTGCATTTTTGTTTTGTTATGTATAATGGAAACACATCCCCTTCATATCCGAACACATTCACCGAAATATTATTTTTTTCTTCAAACTTTCTAATTTGAGTGATGGGAGTGGGGAAGCTTATCCCTTCTAAATTTAGCTCGTTTTGAAATCGTATATAATTGCTTACACGATGGGCATTGTGCCGCACGTTATGCATATGGGCGAGAATACTCCACAGGAAGCATTTTTGGTCATTACTTTGGATATTAATAATGGCTTCTTTCCTAGAAAGTGCAGGAGGCAATGGGAAATATGAAGAGCCAGAGAGTGGTGCATATTGGCCACTTTTAAATTCAAGATAAAAAATTTTGTCCAACACCCAACCACTTCCCATAGATTCAAATTCTTCACTAGATGTTTTTATTTTTTCAAAGGCTAAATTCAGATTATCCTGTATGGTTTCTGTGGAGAGTTCAACCATACACGTGCTCCGAAAAATACATGGAAGCATACTCCGTGTCTCTGTCACCCCCCTCACTCGTGAATATTGTGCTTTCAGTACTACGTACCATTTTATAGCTCTTCGTAATGTTACTTGTTCATGTATGGCTGCAAGAACATTTGATTTAATGCTGCTGAGGAAGGTCAACAAATCTGCTTCTATTTGAGATGTGGGATGAAACCGCTGTTCGTGTAGTACTCGCATTTCACATTGTTGTTGCAGTGGCCTAATTCTTTTCGGAAGTGGACCAGACTTCGGTGGAATCTTTCTTTTGTGTCCAATATTTCCATGTGAAGGCCCCGCTTGTTGTGAAGAATGTACAAGACGTGCATTTTCTGAAGCATGCTGAGTACGGATATGAGCTAGTAAATGTGTTTTTTGGTAGAATGATTTATCGCATGAATCACAATGGAAGGTTCTCTCCCGCGATGGCTTAGCATATGTCGCCTTAGGTTGAAAGTTTTTGAAAATGTTTGGCCACATTCTTACATGTTGGAACAGTGTTTTCAGTTTGTGGCTGAGCATTAGAATTTTCAACTTGTGGTTGAGCATTAGAATTTCCAACTTGTGGGAGAGTGTTAGAATTTTCAAGCGATGCGTCTGGAACAAAATTCTCAGAAAGGTCTTGGGAAGTTGGAAATTTCTAAAGTGATCCACGAAATCTAGATTTTTCCGATAAAATAGGATCTTCTTCCCATTGCGGTCAAACATCTGTGAAATAAAAAAAATCGAAATAGGTATTTTGTTAAGTACAACCCCTCTCATCCTTACATTTTGTTTTAACAAATAAATATTTCCTTTAATCTTAGAACAAGTAATCCATTCATTAGTAATATCAAAAACTTTACGCATAAAAGAAAAATTCTACATGTCTAACTGAAACTTATGATGTGTTAAAAATTAACAGTTAGAGCGGAATCATCGGGAACACACTATGTAGCAAGAAATTAAGAATTCATCATAACGTCTTTTAAATGAATAAAAGTAATATAATTTGTATCCAAGTAAATGTGTTGATAAACTACGTGTGTGTGCACACAATATATATTTCAAAGCTCTAATACTACACACCATTACTGGAGGAATTACGTGTCGAAAAAAAATACAATCATATGCCTTAAAAATAATTAGTCTTATCTCTACCTGAAAGAGGATTAACAAATATTCCCCTCGAGTAGAAAAGTAAAGTATTTCAACGAAACTAATTAGTCAGTTATTATTTTATTAGTCTATGTCATAATTTATGTACTCAATCATTATGTCTATGAAGCTCTCTGGAAAATAAAATGTGGACTCCGTTAATATATTTTATTTATTAATATTAATATGTCCTCTACGCCAGGTGTTTCTTGAGAAAATTTCTTATAGTTTAAAAAATATTATTAGTGCTTAGATGAACTTGAAAATAATGTATTAGGAAAGTATATCCCTTCCATAAACTAAACCTAAACTAAATCTTTCAACAATTTTCCCGATCGGGATTGTTTCGAACATTTAAATTATACATGAAGAAATATAATTAGAAAAGTCCTTACCTCTTCACATTTGTCATCCATAGTTATTCCTAAATTTTGAATGAACGAACGTTATACTGCTTCATAGATCTGATCACCACACAGTTCATTTAACCACAAAAAACCATGGATTCGTTGAACAGACACGACAGAATGTGCTAAAATACATACAAGAGAAACAAACGCTACACGTCCTTGTATTAGTGAAGTCTCCTTGCACGTGTACTAACACCACAACACATTTACTGAGTTAATCCCTTGAACCCGTTTCCCCAACTGACCTTTACTAGTGAAGTGACAAGCATGTTTCGTCTCCAAACCTCAAACGCGTATGAGAGGGGGGTGGGTGGGGACAAAGGAATTTTTTTAACTCCCCTAGATCAGTCCTTGAGATATGTGGTATGTCTATTCCTTTGTTCATCATCTATTTCAGGTGGGGTCCGCTCTTCTTGCAGGTTTACTAACAAGAGAGCACATTTACTGAGTTAATCCCTTGAATCCGTTTCCCCAACTGACCTTGACTAGTGAAGTGACAAGCATGTTTCGTCTCCAAACCTCAAACGCATATGAGAGGGGGTGGGTGGGGACAAAGGAATTTTTTAATCCCCTAGATCAGTCCTTGAGATATGTGGTATGTCTATTCCTTTGTTCATCATCTATTTCAGGTGGGGTCCGCTCTTCTTGCAGGTTTACTAACAAGAGAGCACATTTACTGAGTTAATCCCTTGAACCCGTTTCCCCAACTGACCTTGACTAGTGAAGTGACAAGCATGTTTCTGTCTCTCGAAACCTCAAACACATGGAGGGAGGTGGACAAAGGATTTTTTTAATCCTCTAGATCAGTCCCTGAGATATGTGGTATGTCTATTCCTTTGTTAATCCCTGGAGCCACCCCTATTAAAAGTGGGTTTGGAGATCTTGTACGTGTACTAACAACACAACAAATTTACTGCGTTAATCCCTTGAACCCTTTTTTTCCCCATCGACCTTGACTAGTGAAGTGAGAATCATGTTCTGTCCCGAAAAACATGTTACACAGACATTAAACAATGAAGAAAGAGCTAACCACTCAGGAACCTGCAGATTTAGAATTGTGAACTGGCAACTGCTGGTGTCAGTCTCACATCGCATAGTTGTTTCGCGAACGATCTCATGTGAAGTGTTCCTATTGCTACTTGTATTGCAGTTTATCTCTTATTCAAGTTTCAGTCACTATGAAGCGAGGTGCTAATTCGCCCAGTTGTTCTCCCAAAAGGATGTGTTTATCGAATGGTTCGCCAAATTCTTTTTCCTGCATCTATGAATGATTCGTCACCAAGTCAATCATTGCTAGCAGATATTTCTGATTTAGAAAATAATCATTCTGCAAATTCAAGTCTGCCATCAACTATTTTGGCATCTCCACATTACGAGCCTGCCCTGGATTCACCACCTGATTCTTCCTCAGGAAGTCAGCTGTCAGAACCGGATGTTGTTTTATTACAACCAGAAGGCAACAACAGTAACGGATTTTCATTGATCAACATGCCTTCCCACCACTACCATTTAGGAGGAACAAAATTCATTACAGTCAGCGATTTCTACCGAAGGTCCTCAGAATCCATCTGAGAAGTTATTTGTGGGATAGGAATTCTTTCCATCCCACTAAATATGGAATAACCTTCTCGCCTCTAGCATTTCGAAGATTAATGGATTCTATGAATGAATTTTACAGTAAAACTAAAGCGTATGTGTTCGGGTCCGAACTGTTTGTGTCTTTATCACCTGATGGGAAAGTGTGGACATTTCAACGTTTGTTCACCGACAGAGATGATATTTATCACTTGGCATCTTCAGTGGTGAGACTAAATGCAAACCAGTTTAAGCGATTACATGATGAAATTGGAAATGTGTGGAACAGTGTTTGTATTTTACAATTCGGACCAGTGTTCCAAAACACTGTATTACAACTCTCCACAGAAGGCATTTCTCAGGAAGAATGTGCTAATGGTGAAGATTTGGACATCATACTTTCCTCAGCAATTCATAGCATGATTACAATTAACATTGGCCAATTGTTCTACTGTTGGGAATGCACTCTGCCATATGATGAACAGCCGAATAATCAATTAGGACATACATGTGTTGCTACCACAAACTCTGTAAAATCTGCACTGCATTTTTACGATGCAGTTTCTATGTTAGAGCCGAAGACTTTAGCAAAAACCTTTGTTCACATGTGTGGAAACCTGGCCAGTAACATAGATGAAAATTTCGTCAGAAACATCAAGGTACCGGATTTAATGAATTCCGTAAAAGCGCTGTATGAAAACGATTGGTGAGGACTGAGGGACAGTGGATTAGGCCTCCGTGGGAAAACCACTTAAAACAAAAAACGCATTGAGATTCCTACCTCCTAGGTGATGTGGAAACGGAATTAAAAAAAAAAAAGATATCACATTCATGCAATTCACATAAGAATTAGTAACTGTCACCAAACATCAAGATTAACGAAGCACTGAAAACAAAATGTCATGTTTCGTCACCTTTGGATATACATTGGGGTTTATACATCATTCGGATGTTGCGGAAAAACGGTATCAAAGTTTAAATTGAAAAAACTTTATGAGTAACGTTGATCCCAACCACAGACAGCGTTTATCCTATTAAATAACCTTTTAAAAATATGCTTGACGTTAATGAAAGAATGAGTGGGAGTTCACAATTACTGCGTTAAACATAGATTAGAGTTCTCGATGATTGTTTTTTTGGTTGGAATTCTTTTAAGTTAACAACGTCTGTGTACTAAATTGTAGTTGAGTTCACATGTCTCCGAATTCACTATCTCCGATCTTATCAATAGGTTCATAAACTAATGAAACAAGATAGAAATCTTCCGAATACATAAAATTGTTCCATATCAAATCACACACACACACACATGTACGATTTTATGGCATTCCTTTTTGAAAAAATTGGTGGCCCTGAAAAGGGCCTTTGGGTGTTTTCTTTTGTGTAGATGCTTTACATATGATTTCTTATTCAAAGTCACTTTCACGAATTTCATCCTTGATGGTGCTGAAAATGTTTTCTAAATTTACTGTTTGTAGAAAATCATCGGTTAAAGACGACATCAAGTTTCTTCTTTCTAGAAATTCCACATAATCTTCTACTATTTTACTAAATTCTATTCCCAAAAGGGCTGCGCAGAAATGTTCGTCGTCAGAAAAGACTTCAGAAAATTCTAAAGATTTTAATTTTGCTGTTTCTTTCAAATACGCAACTATTGCATTTTGGAGAATGGTTTTGAGTTCCTGAAATATCCTTTCACTTTTCAGAGGTGATGAAACATTGCCAGACAGTGTTATACCATTTGACTTCATCACTTCCTGGAAAATACTCTGAAAAAGAATTATTTCGGTAAAATTCCACAACCAATTGATGTGATATACTAAAAGACATACGAATTAGTTCATTCCATTGTCCTTCAGAGAGAGAAATACGTGATTTATATACTCTCTCCGTCTTCACACTGTAAATTTCTTTTCTGATACCAATTTCACGAGTTTGTACAATAACTTTCAGCTGCAGAAACCCTTCGAACGAAAAATTTGGGCCAGATACACCATAGGCTAGATGACGTGATATGGTGTCTTTCTCACCCATCATTTCATACCATTGATGTGGAGACATACAAATGCCAGATTTGGTAGGATAGCATCTCTCGTCATAACATTTAAATTCTCTGATATGCACGCAGGCTTGGCCAGTATATGAAGATACGTATGCAAAGATATTTTCCCCAACATGGAAACAATTTTTTGGTAAATTACCCATATGCAACATCATTGAAGAACTTCCGTTAAAGTTTGAAGCTGACATGATTCCAAAATCTTGGGTAAAACAGAAATTCAGGCGTTGATCAAAAACCTCTCAATCACTCGAAGACGAATGTTGAAATGAAGTGTTTCACAGTACAAGTCATGTTCGAAAGAAGAAGCAACCAATCATATAAAAGAAATAAATCATGTGACTACCCTCGGGCTACTGTCCTTTATTCGTTAGCAACAAATAGGAACAAAAACTTGACATGTACAAACATGTACAACATCGTTTGTTACTTGTATGTGCCCCGAGGGAGAATGACATCAACATAGAAACCCACGTGTGTGACACAGACGATCATCATTGTCAACCCCCTAAACAAAATGTTTCCCTACGTACAATGTAGCATCAATTAAAATGTATTTCTTTTTTATGTAGGTAAAAGAATTACTCAGAATAAAAAAAATAGGTCTGACATACGAAACGTGTCTGATAAAGAAATTTTAATTCCCAAAGTAGAAAAATAAAGCATAAAAGAATAGCTTGAAAAAAAAAAACTTGTCAAATAAAGGAATTAGATCTGATATAAGAAATAGGTCTGATATAAGAAACATGCTAGATAAAAAGGTTATCAAATAAAAGTATTAGTTCTGATATATAGCAATAAGTCTGATATAAGAAACGTGCTAGATAAAAAGGTTGCCAAATAAAAGAATTAGGTCTGATATATAGAAATAGTCTGATTTGAGAAAAACAAAAGCCGTTCATTGTTGCTCACATAAAGTCCAAAAATGGCGGACACGTGGCTCCACACCCACCGTTGCCATCCGCCAACACATAACATTTATATACCGAGTAGGGATAAGTGGGGATACGGGAACAATTAGAGAGCCGAAAGCCGGTGGGCGTGGCCAGCTCTGTTCACCGAGTAGGATAAGTGGGGATACGGGAACATTAGAGAGCCGAGAGCTGGCCACGCCCACCGGCTCTCGGCTCTCTAATGTTCCCGTATCCCCACTTTATCCCTACTCACGTGTTTCAGAGGAAAACAGTGACAGAATTCATCAGAATTTTGAACGCAGTTCACGCAAGTCTACTTACCGGGCCAGCCAAGAGCTGCAAATGCCACAAACAACTGTTTGGCGTGTTCTTAAACGGAAGCTACAAATGAAACCCTACAGAGTTAAAATTTTGTACTCACTGAAGACCGACGTCAAAGTGCAGCGTGCTCCCTTTCCTGAAACCATGCAGGAAGTCATGGAGGATGACTCATTTGCTTCACGCCTAATTTTCAGTGATGAAGCTACCTTTCATATCAGTGGCAAGGTAAACCGCTACAACACTCGCATATGGGCCACGGAAAAACCTGCTGCTCTGATTGAACATGAGCGTGACTCACCGAAAGTCATTGTGTTCTGCTCAATTTCCAGTGTGAAGATCTACACTGGCTCTCTCTCTCCCTGGAACAAATCGCCCTAAATTAGGGACGGGAGACTGCTTATAGACCATTGAGTTACTCACGGTGTTCGTTAAACTTTCAATAATAAAAAAAGATACAGTAACAGGTAACGTTTATCTAGATATGATTCAACAATGACTACTTCCACAACTGGATGACGATTCTGGGGACTTCATCGTACAGCAAGATGGAGCACCCCCACATTGGAATATTCACGTTCGCCAATTTTTGAACGAAATTCTTCCGAACCGTTGGATTGGTCGCTGTGGACAAGACAACAGGAATTTCTGCAAGTGCCCCCTCCCCCTTAGGTCTCCGGACCTTACTCTTTGTGACTTCTTTTTGTGGGAGTATGTCAAAGACCATGTGTATGTGCCACCTTTGCCGAGAACACTGCAAGAACTAAAGATGCGTATGCAGCTTGCGCTGGCATCAGTGACTACGTACATGCTTTATAACGTATGGCGTGAAATAGATTACCGTTTAGATGTTGTCGGCGTGACCCAGGGGAGCCACATAAAACATTTGTAAGATATGGGAACAAAATTCTGAACTTCCTTCTTTATTGTGCAACAATGTGATCTCTGAGTCTACCTTCATAAACCAGGCATTGTCATTTGTAATTGTGACAATCATTTTGAATTGCCCTGTACTTTAAAACTGAGTTCCGCTCTTCTACCTACTTTAGAGTGCAACTTTGGGAATTAGAAAAATTTCCAGTAGGTGACATTTTGGGCAAGACCAGATTTGTTCAACTACTTGTTCAAAGATCATAGGTTTCTATATGTTGTGCACCCATTCGCACAATGTCGGAGCCAACAGATGTTTAACACAAGGAAAAGCACTGATGCGAAGTTTGAAATCTTACAGAATGTAAGTACAGCAGGGATAATGAGGTGGGCGCGAATGTTAAACATGACCCACGATGAGAAAAATTCAAAGCAGGTGAATCCTATCTCTATAAGAGTATAAAAGTGGCCTACATGTGTTTAGTAAGTTGGTGCAGCACTGAAGAAAGAATGTGTGATATGCGAACTACGTTACTTCTAAAAAGGCGAAATGTCAATGTCTGATGCATTCTGTAATACAGAAAGTTGTTATTGATCTGGTTGCTTTTAAACACCGTTATAAAATAATCTTGTACTTTTAAGCAGTTTCTCAATTTAGTACAATAAAGAATATCACGAGAAAGTTTAGATGGGTACGGTGAATGTTCCAGCAGTGGCGATTGTCCTTTAGCCAACTGTTATAGCACAGTCACGATTTTTAGGTCTCATCTTGGTATGGAATTACTTGAAGTTCAGATATTTAGTCTGAATTTGTCTGACGGTTTGACTTTTTCATTCGATTCTACAAAAACTTTTCTCCCTTTACTCGGCAATTATTTTGTACTGTTTCAGTTACTATCGTTCGGAGAGCATTTTCCACTACTTCAATAGCTTCTCCTACACTTGAATCAGTTTTGGGAAATGCGAATAGTCTTCCAAATTTTCCATAATTTTCTTCTTGAAACGTCCTAACATCGCAAGATTCATGCCATTATTTTCTAAAAATTAAAACTTAAATTTTGATCTTCATTGTGTGTTATAACGAAGTAAATTTCTGCGTCATTTTTGTCCACGCCGGGGCTCGAACCCGGGTCCCCTCATTCCGGAATAAGTTACTCTACCAATTGAGCTACGTTCGTTCTGACTGCTATCTGCCTTTATGTCGTGTGCGTCCTGCTGGGCAGGCACGTCACAGTGTTCATGCAATTTACTAATCTTTTCCCTGTTAACAAGAGGTCAAAACATTACTTCAAAAATAAGGTATTTGTCATTGCACGAAACAAACAGAATGCAAATCATTATATTAAAGAATAATACTGGCTTATGTAGCCGTGCTGGCAAAAAATGGGTCACATCATCGTTGGTTTAGATTTCCCTAATAAAAAAATGAATCTGCATACATATTTCATTGTCAAGCGTTTCGTCAGCGCTGCATAATTTCCCGAACTCGTGTTAATAGTGAGCCACGAAAGGTACTTCAAGTAAAACCTTTCGTAAACATAAAATGGTAGTAAGCTAAAATTTTGCAGCTATATAAAGCACGTTTGGAGATTATCAATCATAATTTAATGCACAGGAATGTAATAAAATAAGCGGCATGTATACATGCATGAAAGATTGTCCTTCAGTATTTTTAATATAATGTACTTTTACCATCATTTTTTAATATAAAACGAAATGGAATTTTTCATGGGCTTTGGTAAGTTTTTCATTCAGGTGAAAACCTTACGCGTTCTACTGCATCGTTAAAAGTACGGAATCTCACTTGTGGATCCACGGCAGTGATGCAAGGAAGTGACGTGCACAACTTTGTTGTTTCTCTAGCAAGAACACGTAGATTAAAGATGCCATATTTGGGCGCTGGAGTAAGAAAGCAAGTACTGTGAGCTGTTTTTAGCACTTCTTTCATCCTTCATTTGCATATTCTTAAAAATGCTAAGTAGTACAAGCATTGATATAACTGTACTGTTGGGAACTTATGCTTGTGCATGCATATGTACAAATATCAGTTTTCTAAAGAACTATACTTTCTTTCAGTGAAGGAAATTATCAAATATAATAAGTCCTGTGCGAAAACGATAAGTTGATATATCTCTTACCGATTGGTTTTTCTTTGTTTCATTCAGTGAACAAACAGCATTCGTAATGAGCTCTCGAAATGCAATCAGAAAGATGACTCCTAAAAATACAGAGCTTATAAAGTTGCACAAAATGGGAAATGTCCTCTAAATCCTTGTGTGATGCCAAGATATCTAACCCTCAGCAAGATTAGAACGACATAGAAGCAACCAGCTGGCGAATTGAACTGTGCTTATGTGAAAGGTGATTCGAAGTCCTGCAGGAAGAACAGGAAATAATAACTGAAAATGCTCTCGTGCCATGCGTGACGGCTTTATATTAGTCTCAATGGCTACTCTATAGACAAAGGAACAGTGCGTTTTTCACGGAATTTAATAACCTAAAGGAAAAAGGAGCGAAGAGCTTATGTATCGCCCAATCGTTAGATACGTGCAAATAAATGCGTTAGGATGTACAATATGCCATTTTATGCTTCGTGAGGTCTGCTTTTGTGTTGTAACAGATGTGCAAACATTTTTTTTTCTTTTTTTTTTTTTTTTTTTTGCTTGTGGTGCCAAGTCAATGAATAATTCCCCTTTCTTCGAAACGTACGTTCTCTTGCTCAATTTCTGGAATCCTTGGTTTCCTAAATAGCACGTTTTAATCTTCAAAAGAGTTAAATATCACGCTTATCTGCGCGGCTATGAAATTATTTTGGCCAATGAGACGACATCGTCACTTACGTATTTTTACTTTCAACTCATGCGTGACTCATATGTAACCTAAGCCACAAAACATAATATACGCTTTCTGTATTATTTTAATCACAATCATGACATACTAAATGAATAAAAAATAATTTTATGAATACTGAATGTAACAAACATTTATTTAGATATCTCAACAGCTTCCATGACCTAGTTACAGAAATGAGATAAGGAAATAGTGAGCACAAAAATTAGAAACATGAAAGAAAATGATAACGTAGAAAACTAATTCCTTAAGCAGTGAACGAAAATGCCTGTGTACACTGAGATGTCAGTTCATTAGGTACACCTGCTCTCATTACATGACTCATTTCATCATGTAAGATGTCACGTGAGTGCGGTGTACGGAATAAATCTGGCAGACCAGCTCGTTGTGCATCAGTCAGGGTTCGATTGGACGTCAAGAGTAAAACGAGCTATCTGAGCGACTTTGAACTTAGCGTGATAGTTGGCACCACGCTTGCCGGTTCAGCATCATCCAAATGCCGTCCTCCTGGAATTTTCACGGTAAAACAGTACAAAGGGTTTACAGGAAACGGTGAGACGCGCAAAAAACGTAATCGGCAATTCTGTTGAAGAAAACGGCAGGTGGATCACAGGCAGGGCCGTAACTGGAATTTAGTTCCTGGCGGGAGCGGCTTTAAAAAATATTCCACAGCAGAAATGCAATCTATCTATCTATCAGGGCAGTAACTAGACTTCAGTTTCGGGCTGGAGGTGCTTTACAAAAATATTCCACAGCAGAAATGTAATCTATCTATCTATCAGGGCCGTACCTAGACTTCAGTTTCGGACGGGAGGGACTTTAAAAAAATATTCCACAGCAGAAATGTAATCTATCTATCTATCTATCAGGGCCGTACCTAGACTTCAGTTTCGGACGGGAGGGACTTTAAAAAAAATATTCCACAGCAGAAATGTAATCTATCTATCTATCTATCAGGGCCGTAACTAGACTTTAGTTTCGGACGGGAGGGACTAAAAAAAATATTCCACAGCAGAAATGTAATCTATCTATCTATCAGGGCCGTAACTAAACTTTTGGGTTTCGGGGTGGGGGGGGGGTGTTAAACTATTCCACAGCAAACAAACATTTATCTGCCTATCTAATAACTTAACAAAAAATTAACTCTTTAGTTTTTAGAAATGTAATCTATCTATCTATCAGGGCCGTAACTAGACTTTAATTTCGGGATGGAGGTGCTTTGCAAAAATATTCCACAGAAGAAATGAAATCTATCTATCTATCCATCTATCTATCTATCTATCTATCAGGGCCGTACCTAGACTTCAGTTTCGGACGGGAAGGACTTTAAAAAAAATATTCCACAGCAGAAATGTAATCTATCCATCTATGAGGGCCGTAAAAAAATATTCCACAGCAGAAATGTAATCTATCTATCTATCTATCAGGGCCGTAACTAGACTTTAGTTTCGGACTGGAGGAGCTTCAAAAATATTTCACAGCAGAAATCTATCTATCACGGCCGTACCTAGACTTCAGTTTCGGGCTGGAGGTGCTTTAAAAAAATATTCCACAGCAGAAATGTAATCTATCTATCTATCTATCTATCAGGGCCGTAACTAAACTTTAGTTTCGGGCTGGAGGTGCTTCAAAAAATATTTCACAGCAGAAATCTATCTATCAGGGCCGTACCTTGACTTCAGTTTCAGGCTGGAGGTGCTTTAAAAAAATATTCCACAGCAGAAAAGCAATCAATCTATCTATCAGGGCAGTAACTAAACTTTTGGGTTTCGGGGTGGGAGGGGGGTTAAACTATTCCACAGCAAACAAACATTTATCTGCCTATCTAATAACTTTACAAAAAATAAACTCTTTAGTTTTTAGAAATGTAATCTATCTATCTATCAGGGCCGTAACTAGACTTTTGGGTTTCGGGGGGTAAACTATTCCACAGCAAACAAACATTTATCTGCCTATCTAATAACTTTACAAAAAATAAGCTCTTTAGTTTTTAGAAATGTAATCTATCTATCTGTCAGGGCCGTAACTAGACTTTAGTTTCGGGATGGAGGTGCTTTGCAAAAATATTCCACAGCAGAAATGAAATCTATCTATCTATCTATCAGGGCCGTACCTAGACTTCAGTTTCGGACGGGAAGGACTTTAAAAAATATTCCACAGCAGAAATGTAATCTATCCATCTATGAGGGCCGTAAAAAAATATTCCACAGCAGAAATGTAATCTATCTATCTATCTATCAGGGCCGTAACTAGACTTTAGTTTCGGACTGGAGGTGCTTCAAAAAATATTTCACAGCAGAAATCTATCTATCAGGGCCGTACCTAGACTTCAGTTTCGGGCTGGAGGTGCTTTAAAAAAATATTCCACAGCAGAAAAGCAATCAATCTATCTATCAGGGCCGTAACTAAACTTTTGGGTTTCGGGGTGGGAGGGGGGGGGGTTAAACTATTCCACAGCAAACAAACATTTATCTGCCTCTCTAATAACTTTACAAAAAATAAACTCTTTAGTTTTTAGAAATGTAATCTATCTATCTATCAGGGCCGTAACTAGACTTTTGGGTTTCGGGGGGGGGGTTAAACTATTCCACAGCAAACAAACATTTATCTGCCTATCTAATAACTTTACAAAAAATAAGCTCTTTAGTTTTTAGAAATGTAATCTATCTATCTGTCAGGGCCGTAACTAGACTTTTGGGTTTCGGGGGGGGGTTAAACTATTCCACAGCAAACAAACATTTATCTGCCTATCTAATAACTTTACAAAAAATAAGCTCTTTAGTTTTTAGAAATGTAATCTATCTATCTGTCAGGGCCGTAACTAGACTTTTGGGTTTCGGGGGGTTAAACTATTCCACAGCAAACAAACATTTATCTGCCTATCTAATAACTTTACAAAAAATAAGCTCTTTAGTTTTTAGAAATGTAATCTATCTATCTATCAGGGCCGTAACTAGACTTTTGGGTTTCGGGGGGGGGGTTAAACTATTCCACAGCAAACAAACATTTATCTGCCTATCTAATAACTTTACAAAAAATAAGCTCTTTAGTTTTTAGAAATGTAATCTATCTATCTGTCAGGGCCGTAACTAGACTTTTGGGTTTCGGGGGGGGGGTTAAACTATTCCACAGCAAACAAACATTTATCTGCCTATCTAATAACTTTACAAAAAATAAGCTCTTTAGTTTTTAGAAATGTAATCTATCTATCTGTCAGGGCCGTAACTAGACTTTTGGGTTTCGGGGGGGGTTAAACTATTCCACAGCAAACAAACATTTATCTGCCTATCTAATAACTTTACAAAAAATAAGCTCTTTAGTTTTTAGAAATGTAATCTATCTATCTATCAGGGCCGTAACTAGACTTTTGGGTTTCGGGGGGGGGGGGGTTAAACTATTCCACAGCAAACAAACATTTATCTGCCTATCTAATAACTTTACAAAAAATAAGCTCTTTAGTTTTTAGAAATGTAATCTATCTATCTGTCAGGGCCGTAACTAGACTTTTGGGTTTCGGGGGGTTAAACTATTCCACAGCAAACAAACATTTATCTGCCTATCTAATAACTTTACAAAAAATAAACTCTTTAGTTTTTAGAAATGTAATCTATCTATCTATCTGGGCCGTAACTAGACTTTTGGGTTTCGGGGGGGTTAAACTATTCCACAGCAAACAAACATTTATCTGCCTATCTAATAACTTTACAAAAAATAAACTCTTTAGTTTTTAGAAATGTAATCTATCTATCTATCTGGGCCGTAACTAGACTTTTGGGTTTCGGGGGGGGGTTAAACTATTCCACAGCAAACAAACATTTATCTGCCTATCTAATAACTTTACAAAAAATAAACTCTTTAGTTTTTAGAAATGTAATCTATCTATCTATCAGGGCCGTAACTAGACTTTTGGGTTTCGGGGGGGGGGGGTTAAACTATTCCACAGCAAACAAACATTTATCTGCCTATCTAATAACTTTACAAAAAATAAACTCTTTAGTCTTTAGAAATGTAATCTATCTATCTATCTGGGCCGTAACTAGACTTTAGTTTCGGGATGGAGGTGCTTTGCAAAAATATTCCACAGCAGAAATGAAATCTATCTATCTATCTATCAGGGCCGTACCTAGACTTCAGTTTCGGACGGGAAGGACTTTAAAAAAAATATTCCACAGCAGAAATGTAATCTATCCATCTATGAGGGCCGTAAGAAAATATTCCACAGCAGAAATGTAATCTATCTATCTATCTATCAGGGCCGTAACTAGACTTTAGTTTCGGGCTGGAGGTGCTTCAAAAAATATTTCACAGCAGAAATCTATCTATCAGGGCCGTACCTAGACTTCAGTTTCGGGCTGGAGGTGCTTTAAAAAAATATTCCACAGCAGAAAAGCAATCAATCTATCTATCAGGGCTGTAACTAGACTTTTGGGTTTCGGGGTTTTTTTTGTTTGTTTTTTAACTATTCCACAGCAAACATTTATCTGCCTATCTAATAACTTAACAAAAAATAAACTCTTTAGTTTTTAGTATACTAAAATTAGTTAGCGAGTAACGACACATGAACTTACTCAATACTAACAGAAAAACAAACTGAACGATATGGGGACCGAGATCACATGAAAACAACAAGATTACAAGGAGACAGGATGAAAGCAAGTACAGTCTGAAAAATGAAAATTATGAAAAAGTTGAAATATCAGTCAGAGGAAGTGGATTTTAAGAAATCCAATAACGTTAGATGAAGCCACCATACCAAGGGACTTTGACGTTGAATTGGCCGTCTAATATTTGCTATCATAGCAACTATATCTCACTATGCCAGTGGGTATAATGAGAAAAAAAAGGTCCTTCTGAAGTAAGGTTTATAAAAGGAAATAACAGAAACAGTTTGCACAAAAAAAATGAAAAGGAGATAATGGCGACTCCTGTTGATCTAATAACTTACGATAAACAAGCAAAAAAAAGATGACATTTATTCACAGATTAAAAACACACTAAAGAGTTAAAATTACTATGACAAGATCTTTCAAGGCTTCCAAAGCCTTGAAAGATATTGCCATAGTAATTTTAACTCTTTGGTGTGTTTTTCTCTGTAAATAAATGTCATCTTTTATTTAGTAACACTTTGAGTTTCATAAGAATCGTGCCTAGACAGCGTGTTTCATGTTTTGGTATTATTCAGCACGAATTTTTTGATCGTCAAGCAACAAAAATTTTGCCCAAAACAATTTCGGGAGAGGGGGTTGTTTGTACCCTAAAAACCCCTCCCTTGGATATGGCCATGATCAGAGGAGTCAAAGGACACTAGCGAGCTGTGCAAGCACACAGGCTTTCGATAACACGGTAAATGGCTGTCCCGGTGGCGTAGGGGTCGACCATTTGCCCGAGATGGGTCCTTACACCACTGACTGTTTTCCTTCCCTGAAACCGATGGCCCCAAATTAGAGATTGGCGACTGCTTATGAGTTTCTCACGATGGTCCTTAAACTCCCAAACAAACAACAAAAGAATCTCCCGGAAATCGCTGCAGAATCCAACATTGGGGAGCCGAGAGTCATCACCAAACGCACCACGTATGTCACGAATGGGTTGAAACAGCTGACGACACACCTCTCTCCTTTGAATCCACTGTTCTACCAGCCATTTTTCGTCAACAGAATAACCAACTGGTGGAAGTTTTTGACTTGTCACACCGTTCACGACAAACCCAAAACAAATAACGTATGTCGATAACAATGAAATCAAAGTAAAAATTCCAGAACATTCTAAGGAGCATGAATAGAAAACGGATTACATCTAGTGCTTACGATAAAACATGAACCTTACTTCTAAACAATATTCGTTATTTTACAAGAAAAAATTGATAAATATGA
Organism: Macrothele yani; assembly: GCA_039090855.1. NCBI lineage: Eukaryota > Metazoa > Arthropoda > Arachnida > Araneae > Macrothelidae > Macrothele > Macrothele yani. Next base: position 174,711,804 of record CM077002.1, on the reverse strand, counting down.
AAAAATTACTGCAGCCAAAGTAACAGAGTAATAACTCCTCTTGAAAAGAAATAATTCATTCTAGACCATTCCACTATATTCCAAAGTCAGGGAGCACCTTACAGAATGTTCCGAACAACGCCGATATTGAAATATTTGCATAGCAGATACACTATATTGACAAGAGTAACCGGACACTACTTCAAAAGGAAACGAACGGATCTGCTGCGATGTTAAGATGCGCGGTACAGCTGCAAAAGGTATAAAAATAAACCTGCAACTGACCGCGATCATATCTGGCACTGTGAGGTTGAGTGAAAATGTTTCAGTGGAGAGAATTGACTTTGAGAAAGAAAAGATTGTTGGGTATATAGCGAAGTAAATTTCTCCGCCATTTTGGTCCACGCCGGAAATCAAATCCGGGTCCTCTCATTCCGGAATAAGTCGCTTACTCAACTGAGCTACGCGGATGTATGCTCTCGCTGCTATCTATCTGTCTTTATCTCATGTGCGTCTTGCGGTGCAGGCACGTAACATCTCCCTCACCCCCGAAAGAAGGCTGGGGGTATGACCCACGGATCAGCCGGAACCATGTGTCGCTGTAGGCAGTCAGTCATCCGCTGAAGAACGTACGTTAGAGAAATCCCAGTGAATTTGGTGTGTGGAACGTAACATCACACACATTTATTCTTCGAAGCGCTGAAGAAGGAATTCTCTTATTTTTCTTGTCTCGTGGTGTGGAAAGAACTTCACACCATTGCGAGAACTTTAACCGCCAGTCCATTCTTGAAGTTCGCGCGCCAATATAACGTAATAAATTTCTCCATCATTTTTGTCCACGCCAGGCATCGAATCCGAGTCCTCTCCTTCTGGAATAAGTTGCTCTCCCAACTGAGCTACGCGGACGTATGCTATCTGCCTTTATCTCATGTGCGTCCAGCGATGCAGGCATCCATCATGGTGAATCAAGTTGAATCCTGACTCGTCAGAAAGCACGACATGTTGCCAATCAGCTCACCAATGTGTGTGTTTGAGACCGCATTGCAGGCCGAGGCGTCTGTGGTTGAGGTTCAGAGGAATGCGCATCAATGGACTGCTAGCGCCCAGTCGTCTTTTAAGCAGACGATGTTCAACTGCGCTAGAGGACAAATCCTGACCTGTGACAGTGCTGCGCTAACATCGTGGATGTCGCTGTGCAATCGGTCACTGGCATGCGGTAGAGGTGTCTGCCATTCCTTGCTGTCATGCGATTTTGCGGTCCGTTTCCCGGATTTCTGTTCATCTGAGCCTCATCTGTCCACTGATGCCACGTTCGCATCACTATACTGGTGCTTCGTGACGTACGAGTTGCAATATCGCGGTAGGAAAATCCAGCTTCTCTCATCCCAACAATCCTTCCTCGCTTCAAGTCCGTCAGGTGTTAATAATTCGACCTTCTTTTGCAACGGGGCATAATGAGACACGAAAAACACTCCTTCGACTCAATGTCGGCTCTTTGCTGATTGCAACTCCTTTGAGCCAGCTCTGTACGCCAACCCCGGACAGTTCAAAGGGCGCTGCTCCTAAACCACATGCGCAATTTCACTGGCATTTTAATAATTTGCATGTCCCAACCTGTTGTACAGATCCTGTAAGTTTCAAGCTAATACCAGAAGTCCTTCACGGTGTTACAGTTTTCCCAACAGTAGTGTAGAATAAAAATTCCCCACAGTCAAACTGCAAAATTATTGCAGGAGTCTTGTAATTCGTTTTTGATTTAAGTAGAATTCCGAGTTCTCCAGCTCAGAAGGAGCAGATTTAATTTATAAGAAGGATACATCTTGTATCTACGTGGAATACTAACCACAAAATGGGTGGCAGAAACTTTAAAAATGGCTGATCGAAAACTTTAAAAAGCAAAGGCTATATACTAATTGCTATAAGATGCTTAAAACACTGCACTTACTCAAAAACCACAAAGTGTGTATCAGCTCTAGTCTGGAAGCAAAATGATCGACAGAACTACTCAAGCTTCAAATATATATTCAGAAAAATTTTTTTAGCATGTCATGAAATTTAGGCAAATCATTCTGTGACGTACCTGCCAGCAGGACGCACACGACATAAAGGCAGATAGCAATCAGAATGAACGTCTGCGTAGCTCAGTTGGTAGAGCGACTTGTTCCGGAATAAGCGGACTCGGGTTCGAATCCCGGCGTAGACCAAAAATGACGGAGAAATTTACTTCGTTATAATTCGGAAATGCAGATTAGGTCGATAAAGGATATTTTTCATTTCTTTAAAGTCGATGAAACAAACGAAAAAACGCTTACACTGCAAATATGAAGCATCCTAATGCATGTATGGTGTCTGTAGACGCGTATTTGTAATGAAAGATGACTGTTCAAACAAAACCAAGTATTACCTAAATCCTTATTTGCACACTTATGGTCATTGCGCAAGAGCGAGAATGATATTATCAAGATAGCTATTGCAGTAAATGAACTTCGGAAACGTAAGACGTCGCGCAGAAAAGAAAAGAAAGAAAGGAAAAGATCTTTGCTCATCTCCAAATACGAGGCGACTTCCAACCTTGGCAGAGGTCACAATGAAAAGAAAGTATAATAGAAAAACTTTAAGAAATCTCTACTCAGCAACACAGGGTCCAGTTCAAGTGTACCCTAAAAATCTTAGGAATGAAGACAACTGCTATCAAGGTACGCATTTGGGCATGAAACGAGTTTGTTCAACTTGGGTTCCCCATTTCTTTTCACGTGCGGCCCAATGCAAGGCAACATGTGACCAGTTCTGTCGTTTCTTACTTAGAGAAAATGAAAATTAAGTTCATGCCCTGACCCAGGCCTGTGCTGGCCCGGTGGGACAGGGAGACGTGTCCCTCTGCGCCCTCTGCCTAAGGCACCCTTGGCGCCTAAAGCCAACGAAAGAAATTTTGAAATTTTTGACAGTATTTAATTAGCATGTACAAAAAAAATTTAATGTTTAAAAATTTTTGTAATGAAATTAATTTTTTTTCTCTAGCGTGCGTTCTAATTTTTGAAAAACAAAAATTACTGCACTGTTAGAAAAAAGAATGTGATGCGCAAAGTTTAATATTTTAAATATCTATTAACTTTGAGGCAGTTTTAACATTAAATTCTTTAATTTCGAACTCCACCCACATGGGCTACGAATCGTCTGTGATTTCTGAATAGGGGCGGCATTGAGTCTGCTTTCGGTTTCGCTAGCATCATTCGTTGATATTTTCTGTTCCCCCCTGTTGAAGTGAAAAGACGAACTTAAAGAATATTCGCGACTTTTTTCATGTTCAGAATGTCCAGAACTATCTTTGTTCTTGAAATTATAAAAGGTCGTTGGAAAAATAGCCATTCATTCAGTTTGTGATTCAGCCATTCAGTCAGTGGGCGATTGATTCAGTTAGTTAGTAGTCAGAATCGGAGTTTTGTTGAAGTGGGAGAGGTTCAAAATTATCTCAGTTTTGTTATTGGAATCGTTACTGTAACGGCTTACTTCCCGTGAAGTTCTTAAAGTAGTTTGAAAACGTGAAGAAGACCGACTTCGTGATAGTCAAAAGGGCCTTTAGTGATACAAGAGTTTACGTTCTACAAGTGGATATTTTCGGATATCATTAGTGACTTTCTTGTGTTAAAGCTTGTGCACACTGGATATGTTGGAACACTTTGACGTTATAATTTTTCGTTTTCCTTATTTGTGGACGACACCTTAAAAAAAGGAAAGGAAAGAAAATCGTGATCTGACTCTTCGGCTACTTTAAAGAGGTAAGACTTTTATATTTTAAAAATCGCACATTTATTTTTATTCTTAAAAAAATTTATTTCTTAAATAATTAAGTTCCTAATTGTAATCATAAAGGATTATTTATTTATTTATTTTATTTTTATTTTTTTAAAGGAGAATATAGATAAATAAATTTTATCTTGTTTGAGATTTAATATCAGAGCGAGCTTTTTCAAGAAATACATTTTCAATAGAAATACATTTTCATTCCAACAAAGACTTTCAAATCTCTAAAATATTTTAAAAGTCAATAACATATTTTTAATTTTAAATTATCGGATTTGCAAAACTTTTGATCATTCGTTTCTGACCTTTTCAAAAATTTTAAAACTAAAATTTCCCCCTTTTTTAAAATAAGAATGGTTGAAAAAAAAAATAATTGGCATTTTGTGATTTTATTTTATTTCTATTGTTATTTTTTTTATGAAAGTAGGCGAAACAAACAAATTTTTTCTTGCTGTAATAAACCGTATAGTATACAAAAGACTTAGGGTTATTGCATTATTGTGTTTCTCTCTTTCAGATCTTCGTGGAACATGGACGTTACAAAAAGAAAGATGAATTTAGAAAAGATAAGAGATTTAAGGAATTGCAAGAATCAGCAAAAGCTTGTTCTAAAACAACCTCTTTTTATGTCAAACCGCACTCAAGCACTTATCCTAATCCTAGAAATGAAAATAGCCTCCAATTAAGTAGCCAAGAAAAGGTCACTGATTTAATTTCTTCATTTAAGGAATATCAAAAAAAAATCACAATTGTAGTGTGCGTGAAACTTCAACGATTGATTCTGTTTCTAAAACTGAAGAACATATTACAACAGGTCCTACGCCGACATTGGAACCTTTCTTCGAACTAAACCCTTTACCACCACCTCTGCTATCATTAGAAATAGAATCTGTGGAAGACGTTTCCTCAGCATAGACAAAAGATTATTTTAAAAGGCCCAGTGAAAATGATTTATTAGATTTTTTTCTTTCCATCCACGTCAATCCGAAGAAAAAGATTTGCCTTTTACAGAAAAAAAAGCAATATTTTCCATCAAACAAAGCGATGGCCAATTATTTAATAGGCAATGGCTATCTTACAATGAAGCAAATAAAAATTTGTATTGTTTTATATGTTTAGTCTATAGCAGTGGAATTTCAGCTTTTTGCTCAGGATTTGAAGATTGGAGACATGTTCACCAAAGGATAGAACAGCATGAAACCTCCAAAGCTCACATACAATCGGTTATTTTTTTCATGGCAGAAAAGCAGAAGAAATCGACTCATGATCTACTTTTTAATAATCAAATGCAAAAGAGGAGGCAAGAGGTTTTGGAAAGAAGACATATTGTACAAGACATTGTCGATGTTTTGAAGGTGATAGGAAAACAAGGTCTTGCTTTCCGAGCATCTATTGAACAGGCATACACTGATGATGATAAATCAATAAATAACGGTCATTTTCTGGAAATTATATTACTGCTCCGCAAATATGACACAACGTTAAAAAAATATTTAAACGCTATAACAGCAAAAAGTGAACAACTCCATCAGGCAAGAGAACGTAAAGAGAAGGACACTGGAAAGAAGAACAAAGTAGCGGGAAGAGGAAATTTTGTTACATTTCTTAGTAATAACACTGTAATGAAAATAATCAAAATCATTCTAGAAGAAATGAAAGAAAGAATATCAGCAAGTGTAAAGAAAGCAGTGAAGTACTCAATATTAATGGACACAACAATAGACATTTCAGGCAACGATCAGTGTGCGTTTGTAGTCCGCTATGTGGAAGGACATGAAGTATTTGTGGAAGGACATGAAGTAAGACTATTATCTTTAAAGTGTGTCACATCGACTATGGCTGAGGGGCTATTAACTTCATTAAGTACTACTCTGAAAGAAGTGGAGATCAAAGACTGCGTGGCAAATGCCTTTGATGGTGCTTCACATATGAGTGGACCCTACAATGGTCTTACTGCCAAACTATCAGACATAATAACAAATCACATCCATACATGGTGCTACGCCCATGTATTAAATTTAGTACTCTCGGATACTGCACAGGTACTGCCCATCACTATATCCTTTTTCTGTCTGCTCCAGGAAACACCAGTTTTCTTGAATGATTCGTTACAGAGGCAGCAAAAATATACAGAAGAAAGTCCAGCTTATAAGCTGGAAGCTATTGGAGCTACTCGTTGGCGAAGTCGAAGCAATGCCAGTGCTAAGATATTTGGAAGGATTGACCACTGGACATCCCAGTCAGAGAAAGCCCAGTCACAATCAGCTAAATATGTTTACTTCGAGCCAACAGTGGCATTATTTAAGATATCTTCATCAACAGACTTTAATGCCAAAGTCAGAAATGATGCCGCAGCTCTTCTCCAGAAATTCGTCAGTTTTGAAACGATAATGACGGCTATGATTTTTTTCAAATTTTCAAGATTAAAACACCACTGTTTGACTATCTGCAAACAAAAAACCTGGACTACGCTAAGGCATGGAGGTTGGTTGAGTCAGCTGTTTCAAGACTCAAAGCTGTTCGAAACAGGTTTGGTGAAACTTTGGGTGCAGCCAAGACCTTCGTATTGAAGTTTACAGAAAAGATTGAACATTTTTCAGACAGGCTTCCTTAAAGAGATAACCATTGAAACTGATTTTAGAAGAAAACAACAAAGGAAAATCAAGAAGATGGTATCGGAAGTATGTGATGACAAAAAAGTTCAATCTTCACCTGAAGATGAATTTAGAGTCCACGTATTCAACTGCATTGTGGATACAGTTATCCAAACAATGGAAAATAGATTTGTGAAACACACAAATCTGTACTTGGACATAGCTTTGTTCGATCCAAAATGATTTAACCAAAATAAACCTGACGAACTTCCAACAAATGCGCTGGAAAAAATTTGTGAGTTGATTCCTTCATTAGATAAGGGGAAACTTAAGGAAGAAATAATTTCCTTCGTAAATGTTTGGCCTAGCATACGTAGGAAATCCGTGAATGAAGATTACAAGACTGATGCGTTTAAAGAGACTGAATGTGACCAACACCCTGAAGAAAATTTGGATGAGGTCGAAGAGGATATAGTTTTTATACCATGCAATTCCAAAAATCAGTGTAATACATGCATGAAATGTGCATTTGGAGTGATTGTTGAGTATAACATGTATAGTCTCCCGTATACAGAACTTTATAAGGTTTACAAGTATTTACTCACTATTCCATTAACGCAGGTCAGCTGTGAAAGAGTTTCTCCAAATTAAAGTTCATAAAAACTAGACTGAGGGCATCCATGACCAATGAAACCTTTGAAGCGTTTGTCTTGATGCACACTGAAACAGATATTTTAAATACCATCGAACCTGATTTCGTAATCAGCAAACTCTGTGAATCGAGTTCAGAAATGAGGCGACTGCTCGCTCTATAATTCAACAACTCTGGACAATGCCGACATTATGTTTATTGTTCATTATATCAATGAATCAACTTTTTTTGAGCTTTTTTTAACTTTAGAGTGTTTCTTGTGAATAAGTTTATTCTACTCTAATTTGAAAATTTGGTGGAAAAATTATGTAGTTTAGAATTAAGCTAGAAAAGCGACGACTTCTCGTTTCTTTATTCAAGAACTTTGAACAATGCCAACATGTGCTTTGTTTATTATACAGATTAATGTTTCTCAAAATCATTTGAATCCTGATAAAAAAGTTTATAAGTTCCTTAACTATTTTTTTTTTTTGTTAATTGTCGTTTTTAGTATAAGTAAATAGATTTATGGCAGTAAAAGTTATTAAAAATATTTGGTGCAGAAATTGTCCAAGATCAATCACTTTATTTATTTCTGCTACATACATAGTACAAGCAGATGGTCATAGGAAAATACCATCAGGTATCATTGAGCCCAGACCATAGATCACCAGTTAAACAGAAAGAGTCGTTAAACAGAATGACATTATTTTATATAGGTTTTGCCTATGGAGATAAAAACACGAGCGCGTGACTGCTTACGATTATTAAGTTTGAAGGCGCCCTCGTCACCCTTTGTCCACCGCCCTCCCAAGGCGCCCAGCATGGGCCTCTGCCCCGACCTGCACATAGTGGACTAAGTGCAGGTCGTGGTTGTGATTTCTGGTTGTCCCCCATTTTAAAAAAAGACATTACGGGGACGACGATTTGAGACTGATCAACAACTTATTACAGCTGCGCAAGGGTGTCTCAACAGTCTTTCAGAAGAATTCCGGAAGACATTCAAAGAGTGGGAGGAACTTTGGGACACCTTATTCGATACAATGGACAGTATTTCGAAAAAGATGACCACTTCCTTGATTATTAAGGTTTGCATATTTTTTGTTGATAAACATTCTCAGTTGTTTTGGAACAACCCTTGTACATTGGCGTTTATTTCAACATGTCTAATTACAGATTTATAAATGTTTAATTAACGTTGCATCTGCTACAAATAAAGAAAAAATGAATAAGAATAATAAAAGCTCGTCAAATTAAGCTTAAGACAGCTGGCATTTGAGTTGGCGTTGAAGTTAAACCTTAAACTGATGTATTTCTACAACCAGTGAAACCCATTATTCTGTACACCGTACTTTCTGCATTTTCCATTCTACCTTTTCCTGGTTTGAAAGTTTAAAATTTTCATACTTGGGATTTGTGATAACTGTATCCCTGGCTATCTGCGGATGAGTTAAAGTTCTTATAATTGCGATGGTATTAAGGGGAAATTTCCGTCTGGCTATTAACTGTCCGTTTCAGTATTTTTCTCTTGCAGCAGTCCTCGGTATTCTCAGCTGTTTGAAGTCGCAAACTTTGGCTTTGTAATTTAAGGAAGCCGGTGAGGTGTCTAAAATGAGTGCTTCTTCGTACATTCCATGTGGTACACTGCAATTTTCAGAAGCATACCATGCAGCAACATCATTATCTCTGTTATTTTGGTTGGGTGCTAAAAATCTAGTAATACCTAAATTCCGCAAGAAACATCAACTCTAGTGCTAAACATGATGACGTGCTTGATTGTACTGCATCCGTTTTGCTGAAAATAATAATTATTTTTCTTAGTTTCCCTAAAAATAATAAATTCTTTAAACATGTTAGAAGAATCGTCCTTAAAGCTTCCATGTCAGATATACAGTACATTACAGTTTGAATTATAGTACTGAAATTTTTGAAACTCTGTAATTCAGGATTTTTTGGGAATGTTCTTGAGCCCCTTTGAATGAAGAGTAATGGATCTTACCTTGACAACTCTTTCCGGGTTTGGAAACACCATTAGAAAGTGTTCACGCATTCACTCCCTTGCTGACTTTTTATCTTTCGCATGTGTTTTCTCATCCAAGTCAAGTTAATGAGCAACGCAGTAAAAAAAGTCAAAAGAGATGCAGCCAATCAGAACGTCACGCATACGAAAAATGAATCGTTTACAGGGATATGAGGCACTTCATTTTCTGTCAGTGGGGAAGGGATTACACTTAACTAGTTGGACGAAAACAGGTTTCATACAAAATTACTTTGGTGTTGAATGAAAGAAAACATCGTTTTAAATAACGGTGGGACTCCAGAGAATATAAGTGGAATACAGATAAAACCACATTGAAGGAAATAATAAAAGTTGTACCTCAAAAGGAAGAAAAGAAAGAAAAAAAGTTAAAATAAATTCTGGGTGACGGAAAGCTTACGGTAATGAATCAGGCAAATTAATTTTAAATCAGTTTGAATAGTGTAACATTAAGAACGTGCCATAAATGATGGCTAGCCTAATGTGGTCCGCCAGTTTCACGGCAGTGGCAGCCGGCAATAATGTGACGTAACTGATGGCTTACTGAATCTTGTCCGCCAATTTCCCAGTAGTAGCAATAAAAAAACCCCCCACAGTTACCCAAGGCCACAACCGAAATGTCATTTGCATATAACATGTATATATTCATTATATGCAAATGGCATTTCATGAAAATTTTGTATCGTTTAGCAAACAGTTTTTTTCTACGCATATTTGCACCTATGAGTCATTACATTATGACCCCCCCCCAGCCTATTGAAATGAGCGCCCCTGGAGACCGAACGGTGGCGCAGGTGAAGTCCTCAGAGATGTATAGATATATGCAACCCGAGGACCGGCTTTTGGTTAGTAGAGTGTTCGGAGTCAGAATGGGAAAAGCTGCCGATTTATCTGAGTTTGATAAAGGACAAATTTTGACGGCACGGCACCTTGGAACTACGATCTTGGAAACGGCGCGGCTTGTGGGGTTTTCACGTGCTGCTGTAGTGAGTACGTATCAAAAGTGGTGCACAAATGGCCAAACGACGAATCTTCGTCCAGCCGTGTGTCGTCCGCAACAAGAGCGACAGTCTCCGCTCCCGACAGAGGGGGAGCGGAGACTGTCGCTCTTTGTTCACAGCGACAGTGCGACGAATCACCCGCAGCTACAACAGTGGTGATCAGGGCAAAGCGTCACAGTACACAGTTCATCGCAGCCTTCTGCGCATGAGCCTGCGTAGCCGATGACCCAGCCGGGTTCCCATGCTCACTGCACGTCATCACCAAAACGCATGAAATGGGCCCAAGATTATCGATATTGGACAGTCGATGATTGGAAGAAAGTAGACCTGGTCTGACGAATTAAGATTCCTGGTGCATCACGTAGACGGCCGAGCGCGGATACGCCGATTACCAACGGAGGCTTTGGCACCTGGATGCACTGTTGGGCGGAAACAGGCAAGCGGCGGGGGTGTTATGCTGTGGACGATGTTTTCTTGGGACTCTTCAGGCCCCATTATCCCAATAGCACAATCCCTGACAGTTGTTATTTATCTGAACATCGTTGCGGACCAAGTTCACCCATTTATGGCAACTGTGTTCCCTGCTGGTGATGGCCATTACTAACAGGATACTGCCACACTGCCAGAATCGTCAAGGAATGGTTCGAGGAAAATGCTGGTGACTTTCTGTTAAGACCCAGGCCTCCAAATTCACCTGACATGAACCCAATCGAGCATTTGTGGTTCGACTTAGAAAAGCGGGTTAGCGCTAAATCACCACCATTCCGAAATGTACGGGAACTGGAGGACCTGCTTCTGACATTATGGTACCAGATACCCCAGGATACCTGTCGCCACCACATCGAATCGATTCCTCGTAGAGTGGCCGCTGTTTTGCGGGCTAAAGGGGGTCCTACAGCTTATTAGGTAGGTTGTCATAATGTAATGCCTCATCGAGGTATGTCTATATGAGGCTTTCACCAATGAACCAAATCCATGACAACCCCCCCCTCGTTCCTTAAGAAATTCCTCTGGCTACGCCACTCCTGTGCTTTGCAAATGCTGAGCTCAGTCACTAAGGTGCACAGAGCTGTGTAAATGTAGTGGCGATGAAGAGCTCTGCGATAAAAAAAACGACTTTACAAATGACGAAAATGAACTCTGGGACTCAAAAGATGACCTGTAAAACCTTAATTTAGCCGCCCCGGTGGCTCAGTGGTCTAAGCGCTCGCTTACAATCATTTGTCCGTGAAGGTTCGGCTTCGAATCCTGGTGAAGCAAGGATATTGTGTTTGTCTTAAGACACTGGCTCTCTCCCTTTCCTGAAACCAGTGACCCTAAATTAAGGACGAACAACTGCTTATAGCCCATTGAGTTGCTTACGGTGATCGTTAAACCCCCAATCAAAATAAATAAATAAATAAAATCTTAATTTCTCTCTTCAAATGTAAATAGATATTGTACTTTTATTACATAGTATATTTCAATGAGAAAGTTGCAAAATATTTCAGAATTTCTAATTTAGTGATTATACAGTCGGAGGTTTAAGATGAAGTAGCGATGGTAAGGCTATATCTCAGAAACGATAAAAGATATCAATCAAATTCCTTATGAGCTTTTCTATTCCTTTGATCATGTTTAACAAAAGACCTATATAGCACATTTTTCAAAGAACCACCCTAAGCATTAGTATCTGTAACGGCGGCCATCTTGGATTAATAACGTCACACATGCCCTCTGTCACAATTTGAGACAAAACACCCGGTACTACATGATTTATGCTTCATATCAATGCACCCACAGTAGGAATACCTCCCCTTCATTCAAAATTCCACGGACGAGTGATGCCCCTCAACTAATACGTGTTTCTCCAAAAATCGTTTTTTGCAATATGTGTTAAAGATAACAGGGAATATAATAAGAAGTTCAGGGGATCTATAAAAACGTCGGTTTATGCGGAACTTCATATTATACGAGATCATTATATATTGGTTCGACTGTATATAAAATACTTAGCAAAAATTACTTGATATAAAAAGGTAATATATTATAATTAATTCACAGTTAGTAAAATCAAAATACATAATTTAGTTAAATTCAGGTCGAAACTTCACGCTTGTATAATGTGTTATTTGTACTCAGGATTTTTTTAGATTTAAATCAGTGCTGGTTTGTGAGGTCAAAAACCGTGAGAAACTGTGGCGTTTTCCGATCATATCAGGGTTTAAAGTGTTAAGAACTATATCGGTTCTTATCGCTTAAGGTGGATCCACATAAAATCTCTGCCTTATGTTTCCAATGGTAAAACTTCTTTTACATATTTTCTTCGCAATTAATGTATTCCCAAGGATGAAAATTTCCCACATCGATAAAACTAACTTTAAGTTATAGCATGGCATATTCAATACTTGCTAAAACATAACTATAATTATATTAAGAATCGATCATTTTTCTTTGAGAAATGTTCAGACCTGTTAATAGATGGTGCGACCTATACACTGATGACGTCAATAAACAAATAAATGTCGCATTCTTAATTATGGCTATGTTTTAGCAAGTATTAAGTATCTCATGCTATAACTTAAAGTAAGTTTTATCGATGTGCAAATTTTCATCCTTTAATTGCAAAGAAAATACCGTATGTAAAGAAGTTTTACCATTGGAAATATAAGGCAGAGAATTTAGGTGGAACCACCTTAACACTTGATGTGAACCAAGAAAATTAGAAACTTCATTTTGCTCTACTATTTGAGATTCAACTAGAGATAGCATGAAAGTCCATTTCTTAAGATCGTGCAGAGACAAATTCCCCACTTAAGATAGTTAGGAAATACGCTTAAGACTAAAACGTATGGAGTGGCCTTACTTTGAGACATGGTAAATTCGTCTATGAGTGGGTATTATTAATGCATTTCTATAAAACCTGTGACATACCTGCCAGCAGGACGCACACGACATAAAGGCAGATAGGAATCAGAATAAATGTCTGCGTAGCTCAGTTGGTAGAGCGATTTGTTCCGGAATGGGCGGACTCGGGTTCGAATCCCGGCGTAGACCAAAATTGACGGAGAAATTTACTTCGTTATAATGGCGCCCGAACTATACGGATGACCCGGCCGTTCAAAATCTCGCATTGGTGTGATGTTATTTCCACACCGCGAGACAGGAAAAATCAGAGAATTCCTTCTCCAGCGCTTCGAAAAATAAAAATGTGTGATGTTGCATTCCACACAGTAGATTGACTGGGAGTTCTCAAGTGCACGTTCTACAGTGGATGGCTGCCTGCAACGATTCATGGTCACGGCTTACCCGTGGGCCATGCCCCCGGCCCTCTTTCGGGGGGAGATGTGACGTACCTGCCAGCAGGACGCACACGACATAAAGGCAGATAGGAATCAGAATAAATGTCTGCGTAGCTCAGTTGGTAGAGCGACTTGTTCCGGAATGGGCGGACTCGGGTTCGAATCCCGGCGTAGACCAAAATTGACGGAGAAATTTACTTCGTTATAAACCCATATAATCTTTATTTACAATGCACACAATGCATGAGACATACGTTTCTTGTACATTATTTATTGAGCTTTAAAAAAGTGAATAGAAGAAAAAACATAGCAAAACGTTGGCCTATACGGAAATAATTTAAAATTACACATGAAGCAGAATAAAAATGGAAATGTAAAGTTTACAGGAAATAACTTAATAATTTCTCTTTAAATGAAATATCCTTAGTGACCTCATCCAGCCACCTTTTGCAGCCGACAGTTATCACAGACACAGCAACGAGAATTGTACCACCGATGGTGTACATGTCAGGCGTTTCGTTGAAGAGTGTCAGATCGAGAATGAAGGCCAGCATGATGTCGCCAGCTGCCATCAGCACAGAAACGGGACCAGCTTCTTCTATTTCCAGAGCTTTGGTGAGTGTCATCTGGCTGAGGAAGCTAAAAGCACCCACGGCAATTACCAGAAACTGTTCAATGCCGCAGGCTGTCAGAGTGTAGACGCCGAAAGCGGCAGTCAGTATGGCATTCACAATGGTCGCTACCCATCCGAAATTGAGCAATATGACGAAGACGTCCACTTGGTGAAGCTTCCTGAGGATCACGTACACGCCACTTTCCGAAGCTATAGATCCAATGGCTGCCAAAATTCCCACCACACTCTCCCGAGTGTAAACGTCAGTCCTGTTTGCTAACAGGAGAGGTACTTTGCTCACAAGAGCTACTCCCAGAACAGATATAACAATGGCTACTGTCTGAGCAGTGGAACATTTCTCCTTGAGGAATATCCTTGCTGTTATGGTCACAAATACGGGCACGGTAGATGTCAAAACCGTGGCATCAGACAGAGGGAGATATCGAAAAGATAAGAAGGAAAAGTATATGGTTACTGCGTCGAAAATACCGCTCAATATAAGCCAGCAGCGACAAGTTCTGTTGGGTCCGAAAGGGTTTTCTCCACTGCGGACCACCATTGGCAGCGCAAACGCGGTGATGGCGATGTACTGATAAAATGCAATCTGTCCCGGGTCAAGGTCCCTCAGATACTTGACACAAGCAGCGCACATAGAGAAGAACAAACCTGAAACTAAAGAATATATCATTCCTAAACATATCAGTCTAGTCCTTCGTGTCTTCTCGTTTACGTCAGAAGTCCGTTTTGCTGTTGTCGTTGTTGCTGTAGGTGCATCTGTAGCACTTGAAGAAGAGTTCTCGAGCGTCACAAGTGTAGGATTCCCTACAGAAGCCACAGAGCTGCAGCTACTTGCTGTTACCATCTTCATTGTGATGTCGTCGAGAAGAGTTGGTATTTGTTTACGATAAAGGCTGGGAGTCCCCAGTTGACCTAAAAGTGAAACAGAAAACATCAGCATCTGTCAGCACAAGAACAAAATGATTAAACACAAAGTGACAGTTTCTGTAAGTGATACTTGTTAAACACGTTTAAAAATAGCTTTTAATGCAAGAGTCTAATTAATAATTTTGTTAATTTCATTGGATACTCTTTGGTCGTGTGAGTAATGAAAGTGTGCTGCAGTTGTGCGATGTGAGGCAAAATTTCGTCAGTAAGGTGGAGACTGATATTCTTGTGTGGTTTGGTCATGTTGAAAGAATGAGTGATGAGGTGCTCACTAAGAAATTTTTTCAGCACAAGTGGCAGGAAAGAAAGGCAGAGGAAGGCCACAGAAGTCATGGGAGGATTGGATTCAGGAGTGTCTGCATGAGAAAAAGATTATGAGTATGAAGTACAGAAGGTCGTATAATGGATGTGAGTGAAGCCCCCGAATTGTGTGTCAAGATTGCTGTAAATAAAGAAGTTTGATACGGCAACAGTAAGTAAATAATCAGTTAAAAAATTATCTGGTGGTTTGTATTTCTTTGTGGAGTTAACCTCTGAATCTCAGAGAACAGCTTAATGATGTGTTTACAGCTTGGCGATGTTAATTTTATTAATTTTTTATGTCTCATAGATACTTAAAAATTTTCATTTTCATAATGTTTTGAATGGTGTTAATATGTGGGAACTTTTATAGGAGTACAGATATTTTTTGTTTCATAGAATATTAGTGTTTCCCCCAAATTAGACTGATCGCTCACAGGATCATTTGGGTCTCACATTTCAGGCTACGCGAGGCGCAGAAGTTTATGGCATAAATGCTTTTAATGGACGATGTCGATGTAGAACGTTGTTCTAACGGGGAAAACCTCTATTGGTGGGAGGGCAATATGCTTGCAGAGGAGCTAAGACTTTGACTTGCAATCAGAGGTCAGTCAACTCCCGAAGCTAGAGAAATCGGGAGAATGTTTGGGGAGAGCGAGAGAGAAGAAGTCGAGTCTTGAAATAAGAGAATAGGGATGTTACGGGGCAAGGGGGGGGGGGGAGGCTCGCGCGGAAGAAAATTTGTAACCCTACGATTAATGGAGAATGGAGTGTGTCCAACAGAAAATTACGCTCGAGTCTTGGGGATCCCTGCTGCAGCTAATGAGCGAAAAATAAAAAGAAATTATCTTTCATTTCAAGTTTCAGTGTTCTTGTTTGGCTTTGCACTTATATATTCGTGGCATTGTCTCTCGAACCTGCAACAACTGGCTTTGATAACAAGCTGAGAAAATTACATAAGAGAAGTAATCGTACCAGCAACACCACTACAATCCCTTATCGCCATACTACAATAGAACTGAACGAGGTGTCATCGTCTGTGAATCTCTACTGACGTGTCACAGCACGTTCAAGCAAATTTAGGACTTTTTTTTTTTGCTTTAGCTGTAGTGCTACTCTGTCAGATTTTAAAAGGTTTCGATACGTATTGAGACTAACCGTACAAAGGAATACGCAAATACAAGTAAGTGTTCAGGGCCCGATTATCGGCAGGGCAGAACCCACAAATTTCAGGTGCCCAAACATTTTCTATTCGTGTGTCACACGCATGCTACATTGGCAGTTAATATAAATTAACAATATACAAGTTAGTTATAATTAATGCAAATGCAGTTTCAAATTCTGAAACTACAAGAAAGAAAAGGGTTCCAAAAAGCAGGCTTCTTGATGATGGAGATATTCCTCCAGTATATCTCTCTCCTCGAGATAATTTTCAAGTGACATATCACTATGCCCTTTGTGATGCATTAATATCACAATTAACATCAAGTGAAGTTTCATAAGAAAATATAGTAAACAATTTTTTTTTCTTAATAAATTGTGAAACATATGAAGCTTCTCGTAAAGCATGTACTTTTCAGGGGCATTATAATGTTGATTTAGATGATTTTGCTGAAAAATATCAGCAGTTTTTACCCATCAAACAGAAAACTGAAAATATTATCGACACTTTGCAAAATTTTCATAAACTAAATATGAGAGCAGCATTTCCAAATGTTGAGGCAGCTTTGTAAATATTTCTAACTTTACCTATTAGCAACTGTACAAGTGAGCGAAGTTTTTCTCTTTTGAAAAGATTAAAATATTCTTTAGGAGCAACACTAGGTCAAGAAAAACTTTCTGCATTGGCAATACTTTCTTTTGAAAATGACATAACTTCTAATTTAGATTGCAATGACGTAATTTGTGAATTTGCAGCTCCAAATATAAGAAGTCATTTTAAAAATAACGCAGGCAGCAGGCCAACAAAAAACACTTTTGTTTCGTTGCCATAGATGTTTGAACGGTTCGAGGGTATTTTGAGGGCGCTGGATACATACTTTTCAGGGGGTTTTCTTATAATAGGGTGTTACACATATCTCCAGTATTTACATTTTATCAAATTTATATTATATGAAGTCCAAGGTTGGTTATGAAATCACATTTTGACAAAGTTACTAATTTCATTTTGAAATCACCTCGGAAAAAAATTGATCGAACTGTTATAGGTACTGCATATTTTTAGAAATAGCTAGGTAAACTAATCTTAACCATTTTAATTTTAACTTCAAACAGCCTTTACCAGGTGAATTTCAGCTAGATTGTTAATAATTTTTATTCCTGCACTTCAGAAATATTTGAATGCTATTTACAAACTTCAACTAAATCTAAAAGAAAATTTATATATATTTTTTTAATTAAAAAAATTCAAAGTATTTTCATCGGTCACAGTTTTAAAACACACCGTGTGTATTTCACAATTGTTTTCTTTTATATTCTCAGAACCTTAATGAAGTAAAAGTCATTCCGACAGTTGTGCATAGAATTATTTTTGCTATTTACCTATCTAGATATTATATCACACATGCATAGAAAAATCCATCAGTTTCCTGTACTGCAGTGTATTTATATTTAGTATAGTAAAGCCACATGAAACGTGTTTGTGCAGTTATTCTATATATTCAAAACAAATATTAATGTGTAATATTCTCAATCCTCGTAGAAAGATCCTTCTCAATCCTCGTAGAAAGATCTGGGATTAAGGCCTGCCCTGGGCCCATGATTGTCATGATCGGGCCCTATAAGTGTTACATTTGATATCGAAATCAAAAATCAATGATCAAAGGTCATCAGTCGTATCAAATTGCATTGTGTGGTAAGACAGCGAATCTTTGGTTTCAGTGGTACAATGACCCTTATGAGCATGTAAGACTATAATGAGCCTCCCGTCCCCAGTTTATTTACACTGTCTCCATGAAAGGGAAAAAAGCAGAGTTGTACGACGAAAACATCTCCCATGTCTCATTCGGGACTGGAATCCGAAAACAACTCGGACGATTTGCCAAGAGCTCGCGCCTCTGACATCTCGTCCTCCAAAGAAACGAAACAGTGGGCCATCCCTTAGGTTTCCAAAAGTGTACGACGTTCAAAGCGGCTTAAATGCCTGTTAAGGCAAATGATCTTTATTGGTGCAAACAACTATCAGAAATGAGGAATCATCGGATAAATTGCGTAATATACGAGGCGGTTCAATAAGTAATACCTCCGCGGAAGTGTCTCGCGCATGACTTGTTGTCTAGCAACCAGTCAGACGGCAAACGATACAGCGTTTGTCTTTTTCAAGTCGACCAAGATTTCGCTGGGCTCTGGAGCGCGTGGAAGCAACCAACCAAAACCCGTAACTGTCAACCCGATTTATGATGGCATGTACAATTTGAATATTTACGTGCCATTCGTCCTGATGAAGCTAGGCCAGAGCCCAGAGAAACCTTGGTCGACTTGAAAAAAGAAAATATTTGTGACAGACGTTGTATTTTCTTAATATGTATAATCATCACAAGACTGCAGTCTCTTATTTCAAGACCCCGTACATCTATTTCCTTTCGCATTTAATTGTGTTTAAAATGGGTTATTCTTTTTCAACTATGTCGCAGTGTGTGAAACAATAATCAGTTACAGAGGTTTTAACTCATGGAATGTACCTCCTGAGATGCACAGAAGGACGGATGGATCCACATGGTGGTAATTCGAGCTAGTCATTTTTTTCTTCAAAGTACACGTTAAAAATGAAACTCCTTTGAAAAGCTTGTACCAATTTACTTTTTAGAAAACACGTGCCAATAACATGATGCTGCATTCTGCAAAAGAAATAATTTTGTGCACTGGTGTTATACTTACTTGAAACGACCGAAAAAATAAACCTCACCTCTTGCAAAAGTTATAACTGCTAAGAAATTCTTGAGACTAATATTAAGCGTTTTAAATTACCATGTGGAAGAGAGCAGGGTCTACATCACCGAATTTATTTCACGAGAATTAAAGAAGAAACAAAAAATATTAAGAATCATGATGAAAACTTAAAGGATATTTTAGCTAGGACATGAATCCTTGTAAACATCTGATCCCCTAAAGTGAGAAAAAAGAACTTGAAAGACAAATTATTCGTTTATGTGACCAGTAGCGAATCCAGAAGGGTGCGACTGGGGTTATAGACTCCTTCTCCCGAAGCAGGTTCTCCATTTTCAAATCGCCAATATCTAAATAATTAATGTATTTTTGAAGTATTTGAACTACAGGCATTAATTACATAATTATATTTCACTTAATTTATAAAACAACGTTTATGAACGTAATTTGAATGCCTTTTGTTTTCCTTCCATGATTCCGCGTGCTAAACGAACATAACGCCTCGTGTCCTTGAATGAATAATTTCTTCGCATCTGTTCGTTTATTAAGCCACCAAATCACCGCGTTCAAATTGTTGAAGCGTTCTATTACTATTATTCAGTTTGCTGTCTACCTTCCTTGAGAAAGCCATCTGGTTGGGGTACGGAAGCTTGGAAACTTTGATTTATACACTATGCCAAGAAATTCGGATTACTAGTATAGTTATACTATTTTAAGTATAATTGGTGCACAGTTCCTTTTTATTATTATTATTTTTTTATTGGGTTGGAGGTTTAACGACCACCGTGAGCAAATCGATAGGATATAAGCAGTAGTCCGTCCCTAATTTAAGGACACTGATTCCAGGGAAGGGAAAGAGCCAGTGCCGTAAGACAAACACAACACCTATGCCTCCCGGGATTCTAACCCGGACCCATCACAGACGAGTGGTCACAAGTCAGCGCTTAGACCACTGCGTCACCGAGGCAGCGTTATTAATGGATGTAACAACTTAAAGTCTACTATAGTTCCGCTGGAAATGTGGTTCAGCTTCATCAAGAAGATTAAGTGTTTTCATTTCTTGCTTGTGACGGTGTTACCAGTTTCACGAGTCAAACGTCTGGTGCGGCCATCGGTTTTGATGAGTGCTTTCCATGCGCTCGGTAGACATGGAGATGAAGATAAATCATTTACCAGGTTATTACGGTTTTAAGAAATGTGAAATGCTTCTAAAAAGGTTAGATCAAATATTGATTTAGGTCTACCTAACAGTTTTGTGTCATCAAACAGAAACTGGTGGTTATTTTCCACAACAGTGCTGGGCTGTGGAAGATTTTTTAAGCTCACACTTTTTAAATATATGATTGGTGTTCTTTTAAATCTGAATTAAAGTGATCTCCGTGTCTGACCTACGTATGACATGCCACACTGACACTGGAAGTTATAGACTCCACAAAAGTTGTTGACAGGAATTGGGTCCTTTTTCGTAGAGCAAAACATCTTGCATACAGGTGTGAAAATCGCTTTAATTTTATGACCTAATGATTTTTGATATTTTGAAACAAATTTCAGGTATGAATGGAAGAACTGCCACGTTTCGTTGAGTATTTGGAAGAGATCAGGGTCAAGGCGAATTTATGTTGAGGTTTAACAATTTTTTTGATAGCCGAGTCCACCAATGAATGTTTGAATCCTCTGTTAACGCTTAGTCCTGATGAAGCTGGACCATAGTTTCCAGCGAAACTATAGTAGACTTAACGTTATAAATATTGCATTCATAAACGTTGTTTTCTAAATTAAATTAAATTTAATTAAGTTAAGTTAATGTACTTATTTTATAACCTAAAATAATGTCCATATTTTGTCTAGACAATTATTGTTGCATGGCTGTGCTGCACTTGTTTTGCCATAAACATACTCCTCAGCTCCATGCCTCGCTCCAACCGGAGTGTTCATGAAATGTTCATTAAGCTCTAAGTACAGGGTGTCCGAAAAATAAGTGTGCACTGAAAGTAACACTTACCATGTCGAACTGGTTCCTACAGGAAGTGTTGAAAATTATCCCCACCAATGTCCAGACATGTGTGCACACACTTTTGCATGTTGATTAAGACCTTTCTCAGGTTATATGGTGTTATTTGTTGAATATGGGTCGTTATTGCAGCCTTTAGTGTAGCTCTTGAAGTAGTAGCACACGGACGAATGTTTTGGCTGTTGATGTATCCGGACAGGTGGAACCATGCCTGATCTTTTGTAAAGAAAGTCACGTCCAGAATATCCTCACCTTCTTCAGACAGGAGCACTTGGAACCACCTGTAGCACAGGAACACGGGCCTCGTGGTCTTTGTCTTTCAGTTGATGATCGACAAACACTTTGTACGGGTGGAAACGCTATTTCCTTTTCAGAATATCGTGGGCTGTAAGTCTTTGAAACATTAGCTTATTGTGACAGCCGCCTCACGGACTTGTGTGGACTCATCTGTATCCTGCACTGTATAACCTGTTCGGTCTTATCTGCCGTGAAGCGGAGAGCATCCAGAACACTACCAGTTTCCCGAAACTTCGCTATGAGCTGACGTACCGCATTACGGTGGGGGACGCTTGCATCACGTAATTTACTAGCGAACTGTTTTTGCACTTCGTCCGTGTACTTGTCGTCATGGCGAAAAACATGTTCAACGCCATTATCCTTGTCAACGCCATTATCCTTGTGCCGAGATGAGTGATCAATCGACACGTCTGCTTCCGTTGAGCAAGCGCTCGGGAATGACCTTCGCTCGGAATGACAGCTGCGCGCGCCTTGGGGTGGGAAGACATGATTACCAGACACAGCGCACTTCCACGTGACGCTCTTTTCTAGTGTAATTCCATTCAAACTTTCTTTATTATTACATTACTGCAATTCGTACAATCAGTGCACAGTCATTATTTGGACACCCTGTATAATATTATTAAGCAGTTGGTTTTGCTAAAAGATTTGTTATTTCATTATGTACGTTTTCTTTTTTTTTTTTTTTTTTTTTTTTTTGAGATGATGATCAGTTGTCACCTTAGCGCAAACATATCTCACATTCACTCGGATCACATTATCAAACTTACCAAATAGTTGTGCTAATACCATTCAATTTCCATTATTTGCAGTAAAAAACTTCTAAAAGCGAAACTGTGCTCCATTGAAAATAAATTTGCTGACCTAAGCCTGTCTAGAACACCTTTTCAATTAATAATTGCTTGGTTTACTGTTTGCTGTTGTAAAGGGTCCACTCCTTTGTTTAACCAGTTTTGCCTCAGTTTCCAACCATACACAATTGCTCGTAGATGTTATGTGTTTAGCTGACTTTTGGTGCTCCTTTAAAGGCGCGAACACTTGTCTCCAATAGCGAAAACCAGTACTTCCTTCTGAACAGGGACGTCGCTAAGGGAGTGCGAGAGTGGGCTCCTTCTTCTTGCCCACCTAGTTCACGATGTGCCATTTTTCATTTTTCTTTAGCTTTTTAATCTGGACTTTGCCGAGTAATAATGAATCTCGTGTTTTTCTTCGGGTATCCCTACGTATTTCCCCCAAGGAAGTGCGCTGTTTACTTCGCCGTTGAAAGGTTATCGAAACAGCATCGGCAGGTCCAGGAAAATATATTTGTTCTCCACTCTCCGAAATCCTTAGTTTAAGCCTTTTTCAGAAAGTCTGTTGTAAATAAATATCGTGCTTATGATATCGATTTGTCCGTCCGCCTGTAGACACCATGTCTCTGCAACTGTTAGTCCGATTTGAAAAATTCTTTTTGCATTGGGAAGCTTGAAACGTGCGAATGATGATCATTTATTTCGTTTTGTTTTTGTTTTTGTTTTGTTTTTGTCGCTAGAGGGCTCAATTTGTCCAATTTTGTCGCTAGAGGGCGTAAATACAGATGATGTCGAATTCAAAATACATGTTATTACATATATTTGTCTCTAAGCATTATAAAAAAATTCAATATTTTAAAATATTTCTTCTAAATTTTAAAATATTTGTTCTAATTTCTTCTATTTAAATATTTCTTCTAAATTTTTAAAATATTTTAATATTTTTCTTCTAAATTAACCCATTTGAATAGATGGGATCAAACTTTATTTAGAAAACTTTTATCGAGGCGTGAAATTTAAAAAGTATCAAATTGGTTTCCTCGAAAAGCGGGCAATTGAACGATATGGAAATAGTGATGATTTTTCAGTTCTTTTGCAGTTTGTGATTTAAAAATTTAAAATATTTTTAATGGAAATTTTTAAAAGGCCGAACGATGCCAGCGAGGGCCAGCGCTGCAAGTTTACAGTGTGTGTGTGTGTGTGTGTGTGTGTGTGTCTTTCGACCGGAGCAACACTCCTTCCCCATAACATGAACTTCTAGATCCGTAACCGGATGTGACGTACTTAGATAAAATGTGACAGCGCAGGTGTGAGAAATTCCAACTACTTAGTTTGGGTGATGTTTTCACTGAGCACCACAGAAAGAATACTAATGTATGCTCTGTCCAAAGGGCGTACTCTGGAGGAGATTAATCTCCACAGATTTTTAGATGTAGTGCCGTCCATGGGTGCCAATAGCTCTGCAATATTTTTAGATGTAGGGCGCTCATAGCTCTGTTTCTAGGACGAGGCAAAAAGAAATTTTATTATGAATAACATTTACAAACACCATATGCAAATATTCATTGTGCGTTCTTATTATCTAACCCTTTTTATATGACATTCTCAACATATAAATTGAATTGGATATTGAATTTGTGTTGAGAATTTCTGGAAAATTTTCGGAAGATGGATAAATGAAATTAGACATCAGCATGTTAGGACCTCAAGGAAAATTCTTTGTCGTTCTTTTGATCCATTTGGCTACTTGTGTTACATGCGCCACGAAAACCCACATGTCACTCAAATAGTCATCGAAAAATTAAAAAAAAAAAAAAATACCCTCATGGTAAATTGCTGTGGAAAAATTCGAGATATCTTTGCCCAGCAGCGAACACCTGCTACAGAGGATAATATTTTTAATTTCTCCCTCTTTAATACTTTTCCATATGGTACGCATGGACGTTGTTTTCCAACATGCAATGGGAAATTTCATCATTACGTTCTACTGTAAAGTCCCAACGTTTTCTCTATTTTTACTGCATACACACGCATCCAGAAGTTCTACAGAAAAATTAGCAATTATGATTGATGTTATCGCGAAAATCTCTGTAGTACCTTCCAAGAACAGAAAGGTCCGATTCCCAAGGTAGGGCAAATGCCCCCTTTTGCCCCATGGGTAGGCGCCCATGGTAGTGTCCATCCTGTTATTAGCACGTCTTTTGTAAAAAAAGATCGTGCTTATGTTATCGGTTTGTCCGTCCGTCCGTCCGTCTGTAGACACTACACAGTCCGTCAAAGAATTTTTAAGACTGGCGCTAGATTTCGGCCTACGGTGGTGCCACCAGTGTAATCGCGAATGCGTTATAAACCTTGACCATCTGCTTGCTTTCTGCCAAAAGTACTGCGCAGTTGTTAAAGTAACTCAAACGAAACGGGCGTTCATTAGAGAAGTAAATTTTTTCATGTTGATTTATTAAGATGGAACAAAGGGCTGTTATTAAATTTAACGCAAAACTTGGTAATAGTGCCTCGGAAACGTACCTAATGATGAAACAAGTTTATGGTGAGTTTTGTTTAAGTAGATCAAATGTTTTTTCTGTGGCACAAACGTTTTTGGACGGAAGAGTGACGCTAGAAGATGATAAGCATACCGGAAGACCAAGTTCATCTAGGACATCTGAGATTATTGAAAAAGTGCGTGATTTCGTTGAAAACAATCGATGTGCGTCACTAAGAATGGTGGAAGAGTCTTTAAACATCAACAAAGAAACGATTCAAACCATCCTGCATGAAGATTTGGGCAAAACAAAAGTCTGTGCTAAATTTGTTCCACACACGTTAACCAATGAACAAAAATCAAGGAGAAGTGCACATTGCAGAGACATCATTTTAGCCGCTGAAAATGATCCAAACTTCTTAAAATCTATTGTTACAGTTGATGAAACATTGTGTTTTCGATATGATCCTAAAACAAAGCGACAAAGTGCGGAATGGAAGTCAAAAACTCGCCGCAAGCCAAAAAAACAAGAAAAGTTCCATCAAAAATCAAAACAATGCTCATTATTTTCTTCGCTAGTAAGGGTATTATCCACAAAGAATTTGTTCCAAGCGAACAAACAATTGCTGGTGAGTTTTATTTAAATGTTTTGAGGCGTTTGATGGGCAGAATTTGTCGCATTCGTCCAGAATATCGAGATGAAAACAGTCGGTGTTTGTTGCACGATAATGCACCCAGTCACACCTCACTTCTTATTCGTAGATTTTTGGCGAAAAATAACGTCCGTGTGTTAAATCATCCACCGTATTCGCCTGATTTAGCACCCTGCGACTTTTCTTTGTTCGCAAAACTTAAAATGACGTTAAAAGGGTATTATTTTGAAGAAATTTCGACCATACAAACAGCTTCGACTCGTGCTTTCGAAGCAATTCCTCAAAGTGAACTGGAACAGGCATTCGAATCATTATTAAATCGCTGTAACAAGTGTATTGAAGCCGGAGGAACTTATTTTGAATAACAAACCAAAACAAATTATAATTTCTTGTTTCTATTTCATTTTACAGATCCAGTCTTAAAAATTCTTTGACGCACTATGTATATCTCGGTAACTATTAATCCGATTTAAAAAAATATTTTTCCATTGGGTAACATGAAATATGCGAATGATGATCCTTCATTTTCTTTTTTTTTTTTTTTTTACGATGTACAATTTGGCCGCTAGAGGGCGCAAATGCAGATGATTTTAAATTCAAAATACATTTTTATCCCATATATTTGCTTCCAAGAATCCCATTGAATTTTTTTTATCTTTCGATTCCATTTATGTCGAAGAGTATTTTAGGTGTAGTTACTTTTTCAAGTTACTCATAGATTTTCCGCTACGGGGGCGTAAAAGTAAATTACGTTTTCCCCGATATCTCTCCTTCTAAAATTCCAATTTGAATTTTTTTTCTTCAGGGGATACACAGCTCCCGATGAAAAATCTTTTCCATATAATTTCTAATTTTCGGTAAAGAATACTTTGGCCACCAGGGGACATAAGAGTTCATTTTTCCTTCTGATGTATTTGCCATAAAATCTGAGCCTTTAAAATCTCGATTGAAAACATGCGTTCGTGGACTGATGCCACTCACGTCGATAATCCTTTACGGAATATTTTCTTCTTAAAATATTGCATGGTTTCTCCGCCAGGAAGCGTAGATAATTATCTTAATTTTGTCAATATATCTGCTTCTAATGGTCCGATTTGAAAAATTCTTTTCTTATTGGATGAGTTACGGGTGTGACATGTTTTTCATATAATTTCAAAATTTTGAAGTAATTCATAGATTTTACGCTAGGGGCGTAGAGGTAAATTGCGTTTTCCACGATATCTCTGCTTCTAAAATTCTTTCTGTACCAGATACAGCTCCTGATGGGAAATCCTTTGCATATAATTTCTAATTATGGAAAAAATGGTTTGGCCACCAGGGGGCGTAAGTCTTAATTCCCACTTTTGATGTATTTGCAGCAAAATCAGTGCTTCTAAAATCTCTAATGAAAATAATCCGTTTGTGAACCGATACTACTCACGTCGACAAACCTTCTAGAGATTTTTTTCTTAAAATACTGCACGGTTTCTACGCCAGGGGGCGTAGATGTATATCTTATTTTTGTCAATATCTCTACTTCTATGAGTCCGATTTGAAAAATTCCTTCGTTGTCGGATAGTGTTTGTGATGCGAAATGTTTTTCTTGTAAATCAAAATTTTCAAGTAAATCATTGACTTACCTCTAGGGGACGCAAAGGCAAATTGCGTTTTCTACGTTATTTCTGCTTCTAAAACTCCGATTTTAAAAATTCTTTCTGTAGCGGATACACCTCCTTATCGGAAATCTTTTGCATACAATTTCAAATTTTTGGTTAAAAATGGTTTGGCCACCAGAGGGCATAAGTGTTAATTAATGCTTCTGGCGTAAATGCAGTAAAATCTGAGCTCCTGAAAACCCGACTGAATTTTTTTCTTGGACCAATACCGCTCACATCGAAGAACCTTTTGAGGATACTTTCTTCCTAAAATAATGCATGGTTTTTCCCGCCAGGGGGCGTAGATGCATATCCTATATTTGTCCATATCTCTGCTTCGAATATTCCGATTTGAAAAATTCTTTCTTTGTTGGAGAGCGTTTCCGCTGCGAAATGTTTCTCATACAAATTCAAATTTTTCTTAACTTACAAGTCTGCAACCAGAGGGCGTAAGCTCACGATTCCCTTTACAGCATTATGTGCAGGATTAAAAACCCGATTGAAAATTTTCTTTCTTCCGTCAGATACCATTCTTTTCCATACCGGTTCCATTGACTTTGAATAACTTTGATAAATTTAATTTGCGTCAGAACGGATTGAAAAGATGTGCTCATTACCCCCAAAATATCGGTGTCATCTTTCTTGTTTTTGTTGCTGTTATTTTATTTTTGTTTGTTTGTTTGTTGTTTTGTTTTATATCAGCCTGTAAAAGTCGTAGATTTTAAACAAAAGCCAAAAGTGCCTGATAACTTCAGTTTATCAAAACATAAAACTGACTTACACAGCCAACATTTCGATTCTCTCAGTTTGGTGAGCACAGAGTCATCTCATAATTGCTATGCAAAGGTTTTCGTTAATGGGTTTTCGTTAATGGGTTTTCGTAAACCCACGATGTAGATACTGGCATTTTTCTTTCGCATTCTTCAGCTGTTCTTTTGATTAAACAATTTCTACATAAGGATGTGCGCCCCCTATTTCTCGTTTCTAGAGGCCTTGGACATATTTGATAAGAGGATGAACTACATATATATCTAATTCAGAATATTGATAACATTTATCACTGTCCTTTTCTGGGGTGTAAAGTCTACAAAATGGCAGGGAATTCCAAGAAATGAGAAAGAAGCGGCCCTGATGGATCAACGTCACGTAAACTTATCGATCTTCAAACTGAAAGTAATCTATCACACGTCATTACGATCAAGGTCAGAATCTCGATTTCAACGTCGGAAACCTTTGATCGACTATTCGTCGCCTGTTGCCAAATTTATCCGCTCCATGCCGGAATTCTTTAACTGAACCGAAACAGCTTCCAAACCTTTGTTCGCTCGCGAACGTAAATCGCAAAGCAGTTGAATTACTCGTGATTTCTTAAACTATTCAGTGATTGCAGATCAGTTGGATTCAGAAAAAGTGATTCACGTGATATTTTATAAATAAAGATCCCATTTTAGCTAATGCAATAATAAGGATCAACATAAAAGCTCAGCTGACAAAGTGCTTCTTTATATTGATGGATATGGCATTGAATTATGAGTGAGCCATGGATGCCGCATTTCTGCATTCCTGTAAGGTCTGCCTTCCCACCCCCGCACGGTTCACAGGAAATCCCGTAGCCTCGAACAATACAATAAATTTCCCCTGGAGAACTGACCAAGAAAATCCTATCCTACAGTGAATGGCAACATGACCGCTTTCATCTACTCGAAAATAGCTTATTTTCCCTTGCTTTAAATAGCTGAAGGTTATAATATTCGAGCAATTTGAAACCAGGTAAAGAATTCAAAACTTTTAATGTAGCAAGGACGAATACGCTGGCAATGTGATTAGTATAGCATCTATTCAGCTGGACACAAAATGGACATTTGGTGACCATGCTCTGTGTGGCCCGAAGGAAAATTGCAGAACTTCACGTAGTTGTTTTAGATATATCACCATGTGCTCTATGTTCATTAGTATCTTCATAGGCGGTACCGGCAAAGTAGCTTAAAGTCGCCACCTACCTAAGCTGGAAAAGGTTATGTGTGCAAACACGAAGCTACACGGCTAAAGTTGCTGCATGATCACAATTTATATGCTTCATGTTTAACAGCTTTCGTTCTGAGAACGAAAAGAACTCTGAAAACTATGCTGGGTCATGGAATGAATGGCAATCACTTGCTGAGGAATGTACAAGTACATACCTGTGTGTGAAGGAAGCAACTGTTACTGCGATGTATATGGAAGCCGTGCAATATACACTGAGTTAGCTTTGAATAATAAACACCTACCTAATGACGCGTTGGTCCACCTTTCTGTGCAATCACGGCTCGCAGACGCCTAGAAACAGATTCTACAAGGCGTCGAACATCCTCCATCTGTAACTTGACCCATGTTCACTGCAGCAGCTCCGTCAGTTCTCGCTCATTCCGTGGAGGAGGATCAGCAGTTTTCACACCCCGTTCTAATATATCCCATAATTGTTCAATTGGGTTACAGTCAGGAGAGTTTGGCGGCTAAGGCTATGTGGCGAATTCGTTATTGTTTTCCTCCAACCATTCAGTAGTCATACTAGCCCAATGACACGGTGCTTTGCCCTGTTGATAGATGGCACGGTTGTCCGGGTAAAACTCTTGCAGATATAGATGGAGATGGTTAACTAACAGGTCCCTGTAGCGTTCATCATTCAGCGTTCTTAGGGCTTGCCATGCAGGAAAAAACTCCCCAGACCAGAACACCATCTCCACCGGCCTGTTAAACCCCAACTGTGCAACCAGGGGATAGGGCTTCATGCTGTTTACGCCATACGTGATCCTGGCCATCTGCATGGTGCAGCAGGAAACGAGACTCATCACTCCGGACGACCTTCTTCCATCTATACAGGGACCATTGCCGACGTTTCTTGGGCCACTCAAGACGTTGTTTGCGATGATTGGGCGTCATTATGGGTATCCTCTTTGGTATCCGACTGTATAACCCCAGACGAAGCAAGGTATGGTGCATGCGGAAATAGGTTGAACTGCACCCCTGTTGTACTGGTGGGTGAACTGGGTGACTGTTGCATGTCCTTGTTGAGATACCAGTCTTGACCAGGCCTGACGAGAGGTGGGGGGAGGTGGTCCTGTAGCACCGTGGCCCGGGCCCCTAAGGGAGCCCAGAGCTCGTTTCTAAAGTAATTTTTTCTAATTATTATTTTATGGTGTCCGAATATTTTTCAAGCTATACCGTCACCAGGGTTGGGAAACTACGGTTAAAAAATTTTTCTACGTGACGCATAAAATACGCGTAAAAATGCGTAATTTAGGTCAAAATGAAAAAACTGTAATAATTTCAAAGCTTGCTTTAAATACAATAAAAAATAAGTTAGTAAAATCATGCAATGCATTGATTATGATACGCTTTCCAACATACCATAAATCATTACTCAAGTTATGAGGATAATGGCTGTAGAATAAATCTCGCTCCTATGATCCGACCTTTGACCCCATTTCGATGATATTCAACAGAACCGGTAAAGTATACTTCCGGAACAACATGAAACGTTTTGTCTCAATCGAAGCATTTTTACGTAAGTTATAACGCATAAGGGCAATGGAATGGATCCCGATCCTATGTCCTGACCTTTGACCGCACTTCGCCCACTTTCAATAGGATTCGTCCCCAGGTGGTCCCTTACCACATACTAAAATTTCACCGAAATCGAACCATATTTACATATTTACACAAGTTAGGACGCATAATAGCAATAGAATGGATCCCGCTCCTATGTCGTGACCTTTGACCTCATTTGTCCCATTTTAAATAGGGTTCGTCTCCAGGTGGTCCCCTACCACATGCTCAAATTTGATCGAAATCGAAACATTTTTACGCGAGTTATCGTGCGGACAGACTGACAAAGCTGAAGCATATACGCTTCTTCTACCTATGGTTGGAAAGCGTAAAAAAACGAAATGTTACAATGTTACTCGAGTTCCCAAGCTAACTGCAACACGTGCGTGGGTTACCTGCGGCAAATCAAACGATCTCTTTATATTACGTTTTTCATTTCTCCTTTCCTTTTCACCGACACGCCGACACCACACATTAAGTTCTCTGTGTTGCTTTGCTACTCACCGACACACACCCTTATGTGTGATATACAACGTTATTGTTAGTCATCACAGGCTGCCGACAGTTTTCATCATGTGGATTTTGTCACTTTGTGTTTCCCACCAGAAGCCGGCATCTTTTGTCTTTTTATTTTATACTCAACTCATTATTTTCGCATTGCAGCAATTTTTATAAATGAATATAGGGTCTTTGTGCGTAATTCCGACTTCGTTTATTTTCTTTTATTCCGATGACCGATGAAGTCGTCCTGTTCACAGCGGCAACTTAAAAGAGAAAACACAAAATTTTATTTTTACTTATGAGGACTCTTTGTGGATACTTTCCCAG
The DNA here is from genome assembly GCA_039090855.1 of Macrothele yani. Classification (NCBI taxonomy): domain Eukaryota; kingdom Metazoa; phylum Arthropoda; class Arachnida; order Araneae; family Macrothelidae; genus Macrothele; species Macrothele yani. Next base: position 174,680,458 of record CM077002.1, on the reverse strand, counting down.
AGGCTGCATTTTTAGACGTATATTCTACTCTAAAAATGTAAAATGAAAAAGTACTAAGAAAAATAAGAATGACTGTCGGTAGATGGCGTTCAAGAGTTTTCTTCGAAAGCGAGGGTTCGAGAGTTTGTTTACGGAGGGGAGAATATGAAAAATCATCCACCGCAAAAAAAGATTGAAGAGTTGCAACCGGTCGGGTTGTCGGGGAATGGTGGTGGGGGGGGGGGGGCTAGGTGAAGAAACGGAAATATGGATTATGTGGTTAGTGGAGGAGCAGAGGTGGTGGGGGGAGGGACGGAAGATTTTATTGCACTGGCGCCTGAGCTGGCTCTCCACGGCCCTTGTCGTGACACCCGACGCTCACCTCTAGGATCAACCGCGCGTGGCTGACCAATGTGAGCCCTTTTGCTGGATCTCTGTGCTTGGTTAATCCAGTGCTGGTACAACCTTGATACAATAGTACTGGAGCATCTAACAAGTGCGGCTGTTTCCGAAATACTGGCACCTGCTCTCCGGGCCCCAACTATCTGGCCGCGGTCATATTGGCTTATATCGCTGTTTTTCCCAGTACTAGTAAACGTTTACTGATTACGTACCGATCAGATCATATGTATAGAGGATTTTAGGAAGGGAGTGTCTGATCCCAGGTCTTAAACAATCCTTTTTTTTTTTTTTTTTTTTTTTTTTGTAGGAAGCCAGGAGATTTGGGCTAGAGTGCCCTATAGGAAAGTCACACGGATGCGAGGTAGAAAGGAGGAGGAAGACGCCCTTATTTATAACCGGGGAGCTAGCACCCGGGGTTCGATGGCTTAACGTGCCCATCTGATGCACGGCGGATATTTAGTGGTTTGAACGTTCGTACCTGCCTGTGATCAAACCTGAGATCTTTCCGCAGCAGTCAGAAACGTTGACCACTAGGCCATCCGCGGGCCTAATTACGCACAGATTATAGGTATGCACAATTTATAGTCGACGCACGTGACGTTGATATCACGTGGTCGTTCGGTATCGTTCCGAATAGGAACAAGAAAGATGACACCGAATTTTCGGGTGTAATAAGCACGTCTTTTGAATCCGTTCTGACGCAAATTAAATTTATCAAAGCTATTCAAAGTCAATGGAACCGGTATGGAAAGCAATAGTATCTGACGGAAGAAAGAAGTTTTTCAATCGGGTCTTTAATCCCTCAGATATTGCTGTAAACGGAATCGTGAGCTTACGAACTCTTAGAAACAGAGTTATCGACAAAAATAAGATGTGACTTTACGTCCCTTGGTGGGAAAACCATGCGTTATTTTACGAAGAAAGTATTCACAAAATATTTATCCATAAGAGCGGTATCGGTCCAAGAAAAAGAATTTTAGTCGAGTTTTCAGCAGCCCAGATTTTGCTACAAATACATCAGAAGTAGAAATTAACGCTTATGGCCCCTAGTGGCCAAACCATTCTTTACCAAACATTAGAAATTACGTGAAAAAAATTTTCCGTCAGGTCTTGTATGCGATACAGGAAGAATTTTTCAAATCGGAGTTTTAGGAGCAGAAAACGCAATTTACCATTGTGCGCCCTAGCGGAAAGTCTATGATTTACTTGAAAATTTTGAATTAATAGGAAAAGCATTTCGCATCGTAAAAACTATCCAACAAAGAAGGAATTTTTCAAATCGGACTTTTAGAAGTAGAGATATTGACAAAAATAAGATTTACATCTACGCCCCTGGCGTAGAAACCATGCATTATTTCAAGAAAAAATGTTCCTAAAAGGTTTGTCGAGATGACTAGTATCGGTCAACAAACAACTTTTTTGCAGTCGAGATTTTAGAAGCTCATATTTTGCTGCAAATACATCAGAAGCGGAAATTAAGACTTAACGCCACTCGGTGGCCAAACAATTTTTTACAAAAAATTGAAATTACGTGCAAACGATTTCCCATCAGGAGCTGTATCCGGTGCAGAAAGAATTTTTCAGATCGGAGATTTAGAAGCGGAGATATAGGCGGTAACGCAATTTACCTTTACGCCCCCTAGCGGAAAGTCTATGAATTACGTGAAAATTTTGAAATTATATGAAAAACATGCGACACGGAAAACACTATCCAACAAAAAAGGAATTTTTCAAATCGGACTCCTAGAAGTCGAGATATTGGCAAAAATAAGATATACATCTACGGCCCCTGGCGTAGAAACCGTGCACTATTATAAGAAGAAAATGTTTCTAAAACGTTTGTCGGCATGAGTAGTATCGGTCTACAAACGACGTTATTTTCAATCGAGAATTTAGAAGCTTATATTTTGCTGCAAATACATCAGAAGCGGAAATTAAGGTTTACGCCCCCTTGTGGCCAAACCATTTTTTTTACAAAAATTAGAAATTATGTGCAAACGATTTCCCATTAGGAGCTGTATCCGGTGCAGAAAGATTTTTTCAGATCGGAGATTTAGAAGCAGAGATATAGGGGGAAACGCAATTTACCTTTACGCCCCTAGCGGAAAGTCTATGAATTACTTGAAAAATTTTAAACTATATGAAAAACATGTCACACGGAAAACACTATCCAACAAAGAAAGAATTTTTTAAATCGGACAAGTAGAAGTCGAGATATTGACAAAAATAAGATATACGTCTACGCCCCTGGCGGAGAAACTGTGCAATATTTTAGGAAGAAAATATTTCAAAAAGGTTTATCGATGTGAGTGGCATCAGTTAACGAAAGAATTTTTTCAATCGGTATTTTAGAAGCTCAGATTTTATAGCAAATACATCAGAAGCGAAATTTAACACTCACGCCTCCTGGTGGCCAAAGTATTCTTTACCAAAAATTCGAAATTATATGCAAAAGAATGTGCAACAGGAGATGTATCCGCTGCAAAAACAAATTTCAAATCGGAGTTTTAGAAGAAGAGTTATTGGAAAAAATGCAATTTACTTTTACGCCCCCTAGCGGAAAATCTATGCGTAATTTGAAAAAGAAACTATATCCAAAATACTCTTCGACACAAATGGAATCGAAAGATAAAAGATTTTTTCAACCGGATGTTTAGAAGCAAATATGTGGAATAAAACGTATTTTTGAATTCGACATCATCTGCATGTACGCTCTCTAGCGGCAAAATTGTACATCCTAAGAAAAAACGACGTAAAGGAACATTATTCATATATTTCAAGCTTTCGAATGCAAAAAGAATTTTTCAAATCGGACTAATAGTTGCAGAGATACAGTGGGTACAGACGGACGGATGGACAAACCGATAACATAAGCACGATCTTTTTTTACAAAAGACGTGCTAAAAACGGGGATGTTCCTAATGCAAAGCTAACTAACTCAGTGTGCTTCGCCACAAAGTAGAACTGTGTTTAGGTATCTATTCCACGAACGTCTGTTGATATACAGTGTTTCTAGTGTATTCGGAAATTTTCCAGCTCGTGATTCTTTTATATTCAGAATGATTTTTGCCATTAGTTAAATTCAGTCGTGCCAGAGATTTAAAGAATTTTTTCTGCAGAATTTTGGGCAGGAGCCAATATCCATTAAAAGCAATAAGCACTTAAGACGCGGAACACACTGAGCGAGAGAATCAGAAATAAAACCACTTGCAATGAATTCCAGCCGCCTTTAGCTGCGAAATCCTAGTCAAGACTTATAATAATATCACAGAAGGTGTTGTGTGTTCTTCGGTGACATTTTGTTTTTCTTTATCAAAGAAAAACCTTGATGACTAAAACCATGTTACGAAACAGCTTCTGACAGTCCAAAGGCTGAGTTTGGAATGTACTTCCGCTGAATACTGTGAAAAAGGTTCTTTAAGAATTCGTAATTCTTTGAAAGATTAATTTTCCAGTCCTGAATCTAAAATGTTTTAGTTTCTGTATACTCTGTCTCATTTTGATCGATAATGGAATGAAAGGAAATTAAGTAACTTCGTTGTGGATACGGCCGTTTGTAACTTCATTGTTGGTACGGCCGTTTGTAACTTCATTGTTGGTACGGCCGTTTGTAACTTCATTGTTGGTACGGCCGTTTGTAACTTCATTGTTGGTACAGCAGAATAATAAGGCTCATGAATTACATCAACAAATAACTCAAGAAAATTTACTGAAGATTGGCGATTTTCGCACTTCTGTTATTTTTAGTTTCGCCCCTCTCTACACAAAATATACGATATTTCAAAAATTCAAATCTAGTGATCTATCAGGAACAAAAACTACAACTTTGGAGATTTTCATGCATTAATAGTATCTACTTGTGAAAGAAAAACCCCGTAAGAATCGGTGATTGGGGGGGTTACAAATTAATCAATTTTCTGCCGATCTGATGTACAATGACCTATCTGTGTTTTGTCATGCTTGTGCCATGGACGTATGGAATGACCCATCTTGTACTCATCTATCAGGGGTATGCAAAAGTTTCAGCCGCCCCCGCTAGCGGGCACTGTATGGGTCTAACCGACTGGCGACCCGTGCTGTCAGTTCGTACATGAAGCCAAGCCTGGCGGTCGATAAAGTTCATTTGCGGTACTGTTTGTTATTCATGTTTAATTTAGGGAAAAGTGCGAGTGAAGCATACGGTTCAGTATGTCAGGGGTATGGTGAAACGGTTATGGGTGAGCGGACGTGTCGAGAATGCTTTTCCAGGTTTACGAAAGGTGGTCTAAGCTTGGAGGACAAGCCACCTGCAGGCAGACCGCAGGAACTCGCAGACGAAGAGCTGGAATCGCTGTTGCAAGAAGATACCACACAATCAACCACGCAACTGGCGAAACGCTTGAAAGTTGCTCAATCGACGGTGTTACGGCGTCTACAGGCCTTGGGGAAGATCCAGAAGATTGGTAAGTGGGTTCCACATACTTTAACGGAGCGTGATATTGGTCAACGATTGGGCATCTGCATGTTGTTGCTGAAGAGATTTCAAAGAAATAATTTCTTGTGGAAGGTTGTTACCGGGGATGAAAAATGAGTCCCCATACGCAAGCGATCCTGGGTCAACCCATGCCAGCCATCAACATCCACTGCAAAACAGGATATCCACGGGAAAAAGGTGGTGTTGTGTATCTGGTGGAATATGCATGCAGTGTTGTACTTCGAACTGCTGAAAACGGAAGAAACAATCACTGCACACCGATATAGTGATCAGTTGAAGAAACTGAACGTCACAATCGAGCAAAAACGCCCATGGACAGGTAAAGGACGCCACCCAGTCATCCTGTTACACCATAATGCCAGACCACATGTCGGTGCCACCACGAAATCAAGCTTGTGTTTTTCCAACAATGGTTGAACAGTGTTTGTTCTCCGATGTTTCTCGCCTCATACGCCAATGTTCATCTGTTCAATGAAGCAGAAAACATGACTCATCGGAGAATCAATCCTTTGCTAATCATCGGAGACACAATTCCGATACAGCCGTGCAAGTGTAAGCCTTTTCCGCCGATGCACCTTCGTTAGCATAAGTGCAGTGACCATCCGTCTGCATCGGAGCCCTATACGCAGCAGGGTTCGCTGAACTGTCGTTTTAGACACACTTCTTGTAACCCCCTGGTTCAGTCGGCCAATGAGTTGCTCCAGTGTAGCGTGTCGATCGGCCCTCACCCATCTTCGAAGCCGACGTTTACCTGTCACATCAATGGCACGTGGTGCTCCGCAGTTTCCACATCGCTTATTCGCAATGGTGCCATTTCCCCAATCACGATACACTTTAACCACAGCAGCGCGCGAGCAGTTCACAAACTGCGCTGTTTCCGAAATACTGCCACCCTTCGCCCGAAAGCCGATAGCCATCATTTTTGCAAATATGATAAATCGCTCCTTTTATCCATGACTGCAACGAGTGATATGTTTTCAGAATGCCTACAACACACCTCATATACCCTCCAAGCTAGCTCACGACACGTGCCTTCTTTCATTGGCTACGCGCTGTTGACGTCAAAAGTTGGAGGTTGTCCCATTACTGTGACTCGACTGTGTAGAATATGTGCCCGCGAATCAGGATCTCCATTAGTAGTCTGCACAAAACTTCACTGCTTTCTGCCTACTGAGCTTCGGCATAGGGAGTTCAGCCGACTGAGCTTTAGATGCAGTGCACAAGCTATAACAGTTTCGACTTTGTAAGAGTTTGTTGTATTTCTTTGAATTGTGAGAAAAGTGTCTCTCAGGGCACCCAAATCCAAAACTAAAGCAGACAGACGATCGTGAATTACGCCAACAGATTTCTCATAAAAATTCACTGAAGAATGGCTATTTTCGCACTCCTATTATTTTTAATAATGGAGATTCGTGTTTTTTGGCAGGAAAATGGCCCGCCGTACATAAAATCTGCCATATTTCAAAAATTCATATTTAATGATCCGCCAGGAACAAAAATATGTAATCTTTCGGGACTTTCATGTATTGAGAGTATCTACTAAGTGGGATCTAAAATTGCCGGACTGCGCCTGTACGACAAAGTATCTGTATCGCATACCCACGGTGATTATTGGATTACGTTACGACATTATCCTCCGTCACACGGAAATTGGTTGCGTCCATCTACACACGCGCTCGCTGCAGTACATCCGGGTATTGTGAGCAAATTACGCAGTGTTCGGCGATTGATGAAAAATGGCGTTTTTGGAGCAGCGCGTTAACATTAAGTTTCGCCTTCATTTGGGCAAAAGTCCAACAGAAACTTACGTGATGTTGAAGCAAGTTTATGGCGAAAACACTCTGTCGCGGTCACAAACGTTCGATTGGCATCGACCCTTCAGAGAAGGCAAACAGGAGGTCAATGACGACGAACGAAGCGGGCGGCCAGTTACAGCTCACACGGATGAAGACATTTCGAAGGTTGCGGCCATCATACGCGCCAACAGACAAAAAACGACCGAGCAAATAGCAGAGGCTGCTGGGATATTGGAGACTACGTGTCGACGGATAATAATAGATGATCTGAAGATTCACCGAGTGTATCAGCACATCGTCTCACGCATGTTAACTGAAAATCAGTTGGTCATATTCGATTTCCACGTAGCATCAGCTACGTGGAAATCGATCATCATCTCCACGTAAACAAAAATTCCGCCGAAATCGCAGAAAAGGTGAGATCATGCTAGAGGTCTTCTTCGACATCCAGGGTATTGCTCATCTTGAATTTATCCCTGAATGACGCACTATCAACAAGGAGCTCTCTCTCTCTCTCTCTCTGGACATCATGCGACGTCTACGTGAGTCAATCCGCAAGAAGATGCTCTACTGTGAGGCAATCAATCGTGGCTGCTGTTGCACGACAATACACCGGAACAGAGGTCACTCCTTGTTCGTGAGTTTCTCGCCAAAACAAGAACTGTTGCCCTCCCACACCCACCGTACTCAACTGACCTCCCCCCCCTGCGACTTCCATCTCTTCCCTGAGCTAGCTAACTTGTCTACTTCAGGGTCGTCGGTGGCGCAGAAGAAGTGAAAACCGCATCGGTGGTTGCGCTGAAGGACATTGCAAAGAAGGGATTCCAGAAGTGCTTCAACGAACTCTATAGCCGCTGGCAGTGTTGTGTTGTTGCAAGAGGATCTTATTTTGAAGAAAAATGTGCTTCAGCTTTATAACTCTAACTATCTGTGAACTTACGGACCCAGTTTGGGAACTTTTGGATCCTACCTCGTATTTGTGAAGAAACAAAACGTAAGATTCGGTGAAGTGGTATGGGAAAGTTAATTAATTTTCGGCCGGTCTGACGTGGAATGACCTAACTGGGTTTTGTTATGCTTGTGCCATGGGCGTATGGAATAACTAATCTGTATTTTGTGATGCTCGTACCACGGTCGCGTACCGTAGCACTCCGGACGTATCATGTCTAAAACCTCTCGCATAGCCAATGAGAAATCATCTTGTAATAGATCGCATATACCCTTGTAGATCGTGTGAGTCATAGTAGTTTCCCAGAGAATGACCAGTCTGCTGCAATCGTTAAGCATGTGCGCAAAGAGGGCGACACTGGCACAAAAAAGTATTCGTCACACTATTTTTCTCATTGCCAAGAGCAAAAAATTTCTTTTGGCTCATGGGCGAACTACGATAAACTTAACTGAGCTTAAAATGGATAAAACAACTTTCTGCCACAGTAATTCTCATCAGAGCGGCGACTAAACTCTTGAAAGTTTGTCACACCTTCGTTTCCCTTCCTTAGCTCGTAGGAAAGTAATCAACTAGCTAAAAATTATTTAGAGAGAGTAGGAAGAATATGTATGAGTCAACTACCACAGATGACTATGGATTATTACTAAGTGCGTTCTAGGAGATCAACGTTTACTCTTCTACTCTGTTGTGTGGGGCATGTATTTGTGCGGCTGTGTGTGTTTCCTTTTTCTTTTAATTTTTCGTTGTCTTCTTTATCTTCCTGTTCGTCTTTCTGGGTGTGTTAGTAATTGTTAATGATAGTTGATGGCTGAAAATATACGTATGCAGATCATTCATTCTTTCAGAATGGAAAGAAAATAAAAACGCATGTGAAAGGGAAACATTTCTGCCTTACTAAGAATAAATAGTCCTGATCTGCCATGGCGCAAGACCGTTTTTTTTAATAATGTGGATTCTTATAGGAGGTTTAAGAGAAAGAGAGAGAGAAAAAAAATCACTACTAGATACACTCACTTCCTTAGCGAATTTGAAAACTTTCTTCGTCTTTTTCTGTAACAACTAGATGCTATCATAGGAACATTATTATTTCTTTATACACTGAAATGCCAAAAGTCATGGGGCACGTACCTAGTATCGTATGGTTCTACGTCAATTCGTCACGTGCGTCAATTCGTCGACTGCGTCAATTCGTCGCGCGTCAATTCGTCGACCATGACGATTCGTCGAGCGTCAATTCGTCGCGGACAAATTCGTCGACTACGTCAATTCGTCGCATTTGCAGATTTTGGTTACATACAAAACGAATGCAGGAAAAGGTACGATTTCGAACGTCTTGCTCCCAGATCAAATTTATAAAGTTTGGATACTCAGATAGGATATGAATATTACGCTTTTTCTTTGGCACTAAAAATATTAGACAGTAGACGGGTTTTGGAACGGGTCAGAGGCCCGGTTGGTCAGAGCCCCCATACACAAAATATTCGTAAAATCTACAGTTTTCTATTCAGAACCACCAAATCAGGTATCCTATCTCATGGTACTCTAACTTAGACGGTTGTCGGTTTTTGGAACGGGTCAAAGTCCAGGGAGTCAGAACCCCCACCCCCACCCCCACATACATACAAAATTTTCCTAAAATCTAGTTTTCTTTTCAGAACAATCAAATTTGGTATCATGAAACTCTAACTTAGACGCTAGACGGTTTTTGGAAGGGGTTGGAGCCCGGGGGTGTGAGCCCCCCCCTCATAAAAAAATCGTAAAATCTACAGTTTTCATCTTAGAAGCACCAAATTTGGTATACTATCTCATGGTACTTTAACTTAGATGCTAGACGATTTTTTGAAGGGGTTGCAGCCCGGGGGTAAAGGTCCCCTCATAAAAACAATTCTACAGTTTTCAATTTAGAACCACCGAATTTGGTATACTATCTCATGGTACTCTAACTTAGACGGCAGACCGTTTTTGGAACGGGTCAACGCCCGGGTGTTCAGAGCCCCCACATACAAAATTTTCTTAAAAACTAGTTTTCAATTCAGAGGCACCTAATCTGGTATACTATCTCATGGTACTCTAACTTAGATGCTAGACGATTTTTTGAAGGGGTTGCAGCCCGGGGGTAAGCCCCCTCATAAAAACAATTCGCAATTCGCAAAATCTACAGTTTTCAATTTAGAACCACCAAGTTTGGTATACTATCTCGTGGTACTCTAACTTAGACAGTAGACCGTTTTGGAACGTGTCAAAGCCCGGGGGTCAGAGCCCCCCACATACAAAATTTTCTTAAAAACTACAGTTTTCAATTCAGAACCACCAAATCTGGTATACTATCTCATGGTACTTTAACTTAGATGCTAGACGATTTTTTGAAGGGGTTGCAGCCCGGGGGTAAGGGCCCCCTCATAAAAACAATTCGCAATTCGCAAAATCTACATTTCAAAATTGCCTTTATTCTTCAGTAAAATAACATTTCTATGTACATGACAATGGAATTCTGCCAATAAATACAGCGGTATATACATCAGCTGGAAAGTTCCAGTGAAACGTAAAACAAAATATTGTTAAAATCATAAAAAATTATTTCGCCACGTAGGGCGAAGAAGAGGCAGACAATAAAGCACGAGCGATACAAACGAAAATGTTTACCTACAGTATTGTAGACAGGGCAAGACATGATTCTATACTATGCACAAATTCCAATTAAGCATTACTACCATACTAAAGATTAAACATTAGGTACTAATTCACAGAAATGCAACAGTGATGCCACATTCAAAATTTACAACATATGTACAGAAGTATTCAGTGACAAGGGGAAATAACGCTAAATGTACTCAGAAGGGCATCTTGTTACATTATATTATACACACAGTGACTAATATTTTAAAAAAATATTCAACATAATGAAGGGGACATTGCGTGGGCAGTAAACTGTGCAGAAGGAAGAATTATATACAACAACATAAAACCCAACATCATCGAAGAGAACATGGGAAACATGGTGAGCTATCTTCAATGGCACATTAAAACAGAAAAATCACAAATAGCGAAGCACCAAAATTAATACGTAAAAACATGATTTGTTACAGTGAACGTGGGCGACAACAAAAAATCCCACTTATAGGTTGAGATGTAACTGCAAATTGTGGATATGGAACCACCCAGCCGATTGGGCCCAAGTGGATTGAAAAACGCTATCGGTGTTTGTTGAGGCAGCACGAGAGTGCTCCATTTGGAGGCGAGTGGTTAACCGTGCTAGGAAGCGTCTCCGAATGATAGCACTTGCCTCCTGAGGAGGTGGAATAAGAGCGGGGAAGCGTTGTTGAAGATGGAAAGCATAGACAGTGAACTTCACAAGAAGAAAAATGTAACGGCACACAGGAGGCAAGTGAGTAGGTGGATGCTTAGTTTGGAGTAGCCAAGCATATGCAAGAAACGGTAACGATCGAGCACAAATTCGATCAGCAAGACGAAATGCTGTGTTTAGGACTGGCAGGAGAACGGGGCAGAATAGGTATTGATGTTGGACGTCGCTGACTTCAGGGCAAAAGGAGCACTGCGGAGAGGTGAGAAGGGTCATGCGAAACAGTACTGATGGGGCGGGGAGACGAAGGTGAAGAAATTGCCAATGGACATTGAGTTCAAGAGGGGAGGAAAGGGCAGAGGTAGATGCTGTCCAGATGGCTGGGAGAAGAGAAGGAGGAGCAGAATGAACAGAAAGTGGAAGTGCGGGAGGGGAAAGAAGAAGCCAATAAAGAGAAGAGGAGGAGAGAGAAGTAACTAGAACCGGGGAGCTACGAATGAGGAGAAAGAACGGTAGGGAAAGAGGAGCAGAGGGGACCGAGAAGAGACCATCAGGTGAAGCGATTAGTGGAAAGAGGCTCCAAAGCGCTGTGCGAAGAAGAAGATATTCGTTAGCAAGAGTAATGGTTGGAGATAGAAACAATGAAGAAAGAGGTCTCCAGGTTAGATCAGAAGTTACGAGAGAACGGACAGTTATCACACCAGAGCGGATCCAATGAGGAAAGTAAAAGTAAGGGAGGTTAGGAGGGTGAATAAGAGAAGAGAAGAAGAGAGGTTCATCTAGGAGATCAAGAGTTGAAGAAGGAAATGAACGGAGAAGAGGAAGCGAACGAAAGAGAGAAAGGCCCTCTCGCAGGACAGGAGGGAGGTGGGACGGGAGAAGAGAGTATGCATCCATCTTCAGAAACAGTAGGAAGGTGAAGGATGGGTCACGGAAAGAAGCTAGAACATTCAAGGTAGTGGTAAGGGACGGAACAGTTGAAGTGGCAAGGCGAATGAAATGAATAATACGATGTGTTTTATAAAGGAAAGCTGGATCAGGAAGCTGGATGCCACCCAAAGAGGCTGGCAGATGAAGCGTGGCAGGTTTAACCCAGTGATGTGAAGACCAGATGACGGAAGTTGAGAGGCGAGTGATGGTCATCATTTGTGACACGGGCACAACCGTCGACATCCAAGAGTATTCGCATAGAGAGATAAGTTGTCGACGAACAACGGCTGCTCGTTGACGGAACGATGTGAAAGGGCGGGCCTTACTCCAGTAGGCAGCAGTCCGTTGTATCCGGGGAAGAAGAGCAGTCCAGGTGGCAGATGCAGAAGCCAAGGGCAATCCGACATACGCACCGAGGATCTTCTGTGTAGTGGCTGTCCACTGCGCACCCCAAGGAGCATCGGTGCGGGCAGCCCATGCCCCGCACCATAAGCCAGTACTTTTAGTGGCATTCAGCGCTGCTCCAGATAATGCAACATACTGTTGATATACAGAATACAGGCGATCAAATTGAGATTCATCCCGGACGCAAAAGGTCACATCATCAGCATAGGCGGTGAAAATTATTCGATGATGACGAGTACTAGCCACTGTCGGCGGTAGGACATCCAGGAGTGATCTTCGGGCTGCTAACAGGAAAGGCTCAAAAGCGAGAGCGAATAGCTGGCCGGAGAGCGGACATCCTTGCCGGATGCCTCGCTTAAACGGAATTGGAGCGGTTAGAAATGTGGCCGCTCGAACATGGAAACTGGCGCCCTGATAAAGGGCCAAGAGTGCGGAAGAAAAGGTAGGAGGAAAGCCAAATTGTGAAAGGACAGCAGAGAGATAAAAATGAGAAACGTTATCAAAAGCGGACTTTTGATCCAGATTGAGAAAGGCAAGAGGTTCAGAAAAAGAGCGAGCGAGGAAGTGAAGATGAAGGAGAAGAGAAACGTTAGTGGAAATAGTCCGACCAGGCACAGTGTATGTCTGGTCAGGAGAAATAACGAAAGAGAGAACAGAATTAAGGCGACGGGATAAGAGTTTTGTATAGAACTTATAGTCAGTGTTTAGGATGGAGATAGGGCGCCAGTTTCCAAGATCCAAGAGGTCACCCTTCTTAGGAAGGAGGATGGTGTGTGCCAAAGTAAAGTCGGGCGGTAACGCAGGAGAGGAAAAAGCAGACGAGAAACACGCAGTCAGAAAAGGCAGAAGGCACGGTAGAAAAGCACGATAAAAGGACAGAGGAAGGCCGTCAGGTCCAGGAGCGGCATGAGGATTGAGAGTAGCGAACGCCTCGCGGAGTTCGCGAAGAGAGAAAGGAGAGAGTAAAGAAGTAGATAAAGTAGAGGGGACCTGAGGAAGAGAGGAGAGAAGAGGAGAAGCTAATGAGGATGAAGACTGCGTTACCGCACTGTACTTGGCGATGAAATACTGTCTGGTGAAAGTGCACAGCTTCGATGGGTTCGAAGTGATGGAACCATCCTGGAGGCGAAGATGACGCAAAGATGTAGCAGAACGATGTTGAGATTCCAAGGCGGTTAAGTAATCGTGAGAATCAGCTGTAGGGGAGAGATGCAAGAAATGCATCCTGCAGGCTGCATCGGATGCGCGAGGAAGAAGCAAAGCGTGGAGATCTGCCAGATAGCCGGGGTATTGCGGATCATCAAGAGAGAGCATCGACAATAGAGCACGTAGATTCGCAATTTTCATATCGCTCTCATTCCGAGAGGCATGGGAGTAGCGCCGTACAAAAAGGACCAAGTCATGTTTGACACTGAGCCACAGTTGCATCGCGTCGGACGTAGTATCAAGAAGGGGCTGACGTCTTCGGAGGAACTCACGTACAGCAACACAAAATTGTTGATCATCCAGGAGCGAGTCCGGAAAAGTCCATACTCGTTGAGTCCTTGAAGGTGAAGGCGAAACACACACCGACAGACTGACAATACTGTGGTCTGAAGCGGCGGAAGGATGATGGGCAGCAGCTGCGATCGACGGGAGAAGAGCAGTCGAAACATAAAATTTATCCAACCGTGCTGCCGTAGTGCTGCCATGGATGGAAGAGCGCCAGGTAAAAGAGATTTCCGACGGGTGTAGATGCCGGAACGCATCAACCAATTGAAAATCATCAACTAGCTGGGAAATCTGTAATACACGTTGTCTGCGGTATTCTCCAACGGTTGAATTGCGGTCAAGGGCCGGCAACAACGTACAATTGAAATCTCCGCCGATGAGAATATATTCAGACGGTGGGATGCATGACAGCTCTGTACGGAGTGTGGAGAGAAGATCAGGTAACAGACGTTCATCACAGGGGACATATATGTTAAAAACATGATAGGTCACGTTTTCAATGCAAAAGACAGCGACTTGGAGGTTGTCCACATGTAAGGCACGAATCACTGGCGTCGAAATCAGAGGGAGTAGGCGGTGATGGATCCCAAGTGCAAGGCCACCATTCCGTCCAACTCGATAAGCATGGTGAAAATCGTAGGGCCAAGCCCGCCAACGAGAGAACAAAGTATTAGCAGAGCAATTGGTCTCTTGGAGCAAGAGAAGATCTGCGTGTAGAGGCGCCAAGTTCTCATACACTAGAGCATTTCTAGGAGAAGCAGAGAACCCTCTGCAGTTAAGTGTGACCACCTTGAATCGGTAGGTCCTTCCCAGGTCGACACGCACGTGCGCTGGAATCTGTTATTTTCTTCGCTTGCTTCTTCATTCTGTCAACACTAAATTTGAGATCGGGATAGGAAAGCACAAGATTTCGATACACAGATATCACACTAGAAACTTGGGTTAGAACAGTAGGAAGATCAAGCAAATGACGTGCAACAAACTGATTAAAGAATCTAGGATGTTTATGAGAGCATAATACTTCATATATTTTATGAAGAGAAAGCGGACCTACCGGTATATCCGCCTTCGCTTCAGCTAGGTATCGGAGAAAAGAATCTAGGGAAAGCACTGGGGGTGGAGTCTTAGAACCTGGAATCACAGCAGGGTGTCGACTTGTTCGTGGCGAAGTACGACGTTGAGAGGAGGAGCGGGAAGATGAGTCAACAGAACGACCTCTTGCAGCACCGATGCGAGGAGGGAGCGGAGTCTGCGGAGCACTCCAGGACTCCCGTCGAGCAGGCTTGCTGGTACAGTTTTCAATTTAGAACCACCAAGTTTGGTATACTATCTCGTGGTACTCTAACTTAGACAGTAGACCGTTTTGGAACGTGTCAAAGCCCGGGGGTCAGAGCCCCCCACATACAAAATTTTCTTAAAAACTACAGTTTTCAATTCAGAACCACCAAATCTGGTATACTATCTCATGGTACTTTAACTTAGATGCTAGACGATTTTTTGAAGGGGTTGCAGCCCGGGGGTAAGGGCCCCCTCATAAAAACAATTCGCAATTCGCAAAATCTACAGTTTTCAATTTAGAACCACCAAGTTTGGTATACTATCTCGTGGTACTCTAACTTAGACAGTAGACCGTTTTGGAACGTGTCAAAGCACGGGGGTCAGAGCCCCCACATACAAATTTTTCTTAAAAACTACAGTTTTCAATTCAGAACCACCAAATCTGGTATACTATCTCATGGTACTCTAACTTAGATGCTAGACGATTTTTTGAAGGGGTTGCAGCCCGGGGGGTAAGCCCCCTCATAAAAACAATTCGCAATTCGCAAAATCTACAGTTTTCAATTTAGAACCACCAAATTTGGTATACTATCTCATGGTACTCTAACTTAGACGGCAGACCGTTTTTGGAACGGGTCAAGGCCCGGGGGTCAGAGCCCCTCACATACAAAATGTTCTTAAAAACTACAGTTTTCAATTCAGAACCACCTAATCTGGTATACTATCTCATGGTACTCTAACTTAGACGCTAGACGGTTTTTGGAAGGGGTTGGAGCCCGGGGGTCAGACCCCCTCCTAATAAAAATTTTTTCGTAAAAACTGCAGTTTCAATTCAGAACCACCAAATTTGGTATACTATCTCATGGTACTCTAAGTTAGACGGTAGACCGTTTTTGGAACGGGTCAAGGCCCGGGGTCAGAGCCATCCCCCCATAATTTTTTTGTAAAATCTACAGTTTTCAATTTAGAACCATTAAGTATGTTATCATGAAACTCATACTTAGACGCCAGACGGTTTTTGGAAGGGGTTGGAACCCAGGGGTCAGAGCTCCCCCCCCCCCTCCCCCAATAAAAAAAAATTCGTAAAATCTAGAGTTTCCAATTTAGAATCACCAAATTTGGTATCCTATCTCAAGGTACTCTAACTTAGACGGTAGACCGTTTTTTCAAGGGGTTGCAGCCAGGGGGCGGGGCCTTCATAAAAAAATCGCAAAATCTGGTTTTCAATTTAGAACCACCAAATTTGGTATACTATTTCATGGTACTCTAACTTAGACGGTCGACGGTCTTTGGAACGGGTCAAGGCCCGGGGGTCGGAGCCTTCCCCCTCCACATACATTCAAAATTTTCGTAAACTCTAGTTTTCATTTCAGAACCATCAAATTTGATGGTTCTGAAACGATAGACGGTATTTGGGAGGGGTTGAAGCCCGGGGGTCAGTGCCCCCCTCATAAAAAGTTTCGTAAAATCTACAGTTTTCAATTTAGAGCCACCAAATTTGGTATACTATCTCATGGCACTCTAACTTAGACGGTACACCGTTTTCGGAACGGGTTAAGGCCCGGGGGGTCTACAGTTTTCAATTTAGAGCCACCAAATTTGGTATACTATCTCATGGTACTTTAACTTAGACGCTAGACGATTTTGGAAGGGGTTGCTGATTTTTTTATGAAGGGGTAAGGACCCTTTCATAAAAAATCGCAAAATGTACGTTTCAAATTAGAACCACCAAATTTGGTATACTATCTCATGGTACTTTAACTTAGACGGTCGACGGTTTTTGGTCAGAGCCCTCCCCTGCACACACACGCATACAACATTTTCTTAAAAACTACAGTTTTCAATTCAGAACCACCAAATTTAGTATCATGAAACTCTAACTTAGACGCTAGACGATTTTTGGAAGGGGTTGGAACCCGGAGGGTGAGAGCCCCCCCCTCTCCTCCTCATAAAAATTTCGTAAAATCTACAGTTTTACATTTAGAACAACCAAATTTGGTATACTACTCATGCTTATCTAACTTAGACGGTAGACGGTCTTTGGAAGGGGTCGGGGCCCGAGTCAAGGGAGCCCCATGCAAAATTTCGTAAAAAGTTCCGTTTTTTACTCTTAAGAATACCCTATCTACGTTCTAAGGCGCTCTTTGGCCCTTTGAGTGCCTTGCAC
Source organism: Macrothele yani (assembly GCA_039090855.1). Lineage (NCBI taxonomy): Eukaryota > Metazoa > Arthropoda > Arachnida > Araneae > Macrothelidae > Macrothele > Macrothele yani. The sequence goes on along the minus strand of CM077002.1, from coordinate 174,663,286 downwards.
CATAAACCATCAACCAACCAACTAACCAACCTACGGTCTAAGTTAGGGACTGTAGATAACAATAAAGTGCAAAAATCTGCGTTTAATGGTGTATTAAAAACACAAATCAATATAGTTTAGCTTTCACTACTAACGAGCGGCTTATCAGGAAGAAATATAATGTAATGTAAATAGAGAGTTCCAGATATTCAAAATTCAAAACGGTAAGAAAAAGATGATCAATGCCAATGTGAAGTCGAACGCAATCGACATCACATAGGTACATTGCATTTCTTTGTTGCGGAATTCACAGAAGCACACGCCAGATGTACTGCAGTTCTATAGATGTCTCCGAGAAGGTAAGTATTCCCATTCCTTTTTCTTTCTTTTTTGTTTCGCAAAATTAAATTAACTAAATCAAAAAATTTAAAATAAGTTTACTGGAAAATTGCAGGAATATCTTTTTCATTCATTAACTTTCACCCGCTGAACTTGGTGATTCCACAAATAGTAATATGTACCTGGCAAATAACAGGTATCCCTGCTAGTACAAATTATATTAATGATTTATTTGCGTCCAGTTCAATCTAGTATGTCCATAAGAGCGTTTGGGGCCGTATGAAAAATACATTTCAACGTGTGCCGCTACGGCGGCGAAGTGATCTAGGTGCTGGCTTCTGACCACTTGTCAAGAAGAATTTTGTATGTGGAGGCACTTACCCCCCGGGCCTTGACCCGTTCCAAAAAACCGTCTACCGTTTAAGTTAGAGAACCATGAGATAGTATACCAAAGTTGGTGGTTCTAAATTGAAAACTTTAGATTTCACAAATTTTTTTATGAGGAGGGCTCTGACCCAGTGCCCGTGCCGTTCCAAAAACCGTCTGCCGTCTAAGATAGACTACCATGAGATAGTATACCAAATTTGGTGGTTTTTAATTGAAAACTGTAGATTTCACGAAAATTTTGTAGGGGGACTGAAACCCCCGTGCCCCGACCCGTTCCGAAAACCGTCTAAGTTAGATTACCATGATATAGTATACCAAATTTGGTGGTTTTAAATTGAAAACTATAGATTTTACGAAATATTGTGTGTGTGTGTGGGGGGTCTAACCACCCATGCCCCGACCCGTTCTGAAAACCGTGTACCGTCTAAGTTAGAGTACCATGATGTAGTATACCAAATTTGGTGGTTCTAAATTGAAAACTGTAGATTTCACGAAATTTTTTATGGGGGGGGGGGGGCTCTGAACCCCGAGCTCCAACCCTTTCCAAGAAACCATCTACAGTCGAAGTTAAAATACCATCAGATAGTATACCAAGTTTGGTGGTTCTAAATTGAAAACGGCATATTCTAAGAAAATTTTGTACGGGGGGAGGGCTCGGACCCCCGGGCCCTGACCCGTTCCAAAAACCGGCTCCCGTCTAAGTTAGAGTTTAATGATACCAAATTTGGTGGTTCTAAATTGAAAACTATAGATTTTACGAAAATTTTGTATGTAGGGGGCTCTTGCCCCCGTGCCTTGACCTATTCCAAAAACCGTCTACCGTCGAAGTTAGGGTACCATGAGACAGTATGCTAAATTTGGCGGTTCTAAATTGAAAACTGTAGTTTCTACGAAAAATTTTATGGGGGGTCCTCTGACCCCGTGCTCGACCTGTTTCAAAAACCATCTACCGTCTAAGTTAGAGTACCATGAGATAGTATACGAAATTTGGTAGTTCTAAAATGAAAACTGTACATAGAAATGTTATTTTACTGAAGAATAAAGGCAATTTTGAAATGTAGATTTTACGAAATTTTTTATGAGGGTGGGGGGGGCTCTGACACCCGGGCTCCAACCCCTTCCAAAAACCGTCTAGCGTCTAAGTTAGAGTTTCATGATACCAAATTTGGTGGTTCTGAAATGAAAACTAGATTTCACGAAAATTTTAAATCGTACGTTTTCCTGCATTTGTTTTGTATGTAACCAAAATCTGTAAACGCGACGAATTGACGTAGTCGACGAATTTGTCCGCGACGAATTGACGCTCGACGAATCGTCGTGGTCGACGAATTGACGCGCGACGAACTGACGCAGGCGACGAATTGTCTTAGTCGACGAATTGACGCGCGACGAATCGTCGCAGTCGACGAATTGACGCACGCGCCGAATTGACGTGACACCGTATCGGTTATCCCGGCAAAGTGCAGCAACTCGACGTGGCATCGATTCCACAAGTGGCCGGAAGACTTCTGGAGAGATGTTGAGCCATGTCGTCTGAACAACCGCCCACAGTTCCCTGGTATTTGTAGGTGATGGGTGCGAATGGACCTTTTCACCACGTCCCATAAGTGCTGTATTGGGTTCATGTCGGGAGAAAGTGGTGGCCACATCATCCGTCGGAACTGTGCACAATACTCCTCGAACCGATTGTGGAGAACTTGGACCCGATGACATGGTGCATTGTCCGCCTGGAAAATCCCATCGTTTTCGGGATACATGAAGTCTATAAGTCCATGAAGGGATGCAAATGGTCACCCAGCTGAGCAACAAAGCAATTACCGGTTAATGGCGTGTTTACGAGGACCAGAGGACTCAAACCGTGCCACGTAAAGACACCCCACTCATGTATGGAACCACCACAAGCTTGCATAGTACCTTGTTGACAGCTTCGGTCCACGGCCTCATGGGGTCTGCGGCACTCCCGAACCAAACCATCAGCTTGTAAAAACTGGTAGTGTGACTCACCGGGCCACGCCACATGTTGACAGTCTTCCAAGGTCCAGTTACCGTGTTCACGAGCCCAGGTGAGGCGCTGTGTCCGATGCCGTGGTGTTAACAAAGGCCCTCCGGTGGGTCTTCTGCTCCCATACCCCACGGATGCTAAATTACGCTGCACTGATCTGATGGGTATGTCTCTGGTACCTACTGCAATGAATGTTGTGACGTGCCTACACCGCAGGGCGCACATTAGATAAAGGCAGATAGCAGTGAGAGCACTTTTCCGCGTAGCTCAGTTGGGAGAGCGACTTACTCCGGAGTGAGGGGAATCGGATTCTATGCCCGGAGTGGACAAACCTGTGTTTTCACAATGTGGATGTTATTTGAGCCAGTGTCTGTTATCTGTTAACATGGACAATCCTCCTCAGACGCCGCTGGTCACGGTCATTCAGCACCCGTAGTCGGCCACTGCGCTGTTCACAGTGGGTGGTAATGCCTTCCATAAGGTATTCTCGGTATACACGTGACACCGTTGATCGAGGAATGTTGAGTGTTCGCACAACTTCGGAAATCGCATATCCATCTTGCTCCCACTACCATGCCTCGTTCAAACTCTGATAATTCATGTCGGCTTGCCATTATTCTACTGGCGGTTGTTCAACCTCAGTCACGAGATTACACCTCGTAATTGGTAAAAATCGCGTCGCGCGTCGAAACCTTTATACGACGGCAGCGCCAGTTAAAAATTTGCATACTGCTATCCCATGACTTTTGGCACTTCAGTGTATACTCGCATTTCATAATTCCGTTTATGAATTTGCAAATTCAATAAGACGAATTCTTATTTCGCATTTTAATACAATTAATCAAAGTTGTGAATTCATAAAATATTCTTTCCCACTATTGTGTCTTTTTGTGGAGTATATCTTAAACATGATGTAACCCATCCATTTATTAACTAGAGCTTTTATCCTCATGAAGATCCCTCAGGATGAATCGTGCATACGTTTGATTCTGTTCTTTACTTTTCTTAGAAAATTATAACTATTGATCGACATTCTCCACACACTTCTTCCTACCCAATTTCGTCTGTTCATTTTATTTTCACCTTTCCTCTCAGGAACCAGACTTCAGACATATTAATCACATTGTTCCTTATCTCGGACGGAAATCATGAGTATGTGACATGTATGAAAGTTATTCTGGATTTTTTGTTCTTCTTCTTTCTCATATTTCTTTTGAATCGCCGCTGTTGGTAATTTTTCCATCACATGCCGATTGCAAAACTACTCAGTCGCACGTGCGTGGTCCAAGACCATGAAACATATGTAATCTACCTATTGCTACAAACAGAACCACTTTTCTTATAAGGCTTTAAATCTGACGATCCTCTGGGTCACAGACAGTTCATTATGTTTCATGAGCTATAAAGACATCTCCCGTGAAGACGACGACGTCGTAAAGCACCTCATTTACTTTGCGTAAACAAAAATAGGTTATTCGAAACTTTAGCAAGCTGTTTCTTCTAGAATCTTTGATAAGATTAACTGAATCTGGTAGTATTTCACTTCGCATGCAAGAGAGTTACCGGATACCACAAATGTGTTTACTGTAGAAGAATAATTCTCACGTGCCACGGAGGAAGAAAGCATATTTTTCTGTAGGAATCCTTAATATGTCGTTTCTTGGAACAAAAACTTTTTTGTTGTTCTTTAGATATGCAATTTATTTACTTACAGACGAGAGTTACAGGTACAGAAACCGGAGAGAGCATATCGACATTGCTCATTAAATTTTTATTTCTGTCTTTGTCGTAAATTTAATTTTAATATTTCAAGACGAAGTGGTTTTATTCAATGTGTTATACCACATTAAACTGATTTCAACACACTACTATAATATTAAACATTACTTACTACATTATTTTCTGTTTAAGTTTTAGTAACATAACTAACTGTACAATCAATGCACCATATCTAAATGTTTAAAGTAAAATGGTTTTATTAACTAGTTTACGATATTTTGAAGATCTTCGTTAAGGAAACCAGTCTACTTAGTTTTTATATTATTTTTAATAAAATTAATTTACTATAATGATATACCTTTGCATGATATGAGTAACTAGAGAAGCCAAACGTTCCCTTGATCTAGAAAGACTTTGGGAGTTTTAGTTATACCCGGTTTTATCCGTTTCAGATGTGTCTCGAAAATGCTCGGCGCGCGGCTTAAGTTCTACTTGATTGCAGCCTGAAATAAGGTCAGGATACAGCTGTCGAAAAACATCTCCTTCATCAGGTTAATCAAACTGCTATCGACTGCTCTGCATATACGCTTGATAACTTCAAAGCCTGGCATCATCATCGCAGCAAAGGTCAGTGAGCTCTGATGCAGCACACTTTCTAAAGCTTTGTTACTAACAAGCCGTCTTTCTCACTCCATTAATCTCAGCTGCAAATCAAAAGTCATTTCACTCACGAAGGAAAGAAAAATGCCATCCCAGAGCGGCATTTCTCATTCAATAAGATAGGCGCTTGTAAAAAGTAATAGCCTTTTCTCTCTCCATTGAATTTTTTCATGTGTGTAGTTCCCGAATTTTGTCGTGGCGTTAGTCCTTAGTTTAGAAATCATTCGAAAGTAACTTTGTTCTCCCTCTTTCCTTTTTTGGACATTTACAGTCTATGACACCGACTACAAATGAAATCGCGCACTTCACTTCTGTAGTATTCTTCCGCGACACAGGCAGATGGCGAAATTCAAGAATCTTAATTAGCTTTAGATTTATATACTTCACGACACGAGCTGCGAATCTTTACTTTTTTTAATGTGTTCCCGTGCCGTGCTGCAAATAAGACAAAAAGTTGTATGCTTCCTCTCTAGCAAATACACTAGCGTGCAAAAATTAAGGACGAGACGGTTTTTCTAATGTAACGTCGCGCAGAAGTGCTTCACGTCGACTCAAATCATACCATAAGATCCCCAAGATGTAAGAATAGGGGACAAGTGAGCAAAACCGTCCAAAAAAGGAATCCAAAGGATACAAAGGCACTTTATTGAAAAGGTAGCTTCGAGCACAACTGGACAGAAGACAGAAACGTCCATGTGACAGGCGGCTGCCAAGAAAATTCCAGTCTTTAGTAGGGGATATGATCACCCCTGACTGCATTGCACGATTTACGTCTGTCCATGCTGAGGACAAGGTTGTTGTTTTTTTGTTTTTTTTTTATTGGAGGTTTAACGACCACCGTGAGCAACTCAAATGGGCTATTAGCAGTCGCCCGTCCCTAATTTTGGGTCACTGGTTCCAGGGAAGGGAAAGAGCCAGTGCCGTAAGACAAACACAACATCCATGCCTGACCGGGATTCGAACCCGGACCCCTTACGGACGAATGATCAGAGGCCATCGCTTAGACCACTGCGCCACCGGGCCGGCAAGAGGACAAGGTTGTCAAGCAGCTGTTGAGGCATCGCCGCCCATTCCTCTTGTAGCGCCAATCGCAGCTGCGGAATCGTTGCTGGCGGCTGCTGACGTGCTGCCAAGCGTCTCCCGAGAAAGTCCCACACGTGTTCGATTGGATTTAGGTCCGGATGAATTGCGGGCCAATCCATGCGTTGAATATCTTTACTCTCCAACAGCTCTGCGACAGCCACTGTACGATAAAGTGTAGCGTTGTCGTCCATGAAGAGGAACTCAGGACCCACAGCACCGCTAAACAGACGCACTTGAGGCAGGAAAACCTCGGTACAATAGCGGACACCAGTGACTGAACCTCCTTGGAAGATGTGGAGGTCAGTACGGCTACCAAGCATGATACCGCCCCAAACGAAGACTCCGCCACCTCCAAACCGGTCCCTTTCGATGATGTTGGAGGTGGGATTGTCACATGTTCCCTGCTCTCTCCAGATGTGTATAAGTCCAGAATCGCTCGTTAGACTAAATCAGCTCTCATCCGTAAAGAGAAATCGACCCCATTGCTGATGTGTCCAGTTCTTGTGTTCCTGGCACCACAGAAACCGCCGTCTCCGATGAGCAGGCGTTAATGGCACATATCGTACTGGTCGTCGCGCAAATATACTACCTTTGTGCAGCCTCCTGACCACGGTAAAACGCGATAACGGACGTCCAGTTGCTGTTGCATGTGCCTTGCGATTTCTCCCGCTGTCTGCCGTCTGTCTCTTCTCGCCTGTAGGACAATATACCTGTCGTCCGCCGCCGTGGTTGCTCGTGGACGACCTCTGCTAAACTCTCGGACAGCTGTCCCTGTCGTTTGAAATGCTCTCCAAGCTCGTGAAACGATGCTGTGAGCGATGCCGAACTCCTCGGCCACAATAATCACACTTCGAACTTCTTCCAACTTCCCAATGACGCGACCTCGGGTAAAGTCATCCAGATGTCGTCTACTGGATTGCCTGTTGGGCGTATCACACGGTGGTAGCAACTCGATGTCGTTCAAACCGGTGTACATCGTGCAATAGCTTTCACCGAATTGCTGAGCGTACACCGCCCGTGTGCTTAATACCCTTCCGACACCCCCCCCCCCCACGTCATGCTGCATATATGCGCATGCCCTACCCTAGTCTATATCCTGAGTGGTCTTTCGGTCCGTTCTGCCTGCTGGTTCCGGTGTTATGCTAATTTCTGCTCTTCGTCCTTAATTTTTGCACACCAGTGTACGTGTTTAATTCTGTTCCTTTTAGATATTACTCTTTGAATAGAGATGTTTGTGTTTACTAGCATCATCGAAGTTATCATAAGAAGAAAGGCAGTTTCACCACTCTTACCAATAATAACGCTGTACTAACGCAACTAGGCATGAAAATGCGCAAACACACTTTTACTGCCTCATTTTCACCACTATCATACTGCGAAGTTGTATATTGCGAGCAGGGAAATGTTTTTATTCGCAGTAATGTCAAGTCATTTTACTGTGGCTTGCTACATTTCACGCTCCGAACATAGCGAGTGGCTGATACACTAAACATATACATGTATACTGCATGTTAACAGCTACAAGAAAATATTTCCATAATTTTGCAAACAGAACTGAAATTAAACACTTAGAACCATATTAAATCAGAGATAAATGTCCAGCTCTCAATCTCTACATTTGATGCTCTTTTTACTTCTATTCACTATTCACTAAGATTATTTCCGTCGTTAGAGTATAACGAAGTAAATTTCTCCGTCATTTTTATCCGCGCCAGGATTAGAACCCCGGTCGCCTCATTCCGGAATAAGTTGCTCTACCAATTGAGCTACGCGGACATGTATTCTGATTCCTATCTGCCTTTATGTCATGTGCGTCCTGCTGGCAGGTACGTCACATCTCCTGGTACGTTACATCATCTCCCCTTATTTTTTCTTTTTTCTTTTCTTTCGAAGTGCTGCTCATATTTTTCCTATCTCGCAGTGTGGAAATAACATCACACCAATGCGAGATTTTGAACGGTCGGGTCATCCGGATAGTTCGGGCGCCATTATAACGAAGTAAATTTCTCCGTCATTTTAATCCGCCACCGGGGTTCGAACCCAGGGTCATTTTTTTTCACTAACCAGGTTCCATTGCCTATGAATTACTTTGAAAATTTGTATTCGCGTCGAAAAGGATTCAAAAGACGTGCTTATTACAACCGAAAATTCGGTGTCATCTTTCTTGTTTCACTCTTTATGTACTACTGGAAATATGTATGCAATTTTGCTAAATTCAGTAAATAATAAACATACCGTGTATTATATACGTAATCATTAACAACTCGTTTGCTTAATTAAATATATGTGATAATAAAAACCTGTATTTTAAAATAAATTTACATATTCAGGCTTTTTTTACATTCCTTTCTTAGTGATCTTTGAATAACGAAAATTCTTAAGAAGTAGGCCTAAGTACAAAAAAATAAAACTATAGGGAGCGCATTAGTGCACTAAATATACATATTCGAAGGTTTAAAAGAAATTTCGCCCGTCTTAAAGCTTGGCAGCTTATAATGGTCATGAGTCACAAAAGTGAACCTTACAAACAGCATACATTGTATTTGCTTGCACGACGTTCAGTTTTTGCTTTCACAAGCGGAAGACTGCCACTGATATTAGACATCCATGACTTCGATAAGCAGCTAGTAACTGATAGATAAATCCTTATCAGCCAGAGACAAAAAGGCTGTGAACGTTTCCCCAAGCTGCAGTATATTTTCTTTGACATTCCTTTGTAGCTATCGGAATCAAAGCCGAGAGACTTTCTATTAATAGTGCCCCCACTAAAACAACCATTGCTGGCCCCGCTAAAACAAGTTGCGACAGAAGTATCACCATCACCGCCTCTGTGTATATCCAAATTGGGTGGCTAGCCCAAAGCTGGGGTGGACCAGGGACAAAGTGCGTCCAGGGCAGAGTTCACAAGGAGCCATCCATACATTCGAGTTTTCATGCCCATGGAGTCTACGGAAAACCCCGGAAAAGCAGAAGACTGGATGACCGTTACACGGGGTTCGAACCCCTTACAGAAACGTTCTCCTCCCACGCTGCCCGATAGTTATTGACCCCGTAACTCAAGTAAGTCAAGTGCATGACAAACAATGGAAAAGACACCGTTATACGTGCACTAGTGAAATGTAACGGCAGGTAAAGAAAAACCGACTACGTTGCCAGAGGGTCTAATTTTTATCTTCCTGCCAGAGATTCCATGGAATCTAAGAACAATGTTTGGGACTTTTCTTCGTTTGTGAGAAGCTTCGTTTTAACATCTGTTCAGCAATGGAGTCCAGAAAAGAGGGTCTTTTTGGATTTAAAATAAGCAAGTAAGAAAAATAGGTTTACAGTGAAAGCAATGGAGTCCAGAAAGAGGGTCTTTTTGGATTTAAAATAAGCTAGTAAGAAAAATAGCTTTACAGGTGAAATACTTTAAGTCTGAGTAGAATACCATTAACTTAACAGTGTTGGTTCGAAATAAACTGGAACTAAGATAGACTTGTAATGAAGGCTCAATGAAATGTCACTGGCATGGTTTGTAAGTACAAGATCCAGAAATTTAACCGTTTCTGAGCCAATGGTAAAAGAAGACACAACAGTAGCGGACGAAAACTTGAAATACAGGGATTTTGAAGCCGTGCTGAAAGACCACAAGAAGAAACATCAGGTCAATTTGAGGAAGTCTGCGAGGATAAGGTATTTATGTTCCTGAAAACATTATAATCGACCAATCTGACAAATTATCTCCACTTACGAATGGCTGTAATCTCAAAAGTGCTACAAACTGCGATGAGACTGGGTTTTTTTTTTCCTTCTAGTTATTTTTGTTTCCGAGTAAAACTCTGTTTAAAAAGTAGATGTACCGACTGAAAGAATTTCAAAGATAGGATATTTTTTTCCGTGCTTTTTATGACAAGGGTGATTGAAAACCCTTTAGTTAGAGAACAGGCCGACAAACCAGCAATTAATATGGGTTACTGGGTCCGCAGGTCACCGAGTCAAGATTTTGTTTTTAGGTCAAGAGCTTCCTGGTACTGTTTTGACACGTGTTTTCTTAGCCTTCAATTCTGGAAATGAATTAAATCTTGCAATATTGTTCCACGCTCTCACCCTTCCTACACACGCACATATTCTTGAGGAGTTGAATGCGAAGAAACACAACTCCTATTTGATCTCTTGAACGATCCAGAAAAGTCGCTTTACGGTGAAGAGAGAGCTCAGTATCTTAGCGTCCAAGTGTTCTAATTTCCGAGAACCCACGCGCGAAATGGACTCTGGAACAACAGACCCGTTTTCAATTTTTAACGTCTGAACGCTGTGTGTAGAGAAACTCCTGCTGAGAACGAAGTGATTTTCTGACCTGAAAATCTGGAAGCAGAAATGAATGTGTAACATCTAAAGAACCATTTGGTCTTCCCAGTGCAAATGTGAAAAGTACGCAGATAGCGGTGAAATTCTCTTCATTCAACCCTCTAAAAAAGTGGTAGTATTTACCTTTCCGGGTCAAAGTGGGTAACGATTTATAGTATTTACCTTTCCGGGTCAAAATGTCACAACGATTTATATACTGCACTGTAAGCATAGCTGTGAAGAGAATTTCGATAATACCATTTGGGTGGGTCAAAAGGATGTTTCACTGGTGATCGTTGGACAGCCAGGAAGAACAGCATAACTAGACCGTCACCACCCAGAAATGAGGGTGATCTAACACAGCCGATGGTGCTACTATTACTAAAATTCCAGTTTAGGCTTACAACTGTGAATAGAAAAGTACAAGAAAATAGAATTTCTGCCACGTTTTTTTAATATTTCGCAAAATAAATTTTCGTTATGCATGTTTTATCCCAGTCTCAACGGACCAGGGCGGGGAATACATGCAAGCCTCGGACGCTAACCGCAGGAGAATGTCATCTGATCTCCCTTATCCCCTCTGAAAGCATCCCTCCCCCACTCGACACACACAGATCTATCCTCAAATGCGCTTACGTTCAATACCAAGGTTCATGGATTCTTCCAGTTGTGGATGTTATTCGCACCGTAAAACGCGGGTATCACCAACGTCACATATCTTGCCTAAAACAATGCTCCTCTCTCCCTAAAATACAAGGGACATCCTAAAAGTAATGCCGCCTCCTTAATGACTTTTGAAATTTTGAAGTGGTTTTAATGAAACTGCACTAACATGTACTGTGATATGTTACCAATGTGGGAACAAATTTCTTTCAGAATCGGAAATAAAGATCATGAATGACAAAGAAACGCAGCGAGCCGTAACTGAATTCCTGGAAAAAGAGGGATGTGAGGCTCCAGAAATCCACAGAAGACCCCTGGCGGTGTATGGAGCTGCCACAATCGATATCAGTAATGTCCGAAGATGGATGAAGAGGTTTCGAGAGGGAGAAAGTTCAGTGTCAGACAAACAACGGAGTGGAAGACCCGTAACTGCAGTGACAGATGCCAACAGACAACGAGTGAAAGACCTCATCACAGCTGATCGTCGTGTCACCATCCAAGAGTTGCAACAATGAACAGTGCTCACTATGTGCAGACACTGAAGAAGCTAAAGAAAGCTATCAGAAGGAAAAGACGTGACATTCCACTTCATAGTGTTGTTTTACACCATGAAAACGCACGTCCCCACACCTCAATGGAGACTTCACAGGCTATTGCCAAAAGGGGTTGGACGGTGATGCCCCAACCTAGCCACAGTTTTGATTTGGCTCCCTCATACGTTTTCCTGTTTGCTCCTTTGAAAATCACCCTTCGTGGGGAACGTTTCGACGATGTGACAGACGTTAAACTGACTGTGAACTCATGGGTGAAACGACAGCCTCAGAAATTTTTCCCAAATGATGTGTTTTACCAGTGGGTTCAAAGATGGCGGAAATGTATGGAAAGTGGTGGACAATACTTTGAATAGGTTAACATTATTGACAATATGTCCAAGGATTTTGCCACCAAGTTTCAAAATTTTTGCAGCTATAAATAAACATTTTATGAGGGACGAGGCATTACTTTCAGGATGTTCTTTGTACAAAAAATACCAAAGAAACATAAAAAAATTATCAGGAAAGTTCTGACTTTATTATCCATTTTGTGGTTCGTACTTGCTTTACAGGAATAGATATACTTAGCTCTCTTTAAATGTAAATAAGCATGATTTTGATTTAGCAAGTTGATAATTTTCTTTAAGTTAGTGTTTAAGTTTTGCTGTGGTGCATCCAGGGCCATCTTCTACCACATAGGCAAAGTAAGCAAATGCTGGGGACCCGCGAATACGGGGAGGCCCAATTTCGTTGCCACATATAGGCTCATGTCGTAATGACTCGGGAGAGGAAATTTTCTCTCTCCTCAGTCATCATTCCTTTAACACCTACCAATAAGTCACTGCAGAATCCACATTCATGTCTGAGGTTTGCTATAAACCTTTACGAAAGTCTAACAGATTGTATAAAACGGGTTAAAGAAGGTTTTGACAATAATGAAGAGCAAGCTCTAAAATTTCCGTTTCGGTGGCGTAGTTGCGTCCAAGCGCAGGCCTCTGACAGTTTGCCCGAAATAAACCCGGGCTCAGGTCCCGTATGAAGCATGGGTGTGTGACGTACCTGCCAGCAGGACGCACATGACATAAAGGCAGATAGGAATCAGAATACATGTCTGCGTAGCTCAGTTGGTAGAGCGACTTGTTCCGGAATAAGCGTACTCGGGTTCGAATCCCGGCGTAGACCGAAAATGACGGAGAAATTTACTTCGTTATAATGGCGCCCGAACTACCCGGATAACCCGACCGTTCAAAATCTCGCATTGGTGGGATGTTATTTCCACACCGCGAGATAGGAAAAATCAGAGAATCCCTTCTCCAGTGCTTCGAAAAATAAATGTGTGTGACGTTGCATTCCACACACCAGATTGACTGGAAGTTCTCAAGTGCACGTTCTACAGTGGTTGTCTGCCTGCAGCGATTCATGGTCACGGCTGATCCGTGGGCCATGCCCCCGGCCCTCTTTCGGGGGGGGAGATGTGACGTACCTGCCAGCAGGACGCACATGACCTAAAGGCAGATAGGAATCAGAATACATGTCTGCGTAGCTCAGTTGGTAGAGCGACTTGTTCCGGAATAAGCGTACTCGGGTTCGAATCCCGGCGTAGACCGAAAATGACGGAGAAATTTACTTCGTTATAGGTGGTACACCAGCCCTCACCCCTCCCTGGAACCAGCAGCCCTAAATTAGGGACGAGCGATTGCTTATAGCGTATAGAGTTGCTCAAAGTAGTCATTAGACCCCAATTAGACCCTAAGATTGAAAAAAAAAGAGCTTTAAATTAAAAAAAAATACATAAGAAAAGGACAGCATCCAAAGTATAAGGAAATTTTTGAATAATCAAAATCGATGAGTTGGTTATAAGTGGACGTGATCATTTAAAAATTAATGTATTTTACAAAATTGTTGATCAGTTGATTCCAGAATTGTTATCTAGAGGCCAAAACTACCGTTCAATTAATGATCAGTTTAAAATATTTTTGCTAACGTGCCTAGTTTTAAAATGGAAAATCTAGTTTATCAGATTTCTAAAAGATAAAAATGATGTTAATATTGAAGGATTTGACGAAGAAATGTACCATTTCCTTATTAGCACTACAAAATAAAATTCGTAATCTCCAAAATGATTATAAATTTTTGGTTGATTAGAACATTTCAACTTTTGCAAATGATGAAAGCGTATTAAAAATTTATCTAACATTGCCTGTGTCAGTAATGCTTCTGGTGAAAAAAATAATAAAACAGGAAAAAACCGTGGTTGCTCTGTACTTCAAAGAATCAAAAATCTACTTTCGTATTACTTTGTCTCAAGAAAAATTAAACACATTAGCGGTATTGTGCATTGAAGAAGATGTTTTCTATAATATTGATTATGAAAATATTAAAACCGTATTTGCCGAAAATAGTGTGGACAAATTTGTGTGTAATTTTATCAAAATTTATACAGTGTTTAATAGAGTTTTATTTACAATACTTCGGTTAGATTTTTAAGACTTATCTTCGTACATGAACAATAAAATTTTGTGTTTAAAACTTTTTGAGAATACATAGTTAATATGTAATATTTCATAGAAAGTTCCAGTTTGAACAAAGATATACGTATTTATATATCTTTATCTATTTCGAAATCGTATCAGCAATTTTTTAATAATTTTTACACCCTTTATATAATAATTTTAAAGGGCCCCATACCTTTGCCTAGGGGCACAGAAAAGGCTTAAGATGGCTCTGGATGCATCGATGTCTTCGTTAGTTATTGGCATTATAATAACACTGTTCCATTTACGTATGAATAAACAAGATTATGTTTGACCATTTTGAAACTTTACACATCATTTATATAAATCATAAGTAAAAATGGTTCATTTAGTATGTTGAATTATTCCTCGATTATTTGTTTAAGCGAACAAACTATTATTTAATGCTTCAGTTACTACACGTCTATTAATTTCTCTTCTCCAGGAAAGAATTTCCTGATTATAAATTAGTTGCGTTTGTAAAAAAACAGTGCCTAAAATTATTAAAATCTGTATGTTAGTCTAACAGCTTCTCCTTACATACGGTATTCAGCGAGTGTTTTCCATTCTGGAAAAGATCCAGCTTGGTGCGGGCACAAAATTTAAATACGATTCCATCTCTGGGACTAGCCAAGGAATTTTAAGAGCATAGACATGTGGACAAAATAAATAATAATTCATCCAAATTCGTTTTCTTTCTCTCTTCTTTCTGGAGAAAGTTTACGCTCCAGATGTTCCAATAGATATACAGATATGTTTTAGTTCTGTATTCTTGGCACTCCGCATTCATACAGATTTCGTGACTTCTTAAATTAAACGCATTCCTTCATTCACCCGCGACACGATTTTTCGCTGGAATTGTTTCACTCAGAGATGCTTTTTTGTGTTAACTGTCCTTTTAAGCCGCTTTGCCTTTGCAGGAACTCCTCTAGTCATTCAAGTGCACATGTTCAATCTTCTCAAATGCTCGGAACAGCTTTTTTTACGCCTCATGACTTATTATTAGATGCCATCTGTTTTGACGGAACCTTTTGTTTATCTGTTAATTGGTTTATGAATAATGGGAGTAAAAATTTAGCAGTTTTTCATCGCGGATCTGCTGTTACATCCCACTTCTCTTTTATTTTTAGCACTTCCTTTGGGGGGAAAGTGCTTATTGTTATTACTATCTTCGTCCGTCTGTGAACACAATATCTCTGCACCTGTTACTACGATTAGAAAAATTATTTTTATATTTTAAAGCCTGAATTTTCTGGACAATGAATGTTACGCTTTACCCATTTACGGGTGGATAACTTCACCGCTAAAGCGCGTAAATGCAGACTCTATCGTATTCAGAACATATCTTATTCCATTCAACAAGTAGGAACTGTACACCAATTATACTCAAAAAAGTATAACTATACTAATAATCCGAAATTTCTTGGCGTAGAATAGAAA
The DNA here is from genome assembly GCA_039090855.1 of Macrothele yani. Taxonomy (NCBI): domain Eukaryota; kingdom Metazoa; phylum Arthropoda; class Arachnida; order Araneae; family Macrothelidae; genus Macrothele; species Macrothele yani. The sequence goes on along the minus strand of CM077002.1, from coordinate 174,647,642 downwards.
AAAAACTTTCCAAGCTTTGGCACATCAACCAGATGACCAAAAGCCATCTGGTTGATGTGCGAAAGCTTGGAAAGTTTTATTTGTATTCTACGCCAAGAAATTTCGGATTATTAGTATAATTATACTTTTCTGAGTATCTTATTCCATATTATTGCTTCAAAATATCCTATTGAAAAATTATTTCCTTCTTTTGGTACCATATACAGCGAGGACCAGTTTGGATATAGTACCTTTTTCAAATAATGCACAGTTTTCCCGCTAGAGGCATAAAGGTAAAAATCGTTTCCTCCGATATCTCTGCTTCCAAAAGTCCAATTTGAAAAGAAAAATGCGTCATATAGAGAGGAATGTTTTGCCTATAGTTTCTGATTTATTTTTTCAAATCAAAGAGCTTTGCTATAGGGAGCGTAAAGGCATATTTCTTTTTCCAACGTATTTGCAGTAATATCTGCGGGCCACAATATTGTATTGAAAAAAATATTTTTCTGACACATACTACTACCAAGAGAAAGATTTTGTGCTTATTTTCTTCTTATAATAACGCATATTTTCTCCAGGGGGCGTAAACGTATATCATCTGATACTAACAGTCCTATACTATTTTGTATCTTTGTCAAACACCGTATCTGGTGAGGAACGCTTTACATATAATTTCAAATTTTTCGTGTCTCAAGCTTTTGTCACTAGAGGGCGTAAGTTCATATTTCTGTTTGCAAAATATTGGCGCGTCTAAAAAAAACGAGCGAAAAAAATATTTTTTCGGTCAGATCCTGCTAACTACGGCAACAAATCTGGACAGATTTTCTGCCCAAAATAATACACAATTTACTCGCTAGGGAGCGATAAAAAATTTTCGATATCTATACTTTTAAAAGTCTGACTTTAAAAATTCGTTAGCATCGGATATATTCACTTGTATTTTTCATGATGAACAGTCCTAATGTTAAGTGGCGTAAGTGCAAATCTGTTCCAAATCTATCTCCCCTTCTAAAAATCCTATTGAAAAAATTTGTTTCGTACTGTACGCCATTCATTACGGAAAATATTGGGAATATTATCCTATTTAAATATTGCACAGCTTTCCCGTAGCAGGGTATATGTAAAAACTTTTTCCTCGCTACCTCTGCTCCCATGAGTCGTATTTGAAAAATCCTTTTCCTTGGGATAGCTTTTGCTATGAGGAATACTTTGCGTACATTTTCTACTTATCCGTTATTCAAAATTCTGCCGCCATGGAACGTCAGCGAATATTTCTGTTAATAAAAGCGTGCGTATCTCCGATTCCAGAAATCCCTTCGGAAAATCCTCTCTTGATTGGGTACTTTTCATTATGAAGACTGTTATGTACCCGTAGTCTCCTTTAAGAAAGGCGCAGCTTTACAGCTAGTACAAGTAAAGTTGTATTACGTTTTCCTTTATATCACTTCCTCTCAATTTGAAAAATCCCTTTTCCTCTGATATTTTCGGTTATGAAAAAATGTTTTGTGCTCAATTCGTAATTTTTTCTGGCACATATTTCAATCGTCAATGGCCCAAAATAGCTTTTTCCATTTGTGGATGTTTTGCGATTGTAAAAATCCAGTTGTTTTTTTTATGTTTTTTTTTTCGTGACCGGTTTCGTTTGCTCTGAGAAACGCTGCTCACATTGCGTATTTCGAATTATGGACTAAGTTTGTTTTTGTTTTTGTTTTTCTAGAACGCGTAAGCACATTCTCGTTTTCGCGGATTTCTTCCTTATTCCTAAAATCTGCTTTGAAATATTTTATTCGTGACGGAAAGGATTCAAAAGACATGCTCATTACACCCAAGAGTTCGGTGTCATCTTTCTTGTTTTCATTTTGTCTACGGACCATTAATACTGACATATTTAGTCTACAGACCTTAAAAAGCCACCGGCAAACGAAATACCCTCCATTGTAGGTAATAAAAAGTAGACTAATTAATATATCAATATGTGTTCCTTTGAACATGCGAAACATAACGTGTACCATTTTTGATATTTCAGAACAGCGAGTGACCAAATGAGAAATGAAATAGTAAAACGCACACATTGAATTTTGATAATAATGGTGCCCAAGCGTGCAAACCTCAGCGCTTTTTAAAGAGTAAGTGGGCCGAGTTCTAAGTTTAAAAATTGCTTAATCTTCAGGAATGACCCTTAAATGACCCTTAAAACAAAATTTTGAACTTTGCTATTTTTCTTTTCCAAAAAAAAAAAAAAAAAAAAGGAAAGGAAGGGAAAGAACTCCTCTGACCCGCACCATTCACCTGGGCCCGTCCTTAGAAGTTGTGCCGCCCTCAAGCAAGGGATACAATGCCTCCACTAGCGTATAAGTAACTAGAAAAATAACTGTGTGCTAATGTAACTTTATTACTGAACTATTGCATTCGAAAATACTTACAAAAAAACAATTAAGACCTGCTTTTAATTTACGTACAATTTCATTGTTGAACTATTGCGTTACAAAATGCTTATAAACAACTTGTCTCGCTTTTTTTTTTTTTTTTTTTTTTTTTGAAAAATCCTGAACAACGTCTTTCAGATTGAGACTATAAGCTATTTGGGCTACAATTGATAAAATGGAAAGTCCTACTACTCTTTCTTCAGTCATCATAGTTGACCTTAGAAGATTCTTTATACGCTTTAATTTCTAAAAATTCCTTTTGGCACTGGCAACAGTTACTGGTATTGACAAAAGAATACGCAACGCAGTGTCTGTGTTTTTGATAAATTGCTTTTAAATTGCGGTCATAAATTACTTTTAGCTCATCTTGTGGTCGAGATTTTTGTTCAACTAGTAGGCACAACAATTTTAATTCTTCAAAGAGTTCCACTGCATCAATATCAGATGTATCATTCACCGCGAGAATAATTTCCAAATCTTTACAATGTTCCGGACGTTCAGTTGGCTAAGGAGCTAATTTCATACAAAAACTTGAAATGTAAACTATTTATTTATATTTTGATTGGAGGTTTAACGACCACCGTGAGCAACTAAATGGGCTATAAGCAGTCACCCGTCCCTAATTTAGGGTCCCTGGTTCCAGGGAAGGGAGAGAGCCCGCGCCGTAAGACAAACACAACATCCATGCCTCACCGGGATTCGAACCCTGACCCCTTTCGGTCGAATGATCAGAGGCCATCGCTTAGACCACTGCGCCACCAGGGGGCGGCTTCTATTTTTTTTCCAAAACGATCTTGTATTGAATTTATAGCTGTGTCTACAATTGTGTTGAAAAAGTCAATTTATAATTTTTTCTGGATTATGGAGCGGTGTTTCATCTTCAGTTTCATAATCCTATTACTTCTTTTTATTCGTCTTCGAACTTGCTGTTCTTCAGGAAATTCCAGAATTATTTCTAAGATAGCTGAAAACTTGCGTGCTGCAAACTTTAGCAAATCCATTTTTCCGATAGATCTTTTAAAAATTTAAATTCACCTGAAAGTGACGTAACAGCAGCCTGCATGTCAAAGTTTATGGATTGTAATTGCTTACTTACTGGGTTTTTGATGCTTAATGTCATACCAAATGATAATGGAACATATAAATTTAAAATTGCAGATACTTCTCAAGACAGCATATGCATCAAATCCAGACTGTGAGCCATGCAAACATTTTAAATTCTGACCTTCCTGAATTCCGAAATGCAACAGAACTAACTCCCGACCGTTTTCTTTAAACATTTTGTGTCGCCTGACTTGCCTAATGCCTAAGGACGGGAATGATTTGCCAAATGCTTAGGGACGGGCCTGCCCTCACCGCAGCCATATTGTTTGTATCACCTGTACCGTTTAACAAATCGGAATTTTCTCCATTTCCGGAAAAATGATGAAACCGGAATTCTTGTGAATTTTAACTCTGTTCAAAGTTTATTGAAGTCAGCGTACCAAAATGCAACTATTCCAAGAATAGTTTAACGGCATGGGTGCTTCGATTTATAATTTATAATGTTCTCGGATTACAAAAACACCAGAGATGCAAAATTTATGTTTTTGTCCCTACTTCAATAACACTCTCCCATCGGCCTGTACCATTCCTACCGTGTTTTCGTCAGAGAGGAGATAAGGAAATATTTCGACCATTAGTCTCGTGAAAAGCAGCTGTCTTGACAACTTTCCAGCAAAATTTGGTCACCAAATCTTGAGTTATCACTTCATACTTCCGTAAACACAAAAGCATGCAACTGATGGACAAAACTTACTTCTATTTGTAATGCAAAGACAAAACGATACTAAAAAGATTCTACAAACACACTTATCTTTCACTTAGCTCTTATCTTTACTGACTTTTGGGTTCCGGTAGTTGTTGTCTTCGAAATAACTCAAATCGGGTAAGTTCAAGGCAAATATCTGAGAACGAAAATATTTCTGTTGGTTTGAAAGTATCAGTGGATTTCGAAAGTCGCAAAGCACGACATTCTATCTTAAATCACGTTACTACATTTCGAAATCATCACATCGGGAAACAGGAGTAAGATATGAAATACTTTTAATGCAAGAGGGTGGCAGCTATATAAATAAAAATGGCGTTGCGAGTTGGATTCGGCAAACAATTGCTGATATGCCACGAAAATCTATTCGGGATTAAATAATATTCCACTGGTTCACTTGCTCGTGGCCTGCATTTAAATTCATGATATATTTGTCAAGGATTGGACTGTGCAGAATTCTGCAAAAAAAAAATCGTTGTGGGGGCAGGGATACTCGCCGATTGAGAAAGGTACTGCTTAAATGTGCTAAAACGAGAGGTGTACAGTTCATCTAACTGAAGCAGAGCAGTCGTTTGCATTGATGTCTGTGAGATCCATAGTTCTTTTTCAGTTAGATGGACTATACGAGTGACAAAAGCATGAAGTGTTCTAGAAGCCGCCTGCAAGCAGAAATAATGTAACCACATCTTAGCATGATAATTCAGAACGAAATCGCAAATGATCAGATTACTGGCTCTTCGTAGTGCAATTAAACAGTTAACATCTCAACCTGATGCTCTTTGGAATGAATTATCACAAGAAATACACAAATCAGCGAAAATTTTGAACACTAAGAGAAATACGAACCAAGCTGCTACAAATGCAGTTGATTACAAGTTTCACCGAAGACACCTTCAAAAACTTATCATAAAATACTATTACAGTTAAAACGTCATTGCATACAGTTTTTCCTTTTCCTTTCAGTGAATTAAAGAGCACCCTTAAGAACTTCAAAGGATTTTTTTATGTGGGAATATTAGACAAATCGAATTAGATGTTTTCAGTTAGTACTGGCAGGAAAGGTGGAGATATAAGGGTTTGTAGCGCTGAAGGAGCCACTTTGAAGAGAATTAACCTCCCATCCCTGTAAATAAAATATCTTAGTTTTCGCAGATTCAGGATCGATGCTTCTGATTACGTTCACTGTAAGCAACAATTTTAACAGTGACTGAGTGACATGTATTATTTTTTACACACTCTCATTGTTGATGCTTTCTGATAATCCCGTACATACAGTTAAGGATGAGAAAAAAAAAACATTGATTATACATACCTGGTTCATCTTCAGTAATTTGCATCCTGAAACAGTTGTTGAAAAACAGCTTTTGTAACACGATTTATTGGCAGAATGTACATATCATCGCATTTATTTTCGCGTGAGGAGTTTTTATGAGATTTCTTCGAATCAGCCCATGGTTCCTGCGAAGGAATTAAGCTTTCCGTGAATTAAATGCCAAAAAACACTCCACCAGAGGAAATGCGAAAAAGGTTGGGAGTAAGTTATCACTCCAATGATAGTCGACTGAGGAAAAGTGAAGCAGAAGGCGCGCAAAGGGGGAGGTGAGGAAGGCTTTCGAGTAATGTAGATGATCGTTTGAATCCCTCCCGTGTCAATCCCGCCCTTCGATCTGATCAACAGCCTGAGTTCACTATCAAAGATTTCTCAGAAGCTGAGGCAAACTAGCTCGTGTGGGTTTCCCGTTGAAGTTTGATCTACTGTCTGTCTTGTTTTCTCAATTCGATTGATTGCCAGATGCTTTCACTTCGCATTACGGATACTTTGGTTATGAAACGCTGCACTTTCAACTTTAGACGCTGTAAAAAAAGCCACGCGTTAAAATAGAAAAACAAATGTAATCAAGAAAAATTCCAGTTCTATTCGTTTGAATGATGTCCTGAGAACCAGTAGCTAAATGACTGCCCAAGTGCAATGATAACGAGATCTAGAACAAACAGGAGATAGTGAACCGTTATTTATTTATAACAGCCAGTCGTAAAAGCTGAATTATGCAGGAAGTCTTCAAGTCCTTAAGGTTTGACAGATGTGAAGCGACGTCATCGAGAATGGAAAATCTGTAAGGAAACAGAAATTAAAACGAATCCTGCCTGCACACGCTTCAAAAAAAAAAAAGAAAAAGTGAAAGAAAAAGAAAGACTCTGAGAACATTTTCATACACAAGCATCGCATGATTCCATTCATAGAAATATTTCACCAATGCCCCGTCTCCTTTCATAAGTCGGGTTGGATTTATCTTTATCTTGCGAATATTTGAACATATATCTCTTTTCTTGAAGCATAGTTTATCCGCGAGGCGACGGCCGGTACATATTTATATTTTTTGCTATATCTCTGTTTCGAAGAGGCGGAATATAAAAACTCTTAGTGAATTTATTTTCCAGCATAGAATTATCCTTTACCTGAAGAAAATCGCACGATATGGTTTCTCTGTGAACACGATGTCCCCACTTGAGCTAGTGAAACACTGTTGAAACTTCTAAATCTGAATTTAGTTTTCTTCAAAAATCACGCTCATGATCTTTATTCCTCGGTGATATGATTTTTGTTTTTAGCCCGTAAGTCGCGTCGTGCATATTTAGTACGTAAAAAGCGTCGTGTATTCTAGGGAAAACGCTGTACTTACTTCTACCCTAGATGAGGACCTATTGCAGAAAGAATGATATTAACTATTGTTTTGCATTTCAATAATATTCTGACACCCAAATGTGACAAAAAAATTAATATTTTAAAATTTTGCTCCTGGAAATCACGAAAAATTTGCAGGAACACAGAAGTTTTAATCTGAATCATATATAATATTTCAAATTCTCTAAAAAAAAAAAAATAATAAAGCACGCACACTTCTAAGACTCTGCATATCTGCTGAGCCGCCCCGGTGGCGCAGTGGTCTAAGCGATGGCCTCTGGTCATTCATCCGAAAGGGGCCCGGGTTCGAATCCCGGTGAGGCATGGATCTTGTGTTTGTCTTACGGCACTGGCTCTCTCCCTTCCCTGGAACCAGTGGTCTTAAATTAGGGACGGGCGACTGCTTTATAGCCCACTAAGTTACTCATGGTGGTCGTTAAACCTCCAATCAAAAAAAAAATATCTGCTGATGATGAAATATTCATAAATAATTTAGAATTAAGTCCCTCCAGCGAGAATTTCTAGAAAACCGCAAGCGTTCAATTGACATCACGTTCAGCTTTCGGAATCGAAGTTTGCACACTCGACGCATATTGGTATGATACAAGAAGAACAAAAAGAGGCAGTTTTGCGCTTCTTTGCCGCTGGAAATAGAAAGCATGTTTTTCTTTTTTCTTTTCTTAACTTTTCCCCCTTTTTCCCCTTCCCACCTTGCGCTTTCTTCGAACAACCCGGGCTAGTATGATGCCCAACTACTGACCATAAAACATTTTGGAGGCCAAAAACAAAAAAAAAGCGAATGTGTTCCAAAAGCAACGTGAAATCAGAAAGATTTAGCTTTCACCAAAGCAATCAGAAAGATGATGGCACGGCAAATAACAGTCTGAAGTTCACAGAGTGGTGTAACAAGTGATCTCAAAAGTTAGATGATTTCTCCCGAATCCAAACCATTAAAACTTGGAAGAAAGCCAAGTTTCCTTTCATGCATCAGCGCCATCACACTTTTCATTGAACTGCACGACGAAACTTACGGAACAGCTTTGAACGCAACGTTTCGCGATACGTAAGTAGCGCCGTGCGGTCCATGGGACTGCGGCATCAAAAAATATATATATATACTACCAGTGGTCATTCCTACAAAGCATACATGCAGATGGCTTAATTAATAAGATACTGGAAGATACTAGAAGGCACGTTAGGTCTATTGCATATGTGAATAAATTATACATTAACTACTGATGAAGTCCGTGGGACGGCATGACTTCACTTAAGGGTTTATATTGTAAAACCTATTCCGATTCAAACAACAGAAATAAACTTTTTTCGGATTCAAAGGGTGTGAAATTCACAAATTTGCTGGTGGTGGTGTTTGGAGCCACGCCTTCTCGTTCCGGAGCCAATAGTTATTGGAGGACATTTTGCCAAAGTTCCTCCAAAAACTTTGGCAAAATGAAAACTTCACCATGCAATTACTTCATTAATGTGCAGCTTGATTTTAATTCAGCATGTATACCTAAGGTAAAGCATTTCACTTTTTTTTTTTTTTTTTGATTGGAGGTTTAACGACCACCATGAGCAACTTAGTGGGCTAAAAGCAGTCGCCCGTCCCTAATTTAGGGCCACTGGTTCCAGGGAAGGGAGACGTCCACTGCCGTAAGACAAACACAATATCCATGCCTCACCGGGATTCAAACCCAGACCCCTTTCGGACGAATTATCAGAGGCCATCGCTTAGACCACTGCGCCACCGGGACGCGGATTTCACTTTTGTTAATATGTTCTCGCCATCATAACGCTGCTATTTCCGTAGAAATTACCAACATTCTATAAGATATATCCTTTTAAGATATAAATTTTCATGTGTAATATCACACTTACAGAAACAATAAAGTTTTTACACTAGGCCATTTTGTCCTCAAATCAGTGTTCTAAATCTGGTCACCTTAGTTATCCAGGAACTTCCTTACTATCTTACAAGTGTTCAGGATAGCTGCCTTCTGTAGTTCCATGTAAGTGTTATATAGGTTGAAGGTATAGTGTCTGTAAAGAGCTGTGAATGGTTGGTCTTAGATACAACTCCTGTGGCTGATATTACTATGGGGACGTCGGTGACGTTCTCCATACGCCACATTTCCTTGACTTCGTATCTAAGGTCGTTATACTTTGAGGGCTTCTCTCCGTGCGTCTTCTGGATGTTGCATGTGTTGGGCACGGCTATCTCAATGAGGTATGTCGACTTCTTCTCCTTGTCGACCAGGACGATGTCGGGCCTATTTGTAGAGGATGGTCTTATCTCTTCTGATCGATCTGTCCCAGTATATCTTGTGGGCGTTGTTCTCTAGGAGCATTGTTGGCTCATACTTGTTATAGAAGACCGGTGCAATTGTAATGAGGTGGTACTTTCTTGCCAATTTCTGATGAAGGATCTTGGCGAATTGATTGTGCCTGTTCGTGTAATTAAATTATTGTTGTTGTTGTGCGGGCGTGTGTGTATGTGTGTGCTTCATTTTTGTTTTTTAGTCCGGAGGCTGCAATTGAATATTTTTTTATTTGGAATTTAGGGTCACAGCCAACAAAAAACAATTCGAACATATCTTATTAGAGGCATTTCAGCCCATTGAGGCGATTTACTTTAAAAACTAAATAGTTCTTCACATCACTATAGGCAAACAGAAGTTGCATTACTTAGAATTTATGAAAAATTCCAACATTCTTTCTTTTTTCTGCTTATAAAAATTTATGAAGAAAACTTGAGCGTCAGCCACCCTGATTCACACTCAGTACGTCACACTGAAAGTGTTACGTTCATGCGAAGAAACATAACTTGATAACATTATATGATGTGTTGAATTTAGAAAAACTTACCAGACTTTTTGTGGAACCATCGCAGCACTGTGCTTTCTTTATCCACGTATAAGATAATATCATAGAATTTCTTTGAGGACTACTCATTCCTCATTCCCCAAATGGTATCGGCGACCAGTGGACAAAATAGAAATGAACCAGGACAGGTCACGTGTTTAAGACCACTGCAAACTGATTAGCAGAAAACTAATGTGTATACCAGCTGGGCGTATAGAATTTGAAACTTATCTTTCTTGTCGAATGATTGGGGTTATCGAAGATATGCAGGAAAAGTGAAGTTTCGAAGATTTATCGTTTTGCTTTTCTACATCGAATATCATGTTTACGTGCAATGTTTATATTTCGGTTTCTTCTTTCATTCATGACCCATTTCATTTGAATTATAAAAAAAAACATTTCCAGCTTATGCGCCCAAATGCCATCTCCAAAGCATCAAAGAAATTATTTTGATTTGAGATAGACCACCCTAAAGTAAAGAAAGTCTCTAAGATCCCTAATGGTTTCTAGAAATAGTCGCCATATTGCCTTCTTAGTCGGAGTAGCCAAGACAAGTTAGTAAAATCATGCATTGCATTGATTATGATACGCTTTCCAACATACCGAAATCGATATTCAAGTTATGAGGATAATGGCTGTGGAATAAATCTGCTCCTGTGTCCATTTCGATGATATTAAACCGAATTGGTTCAGTATACCTCCGGAACAACATAGTAAAGTTTTGTCGCAATAGAAACATTTTTAATGAAGTTATGAGGATAATGGCTATGGAATAAATCTCGTTCTTGTGCTCTGACCTTTGACCCCATTTCAATGATATTCAACAGAACTGATTCAGTATACCTCCGGAATGACATACTAAAGTTTTATCGCAATAGAAGCATTTTTAGTCAAGTTATGAGGATAATGGCTGTGGAATAAATCTCGCTCCTGTGTCCTGACCTTTGACCCCATTTCGATGATATTAGACAGAACCGGTTCAGTGTACCTCCGGAACAACATGATAACGTTTTGTCGTAATCGAAGTATGTTTAGGTTAGTTATGACGCATAAGGGCAATGGAATGGATCCCGCTCCTATATCCTGACCTTTGACCCCATTTTGCCCATTTTCAATAGGGTTCGTCCCCAGGTGGTCCCCTACCACATACTAAAATTTCATCGAAATCGAACTATTTTTACGCGAGTTATCGTGCGGACGGGCGGACAAAGCTGGAACATATACGCTTCTTCAACCTACGGTTGGAAAGCGTAAAAAAGGACGGTTTTTTCAGGGACTAAAGTGGTATTCCGTTCTGCAGCACGCAAAAGTTGAATTCCCATGTTGCACAAGGTTCGAAGAAATATCGGTTCTGCTGCACACAGAACCTCCTCACTGCCAATTCGTCATACAGAGACATTTCTTTCAGACTTCTTCCCAGTTTCTTTTTTGTTTTTCTATACCAAGCTACGTGGTGCTACCATCTGGCAAAGCGTCATGGCGGTAATGCTTTGCCATAGATACGCATGGTTGGAGACGGACAAGAGGGCTGCCCACGCCTCTACAAGAGGCTCGGGCCTAGCTTGGACTATATATCTGAATCCCGCAGCTCAGACTACTCGTCCACCCGAGCGTCACTTCTCTCCAGTGTTACTGATACCACATCTCAAATTCAATTATAGTTTATGCGAAAGACGGCCAAACCGTGTCGACATTAGAAATTTAAACAACTTTTGATTTTAAAAAAGTAAAAAAACAGAAGTTATTTACCACTTTTTGTTAAACTCAAAAGGGAAAATATTTATCGTCATCTTCGCATTTTCGATTTCACATTGGGATGAGTTTCGTCTCTCGTTCATTATGATTGACGATGAAAGAACTTGGCTGAAAGGCAAAGCAGAAACCATAGAAAATCTAAGCCCTAATACTCTTCAACGAGTTATCAGTAGTAGTGCGAATTTTCTGAACAAACTTCTCATTTCCGCTACTGATTTATGATTTCTACAGAGACACAAAACACTTGTTACCTTTTGACAGACAGTCACCCATTCCGAAAAGGACAGTAACTAGAAACTCCAGCAAATTTTTTGTTTATCTAAAATTACACTTGCAACAAATGACGAGTTGGTCACAGAATTACGGTCCTTGTTCGAGGGAAATGAGGGGTCATACGTTGTACATTATTCACTTTCAAGCAAGATCCAAGCCCTTTCAGTTCTACGCATTACTAAATCGCTCTGAATATAAAGGTGGTTAGTGAAAAACAGGAGCATTGGGAGCATATGAATGTGCATTAACAAGATGAAGACGTGCTCACTGAAGCTGCTTATCAAAGTTGATCCACATGTAAACCAAATGAATTCAGTCACGATGAGGAGAAATATCGGTATTTAGCTACACAACTATCCTTTGGATAAGTTAGATACGATCAGGTTGAATTACAGATGTCCCACAAATGTGTATGTAACGATGTGAAACAAAAAAATTAAAACGGAAACCTGAAGCTATAATGTAATCAAAGCGATAACCTATGAAGATAAAAAAGCATAACATTTAATACTAAGAGTCTATTCTTTTATAATAGCGATGGTGTTTTAGCCCTTGATTACTCGCGTCTAATGAACCTGAATTATCTTCAACATGTGGCGTACAAAATGTCCCATTGAATACCCTCTCCGCGTATTCTTTACAATTCCTGCTCAAAGTATTATCTAAAGTATGTAAAAGAAAATAACATTCTCTGTTCAGTCATCTCTCCTCGCCTTCTTTCTTTTTATTATTCGTGTTGTCTGGACGAAGAGAAACCTTTTTGTGCCTAAGAAAGATAAAGCGGTCTGTGAAAGCCACAAATAGTTGAAGGAATATCAAGGAAAAGAGGAGGAGACTGCATGCAACTGAAAGGCAACACGAATTTGCCATAAATAAAAAAAAGAAGAAGAAAACAGAGTTACAGCGATAATAATGTGTGGAAAAATTAAAAAGTTGTTATACAGCTAAGTGAAAAACACAAGTACGTTAAAACAAATGAAATACGTTGTACAAATGCACTCACGGACAATGAAATTTGCGCACCAAGAAGGAAGCATCGGATTGATCTGAAATTTTATGGACGTGATGACACAGATGAATGATACACATGATGGCAAAAACAGAGCTGCAGGACAATTGCGGAGGGATCTGTGGCACGCAGTCCGGTCATCTTCATGCTGCAATAGGCTCAGCATGGAGGCGAACAGACGCCTGATGTCCTGCGGCAAACTGTCCCACACGTGTTAGACGGTGTGATCCAAATCCCGGATAGTGCGGTACGACAGCAGCTAGCGTTTTAACTGGTCCCATACATGCTCGGTAGAGAACATGTCCGAGGAGCGGGCAGGCCATGGAAGTGTCTGAACATGACGTAGTCAGTCCCGGGCAATCCGAGGCGTGTGCGGGCAGGCACTATCCTGCTGGTATAACGCATCTGGAATCCTGGCCAGGAATGGGAGCACATGGGCCTGTAGGATCTCATCCATATACCGCTGGCCCGTCAGTGATCCATGTACCACTAATAGAGCTGATCGGCAATCGTAGGCTATGGCTCCCCAGAACATAATTCCTGCAGTTTAGGAGGGGGGCTCGATAGCGAGGTTGGGTTTGAGCCGTTGACCCGGGGACCTCCACACTCGGACACGATGATCATCTGTCCCCAAAACGAAGTGGCACTCATCTTTAAACACCACACGTCGCCAGTCTGCGGCGTTCCACATCGTTCTGGCCTGGCACCACTGCACACGGAGTCGGCGATGTTCTGATGTTAATGGAAGCATACGTAAGGGGCGTTGGGATCGCAGATTCGCTTCCGCGAGGCGTCTGGAAACGGTACGTAGGCACACAGAAGCCGCTTCATCTGCCTATATAGTGGACCCGGGTCCTCGTGGAATTCGTTCGTGCCTGGCGCACGATCCGTCGATCCTCTCTACCGGTGGTCCTCCTAGTCCGTCCGGAGCCGCTCAGTCGTGTGGCAGTGCTGTCACGTGTCCACTGCTTGCAACACAGTCGGACGGTATGGTCAGAACGATCCACGTGGCGGGCTATACGGCGCGCCGACCACACTGCGGTGTTCAGCCCGATGATCACGCCTTTCTCTCGAAGTCCGTAAGTTCCGCAAATCGACGTCTCTGGAGTCTACCCGGCATTCTTGTCACTCTGTAGTCTTGTTTGCGTCGGCCGGTGCTTTTAGCTTTCATGGGGCGTCGACTACACGCCGGTTTATAAGGCTGCCGGTTCGTGCTTGCAGCTGCAGCGCCCCCAGAGTGTGCTGCGCGGTCATGCGCAATCAAACCAAACGTGGATCATGTGCATATCAGCACGCACTTAAGCTATTTGCAAAGTTTCTCGGTTGTAGCATGTTTTCTTCTAGGTGCGCAAATTTCATTGTCCGTGAGTGTATATACACTGAAGTTTAAATGACGCCACCGTCGTATAAGGGTTTCGACACACGCCACGATTTTTATCCGTTGGCAGGTGTTATCTCGTGAGTCAAGTCGACGTGAATTATCGGAGTTTGAACGAGGCATGGTAATGGGAGCCAGACGAATGGGACATGCAACTTCCGAAGTTGTACGAACATTCAACATCCCTCGATCCACGGTGTCACGTGTGTACCGAGAATACCTCATGGAAGGCATTACCACCCACCGTGGACAGCGCAGTGACCGACCACGAGTGCTGAATGACCGTACCAGCGGCGTCTGACCAGTATTGTCCATGCTAACAGAGAAGCCACACTGGCTCAAATAGCATCCACATTCAATGCAAGAAGTACCATAGACATATCCATCAGGTCAGTGCAGCGTAATTTAGCGTCCATGGGGTATGGGAGCAAAAAACCCACCAAAGTGCCTTTGTTAACCCCACGACATCGGATACAGCGCCTCATCTGAGTTTCTGAACACGGTAATTGGACTCTGGAAGACTGGCAACATGTGGCGTGGTCCGATGAGTCACGCTACCAGTTGTTACGAACTGGTGGTAGGGTTCGAGTGTGGCGCAGACCCCATGAGGCCATGAACCCAAGCTGTCAACAAGACACTGTGCAAGCTGGAGGTGTTTTCGTACATGTGTGGGGTGCCTCTACGTAGAACGATTTGGGTCCTCGTAAGCACATCATTAACCGATAATCGCTTTGTTGCTCTTCTGGGTCACCATTTGCAGCCCTTCGTGGACTTCATGCATGTACCCCAACAACGATGGAATTTTCCAGGCAGATAATGCAGCATATCATCAGGCCCAAATTGTCCAAAATTGGTTTGAGGAGTATGCTAGACAGTTCTGACGGATGGTGTAGCCACCCCGTTTGCTCGACATGAACCCAATAGAGCACTTATGGGACGTGGCGGAAAGGTCCAATCGCACCCAAGATCCTGCACCTACAAATACCAGGGAACTGCTGGCGGCTATTCAGACGGCATGGCTCAACATCTCTCCAGAAGTCTTCCGGCCACTTGTGGAGTCGATGCCACGTCGAGTTTCTGCACTTCGTCGGGCTAGAGGAGGTCCTACACGATACTAGGTACGTATCCCATGACTTTTGGCATTTCAGTGTAATGTAATGTAATGTAGAAACGATTGGAAAATCCGATGCTAACGAACATGTTTTCCGTGAATTATCTTTAAAGCTTCCACATCTATTTATTTATTTTACATATGAGAAACATCCTCACTTTGGACTCACATTTTATTCATTATGGATAGTTAGAAGATATTTTGGAAGCGAATTTCGAGAAAAACGCCACATCACAGACCAAAACAATGAGGAGATAATACTGCTGTGTACAAGAAAACCAATGGTGCTCCTACAGTGATTACTTCGACAGAAAACGGTGTTGGCCCCAAAGGAGTATTTAACTGTGTTCTTATATGTCACGGTCCAGCAAAATTTCTTCTGTGAACTCATTCCAGAATTATAAAAAGACAGGTTGCAGAGACAGGTGGAGAGGCAATTTTTTTCACTCAGAGGGGCATTTTTTTTTCATTTACTACTAGCAAGGGACCCGGCGTTTCCCATTGTTTATTTAAAAAATACATCGATCAGCTTCTGGGATAGGGTTTTCCGAATTATGAATATTATTTTTTGCACGAAAAGGTTTAATTTAAATATGTTTCAGAAATAAAAAGAAAGGACTAAAAATAAATAAAATCTATACTTGTACCCCGGCACAACTGACTGAAACCAGAAGCCTTTATCGACCATGAATATGAGAAATTTAAAAAATTTGAAACATCTACATTTTTCTATTATGTTGTGACCAGCGTAATGTTCAGTTATTCCGAAGCACAAGCAAATTTCATCCGTGAAGAGCCTCTGGCTCAATGACGTTGAGTGTTCTTTCATTTGGAGCCAAGATGAAGAGGTTTTTATTTTTACCAACTCGGGAGCAACCAACATTGAATTGGTCATAGGAAAAGCATGAGTTTTATAGGTTAATTCCAACAACTTTTAACGAATGGCTCTGTTTCTTGCCGATGCTTATGGCGAAGCTGAAACAAACAGGAAACTGTAGGCTTTTAAACTGAGATGGAATGTCAGATAAGACGATTGGAATGCATGGAATAAAAACATGGTCTCTTGTATCATGGCCAGTCATGATAGTATCTTCGATTACATTTGCCATGAGTTTCTTGACGCTTAGTCGTGTTCCATTTAAATTATTGGTGGATCCAGATTTCGTCAAGACAAAATAAATACAAGGGGCATCCTGAAAGTAATGCCTCCTCCTTAATAACTTTTGAAAATTTTAAGAGATTTTGATGAAACTACACTGACATGCACCATGATATGTTACCAATATGAGAACAAATTTTTTCAGAATCGTTAATAAAGATTATGAATGATAAAGAAAAGCAGCAAGCCGTAATTGAATTCCTGGAAAAAGAGATATGTGAGGCTCCAGAGATCCCCAGAAGACTCCTGACGGTGTTTGGAGCTGCCACAATCGATATCAGTAATGTCCGAAGATGCATGAAGAGGTTTCGAGAGGGAGAAAGTTCAGTGTCAGACAAACAACGGAGTGGAAGACCCGGAACTGCAGTGACAGGTTCCAACAGGCAACGAGTGAAAGACCTCATCACAGGTGATCGTCGTGTCACCATCCAGAAGTTTCAACAATAAACAGTGCTCCCTATGTGCATACATTAAAGAAGCTAAAGGAAGCTATCAGAAGGAAAAGGCGTGACATTCCACTTCCTAGTGTTGTTTCACACCATGATAACGCACGTCCCCACACCTCAATGGAGACTTCACGGGCTATTGCCAAAATGAGGTGGACAGCTATGCCCCATTCCCTCTACAGTCCTGATTTGGTTCCCTCAGACTTTTTCCTCTTTGCCCCTTCGAAAAACACCCTTCGTGGGGAACGTTTCGACGATGTGACTGAAGTTAAACTGGCTGTGAACTCGTTTGTGAGACAACAGTCTCAGGAATTTTTTCAAACTGAATTTTACCAATGGGTTCAAAGATGACGGAAATGTATAGAAAGTGAAGGACAATGCTTTGAATAGTTAACTATATGTCCAAGTATTTTGCCACCAAGTTTCACATTTTTGCCTCTACAAATAAAAATCTTATGAGGAACGAGGCATTACTTTCAGAATGCCCTTTGTAAATAAATGGACAAGATGCGTGGGAGAATGTGCGAACAGGTTGGATAACGATGTTAAGCTTTGAAGAAATGTAATGCCGGAAAATTCACATGATTCTCACATTGCATTGCTTGCATTCAATTAGCATTTCATTGAAATATATTTCCTTTCTAAAAGAATTGCGGAACTATTGTTTTATAAATAGTCGGACTATTTACGTACCGCTGTGTGAAACTTGAACAAACCAGCCGGCAGCTGCGATGTAAGGATACACGCAACACATTTGAAATCTAACACAGAAAACAGCAAAATCAAATATAAAATTGTAAATCGCGAGTGTTATGCCACAAATAATTGAAGAAACCTAATAAAAATCTTATCGTGGAAACAGTTTGGAACTATTATAGTGCGTGGTAACACACGAAAAGCAGCGGTGTATACGTAAACAAACTTCGGAAGTGCAACCTTAACAGCTTGACTCAACCTATTCACATTGTAGTTCCTATTCTGCCGTTGGTATTCTACCGCATAGGTTTGTAGCATTAATCTGACTCGATAAAGCCATCCTTAGATGCGTAAAAGATTAGCACATAAAGTTGCGATGAAAAAAAAGGGCGATTTTTGTAATAGATTCTGTCACTGTTGGCCAGACGTTCTCATACTTTACGCAAGAATGCAGTGAGATATTTTTGTGTTTATGCAAAGTACGTATAATGAAGTGTAGTGCTGCAAGAGTGTAATGAAATACTATTGCGTAACAATGAAATGAGCTATTGTTGTGTGACTTAATGGCAAAGCACAACGCAAGATCAAATTTCAACGGTCAACAGCTTTAAAAATTAGATGAATTAATTTAAAATCTGCGAATTCGAATCTCAAAAAAAGGGCTCTGGGTCGCACAACCCCACCTTGTCCTCAAAATTTCAATTTTCGAAATTCATTAGTTTCTCCTGTAGGTGACAGACAGGCAGCCATGACAATTTTATGATTTTAGATTAATCTAAACGGAATGAAGTTGCACAGACTAATAGGAAGGTAAATATTACAAGTCTCACAGCAATCAGGGATGGATTTGTCAGCACTTAAATGCTCGCAGGGTGAGTAATGTGGATGGCAGTGGGGGATTATTTTTCAAACCATAAGATGAGTAGGAGGAGGAGCAGGGGCTAATCCAGAAACTTACCTTGGGGAGTAGAGACTTTTGCACTGGTCTAAAAAAAAGAGAGAGAGAGATTTTGTGGGTAGGTCATATATATACCACACACACACACAAAGTGTTTAAAAAACCATGCAATGCCATTTAGGAGCGGTCAGTTTATGCCATGAAACGGGGAAGAGCTTCAAGGAAGATGGAATTACTGTGAACGTTGTACAGGAAGGTAGTGAAGAAACAGGAACTACGCCTGCGCGAGTTTTCACCAGATGCCTCAATAAACGCAAGATTTCTGATGATTAGTTCAATGCTACAATAGTCCTGCTATATAAAAATGCGAACTCTGAAAACCCCTTTCAGTTGTTTACAAAATCTTCACTAAGGTACTGTCGCATCGCTTAAAGAAAACAATGGTCATGACTCAACCAAAAGGACAAGCTGGATTTTTTTATTGGAGGTTTAACGACCACCGTGAGCATCTCAGTGGGCTATAATCAATCGCCCGTCCCTCATTTAGGGCCACTGGTTCCAGGGAAGGGAGAGAGACAGCGTCGTAAGACAAACACAACATCCCTGCCTCACCGAGATTCGAACCGGGACCCACCTCGGAAAAAATTATCAGAAGCCATCGCTTAGACCACTGCGCTACCTGGGAGGCACAAGCGGGATTCAGAAGCAGCTACAGCGCTATGAATCATATCCATGTACTTGAGAACTAACTGAAAGAACAAATGAATATGAACTCACACTATGTATGGCTTTGAAATCTTGCGTATTTCAGTTGCATAAATCAATATTATTAATAACATCTATGAAACGCAAGTGCAAAGGATCGATTGTTCGAGAACACAGCACTTGTGAAAATTGGATAGGGAGTGAGATGAGGGGACCATATCTCCCAAACTCTTTAATGCCACATTGCAAAATCTGAACTGGGAAAACAAGGGGATAAAGATTAATGGACATTGTTTAACCCTCCTGCGTTTTGTTGACGACCTAAACGTTTTTGCAAGTACCCTGTCAGAGCTGCAGAGGGATAAAGGAACTTGCTGACAAGAATAAAGAAGTGGGTTCAAAAATAAAAACAAAGTTGATGTACAATGTTTTTACAAGAACTAAAGATTTCGAATATTAAATCAGACTGTGTGTGTGTGTGTGAAGTGAAAACTGAGAAAATCCGAGCAACTTTGTTTAAGCGGTTTTCCTGAAAGCTAGAAATTCCAGTAAGCAAACTGAAAGTACAATAACAGGCCATAGAGGAAGTGTACCAAACCAGTCAAGGTTGAACATCGTAACACAGTAGATTCCGGTTAATTGAGACACATCGGGGATAGAACACTTTGACCCTATTAAGCGGCTGCCGCAATTATGCAAAGCTTTATCCCAAAGAGCTCATTTGGGATGTTCTTCAAGATTTCTCCCAAAGAAACGGTTGCCCCGTTTAACCGATAACCCAGTAAACCGGAATCTACTGTGCATCAATGTTCAAAGAGCGCCTGGCACTTGTGCCTACCCTGTTAAACCGGGATTAGATTTGTAAAACCAGGATTAGATTTGAGAAAAGTTTACACACAGAGAGGCGCATCTCTATACGCCTCAATTTGTAATCATGTAACAAGAATATCTTCCCAGGAACCATGGTGGTCTCACCTGCTTCCAATTACTAATCATACCAGGCACTGTATTGTTTCCAATTACTAACGATACCTAAAGAACAGAACAAAGCACACGCCACCCATTGCTTTTCATGATCAGTCAAAATCTCTTTTCACTTCCGCTCTGAGCTTTGTCTGTTTCTATAACTGTTTTTTTTTTACTTTTGTGTTGAAGCCTGAGAAGAACACTTTATCTTCAGTTTCACACCAAATATCAATCGTTATAAAAACTTTAACGAAAATTTGTGCATTTATTACCATAATTTTACAAAAGAAATGCATTGATTTGGCCGTTTAAAAAGAACAAATTATTTTAGGGGTGCGATTGCCCCAATCCCCCCCCCTCTCGCTGATTCCGCTACTGAGGAGAATCACTCTGAAGAAACCCTGAATGCTGTTCATTTATTAATTTCTTTGAAACTGGTGGGTTTACTCACATTCTAGAGCACTACTGCCTTTGCATAGAACGTCGGAATATCAGGTTATTGTAAGCCTTCAGAATCCATGCTTGTATTTTTTCTCCCAGGACAAAGAATCATGAAATGTATCTTCAAACCAGCATTGAAATTTAGCGCCATCTAAATCTTGGTATTCTGGAGATAAGGGTCTGACGCGCCGTGCTGATTACTATCCTGCCCAGAATGCGCTTGTATTGGTGAAGGATTGCAATAACAACCAGAGAATCACATGACTGAAGTATGGCTACACTGTGAAAAAAGTGACCAATTATTTAGTAACAAGTCTCTGAGCAGGTCATGATTTGACTTCTAATACGTATTCGTTTCTGTCGGATTCAAATTTCCAGCACTGAATAAATTTTTTAAGTTTGTATGTTTTTTCTTCTTTCCGTTGCATTTAAACAAGTTAGTAAAATCATGCAATGCATTGATTATGATACGCTTTCCAACATACCAGAAATCGCACGCAGACAAACCCTCTATCGCACCCGAACTATTGATTCCTTCAGCATACCTCCGGAACAACATTTTGTCGCAATGGAAGCATTTTTACTGAAGTTATTACTCAAATTATGGGGATAATGGCTGTGGAATAAATCTCGATTCTGTGCCCTGACCTTTAACACCTGTTCGATTATATTCAACAGAACCGGTTCAGTTTACCTTCGGAACAACATTATGAAGTTTTGTCGCAATCGAAGCATTTTTACGTAAGTTATGACGCATAAAAGCGATGGAATGGATCCCACTGCTACGCCCTGACCTTTGACCCCATTTCTTCCATTTTCAATAGGGTTCGTCCCCAGATTGTCCCCTACCACATACTAAACTTTTATCGAAATCGAATCATTCTACGTGAGTTATCGTGCGGACAGACAGACGGACAGACAAAGCTGAAGCATATACGCTTTTTCAACCTACGGTTGGAAAGCGTAAATTACATAGGCCATAGTGTTTACTCTGCTGATTGCAGCTACCTCTTTGTATTGAAAATGAATTTAATTCGTATATTACACAGGTACGGACGTACATGACACAAACATGTTTTACCTGATCCTAAGTTTTTGTGACTCAGAAACCGTAAAGCAGCACCGAAACATTTCATACTTATTTTCATCGTTGAAACTCTTTTAGCACTTCTGCCGACTTCACAAGCTGTTGTGATCTGACACACCGAGACCCTAAATTTCGCAGATAAGTCACGCGTCTTTTTAGATGTTCTCGTATCACCCTTATCTCCAACGTAATAACAGAATTATGGTTTTCGGGAAGGATTTTTCGACAACTCACTCTGAATATAGAAACAGAAAATATCAACAAGAGTTCATTTTCCTCTGTCGTCTGGAGACGTTATGCAGCTTTCAGTAATTGCATCCTAAATCAGAAGAATTTACATCGGTCAATTGTGCTGTCTTTACGTCAAACGAAGTTCATCGGAAAGAAACCATGGCTAGAAACAGTCTACATTTGTTGATATACTTGTGTTATACCGTGACATGTGACCACCCTAAAGGACGTTTTTTACGTTATACATATTTCTTTCCGGAGTTCAAATTTTCTATGCGCATAGGAGGAAAGAATTTTTATTTCAATTAACAAAATTCACCCACATTTTGACCAATTTTTCTGCCAACGTAAAACTGACAAGAAAATTTTGATTTCTGGCATGATAAGGCCAGTGGCGTAGCCACAAATTTTTTAAGGCAAGGTGGAAGGGGGTGCATGGGTTTGGTTCATTGACGAAAGCCTCCTATATACATATAAACAATATTGACAAAAGTCACCGGATACCCCTTCAAAAGCAAATGAACGGATCCGCTGCGTTGTTAAGGTGCATGGTACAGCTGAAAACGGTATAAAAACAAGCCTACAGTTTGCCGCGATCATATCGCACTGTGAACGTTGAGTGAAAATGTCCCGGCAGGAGAGAACTGACTTTGAGAAAGGAAAGATTTTTGGGTGTTATATTAGTGGGTTGACCATGAGAGAAACCGAAAGGCATTTAAACATACTCAAGACAACTGTTTTGGATGTGCTGAATAAGTGGAAGACACATGACGAGCCTGAAGCAACAAAACGTGCCGGAAGACCAAAGAAAAACTGTGATAGAGGACGTCGAAGCCTCAGGAGAATCTTTACAGCTAATCGACGGAGTACTGCACAAGACCTCAGTGTACAGGTGAGTAACAATGCTGGAACCTCGGTATGTACACGTACCATTCGCAGAGAACTTCATTCTATGGGTTACCGTATTCGTGCGGCTGCTCATAAGCCTTTGATCTCCACTCGGAATGCTACTCGTCGTTTAGCATGGTGTAAAGAACATTTATCGTGGACCGTAGATCAGTGGAAACGGGTCCTATGGACTGATTAATCCAGATACACGATCCATCAGTCTGATGGCCGTGTGTTGGTATGGCGGCAGGCTGGAGAACGCTATTTACCACAGTGTACTGTTCCTACTGTCAAGTTTGGAGTTGGCAGTGTACTCGTGTGGGGGTGTTTTTCCTGGTACGGTCCCGGCCCATTAATTACCGTGGTCAAACATGCTAACCAGCACGTCTACCTCCATATTCTGGACAATTATGCCCTACCAGCTCTGTGGCAATACTATGGAAACGAGCCTTGTTGGTATCAGCAGGATAATGCACCGAGCCCTGTTGGAACCTGCAGGATAATGCACCGAGCCATAAAGCAAGGACTCTTACGGCGTGGTTTAATGATATTTCCGTATCGTGTGTGGACTGACCAGCACAGAGCCCTGATCTTAATACCATAGAGCATCTATGGGATGAATTAGAGCGCCGCATAAGAAGTTTGGAACCAAGGCCTACTACTAAGCAACAGTTAGTGGCAGTATTATGCACTGAATGGAAGCGCATACCTATCGCTGTGTTCCAAAACTTTGTCGAAAGCATGCCCCGAAGGGTCAGTGCATGCATTAAAGCCAAACGTGGACCGACACCGTACTAATGTATGTCAATAAATGCTATGTTGTGTTTCTCTTCTAGGTGCCCGGTGACTTTTGTCAATGTAGTGTATATCGCTTCAAATTCTTGCTAAATCTCCCCTCAGGGGGTCCGGATCCGAGGATCCCCCGGCTACGCCTATGGATAAGGCTGAATAGCTCGGCGATCATGAAAACGACAAAACATTGTTCTCTCCCTTTCTCTCTCTCTCACACACACACACTCTCTTTCTCTCTCTCTCTCTCTCTCTCTCTCTCTCTCTCTCTCTCTCTCTCTGTCGTACATAAACACACAAGGATATACTCAGAAAAGGATTTAAGGCTTTGCTCCTTCTCCCCAGGCCTAGAAAAATTGGCCTCCCCATTAAAATAAAGAATTTGTTTACTATATTTGCAAGTAATTCATTGTGGACCGATTTAAAAGTAAATGAAATATTACGGGGCAGAAGTGTAGCCTGATCCATAGGTAAATCATATAAAAATAATTTTAAGCTTAAATCTGGTAAAATATAAACAAGGCAATTTCTTATAACAATTAATAACAAAATTCCATCTATCGTTGACAAAAAAAAAATTTTACTTTTGTCATTAGTTCTAAAATCGATTAAATATTTGTAATTAATGAAAGGCATTTGGTAGAAGTGTCTGTGCTCGCTTGCTTTTTTCACAGTTTTTAATGTTTTGATGCCTGGTAGCGCAAAGTTTTTCAGCCACGACAGAAGGACGTGTAATTCGCCATAGACTTCTCTCCAGAGTTACCGATACCGGTTGCCTGAAAACTAATTGACGCATTACCTCTTAAACACTGATTTGGTTTACAATTTTAATGTGCACGGTCGTATCAGAATAATATGACCACCTACCTAATAATAGGAATAACCACCCTTGGCCCGGATGTCAGCGGCGGGACGGCGTGTCATTGACACAATGAGGCCGTGGTAGGTTGCCTGAAGCACACGTGCCCAATTCGGACGGCAGCAGAGCACGGAGGTCCCAGAGATGACGTGGCTGTGGGTCAGCACGTCGAACCTATCAATCCAAATGGTCCCACAAGTGCTCTGTGGGATTGAGATTGGGCGATTTCGCGGTCCAATGGAGAACGAAGACATCGCTGGCGTGTTCCGGGAACCGGACACGCACCCCTTTAATGACATGGCAGGGCACATTGTTCTGTTGATAGACATCATCACCACCAGTGTAAACGTCCAACATGAAGGGATGCATGTGGTCAGCGAGGATGGACAGGTAGCAATTTGCGTTCAGGGACCCATCCAGTGGTACCAGCGGTCCCAGATCATACTAGGAAAACATCCCCCAGACATGCAAACTGCCACCACTGGCCTGTACTTCACCGACAAGCGTGTCTGGGTGTTGGTTCTCGTGTATCCGTATTCTCCACCCCAGTCACTTCTCTATAGTAGAAACCTCGATTCGTCGGAGAAGGTTACCTTTTTCCACTGTCCTATGATGGTAGTACCATGCGAACCGCAAGCGTTGCTGCCGATGAACCTGGGTTAACACGGGCACCTTGACGTAGGGTCGACTCCGGCGACCTATGCATAGCAGGGTTCGCTCTACTGTTATCGGGGACACGTGCCTGGGTGACCCAGCGTTCATCTGCGGGATCAATTGCTGCACTGTTGAGCATCGGCTGCCCTTTACCAGTCGACGGAGGTGAAGTTCTCCTCTGAGGTCGGTGGCCTTTAGGGCTCCACAGTTATGACGTCGGGAGGTACTCGGTGTGCCAGTGGTCCATTCTCGATACTCCGTTACTACAGCACTTCACGAACAGCCCACGAAGTCTGCTGTTTCTGAGATGGTTCCACCCTTGGCGCGGAAGCCGATGATCATTCCTTTTTCAACGTCCGTCATATCACTACCTCTGCCCATTGTGCTCACGTAACGCACTATGGCTCATCTGTCCTGGCAGGTCGTTTATATATCCGTGTGGTCGACCTTGGCACGTGCATTCTGTGGCGTGCCTGGGAGGGTACACTCTGATTCCGGGTGTGGTCATATTATTCTGATACGACTGTGTACATGCAGTTTGTTGTGTTGTGTTCCTTTTAATGCAATGAGCAACAAATGTCGTCCCGGTGGCGCAGTGGTCAAAGCGATGGCCTCTGATCATTCATCCAAAAGGGGTCCGGGTCCGAATCCCGGTAAAGCATGGATGTTGTGTTTGTCTTACGGCTCTGGCTCTCTCCCTTCCCTGGAGCCAGTGACCCTAAATTGGGGACGAACGACTGCTTATAGCCCATTGAGTTGCTCACGGTGGTCGTTAAACCTCCAATAAAAAAAGTGAGTAATAAATATTGTAGCGCAGTGGTCTAAACGCTGGTTACTGACATTTCGTCCGTTCTGGTTTCTGACCTTTTTCGTCTCCGGGTTCAAGTCTCGGATGAGGAATGGGTGGTGTGTTGGTCTTAAGACACTGACTCTTTCCCTTCACTGGGACCAGTGGCCTCAATTTTGCGATGTGCGTGCAACTTCTAATGAAGCAATAGTACACAAAAAAGCAAAATGGTCAAGGGTCACTTTTACTGAGGTCGGTGTGAAAGGAGCGAAATATCTGATAGTGCTAAAATTGAGCTCCTGCTTCCCACCAGCCTTCACCCCTACTCTAATATCTATTCCGACAGAAGATGGGATATCTTTGCGTGAAGATTCTGCGAAAAAATGCCCCACTCTAAAACCCAAAGCTATCTTCCTTTCTTTAGGGCAGGAAACTTTTAAAGGGTTTCAATGAGCAACGTTAACACCCCTCCCCCGCTCCCCGTTTGTATTAATTTGAGTTCCAAAGTCAAAGGAATGGGAAAGCAAAAACGTGTATACAGCATTTTTTGTTGTTGTTTTTTACTAATCGTTAGTTTCTACTGTTATTTTAATTTTAAAATGTCCTTTCGTTTTTTTTTTTTTTTTGTTGTTTTTTTGTAGGTTTTCAAGAAATTATTAATTTTTACTACCACTAAAATCTTCCGCCCCTAAATATTGCCGCCCTAGGCCCGGACCTAGTCAGCCTATAGGAAAATCCGTCTCTGCATATACTGCTTCCCTCTCACACGTTCAAGCACAACTTTTCGCTTAACTCTTCATTTCCTAATAACGACACACTTCCTTACACTTTCTGTGTCGGTATGCTTACATTATTTTGTCTTTTTTACGCTTTCCAACCGAAGGTTGAAGAATCGTATATGCTTCAGCTTTGTCCGTCTGTCTGTCTGTCCCGCACGATAACTCGCGTAAAAATGGTTCGATTTCGATGAAATTTTTGTATATGGTAGGGGACAACCTGGGAAGGAACCCTAATGAAAATTCATTCCATCGCCCTTATGCGTCATAACTTACGTAAAATGCTTCGATTGCGACAAAACTTCATCATGTTGTTCCGGAGATGTACTGAACCGGTTCTGTTTAATATCATCGAAATGGGATCAAAGGTCAGGGCACAGGAGCGAGATTTATTCCATAGCCATTATCCTCATAACTTGAGTAATGATTTTTGGTATGTTGGAAAGCGTATCATAATGAATGCACTGCATGATTTTACTAACTTGTTACATATTTTATTCTGTCACATAATGAGTACGAACACACGCACTGGCTCAATTCGCTGATGTATTAGGCATGCAGGTCCTAATGTTCTCGCTCTTTAACACATGCATTCGCTTTTCTCTTACTTTGCACACACTCCGCCTTTCTCTCATTCATGAGCGTTGTGCTTGCCTATCTCTCTCTCTCTCTCTCTCTCTCTCTCTCTCTCTCTCTCTCTCTCTTTCTCTTGCAAATTTTCTGAGGAAACGTTGCATGAAGAACAGTGAGTTAAAGCAAGGCGGTCTAAAAATTACAAGGCCATGACATTAGTGAAATGAGTTCCTTCCCCCTCATGAAATCTCCCTTTTAGTGACGTCACGCGAAAGCCAATCTGAAGTCTTGGTTTCCGCGTGACGTCACTAAAAGGGAGAACTCATCTCTCTAATGTCATGGCCTTGTATTTTCCAGACGGACGGCCTTGGCTAAAGGTGATTCTGCACCAAAATCTGATTGCCGAAAATAGTATATTAGTGCATTTTCTATGTACCAATTTCTGCGATGATAATAATATGTAAGGGATGATACATTTTTTTCAGACATAAAGAGAAAGACGTATAAGGACTCTAGAGGACCTCCAGTTCTTCCGGCAGAAGTAGTTCATGGTATTAGGAACATAGAACTGGGAAGAGCGCCAGGGAACGATGGTATTACTGTGAACGTTGTGCAAAAAGCCAGTGAAGGAATAGAAACAACACTCGCTCAAGCTTTAACTAGAAGCTACAAGGAAGAGAATGTTCCTGATGACTGGAACAATAATACATTGATCCTGCTGCGTAAAAGAGAGGAACAACAGACCCATTCACCTCCTATTAGTTGTTTATAAAATCTCCACTAAGGTGTATAGCTTGAACGAAACACTGGACATGGCTTAACCGAGTGAACAAGCTGAATGCAGGAGTGTCTGCTATACTATAAATAATATCCACATAGTGAGAACCACCGACGTGGCGCAGTTGGTTAAGTCGCTATGCACTCTGTGGGAGGCGGACGTTTCTGAGGGGTGTTCGAATCCCAATCCTGCCGGCCACCTAGTCTGCAATTTTTCCGAGGGTTTCCGCAGACTTTCCGTGTTTACGGACGCGCATGCTTATATGGTTCCCTCTGACGTCGCCCCCGACTCGTCCCAGGGGGTCCAGAGACAAAACGAGTCTTTTACCAGATGTGTGTCGATGCGCTGGTAGTGAAACAATGTAAGACGAATTAAATCTGATGCCCTATGCCATCAGGCACCTACGGGAATATTACCCATTAGATGAAAGCCCGTCAATAATGACGGGGTAAAATAAAATTTATGATACAGAAATTATTGACATTTATTTATTGAGTTTTTAAGTTCCACGTCAATAGATGGCGACGCTGGCTCATAGCTTTTGGAAAATTTCCCGAGCAGTCGGTTATGGAATTTGATACGACGGGCTGTCTGTTTGTTACGTGTTTTGTAAAACCTTTAGTCCGTATTTCGTCAACACTTCCTTGTACACAACATTTTTGGTGTAAACTGACTGTGAACTCTATCAATTTCCTCTGTTCTTTTCCGTGAACTATTTCTATCTTGACGTCGTCAGATCGTCGTACTGTTGACATTGCCACATACAGATGGCTGAACACCGGCTCAGGTAGTGAACCAAAATTCCTGATGCAAAGTTTTCCGTAGCTGCCCCGGTGGCGCAGTGGTCTAAGCGATGGCCTCTGATCATTCGTCCGAAAGGGGTCCGGGCTCGAATCCCGGTGAGGCATGAATGTTGTGTTCGCCTTATGGACCTGGCTCTCTCCCTTCCCTGGAACCAGTGACCCTAAATTAGGGACGGGCGATGGTCGTTAAACCACCAACCAAAAAAAAAAAGTTTTCGAATCTCTAGAGTTGACCATGTGACGTAACGTATCTCTGACGTCATTTGAGAATGATTTGAGATTAGATGACGTCACACCAGCAACTATGTTCTTTGTTGCTATGACAACAAAACAAACTGGTATACACGTGGACTGTGCGCGTGTATGTGAT
Organism: Macrothele yani; assembly: GCA_039090855.1. Lineage (NCBI taxonomy): Eukaryota > Metazoa > Arthropoda > Arachnida > Araneae > Macrothelidae > Macrothele > Macrothele yani. The sequence goes on along the minus strand of CM077002.1, from coordinate 174,618,453 downwards.
GACGTCACCTACACGAAAAGCTAAGCGTGACGTCACAAGCATTTGTTTCTCGGTTGTTGCTATGACAACTTAAAAAGTGGCACGGAGGAGGAGGAGGGTTCTAGGAGATTATATATTAGGATGGTTGGTGATGTTCATGTACTGAGAAAACTAATCGAAATAGCGAATGAATAGGAAATCCCACTTTGTATGGCTTTTATTCATTATGAAAAGGCATATGGCACCTTGTAAAACATGAAGCAGTAATGTCTTTGAAATCTTGCAGTATTGAAGATGCTAATACTATTGATAACTATAACGAAGTGAATTTCTCCGTCATTTTTATCCGCACCAGGATTCGAACCCGGGTCCACTCATTCCGGAATAAGTTGCTCTACCAATTAAGCTACGCGGACGTTTTATTCTGATTCCTATCTGCCTTTATGTCGTGCGCGTCCTTCTGGCAGGTACGTCACATCTCCTGGTACGTTACATAACGTCTGTGAAAATGCAAGGACAAAGTTTCTACTCTTCGATGACGCAGCACGTACAAACAATTGGAACGGGAGTGAGACAAGGTCGCGCGATATAACTTAAGCTCTTCGATGTCACATTGCAGAATGTCTTTTCAGTCACTGAACTGGGAAGACAAAGGGATAAAACAGATTAATGGATATACACTGCGGGAAATGAAAAAAGAACCCCAAGAAGGAATGCTGGTAGGAACGTCATATTATAATATGTTAATTGTTAAGGGCAGCAGAATCTGCGATCCAAGTTGGAATGTCATTGAATGAAATAATGACGTCACTGCAGACGACAACATGCACATATACACAGCGCGTATTGAAGGACTAGGGCGTGCAGAACGAAGTCATTCGTCTGGTGTGTTATTTAGTGCTCGTTTAAGAAGCTACCATGCCTGGACGACGCAGGCGCGCAACATTTGTTCAGTAATCGGAGTTCGAGCGAGCCCGTATAGCGGAGTCCGCGGGAAGGATGTTTGTCCTTCCGTCAAATTGCGGACCGGGTGGGACGATAGGTATCGGCCGTTGTAAGACGGTGGCGTCGGTAGTCATAGGAGCATTCGCACACTCACAGATGTGGTTCCAGCCAACACAGTTACGGACGCACGAGAGGATCGGAGTATCAGGAAGGCGGCGTTGGCAGAGCGGACGGCTACGGCGGCGCAGATTCGATCCTCTGTCATACCAAGTGTGTCTACTAGAACAATACGGAATCGTTTGTTGGAAGCACGACTGCGGGCACGCGTGCCACTGGCACACTTACCACTGACCCCTGGTACCCGTCTAGCACGTTTGCGGTGGTGTCAAGAACGAGTTCGTTGGAGGGAAGAAGGGCGGTCAGTGGTCTTCAGCGATGAAAGCCGATTCTGCTTGGGAGCGTCTGACGGTCGTGTACTCGTCCGAAGGCGACAAATTGAGCGGCTTCTGCCACCATGCATCCACCAACGACACATGCCGGACATCATGGCGTGGGGATCGATTAGCAATCACTCTCATACGAGTCTGGTGTTTGTACGGGGTTCACTGAATAGCAGTACGTACATCAGCGACATCGTGCAGCCGGTCGTCCGGCCATTTTTGAGTGCGATCCCCGATGTGATATTATAGCAGGATAACGCCCGCCCGTACTCCGCCCGGGCAACTCAACATGCTCATCTCCCAGTTTCATAGAATGGCTAAAATTTGCTCTACACAGCTCTTACTTGAAAAAATCTGAAAGCTCTTCTTTCTAAATTGCAATCTAACAATTTTCCTAAAAATTTCTTAAGGCATCATTTTAACCATTTAATTTTGAACTTTAATTCGGTGTCCAAAAGTTTCAAATTACACATTGACATGCTTTATTAACCTAGGACCTAACAATTTTAAATATATAGGTAACATAAAGTGCTATTTGGTGGGTCCCTAATAGCTGAAGATCTTATCTACATACACAGTTTTGCATCTTGTCAACTCACACATTTTTTGGCTTACCAGGTAGTTGTTTAACCGTGACCACATTTCTTATCAGTGTATATATTTGGGTTCTTGTGGGTGCTCTGTTCAGTCTTGCTTGACTCTTTGTCATGGCGGTTTTTGTTCTGCGGGTAAGCTTTTAATTCTTCTTTTTTAAATTTGATTTTTGTAATTTTTGTGCTTATTAGAATTTGGTTTTGTGGCCTAGGGAGCATGACCAACCGACAATTTTAGCTTGCCTTGTCGCTTTGTTGGTACCAGAAAGGCCACTCCCACAGGTTGATGCTCTCCTGATGACGGCAACCTGTTCCAGTTTTTTACTTGTTTTGAAATTTCGTATTTTTGTTCTGTAAGCTTTTCATTCTATATATATATTATATAGTCTATTGAGAAGAGATAGAAGGAAAAACAATTTTTCAACTCATACTAAAAAACATAGAAAAATTCATATACTGACAGGTGTGAGCTAAAAGAGGATAAAATAATAGCAACCTGAATGCAGAAAGTGTCGAGAATGCCGAGCTTTGGCTTTATCAAGGACCAGCAAAACTCTGCATTTTCTCACTTCCACAAAGACCTAGTTAGAAATGGGTTTCTGCAAAGCCATAGATGCAAGTAATAAGCCCACCAAACACTTTTTTTTATTTTTATTATAACCTCCTAAGAGTTGCTTGACGAAAATTAAGCTCTCCCTCTCTCTCTATATATATATCATCATCATCATCATTGTCAACCATTATCAATCCACTGCTGGACGAAGGTCTCCCCAAGTTTCCTCCACAACGGTCTGTCTTGTGCCAGTCTCCTCCATGTCACCCCTGCATACTTTCGAATTTCATCCACCCATCTCCCATGTGGTCTTCTTCTGGGTCTTTTCCTGTCCCTTGGAATCCAATCTAAAATTTCGGCTGTCCATCGATGATCTGTCCTTCTGGCAGTATGTCCAGCCCATTGCCATTTCAGGGATTTAACTCTGATCATGATGTCTTCCACTCTTGTCATTTTTTGGATCCACGAGTTCCTCTTCTTATCTCTCCTGGTTACACCAAGTATGCACCTCTCCATGATTATTTGAGTTGTCTGCAGCCTCTGTATGTCTCTTTTAGCTAAGGTCCACGTCTCTGCACCATACGTAAGCACTGGAAGGATGCATTGATCAAACACTTTTCTTTTAAGACATAATGGCATATTGCTCTTGAAAATTATGCTGTTTCTTCCAAAAGCTCTCCAGGCAAGTTTTGTATGCCGATTAATTTCTTCATCAATGTTACCCTCACTTGATATCTGCTGTCCAAGATAAACGTACGTGTCTGTTATCTCCAGCTTTTCTCCATCAATCGATAAATCTTCATTTCTTGTAAAAGCATTGAACATCACTTTTGTCTTCTGAAAGTTCATTTTTAATCCCACTTCTTTACTCTTGTCAGCAAGTTCCTGGATCATACTCTGCAGCTCTGATGGGGTAGTTGCAAAAATGACTACGTCATCAGCAAAACGAAGGTGGGTTAGATAATCTCCATTAATCTTTATCCCCTTGTTTTCCCAGCTCAGCGACTGAAAAACACCCTCCAAAGTGGCATTAAAGAGCTTCGGAGATATGGTGTCACCTTGTCTCACTCCCTTTCCAATTTTTACGTGTGTTGTATTTTCAAACAGCCTAATCTTTGCACTTGCATTTTCATAGATGTTATTAATAATATTAATGTATGCATCTTCAATACCGCAGGTTTTCAGAGCCATTGTAACTGCTGATGGTTTCACCGAATCAAAGGCTTTTTCATAATCGATAAAAACCATGCACAATGGAAGTTCATATTCCCTCGCTCTTTCAATTAGTTCTCTCAGCACATGGATATGATCTATTGTGCTGTAGCCACTCCTGAATCCAGCTTGTTCTCTCGGTTGAGCCATGTCCAGTGTTACCTTCAAGCGGTGTGAAAGAACTTTAGTGAAGATTTTATAAACTACTGATAGGAGGCTGATAGGTCTGTAGTTTCCAAGATATTCAATGTCACCTTTCTTATGTAGCAGGATCATTGTAGCGGTGTTCCAATCCTCAGGAATCTTTCCTTCATTAAGGCATCGAGTGAAAATTTGGGCGAGTACTGTTTCAATTTCTCCACTTGCTTCTTGTATGATGTCTACAGTAATTCCATCTTCTCCTGGAGCTTTTCCCCGCTTCATGTTCTTGATTGCATGTGCAACTTCTGCTGGAAGGACTGGAGGAACTCTGGTACTGGTATCTTTCATGATGTCTGGAGTGCATGTATCATCCCTTTCATATAATTTGGAGTAGAAATCTTTCACTCTTGTCAAAATTTCGCCTCTATTTCTTGTTACAGAACCATCTTCTTTTCTCAGTGCCATAATCTGTTTTCTTCCCTTACTGAGATGTCCCTTTGCTATCTTTAGGCTTTGGTTTTTTCAATTGCTTTCCTCACTAGTTCATAGTTGAATTTTCTTACGTCTTCAGTGATACTTTTTCTTACTGTCTTGCATAGCTCTATATATTCCACTTTGGAAGTCACATCTTCTTTAGTTGTCCTCATCTCTCTTCTTTTTTGCATCAACATTTTCGTTTTTCCTGATAATTTATTTACATGCAACTTGTTCTTAGACCCAGCTAATTTTGTTGCTGTTTCCATAAGAGCTTTGGTTACTTTTCTGTTAACTTCAGAGATGTCCACTTCTTCCGATGTTAGGCCTTCTAAAGCAGAGAACCTGTTCTTCAGTTCTAACTTGAAGGTATTATGGTGTTTTTTAAGGTTGGTTATGTCAATAGATTTTGTTTGTCTTATGAGCTTGCCACGTTCAAGTTTAGTGTTGAGGTGCATCTTACATCTCACCAATCTATGGTCACTACCTGTGTTGAACTTGTTTAGCACACTGCAGTCTTCTATGACGAATTTTTTGTTACACATAATAAAATCAATTTCACTTGTCGTCCCATTTGGATGTCTCCATGTCCATTTCCTGTGTGGCTTTTTCTTGAAGAAGGAGTTCAAGATAAAAAACCCTTCTGCCTCTGCAAACTCAACGAGAGTATTTCCACGCTGGTTTCTGTTGCCGTGACCGAATTTACCTACTGAAGTTTCATTCTGTTGCCGTTGCCCTATTTTTGCATTGAAATCTCCCATAATTGTTTTCAAGTGCTGCTTACCTTTATTATTTAGATGACAAATTTCCTCATAAAATTCTTCAATTTCTTCTTCAGGATGACTTGTGGTGGGTGCATAAGTTTGAATAATCTGAGCCTGGTATCTTTTCGAGAGTTGGATAACAAGTCGTGCAGCTCTGTCAGAGGAACTTTCAACTTCTACAACTTTATCCTTCAGTTTCTTGTTTATTATAAATCCAACACCACTAGTTCTGCCAGTATCTGTCCCACGATAGTAGAAGAGATGTCCACTTTTCAGTTCGATGAGATCTTCTCCTTTTCTCCTTACCTCACTTAGCCCGACGATGTCCCACTTGATCCTTTGTAGTTCCTCTTCCAATTCAAGAAGCCTTGAATCAGAAGATAGGGAGCGTCCATTGTACGTAGCCAAGGTCAGCATCAGATGGCAGCCTAGTCCGGTCCTCCGGGGATTCTTAGCACCCTCTGCCTTCATGTCGCACTGGCCGCTGCCTTGGCCAGGTACATTCCAGCTGCCGGAGACTGAGGGCCAAGATTTAAGTTGTGGAATCATTTTGGAGGGGGTTTGGCCATAACTCACCACGCTGGCCAAGCGGGTTGGTGAGTGTGGGATAGAATTTCCTCTAATCCCGATGGTATAGTTATACCGCTATTGGCGGTCGTCAGAGCCCCTTTAGTGGGAACAGGATGCACCACGAGAAGGCGGGGTTGACATTTGTCAAGGAGAGGCTGTGATGTTACGCATCACCTGACCTTACATCTCTCTCTATATATATATATTTACTGAAGGTTTAACGACCACCGTGAGCAAACTCAATGGGCTATAAGCAGTCGCCCGTCCCTAATTTAGGGTCACTGGCTCCAGAGAAGGGAGATAGCCAGCGCCGTAAGACAAACACAGCATCCATGCCTGACCGGGATTCAAACTCGGACCCTTCACAGACGAATGATCATAAGCCAGCGCTAAGACCACTGCGCCACCAGTGCGACTATTTATAAATTCCTACGCCAATAAATCGGATTACTCGTATAGTTTTACTATTTAGGACAGTATCGTTTTTCTGAAGGCCAAGTCATTTTTGCAAATACCTACTCAAAGATGCAGAGTATGATCCAGAAACTTGATGGCAAAACTAAAGGAGTAGGGTTGAAAATGAACTTGCACAAAACCTAACTGATGTACAATGCTTTTATAACTGATGTAGATGTAGAGATTTAGAAGTAACTGATGCCTACATTTACTTTGAGCAACAGATATGAATTGAAGGCCACAAACAAAGAAGAAATTAGTAGGTGTATAAAACTTAGCTGGAGAGCATTTGGAACAAACTCTACAATTGAAGAGCAATTCACCATGACATATTATAAACTAAAAGTGTAATCAAAATGCATCCTGCCAGTTCTTACTTATTAATTAATAACCAGAAAATATAAGAAAAGAAACATAAGGATCAGGAAAATGACAATAGTGGATGGCGTCGTGGTCAAAGAAAAGACCTTCAAGTGGCGATAGGCTGGACATAGTGATGAAAAACTGACAGCCGTTGGACAACCGAAAGAGAAGAGTGGATACTAAGAAACAGGAAAAGACACAGAAAAAGACCACGTGGGAGATGGAAGGATGAAATTCCAAAGTATGCCAGTGTGACACGGAAGATAACTTCTTAAGACAGCGAGTAGTGGAAAATACTTTGGGAGACCTTTATCCAGCAATGAATTGAGAATAAGAAAAGAAAAGAATTATGTTTATTATTAGTATTTATGGTGCGAATTTCATGTAAAAGGGTCTGCAGCAGGGAAACTAATATTTTTGAAAGAAGTTTTTTCCGCTAACTCATAAATTATTTTGCTGTCTGATCGATAATATGATATTCTTAATTTTTTTCCCCATTTGTACTTCTCATTCATTAATTTCGCGACACAACCTGAAAGTCGTGGTAGGGATTTTACAACCTTTGGGGGAAGGAAGTGCTTCTGTTTAAAATGCAATCGAAATAACACATAACATTTTTCCTCATTCATCGCATTGCTTCCATGGAACCTTGAACGAAGAAAGGTGGTTTTCTTTTACTGTAAAAACAACTCGGCAGACATATATATTAAGATAATACAACGTTTGTCAAAAATATTTTTATTTTTTCAAGTCGATCAAGGTTTCGCTGGGTATTGATCTAGCTTCATCACGTAAATATTCAAATTGTATATGATATCATAAATAGTGTTTACAGTCACGGGTTTTGGTTTGTTGCTTAAACGCGCTTGATAGAAATGGTGCGCATGCCATGTCATTTACAAGTTGCGAAGAATTCTGATATACTGTATATGGAAAGCTTCCAAAATATCAATTATGGTCCTTTCAAAACAGTGGAAAGCTTTCAAGAAATTTATTATCCTTTTCGTAACAGTGTTTAGCCATCGATAACTTCTTTAGGTCACAGTTCCGAATATACACCCATGAGCCGTTACATTATGGCCACCTACCTAATAAGCTGTAGGACCCGTTTAGCCCCCAAAGTAGCTGCTACTCGGAGAGGCATCGATTCGATGAGGTGTTTAGCCATCGATAACTTCTTTAGGTCACAGTTCCGAATATACACCCATGAGCCATTACATTATGGCCACCTACCTAATAAGCTGTAGGACCCGTTTAGCCCGCAAAGTAGCTGCTACTCGGAGAGGCATCGATTCGATGAGGTGTTTAGCCATCGATAACTTCTTTAGGTCACAGTTCCGAATATACACCCATGAGCCGTTACATTATGGCCACCTACCTAATAAGCTGTAGGACCCGTTTAGCCAGCAAAGTAGCTGCTACTCGGAGAGGCATCGATTCGATGAGGTGTTTAGCCATCGATAACTTCTTTAGGTCACAGTTCCGAATATGCACCGATGAGCCATTACATTATGGCCACCTACCTAATAAGCTGTAGGACCCGTTTAGCCCGCAAAGTAGCTGCTACTCGGAGAGGCATCGATTCGATGAGGTGTTTAGCCATCGATAACTTCTTTCGGTCACAGTTCCGAATATACACCCATGAGCCATTACATTATGGCCACCTACCTAATAAGCTGTAGGACCCGTTTAGCCCGCAAAGTAGCTGCTACTCGGAGAGGCATCGATTCGATGAGGTGTTTAGCCATCGATAACTTCTTTAGGTCACAGTTCCGAATATACACCGATGAGCCATTACATTATGGCCACCTACCTAATAAGCTGTAGGACCCGTTTAGCCCGCAAAGTAGCTGCTACTCGGAGAGGCATCGATTCGATGAGGTGTTTAGCCATCGATAACTTCTTTAGGTCACAGTTCCGAATATACACCGATGAGCCATTACATTATGGCCACCTACCTAATAAGCTGTAGGACCCGTTTAGCCCGCAAAGTAGCTGCTACTCGGAGAGGCATCGATTCGATGAGGTGTTTAGCCATCGATAACTTCTTTAGGTCACAGTTCCGAATATACACCGATGAGCCATTACATTATGACCACCTACCTAATAAGCTGTAGGACCCGTTTAGCCCGCAAAGTAGCTGCTACTCGGAGAGGCATCGATTCGATGAGGTGTTTAGCCATCGATAACTTCTTTAGGTCACAGTTCCGAATATACACCGATGAGCCATTACATTATGACCACCTACCTAATAAGCTGTAGGACCCGTTTAGCCCGCAAAGTAGCTGCTACTCGGAGAGGCATCGATTCGATGAGGTGTTTAGCCATCGATAACTTCTTTAGGTCACAGTTCCGAATATACACCCATGAGCCATTACATTATGGCCACCTACCTAATAAGCTGTAGGACCCGTTTAGCCCGCAAAGTAGCTGCTACTCGGAGAGGCATCGATTCGATGAGGTGTTTAGCCATCGATAACTTCTTTAGGTCACAGTTCCGAATATACACCGATGAGCCATTACATTATGGCCACCTACCTAATAAGCTGTAGGACCCGTTTAGCCCGCAAAGTAGCTGCTACTCGGAGAGGCATCGATTCGATGAGGTGTTTAGCCATCGATAACTTCTTTAGGTCACAGTTCCGAATATACACCGATGAGCCATTACATTATGGCCACCTACCTAATAAGCTGTAGGACCCGTTTAGCCCGCAAAGTAGCTGCTACTCGGAGAGGCATCGATTCGATGAGGTGTTTAGCCATCGATAACTTCTTTAGGTCACAGTTCCGAATATACACCGATGAGCCATTACATTATGGCCACCTACCTAATAAGCTGTAGGACCCGTTTAGCCCGCAAAGTAGCTGCTACTCGGAGAGGCATCGATTCGATGAGGTGTTTAGTCATCGATAACTTCTTTAGGTCACAGTTCCGAATATACACCGATGAGCCATTACATTATGGCCACCTACCTAATAAGCTGTAGGACCCGTTTAGCCCGCAAAGTAGCTGCTACTCGGAGAGGCATCGATTCGATGAGGTGTTTAGCCATCGATAACTTCTTTAGGTCACAGTTCCGAATATACACCCGATGAGCCATTACATTATGGCCACCTACCTAATAAGCTGTAGGACCCGTTTAGCCCGCAAAGTAGCTGCTACTCGGAGAGGCATCGATTCGATGAGGTGTTTAGCCATCGATAACTTCTTTAGGTCACGGTTCCGAATATACACCCATGAGCCATTACATTATGGCCACCTACCTAATAAGCTGTAGGACCCGTTTAGCCCGCAAAGTAGCTGCTACTCGGAGAGGCATCGATTCGATGAGGTGTTTAGCCATCGATAACTTCTTTAGGTCACAGTTCCGAATATACACCCATGAGCCATTACATTATGGCCACCTACCTAATAAGCTGTAGGACCCGTTTAGCCCGCAAAGTAGCTGCTACTCGGAGAGGCATCGATTCGATGAGGTGTTTAGCCATCGATAACTTCTTTAGGTCACAGTTCCGAATATACACCGATGAGCCATTACATTATGGCCACCTACCTAATAAGCTGTAGGACCCGTTTAGCCCGCAAAGTAGCTGCTACTCGGAGAGGCATCGATTCGATGAGGTGTTTAGCCATCGATAACTTCTTTAGGTCACAGTTCCGAATATACACATATGAGCCATTACATTATGACCACCTACCTAATAAGCTGTAGGACCCGTTTAGCCCGCAAAGTAGCTGCTACTCGGAGAGGCATCGATTCGATGAGGTGTTTAGCCATCGATAACTTCTTTAGGTCACAGTTCCGAATATACACCCATGAGCCATTACATTATGACCACCTACCTAATAAGCTGTAGGACCCGTTTAGCCCGCAAAGTAGCTGCTACTCGGAGAGGCATCGATTCGATGAGGTGTTTAGCCATCGATAACTTCTTCACGTCACAGTTCCGAATATACACCCATGAGCCATTACATTATGGCCACCTACCTAATAAGCTGTAGGACCCGTTTAGCCCGCAAAGTAGCTGCTACTCGGAGAGGCATCGATTCGATGAGGTGTTTAGCCATCGATAACTTCTTTAGGTCACAGTTCCGAATATACACCGATGAGCCATTACATTATGGCCACCTACCTAATAAGCTGTAGGACCCGTTTAGCCCGCAAAGTAGCTGCTACTCGGAGAGGCATCGATTCGATGAGGTGTTTAGCCATCGATAACTTCTTTAGGTCACAGTTCCGAATATACACCGATGAGCCATTACATTATGACCACCTACCTAATAAGCTGTAGGACCCGTTTAGCCCGCAAAGTAGCTGCTACTCGGAGAGGCATCGATTCGATGAGGTGTTTAGCCATCGATAACTTCTTTAGGTCACAGTTCCGAATATACACCGATGAGCCATTACATTATGGCCACCTACCTAATAAGCTGTAGGACCCGTTTAGCCCGCAAAGTAGCTGCTACTCGGAGAGGCATCGATTCGATGAGGTGTTTAGCCATCGATAACTTCTTTAGGTCACAGTTCCGAATATACACCCATGAGCCATTACATTATGGCCACCTACCTAATAAGCTGTAGGACCCGTTTAGCCCGCGAAGTAGCTGCTACTCGGAGAGGCATCGATTCGATGAGGTGTTTAGTCATCGATAACTTCTTTAGGTCACAGTTCCGAATATACACCGATGAGCCATTACATTATGGCCACCTACCTAATAAGCTGTAGGACCCGTTTAGCCCGCAAAGTAGCTGCTACTCGGAGAGGCATCGATTCGATGAGGTGTTTAGCCATCGATAACTTCTTTAGGTCACAGTTCCGAATATACACCCATGAGCCATTACATTATGGCCACCTACCTAATAAGCTGTAGGACCCGTTTAGCCCGCAAAGTAGCTGCTACTCGGAGAGGCATCGATTCGATGAGGTGTTTAGTCATCGATAACTTCTTTAGGTCACAGTTCCGAATATACACCGATGAGCCATTACATTATGGCCACCTACCTAATAAGCTGTAGGACCCGTTTAGCCCGCAAAGTAGCTGCTACTCGGAGAGGCATCGATTCGATGAGGTGTTTAGCCATCGATAACTTCTTTAGGTCACAGTTCCGAATATACACCGATGAGCCATTACATTATGGCCACCTACCTAATAAGCTGTAGGACCCGTTTAGCCCGCAAAGTAGCTGCTACTCGGAGAGGCATCGATTCGATGAGGTGTTTAGCCATCGATAACTTCTTTAGGTCACAGTTCCGAATATACACCCATGAGCCATTACATTATGACCACCTACCTAATAAGCTGTAGGACCCGTTTAGCCCGCAAAGTAGCTGCTACTCGGAGAGGCATCGATTCGATGAGGTGTTTAGCCATCGATAACTTCTTTAGGTCACGGTTCCGAATATACACCCATGAGCCATTACATTATGACCACCTACCTAATAAGCTGTAGGACCCGTTTAGCCCGCAAAGTAGCTGCTACTCGGAGAGGCATCGATTCGATGAGGTGTTTAGCCATCGATAACTTCTTTAGGTCACAGTTCCGAATATACACCCATGAGCCATTACATTATGGCCACCTACCTAATAAGCTGTAGGACCCGTTTAGCCCGCAAAGTAGCTGCTACTCGGAGAGGCATCGATTCGATGAGGTGTTTAGCCATCGATAACTTCTTTAGGTCACAGTTCCGAATATACACCGATGAGCCATTACATTATGGCCACCTACCTAATAAGCTGTAGGACCCGTTTAGCCCGCAAAGTAGCTGCTACTCGGAGAGGCATCGATTCGATGAGGTGTTTAGCCATCGATAACTTCTTTAGGTCACAGTTCCGAATATACACCGATGAGCCATTACATTATGACCACCTACCTAATAAGCTGTAGGACCCGTTTAGCCCGCAAAGTAGCTGCTACTCGGAGAGGCATCGATTCGATGAGGTGTTTAGCCATCGATAACTTCTTTAGGTCACAGTTCCGAATATACACCGATGAGCCATTACATTATGGCCACCTACCTAATAAGCTGTAGGACCCGTTTAGCCCGCAAAGTAGCTGCTACTCGGAGAGGCATCGATTCGATGAGGTGTTTAGCCATCGATAACTTCTTTAGGTCACAGTTCCGAATATACACCGATGAGCCATTACATTATGGCCACCTACCTAATAAGCTGTAGGACCCGTTTAGCCCGCAAAGTAGCTGCTACTCGGAGAGGCATCGATTCGATGAGGTGTTTAGCCATCGATAACTTCTTTAGGTCACAGTTCCGAATATACACCGATGAGCCATTACATTATGGCCACCTACCTAATAAGCTGTAGGACCCGTTTAGCCCGCAAAGTAGCTGCTACTCGGAGAGGCATCGATTCGATGAGGTGTTTAGCCATCGATAACTTCTTTAGGTCACAGTTCCGAATATACACCGATGAGCCATTACATTATGGCCACCTACCTAATAAGCTGTAGGACCCGTTTAGCCCGCAAAGTAGCTGCTACTCGGAGAGGCATCGATTCGATGAGGTGTTTAGCCATCGATAACTTCTTTAGGTCACAGTTCCGAATATACACCGATGAGCCATTACATTATGGCCACCTACCTAATAAGCTGTAGGACCCGTTTAGCCCGCAAAGTAGCTGCTACTCGGAGAGGCATCGATTCGATGAGGTGTTTAGTCATCGATAACTTCTTTAGGTCACAGTTCCGAATATACACCGATGAGCCATTACATTATGGCCACCTACCTAATAAGCTGTAGGACCCGTTTAGCCCGCAAAGTAGCTGCTACTCGGAGAGGCATCGATTCGATGAGGTGTTTAGCCATCGATAACTTCTTTAGGTCACAGTTCCGAATATACACCGATGAGCCATTACATTATGGCCACCTACCTAATAAGCTGTAGGACCCGTTTAGCCCGCAAAGTAGCTGCTACTCGGAGAGGCATCTATTCGATGAGGTGTTTAGCCATCGATAACTTCTTTAGGTCACAGTTCCGAATATACACCCATGAGCCATTACATTATGGCCACCTACCTAATAAGCTGTAGGACCCGTTTAGCCCGCAAAGTAGCTGCTACTCGGAGAGGCATCTATTCGATGAGGTGTTTAGCCATCGATAACTTCTTTAGGTCACAGTTCCGAATATACACCGATGAGCCATTACATTATGGCCACCTACCTAATAAGCTGTAGGACCCGTTTAGCCCGCAAAGTAGCTGCTACTCGGAGAGGCATCGATTCGATGAGGTGTTTAGCCATCGATAACTTCTTTAGGTCACAGTTCCGAATATACACCGATGAGCCATTACATTATGGCCACCTACCTAATAAGCTGTAGGACCCGTTTAGCCCGCAAAGTAGCTGCTACTCGGAGAGGCATCGATTCGATGAGGTGTTTAGCCATCGATAACTTCTTTAGGTCACAGTTCCGAATATACACCCATATGAGCCATTACATTATGACCACCTACCTAATAAGCTGTAGGACCCGTTTAGCCCGCAAAGTAGCTGCTACTCGGAGAGGCATCGATTCGATGAGGTGTTTAGTCATCGATAACTTCTTTAGGTCACAGTTCCGAATATACACCGATGAGCCATTACATTATGGCCACCTACCTAATAAGCTGTAGGACCCGTTTAGCCCGCAAAGTAGCTGCTACTCGGAGAGGCATCGATTCGATGAGGTGTTTAGCCATCGATAACTTCTTCACGTCACAGTTCCGAATATACACCCATGAGCCATTACATTATGGCCACCTACCTAATAAGCTGTAGGACCCGTTTAGGCCGCAAAGTAGCTGCTACTCGGAGAGGCATCGATTCGATGAGGTGTTTAGCCATCGATAACTTCTTTAGGTCACAGTTCCGAATATGCACCGATGAGCCATTACATTATGGCCACCTACCTAACAAGCTGTAGGACCCGTTTAGCCCGCAAAGTAGCTGCTACTCGGAGAGGCATCGATTCGATGAGGTGTTTAGCCATCGATAACTTCTTTAGGTCACAGTTCCGAATATACACCGATGAGCCATTACATTATGGCCACCTACCTAATAAGCTGTAGGACCCGTTTAGCCCGCAAAGTAGCTGCTACTCGGAGAGGCATCGATTCGATGAGGTGTTTAGCCATCGATAACTTCTTTAGGTCACAGTTCCGAATATGCACCGATGAGCCATTACATTATGGCCACCTACCTAATAAGCTGTAGGACCCGTTTAGCCCGCAAAGTAGCTGCTACTCGGAGAGGCATCTATTCGATGAGGTGTTTAGCCATCGATAACTTCTTTAGGTCACAGTTCCGAATATACACCGATGAGCCATTACATTATGGCCACCTACCTAATAAGCTGTAGGACCCGTTTAGCCCGCAAAGTAGCTGCTACTCGGAGAGGCATCGATTCGATGAGGTGTTTAGCCATCGATAACTTCTTTAGGTCACAGTTCCGAATATACACCGATGAGCCATTACATTATGGCCACCTACCTAATAAGCTGTAGGACCCGTTTAGCCCGCAAAGTAGCTGCTACTCGGAGAGGCATCGATTCGATGAGGTGTTTAGCCATCGATAACTTCTTTAGGTCACAGTTCCGAATATACACCGATGAGCCATTACATTATGGCCACCTACCTAATAAGCTGTAGGACCCGTTTAGCCCGCAAAGTAGCTGCTACTCGGAGAGGCATCGATTCGATGAGGTGTTTAGCCATCGATAACTTCTTTAGGTCACAGTTCCGAATATACACCGATGAGCCATTACATTATGGCCACCTACCTAATAAGCTGTAGGACCCGTTTAGCCCGCAAAGTAGCTGCTACTCGGAGAGGCATCGATTCGATGAGGTGTTTAGCCATCGATAACTTCTTTAGGTCACAGTTCCGAATATACACCGATGAGCCATTACATTATGGCCACCTACCTAATAAGCTGTAGGACCCGTTTAGCCCGCAAAGTAGCTGCTACTCGGAGAGGCATCGATTCGATGAGGTGTTTAGCCATCGATAACTTCTTTAGGTCACAGTTCCGAATATACACCGATGAGCCATTACATTATGGCCACCTACCTAATAAGCTGTAGGACCCGTTTAGCCCGCAAAGTAGCTGCTACTCGGAGAGGCATCGATTCGATGAGGTGTTTAGCCATCGATAACTTCTTTAGGTCACAGTTCCGAATATACACCGATGAGCCATTACATTATGGCCACCTACCTAATAAGCTGTAGGACCCGTTTAGCCCGCAAAGTAGCTGCTACTCGGAGAGGCATCGATTCGATGAGGTGTTTAGCCATCGATAACTTCTTTAGGTCACAGTTCCGAATATACACCCATGAGCCATTACATTATGGCCACCTACCTAATAAGCTGTAGGACCCGTTTAGCCCGCAAAGTAGCTGCTACTCGGAGAGGCATCGATTCGATGAGGTGTTTAGCCATCGATAACTTCTTTAGAGTCACAGTTCCGAATATACACCGATGAGCCATTACATTATGGCCACCTACCTAATAAGCTGTAGGACCCGTTTAGCCCGCAAAGTAGCTGCTACTCGGAGAGGCATCGATTCGATGAGGTGTTTAGCCATCGATAACTTCTTTAGGTCACAGTTCCGAATATACACCGATGAGCCATTACATTATGACCACCTACCTAATAAGCTGTAGGACCCGTTTAGCCCGCAAAGTAGCTGCTACTCGGAGAGGCATCGATTCGATGAGGTGTTTAGCCATCGATAACTTCTTTAGGTCACAGTTCCGAATATACACCGATGAGCCATTACATTATGACCACCTACCTAATAAGCTGTAGGACCCGTTTAGCCCGCAAAGTAGCTGCTACTCGGAGAGGCATCGATTCGATGAGGTGTTTAGCCATCGATAACTTCTTTAGGTCACAGTTCCGAATATACACCGATGAGCCATTACATTATGACCACCTACCTAATAAGCTGTAGGACCCGTTTAGCCCGCAAAGTAGCTGCTACTCGGAGAGGCATCGATTCGATGAGGTGTTTAGCCATCGATAACTTCTTTAGGTCACAGTTCCGAATATACACCGATGAGCCATTACATTATGGCCACCTACCTAATAAGCTGTAGGACCCGTTTAGCCCGCAAAGTAGCTGCTACTCGGAGAGGCATCGATTCGATGAGGTGTTTAGCCATCGATAACTTCTTTAGGTCACAGTTCCGAATATAGACCGATGAGCCATTACATTATGGCCACCTACCTAATAAGCTGTAGGACCCGTTTAGCCCGCAAAGTAGCTGCTACTCGGAGAGGCATCGATTCGATGAGGTGTTTAGTCATCGATAACTTCTTTAGGTCACAGTTCCGAATATACACCGATGAGCCATTACATTATGGCCACCTACCTAATAAGCTGTAGGACCCGTTTAGCCCGCAAAGTAGCTGCTACTCGGAGAGGCATCGATTCGATGAGGTGTTTAGCCATCGATAACTTCTTTAGGTCACAGTTCCGAATATACACCGATGAGCCATTACATTATGGCCACCTACCTAATAAGCTGTAGGACCCGTTTAGCCCGCAAAGTAGCTGCTACTCGGAGAGGCATCGATTCGATGAGGTGTTTAGCCATCGATAACTTCTTTAGGTCACAGTTCCGAATATACACCCATGAGCCATTACATTATGACCACCTACCTAATAAGCTGTAGGACCCGTTTAGCCCGCAAAGTAGCTGCTACTCGGAGAGGCATCGATTCGATGAGGTGTTTAGCCATCGATAACTTCTTCACGTCACAGTTCCGAATATACACCCATGAGCCATTACATTATGGCCACCTACCTAATAAGCTGTAGGACCCGTTTAGGCCCGCAAAGTAGCTGCTACTCGGAGAGGCATCGATTCGATGAGGTGTTTAGCCATCGATAACTTCTTTAGGTCACAGTTCCGAATATGCACCGATGAGCCATTACATTATGGCCACCTACCTAACAAGCTGTAGGACCCGTTTAGCCCGCAAAGTAGCTGCTACTCGGAGAGGCATCGATTCGATGAGGTGTTTAGCCATCGATAACTTCTTTAGGTCACAGTTCCGAATATACACCGATGAGCCATTACATTATGACCACCTACCTAATAAGCTGTAGGACCCGTTTAGCCCGCAAAGTAGCTGCTACTCGGAGAGGCATCGATTCGATGAGGTGTTTAGCCATCGATAACTTCTTTAGGTCACAGTTCCGAATATACACCGATGAGCCATTACATTATGACCACCTACCTAATAAGCTGTAGGACCCGTTTAGCCCGCAAAGTAGCTGCTACTCGGAGAGGCATCGATTCGATGAGGTGTTTAGCCATCGATAACTTCTTTAGGTCACAGTTCCGAATATACACCGATGAGCCATTACATTATGACCACCTACCTAATAAGCTGTAGGACCCGTTTAGCCCGCAAAGTAGCTGCTACTCGGAGAGGCATCGATTCGATGAGGTGTTTAGCCATCGATAACTTCTTTAGGTCACAGTTCCGAATATACACCGATGAGCCATTACATTATGACCACCTACCTAATAAGCTGTAGGACCCGTTTAGCCCGCAAAGTAGCTGCTACTCGGAGAGGCATCGATTCGATGAGGTGTTTAGCCATCGATAACTTCTTTAGGTCACAGTTCCGAATATACACCCATGAGCCATTACATTATGGCCACCTACCTAATAAGCTGTAGGACCCGTTTAGCCCGCAAAGTAGCTGCTACTCGGAGAGGCATCGATTCGATGAGGTGTTTAGCCATCGATAACTTCTTTAGGTCACAGTTCCGAATATACACCGATGAGCCATTACATTATGGCCACCTACCTAATAAGCTGTAGGACCCGTTTAGCCCGCAAAGTAGCTGCTACTCGGAGAGGCATCGATTCGATGAGGTGTTTAGCCATCGATAACTTCTTTAGGTCACAGTTCCGAATATACACCGATGAGCCATTACATTATGGCCACCTACCTAATAAGCTGTAGGACCCGTTTAGCCCGCAAAGTAGCTGCTACTCGGAGAGGCATCGATTCGATGAGGTGTTTAGCCATCGATAACTTCTTTAGGTCACAGTTCCGAATATACACCGATGAGCCATTACATTATGGCCACCTACCTAATAAGCTGTAGGACCCGTTTAGCCCGCAAAGTAGCTGCTACTCGGAGAGGCATCGATTCGATGAGGTGTTTAGCCATCGATAACTTCTTTAGGTCACAGTTCCGAATATACACCGATGAGCCATTACATTATGGCCACCTACCTAATAAGCTGTAGGACCCGTTTAGCCCGCAAAGTAGCTGCTACTCGGAGAGGCATCGATTCGATGAGGTGTTTAGCCATCGATAACTTCTTTAGGTCACAGTTCCGAATATACACCGATGAGCCATTACATTATGACCACCTACCTAATAAGCTGTAGGACCCGTTTAGCCCGCAAAGTAGCTGCTACTCGGAGAGGCATCGATTCGATGAGGTGTTTAGCCATCGATAACTTCTTTAGGTCACAGTTCCGAATATACACATATGAGCCATTACATTATGACCACCTACCTAATAAGCTGTAGGACCCGTTTAGCCCGCAAAGTAGCTGCTACTCGGAGAGGCATCGATTCGATGAGGTGTTTAGCCATCGATAACTTCTTTAGGTCACAGTTCCGAATATACACCGATGAGCCATTACATTATGGCCACCTACCTAATAAGCTGTAGGACCCGTTTAGGCCCGCAAAGTAGCTGCTACTCGGAGAGGCATCGATTCGATGAGGTGTTTAGCCATCGATAACTTCTTTAGGTCACAGTTCCGAATATACACCGATGAGCCATTACATTATGACCACCTACCTAATAAGCTGTAGGACCCGTTTAGCCCGCAAAGTAGCTGCTACTCGGAGAGGCATCGATTCGATGAGGTGTTTAGCCATCGATAACTTCTTTAGGTCACAGTTCCGAATATACACCGATGAGCCATTACATTATGGCCACCTACCTAATAAGCTGTAGGACCCGTTTAGCCCGCAAAGTAGCTGCTACTCGGAGAGGCATCGATTCGATGAGGTGTTTAGCCATCGATAACTTCTTTAGGTCACAGTTCCGAATATGCACCGATGAGCCATTACATTATGGCCACCTACCTAATAAGCTGTAGGACCCGTTTAGCCCGCAAAGTAGCTGCTACTCGGAGAGGCATCTATTCGATGAGGTGTTTAGCCATCGATAACTTCTTTAGGTCACAGTTCCGAATATACACCCATGAGCCATTACATTATGGCCACCTACCTAATAAGCTGTAGGACCCGTTTAGCCCGCAAAGTAGCTGCTACTCCGAGAGGCATCGATTCGATGAGGTGTTTAGCCATCGATAACTTCTTTAGGTCACAGTTCCGAATATACACCGATGAGCCATTACATTATGGCCACCTACCTAAAAAGCTGTAGGACCCGTTTAGCCCGCAAAGTAGCTGCTACTCGGAGAGGCATCGATTCGATGAGGTGTTTAGCCATCGATAACTTCTTTAGGTCACAGTTCCGAATATACACCGATGAGCCATTACATTATGGCCACCTACCTAATAAGCTGTAGGACCCGTTTAGCCCGCAAAGTAGCTGCTACTCGGAGAGGCATCTATTCGATGAGGTGTTTAGCCATCGATAACTTCTTTAGGTCACAGTTCCGAATATAGACCGATGAGCCATTACATTATGGCCACCTACCTAATAAGCTGTAGGACCCGTTTAGCCCGCAAAGTAGCTGCTACTCGGAGAGGCATCGATTCGATGAGGTGTTTAGTCATCGATAACTTCTTTAGGTCACAGTTCCGAATATACACCGATGAGCCATTACATTATGGCCACCTACCTAATAAGCTGTAGGACCCGTTTAGCCCGCAAAGTAGCTGCTACTCGGAGAGGCATCGATTCGATGAGGTGTTTAGCCATCGATAACTTCTTTAGGTCACAGTTCCGAATATACACCGATGAGCCATTACATTATGACCACCTACCTAATAAGCTGTAGGACCCGTTTAGCCCGCAAAGTAGCTGCTACTCGGAGAGGCATCGATTCGATGAGGTGTTTAGCCATCGATAACTTCTTTAGGTCACAGTTCCGAATATACACCCATGAGCCATTACATTATGGCCACCTACCTAATAAGCTGTAGGACCAGTTTAGCCCGCAAAGTAGCTGCTACTCGGAGAGGCATCTATTCGATGAGGTGTTTAGCCATCGATAACTTCTTTAGGTCACAGTTCCGAATATACACCCATGAGCCATTACATTATGGCCACCTACCTAATAAGCTGTAGGACCCGTTTAGCCCGCAAAGTAGCTGCTACTCGGAGAGGCATCGATTCGATGAGGTGTTTAGCCATCGATAACTTCTTTAGGTCACAGTTCCGAATATACACCCATGAGCCATTACATTATGACCGAATACCTAATAAGCTGTAGGACCCGTTTAGCCCGCAAAGTAGCTGCTACTCGGAGAGGCATCGATTCGATGAGGTGTTTAGCCATCGATAACTTCTTTAGGTCACAGTTCCGAATATACACCGATGAGCCATTACATTATGGCCACCTACCTAATAAGCTGTAGGACCCGTTTAGCCCGCAAAGTAGCTGCTACTCGGAGAGGCATCGATTCGATGAGGTGTTTAGCCATCGATAACTTCTTTAGGTCACAGTTCCGAATATACACCGATGAGCCATTACATTATGGCCACCTACCTAATAAGCTGTAGGACCCGTTTAGCCCGCAAAGTAGCTGCTACTCGGAGAGGCATCGATTCGATGAGGTGTTTAGCCATCGATAACTTCTTTAGGTCACAGTTCCGAATATACACCGATGAGCCATTACATTATGGCCACCTACCTAATAAGCTGTAGGACCCGTTTAGCCCGCAAAGTAGCTGCTACTCGGAGAGGCATCGATTCGATGAGGTGTTTAGCCATCGATAACTTCTTTAGGTCACAGTTCCGAATATACACCGATGAGCCATTACATTATGACCACCTACCTAATAAGCTGTAGGACCCGTTTAGCCCGCAAAGTAGCTGCTACTCGGAGAGGCATCGATTCGATGAGGTGTTTAGCCATCGATAACTTCTTTAGGTCACAGTTCCGAATATACACCGATGAGCCATTACATTATGGCCACCTACCTAATAAGCTGTAGGACCCGTTTAGCCCGCAAAGTAGCTGCTACTCGGAGAGGCATCGATTCGATGAGGTGTTTAGCCATCGATAACTTCTTTAGGTCACAGTTCCGAATATACACCGATGAGCCATTACATTATGGCCACCTACCTAATAAGCTGTAGGACCCGTTTAGCCCGCAAAGTAGCTGCTACTCGGAGAGGCATCGATTCGATGAGGTGTTTAGCCATCGATAACTTCTTTAGGTCACAGTTCCGAATATACACCGATGAGCCATTACATTATGGCCACCTACCTAATAAGCTGTAGGACCCGTTTAGCCCGCAAAGTAGCTGCTACTCGGAGAGGCATCGATTCGATGAGGTGTTTAGCCATCGATAACTTCTTTAGGTCACAGTTCCGAATATACACCGATGAGCCATTACATTATGACCACCTACCTAATAAGCTGTAGGACCCGTTTAGCCCGCAAAGTAGCTGCTACTCGGAGAGGCATCGATTCGATGAGGTGTTTAGCCATCGATAACTTCTTTAGGTCACAGTTCCGAATATACACCGATGAGCCATTACATTATGGCCACCTACCTAATAAGCTGTAGGACCCGTTTAGCCCGCAAAGTAGCTGCTACTCGGAGAGGCATCGATTCGATGAGGTGTTTAGCCATCGATAACTTCTTTAGGTCACAGTTCCGAATATACACCGATGAGCCATTACATTATGGCCACCTACCTAATAAGCTGTAGGACCCGTTTAGCCCGCAAAGTAGCTGCTACTCGGAGAGGCATCGATTCGATGAGGTGTTTAGCCATCGATAACTTCTTTAGGTCACAGTTCCGAATATACACCGATGAGCCATTACATTATGGCCACCTACCTAATAAGCTGTAGGACCCGTTTAGCCCGCAAAGTAGCTGCTACTCGGAGAGGCATCGATTCGATGAGGTGTTTAGCCATCGATAACTTCTTTAGGTCACAGTTCCGAATATACACCGATGAGCCATTACATTATGGCCACCTACCTAATAAGCTGTAGGACCCGTTTAGCCCGCAAAGTAGCTGCTACTCGGAGAGGCATCGATTCGATGAGGTGTTTAGCCATCGATAACTTCTTTAGGTCACAGTTCCGAATATACACCGATGAGCCATTACATTATGGCCACCTACCTAATAAGCTGTAGGACCCGTTTAGCCCGCAAAGTAGCTGCTACTCGGAGAGGCATCGATTCGATGAGGTGTTTAGCCATCGATAACTTCTTTAGGTCACAGTTCCGAATATACACCGATGAGCCATTACATTATGGCCACCTACCTAATAAGCTGTAGGACCCGTTTAGCCCGCAAAGTAGCTGCTACTCGGAGAGGCATCGATTCGATGAGGTGTTTAGCCATCGATAACTTCTTTAGGTCACAGTTCCGAATATACACCGATGAGCCATTACATTATGGCCACCTACCTAATAAGCTGTAGGACCCGTTTAGCCCGCAAAGTAGCTGCTACTCGGAGAGGCATCGATTCGATGAGGTGTTTAGCCATCGATAACTTCTTTAGGTCACAGTTCCGAATATACACCGATGAGCCATTACATTATGACCACCTACCTAATAAGCTGTAGGACCCGTTTAGCCCGCAAAGTAGCTGCTACTCGGAGAGGCATCGATTCGATGAGGTGTTTAGCCATCGATAACTTCTTTAGGTCACAGTTCCGAATATACACCGATGAGCCATTACATTATGGCCACCTACCTAATAAGCTGTAGGACCCGTTTAGCCCGCAAAGTAGCTGCTACTCGGAGAGGCATCGATTCGATGAGGTGTTTAGCCATCGATAACTTCTTTAGGTCACAGTTCCGAATATACACCGATGAGCCATTACATTATGGCCACCTACCTAATAAGCTGTAGGACCCGTTTAGCCCGCAAAGTAGCTGCTACTCGGAGAGGCATCGATTCGATGAGGTGTTTAGCCATCGATAACTTCTTTAGGTCACAGTTCCGAATATACACCGATGAGCCATTACATTATGGCCACCTACCTAATAAGCTGTAGGACCCGTTTAGCCCGCAAAGTAGCTGCTACTCGGAGAGGCATCGATTCGATGAGGTGTTTAGCCATCGATAACTTCTTTAGGTCACAGTTCCGAATATACACCGATGAGCCATTACATTATGACCACCTACCTAATAAGCTGTAGGACCCGTTTAGCCCGCAAAGTAGCTGCTACTCGGAGAGGCATCGATTCGATGAGGTGTTTAGCCATCGATAACTTCTTTAGGTCACAGTTCCGAATATACACCGATGAGCCATTACATTATGGCCACCTACCTAATAAGCTGTAGGACCCGTTTAGCCCGCAAAGTAGCTGCTACTCGGAGAGGCATCGATTCGATGAGGTGTTTAGCCATCGATAACTTCTTTAGGTCACAGTTCCGAATATACACCGATGAGCCATTACATTATGGCCACCTACCTAATAAGCTGTAGGACCCGTTTAGCCCGCAAAGTAGCTGCTACTCGGAGAGGCATCGATTCGATGAGGTGTTTAGCCATCGATAACTTCTTTAGGTCACAGTTCCGAATATACACCCATGAGCCATTACATTATGACCACCTACCTAATAAGCTGTAGGACCCGTTTAGCCCGCAAAGTAGCTGCTACTCGGAGAGGCATCGATTCGATGAGGTGTTTAGCCATCGATAACTTCTTTAGGTCACAGTTCCGAATATACACCCATGAGCCATTACATTATGGCCACCTACCTAATAAGCTGTAGGACCCGTTTAGCCCGCAAAGTAGCTGCTACTCGGAGAGGCATCGATTCGATGAGGTGTTTAGCCATCGATAACTTCTTTAGGTCACAGTTCCGAATATACACCGATGAGCCATTACATTATGGCCACCTACCTAATAAGCTGTAGGACCCGTTTAGCCCGCAAAGTAGCTGCTACTCGGAGAGGCATCGATTCGATGAGGTGTTTAGCCATCGATAACTTCTTTAGGTCACAGTTCCGAATATACACCCATGAGCCATTACATTATGGCCACCTACCTAATAAGCTGTAGGACCCGTTTAGCCCGCAAAGTAGCTGCTACTCGGAGAGGCATCGATTCGATGAGGTGTTTAGCCATCGATAACTTCTTTAGGTCACAGTTCCGAATATACACCGATGAGCCATTACATTATGGCCACCTACCTAATAAGCTGTAGGACCCGTTTAGCCCGCAAAGTAGCTGCTACTCGGAGAGGCATCGATTCGATGAGGTGTTTAGCCATCGATAACTTCTTTAGGTCACAGTTCCGAATATACACCGATGAGCCATTACATTATGGCCACCTACCTAATAAGCTGTAGGACCCGTTTAGCCCGCAAAGTAGCTGCTACTCGGAGAGGCATCGATTCGATGAGGTGTTTAGCCATCGATAACTTCTTTAGGTCACAGTTCCGAATATACACCGATGAGCCATTACATTATGACCACCTACCTAATAAGCTGTAGGACCCGTTTAGCCCGCAAAGTAGCTGCTACTCGGAGAGGCATCGATTCGATGAGGTGTTTAGCCATCGATAACTTCTTTAGGTCACAGTTCCGAATATACACCCATGAGCCATTACATTATGGCCACCTACCTAATAAGCTGTAGGACCCGTTTAGCCCGCAAAGTAGCTGCTACTCGGAGAGGCATCGATTCGATGAGGTGTTTAGCCATCGATAACTTCTTTAGGTCACAGTTCCGAATATACACCGATGAGCCATTACATTATGGCCACCTACCTAATAAGCTGTAGGACCCGTTTAGCCCGCAAAGTAGCTGCTACTCGGAGAGGCATCGATTCGATGAGGTGTTTAGTCATCGATAACTTCTTTAGGTCACAGTTCCGAATATACACCGATGAGCCATTACATTATGGCCACCTACCTAATAAGCTGTAGGACCCGTTTAGCCCGCAAAGTAGCTGCTACTCGGAGAGGCATCGATTCGATGAGGTGTTTAGCCATCGATAACTTCTTTAGGTCACAGTTCCGAATATACACCGATGAGCCATTACATTATGGCCACCTACCTAATAAGCTGTAGGACCCGTTTAGCCCGCAAAGTAGCTGCTACTCGGAGAGGCATCGATTCGATGAGGTGTTTAGCCATCGATAACTTCTTTAGGTCACAGTTCCGAATATACACCGATGAGCCATTACATTATGGCCACCTACCTAATAAGCTGTAGGACCCGTTTAGCCCGCAAAGTAGCTGCTACTCGGAGAGGCATCGATTCGATGAGGTGTTTAGCCATCGATAACTTCTTTAGGTCACAGTTCCGAATATACACCGATGAGCCATTACATTATGGCCACCTACCTAATAAGCTGTAGGACCCGTTTAGCCCGCAAAGTAGCTGCTACTCGGAGAGGCATCGATTCGATGAGGTGTTTAGCCATCGATAACTTCTTTAGGTCACAGTTCCGAATATACACCGATGAGCCATTACATTATGGCCACCTACCTAATAAGCTGTAGGACCCGTTTAGCCCGCAAAGTAGCTGCTACTCGGAGAGGCATCGATTCGATGAGGTGTTTAGCCATCGATAACTTCTTTAGGTCACAGTTCCGAATATACACCGATGAGCCATTACATTATGGCCACCTACCTAATAAGCTGTAGGACCCGTTTAGCCCGCAAAGTAGCTGCTACTCGGAGAGGCATCGATTCGATGAGGTGTTTAGCCATCGATAACTTCTTTAGGTCACAGTTCCGAATATACACCGATGAGCCATTACATTATGGCCACCTACCTAATAAGCTGTAGGACCCGTTTAGCCCGCAAAGTAGCTGCTACTCGGAGAGGCATCGATTCGATGAGGTGTTTAGCCATCGATAACTTCTTTAGGTCACAGTTCCGAATATACACCGATGAGCCATTACATTATGACCACCTACCTAATAAGCTGTAGGACCCGTTTAGCCCGCAAAGTAGCTGCTACTCGGAGAGGCATCGATTCGATGAGGTGTTTAGCCATCGATAACTTCTTTAGGTCACAGTTCCGAATATACACCCATGAGCCATTACATTATGGCCACCTACCTAATAAGCTGTAGGACCCGTTTAGCCCGCAAAGTAGCTGCTACTCGGAGAGGCATCGATTCGATGAGGTGTTTAGCCATCGATAACTTCTTTAGGTCACAGTTCCGAATATACACCCATGAGCCATTACATTATGGCCACCTACCTAATAAGCTGTAGGACCCGTTTAGCCCGCAAAGTAGCTGCTACTCGGAGAGGCATCGATTCGATGAGGTGTTTAGCCATCGATAACTTCTTTAGGTCACGGTTCCGAATATACACCCATGAGCCATTACATTATGACCGAATACCTAATAAGCTGTAGGACCCGTTTAGCCCGCAAAGTAGCTGCTACTCGGAGAGGCATCGATTCGATGAGGTGTTTAGCCATCGATAACTTCTTTAGGTCACAGTTCCGAATATACACCGATGAGCCATTACATTATGGCCACCTACCTAATAAGCTGTAGGACCCGTTTAGCCCGCAAAGTAGCTGCTACTCGGAGAGGCATCGATTCGATGAGGTGTTTAGCCATCGATAACTTCTTTAGGTCACAGTTCCGAATATACACCCATGAGCCATTACATTATGGCCACCTACCTAATAAGCTGTAGGACCCGTTTAGCCCGCAAAGTAGCTGCTACTCGGAGAGGCATCGATTCGATGAGGTGTTTAGCCATCGATAACTTCTTTAGGTCACAGTTCCGAATATACACCCATGAGCCATTACATTATGGCCACCTACCTAATAAGCT
The DNA here is from genome assembly GCA_039090855.1 of Macrothele yani. Lineage (NCBI taxonomy): Eukaryota > Metazoa > Arthropoda > Arachnida > Araneae > Macrothelidae > Macrothele > Macrothele yani. Next base: position 174,590,994 of record CM077002.1, on the reverse strand, counting down.
GTAGGACCCGTTTAGCCCGCAAAGTAGCTGCTACTCGGAGAGGCATCGATTCGATGAGGTGTTTAGCCATCGATAACTTCTTTAGGTCACAGTTCCGAATATACACCGATGAGCCATTACATTATGGCCACCTACCTAATAAGCTGTAGGACCCGTTTAGCCCGCAAAGTAGCTGCTACTCGGAGAGGCATCGATTCGATGAGGTGTTTAGCCATCGATAACTTCTTTAGGTCACAGTTCCGAATATACACCGATGAGCCATTACATTATGGCCACCTACCTAATAAGCTGTAGGACCCGTTTAGCCCGCAAAGTAGCTGCTACTCGGAGAGGCATCGATTCGATGAGGTGTTTAGCCATCGATAACTTCTTTAGGTCACAGTTCCGAATATACACCGATGAGCCATTACATTATGGCCACCTACCTAATAAGCTGTAGGACCCGTTTAGCCCGCAAAGTAGCTGCTACTCGGAGAGGCATCGATTCGATGAGGTGTTTAGCCATCGATAACTTCTTTAGGTCACAGTTCCGAATATACACCGATGAGCCATTACATTATGGCCACCTACCTAATAAGCTGTAGGACCCGTTTAGCCCGCAAAGTAGCTGCTACTCGGAGAGGCATCGATTCGATGAGGTGTTTAGCCATCGATAACTTCTTTAGGTCACAGTTCCGAATATACACCGATGAGCCATTACATTATGGCCACCTACCTAATAAGCTGTAGGACCCGTTTAGCCCGCAAAGTAGCTGCTACTCGGAGAGGCATCGATTCGATGAGGTGTTTAGCCATCGATAACTTCTTTAGGTCACAGTTCCGAATATACACCGATGAGCCATTACATTATGGCCACCTACCTAATAAGCTGTAGGACCCGTTTAGCCCGCAAAGTAGCTGCTACTCGGAGAGGCATCGATTCGATGAGGTGTTTAGTCATCGATAACTTCTTTAGGTCACAGTTCCGAATATACACCGATGAGCCATTACATTATGGCCACCTACCTAATAAGCTGTAGGACCCGTTTAGCCCGCAAAGTAGCTGCTACTCGGAGAGGCATCGATTCGATGAGGTGTTTAGCCATCGATAACTTCTTTAGGTCACAGTTCCGAATATACACCGATGAGCCATTACATTATGGCCACCTACCTAATAAGCTGTAGGACCCGTTTAGCCCGCAAAGTAGCTGCTACTCGGAGAGGCATCGATTCGATGAGGTGTTTAGCCATCGATAACTTCTTTAGGTCACAGTTCCGAATATACACCGATGAGCCATTACATTATGACCACCTACCTAATAAGCTGTAGGACCCGTTTAGCCCGCAAAGTAGCTGCTACTCGGAGAGGCATCGATTCGATGAGGTGTTTAGCCATCGATAACTTCTTTAGGTCACAGTTCCGAATATACACCCATGAGCCATTACATTATGACCACCTACCTAATAAGCTGTAGGACCCGTTTAGCCCGCAAAGTAGCTGCTACTCGGAGAGGCATCGATTCGATGAGGTGTTTAGCCATCGATAACTTCTTTAGGTCACAGTTCCGAATATACACCCATGAGCCATTACATTATGGCCACCTACCTAATAAGCTGTAGGACCCGTTTAGCCCGCAAAGTAGCTGCTACTCGGAGAGGCATCGATTCGATGAGGTGTTTAGCCATCGATAACTTCTTTAGGTCACAGTTCCGAATATACACCGATGAGCCATTACATTATGGCCACCTACCTAATAAGCTGTAGGACCCGTTTAGCCCGCAAAGTAGCTGCTACTCGGAGAGGCATCGATTCGATGAGGTGTTTAGCCATCGATAACTTCTTTAGGTCACAGTTCCGAATATACACCGATGAGCCATTACATTATGGCCACCTACCTAATAAGCTGTAGGACCCGTTTAGCCCGCAAAGTAGCTGCTACTCGGAGAGGCATCGATTCGATGAGGTGTTTAGCCATCGATAACTTCTTTAGGTCACAGTTCCGAATATACACCGATGAGCCATTACATTATGGCCACCTACCTAATAAGCTGTAGGACCCGTTTAGCCCGCAAAGTAGCTGCTACTCGGAGAGGCATCGATTCGATGAGGTGTTTAGCCATCGATAACTTCTTTAGGTCACAGTTCCGAATATACACCGATGAGCCATTACATTATGGCCACCTACCTAATAAGCTGTAGGACCCGTTTAGCCCGCAAAGTAGCTGCTACTCGGAGAGGCATCGATTCGATGAGGTGTTTAGCCATCGATAACTTCTTTAGGTCACAGTTCCGAATATACACCGATGAGCCATTACATTATGGCCACCTACCTAATAAGCTGTAGGACCCGTTTAGCCCGCAAAGTAGCTGCTACTCGGAGAGGCATCGATTCGATGAGGTGTTTAGCCATCGATAACTTCTTTAGGTCACAGTTCCGAATATACACCGATGAGCCATTACATTATGACCACCTACCTAATAAGCTGTAGGACCCGTTTAGCCCGCAAAGTAGCTGCTACTCGGAGAGGCATCGATTCGATGAGGTGTTTAGCCATCGATAACTTCTTTAGGTCACAGTTCCGAATATACACCCATGAGCCATTACATTATGACCACCTACCTAATAAGCTGTAGGACCCGTTTAGCCCGCAAAGTAGCTGCTACTCGGAGAGGCATCGATTCGATGAGGTGTTTAGCCATCGATAACTTCTTTAGGTCACAGTTCCGAATATACACCGATGAGCCATTACATTATGGCCACCTACCTAATAAGCTGTAGGACCCGTTTAGCCCGCAAAGTAGCTGCTACTCGGAGAGGCATCGATTCGATGAGGTGTTTAGCCATCGATAACTTCTTTAGGTCACAGTTCCGAATATACACCGATGAGCCATTACATTATGGCCACCTACCTAATAAGCTGTAGGACCCGTTTAGCCCGCAAAGTAGCTGCTACTCGGAGAGGCATCGATTCGATGAGGTGTTTAGCCATCGATAACTTCTTTAGGTCACAGTTCCGAATATACACCGATGAGCCATTACATTATGGCCACCTACCTAATAAGCTGTAGGACCCGTTTAGCCCGCAAAGTAGCTGCTACTCGGAGAGGCATCGATTCGATGAGGTGTTTAGCCATCGATAACTTCTTTAGGTCACAGTTCCGAATATACACCGATGAGCCATTACATTATGACCACCTACCTAATAAGCTGTAGGACCCGTTTAGCCCGCAAAGTAGCTGCTACTCGGAGAGGCATCGATTCGATGAGGTGTTTAGCCATCGATAACTTCTTTAGGTCACAGTTCCGAATATACACCGATGAGCCATTACATTATGGCCACCTACCTAATAAGCTGTAGGACCCGTTTAGCCCGCAAAGTAGCTGCTACTCGGAGAGGCATCGATTCGATGAGGTGTTTAGCCATCGATAACTTCTTTAGGTCACAGTTCCGAATATACACCGATGAGCCATTACATTATGGCCACCTACCTAATAAGCTGTAGGACCCGTTTAGCCCGCAAAGTAGCTGCTACTCGGAGAGGCATCGATTCGATGAGGTGTTTAGCCATCGATAACTTCTTTAGGTCACAGTTCCGAATATACACCGATGAGCCATTACATTATGGCCACCTACCTAATAAGCTGTAGGACCCGTTTAGCCCGCAAAGTAGCTGCTACTCGGAGAGGCATCGATTCGATGAGGTGTTTAGCCATCGATAACTTCTTTAGGTCACAGTTCCGAATATACACCGATGAGCCATTACATTATGGCCACCTACCTAATAAGCTGTAGGACCCGTTTAGCCCGCAAAGTAGCTGCTACTCGGAGAGGCATCGATTCGATGAGGTGTTTAGCCATCGATAACTTCTTTAGGTCACAGTTCCGAATATACACCGATGAGCCATTACATTATGGCCACCTACCTAATAAGCTGTAGGACCCGTTTAGCCCGCAAAGTAGCTGCTACTCGGAGAGGCATCGATTCGATGAGGTGTTTAGCCATCGATAACTTCTTTAGGTCACAGTTCCGAATATACACCGATGAGCCATTACATTATGACCACCTACCTAATAAGCTGTAGGACCCGTTTAGCCCGCAAAGTAGCTGCTACTCGGAGAGGCATCGATTCGATGAGGTGTTTAGCCATCGATAACTTCTTTAGGTCACAGTTCCGAATATACACCGATGAGCCATTACATTATGACCACCTACCTAATAAGCTGTAGGACCCGTTTAGCCCGCAAAGTAGCTGCTACTCGGAGAGGCATCGATTCGATGAGGTGTTTAGCCATCGATAACTTCTTTAGGTCACAGTTCCGAATATACACCGATGAGCCATTACATTATGGCCACCTACCTAATAAGCTGTAGGACCCGTTTAGCCCGCAAAGTAGCTGCTACTCGGAGAGGCATCGATTCGATGAGGTGTTTAGCCATCGATAACTTCTTTAGGTCACAGTTCCGAATATACACCGATGAGCCATTACATTATGACCACCTACCTAATAAGCTGTAGGACCCGTTTAGCCCGCAAAGTAGCTGCTACTCGGAGAGGCATCGATTCGATGAGGTGTTTAGCCATCGATAACTTCTTTAGGTCACAGTTCCGAATATACACCGATGAGCCATTACATTATGACCACCTACCTAATAAGCTGTAGGACCCGTTTAGCCCGCAAAGTAGCTGCTACTCGGAGAGGCATCGATTCGATGAGGTGTTTAGCCATCGATAACTTCTTTAGGTCACAGTTCCGAATATACACCGATGAGCCATTACATTATGGCCACCTACCTAATAAGCTGTAGGACCCGTTTAGCCCGCAAAGTAGCTGCTACTCGGAGAGGCATCGATTCGATGAGGTGTTTAGCCATCGATAACTTCTTTAGGTCACAGTTCCGAATATACACCGATGAGCCATTACATTATGACCACCTACCTAATAAGCTGTAGGACCCGTTTAGCCCGCAAAGTAGCTGCTACTCGGAGAGGCATCGATTCGATGAGGTGTTTAGCCATCGATAACTTCTTTAGGTCACAGTTCCGAATATACACCGATGAGCCATTACATTATGGCCACCTACCTAATAAGCTGTAGGACCCGTTTAGCCCGCAAAGTAGCTGCTACTCGGAGAGGCATCGATTCGATGAGGTGTTTAGCCATCGATAACTTCTTTAGGTCACAGTTCCGAATATACACCGATGAGCCATTACATTATGGCCACCTACCTAATAAGCTGTAGGACCCGTTTAGCCCGCAAAGTAGCTGCTACTCGGAGAGGCATCGATTCGATGAGGTGTTTAGCCATCGATAACTTCTTTAGGTCACAGTTCCGAATATACACCGATGAGCCATTACATTATGGCCACCTACCTAATAAGCTGTAGGACCCGTTTAGCCCGCAAAGTAGCTGCTACTCGGAGAGGCATCGATTCGATGAGGTGTTTAGCCATCGATAACTTCTTTAGGTCACAGTTCCGAATATACACCGATGAGCCATTACATTATGGCCACCTACCTAATAAGCTGTAGGACCCGTTTAGCCCGCAAAGTAGCTGCTACTCGGAGAGGCATCGATTCGATGAGGTGTTTAGCCATCGATAACTTCTTTAGGTCACAGTTCCGAATATACACCGATGAGCCATTACATTATGACCACCTACCTAATAAGCTGTAGGACCCGTTTAGCCCGCAAAGTAGCTGCTACTCGGAGAGGCATCGATTCGATGAGGTGTTTAGCCATCGATAACTTCTTTAGGTCACAGTTCCGAATATACACCGATGAGCCATTACATTATGGCCACCTACCTAATAAGCTGTAGGACCCGTTTAGCCCGCAAAGTAGCTGCTACTCGGAGAGGCATCGATTCGATGAGGTGTTTAGCCATCGATAACTTCTTTAGGTCACAGTTCCGAATATACACCGATGAGCCATTACATTATGGCCACCTACCTAATAAGCTGTAGGACCCGTTTAGCCCGCAAAGTAGCTGCTACTCGGAGAGGCATCGATTCGATGAGGTGTTTAGCCATCGATAACTTCTTTAGGTCACAGTTCCGAATATACACCGATGAGCCATTACATTATGACCACCTACCTAATAAGCTGTAGGACCCGTTTAGCCCGCAAAGTAGCTGCTACTCGGAGAGGCATCGATTCGATGAGGTGTTTAGCCATCGATAACTTCTTTAGGTCACAGTTCCGAATATACACCGATGAGCCATTACATTATGGCCACCTACCTAATAAGCTGTAGGACCCGTTTAGCCCGCAAAGTAGCTGCTACTCGGAGAGGCATCGATTCGATGAGGTGTTTAGCCATCGATAACTTCTTTAGGTCACAGTTCCGAATATACACCGATGAGCCATTACATTATGGCCACCTACCTAATAAGCTGTAGGACCCGTTTAGCCCGCAAAGTAGCTGCTACTCGGAGAGGCATCGATTCGATGAGGTGTTTAGCCATCGATAACTTCTTTAGGTCACAGTTCCGAATATACACCGATGAGCCATTACATTATGGCCACCTACCTAATAAGCTGTAGGACCCGTTTAGCCCGCAAAGTAGCTGCTACTCGGAGAGGCATCGATTCGATGAGGTGTTTAGCCATCGATAACTTCTTTAGGTCACAGTTCCGAATATACACCGATGAGCCATTACATTATGGCCACCTACCTAATAAGCTGTAGGACCCGTTTAGCCCGCAAAGTAGCTGCTACTCGGAGAGGCATCGATTCGATGAGGTGTTTAGCCATCGATAACTTCTTTAGGTCACAGTTCCGAATATACACCGATGAGCCATTACATTATGGCCACCTACCTAATAAGCTGTAGGACCCGTTTAGCCCGCAAAGTAGCTGCTACTCGGAGAGGCATCGATTCGATGAGGTGTTTAGCCATCGATAACTTCTTTAGGTCACAGTTCCGAATATACACCGATGAGCCATTACATTATGGCCACCTACCTAATAAGCTGTAGGACCCGTTTAGCCCGCAAAGTAGCTGCTACTCGGAGAGGCATCGATTCGATGAGGTGTTTAGCCATCGATAACTTCTTTAGGTCACAGTTCCGAATATACACCGATGAGCCATTACATTATGGCCACCTACCTAATAAGCTGTAGGACCCGTTTAGCCCGCAAAGTAGCTGCTACTCGGAGAGGCATCGATTCGATGAGGTGTTTAGCCATCGATAACTTCTTTAGGTCACAGTTCCGAATATACACCGATGAGCCATTACATTATGACCACCTACCTAATAAGCTGTAGGACCCGTTTAGCCCGCAAAGTAGCTGCTACTCGGAGAGGCATCGATTCGATGAGGTGTTTAGCCATCGATAACTTCTTTAGGTCACAGTTCCGAATATACACCGATGAGCCATTACATTATGGCCACCTACCTAATAAGCTGTAGGACCCGTTTAGCCCGCAAAGTAGCTGCTACTCGGAGAGGCATCGATTCGATGAGGTGTTTAGCCATCGATAACTTCTTTAGGTCACAGTTCCGAATATACACCGATGAGCCATTACATTATGGCCACCTACCTAATAAGCTGTAGGACCCGTTTAGCCCGCAAAGTAGCTGCTACTCGGAGAGGCATCGATTCGATGAGGTGTTTAGCCATCGATAACTTCTTTAGGTCACAGTTCCGAATATACACCGATGAGCCATTACATTATGGCCACCTACCTAATAAGCTGTAGGACCCGTTTAGCCCGCAAAGTAGCTGCTACTCGGAGAGGCATCGATTCGATGAGGTGTTTAGCCATCGATAACTTCTTTAGGTCACAGTTCCGAATATACACCGATGAGCCATTACATTATGACCACCTACCTAATAAGCTGTAGGACCCGTTTAGCCCGCAAAGTAGCTGCTACTCGGAGAGGCATCGATTCGATGAGGTGTTTAGCCATCGATAACTTCTTTAGGTCACAGTTCCGAATATACACCGATGAGCCATTACATTATGACCACCTACCTAATAAGCTGTAGGACCCGTTTAGCCCGCAAAGTAGCTGCTACTCGGAGAGGCATCGATTCGATGAGGTGTTTAGCCATCGATAACTTCTTTAGGTCACAGTTCCGAATATACACCCATGAGCCATTACATTATGGCCACCTACCTAATAAGCTGTAGGACCCGTTTAGCCCGCAAAGTAGCTGCTACTCGGAGAGGCATCGATTCGATGAGGTGTTTAGCCATCGATAACTTCTTTAGGTCACAGTTCCGAATATACACCGATGAGCCATTACATTATGGCCACCTACCTAATAAGCTGTAGGACCCGTTTAGCCCGCAAAGTAGCTGCTACTCGGAGAGGCATCGATTCGATGAGGTGTTTAGCCATCGATAACTTCTTTAGGTCACAGTTCCGAATATACACCCATGAGCCATTACATTATGGCCACCTACCTAATAAGCTGTAGGACCCGTTTAGCCCGCAAAGTAGCTGCTACTCGGAGAGGCATCGATTCGATGAGGTGTTTAGCCATCGATAACTTCTTTAGGTCACAGTTCCGAATATACACCGATGAGCCATTACATTATGGCCACCTACCTAATAAGCTGTAGGACCCGTTTAGCCCGCAAAGTAGCTGCTACTCGGAGAGGCATCGATTCGATGAGGTGTTTAGCCATCGATAACTTCTTTAGGTCACAGTTCCGAATATACACCGATGAGCCATTACATTATGGCCACCTACCTAATAAGCTGTAGGACCCGTTTAGCCCGCAAAGTAGCTGCTACTCGGAGAGGCATCGATTCGATGAGGTGTTTAGCCATCGATAACTTCTTTAGGTCACAGTTCCGAATATACACCGATGAGCCATTACATTATGGCCACCTACCTAATAAGCTGTAGGACCCGTTTAGCCCGCAAAGTAGCTGCTACTCGGAGAGGCATCGATTCGATGAGGTGTTTAGCCATCGATAACTTCTTTAGGTCACAGTTCCGAATATACACCGATGAGCCATTACATTATGGCCACCTACCTAATAAGCTGTAGGACCCGTTTAGCCCGCAAAGTAGCTGCTACTCGGAGAGGCATCGATTCGATGAGGTGTTTAGCCATCGATAACTTCTTTAGGTCACAGTTCCGAATATACACCGATGAGCCATTACATTATGGCCACCTACCTAATAAGCTGTAGGACCCGTTTAGCCCGCAAAGTAGCTGCTACTCGGAGAGGCATCGATTCGATGAGGTGTTTAGCCATCGATAACTTCTTTAGGTCACAGTTCCGAATATACACCGATGAGCCATTACATTATGACCACCTACCTAATAAGCTGTAGGACCCGTTTAGCCCGCAAAGTAGCTGCTACTCGGAGAGGCATCGATTCGATGAGGTGTTTAGCCATCGATAACTTCTTTAGGTCACAGTTCCGAATATACACCGATGAGCCATTACATTATGGCCACCTACCTAATAAGCTGTAGGACCCGTTTAGCCCGCAAAGTAGCTGCTACTCGGAGAGGCATCGATTCGATGAGGTGTTTAGCCATCGATAACTTCTTTAGGTCACAGTTCCGAATATACACCGATGAGCCATTACATTATGGCCACCTACCTAATAAGCTGTAGGACCCGTTTAGCCCGCAAAGTAGCTGCTACTCGGAGAGGCATCGATTCGATGAGGTGTTTAGCCATCGATAACTTCTTTAGGTCACAGTTCCGAATATACACCGATGAGCCATTACATTATGGCCACCTACCTAATAAGCTGTAGGACCCGTTTAGCCCGCAAAGTAGCTGCTACTCGGAGAGGCATCGATTCGATGAGGTGTTTAGCCATCGATAACTTCTTTAGGTCACAGTTCCGAATATACACCCATGAGCCATTACATTATGGCCACCTACCTAATAAGCTGTAGGACCCGTTTAGCCCGCAAAGTAGCTGCTACTCGGAGAGGCATCGATTCGATGAGGTGTTTAGCCATCGATAACTTCTTTAGGTCACAGTTCCGAATATACACCGATGAGCCATTACATTATGGCCACCTACCTAATAAGCTGTAGGACCCGTTTAGCCCGCAAAGTAGCTGCTACTCGGAGAGGCATCGATTCGATGAGGTGTTTAGCCATCGATAACTTCTTTAGGTCACAGTTCCGAATATACACCGATGAGCCATTACATTATGACCGAATACCTAATAAGCTGTAGGACCCGTTTAGCCCGCAAAGTAGCTGCTACTCGGAGAGGCATCGATTCGATGAGGTGTTTAGCCATCGATAACTTCTTTAGGTCACAGTTCCGAATATACACCGATGAGCCATTACATTATGGCCACCTACCTAATAAGCTGTAGGACCCGTTTAGCCCGCAAAGTAGCTGCTACTCGGAGAGGCATCGATTCGATGAGGTGTTTAGCCATCGATAACTTCTTTAGGTCACAGTTCCGAATATACACCGATGAGCCATTACATTATGGCCACCTACCTAATAAGCTGTAGGACCCGTTTAGCCCGCAAAGTAGCTGCTACTCGGAGAGGCATCGATTCGATGAGGTGTTTAGCCATCGATAACTTCTTTAGGTCACAGTTCCGAATATACACCGATGAGCCATTACATTATGGCCACCTACCTAATAAGCTGTAGGACCCGTTTAGCCCGCAAAGTAGCTGCTACTCGGAGAGGCATCGATTCGATGAGGTGTTTAGCCATCGATAACTTCTTTAGGTCACAGTTCCGAATATACACCGATGAGCCATTACATTATGACCACCTACCTAATAAGCTGTAGGACCCGTTTAGCCCGCAAAGTAGCTGCTACTCGGAGAGGCATCGATTCGATGAGGTGTTTAGCCATCGATAACTTCTTTAGGTCACAGTTCCGAATATACACCGATGAGCCATTACATTATGACCACCTACCTAATAAGCTGTAGGACCCGTTTAGCCCGCAAAGTAGCTGCTACTCGGAGAGGCATCGATTCGATGAGGTGTTTAGCCATCGATAACTTCTTTAGGTCACAGTTCCGAATATACACCGATGAGCCATTACATTATGGCCACCTACCTAATAAGCTGTAGGACCCGTTTAGCCCGCAAAGTAGCTGCTACTCGGAGAGGCATCGATTCGATGAGGTGTTTAGCCATCGATAACTTCTTTAGGTCACAGTTCCGAATATACACCGATGAGCCATTACATTATGGCCACCTACCTAATAAGCTGTAGGACCCGTTTAGCCCGCAAAGTAGCTGCTACTCGGAGAGGCATCGATTCGATGAGGTGTTTAGCCATCGATAACTTCTTTAGGTCACAGTTCCGAATATACACCGATGAGCCATTACATTATGGCCACCTACCTAATAAGCTGTAGGACCCGTTTAGCCCGCAAAGTAGCTGCTACTCGGAGAGGCATCGATTCGATGAGGTGTTTAGCCATCGATAACTTCTTTAGGTCACAGTTCCGAATATACACCCATGAGCCATTACATTATGGCCACCTACCTAATAAGCTGTAGGACCCGTTTAGCCCGCAAAGTAGCTGCTACTCGGAGAGGCATCGATTCGATGAGGTGTTTAGCCATCGATAACTTCTTTAGGTCACAGTTCCGAATATACACCGATGAGCCATTACATTATGGCCACCTACCTAATAAGCTGTAGGACCCGTTTAGCCCGCAAAGTAGCTGCTACTCGGAGAGGCATCGATTCGATGAGGTGTTTAGCCATCGATAACTTCTTTAGGTCACAGTTCCGAATATACACCGATGAGCCATTACATTATGACCACCTACCTAATAAGCTGTAGGACCCGTTTAGCCCGCAAAGTAGCTGCTACTCGGAGAGGCATCGATTCGATGAGGTGTTTAGCCATCGATAACTTCTTTAGGTCACAGTTCCGAATATACACCGATGAGCCATTACATTATGACCACCTACCTAATAAGCTGTAGGACCCGTTTAGCCCGCAAAGTAGCTGCTACTCGGAGAGGCATCGATTCGATGAGGTGTTTAGCCATCGATAACTTCTTTAGGTCACAGTTCCGAATATACACCCATGAGCCATTACATTATGACCACCTACCTAATAAGCTGTAGGACCCGTTTAGCCCGCAAAGTAGCTGCTACTCGGAGAGGCATCGATTCGATGAGGTGTTTAGCCATCGATAACTTCTTTAGGTCACAGTTCCGAATATACACCGATGAGCCATTACATTATGGCCACCTACCTAATAAGCTGTAGGACCCGTTTAGCCCGCAAAGTAGCTGCTACTCGGAGAGGCATCGATTCGATGAGGTGTTTAGCCATCGATAACTTCTTTAGGTCACAGTTCCGAATATACACCGATGAGCCATTACATTATGGCCACCTACCTAATAAGCTGTAGGACCCGTTTAGCCCGCAAAGTAGCTGCTACTCGGAGAGGCATCGATTCGATGAGGTGTTTAGCCATCGATAACTTCTTTAGGTCACAGTTCCGAATATACACCGATGAGCCATTACATTATGGCCACCTACCTAATAAGCTGTAGGACCCGTTTAGCCCGCAAAGTAGCTGCTACTCGGAGAGGCATCGATTCGATGAGGTGTTTAGCCATCGATAACTTCTTTAGGTCACAGTTCCGAATATACACCCATGAGCCATTACATTATGGCCACCTACCTAATAAGCTGTAGGACCCGTTTAGCCCGCAAAGTAGCTGCTACTCGGAGAGGCATCGATTCGATGAGGTGTTTAGCCATCGATAACTTCTTTAGGTCACAGTTCCGAATATACACCGATGAGCCATTACATTATGACCACCTACCTAATAAGCTGTAGGACCCGTTTAGCCCGCAAAGTAGCTGCTACTCGGAGAGGCATCGATTCGATGAGGTGTTTAGCCATCGATAACTTCTTTAGGTCACAGTTCCGAATATACACCGATGAGCCATTACATTATGGCCACCTACCTAATAAGCTGTAGGACCCGTTTAGCCCGCAAAGTAGCTGCTACTCGGAGAGGCATCGATTCGATGAGGTGTTTAGCCATCGATAACTTCTTTAGGTCACAGTTCCGAATATACACCGATGAGCCATTACATTATGGCCACCTACCTAATAAGCTGTAGGACCCGTTTAGCCCGCAAAGTAGCTGCTACTCGGAGAGGCATCGATTCGATGAGGTGTTTAGCCATCGATAACTTCTTTAGGTCACAGTTCCGAATATACACCGATGAGCCATTACATTATGGCCACCTACCTAATAAGCTGTAGGACCCGTTTAGCCCGCAAAGTAGCTGCTACTCGGAGAGGCATCGATTCGATGAGGTGTTTAGCCATCGATAACTTCTTTAGGTCACAGTTCCGAATATACACCGATGAGCCATTACATTATGGCCACCTACCTAATAAGCTGTAGGACCCGTTTAGCCCGCAAAGTAGCTGCTACTCGGAGAGGCATCGATTCGATGAGGTGTTTAGCCATCGATAACTTCTTTAGGTCACAGTTCCGAATATACACCCATGAGCCATTACATTATGGCCACCTACCTAATAAGCTGTAGGACCCGTTTAGCCCGCAAAGTAGCTGCTACTCGGAGAGGCATCGATTCGATGAGGTGTTTAGCCATCGATAACTTCTTTAGGTCACAGTTCCGAATATACACCGATGAGCCATTACATTATGGCCACCTACCTAATAAGCTGTAGGACCCGTTTAGCCCGCAAAGTAGCTGCTACTCGGAGAGGCATCGATTCGATGAGGTGTTTAGCCATCGATAACTTCTTTAGGTCACAGTTCCGAATATACACCGATGAGCCATTACATTATGACCACCTACCTAATAAGCTGTAGGACCCGTTTAGCCCGCAAAGTAGCTGCTACTCGGAGAGGCATCGATTCGATGAGGTGTTTAGCCATCGATAACTTCTTTAGGTCACAGTTCCGAATATACACCGATGAGCCATTACATTATGGCCACCTACCTAATAAGCTGTAGGACCCGTTTAGCCCGCAAAGTAGCTGCTACTCGGAGAGGCATCGATTCGATGAGGTGTTTAGCCATCGATAACTTCTTTAGGTCACAGTTCCGAATATACACCGATGAGCCATTACATTATGGCCACCTACCTAATAAGCTGTAGGACCCGTTTAGCCCGCAAAGTAGCTGCTACTCGGAGAGGCATCGATTCGATGAGGTGTTTAGCCATCGATAACTTCTTTAGGTCACAGTTCCGAATATACACCGATGAGCCATTACATTATGGCCACCTACCTAATAAGCTGTAGGACCCGTTTAGCCCGCAAAGTAGCTGCTACTCGGAGAGGCATCGATTCGATGAGGTGTTTAGCCATCGATAACTTCTTTAGGTCACAGTTCCGAATATACACCGATGAGCCATTACATTATGGCCACCTACCTAATAAGCTGTAGGACCCGTTTAGCCCGCAAAGTAGCTGCTACTCGGAGAGGCATCGATTCGATGAGGTGTTTAGCCATCGATAACTTCTTTAGGTCACAGTTCCGAATATACACCGATGAGCCATTACATTATGGCCACCTACCTAATAAGCTGTAGGACCCGTTTAGCCCGCAAAGTAGCTGCTACTCGGAGAGGCATCGATTCGATGAGGTGTTTAGCCATCGATAACTTCTTTAGGTCACAGTTCCGAATATACACCGATGAGCCATTACATTATGGCCACCTACCTAATAAGCTGTAGGACCCGTTTAGCCCGCAAAGTAGCTGCTACTCGGAGAGGCATCGATTCGATGAGGTGTTTAGCCATCGATAACTTCTTTAGGTCACAGTTCCGAATATACACCGATGAGCCATTACATTATGACCACCTACCTAATAAGCTGTAGGACCCGTTTAGCCCGCAAAGTAGCTGCTACTCGGAGAGGCATCGATTCGATGAGGTGTTTAGCCATCGATAACTTCTTTAGGTCACAGTTCCGAATATACACCGATGAGCCATTACATTATGGCCACCTACCTAATAAGCTGTAGGACCCGTTTAGCCCGCAAAGTAGCTGCTACTCGGAGAGGCATCGATTCGATGAGGTGTTTAGCCATCGATAACTTCTTTAGGTCACAGTTCCGAATATACACCGATGAGCCATTACATTATGGCCACCTACCTAATAAGCTGTAGGACCCGTTTAGCCCGCAAAGTAGCTGCTACTCGGAGAGGCATCGATTCGATGAGGTGTTTAGCCATCGATAACTTCTTTAGGTCACAGTTCCGAATATACACCGATGAGCCATTACATTATGGCCACCTACCTAATAAGCTGTAGGACCCGTTTAGCCCGCAAAGTAGCTGCTACTCGGAGAGGCATCGATTCGATGAGGTGTTTAGCCATCGATAACTTCTTTAGGTCACAGTTCCGAATATACACCGATGAGCCATTACATTATGGCCACCTACCTAATAAGCTGTAGGACCCGTTTAGCCCGCAAAGTAGCTGCTACTCGGAGAGGCATCGATTCGATGAGGTGTTTAGCCATCGATAACTTCTTTAGGTCACAGTTCCGAATATACACCGATGAGCCATTACATTATGGCCACCTACCTAATAAGCTGTAGGACCCGTTTAGCCCGCAAAGTAGCTGCTACTCGGAGAGGCATCGATTCGATGAGGTGTTTAGCCATCGATAACTTCTTTAGGTCACAGTTCCGAATATACACCGATGAGCCATTACATTATGGCCACCTACCTAATAAGCTGTAGGACCCGTTTAGCCCGCAAAGTAGCTGCTACTCGGAGAGGCATCGATTCGATGAGGTGTTTAGCCATCGATAACTTCTTTAGGTCACAGTTCCGAATATACACCGATGAGCCATTACATTATGGCCACCTACCTAATAAGCTGTAGGACCCGTTTAGCCCGCAAAGTAGCTGCTACTCGGAGAGGCATCGATTCGATGAGGTGTTTAGCCATCGATAACTTCTTTAGGTCACAGTTCCGAATATACACCGATGAGCCATTACATTATGACCACCTACCTAATAAGCTGTAGGACCCGTTTAGCCCGCAAAGTAGCTGCTACTCGGAGAGGCATCGATTCGATGAGGTGTTTAGCCATCGATAACTTCTTTAGGTCACAGTTCCGAATATACACCGATGAGCCATTACATTATGGCCACCTACCTAATAAGCTGTAGGACCCGTTTAGCCCGCAAAGTAGCTGCTACTCGGAGAGGCATCGATTCGATGAGGTGTTTAGCCATCGATAACTTCTTTAGGTCACAGTTCCGAATATACACCGATGAGCCATTACATTATGGCCACCTACCTAATAAGCTGTAGGACCCGTTTAGCCCGCAAAGTAGCTGCTACTCGGAGAGGCATCGATTCGATGAGGTGTTTAGCCATCGATAACTTCTTTAGGTCACAGTTCCGAATATACACCGATGAGCCATTACATTATGGCCACCTACCTAATAAGCTGTAGGACCCGTTTAGCCCGCAAAGTAGCTGCTACTCGGAGAGGCATCGATTCGATGAGGTGTTTAGCCATCGATAACTTCTTTAGGTCACAGTTCCGAATATACACCGATGAGCCATTACATTATGGCCACCTACCTAATAAGCTGTAGGACCCGTTTAGCCCGCAAAGTAGCTGCTACTCGGAGAGGCATCGATTCGATGAGGTGTTTAGCCATCGATAACTTCTTTAGGTCACAGTTCCGAATATACACCGATGAGCCATTACATTATGGCCACCTACCTAATAAGCTGTAGGACCCGTTTAGCCCGCAAAGTAGCTGCTACTCGGAGAGGCATCGATTCGATGAGGTGTTTAGCCATCGATAACTTCTTTAGGTCACAGTTCCGAATATACACCGATGAGCCATTACATTATGGCCACCTACCTAATAAGCTGTAGGACCCGTTTAGCCCGCAAAGTAGCTGCTACTCGGAGAGGCATCGATTCGATGAGGTGTTTAGCCATCGATAACTTCTTTAGGTCACAGTTCCGAATATACACCGATGAGCCATTACATTATGGCCACCTACCTAATAAGCTGTAGGACCCGTTTAGCCCGCAAAGTAGCTGCTACTCGGAGAGGCATCGATTCGATGAGGTGTTTAGCCATCGATAACTTCTTTAGGTCACAGTTCCGAATATACACCGATGAGCCATTACATTATGGCCACCTACCTAATAAGCTGTAGGACCCGTTTAGCCCGCAAAGTAGCTGCTACTCGGAGAGGCATCGATTCGATGAGGTGTTTAGCCATCGATAACTTCTTTAGGTCACAGTTCCGAATATACACCGATGAGCCATTACATTATGGCCACCTACCTAATAAGCTGTAGGACCCGTTTAGCCCGCAAAGTAGCTGCTACTCGGAGAGGCATCGATTCGATGAGGTGTTTAGCCATCGATAACTTCTTTAGGTCACAGTTCCGAATATACACCGATGAGCCATTACATTATGGCCACCTACCTAATAAGCTGTAGGACCCGTTTAGCCCGCAAAGTAGCTGCTACTCGGAGAGGCATCGATTCGATGAGGTGTTTAGCCATCGATAACTTCTTTAGGTCACAGTTCCGAATATACACCGATGAGCCATTACATTATGGCCACCTACCTAATAAGCTGTAGGACCCGTTTAGCCCGCAAAGTAGCTGCTACTCGGAGAGGCATCGATTCGATGAGGTGTTTAGCCATCGATAACTTCTTTAGGTCACAGTTCCGAATATACACCGATGAGCCATTACATTATGGCCACCTACCTAATAAGCTGTAGGACCCGTTTAGCCCGCAAAGTAGCTGCTACTCGGAGAGGCATCGATTCGATGAGGTGTTTAGCCATCGATAACTTCTTTAGGTCACAGTTCCGAATATACACCGATGAGCCATTACATTATGGCCACCTACCTAATAAGCTGTAGGACCCGTTTAGCCCGCAAAGTAGCTGCTACTCGGAGAGGCATCGATTCGATGAGGTGTTTAGCCATCGATAACTTCTTTAGGTCACAGTTCCGAATATACACCGATGAGCCATTACATTATGGCCACCTACCTAATAAGCTGTAGGACCCGTTTAGCCCGCAAAGTAGCTGCTACTCGGAGAGGCATCGATTCGATGAGGTGTTTAGCCATCGATAACTTCTTTAGGTCACAGTTCCGAATATACACCGATGAGCCATTACATTATGGCCACCTACCTAATAAGCTGTAGGACCCGTTTAGCCCGCAAAGTAGCTGCTACTCGGAGAGGCATCGATTCGATGAGGTGTTTAGCCATCGATAACTTCTTTAGGTCACAGTTCCGAATATACACCGATGAGCCATTACATTATGGCCACCTACCTAATAAGCTGTAGGACCCGTTTAGCCCGCAAAGTAGCTGCTACTCGGAGAGGCATCGATTCGATGAGGTGTTTAGCCATCGATAACTTCTTTAGGTCACAGTTCCGAATATACACCGATGAGCCATTACATTATGGCCACCTACCTAATAAGCTGTAGGACCCGTTTAGCCCGCAAAGTAGCTGCTACTCGGAGAGGCATCGATTCGATGAGGTGTTTAGCCATCGATAACTTCTTTAGGTCACAGTTCCGAATATACACCGATGAGCCATTACATTATGGCCACCTACCTAATAAGCTGTAGGACCCGTTTAGCCCGCAAAGTAGCTGCTACTCGGAGAGGCATCGATTCGATGAGGTGTTTAGCCATCGATAACTTCTTTAGGTCACAGTTCCGAATATACACCGATGAGCCATTACATTATGGCCACCTACCTAATAAGCTGTAGGACCCGTTTAGCCCGCAAAGTAGCTGCTACTCGGAGAGGCATCGATTCGATGAGGTGTTTAGCCATCGATAACTTCTTTAGGTCACAGTTCCGAATATACACCGATGAGCCATTACATTATGGCCACCTACCTAATAAGCTGTAGGACCCGTTTAGCCCGCAAAGTAGCTGCTACTCGGAGAGGCATCGATTCGATGAGGTGTTTAGCCATCGATAACTTCTTTAGGTCACAGTTCCGAATATACACCGATGAGCCATTACATTATGGCCACCTACCTAATAAGCTGTAGGACCCGTTTAGCCCGCAAAGTAGCTGCTACTCGGAGAGGCATCGATTCGATGAGGTGTTTAGCCATCGATAACTTCTTTAGGTCACAGTTCCGAATATACACCGATGAGCCATTACATTATGGCCACCTACCTAATAAGCTGTAGGACCCGTTTAGCCCGCAAAGTAGCTGCTACTCGGAGAGGCATCGATTCGATGAGGTGTTTAGCCATCGATAACTTCTTTAGGTCACAGTTCCGAATATACACCGATGAGCCATTACATTATGGCCACCTACCTAATAAGCTGTAGGACCCGTTTAGCCCGCAAAGTAGCTGCTACTCGGAGAGGCATCGATTCGATGAGGTGTTTAGCCATCGATAACTTCTTTAGGTCACAGTTCCGAATATACACCGATGAGCCATTACATTATGGCCACCTACCTAATAAGCTGTAGGACCCGTTTAGCCCGCAAAGTAGCTGCTACTCGGAGAGGCATCGATTCGATGAGGTGTTTAGCCATCGATAACTTCTTTAGGTCACAGTTCCGAATATACACCGATGAGCCATTACATTATGGCCACCTACCTAATAAGCTGTAGGACCCGTTTAGCCCGCAAAGTAGCTGCTACTCGGAGAGGCATCGATTCGATGAGGTGTTTAGCCATCGATAACTTCTTTAGGTCACAGTTCCGAATATACACCGATGAGCCATTACATTATGGCCACCTACCTAATAAGCTGTAGGACCCGTTTAGCCCGCAAAGTAGCTGCTACTCGGAGAGGCATCGATTCGATGAGGTGTTTAGCCATCGATAACTTCTTTAGGTCACAGTTCCGAATATACACCGATGAGCCATTACATTATGGCCACCTACCTAATAAGCTGTAGGACCCGTTTAGCCCGCAAAGTAGCTGCTACTCGGAGAGGCATCGATTCGATGAGGTGTTTAGCCATCGATAACTTCTTTAGGTCACAGTTCCGAATATACACCGATGAGCCATTACATTATGGCCACCTACCTAATAAGCTGTAGGACCCGTTTAGCCCGCAAAGTAGCTGCTACTCGGAGAGGCATCGATTCGATGAGGTGTTTAGCCATCGATAACTTCTTTAGGTCACAGTTCCGAATATACACCGATGAGCCATTACATTATGGCCACCTACCTAATAAGCTGTAGGACCCGTTTAGCCCGCAAAGTAGCTGCTACTCGGAGAGGCATCGATTCGATGAGGTGTTTAGCCATCGATAACTTCTTTAGGTCACAGTTCCGAATATACACCGATGAGCCATTACATTATGGCCACCTACCTAATAAGCTGTAGGACCCGTTTAGCCCGCAAAGTAGCTGCTACTCGGAGAGGCATCGATTCGATGAGGTGTTTAGCCATCGATAACTTCTTTAGGTCACAGTTCCGAATATACACCGATGAGCCATTACATTATGGCCACCTACCTAATAAGCTGTAGGACCCGTTTAGCCCGCAAAGTAGCTGCTACTCGGAGAGGCATCGATTCGATGAGGTGTTTAGCCATCGATAACTTCTTTAGGTCACAGTTCCGAATATACACCGATGAGCCATTACATTATGGCCACCTACCTAATAAGCTGTAGGACCCGTTTAGCCCGCAAAGTAGCTGCTACTCGGAGAGGCATCGATTCGATGAGGTGTTTAGCCATCGATAACTTCTTTAGGTCACAGTTCCGAATATACACCGATGAGCCATTACATTATGGCCACCTACCTAATAAGCTGTAGGACCCGTTTAGCCCGCAAAGTAGCTGCTACTCGGAGAGGCATCGATTCGATGAGGTGTTTAGCCATCGATAACTTCTTTAGGTCACAGTTCCGAATATACACCGATGAGCCATTACATTATGGCCACCTACCTAATAAGCTGTAGGACCCGTTTAGCCCGCAAAGTAGCTGCTACTCGGAGAGGCATCGATTCGATGAGGTGTTTAGCCATCGATAACTTCTTTAGGTCACAGTTCCGAATATACACCGATGAGCCATTACATTATGGCCACCTACCTAATAAGCTGTAGGACCCGTTTAGCCCGCAAAGTAGCTGCTACTCGGAGAGGCATCGATTCGATGAGGTGTTTAGCCATCGATAACTTCTTTAGGTCACAGTTCCGAATATACACCGATGAGCCATTACATTATGGCCACCTACCTAATAAGCTGTAGGACCCGTTTAGCCCGCAAAGTAGCTGCTACTCGGAGAGGCATCGATTCGATGAGGTGTTTAGCCATCGATAACTTCTTTAGGTCACAGTTCCGAATATACACCGATGAGCCATTACATTATGGCCACCTACCTAATAAGCTGTAGGACCCGTTTAGCCCGCAAAGTAGCTGCTACTCGGAGAGGCATCGATTCGATGAGGTGTTTAGCCATCGATAACTTCTTTAGGTCACAGTTCCGAATATACACCGATGAGCCATTACATTATGGCCACCTACCTAATAAGCTGTAGGACCCGTTTAGCCCGCAAAGTAGCTGCTACTCGGAGAGGCATCGATTCGATGAGGTGTTTAGCCATCGATAACTTCTTTAGGTCACAGTTCCGAATATACACCGATGAGCCATTACATTATGACCACCTACCTAATAAGCTGTAGGACCCGTTTAGCCCGCAAAGTAGCTGCTACTCGGAGAGGCATCGATTCGATGAGGTGTTTAGCCATCGATAACTTCTTTAGGTCACAGTTCCGAATATACACCGATGAGCCATTACATTATGGCCACCTACCTAATAAGCTGTAGGACCCGTTTAGCCCGCAAAGTAGCTGCTACTCGGAGAGGCATCGATTCGATGAGGTGTTTAGCCATCGATAACTTCTTTAGGTCACAGTTCCGAATATACACCGATGAGCCATTACATTATGGCCACCTACCTAATAAGCTGTAGGACCCGTTTAGCCCGCAAAGTAGCTGCTACTCGGAGAGGCATCGATTCGATGAGGTGTTTAGCCATCGATAACTTCTTTAGGTCACAGTTCCGAATATACACCGATGAGCCATTACATTATGGCCACCTACCTAATAAGCTGTAGGACCCGTTTAGCCCGCAAAGTAGCTGCTACTCGGAGAGGCATCGATTCGATGAGGTGTTTAGCCATCGATAACTTCTTTAGGTCACAGTTCCGAATATACACCGATGAGCCATTACATTATGGCCACCTACCTAATAAGCTGTAGGACCCGTTTAGCCCGCAAAGTAGCTGCTACTCGGAGAGGCATCGATTCGATGAGGTGTTTAGCCATCGATAACTTCTTTAGGTCACAGTTCCGAATATACACCGATGAGCCATTACATTATGGCCACCTACCTAATAAGCTGTAGGACCCGTTTAGCCCGCAAAGTAGCTGCTACTCGGAGAGGCATCGATTCGATGAGGTGTTTAGCCATCGATAACTTCTTTAGGTCACAGTTCCGAATATACACCGATGAGCCATTACATTATGGCCACCTACCTAATAAGCTGTAGGACCCGTTTAGCCCGCAAAGTAGCTGCTACTCGGAGAGGCATCGATTCGATGAGGTGTTTAGCCATCGATAACTTCTTTAGGTCACAGTTCCGAATATACACCGATGAGCCATTACATTATGACCACCTACCTAATAAGCTGTAGGACCCGTTTAGCCCGCAAAGTAGCTGCTACTCGGAGAGGCATCGATTCGATGAGGTGTTTAGCCATCGATAACTTCTTTAGGTCACAGTTCCGAATATACACCGATGAGCCATTACATTATGGCCACCTACCTAATAAGCTGTAGGACCCGTTTAGCCCGCAAAGTAGCTGCTACTCGGAGAGGCATCGATTCGATGAGGTGTTTAGCCATCGATAACTTCTTTAGGTCACAGTTCCGAATATACACCGATGAGCCATTACATTATGGCCACCTACCTAATAAGCTGTAGGACCCGTTTAGCCCGCAAAGTAGCTGCTACTCGGAGAGGCATCGATTCGATGAGGTGTTTAGCCATCGATAACTTCTTTAGGTCACAGTTCCGAATATACACCGATGAGCCATTACATTATGGCCACCTACCTAATAAGCTGTAGGACCCGTTTAGCCCGCAAAGTAGCTGCTACTCGGAGAGGCATCGATTCGATGAGGTGTTTAGCCATCGATAACTTCTTTAGGTCACAGTTCCGAATATACACCGATGAGCCATTACATTATGGCCACCTACCTAATAAGCTGTAGGACCCGTTTAGCCCGCAAAGTAGCTGCTACTCGGAGAGGCATCGATTCGATGAGGTGTTTAGCCATCGATAACTTCTTTAGGTCACAGTTCCGAATATACACCGATGAGCCATTACATTATGGCCACCTACCTAATAAGCTGTAGGACCCGTTTAGCCCGCAAAGTAGCTGCTACTCGGAGAGGCATCGATTCGATGAGGTGTTTAGCCATCGATAACTTCTTTAGGTCACAGTTCCGAATATACACCGATGAGCCATTACATTATGGCCACCTACCTAATAAGCTGTAGGACCCGTTTAGCCCGCAAAGTAGCTGCTACTCGGAGAGGCATCGATTCGATGAGGTGTTTAGCCATCGATAACTTCTTTAGGTCACAGTTCCGAATATACACCGATGAGCCATTACATTATGGCCACCTACCTAATAAGCTGTAGGACCCGTTTAGCCCGCAAAGTAGCTGCTACTCGGAGAGGCATCGATTCGATGAGGTGTTTAGCCATCGATAACTTCTTTAGGTCACAGTTCCGAATATACACCGATGAGCCATTACATTATGGCCACCTACCTAATAAGCTGTAGGACCCGTTTAGCCCGCAAAGTAGCTGCTACTCGGAGAGGCATCGATTCGATGAGGTGTTTAGCCATCGATAACTTCTTTAGGTCACAGTTCCGAATATACACCGATGAGCCATTACATTATGGCCACCTACCTAATAAGCTGTAGGACCCGTTTAGCCCGCAAAGTAGCTGCTACTCGGAGAGGCATCGATTCGATGAGGTGTTTAGCCATCGATAACTTCTTTAGGTCACAGTTCCGAATATACACCGATGAGCCATTACATTATGGCCACCTACCTAATAAGCTGTAGGACCCGTTTAGCCCGCAAAGTAGCTGCTACTCGGAGAGGCATCGATTCGATGAGGTGTTTAGCCATCGATAACTTCTTTAGGTCACAGTTCCGAATATACACCGATGAGCCATTACATTATGGCCACCTACCTAATAAGCTGTAGGACCCGTTTAGCCCGCAAAGTAGCTGCTACTCGGAGAGGCATCGATTCGATGAGGTGTTTAGCCATCGATAACTTCTTTAGGTCACAGTTCCGAATATACACCGATGAGCCATTACATTATGGCCACCTACCTAATAAGCTGTAGGACCCGTTTAGCCCGCAAAGTAGCTGCTACTCGGAGAGGCATCGATTCGATGAGGTGTTTAGCCATCGATAACTTCTTTAGGTCACAGTTCCGAATATACACCGATGAGCCATTACATTATGGCCACCTACCTAATAAGCTGTAGGACCCGTTTAGCCCGCAAAGTAGCTGCTACTCGGAGAGGCATCGATTCGATGAGGTGTTTAGCCATCGATAACTTCTTTAGGTCACAGTTCCGAATATACACCGATGAGCCATTACATTATGGCCACCTACCTAATAAGCTGTAGGACCCGTTTAGCCCGCAAAGTAGCTGCTACTCGGAGAGGCATCGATTCGATGAGGTGTTTAGCCATCGATAACTTCTTTAGGTCACAGTTCCGAATATACACCGATGAGCCATTACATTATGGCCACCTACCTAATAAGCTGTAGGACCCGTTTAGCCCGCAAAGTAGCTGCTACTCGGAGAGGCATCGATTCGATGAGGTGTTTAGCCATCGATAACTTCTTTAGGTCACAGTTCCGAATATACACCGATGAGCCATTACATTATGGCCACCTACCTAATAAGCTGTAGGACCCGTTTAGCCCGCAAAGTAGCTGCTACTCGGAGAGGCATCGATTCGATGAGGTGTTTAGCCATCGATAACTTCTTTAGGTCACAGTTCCGAATATACACCGATGAGCCATTACATTATGGCCACCTACCTAATAAGCTGTAGGACCCGTTTAGCCCGCAAAGTAGCTGCTACTCGGAGAGGCATCGATTCGATGAGGTGTTTAGCCATCGATAACTTCTTTAGGTCACAGTTCCGAATATACACCGATGAGCCATTACATTATGACCACCTACCTAATAAGCTGTAGGACCCGTTTAGCCCGCAAAGTAGCTGCTACTCGGAGAGGCATCGATTCGATGAGGTGTTTAGCCATCGATAACTTCTTTAGGTCACAGTTCCGAATATACACCGATGAGCCATTACATTATGGCCACCTACCTAATAAGCTGTAGGACCCGTTTAGCCCGCAAAGTAGCTGCTACTCGGAGAGGCATCGATTCGATGAGGTGTTTAGCCATCGATAACTTCTTTAGGTCACAGTTCCGAATATACACCGATGAGCCATTACATTATGGCCACCTACCTAATAAGCTGTAGGACCCGTTTAGCCCGCAAAGTAGCTGCTACTCGGAGAGGCATCGATTCGATGAGGTGTTTAGCCATCGATAACTTCTTTAGGTCACAGTTCCGAATATACACCGATGAGCCATTACATTATGGCCACCTACCTAATAAGCTGTAGGACCCGTTTAGCCCGCAAAGTAGCTGCTACTCGGAGAGGCATCGATTCGATGAGGTGTTTAGCCATCGATAACTTCTTTAGGTCACAGTTCCGAATATACACCGATGAGCCATTACATTATGGCCACCTACCTAATAAGCTGTAGGACCCGTTTAGCCCGCAAAGTAGCTGCTACTCGGAGAGGCATCGATTCGATGAGGTGTTTAGCCATCGATAACTTCTTTAGGTCACAGTTCCGAATATACACCGATGAGCCATTACATTATGGCCACCTACCTAATAAGCTGTAGGACCCGTTTAGCCCGCAAAGTAGCTGCTACTCGGAGAGGCATCGATTCGATGAGGTGTTTAGCCATCGATAACTTCTTTAGGTCACAGTTCCGAATATACACCGATGAGCCATTACATTATGGCCACCTACCTAATAAGCTGTAGGACCCGTTTAGCCCGCAAAGTAGCTGCTACTCGGAGAGGCATCGATTCGATGAGGTGTTTAGCCATCGATAACTTCTTTAGGTCACAGTTCCGAATATACACCGATGAGCCATTACATTATGGCCACCTACCTAATAAGCTGTAGGACCCGTTTAGCCCGCAAAGTAGCTGCTACTCGGAGAGGCATCGATTCGATGAGGTGTTTAGCCATCGATAACTTCTTTAGGTCACAGTTCCGAATATACACCGATGAGCCATTACATTATGGCCACCTACCTAATAAGCTGTAGGACCCGTTTAGCCCGCAAAGTAGCTGCTACTCGGAGAGGCATCGATTCGATGAGGTGTTTAGCCATCGATAACTTCTTTAGGTCACAGTTCCGAATATACACCGATGAGCCATTACATTATGGCCACCTACCTAATAAGCTGTAGGACCCGTTTAGCCCGCAAAGTAGCTGCTACTCGGAGAGGCATCGATTCGATGAGGTGTTTAGCCATCGATAACTTCTTTAGGTCACAGTTCCGAATATACACCGATGAGCCATTACATTATGGCCACCTACCTAATAAGCTGTAGGACCCGTTTAGCCCGCAAAGTAGCTGCTACTCGGAGAGGCATCGATTCGATGAGGTGTTTAGCCATCGATAACTTCTTTAGGTCACAGTTCCGAATATACACCGATGAGCCATTACATTATGGCCACCTACCTAATAAGCTGTAGGACCCGTTTAGCCCGCAAAGTAGCTGCTACTCGGAGAGGCATCGATTCGATGAGGTGTTTAGCCATCGATAACTTCTTTAGGTCACAGTTCCGAATATACACCGATGAGCCATTACATTATGGCCACCTACCTAATAAGCTGTAGGACCCGTTTAGCCCGCAAAGTAGCTGCTACTCGGAGAGGCATCGATTCGATGAGGTGTTTAGCCATCGATAACTTCTTTAGGTCACAGTTCCGAATATACACCGATGAGCCATTACATTATGGCCACCTACCTAATAAGCTGTAGGACCCGTTTAGCCCGCAAAGTAGCTGCTACTCGGAGAGGCATCGATTCGATGAGGTGTTTAGCCATCGATAACTTCTTTAGGTCACAGTTCCGAATATACACCGATGAGCCATTACATTATGGCCACCTACCTAATAAGCTGTAGGACCCGTTTAGCCCGCAAAGTAGCTGCTACTCGGAGAGGCATCGATTCGATGAGGTGTTTAGCCATCGATAACTTCTTTAGGTCACAGTTCCGAATATACACCGATGAGCCATTACATTATGGCCACCTACCTAATAAGCTGTAGGACCCGTTTAGCCCGCAAAGTAGCTGCTACTCGGAGAGGCATCGATTCGATGAGGTGTTTAGCCATCGATAACTTCTTTAGGTCACAGTTCCGAATATACACCGATGAGCCATTACATTATGGCCACCTACCTAATAAGCTGTAGGACCCGTTTAGCCCGCAAAGTAGCTGCTACTCGGAGAGGCATCGATTCGATGAGGTGTTTAGCCATCGATAACTTCTTTAGGTCACAGTTCCGAATATACACCGATGAGCCATTACATTATGGCCACCTACCTAATAAGCTGTAGGACCCGTTTAGCCCGCAAAGTAGCTGCTACTCGGAGAGGCATCGATTCGATGAGGTGTTTAGCCATCGATAACTTCTTTAGGTCACAGTTCCGAATATACACCGATGAGCCATTACATTATGGCCACCTACCTAATAAGCTGTAGGACCCGTTTAGCCCGCAAAGTAGCTGCTACTCGGAGAGGCATCGATTCGATGAGGTGTTTAGCCATCGATAACTTCTTTAGGTCACAGTTCCGAATATACACCGATGAGCCATTACATTATGGCCACCTACCTAATAAGCTGTAGGACCCGTTTAGCCCGCAAAGTAGCTGCTACTCGGAGAGGCATCGATTCGATGAGGTGTTTAGCCATCGATAACTTCTTTAGGTCACAGTTCCGAATATACACCGATGAGCCATTACATTATGGCCACCTACCTAATAAGCTGTAGGACCCGTTTAGCCCGCAAAGTAGCTGCTACTCGGAGAGGCATCGATTCGATGAGGTGTTTAGCCATCGATAACTTCTTTAGGTCACAGTTCCGAATATACACCGATGAGCCATTACATTATGGCCACCTACCTAATAAGCTGTAGGACCCGTTTAGCCCGCAAAGTAGCTGCTACTCGGAGAGGCATCGATTCGATGAGGTGTTTAGCCATCGATAACTTCTTTAGGTCACAGTTCCGAATATACACCGATGAGCCATTACATTATGGCCACCTACCTAATAAGCTGTAGGACCCGTTTAGCCCGCAAAGTAGCTGCTACTCGGAGAGGCATCGATTCGATGAGGTGTTTAGCCATCGATAACTTCTTTAGGTCACAGTTCCGAATATACACCGATGAGCCATTACATTATGGCCACCTACCTAATAAGCTGTAGGACCCGTTTAGCCCGCAAAGTAGCTGCTACTCGGAGAGGCATCGATTCGATGAGGTGTTTAGCCATCGATAACTTCTTTAGGTCACAGTTCCGAATATACACCGATGAGCCATTACATTATGGCCACCTACCTAATAAGC
Organism: Macrothele yani; assembly: GCA_039090855.1. Taxonomy (NCBI): domain Eukaryota; kingdom Metazoa; phylum Arthropoda; class Arachnida; order Araneae; family Macrothelidae; genus Macrothele; species Macrothele yani. The sequence goes on along the minus strand of CM077002.1, from coordinate 174,562,285 downwards.
TGTAGGACCCGTTTAGCCCGCAAAGTAGCTGCTACTCGGAGAGGCATCGATTCGATGAGGTGTTTAGCCATCGATAACTTCTTTAGGTCACAGTTCCGAATATACACCGATGAGCCATTACATTATGGCCACCTACCTAATAAGCTGTAGGACCCGTTTAGCCCGCAAAGTAGCTGCTACTCGGAGAGGCATCGATTCGATGAGGTGTTTAGCCATCGATAACTTCTTTAGGTCACAGTTCCGAATATACACCGATGAGCCATTACATTATGGCCACCTACCTAATAAGCTGTAGGACCCGTTTAGCCCGCAAAGTAGCTGCTACTCGGAGAGGCATCGATTCGATGAGGTGTTTAGCCATCGATAACTTCTTTAGGTCACAGTTCCGAATATACACCGATGAGCCATTACATTATGGCCACCTACCTAATAAGCTGTAGGACCCGTTTAGCCCGCAAAGTAGCTGCTACTCGGAGAGGCATCGATTCGATGAGGTGTTTAGCCATCGATAACTTCTTTAGGTCACAGTTCCGAATATACACCGATGAGCCATTACATTATGGCCACCTACCTAATAAGCTGTAGGACCCGTTTAGCCCGCAAAGTAGCTGCTACTCGGAGAGGCATCGATTCGATGAGGTGTTTAGCCATCGATAACTTCTTTAGGTCACAGTTCCGAATATACACCGATGAGCCATTACATTATGGCCACCTACCTAATAAGCTGTAGGACCCGTTTAGCCCGCAAAGTAGCTGCTACTCGGAGAGGCATCGATTCGATGAGGTGTTTAGCCATCGATAACTTCTTTAGGTCACAGTTCCGAATATACACCGATGAGCCATTACATTATGGCCACCTACCTAATAAGCTGTAGGACCCGTTTAGCCCGCAAAGTAGCTGCTACTCGGAGAGGCATCGATTCGATGAGGTGTTTAGCCATCGATAACTTCTTTAGGTCACAGTTCCGAATATACACCGATGAGCCATTACATTATGGCCACCTACCTAATAAGCTGTAGGACCCGTTTAGCCCGCAAAGTAGCTGCTACTCGGAGAGGCATCGATTCGATGAGGTGTTTAGCCATCGATAACTTCTTTAGGTCACAGTTCCGAATATACACCGATGAGCCATTACATTATGGCCACCTACCTAATAAGCTGTAGGACCCGTTTAGCCCGCAAAGTAGCTGCTACTCGGAGAGGCATCGATTCGATGAGGTGTTTAGCCATCGATAACTTCTTTAGGTCACAGTTCCGAATATACACCGATGAGCCATTACATTATGGCCACCTACCTAATAAGCTGTAGGACCCGTTTAGCCCGCAAAGTAGCTGCTACTCGGAGAGGCATCGATTCGATGAGGTGTTTAGCCATCGATAACTTCTTTAGGTCACAGTTCCGAATATACACCGATGAGCCATTACATTATGGCCACCTACCTAATAAGCTGTAGGACCCGTTTAGCCCGCAAAGTAGCTGCTACTCGGAGAGGCATCGATTCGATGAGGTGTTTAGCCATCGATAACTTCTTTAGGTCACAGTTCCGAATATACACCGATGAGCCATTACATTATGGCCACCTACCTAATAAGCTGTAGGACCCGTTTAGCCCGCAAAGTAGCTGCTACTCGGAGAGGCATCGATTCGATGAGGTGTTTAGCCATCGATAACTTCTTTAGGTCACAGTTCCGAATATACACCGATGAGCCATTACATTATGGCCACCTACCTAATAAGCTGTAGGACCCGTTTAGCCCGCAAAGTAGCTGCTACTCGGAGAGGCATCGATTCGATGAGGTGTTTAGCCATCGATAACTTCTTTAGGTCACAGTTCCGAATATACACCGATGAGCCATTACATTATGGCCACCTACCTAATAAGCTGTAGGACCCGTTTAGCCCGCAAAGTAGCTGCTACTCGGAGAGGCATCGATTCGATGAGGTGTTTAGCCATCGATAACTTCTTTAGGTCACAGTTCCGAATATACACCGATGAGCCATTACATTATGGCCACCTACCTAATAAGCTGTAGGACCCGTTTAGCCCGCAAAGTAGCTGCTACTCGGAGAGGCATCGATTCGATGAGGTGTTTAGCCATCGATAACTTCTTTAGGTCACAGTTCCGAATATACACCGATGAGCCATTACATTATGGCCACCTACCTAATAAGCTGTAGGACCCGTTTAGCCCGCAAAGTAGCTGCTACTCGGAGAGGCATCGATTCGATGAGGTGTTTAGCCATCGATAACTTCTTTAGGTCACAGTTCCGAATATACACCGATGAGCCATTACATTATGGCCACCTACCTAATAAGCTGTAGGACCCGTTTAGCCCGCAAAGTAGCTGCTACTCGGAGAGGCATCGATTCGATGAGGTGTTTAGCCATCGATAACTTCTTTAGGTCACAGTTCCGAATATACACCGATGAGCCATTACATTATGGCCACCTACCTAATAAGCTGTAGGACCCGTTTAGCCCGCAAAGTAGCTGCTACTCGGAGAGGCATCGATTCGATGAGGTGTTTAGCCATCGATAACTTCTTTAGGTCACAGTTCCGAATATACACCGATGAGCCATTACATTATGGCCACCTACCTAATAAGCTGTAGGACCCGTTTAGCCCGCAAAGTAGCTGCTACTCGGAGAGGCATCGATTCGATGAGGTGTTTAGCCATCGATAACTTCTTTAGGTCACAGTTCCGAATATACACCGATGAGCCATTACATTATGGCCACCTACCTAATAAGCTGTAGGACCCGTTTAGCCCGCAAAGTAGCTGCTACTCGGAGAGGCATCGATTCGATGAGGTGTTTAGCCATCGATAACTTCTTTAGGTCACAGTTCCGAATATACACCGATGAGCCATTACATTATGGCCACCTACCTAATAAGCTGTAGGACCCGTTTAGCCCGCAAAGTAGCTGCTACTCGGAGAGGCATCGATTCGATGAGGTGTTTAGCCATCGATAACTTCTTTAGGTCACAGTTCCGAATATACACCGATGAGCCATTACATTATGGCCACCTACCTAATAAGCTGTAGGACCCGTTTAGCCCGCAAAGTAGCTGCTACTCGGAGAGGCATCGATTCGATGAGGTGTTTAGCCATCGATAACTTCTTTAGGTCACAGTTCCGAATATACACCGATGAGCCATTACATTATGGCCACCTACCTAATAAGCTGTAGGACCCGTTTAGCCCGCAAAGTAGCTGCTACTCGGAGAGGCATCGATTCGATGAGGTGTTTAGCCATCGATAACTTCTTTAGGTCACAGTTCCGAATATACACCGATGAGCCATTACATTATGGCCACCTACCTAATAAGCTGTAGGACCCGTTTAGCCCGCAAAGTAGCTGCTACTCGGAGAGGCATCGATTCGATGAGGTGTTTAGCCATCGATAACTTCTTTAGGTCACAGTTCCGAATATACACCGATGAGCCATTACATTATGGCCACCTACCTAATAAGCTGTAGGACCCGTTTAGCCCGCAAAGTAGCTGCTACTCGGAGAGGCATCGATTCGATGAGGTGTTTAGCCATCGATAACTTCTTTAGGTCACAGTTCCGAATATACACCGATGAGCCATTACATTATGGCCACCTACCTAATAAGCTGTAGGACCCGTTTAGCCCGCAAAGTAGCTGCTACTCGGAGAGGCATCGATTCGATGAGGTGTTTAGCCATCGATAACTTCTTTAGGTCACAGTTCCGAATATACACCGATGAGCCATTACATTATGGCCACCTACCTAATAAGCTGTAGGACCCGTTTAGCCCGCAAAGTAGCTGCTACTCGGAGAGGCATCGATTCGATGAGGTGTTTAGCCATCGATAACTTCTTTAGGTCACAGTTCCGAATATACACCGATGAGCCATTACATTATGGCCACCTACCTAATAAGCTGTAGGACCCGTTTAGCCCGCAAAGTAGCTGCTACTCGGAGAGGCATCGATTCGATGAGGTGTTTAGCCATCGATAACTTCTTTAGGTCACAGTTCCGAATATACACCGATGAGCCATTACATTATGACCACCTACCTAATAAGCTGTAGGACCCGTTTAGCCCGCAAAGTAGCTGCTACTCGGAGAGGCATCGATTCGATGAGGTGTTTAGCCATCGATAACTTCTTTAGGTCACAGTTCCGAATATACACCGATGAGCCATTACATTATGACCACCTACCTAATAAGCTGTAGGACCCGTTTAGCCCGCAAAGTAGCTGCTACTCGGAGAGGCATCGATTCGATGAGGTGTTTAGCCATCGATAACTTCTTTAGGTCACAGTTCCGAATATACACCGATGAGCCATTACATTATGGCCACCTACCTAATAAGCTGTAGGACCCGTTTAGCCCGCAAAGTAGCTGCTACTCGGAGAGGCATCGATTCGATGAGGTGTTTAGCCATCGATAACTTCTTTAGGTCACAGTTCCGAATATACACCGATGAGCCATTACATTATGGCCACCTACCTAATAAGCTGTAGGACCCGTTTAGCCCGCAAAGTAGCTGCTACTCGGAGAGGCATCGATTCGATGAGGTGTTTAGCCATCGATAACTTCTTTAGGTCACAGTTCCGAATATACACCGATGAGCCATTACATTATGGCCACCTACCTAATAAGCTGTAGGACCCGTTTAGCCCGCAAAGTAGCTGCTACTCGGAGAGGCATCGATTCGATGAGGTGTTTAGCCATCGATAACTTCTTTAGGTCACAGTTCCGAATATACACCGATGAGCCATTACATTATGGCCACCTACCTAATAAGCTGTAGGACCCGTTTAGCCCGCAAAGTAGCTGCTACTCGGAGAGGCATCGATTCGATGAGGTGTTTAGCCATCGATAACTTCTTTAGGTCACAGTTCCGAATATACACCGATGAGCCATTACATTATGGCCACCTACCTAATAAGCTGTAGGACCCGTTTAGCCCGCAAAGTAGCTGCTACTCGGAGAGGCATCGATTCGATGAGGTGTTTAGCCATCGATAACTTCTTTAGGTCACAGTTCCGAATATACACCGATGAGCCATTACATTATGGCCACCTACCTAATAAGCTGTAGGACCCGTTTAGCCCGCAAAGTAGCTGCTACTCGGAGAGGCATCGATTCGATGAGGTGTTTAGCCATCGATAACTTCTTTAGGTCACAGTTCCGAATATACACCGATGAGCCATTACATTATGGCCACCTACCTAATAAGCTGTAGGACCCGTTTAGCCCGCAAAGTAGCTGCTACTCGGAGAGGCATCGATTCGATGAGGTGTTTAGCCATCGATAACTTCTTTAGGTCACAGTTCCGAATATACACCGATGAGCCATTACATTATGGCCACCTACCTAATAAGCTGTAGGACCCGTTTAGCCCGCAAAGTAGCTGCTACTCGGAGAGGCATCGATTCGATGAGGTGTTTAGCCATCGATAACTTCTTTAGGTCACAGTTCCGAATATACACCGATGAGCCATTACATTATGACCACCTACCTAATAAGCTGTAGGACCCGTTTAGCCCGCAAAGTAGCTGCTACTCGGAGAGGCATCGATTCGATGAGGTGTTTAGCCATCGATAACTTCTTTAGGTCACAGTTCCGAATATACACCGATGAGCCATTACATTATGGCCACCTACCTAATAAGCTGTAGGACCCGTTTAGCCCGCAAAGTAGCTGCTACTCGGAGAGGCATCGATTCGATGAGGTGTTTAGCCATCGATAACTTCTTTAGGTCACAGTTCCGAATATACACCGATGAGCCATTACATTATGGCCACCTACCTAATAAGCTGTAGGACCCGTTTAGCCCGCAAAGTAGCTGCTACTCGGAGAGGCATCGATTCGATGAGGTGTTTAGCCATCGATAACTTCTTTAGGTCACAGTTCCGAATATACACCGATGAGCCATTACATTATGGCCACCTACCTAATAAGCTGTAGGACCCGTTTAGCCCGCAAAGTAGCTGCTACTCGGAGAGGCATCGATTCGATGAGGTGTTTAGCCATCGATAACTTCTTTAGGTCACAGTTCCGAATATACACCGATGAGCCATTACATTATGGCCACCTACCTAATAAGCTGTAGGACCCGTTTAGCCCGCAAAGTAGCTGCTACTCGGAGAGGCATCGATTCGATGAGGTGTTTAGCCATCGATAACTTCTTTAGGTCACAGTTCCGAATATACACCGATGAGCCATTACATTATGGCCACCTACCTAATAAGCTGTAGGACCCGTTTAGCCCGCAAAGTAGCTGCTACTCGGAGAGGCATCGATTCGATGAGGTGTTTAGCCATCGATAACTTCTTTAGGTCACAGTTCCGAATATACACCGATGAGCCATTACATTATGGCCACCTACCTAATAAGCTGTAGGACCCGTTTAGCCCGCAAAGTAGCTGCTACTCGGAGAGGCATCGATTCGATGAGGTGTTTAGCCATCGATAACTTCTTTAGGTCACAGTTCCGAATATACACCGATGAGCCATTACATTATGGCCACCTACCTAATAAGCTGTAGGACCCGTTTAGCCCGCAAAGTAGCTGCTACTCGGAGAGGCATCGATTCGATGAGGTGTTTAGCCATCGATAACTTCTTTAGGTCACAGTTCCGAATATACACCGATGAGCCATTACATTATGGCCACCTACCTAATAAGCTGTAGGACCCGTTTAGCCCGCAAAGTAGCTGCTACTCGGAGAGGCATCGATTCGATGAGGTGTTTAGCCATCGATAACTTCTTTAGGTCACAGTTCCGAATATACACCGATGAGCCATTACATTATGGCCACCTACCTAATAAGCTGTAGGACCCGTTTAGCCCGCAAAGTAGCTGCTACTCGGAGAGGCATCGATTCGATGAGGTGTTTAGCCATCGATAACTTCTTTAGGTCACAGTTCCGAATATACACCGATGAGCCATTACATTATGGCCACCTACCTAATAAGCTGTAGGACCCGTTTAGCCCGCAAAGTAGCTGCTACTCGGAGAGGCATCGATTCGATGAGGTGTTTAGCCATCGATAACTTCTTTAGGTCACAGTTCCGAATATACACCGATGAGCCATTACATTATGGCCACCTACCTAATAAGCTGTAGGACCCGTTTAGCCCGCAAAGTAGCTGCTACTCGGAGAGGCATCGATTCGATGAGGTGTTTAGCCATCGATAACTTCTTTAGGTCACAGTTCCGAATATACACCGATGAGCCATTACATTATGGCCACCTACCTAATAAGCTGTAGGACCCGTTTAGCCCGCAAAGTAGCTGCTACTCGGAGAGGCATCGATTCGATGAGGTGTTTAGCCATCGATAACTTCTTTAGGTCACAGTTCCGAATATACACCGATGAGCCATTACATTATGGCCACCTACCTAATAAGCTGTAGGACCCGTTTAGCCCGCAAAGTAGCTGCTACTCGGAGAGGCATCGATTCGATGAGGTGTTTAGCCATCGATAACTTCTTTAGGTCACAGTTCCGAATATACACCGATGAGCCATTACATTATGGCCACCTACCTAATAAGCTGTAGGACCCGTTTAGCCCGCAAAGTAGCTGCTACTCGGAGAGGCATCGATTCGATGAGGTGTTTAGCCATCGATAACTTCTTTAGGTCACAGTTCCGAATATACACCGATGAGCCATTACATTATGGCCACCTACCTAATAAGCTGTAGGACCCGTTTAGCCCGCAAAGTAGCTGCTACTCGGAGAGGCATCGATTCGATGAGGTGTTTAGCCATCGATAACTTCTTTAGGTCACAGTTCCGAATATACACCGATGAGCCATTACATTATGGCCACCTACCTAATAAGCTGTAGGACCCGTTTAGCCCGCAAAGTAGCTGCTACTCGGAGAGGCATCGATTCGATGAGGTGTTTAGCCATCGATAACTTCTTTAGGTCACAGTTCCGAATATACACCGATGAGCCATTACATTATGGCCACCTACCTAATAAGCTGTAGGACCCGTTTAGCCCGCAAAGTAGCTGCTACTCGGAGAGGCATCGATTCGATGAGGTGTTTAGCCATCGATAACTTCTTTAGGTCACAGTTCCGAATATACACCGATGAGCCATTACATTATGGCCACCTACCTAATAAGCTGTAGGACCCGTTTAGCCCGCAAAGTAGCTGCTACTCGGAGAGGCATCGATTCGATGAGGTGTTTAGCCATCGATAACTTCTTTAGGTCACAGTTCCGAATATACACCGATGAGCCATTACATTATGGCCACCTACCTAATAAGCTGTAGGACCCGTTTAGCCCGCAAAGTAGCTGCTACTCGGAGAGGCATCGATTCGATGAGGTGTTTAGCCATCGATAACTTCTTTAGGTCACAGTTCCGAATATACACCGATGAGCCATTACATTATGGCCACCTACCTAATAAGCTGTAGGACCCGTTTAGCCCGCAAAGTAGCTGCTACTCGGAGAGGCATCGATTCGATGAGGTGTTTAGCCATCGATAACTTCTTTAGGTCACAGTTCCGAATATACACCGATGAGCCATTACATTATGGCCACCTACCTAATAAGCTGTAGGACCCGTTTAGCCCGCAAAGTAGCTGCTACTCGGAGAGGCATCGATTCGATGAGGTGTTTAGCCATCGATAACTTCTTTAGGTCACAGTTCCGAATATACACCGATGAGCCATTACATTATGGCCACCTACCTAATAAGCTGTAGGACCCGTTTAGCCCGCAAAGTAGCTGCTACTCGGAGAGGCATCGATTCGATGAGGTGTTTAGCCATCGATAACTTCTTTAGGTCACAGTTCCGAATATACACCGATGAGCCATTACATTATGGCCACCTACCTAATAAGCTGTAGGACCCGTTTAGCCCGCAAAGTAGCTGCTACTCGGAGAGGCATCGATTCGATGAGGTGTTTAGCCATCGATAACTTCTTTAGGTCACAGTTCCGAATATACACCGATGAGCCATTACATTATGGCCACCTACCTAATAAGCTGTAGGACCCGTTTAGCCCGCAAAGTAGCTGCTACTCGGAGAGGCATCGATTCGATGAGGTGTTTAGCCATCGATAACTTCTTTAGGTCACAGTTCCGAATATACACCGATGAGCCATTACATTATGACCACCTACCTAATAAGCTGTAGGACCCGTTTAGCCCGCAAAGTAGCTGCTACTCGGAGAGGCATCGATTCGATGAGGTGTTTAGCCATCGATAACTTCTTTAGGTCACAGTTCCGAATATACACCGATGAGCCATTACATTATGGCCACCTACCTAATAAGCTGTAGGACCCGTTTAGCCCGCAAAGTAGCTGCTACTCGGAGAGGCATCGATTCGATGAGGTGTTTAGCCATCGATAACTTCTTTAGGTCACAGTTCCGAATATACACCGATGAGCCATTACATTATGGCCACCTACCTAATAAGCTGTAGGACCCGTTTAGCCCGCAAAGTAGCTGCTACTCGGAGAGGCATCGATTCGATGAGGTGTTTAGCCATCGATAACTTCTTTAGGTCACAGTTCCGAATATACACCGATGAGCCATTACATTATGGCCACCTACCTAATAAGCTGTAGGACCCGTTTAGCCCGCAAAGTAGCTGCTACTCGGAGAGGCATCGATTCGATGAGGTGTTTAGCCATCGATAACTTCTTTAGGTCACAGTTCCGAATATACACCGATGAGCCATTACATTATGACCACCTACCTAATAAGCTGTAGGACCCGTTTAGCCCGCAAAGTAGCTGCTACTCGGAGAGGCATCGATTCGATGAGGTGTTTAGCCATCGATAACTTCTTTAGGTCACAGTTCCGAATATACACCGATGAGCCATTACATTATGACCACCTACCTAATAAGCTGTAGGACCCGTTTAGCCCGCAAAGTAGCTGCTACTCGGAGAGGCATCGATTCGATGAGGTGTTTAGCCATCGATAACTTCTTTAGGTCACAGTTCCGAATATACACCGATGAGCCATTACATTATGGCCACCTACCTAATAAGCTGTAGGACCCGTTTAGCCCGCAAAGTAGCTGCTACTCGGAGAGGCATCGATTCGATGAGGTGTTTAGCCATCGATAACTTCTTTAGGTCACAGTTCCGAATATACACCGATGAGCCATTACATTATGGCCACCTACCTAATAAGCTGTAGGACCCGTTTAGCCCGCAAAGTAGCTGCTACTCGGAGAGGCATCGATTCGATGAGGTGTTTAGCCATCGATAACTTCTTTAGGTCACAGTTCCGAATATACACCGATGAGCCATTACATTATGGCCACCTACCTAATAAGCTGTAGGACCCGTTTAGCCCGCAAAGTAGCTGCTACTCGGAGAGGCATCGATTCGATGAGGTGTTTAGCCATCGATAACTTCTTTAGGTCACAGTTCCGAATATACACCGATGAGCCATTACATTATGGCCACCTACCTAATAAGCTGTAGGACCCGTTTAGCCCGCAAAGTAGCTGCTACTCGGAGAGGCATCGATTCGATGAGGTGTTTAGCCATCGATAACTTCTTTAGGTCACAGTTCCGAATATACACCGATGAGCCATTACATTATGGCCACCTACCTAATAAGCTGTAGGACCCGTTTAGCCCGCAAAGTAGCTGCTACTCGGAGAGGCATCGATTCGATGAGGTGTTTAGCCATCGATAACTTCTTTAGGTCACAGTTCCGAATATACACCGATGAGCCATTACATTATGGCCACCTACCTAATAAGCTGTAGGACCCGTTTAGCCCGCAAAGTAGCTGCTACTCGGAGAGGCATCGATTCGATGAGGTGTTTAGCCATCGATAACTTCTTTAGGTCACAGTTCCGAATATACACCGATGAGCCATTACATTATGGCCACCTACCTAATAAGCTGTAGGACCCGTTTAGCCCGCAAAGTAGCTGCTACTCGGAGAGGCATCGATTCGATGAGGTGTTTAGCCATCGATAACTTCTTTAGGTCACAGTTCCGAATATACACCGATGAGCCATTACATTATGGCCACCTACCTAATAAGCTGTAGGACCCGTTTAGCCCGCAAAGTAGCTGCTACTCGGAGAGGCATCGATTCGATGAGGTGTTTAGCCATCGATAACTTCTTTAGGTCACAGTTCCGAATATACACCGATGAGCCATTACATTATGGCCACCTACCTAATAAGCTGTAGGACCCGTTTAGCCCGCAAAGTAGCTGCTACTCGGAGAGGCATCGATTCGATGAGGTGTTTAGCCATCGATAACTTCTTTAGGTCACAGTTCCGAATATACACCGATGAGCCATTACATTATGGCCACCTACCTAATAAGCTGTAGGACCCGTTTAGCCCGCAAAGTAGCTGCTACTCGGAGAGGCATCGATTCGATGAGGTGTTTAGCCATCGATAACTTCTTTAGGTCACAGTTCCGAATATACACCGATGAGCCATTACATTATGGCCACCTACCTAATAAGCTGTAGGACCCGTTTAGCCCGCAAAGTAGCTGCTACTCGGAGAGGCATCGATTCGATGAGGTGTTTAGCCATCGATAACTTCTTTAGGTCACAGTTCCGAATATACACCGATGAGCCATTACATTATGGCCACCTACCTAATAAGCTGTAGGACCCGTTTAGCCCGCAAAGTAGCTGCTACTCGGAGAGGCATCGATTCGATGAGGTGTTTAGCCATCGATAACTTCTTTAGGTCACAGTTCCGAATATACACCGATGAGCCATTACATTATGGCCACCTACCTAATAAGCTGTAGGACCCGTTTAGCCCGCAAAGTAGCTGCTACTCGGAGAGGCATCGATTCGATGAGGTGTTTAGCCATCGATAACTTCTTTAGGTCACAGTTCCGAATATACACCGATGAGCCATTACATTATGGCCACCTACCTAATAAGCTGTAGGACCCGTTTAGCCCGCAAAGTAGCTGCTACTCGGAGAGGCATCGATTCGATGAGGTGTTTAGCCATCGATAACTTCTTTAGGTCACAGTTCCGAATATACACCGATGAGCCATTACATTATGGCCACCTACCTAATAAGCTGTAGGACCCGTTTAGCCCGCAAAGTAGCTGCTACTCGGAGAGGCATCGATTCGATGAGGTGTTTAGCCATCGATAACTTCTTTAGGTCACAGTTCCGAATATACACCGATGAGCCATTACATTATGGCCACCTACCTAATAAGCTGTAGGACCCGTTTAGCCCGCAAAGTAGCTGCTACTCGGAGAGGCATCGATTCGATGAGGTGTTTAGCCATCGATAACTTCTTTAGGTCACAGTTCCGAATATACACCGATGAGCCATTACATTATGGCCACCTACCTAATAAGCTGTAGGACCCGTTTAGCCCGCAAAGTAGCTGCTACTCGGAGAGGCATCGATTCGATGAGGTGTTTAGCCATCGATAACTTCTTTAGGTCACAGTTCCGAATATACACCGATGAGCCATTACATTATGGCCACCTACCTAATAAGCTGTAGGACCCGTTTAGCCCGCAAAGTAGCTGCTACTCGGAGAGGCATCGATTCGATGAGGTGTTTAGCCATCGATAACTTCTTTAGGTCACAGTTCCGAATATACACCGATGAGCCATTACATTATGGCCACCTACCTAATAAGCTGTAGGACCCGTTTAGCCCGCAAAGTAGCTGCTACTCGGAGAGGCATCGATTCGATGAGGTGTTTAGCCATCGATAACTTCTTTAGGTCACAGTTCCGAATATACACCGATGAGCCATTACATTATGGCCACCTACCTAATAAGCTGTAGGACCCGTTTAGCCCGCAAAGTAGCTGCTACTCGGAGAGGCATCGATTCGATGAGGTGTTTAGCCATCGATAACTTCTTTAGGTCACAGTTCCGAATATACACCGATGAGCCATTACATTATGACCACCTACCTAATAAGCTGTAGGACCCGTTTAGCCCGCAAAGTAGCTGCTACTCGGAGAGGCATCGATTCGATGAGGTGTTTAGCCATCGATAACTTCTTTAGGTCACAGTTCCGAATATACACCGATGAGCCATTACATTATGGCCACCTACCTAATAAGCTGTAGGACCCGTTTAGCCCGCAAAGTAGCTGCTACTCGGAGAGGCATCGATTCGATGAGGTGTTTAGCCATCGATAACTTCTTTAGGTCACAGTTCCGAATATACACCGATGAGCCATTACATTATGGCCACCTACCTAATAAGCTGTAGGACCCGTTTAGCCCGCAAAGTAGCTGCTACTCGGAGAGGCATCGATTCGATGAGGTGTTTAGCCATCGATAACTTCTTTAGGTCACAGTTCCGAATATACACCGATGAGCCATTACATTATGGCCACCTACCTAATAAGCTGTAGGACCCGTTTAGCCCGCAAAGTAGCTGCTACTCGGAGAGGCATCGATTCGATGAGGTGTTTAGCCATCGATAACTTCTTTAGGTCACAGTTCCGAATATACACCGATGAGCCATTACATTATGGCCACCTACCTAATAAGCTGTAGGACCCGTTTAGCCCGCAAAGTAGCTGCTACTCGGAGAGGCATCGATTCGATGAGGTGTTTAGCCATCGATAACTTCTTTAGGTCACAGTTCCGAATATACACCGATGAGCCATTACATTATGGCCACCTACCTAATAAGCTGTAGGACCCGTTTAGCCCGCAAAGTAGCTGCTACTCGGAGAGGCATCGATTCGATGAGGTGTTTAGCCATCGATAACTTCTTTAGGTCACAGTTCCGAATATACACCGATGAGCCATTACATTATGGCCACCTACCTAATAAGCTGTAGGACCCGTTTAGCCCGCAAAGTAGCTGCTACTCGGAGAGGCATCGATTCGATGAGGTGTTTAGCCATCGATAACTTCTTTAGGTCACAGTTCCGAATATACACCGATGAGCCATTACATTATGGCCACCTACCTAATAAGCTGTAGGACCCGTTTAGCCCGCAAAGTAGCTGCTACTCGGAGAGGCATCGATTCGATGAGGTGTTTAGCCATCGATAACTTCTTTAGGTCACAGTTCCGAATATACACCGATGAGCCATTACATTATGGCCACCTACCTAATAAGCTGTAGGACCCGTTTAGCCCGCAAAGTAGCTGCTACTCGGAGAGGCATCGATTCGATGAGGTGTTTAGCCATCGATAACTTCTTTAGGTCACAGTTCCGAATATACACCGATGAGCCATTACATTATGGCCACCTACCTAATAAGCTGTAGGACCCGTTTAGCCCGCAAAGTAGCTGCTACTCGGAGAGGCATCGATTCGATGAGGTGTTTAGCCATCGATAACTTCTTTAGGTCACAGTTCCGAATATACACCGATGAGCCATTACATTATGGCCACCTACCTAATAAGCTGTAGGACCCGTTTAGCCCGCAAAGTAGCTGCTACTCGGAGAGGCATCGATTCGATGAGGTGTTTAGCCATCGATAACTTCTTTAGGTCACAGTTCCGAATATACACCGATGAGCCATTACATTATGGCCACCTACCTAATAAGCTGTAGGACCCGTTTAGCCCGCAAAGTAGCTGCTACTCGGAGAGGCATCGATTCGATGAGGTGTTTAGCCATCGATAACTTCTTTAGGTCACAGTTCCGAATATACACCGATGAGCCATTACATTATGGCCACCTACCTAATAAGCTGTAGGACCCGTTTAGCCCGCAAAGTAGCTGCTACTCGGAGAGGCATCGATTCGATGAGGTGTTTAGCCATCGATAACTTCTTTAGGTCACAGTTCCGAATATACACCGATGAGCCATTACATTATGGCCACCTACCTAATAAGCTGTAGGACCCGTTTAGCCCGCAAAGTAGCTGCTACTCGGAGAGGCATCGATTCGATGAGGTGTTTAGCCATCGATAACTTCTTTAGGTCACAGTTCCGAATATACACCGATGAGCCATTACATTATGGCCACCTACCTAATAAGCTGTAGGACCCGTTTAGCCCGCAAAGTAGCTGCTACTCGGAGAGGCATCGATTCGATGAGGTGTTTAGCCATCGATAACTTCTTTAGGTCACAGTTCCGAATATACACCGATGAGCCATTACATTATGGCCACCTACCTAATAAGCTGTAGGACCCGTTTAGCCCGCAAAGTAGCTGCTACTCGGAGAGGCATCGATTCGATGAGGTGTTTAGCCATCGATAACTTCTTTAGGTCACAGTTCCGAATATACACCGATGAGCCATTACATTATGGCCACCTACCTAATAAGCTGTAGGACCCGTTTAGCCCGCAAAGTAGCTGCTACTCGGAGAGGCATCGATTCGATGAGGTGTTTAGCCATCGATAACTTCTTTAGGTCACAGTTCCGAATATACACCGATGAGCCATTACATTATGGCCACCTACCTAATAAGCTGTAGGACCCGTTTAGCCCGCAAAGTAGCTGCTACTCGGAGAGGCATCGATTCGATGAGGTGTTTAGCCATCGATAACTTCTTTAGGTCACAGTTCCGAATATACACCGATGAGCCATTACATTATGGCCACCTACCTAATAAGCTGTAGGACCCGTTTAGCCCGCAAAGTAGCTGCTACTCGGAGAGGCATCGATTCGATGAGGTGTTTAGCCATCGATAACTTCTTTAGGTCACAGTTCCGAATATACACCGATGAGCCATTACATTATGGCCACCTACCTAATAAGCTGTAGGACCCGTTTAGCCCGCAAAGTAGCTGCTACTCGGAGAGGCATCGATTCGATGAGGTGTTTAGCCATCGATAACTTCTTTAGGTCACAGTTCCGAATATACACCGATGAGCCATTACATTATGACCACCTACCTAATAAGCTGTAGGACCCGTTTAGCCCGCAAAGTAGCTGCTACTCGGAGAGGCATCGATTCGATGAGGTGTTTAGCCATCGATAACTTCTTTAGGTCACAGTTCCGAATATACACCGATGAGCCATTACATTATGGCCACCTACCTAATAAGCTGTAGGACCCGTTTAGCCCGCAAAGTAGCTGCTACTCGGAGAGGCATCGATTCGATGAGGTGTTTAGCCATCGATAACTTCTTTAGGTCACAGTTCCGAATATACACCGATGAGCCATTACATTATGGCCACCTACCTAATAAGCTGTAGGACCCGTTTAGCCCGCAAAGTAGCTGCTACTCGGAGAGGCATCGATTCGATGAGGTGTTTAGCCATCGATAACTTCTTTAGGTCACAGTTCCGAATATACACCGATGAGCCATTACATTATGGCCACCTACCTAATAAGCTGTAGGACCCGTTTAGCCCGCAAAGTAGCTGCTACTCGGAGAGGCATCGATTCGATGAGGTGTTTAGCCATCGATAACTTCTTTAGGTCACAGTTCCGAATATACACCGATGAGCCATTACATTATGGCCACCTACCTAATAAGCTGTAGGACCCGTTTAGCCCGCAAAGTAGCTGCTACTCGGAGAGGCATCGATTCGATGAGGTGTTTAGCCATCGATAACTTCTTTAGGTCACAGTTCCGAATATACACCGATGAGCCATTACATTATGGCCACCTACCTAATAAGCTGTAGGACCCGTTTAGCCCGCAAAGTAGCTGCTACTCGGAGAGGCATCGATTCGATGAGGTGTTTAGCCATCGATAACTTCTTTAGGTCACAGTTCCGAATATACACCGATGAGCCATTACATTATGACCACCTACCTAATAAGCTGTAGGACCCGTTTAGCCCGCAAAGTAGCTGCTACTCGGAGAGGCATCGATTCGATGAGGTGTTTAGCCATCGATAACTTCTTTAGGTCACAGTTCCGAATATACACCGATGAGCCATTACATTATGGCCACCTACCTAATAAGCTGTAGGACCCGTTTAGCCCGCAAAGTAGCTGCTACTCGGAGAGGCATCGATTCGATGAGGTGTTTAGCCATCGATAACTTCTTTAGGTCACAGTTCCGAATATACACCGATGAGCCATTACATTATGGCCACCTACCTAATAAGCTGTAGGACCCGTTTAGCCCGCAAAGTAGCTGCTACTCGGAGAGGCATCGATTCGATGAGGTGTTTAGCCATCGATAACTTCTTTAGGTCACAGTTCCGAATATACACCGATGAGCCATTACATTATGGCCACCTACCTAATAAGCTGTAGGACCCGTTTAGCCCGCAAAGTAGCTGCTACTCGGAGAGGCATCGATTCGATGAGGTGTTTAGCCATCGATAACTTCTTTAGGTCACAGTTCCGAATATACACCGATGAGCCATTACATTATGGCCACCTACCTAATAAGCTGTAGGACCCGTTTAGCCCGCAAAGTAGCTGCTACTCGGAGAGGCATCGATTCGATGAGGTGTTTAGCCATCGATAACTTCTTTAGGTCACAGTTCCGAATATACACCGATGAGCCATTACATTATGGCCACCTACCTAATAAGCTGTAGGACCCGTTTAGCCCGCAAAGTAGCTGCTACTCGGAGAGGCATCGATTCGATGAGGTGTTTAGCCATCGATAACTTCTTTAGGTCACAGTTCCGAATATACACCGATGAGCCATTACATTATGGCCACCTACCTAATAAGCTGTAGGACCCGTTTAGCCCGCAAAGTAGCTGCTACTCGGAGAGGCATCGATTCGATGAGGTGTTTAGCCATCGATAACTTCTTTAGGTCACAGTTCCGAATATACACCGATGAGCCATTACATTATGGCCACCTACCTAATAAGCTGTAGGACCCGTTTAGCCCGCAAAGTAGCTGCTACTCGGAGAGGCATCGATTCGATGAGGTGTTTAGCCATCGATAACTTCTTTAGGTCACAGTTCCGAATATACACCGATGAGCCATTACATTATGACCACCTACCTAATAAGCTGTAGGACCCGTTTAGCCCGCAAAGTAGCTGCTACTCGGAGAGGCATCGATTCGATGAGGTGTTTAGCCATCGATAACTTCTTTAGGTCACAGTTCCGAATATACACCGATGAGCCATTACATTATGACCACCTACCTAATAAGCTGTAGGACCCGTTTAGCCCGCAAAGTAGCTGCTACTCGGAGAGGCATCGATTCGATGAGGTGTTTAGCCATCGATAACTTCTTTAGGTCACAGTTCCGAATATACACCGATGAGCCATTACATTATGACCACCTACCTAATAAGCTGTAGGACCCGTTTAGCCCGCAAAGTAGCTGCTACTCGGAGAGGCATCGATTCGATGAGGTGTTTAGCCATCGATAACTTCTTTAGGTCACAGTTCCGAATATACACCGATGAGCCATTACATTATGACCACCTACCTAATAAGCTGTAGGACCCGTTTAGCCCGCAAAGTAGCTGCTACTCGGAGAGGCATCGATTCGATGAGGTGTTTAGCCATCGATAACTTCTTTAGGTCACAGTTCCGAATATACACCGATGAGCCATTACATTATGACCACCTACCTAATAAGCTGTAGGACCCGTTTAGCCCGCAAAGTAGCTGCTACTCGGAGAGGCATCGATTCGATGAGGTGTTTAGCCATCGATAACTTCTTTAGGTCACAGTTCCGAATATACACCGATGAGCCATTACATTATGACCACCTACCTAATAAGCTGTAGGACCCGTTTAGCCCGCAAAGTAGCTGCTACTCGGAGAGGCATCGATTCGATGAGGTGTTTAGCCATCGATAACTTCTTTAGGTCACAGTTCCGAATATACACCGATGAGCCATTACATTATGGCCACCTACCTAATAAGCTGTAGGACCCGTTTAGCCCGCAAAGTAGCTGCTACTCGGAGAGGCATCGATTCGATGAGGTGTTTAGCCATCGATAACTTCTTTAGGTCACAGTTCCGAATATACACCGATGAGCCATTACATTATGACCACCTACCTAATAAGCTGTAGGACCCGTTTAGCCCGCAAAGTAGCTGCTACTCGGAGAGGCATCGATTCGATGAGGTGTTTAGCCATCGATAACTTCTTTAGGTCACAGTTCCGAATATACACCGATGAGCCATTACATTATGGCCACCTACCTAATAAGCTGTAGGACCCGTTTAGCCCGCAAAGTAGCTGCTACTCGGAGAGGCATCGATTCGATGAGGTGTTTAGCCATCGATAACTTCTTTAGGTCACAGTTCCGAATATACACCGATGAGCCATTACATTATGACCACCTACCTAATAAGCTGTAGGACCCGTTTAGCCCGCAAAGTAGCTGCTACTCGGAGAGGCATCGATTCGATGAGGTGTTTAGCCATCGATAACTTCTTTAGGTCACAGTTCCGAATATACACCGATGAGCCATTACATTATGGCCACCTACCTAATAAGCTGTAGGACCCGTTTAGCCCGCAAAGTAGCTGCTACTCGGAGAGGCATCGATTCGATGAGGTGTTTAGCCATCGATAACTTCTTTAGGTCACAGTTCCGAATATACACCGATGAGCCATTACATTATGGCCACCTACCTAATAAGCTGTAGGACCCGTTTAGCCCGCAAAGTAGCTGCTACTCGGAGAGGCATCGATTCGATGAGGTGTTTAGCCATCGATAACTTCTTTAGGTCACAGTTCCGAATATACACCGATGAGCCATTACATTATGGCCACCTACCTAATAAGCTGTAGGACCCGTTTAGCCCGCAAAGTAGCTGCTACTCGGAGAGGCATCGATTCGATGAGGTGTTTAGCCATCGATAACTTCTTTAGGTCACAGTTCCGAATATACACCGATGAGCCATTACATTATGGCCACCTACCTAATAAGCTGTAGGACCCGTTTAGCCCGCAAAGTAGCTGCTACTCGGAGAGGCATCGATTCGATGAGGTGTTTAGCCATCGATAACTTCTTTAGGTCACAGTTCCGAATATACACCGATGAGCCATTACATTATGGCCACCTACCTAATAAGCTGTAGGACCCGTTTAGCCCGCAAAGTAGCTGCTACTCGGAGAGGCATCGATTCGATGAGGTGTTTAGCCATCGATAACTTCTTTAGGTCACAGTTCCGAATATACACCGATGAGCCATTACATTATGACCACCTACCTAATAAGCTGTAGGACCCGTTTAGCCCGCAAAGTAGCTGCTACTCGGAGAGGCATCGATTCGATGAGGTGTTTAGCCATCGATAACTTCTTTAGGTCACAGTTCCGAATATACACCCATGAGCCATTACATTATGGCCACCTACCTAATAAGCTGTAGGACCCGTTTAGCCCTCAAAGTAGCTGCTACTCGGAGAGGCATCGATTCGATGAGGTGTTTAGCCATCGATAACTTCTTTAGGTCACAGTTCCGAATATACACCGATGAGCCATTACATTATGACCACCTACCTAATAAGCTGTAGGACCCGGTTTAGCCCAAAAAGTAGCAGCCACTCAGAGAGGCATCGATTCGATGAGGTGGCGATAGGTATCCTGGGGTATCTGGTGCAAAAATGTCAACAGCGTGTTCTCCAGTTCTCGTGCATTTCGTGATGATTTAGCACGAACCCGCTTTTCCCAGTCGAACCACAAATGTTCCATTGGGTCCACGTCAGGTGTATTTGGAGGTCATGGCATTAACAGAATGTCACTCGAACCACTCCTTGACGATTCTGGTAGTGTGGCATAGCGCATTTACCTGTTGGTAATGGCCATCACCAGCAGGGAACACAGTTTCCATGAATGGGTGAACTTGGTCCGTAACGATGTTCAGATACCTGACAGATGTCAGGGATTGTGCTATTAGGATAATGGGGTCTAAAGTGTCCCAACAAAGCATCCCCCACAGCATTACACCGCCGCCGCCGTCCTGTTTCCCCCCAGCAGTGCATCCAGGTGCCATAGCCTCCGTTGGTAATCGGGGTAACCGCGCTCGGCCGTCTACGTGATGCACGAGGAATCTTGATTCGTCAGACCAGGCTACGTTCTTTCAATCATGCACGGTCCAATCTCTATTATCTTTGGCCCATTTCATGGTTTGTTGTCGATGACGTGCAGTGAGCATGGGGACCCGTTTATGTCTTCGGCTACTCAGGCCCATGCGCAGAAGGCTGAAATGAACTGGGTGCTATGACACATTGCCCTGATCACCACTGTTGTAGCTACGGGTGATTTCTGGCATTGTGGTCCTGCGGTGACTGTGAACAATGCGCGACAGTCTCCGCTCCCCCTGGCATCAGTGAGGTGCGGACGACACACGGCTGGCTGGCGGCTCGTCGTTTGGTCATCTGTGCACCACTTTTGATACGTACAACCCACAAGCCGCGCCGTTTCCGAGATCGTAGTTCCGAGGCGACGTGCCTTCACAATTTATCCTTTATCAAACTCCGATAAATCGACAGCTTTTCACATTCTGACTACGAACACTCTACTAACCAAAAGCCGGTCCTCGGGTAGCATATATACTGCTATGTGAAGTTCCCCTGCGCCACCGTTCGGTCTCCAGGAGCGCTCATTTCAATAGGCTGGGGGTGGTAATAATGTAATGGTTCATCGGTGCACAGGTCTCGTGCTTCTTCAGTCGAAAAGGCAAGGCTGTACAAGTCTGTCGTATATACGAAGCGCCACATTCACATGGAATTTGACAAATTCCTTAACGAGTTTTTGTCTTCAACATAGTCCTTTGATCCTAAAAAGTTCATTTGTTTATGGGTTTAAGAATCACTTTAAAATTAAAGGTTTTGAGAATTGTTGAAATTTTGAAGGCAATGTCACGGGAAATTGGAATAATGGCAAAATTCTCTCGTAATCAGTGCATCACAGGAGTTAATGTGGAGATAGGCTCTTTGGTTTCCGGAATTTTGTTAGAGCCTTATCTAATATGGATGCTTGTCTATCGATGGCTAAACACTGTTACGAAAAGGACCATAAATTTCTCTTTGAAGAAGCAAAACTAATTGACAAGATAGATTCAACCACCAAACTTGATATTTTGGAAGCTTTCCATATATTAGGTGTGAAAATAAGTTTTAAAGCGTTTTTTGTGTGACGTATACCGCTAATTTACATATCCCACATTCCCCCGTGTTGTTGTTATGTGACCGTAACTGGTCCCAAGTATAAAATGTGACACAGAAGTTTGTCCAACAGTCAAACGCACTTGCACATCGGTAGGTGAAAGATTTTAAAGATGGCAAGCGATACTGCATTTATTCGACACTGCATTCGTTACGAATTTCGTCAAGGAAACAGTGCTGCAAAGGCATGTGCATTGATCTGTTCTATTCTGGGGAGAATATTGTATCGCAAAGCACGTGTGAGTTTTGGTTTAGACGGTTTAAAGCAGGTGATTTTGATGTTAGAGATCGAGAGCGTGTAGCGGCGCCCAGCAGAAGGTTGCACATGAGGAACTGCAAGCATTGCTGGATGAAGATTCGTCTCAAACTCAAAAAGAACTAGCTGAACAACTGGGGTAACTCAACAAACCATTTCCAATCGTTTACGCTCAATGGGAAAGATTCAGAAGGAAGGAAAATGGGTGCCACATGACCTGTGCCAGAGGAACAAGGATGAGTGTGTCATGAAGTGTTTTAATCTGTTGAATAAACCGTACAAACTCTTTCCTGTGGAAAATCGTTACGGGTGATGAAAATTGGATATAGTACGACAATCCCAAACGCAAAAAATACTGGGTAGATTTAGGTGAAGCAACGACTTCGACACCGAAACGCAATATTCACTCCAAGAAAGTTCTGCTGTGCATCTTGTGGGATATGAAGGGTGTGCTCTATTATGAACTACTGTAACAGGGTCAAACTCTTACTACTGATCGCTACAAGCAACAATTGCTGCGATTGAACCAGGAAATCTGTCGGAAACGTCCATTCACAGGGAAAGGATTATGTCCCATGAAATTACTGCATGACAACGCTAGGCTAAATGTCGCGAAATCGGTCAAGGAAACGTTATTGACGCTTGGCTGTGAAGTTTTGGAGCACACGGCGTATAGTCCCGACATAGCCCCTACAGACTATGATCAATGCAGCATGATTTCTCTGCTGTACGATGTGACGAAGTGCAAAAATGGGTTGACGACTTCATCGCGTCACACGACGAAGTATTCTTCATGGCTGGAATCCGTCAGCTTCCCGACCGACGGCGGAAGGTGATAGATAATAACGGCGCATATTTTGATTCTTAAAGGTGTTGTTGTTGTTTCCTCTCAAATTACATGTTGCGTTGTCTTAAAACGTTTTAGAACTCATTTTAACACCTAATATATCAGAATTCTTCGCAACTTGTTAATGGCATGGCTTCCGCACCATTTCTATCAAGCGCGTGGAAGCAACTAACCAAAATCCGTGACTGTAAACATCATTTATGGTATCATGTACAATTTGAATATTTACGTGCCATTCGTCCTGATGAATCTAAGTCAATATCCAGCGAAACCTTGATGGACTTGAAACAATAAAATATTTGTGACACATGTTGTATTATGTTAATGTATATAATTGTAACAAGACTGTAGTCTCTGATTTCAAGAAATTCGGCAGACAGTTTTTCTAAGATCACCATTTTTGTTATAGAAAGAAAATACCAACGTTTACCACAATAAAAGGTTTGTTATGAGGATGTAGCGCGTGACGTCATCGAGAAGTTTCAGTTAAGTGGCAACAGTCCTTGCAAGTTCCTGAAGAACAGACACAGCTGGCTGTCCTGCAGTTATTGTGTAAAATGCGATCATTAGCGATCAATGTTAACAAAAATATTGAAGAGTTAGACTCTTCAAAGGTAAAAAATCGTTTAAAGGTTAGTTTTATCTATAAGTCAGTGATTTCTGGTAAGGCTAGGAGCCTATCTTTTACTTGTTCAAATGCTGTTGGCTTGCAGTGCTTGTACTTATTGGGCCAGTCGTTTCACTTGTTGATTCGAAGTTTTCAAGTTGAATTTAAAAGGTATTGGCTTTTGTTTTGCGTAGGTTTTATTGCTACTGACTATTTTTTGATAGAACACCCTTCAGAGTTTTACTCTTAGTCAAAAAAATTCCTAAATCAACGCTTCGGTATCCAATCTGCACTTCTGTGCGCTCAGGCTTTTCACCTTCAGGGATTTCTATTCAGAAAGTTCCTGGCTGATCAAGGAGGTGTTGAAACTTTTTATAGAGCTGAAAGTTAATTTGTTAGCCAATCTGACTGTTAGTCAGAATCAAATCTTTTCGGCTGTTCTGCATTTTTTAGGAGAGCTTGACCCAGTTTTTTGCGAATTTTCGGCTTTTTACTTTTAATATTATTTGGCTCTCAGTGTTGGGAGATTTTTTGTTTTTTACTTTAATAGTTCGTTCTATATATTTCCTCCCCAAACCACCGTTGATTTTATTTTTAGCAACCAGGTTTTTTAACTGGAGCTGAAGTACACTTTTGTGGAAAAATGCAAATAATGGATAAAATTATTTCCAAATGATTTTTTTTTGTGTGTGTGTCTAGGTCTGTTTACAGACTGGGATTATGCTGCTAAATTTATTTACGGATAAATAAAGTAGGGCACAAATCAAAATTATTGTTTTTTTCACCACAATTTTGCGTGGAAAAACAGATTTCGCTCTAAATTTTTCTACGTCTTGGAAAACGTTTCCCAGAACTAACAGAAACACTTTTTATTGAAGAGTTCCTAATTACTCACTAATTAGTGATCACACTAAATTGCCATGATATCCACGATAATAAAATGTTATTTGCTTGAAAACTTTTATATGCCTCGAGCTGTTGTATGGTAAGGCAGTTCGACCAAAACAAAGTAATAGAAAATATTTACTATTTGTACTTTCGGAAAACTTTTCGCGTCACCTTCGAAGATACTTGCATTCAGCACATACAGATATTTTCCTTCAATCTCTTAAATTTCTTCCAAATACCGCCTTTTGTACTCGGAAGTTAAACTTTCAAAGTAGGACGCCATCATTTCAACAGGGACTGGTTGTCCTTCACTTACGTTACTAAGACTCGTCGCCATGCTAAAGTCACGTGTCTGCTACAACCTCATTTGTCGTTCATTAAATATATTGGAAATCTAACATTTTTCTAATGATATTGTTACATAACATCGGCCAAAAAAAAAGCCGGACGAATGGAACGGACTAACAAAGAGAGTTCTGCATGAATCTCATCGAAGACACATTACAGGGGGTAAAAACAGTTAAGGTGATGCAACAAGACATCCAAAAATACTGTTCTTACAATGCAATTTTTTCGCTTCTCAATGAAGTGCGTGTTTGAGGGAGATACACAGCACAATATATTGCTGCCACACGCAACGCAGAATTAAAGCGTAAGCAGCATAAGTAACCAAAACCCTTCGTGGGGAAGCATGAATTTAAATATCAGTTATTACTGATAATTTTGCTTCTAGAAAACACTTTTGTTTTCTTACCCTTGCGTCTTCGCTACTGCTTAGGTATTTATTTCGATCTTGACAAAGGTCTTTCCTTTTGTTTTTCGTTAGTTTCTTTCAAGGAAATGACCTCAGGTGATTGGTTACCCAATGCTTAAGAACCATTTCATGGTATGCCACACGAAAGTATTATGCTTGATGATGAGTACGCAGTCCGGGAAACCATCAATCAGATTTGCAATTTTCCATAATTATTCCGAATTTTCCCGTTCTTGCATTGAGTAACCTTTTTCTGAAAAATCGACGAGTTTATTTTTTCTGTATGGCCTTTCTTCACCTCGGTGAATATAAAATTTCCCGAGGAGAGATGATTATCTAGCACTTAATACAAGAGGGCGAAAATCACGCATATGCTTAATTATCACGAAATAGAATCAAACCAGTTGTGTATGCACAAGAAAAGGTATAGGGAAGGGGGGTGTCCACAGGAAAAATTAAAGTAAAAAGAAATAGGTTTCAACGCTGGGATACTCGAAAAAGTAAGGCATTTTGCTTACAGGAATGGAAAAATTAAACCTCCATTCCTGTAAGCAAAATAACTAATTCCTTTTGAAATGCACCGCTTCAGCACTTCAAAGATTAATTCCACAATTCCTATCAGTGCTCACTGGAAGCAACCCTCAAACAAAATAATGTTTGTACGAGAGCCAATCAAGAAGTATCGAACCCCAAACTAAGATACTTTGAGTATCCTTCCTGCTAATGATCGGTAGAAGCATCTCATGAACTGAAATTTCACGTATCAACAGTTTCTACGATTTCATTTTCCCGTTGGTGATCCAATGCATTTAGTTTTCATGCTATTAGCTTTTAGAGTTGGAGACTAGGAATCCCAACATGGCGACATTGGTCACATGATAAGTTTTTTTTTTTTATTGGAAGTTAAACGACCACCGTGAGCAACTGAATGGGCTATAAGCAGTCGCTTGTCCCTAATTTAGGGTCACTGGTTCCAGGGAAGGGAGAGAGCCAGTGTCGTAAGACAAACACAACAACCATGCCTCACCGGGATACGAACCCGGACCCCTTTCGGACGAATGATCAGAGGCCATCGCTTAGACCACTGCGCCACCCGGACATGATAAGTTTCACGAAGTTTGAATGAATTTTGAGCATTCAAGTACGAGACAATCACTGGCCCACAATTTTGCTTCCGTTTCACTCAGTGGACTTTCAATGCACTAAGTTTGAAATCCTCATATGCTCGAGTGTTCATTTAAATTGCCTGCTTTGAGCAATAGTGAGACCCGAGCATTGCCAGTTCTTTTGGAATTTAGAACACATTACTTTCTTAATGTAACGACTGATCAGGCTGACGGACGTCCACAACTGTTGCATTTTTTATAAAAGTGTATTCTTTCTTAAAACGACAGCTACCGAGAATTTCGTGCATGAGTCATTGTTCCATCCTCTCTCGAGAAACGTAATGTATAATTAGTCATACCTCATTTTTGACATATTACAAAAATTCGAAGCATGAAGAAAACACTAAACTTTAAGGTAGGTCATGAATGCCTAAAGCTATGTGGTGAATTGAGAATAAGTTCAGGACAAGCATTTACGTATAACTTTTTGTTCAGACAATTTCAGTTTCGCGCAGAACGATCTTGCTAATTCAAATCATAGCTTTTCACATATGCCTCACGCTGAGCTCCATTTGATTTGAAAGCAAAATACAGGGGTCTGTATGATGAGTGTTGTAGTCAGAGGCCCCTGTGTGCGACGTACCCATTTTTTGGATACTGATAAGAGCAAATTACGGTGTTTGCAAAAGAGGGTTTATCCTTTTTTCCTTTTTTATGGGTGCGGGGATGTTGACAAGCTACATTGTGTGGAACGGTGAACTGCCCGTTTCATACGTAAAGTCAATTTGCTGGTGGCGAGACGAATGATTTCCCAATTAAGCTGCACCGACGTAGTTTGTCGCTGCAACTTCGCCGTCTTGACATGTGCGTCACCTCTGAGCATAGGCGGATTTACGGGGGTGCCAGGGGTACCAGACTACTTTCTAGTAAACTGGACAGCCATGTTGTGATGACGCCTATTGGGCATGGACTTCCAGATTCTGGTCTACAGAGCAATGAAGACCATGGGAAGATGTTCTTAAGGAACTTTTATTATCCTGTAATGGATATATGAATTGCGGAAATGAAGAGGAGATTTTCAGGCGACAGTCTGAAATTAGCGATATCTAGTGAAGACTGTAGAAGGAGGATGCTTCTTCTTAAACAGTTATTCTGTGCCTCCGTCGACTGGCAAAGGGCAATCGACGTGCAACAGTGCAGCAATTGACCACACAAATGAACGCTGGGGCACCCTGGTTCGTGCTCCCGCTAACAGCAGAGCGAAACTTGATACGCATGGGTCTCCGGAGTCAACGCTGCGTCGAGGCGCCCATGTTAACCCAGGTCCATCCGCAACGACGCTGCAGTTCGCGTTGGACTACCGTCATCGGATAGTGGAAGAACGGGAAAAGGTTGCCAACTCCGACGAATCGAGATTTCTACTCAACAGAAGTGACGGGGGTTGGTGGATACGGCGTCAGACACACGAAAACCAACACCGGGGCACATTTTTTGGTAAAGTACAGGCCGACGGTGTCCGTGTGCATGTCAGTGGGATGTTTTCCTAGTTTGACATGGAACCGCTGGTAACACTGGATAGGTCCTTGAACGCCAATGGCTACCTGTCCATCCTCGCTGACCACATGCATCCCTTTATGTTGGACGTTTACCCAGGAGGTGATGATGTCTACCAACAGAACAGTGCGCCGTGACACGTAGCTAAGGGAGTGCGCGACTGGTTCCGGGAACACGACAGCGATGTCTCCGTTCTCCCTTGGCCAGCGAAACCGCCCGATTTGAATCTCACAGAGCCCTTGTGGACTATTTGGATCGACAGGTTCCGTGTGACGACCCACAACCACGTCGTCTCTGGGACCTCCGTGCTCTGTTGTAGTCAGAATAGGCACGTGTGTCTTGGGCAACATTCCAGGGCCTCATTGCGTCCATGTCACTCCGTCTTGCTGCTTTCATCTGAACCAAGAGTGGTTATTTCCATCATTAGGGAGGTGGTCGTATTATTCTGATACGAATGTGTACATACGAGTTATGCATAAGGTACATGTAGACACACTGGCCGTGATGTTTATCAGTACCTTATACATACGAGTCATTCCACAATACTCAGTGATTTTCTACTAAGTGTACATGTTGAAATTTTGCCAGTAGAGGCTACAATTCAAGCTCTTGACAACTGGCCCGAAATCTGAAGTTACGAAATAGTCCACATTTGTCAAACGGTACCCAGAAATACATTGTGACACTTGCGACGCTGCGAATAGTTCTGAAAGATCCTCCATATTTACCTCTGTGAAAAACATCAGCCGCGTGAAGAGTTGAAAACGGGTCAACAATTTGGACCCGGAACCGACTCGGACAAATATGTTTTGAATTATAATATACACCCATTTGCACCCAGAAGAACTTGTCGGATTGCAATGCTATTCGGGGGAAGGTTAAGGTTACCAGGAAAAATAAATGATTAAACATTGAGACTGATATGGGCAATATTGATTGAGCTACACGCCAATAAGTAGTGTCTCTTAGTATGGCGTCGGGCTGCCATGTTTGCTCACGCAGCATGCCACACGTCTCGGCATGGAGTTGTACAGTTTCCTAATGGTGTCCTGCGATAAGCCATCCCATACCGCTTGAATCTTCTCACGCAGTTCCTGCAGATTGTGCGGTAGGGGTGGAGTGTGGATAGTGCGTCCAATAGCATCCTACACATTTTCAATCTGCGATAGGTTTGGCGATGCGGCTGGTCATGGCAGAGTGTCATTGTCTTGAAGGCTCGATACAGCAGCAGTATGAGGACGAACGTTGTCTTGTTGGAAAATAGCACCGGAATGAGCGTTCAGAAAAGGTAGGGCTACTGGTTGCAGGACCTCACCAACATAACGTCGTGCTGTCAAAGTGCCTGTAATGAACGCCAAGGGTGATCTGGTATCGTAGGCAATTGCACGCCCACCACACTATGACACCAGGCCTTCTGGACGTATGTCGCTCGACAGCAAACCGTTCATCTTGGCACTGACCACGGTGTTTCCACACATGGTTCGTTGGTCGTCTCCTCCAAGACAAAAGCGGAACTCGTCACTGAAGTTTACCCGCTGCCATTCTGAGTGGCTTCATGACAATCTCGTATGACACCATTGCAGTCTTTGGCGACGATGCAGTAGTGTTAAGGGCAGTCGTCGTAACATTCTGCGTGCGTGTAGTCCTACGTCGTGCGGCCGTCTGCCAATGGTGCTGGCAGTAATCGGACGATGCATGGAGGGCACCACTGCTCGCTGAATATATGCGCAGTGGTGGCTGTTGGGTCACTCCACGCATGTTGGACAACTCGTCGGTCCTCTCTCTCCGTGGTTCGTCTAGGTCTCCCAGACCCTTCCTGTTGCTGCTGTGTGCCTTGTTCTATCCATTGCCGCCAACAGCGTGCTATGGAGATATCTGCACGACCGGTATGGCGCGCAGTACGTCGATAATACCCTCCTGCTTCCTGGACCACAACGATGCGGCCCCTATCGAACTCCTCCAACTGCTCGAATTGCTTCCGAACTTTTCTCCGAGGCATACTTCACTTGCAAAGGATGCAACCAACACAACAGCAGGAGTCTGAGTGACAAGCACATGCAGCGGGACGACATTTCATAGCCAGTCATGCACAGCGCTGCGACCCCTCCTTGCTGGCGTCACATGAGCGGTCGAGCGTGATACTTGAATCATTTGCATGTCTCACGATGTCAAACTTACCCACCAAGTTTCATTACTGTCGATTGCTGCGTTCTGGGTGTCTCTCCTGAGTGGATATCTTAGGTTAAACAAATGTATTATAGAAACGTGTAATTAACTCCCTTACAGGAAGTGTTAAAACTGTCGTCCTTCATTTGCAAGATATAACCTAACTGTTTTATACATGTTTTCGAACACATCTGCGACAGTCAAAAAGTCCCCCCGCAGTAATGTTAAGGCTGTTCCACCTAATTTTGATGGCGCTACAGTCAAAATGTTTCAATTAAGCAGCTTGTATGTTTAATTTCAGTTTTTGCTGTTTTCTTGATAACATATCAAGCTTCAGAATGTCTTTTAACTCTTCATAAACTTGTGAAACACCAATTTTCACAAGTTTATGATGAGTTGAAAGTTTAAAAACGTTAATGTTGTTTTCATCATTGCCCCACAGAAAGAAGGGACACTTTGCCTTCTGAGGACACTCTTCCTTCATATCGCATGTCAAATCTTTTTTCAGTCCGCTGGCACGAGCGCAAAATTCCACAGTGCGCATTTTAGTTTCAAATTATTATTCTTTTTTTTTTCTTTTTTTTTCTTTTCGAAGTGAACCGCAACCATACACACAGGGTAACTTTACGTGGATGCAGTGCTGGCTTCGATGTGTGAGGAATTGAGTCACTGGTGGACAAATAATTTCTGGAACGTTTTGGGGTGCTGTACTGTCCCACTTTTCCTCACATGTGAGTGCCCTATCCAAAAATGGTTCTTTGTCATAGCGAGCCAACAATGCAAAACAAGTTGAAACACGTTGCTGCTTGTTCACTGCAGACAATTCGTGGAGGACCCACTTAGACAATTTGTATTCCTTACCGATTACATGCAAATGTCTTCGGACGGTTTCATCACTAACGACTGGGCTAGTTCTTGACATGTTTGGCAACTGTCCTGCTCAGTAACAACTTTCAGGGCTTCTGTTTCAAGGCTGACAGGACGACCACTCCGAGACTTTTCTTGAAGGGATTCATCGCCGTCTCTGAACTTTCGAAACCAATTTCGAGTTGTGCGTTCCTTCGCAGCATCTGTCCTGAATGCTAAGCAAATGCGACGAGTTGTTTCTACAGAAGATGAATCAGGTTTGAATTCGTATAACAAACACCCACGAATAATCACCACTGATATCGTCATTGTAATTGCACATCTTTCCACTAGCAAACTGCTTACTCATCTGATTCATACACTGAAGAGTAATTGAATTAGAGACAGCTGGCGTTATGCAAATGTGGCACTGTGGGCGGCCCTGTAAACGGAAACGGCATGACGTATGCAGCGATCAGACAATATAAATAGTGATGCGACGGGAATCAGTAAGAGTCAGACACAGTATGGGTAAGACAAAGGATCTAAGCGCATTTGATCGTGGGCAATTGTCGAGATCCGAATGGGTCACTCCATCTCGGAAGTCGTGCAGACACTGGAATTTTCACGAGCCACTGTGTCACGGGTGCACCGTGACTACATCGAATCCGGTAAAACCATCACTGCAAAGGCCAACTGCAGTGGACAACAGCGTGTGGATGAGCGGGTCATCGTTGGCTAGCTCGCATTGTAACAGCGGATAGACGGGCCACAGTGCAAGAAATCACTCGGCAATTTAACGCTGGCGCACAAAAACGTGTAAGCAGCTACACCATCCAGAACCATCTCCTCGCTATGGGGTGCAGAAGCCATCGTCCCACGACGGCACCGCTGCTGACCGCACATCACAGGGTGAAAAGATTAGCATGGGCGCGGGAGCATCGCCACTGGACCCTAGACATGTGGAAAAATGTTGCCTGGACTGATAAGTCGAGATTGACGTTGGTACATGTGGATGGCAGGATACGAGTATGGCGCAAACCACATGAAGCGATGGATCCTTCTTGCCAGCAGGGTACTCTTCAAGCTGGTGGGGGTGGCATTCTCGTCTGGGGACTGTTTACGTGGACTGAAATGGGACCCCTGGCACGTGTGACATCGTCCTTCGCAGGTCAACGTTACCGGGATATCCTGGACGGCCATTTGCTCCTGCTTGTGAGTCTTCAACATCCCACTGGGGACCTCATCCTGTAACAAGAAAATGAACCGTGCTATCGCTCCCGAATTGTATCCGAATGGTTGGATGAACACTCTACCGACGTGACCTCGCTTCCTTGGCCAGCTAGGTCACCTGACCTCAATCCCATCGAGCACATCTGGGATGCCATCAAAAGAGATGTTCGAGGCTCTGACCCCCCTCCATCAAATCTTCGTGAACTGTGGGAGCTTGTTCAGGGGTCGTGGATCCGTATGGCTTCCCAACGCTTCCGGTGTCCTGCCGAGTCCATGCCGACACCAATCGCCGCCGTCATCAGGGCGAAAGGTGGTGCTACACGTTACTAGACAGGTATCTCTAATTCAATTGCTCTTCAGTGCATGTGCAGGGCATGTTGGGATT
The DNA here is from genome assembly GCA_039090855.1 of Macrothele yani. Taxonomy (NCBI): domain Eukaryota; kingdom Metazoa; phylum Arthropoda; class Arachnida; order Araneae; family Macrothelidae; genus Macrothele; species Macrothele yani. The sequence goes on along the minus strand of CM077002.1, from coordinate 174,529,685 downwards.
TCAGTTGACGATATACCGCGGGCGGAACGCCATCTCTTCTCACATTCAATCATTACAATGTGTTTCTTTTGCTCCCTTGAAAAACGGCAGCCTCCCAGGTGGTACAGTAGTCTAAACGATGGCTTCTGACCATTCGTCCGAGATGAGTCTGTGTTCGAATCCCGGTGAAGTATGGATTTTGTATTTGTTTTACGGCACTGGCTCTCTCCCTTCCCTGGAACCAGTGGGCCTAAATTAGGAGGTCGTTACCCCCCTCCCCCCCACACAAAATGAAAAAACGGCAAATACTTTTGTGGTTACCCGATATTTTTTTCCTGAAGAGATCAAGAAACTGAACTATCAGTGGGAAAAGTGCGTGAAGTGCGTAGCAGTGGCCGTAGAAAATGTCCAAACAAAAATTTAAAAAAATCATAATGTCACAGATTTCCCGTGTGTGTTAGGATACGAACTTTTTTAAGCGACACTCGCACAATACCTACACGTGATTGTCATGGACAATCCTACATTTGAAGTCATTCAGTTGGCAATATGGAATCGGGGTAGAAACTTGCAACCCTCACCCGATACATGACAGTTCTTCAGGATTCCCTTTGAAAAAATACTGAATAAATAATACGTGCTCAAAGTATCACTTTCCATCTGATGTCAGACACTGCATCTTTTCAGCAATGAGTCGCAGTTAAAAAATTATTTTTGAGATCACAGTGAGGAAGTTGATTGATGATTTTTTAAATTTCTGTAATGCACAGTTTTCCTGATAGATAACATAAATTATTGTTTCCTAGCACGATGTTTGCACTTAGTTCAAAATTTTCTAGCCTGTGGCTCAAATTCACATCCTTAGTTCGGCATCATCTCACCGTCAACAAAAGAAAAGAAAATATTTTTAAGCGCCTGATAATTATAGCGATGATAATTTTTACCCACAAAACCTTTCCCGATAAGAGGCGTAACAGCGCATACACTCCTTGAAAAAAAAAAAAAAGCACCCGAGGGAGTCGTTCGATCCCGATGAAATTCCGCATGCATATAACGCAGAGCCGAAAACGTAAATGATCAAAAAATAACGACCAACGACGAAGCAGTAGCCCACCATGGCACATGGGAACCGAGCATCGAGGAGGGTATATCAAGAGCAAAGCTTGCACGCAGGGAATATAGTGGCAGCGGACTGCAATTGCATCAACATCCATGGACGTCGAATCCGTGCCCAATATGAGCAGTTGAGCGAGTTTGACAGAGAAATTATAATTTCGCTGAGAGAGGCCAGTTGATCAAGTAGCCTTATCGCCAGGCATTTGGGTCGAAGCGACGCGGCTGTCCACTGCCCGCGTGCCCCTGGGTTGTGTCCTCCTCGACCCATTGGTACCAACACGAACCAGCGGCACGCGGGCAGTGGACGTCCGAGGGCAACGACAGAACGCGAGAATCGAGCGATTGTGAGAGCCGCAGGAACAGAACCGAATTCGTGGCTCTCAACTATCCGTGCCCATATTGAGTCTAGAGTTGGAAGCGGGTCAAAATTTCTGGATCTGGACCCGACCCGGATCTCTAACTGACCCGGAAAATTTTAGTTTGAACTGTAATATACGTATATACATAGAGAGTGCTTTCAAAACGTCTCTCCGCAGTGGATAGCTTAGGTAATATAGAAATCAAACAAATGTATTTTAGGAACGTATAATTTTATTAACTTTCTTACAGGAAGTATTAAACTGTCGTCCTTCATCTGCGGAGCGACTTTTTGACTCTCACAGATGTGTTTGAAAACATGTTTGACACATGTTTTCAAATACATCTGTGAGAGTCAAAAAGTCGCTCCGCAGTAACGTTAAGACTATTACACCTAATTTTAATGATACTGCAGTCGAACTTTTTAAATTAAGCAACTTGCTGAAAGTTTAATTTCGTTTTTCGCTGATTTCTTGATCAAGCTTCAGAATATATTTTAGAAAAACACCATTTCTCACAAGTTTATGATGAGTTAAAAATTTCCAAAACATGGGAGATGTTTTCATGATTGCCCTCCTCAGAAGGAAAGTACACTTTTCCGATCACATGACAAATCTTTTTTTCAGTCCTCTGGCACCAGTATCGAGCTCAAAATTCCACAGTGCGCATTTTTCTTTTAAAAAAGTTTATCTTTGCTTTTCAAAAATACAGCGGAAATAATTAAAATCGGGTCAGGAACACCTACACACGACCCGTTCAATTCTCCATAAATTATCGACCCGTTGACCCTCTGACCAGTGACCCGTTTCCATCTCTGGTTGAGCCGTCAGCAGGTACGGGAGTGGTCATCCGGACCGTTGCCAGACGAGTTGCGGCACGGGGACTACATTCGAGGATACCACTCAGCCGCTTACCACTGACCAGTGAGCATCGCTGGCACCGGTTTCAGTGGTGTCGGGCCTGATCAACGTGGAACAGTGTCCAGTGACGTCGTGGTGTCATCAGTGATGAGTCACGGTTTGCATTTGGCGCCGATGACCAGCGCATACGTGTCTGAAGAGGAGCCGGCCAGCGCACTGATCCTGCCTTTACAGTTGAGCGGCCCACACCGGGAGTGACTTCTGGGAAGCCACTTTCTGCGACAGCCGGACACTCTTGGTAGTCCTCCGTAATATCCTGACGGCTCAACGGCACCTCGACGACATTCTACGGCGTGATGTGTTGTCATTCCTGTCGCAGCATCACCGAGCAATTTTTCAGCAGAATAATGTCCGGCAACACCCAGCCTGACTCTCCCAGGTCTGCCTCCGTAATGTCGACACCCTTCCATGGCCAGCCCAGTCGCCCAACCTGTCACCGATCGAACATGTTTGCGATTTGATGGGACGCCACCTACGCCCATCCAGGAATGTCGGTGAACTGGCCCCAATTTGGACATCATCTGTCATGCGGACAGTATCCGTGGACTGTATGCGTCTATGGTACGCCGGGTAACCTCTTGTATCCGATCCAGAGATGGCGCTACAACGTACTGACTAGTTCCACTCGTGTAGTTGTTTTATCCCAATAAATGGCCGAACAGCTCTGGAATTGCAATCATTTCCTTTCCTATACATGTACATTGCACTTACCAATTTTCATTCATTTCGATTAGATGATTCCATTTGGGTGCTTGGGTTTCTTTGTGTGTGTGTGTTTTTTTTTTTTTTTTTTTGTTTTTGTTTTTTTTTGCAAGGAGCGTATTTCCTCGTGGCGCTGTATCCGTGATACCAAAACTTCATTTCAAATATTCGTATTTTGCTCATATATAAAATTGTCCACAAAGTTTTTAGCATTTTCTCACATGAAAATTTTCCAATAGATTATGGAAACGTGTATTTTAATTAAGTACTACAGCAACTGTCAGTAAAACAATCCATTGACATCAGCCTTTTAAAGAGCTCGATTTTCTCCATAGTTGGGTAGTGGCACATTTAGCACCATGATCTTCACTTCAAACGAATTGGAAAACTGTTTTTTCTTGCGGAAAGGTTCAGCGGGTGAGATAATCGAGATATTTCCAACTGGTCTCGATGAAAAATTGTCTCACAGTGTGGTGTATATCCATATTTCTATCAAAACGAGCTTTTATATGTTAGATCCGGAAAATCTTGAAGATCCATGTTGCGCACCATGCTTCCTGCACGGTTCGTCGCACCTTCGTTTAGAAGAAATACGTCAGTGCTCATAACGTATCAGATGTAACCGTCTTGATCGCGAATGTGTTCCTGATTAACAACACGGAGAAGAGACAAAATACATTTATGACAGAAGATTAAAAAACATTCATGCATTTTAACAAGTGTTGTTACTTCCAGAGACCACAAGAATTTACGAAATGAGCAAGAAAAACCCTGCTATGTCTTTGACGTCTGACGTGTAAATATGACATGCTCTTAAAATGTTTTTCTTTTTTGTGCGCTTTCATCCGGGAAGCTTCAAAGAAGTGCAGATTCCGAAAGAGCCGTGTCATTTTCAATGGAAGTGAATCCTCCTTATTTGTCATGACTCATTAAAAAAGCATTCCTTGTTGGGAATAACGAATGGCCGTGATTCCTGACGCGTTCATGAAATGTCAACCTCCATAAGACCTTATCGCTTCGCAATCTCTTTTAATATTGATTCGGTCCATGGCATTAAGGAGACTTTCACAGCTGAACTAGATGATATACATACATCACTAGCTTTTGTATAACCGCTAGGATTTTTCCAAACTTTAGAAGAGATTTTCGTTCGTGAAAGTAAGTATTTCATTTTTTTATGTTTCCAATGCGTATTTAACGCGTCCTTCTGTTCATTTGTTTTTATGTCTTGTCGACAATGACAGGTTTTTTTGTTTGTTTTTTTATGGGAAGAGTTTTTACTAAGTGTTAACATTTTGCGCACTGAACTTAATAATGTTGCATTTAATACTTAACAAGGGTTTGACATATTGTATACTTTATGCCAAACTTTCTGAGAAAGGGTCACATAGGAATGTTCAAAATGCTAAGTGGGCCAAATCGGAACAGGATACGATATTTTATAATATTTTCTATATTTACGTATGCAACTGATATAGGTACACAAGTATAATTAAACGTGAATAAGTGAAAGAATATAACTTTTAGTTGATAGAATAAAAAGCATTGTGATAAATAAAATAAATAATACATGCACACACATACATGTATTACATCTGGGTTAAAGTAATAATGTTATTCATACGCCTGCCTTTTTATGTTTGAGTTACATGCCCGATATTCGATGTCAGATCGGAAATAATAATTAGTGAAAAAACTTTCATCGTAAACGATTTTTAGATTTTAAATGTTTCATTCTGGAGAACGATTGTTCCCAATTATTCGACTAGAAATTGATTTCAGTATCTCAAAAATTGGAATCTTTTTTTTTTTTCTAGCAAAATTCTTAATATTTCTAAAATTGTTTTATTGTACCGAGGATCTCCTGCCTCACGTGCGTCTGTTTAGAGGTGTTGTGGGTCCTGATTTCCTCTTCATGGACGACAACGCTACACTTTATCGTACAGTGGCTGTCGCAGAGTTGTTGGAGAGTGAAGATATTAAACGCATGGATTGGCCCGCAAGGTCCCCGGACCTAAATCCAATCGAACACGTGTAGGACCTTCTCGGGAGGCGCTTGGCAGCACGTCACCAGCCGCCAACAATGATTCCGCAGCTGCGATTGGCGCTAGAGGAGGAATGGGCCGCGATGCCTCAACAGCTCCTTGACAACCTTGTCCTCAGCATGGACAGACATTGTAAATTCTGCAACGCAGTCAGGGGTTATCCTATCCCCTACTAAAGACTGGATTTTTCTTGGCAGCAGCTAGTCACATGGGCGTTTTTGTCTTCTGTCCAGCTGTGCTCGATGCTACCTTTTCAATAAAGTGCCTTTGTATCCTTTGGATTCCTTGTTTGGACGGTTTTGCTCACTTGTCCCATATTCTTACATCTTGGGTGGGATCTTATGGTATGATTTGAGTTGATGTGGAGCACTTCTGCAAGACGTTACATTCGAAAAGCCGTCTCGTTCTTAATTTTTGCACGCCAGTGTATTATCTCTTAAGAACCAAATAGATAAAGAGACGGTCAGTGTATTATCCGCTAAGAACCAAATTGATGGAGTGACGATAAGTGTATTTTCTCTTAAGAACCGAATAGATAGAGACATGATAAGTGTACTATCTGCTAAGAATCAAACGGATAGAGTGACGATACGTTTATTACCTGATAAGCATCGAATGGATCGAGTGACGATAAGTGTATTATCTGATAAGAACCGAATAGAGTGGTGATAAATGTATTATCTTCTAAGAATCAAATGGATAAAGTGACAACAAGTGTATTTTCTACTAAGAACGGAATAGAAAGAGGGAAGATAAGTTAATCTCTTCAAGCTCGATACAAAACCAATACGTTCTTGGATCGAAGGGTGAATGGAGACAAAGAATGGATGCTATACATACAAGAATATTAAATACATCAGCTCTTTTTGGAAAAGGAGGGAGCTTCAGGAACGACTCGAAAATTTGATCTCAACCCGAAGAAGACTATGCTCGTCTTTTGTTGGAATTGCAACTATCTATCATGAGCTCTTGGCACCTAACCAAACAATAACTGCGAGTTTTAACTCTGAGCAACTTGGCAGAGTACAAGTGAGTTGCTGTAAAGTTGCCACAGCCACATACGGCCAATCGATAATGATAGACCGCATGTGGCCATCGCAACAGAGCACGAATTTCAGGAACTTTGAACTCACCCACCGTATTGATGGGACTTAATGCCAACATATTTTCATTTGTTCCGGTCTCCGCAGAATCATATGACTGGTGAAACCATGATAGATCGTACAAAGGTCGAAAAGACGATTCAAAAGGGTTTTTGTTGTTGTTGTTGTTATTTTGTATACGATGTACGCAACTCTTTTTGACAGGAGAATTTAATAGCTATTTACTAAACGATGAGAACAGTTAATCGCTAATAACGAAGACTACGAAAAAAATGAATCAAAACACTGTGTAAGAAAAAAAAAGCTTCGTTTTTATTGTATGCTTGTATTCTAATGGAGAGAACTTCTACGCCTACCCAAAATAATGCAGGCTGGGCCGGAGTAGGTTCGTGTCCGGTCGGGATTGCATAAATAAGTACGATTCCATGCCACGAAATTCTGACCCAGTCGCGTGTATGATTGTGGAGTATGATTTACATAGGTATTATTATCTGTACTATGTGAGGAGGGGCGGTTGCGATTTGTTCGGATATCCTGTCGCATGTCTGGGTGGGGCCGTATGTGTGTTTTCATCTGCTCAATTACACTAGGAGTTTTACATTTCGCATCCGGAAGTCACTGTATTACATTATTTCGCGCTGTTATATTATTTATGTGTCATTATTTCGTGTCTGTTGATGTTATTTTGGACTGTAAATGAAGGGTTGTCGCAAACGTAGTATGACACGCGAGAAACATGAGGAGCCCAGTGTGATCAGATTAACTGATGAGCCGGAACTCATTAAACATAAGCCGTCAAACGCAATGTCATTAATGTGTAAAAAACAGCTGAAGTTCGGTTTTCGGTTCAAAAAGCATGTCGTCTTATAGAATCAATACCGCGGCTCTGGATATGATATAGAAAACAAACAAGTCTTTACGCAGTAACCGTACCTGTAAAAATAAACACATTGGGGCTTAGAAATATATTTATCCTGTCCTTACGAAAAAAAACAGCAAGAATAATTTCGTTAAAAAGTATGTGATCATTTTTCAGGTATTCTCCTCCTTTCTGACTTCATAGGCATATATCCGCCGTGCCTAGAAACACTTTTGAAAAAAATTCCACAAATGTATCTTGGTGCGCTAATGCCTAAATGCCTTCAGATGCTTCAGCATGTGATCCTCTCGGAATTTTTCTGATTAATATGAAACTTATATAATTGGCTACGTCTGTCCCTGACACTCTGACGTCATTCAGTACTTAAAGCGCCATCTGCTTTCATCCGGTTGCCGAAATCGGAACTAAGCTTACCCCTATCGCACGACACGTAAAATCAAGGAGAAATAACAGAAAATAAAATAAAGTTTGTATGACAAACGACTTCATCTGTGGCAACACGCACGTGCTCGAACAACTGTCTGCGACGTTTATTCTGTTACGTAGGTGTCATGTCGTGTTTTATTTCCTTTTCTTCGCATTTCAGAGTAATTTCATAAAGAGGAATTGTGAAAACACAAGTTTGTCCGCGACGGCCATCGAATCCGTTTTCCCTCACTCCGGAGTAAGTCGCTCTTCCAACTGAGCTACGCGGGCAGAATGTCTCGCTGCAGGTTTATCGTCTTGACACATGTTTTCACCTCTGTAGTACGTCACAGAATAAAATTGCAAAGTAATTTCATAAAAGGAATCAGCATTATTTTATTTTGATTCATTGTGACGGAAATTTTAAAAACTATCAGTTCCGTGGAATTTTTTCTGTTCTAAAAATTTCAGTCACAGTTTTTCACCCGCGCATGGCACGGGCTATGAGCTAGTTGATATGGAAAAGTCAAATGATGCAAAATCAAGTATGCGCGATGGATCATTTACGATTCTGTCGTGTTAAATATTTATTTCCCTTCGTATCTTTGATTTGAAGCAATTTGTTATTTTATTTATATTCAGTTCTGCTAATGTTCATACCGTCAGGAAGCAATGGGCAGCTGGTTAAATTTTTTTGCAGATGAATGAATTTCTGGTGGTACTGGAGGCTGAATTCTCAGTGATTATCCACGACTTCAGTTGCCTTCTTGAAAACTTTGAAACCAGAAAACACTATTTTGATCAAGACGGCAAAGTTGCAGCGATAAGATTCGTCGGTGTAGCTCAATTGGGAAAGCATTCGGCTGCGGAGCAGAAGGATGGGATTCTAGTTCCGCCGCCGGCAGAGAGAGGGTTTTGCTACGTTGGCGCCCGAACGTAAAAATGGATCTACTGGTCTTTAGATTCTTCGAAAAACGTATGATGTCCCTTCCACATATCGTCAATTCCTTCTTCTCTTAAAGAAAAAAACGTGTGATGCTTCTTCCGCATATCGTATGGAATTAGAGAGAATTCCTTCTGCAGAGAAATACTTCAAGAATGGTTTGCGGCGGACCCAAAATCTGCGATTTCATGCCCCCGCCTTTCTCAAGGGGAAGGGGTTAATGTGACGTACTACACAGCTCACGCACATGTCAAGACAGCAAGGCATTGCGGTAAGCCCTTTCCGGCGTAACTTAATTGAGAAAGCATTCGGTTCCGGAGCAGAAGGATGTGAGTTCGAGTTCCGCCACCGCAAGTTTAGCTTTCACATGTTCCAGTATTTGCCCTAGTATAGTTGAAACGAACTTGTCATTGTAAATTTAAAAAAGCGATGGGAAGTTTATTTTTCTGATGTATAGCATTACTTCAGAAGGTTTTATCAAATTTTGCTATACTCTATGTATGAAAAAATGTGGTTCTTATTTGCTGATGTTTTATTTTTCAGATGCATAGCATTATTTGTAAGGTTTTATCAAATTTTGCTATTTTCTATGGATGAAAAATATCATTCCTCAATGATAAAACATCAGCAAATAAGTTTTTTCCCCCTTTTGACGAAGAAAGACGAAAATTGCTATAAATACTGGAAAGAGAGATTTGTAATATTTTTCTCTTAATTATTTGGGTAAGTAGTGAAAATAACATAATTACACATTCCTAATTATTGTCAGTATTTGAACATACGGTTTCCCTTCCATTTTTTTTATTTGCTTTATTTGCAGTCATGAAGGCATAAATAATACATACCTCGTAAATAATACATATAGTTTACCTTAACTTGTAAGGCAAACAGTCCTCATTCTGCAACATTTTTTCTGCTATCTCGAGTTAAGATATTTTAATGCTTGATATGTCAGTTTTCCCCACAGCACAACACACATTATAAAGAATGGGTAGAGGTAGTAAATACTTTATAATTTCCCGAATTATCCGGACACCCCTTCTGAGCAATGGATTTGCCGATTAGGTCACAGGGATGGCCCAAACAGGTATAAAAAGACACACGTGGCCAACCATCCCTGCAAATCACGGACCCATTTCCCTGCTCTCTTCAATCAGCAAAATCATGGAAAGTATTTTGTTAAAGCACATCCAAAAAATCTGTAAAGATCTCCAAATCATCCCTAACTTCCAGTGCGGCATTAGACCGGAACACTCTCCCAATCACTAAGTTTCCAGAGTAGCAGAAATTGGATAAAAAAATTTCAATCTCAAAAAATTCACCGGCGCTATTTTCCTTGTTATTAGCAAAGCCTTTGACCATGCATGGATTGCAGGATTAATATACAAATTAATCAAATTCAATTTCCCTCCATGGCTTATACAACTTATCTCCTCATTTCTCACAAAGAGAAAATTTTCTGTTAAAATAAATAGAGCAAACTCTAGCAAAAGGGTCATCTGCGCAGGAGTGCCTCAAGGTTCAGTGCTTGGACCAACGCTATATCTCATTTTCACTGCTGATATTCCAGTGAAAATAGGCATCGAACTCGCTCTATTCGCTGATGACACAGCAATTATGTGCTCGTCAACCAATGAACATCTTCTCTCCAAGAAACTCCTGAATTTCATTCATATGCTAGAAATCTATTACGCCAGGTGGAAAATCTCCGTAAACGCCGCCAAAGCTCAAGGTATAGTTTTCTCTAGAAATAATTTCCTTCACCCCCAGAAAATTAAGCTCTACAACGAGACAGTACCATGGAAAACTCAAGTAAAATACCTTGGAATAATTTTCGACAAACGCCTTTTTTGCGGACCCCATGTTCAGTACGCCATAAAAAAGGCCATCATCTTAAAAAATACCTTGAGATGCCTCATCTACAAAAGTTCCAAGGTCTCTCTCAAAAATAAAATAAATTTGTGGAAAATGTACTTCATACCACTGTTCCTCTACGGCTCAAATATCTGGAGAATTTGCAGCGAATCCCATATGTCGGAACTACAACGATTTCAAAATAAAAATCTCAGGCAACTCTCAAACACTCACCCCGGAGAAAGAAATGCCGACATAAAGAAAAAACTACCGCTCCCACTTATCAAAGAAATAATTGGCACATACGAAGAAAATTTCTACGAGAAGCTGAAATCTCACCCAAACCCTACTCTGCAGGTTGCCAATGAATATTCCACTGAAACTACAAAAGGCCAAGATTTATGCTTAATATGCTCCCAAGACTCCCACCGAAAAAAGCAAAGACGCAATGCAGAAAAAACTCCCCAAATCGGAAACAATCTCCCCAGAAAAATGATTTAAAACCACCCTGAACAGAGATAAATTTCACCGTCATCCACCACCCTACTCCTAGCGAACTGCATCCATCTCCATTAAGCTCGCACCGCAAACATAAGGTTGCTATGTTCTCGTTGGGAAGATCTTCAGCACTGCCCAAAGCACTTAAACACGGGACAATCTCAGCTTAAAACAAATTATTTATTTTCCTATTAAGCAATCGGGTCTCTAATTTGGCAATTAAACGGAATTAATTCCTTAGCTCCCTAGTTTTCTAACTGCACAAGCAGCCAACTCCGTGTCACCAACATCTGTGTTAAAAAAAAAAAAAAAAAAAAAAATGAGGTAAGTACAGTTCAAATAAACGCTGCATTGAGTAAAATTTCTCAAATCTCTCTTTCTTATGCTTGTTAAAAACTCCAGTACACCACCTATCTAACTCTCCACAGCAAACCAGCTCCCCAGGAATTACTAAATTTTCATCATACTCGCCAACGGATCACCGGGAAACCAACTAAATTCCCCTCGACTTTGCCACCTACCTCTGCGGCCAACATAGTCCCAGTTCAGGAATTCATTTATTTGTTTTAGGTAGTGCTAAGCAGCATCGTTTTTCCTTAACTGTTAGAGGTGCCCACAGACCAAACGTTCGCCTTCAGCAGTATACAACTTAAACACTAAATTTCCTTTTCCTCTTTAAAAACTGTTTCCAATCAGGGGACTCTACCCCGAATATATTGCTTCGTTTTTCAGTCCATACAGCTGAATGTGAAATGGCCCTAAACCTAAGTAGGTTTAGATGTAGATTTAGGCAAACATCATAGACAAGCATAAACAGTAGAATGGGCCGTACGGCAGAGCTCAGTAACTTTCAACGTAACACGGTCATAGGGTGCCATCTCACACTGTAAAAAATAATTGGTGTGAATTCACAGGAAATTTCTGAAAATAAAGTGCAGCAAATTTGCCGGAAGGTGCCCGTCTTTTTCAGAAACTTCCATTTTTAAAAGTCCCCGTTTATTTTTACCTCCGTATTTTCACAGATTTTCCGCAGTCAGAAATGCCGTTTATTTTAGAAAAAATCCATTTCAGGTTTTTCCGTAAACTGAAATTCCGCAAAATCGATGACGACCATACATTTCTTAGTCCTTACCCCAGATAATCCTTCCGCTGCGTCAGAGTCGAACCCCCGTCGTATGGGTTGATTTAACAGGTAACCCAAGCCTTTAACCACTGTGCCACAAATACTCGGCAACCGGAATCATGTACACCGTAAAGCAAATTGGACGACGATGATTTTTTTTTTTTTTTTTTTTTTTATCATTAATGCAAGTGATTTAGTCATTTTATTTTTGTTGGAGCTTATTATTTTTCTGAATAAGTTTGTAATAATTTTTTTTCTGCAGGAGGACTTTTCACGAATTGAGAATTTTTCATCGTGGTTTTTCGAAGCAACCAAATGCTTTGTAACTTGATTATTTTAAATTGACAATGACTTTCAGTTATCTTTTAAACAGGTGAAATGTACTCCTTCATAGTATTATTTCAGAAAAAAAAATCCTAAATATAAATTGATAGCTATACATAAAATTGATAACTGTAATTGTTTTTGTCTTAAGCTGCCCAAAGACGGATACATATACATCGTATAATCATCTGTACAATAAGTTAAGTGCCCGGATTCTTACAGTAATGCAATATACGTATAATAAATAGTTGGTGCACAAAATAGGGGAGAGGAGAAGAAATATCCTGTGCCACAATGAACAAAATTCATGCGATATGCTATTCACAATATCCGATCTCGCTACGGAACTTCAAAATTCGACAGACGATTGAAATTTAAAAGTTAATCAAACCTCAAGTATTCGCTCCTATTACCGGTAATTTCTCATCATACGGATACAGAAAAAAGTGAGAAGGGAGTTTTTCCGTTAATATGCTAAAGGAATTGCGGAAAGGTTTCTGAAAATTCAGAATTTTCCGTTAACACATCTCTAAAACGGTAGTTCACCGTCAGTATAGGAAAGAAACTGCGGAAAGGTTTCTGATAATTTAGAATTTTCCCGTGGTACGAAAAATCCTTGAAATTCAGTTTCCTTCCGTCATTTCAAGGAAAAGGTTTTTATCAGAACCATGCTTCGTTAATTCACGAAAGGAATGACAGAAAGTGACTCGTGAATTCAGAAAAATGTTTGCAATGAAGTAACAAGTTCGAAAAATTTCTGACCTTCTGCACTTACCCTGATGAACTGTAAGGGATGTTATTGTGAAGTGGAAACGCCTAGGAGCAACAGCAGCGTAATCGTGGCATGGTAGATTACGTAAGATAACAGAGTAGGGCAGCCGAGTGCTGAAGCGAGTGGGGTGAAAAAGTCACCTATCCTTGGCTGCAACACTCACCGCCGAGTTTCAAAATGCCTCTGGGACAGTGGCGTATATTCGAGGCTAGCTGCGAAGCCCAGGGAATGCACAAGTAAAAGTCAATTAAATATATACAAATGAAACTCAATTATCAACGGTATTAAGATATGTCAATGCTTTCGGTGTGAAATAAACACGAGCGGATTCGATTATGAGGATCAGTCTGGGGAGCGATGATCAACGGTATAGCTCAAGTAGGTCTTCGAGAGCCTTCGCTGTTCTGATGCGAAGAGCTTCGATACCATCGCCTGCTAGCGTTTCCATGACAACATGAATAAGGTATGGAGGTGAGTGGACCATTGCTTTGCGCAACGGTTAGCTCAGAAAAGCGAAGACTTCGGACTACCTCAGTCCCTCCATGCTCCCAGCGCGTGTTTCGCGAGAGTTGTTTCAGTTTGTGTGAAGTGTCAATGAATTAAAATCAGTGATATTATATCTTAAATTCGTGGCTTTGTTGGATTGGAACTGTTTTGATAAATTTTGTGAAAGCTTCCCAGAACATCTACTATCAGAGCTCAAAGAACTCTATACTTCAAATTTTGATACAGCTAGACTAAAAAATGAACTGAAGGTGTTTTATTTTCTTGATGAAAACAAACAAATCAGTAAAAGACATTACTTGTTACATAAAGTTGAATAATTGAACATAATGTTTATTAAGGTGTACAAATTAGCAGATCTAATATTAAACTGTTCATCAACAACTACAACTGCCGAAAGAAGTTTTTCTGTATTAAAAAGAATCAAGATATATATCTTACAGAGCCACACAAGGGCATGCACATTCGAGCAACTTGGCTGGTTTGTTAATAGAGAAAAACATTGTTTTTAAATATGAAAAAGTACTCGGAAGAAAAAATTTTGTGAAAACGTAACACTGAAGTTGACACAAAAGGAAAGAAGAATGAGTTCATGTATACATAAGTGTTCAATTCCCAATCCTCATAATTATTTGGTATCATGTTAGCAATAGCATGTACCTAAAATTTAGAAAAAAAGTGTTACTTCTATTACTTAACAATTAAAAAATAAACCCCGCAATTTTTAAAAAACAGTACTGGGGGTGGGGGTGGGGGTGAGATAGCCCAGGGCTTGGACCCAAGATACGCCACTGCTCTGGGAGCAATGCCAACATCATAACGGTTCGTTGAGCTTCTATGGCCCAGCAACCTCACAAAGCTTAACTTTAGCAAGATCAACACCAAGCGTCGCGTCGGTTGGGGTGGCGGAAAGCTTGGCGCCAGTGCACTCTGTAGCAATGGAAACGCGTTCTCTGGAGTGATTAATCACGCTTCACCATTTGGCAATCTGACGGACGAGTCTGGGTGTAGAAGACACCAGGTGAACGCTACCTGCCCGATTGTGTTGTTCCAATTGGGAAGTTTGGGGAGGAGCCTCCCCCCCCCTCTTCAAGTTCCGATGCCTCGGATTCTTTACGCTGTGGCCTATTAATGTCATTCTCTTCAATTCTGTGGTGTCAACTTTATAGCAACAGTTCGATGAAGGCCCTTTTCTTTACCAGCAGCACATCCCCCCACCCCCACGCCCACAAAACGACGTCGGTGCTGGAATGGTTTGATAAGATTGGTGTGGAAGAACTTGACTTCCCTGCACAGAACTCCGATCTCAACCCCATTGAACACTTTTGGGATGAATCAGAACGCCGACGGAGATCCAAGGTGAACCGCCTGACATCGGTGACTGACTTGAATAATGCTCTTGCGGCAGAATCAAAGGCAATTCCAGCAGCAATGTACCAGAGGTGGAATGCCTGTCCATCAGAGTGGAGGCTGTGATAGCAGGAAAGGGTGGACCACCTCGATATTAATTTCTTTCCTATTATAGAGAGTTTGTAGGTAGGCAAGTATCGGATACTTCTAATCAGATAGGGTATGTAGAATTCCTTATGTTTTTTTCTGAGAACTTGATCTGTAATTTCCGGGGAAATCATACAATTCCGATGCCTGTGAAATGTAGGCACGTGCAAGAATTTCTCTTCGATGCCGTGTACAACTAACTTGTTCTTTCTCAATGTCTTTTTTTTTACTCTCTTATGTTTGTTAACAACATAAAGATTTGTTTCATTGTCGGCAACAAAAACATTATCACTCATTATACATACAAACAGATCTAGTTTTCTGAATGCAACAGATAGTTCATAGACTGATTTCATATCCCAAATAACTTTAGTCAATAGCAAGCAAGCAGAATTTTTCCACCATTGAAGCATGTTAGTCATAGCATCACGAGTAGTATCATTTGAGACAGAGTTTTCCCTTGGATTCACATTGAGACAGAGTTTTTTCACCTTCAACAAGCTAACCGTAATATTATCGTCACTACTTCCGTAGATAAGAGATTTATTCATTATAACTAAGATCCTTGTTTCCTATGTCCAGTATGATGTCTGAATTTTTTCTGTAACCATGTTCAACTATCCGTTTCCAGATTATACAGGAGTGTACAAAATAACAGAAAAGTTTGCAATAAAAGTATTATTTGTTGCAATGGATAACTTATTGATTTATGAACATGCGGTGAACTTGATGAATTGCATTTCATATTTTTAGCAGGTAATGCTATCAATGACCAATGATGCAAGCAGTAGTTTCCTTTCATGTGATAAAACTCGTGCATGAGACAAATTTACCTACCTGGCTGAATTCCGAAGAGGGTAAATCGTTGGAGCCCACACTGCGGATTTGTTGAATATATCCAAAGAAATTGTATCGAAAGTTATGACTGCATTTACTAAGCCTGTAAATATGGCATCCAATCGAAAGAATTCTTTATCGAAAGTCATGACTGCATTTACTAAATCTGTAACTACTGCATCCGACAGGAAGAATTCTTGATCGAAAGTTGTGACTGGATTTACTCAGTCTGTAAATACAGCATCCGACAGGAAGAATTCTTGATCGAAAGTTGTGATTGCATTTACTCAGTCTGTAAATACAGCATCCGACAGGAAGAATTCTTGATCGAAAGTTATGACTGCGTTTACTCAGTCTGTAAATACAGCATCCGACAGGGAAAATTCTTGATCGAAAGTTGTGACTGCATTTACTCAGTCTGTAAATATGGCATCCAATCGAAAGAATTCTTTATCGAAAGTCATGACTGCATTTACTAAATCTGTAAATACTGCATCCGACAGGAAGAATTCTTGATCGAAAGTTGTGACTGGATTTACTCAGTCTGTAAATACAGCATCCGACAGGAAGAATTCTTGATCGAAAGTTGTGACTGCATTTACTCAGTCTGTAAATACAGCATCCGACAGGAAGAATTCTTGATCGAAAGTTATGACTGCGTTTACTCAGTCTGTAAATACAGCATCCGACAGGAAAAATTCTTGATCGAAAGTTGTGACTGCATTTACTCAGTCTGTAAATACAGCATCCGACAGGAAGAATTCTTGATCGAAAGTTGTGACTGCATTTACTCAGTCTGTAAATGCAGCATCCGACAGGAAGAATTCTCGATCGAAAGTTATGACTGCGTTTACTAAGTCTGTAAATACCGCATTCGACACGAAAAAAATTCTAAGAAATTGAAGCTGATTGAAAGAAACCTTTGGGTACTGAAACACGTAACTAGAACGCGTAAAACTGCTGCCGCAAAAATGACTGCGGAAATCAGTGTGAGCCTCCGCAATCCATTGTCTAGGAAAACAGTTCGGCGAAAACTTAATTTATAAAGCTGAAACTCTTAGCACAGTTACTATTGTCAGGCAATTCGTGATGCTAATGAAAAAGAAGGATTCAGTAGTGTCAGGAGCACAAACTGTGGACGCTGGATGACTGCAAACATGTGATTTGATCCGAAGAATCATCATTTACACTCTTTTCCAAATTCAGGAAGTTTATGTCTGGCGAATGCAGAAGGAAGCGCATAATATCGACGGTCTTGTGCCAACCGACAAGCATAGTGGTGGATCGATAATGATTTGGGTAGCGGTCTGTTAGTATTCTTTAAATCCTATTATGCGATTCTGAACTGGTGAGTAATAGCCACTGAATACCTTGACGTAATAGCCACTGAATACCTTGACATTCTGGGTGGCAAGTTTCATTCTGTGATGCAAAAAGGATAATGCTCTTGTACACACAGCCAGATGTGTCCGGTCTTGGCTCGATGAGCATGAAACTGAAGTTTAATATTGTCCATGGCCTGAACAATCACCAGGTTTAAACATTATTGAATCCCTGTGAGCAGAATTGGGGACGAGAGCGAAAAAGCAGATTTCCGCCACCATCGTTACTCAAGGAGCTTGAGACTTCTCTCCATGAGGAATGGCCCAATATTCATCAGAAGATTGCTCGCGATTTATCTGAAACTATTTTACGTCGAATACAAGCTATTGTAAAACTAAAGCATGACATAACGCCCTAATAAAATGTTCCAGTTCTTGTTTGTTTTTCACAGGTTTTCCCATATGTTTTGTCCACATCTTGTATACACTCCAGAGAACTGAGAGAGAACTTAAACTTATATTGTGAACACTCCACAGAATTTTTGTTACTTGGAGTGAAAAAGAGAAGTTAAAGAATTATCTTCAAAGGTGATTTCAAAACATATCAAATAATTAGTTTTATTTTAATGTACGAAACATAAATAAATGCCTTTGGAAAGAGAAATAAATTATCACTGCCCAACACCCATTTTGGTGCCTTAAAAGTTAAGCCTATTCTTGGATATATTTAGGGAGCTGGTTCCAAAAATGGCATCAGTCTTGTCCTATCAGCTATGGTTTTGGGGATACGGCATATCCACCTTATATGCTGATTCAACCGGTCGGCCGTGAACATTCGGGACCCTTAATGGCATAATCTGCTATTTTTGGTAATATTTTGACAAATATTGATGGTATTAATACTACATACTATTAAAACAACCACATATTACTAAATCAGTTTATTTCGGGACCCTTAATGGCATAATCCATATCCTCAGAAATGGGTTGGAATAAAGATATTACTAAATCAGTTTGGTAGACCCATTTTCCTCTGATTCAACCGGTCGGCCGTGAACATTCGAGACCCTTAATGGCATAATCTGCTATTTTTGGTAATATTTTGACAAATATTGATGGTATTAATACTACATACTATTAAAACAACCACATATTACTAAATCAGTTTATTTCGGGACCCTTAATGGCATAATTCATATCCTCAGAAATGGGTTGGAATAAAGATATTGCTAAATCAGTTTGGTAGACCCATTTTCCTCAGAAGGCCTCTGGCGTCATTACAGAACACTAGGTTGTTGTCCTTAGAGAAGAAGGGCAGCAAATCCTTTTCTATGCTATGATAAAACGTAATGTTGGTTCCAGAATGAAGTAAATTATTTCCATTCAACCTGGAGGCCAGCAATTCAGAAGACTTCTTTGACAGGTTTAGATTTCTGATGAGGTCATTCAGTTCATTTTGGTTAAAGCATTGAGCACTTGATGAAGTTCGTACAAAATCACTGTCACTTTCAACACTTCTGTTATCTTGTACGTCATCAGACATGCGTGCTTCATCATCCTCTGGAAGCTCTGGTAGGTGGTTGAAAGATAGAACAGGTACCTCATTTGAGTGGGGATGAGGTCGTCTTGCTGAATCTAGGTCAGGATATATCAACTGGCTTCGATCATTTCGATTAATGCCCTTAATGTTGACAAGTCAAAAATAACAATCATCATGGTTTTTTTGGTTCTTTTCAAACCTTAGTACTCCAAATTTCAGACAACTCCTCTTTCCATTTGTCCCTTGACGCAAATACTTCGTGTAAGTTTTGCATACGATATGGAAAGCGACGAATTATTTTAGTCTTCAAGCTAGACATCAAAATAACCAAAATATGCCCTCTTCACGAACTCAGAAATTGGTTTCCAAATTTCTTTTAGGGTGTACTCGCCACAAATGTAGCGGAAGACATCTGAATGGTTCAAGCACCTTCTTTGTGATGAAGCCATGGCGTCTACTCAATCTGCAAACATAAATAAATCATCAATGAAGGAAGAAATATTCGTCGTAAATCAGATTACATTCTCTAGTTATACGTTGTTCATAACTTCACAATTAGAACAACAGACACTGGCTTTAAAATCATAAATTAGAACACTACATTCATATTATATTGAAATTATTGTACTTGTGATTCATTTAAATCCCGGAGCAACGCAACACAAACTCCGTCCACATTCATCAGATTCTACTTGCTATCTGCGTATTTCTGTTCTTGGTGAGCTTCGCTTCACGGGATCGTCGCCAAAGTTGGCATACCTATACACGCCAGGGAACTACAATGTTCCTTTATCGCTCCGAACAATCACTAATTAAAAATGTACGCTTTATTATATTTCTGCACATCAGCATCTGAGATGGGTATGCCGTATCTCCAAAATAGAGCTGCCACGGCCAAACCAATGCCATTTTTTGGAATCAGCTCCCCCAAATAGGTCTAACTTCAAAAGCACCAGAATTTTTTTTTCTTTTTTGGGCTGTGTTATCTTTGGCCCTCTCTTCAACAAGAGAACGGATAAATTTGCTCTCTTAAGCTTCCTTATGATTCCTAGAGGGGCAACATTAATTAATGTTTACCCATCATCGCTCATAAACAAGAATATCTTTTTTTTTTTTTTTTCTTGTCTCGGGATTCTACGACCTCGTAAAAATCTAAGGCTATGCAGAGACATCCGTTCCTAATTTAAGGCCGTTAGTTTCAAGAAAATGAGGAAGTCGGTGTTATAAGGTAAAAATGCACCTCCGACGTCACTTCCGGGACTCGAACCAAGCAGACCAAGCCCAGCTAGGTTGTTGACCAGAAGCCTGCGGATAACAATGCTTTTAATAAATTTCTCAGCTCAGAATCCCGATATAAATTTGAATGCGTGCCTGTACGAAAAGTTCGAGCGGAGGGTGAGGAATTGTCCCTGTAGGGCCGATATCAGTGGCACAATTCAAGACAGTACCGTGAGAATAATGGGGGAAATATGAAAATTGACGAGAAAATTTTTCCCAAATACAGTAAAGTTTCAATTCTATTCGCTGTTCCAGTTTCAATTCTTTGAACTTCTTTTATTTTCTGCAATTTCTTATCAAAAACGTTCTAAAAATGTGTAAACATCCTCTATATATCGTTACATACCACATTCGAAGCGACAATTTTTGAATTCCATAGGCATAAAAATTAAAAGTGCGACAAAGGAAAAATTTCTCCGCGTTAGATAGTTAAATAGAAAAGTACCTAAACGTATCCTACTCCAAAAACTGAATTGTTATGTCAAAACCATTTTAGACTTAAAAAAAGAGAAAGAGAGAGAAGGAAACAAAAAAAAATCCAACGACGAATGTCTGCATATTTGTAAGTGTTGCCCTTAGGATTAGCAATATTTGCGTCTGACTGAGGTACAACACATTTCTAGGTCGAGCAAAATCCCAAGGGTGATAACGTTCTGTGGCAAGAAAAATTTATGTTGGATGAACAAACATGTTGTGCCTTTAAAATAACTGTAACAATTGTGTAATAAACGGATGTACTTAGCAACCGGCGGATTGCGTAAGAAGAGTCTGCATCGGTTTCCGAAAAATATTGTCATTAAAGTTACGCTTCTCGATTAACACGCCTTCGCACAAAATTACAGCACAGGCTGTACTAATTTTCTGGAATTTTTCTGAAGTGATTTCATTCCTCTAAAAGGTAGGTCAGCTTAATTCCATTTCCTATCCTTTAAACAGATTTAGACGCCTTTAATTTTTTATCTACCCAATTCCTTTGGCTGCGATTATTATCATAATATACACCAATGGGCCATCACATTATGACCACCTACCTAATAAGCTGTAGGACCCCCTTAAGTCCGCAAAACAGCGGCCACTCGGCGAGGCATCGATTCGATGAGGTGGGGATAGGTATCCTGTGGTATCTGGTACCATAATGTCAACAGCAGGTCCTCCACTTCCCATACATTTCAGGTGGTGGTGATTTAGCGCGAACCCGCTTTTCCAAGTCGAACCACAAATGTTCGATTAGGTTCGTGTCAGGTGAATTTGGAAGCCGCATGTTCCTGGAACCAGGCCCTGCTTAAGACTTAGCAGTAGGGTAAGCCCGGTGTCAAACAGGAGGCCCCCTTCTCTAAAGACTGCCTTATCACTCAAAAAAATCGGTCATTTTACAAGCTTCACCAATTTGAAATATTTACTATCACAATTTCAAGTAAACACTGTTAACAATAAAAAAAATACTAATTACATAAATACACAAAATTGTTTTATTTTATAGATAATCAATTATGTTTGCAAATGAAACTGGCAGACTTTTTTCACAAACTAATACAAAGCTGCATAGTTGCCAACATTTGAATTTTAAAAATAGAAAAAAATTTACACCATGAAACTCACAGCGTTTTTCAATGTTGTGAAGTGGTGGGAATAACAGATATTTAATATAAATGCATACTTATCTGCAACACAGTTTTGCTACTCCTTTTATTTCTATTTTATGAGCAAGAGTTTGATATAATTTAATGTAAAAATACTTCCTCTTTTTTTAATAATTTCCTTTCTATCATTTATATGTTTATATCATATCTTTCACTCTTCATGAATACAAACAGAATTAGTTATAGTAATATATATTGAATGCAATATTCTGGTCACTATACACTTAAAATGTACTTCAGAAAAAAAATTTGGTACAATTATGTAATCTATAAGAGTTCAGGTTACAGTAGATTCTAAAAATACATGAAAACTATGTTTTTGGGTGTAATTTTTAAATAAAGTAAAGAATTTAAACATCTAAGCATTTATGCAAAGTTTACGTTTGTTCTTACATATTTTTCATTTTGTGATGATAAGAATCTACAGTTCCAAAACATCACATTGGCTTTTTTCTGCTCTTTGCTAAAGCAAATTATTCAATAATATCATCAAAACAAATTTTTTGTGTTAAATTGCTCTCACTTGTAAGAAGAGACAAAACCAGAAAGATTTTTTCCAGAAAGGCTAGATCTTAATCTATTTTTATTTTTTATATGTTTTAATACTGAAAATGGCCGCTCACTGGAGCAATTCGTAATCGGTATTGACAGCATTATTCTGAAAGCAGTTTCAACATTGGGAAAAGTATGTCCAATTCCTAATGTTTTTATCATCTTTAATTTTTCATCAGTCTTTAAATCGTTTGAATATTCGTAAAATTTTTCTTTAAGACTTTCACAGCATCTGCATTTGCTGACCATCTTGTTGTTGAGAGTGATTTTAATGTTAATTTATTGTCTATTTTCTCAGACTTAATTCCCATCTATGGGGTGATACAGAAAAAAAAAGTTATACACACTTTGAATCCAACCAAAAAAGAAACTGCTGAGGAACAACATTCAACAGCCCTCGTGCCAACTAGATGCAAAGAGTGAGCTGTACATGGCACATACTCTGTGACTTACCTGCCAGTAGAACGCACACGACATAAAGGCAGATAGGAATCAGAATAAAACGTCTGCGTAGCTCAGTTGGTAGAGCGACTTGTTCCGGAATAAGCGGCCTCGGGTTCGAATCCCGGCGTAGACCAAAAATGACGGAGAAATTTACTTCGTTATAATGGCGCCCGAACTATCCGGATGACCCGGCCGTTCAAAATCTCGCATTGGTGTGATGTTATTTCCACACCGCTAGACAGGAAAAATCAGAGAATTCCTTCTCCAGCGCTTCGAAAAATAAAAATGTGTGATGTTGCATTCCACACAGCAGATTGACTGGGAGTTCTCAAGTGCACGTTCTACAGTGGATAGCTGCCTGCAACGATTCATGGTCACGGCTGACCCGTGGGCCATGCCCCCGGCCCTCTTAAGGGGGGGGGGAGATGTGACGTACCTGCCAGTAGGACGCACACGACATAAAGGCAGATAGGAATCAGAATAAAACGTCTGCGTAGCTCAGTTGGTAGAGCGACTTGTTCCGGAATAAGCGGCCTCGGGTTCGAATCCCGGCGTAGACCAAAAATGACGGAGAAATTTACTT
Organism: Macrothele yani; assembly: GCA_039090855.1. Lineage (NCBI taxonomy): Eukaryota > Metazoa > Arthropoda > Arachnida > Araneae > Macrothelidae > Macrothele > Macrothele yani. The sequence continues at coordinate 174,506,467 of CM077002.1, read as the reverse complement.
CGTTATAACTCTATGGAAGGAAAATCTTTTCTTAATCTAGCTTGCAAACCTGAATATTGCCCTGACATGTTACTAGCATTGTCGTAAGACTGACAGCGACAATACTTCAGATTAAAGCCAAGATCTTCAAGAATATTAACTACGACTTCTTGTATATGTTGAGAGCTATGCCCGTGTATAGACATGAACTTTAAAAATTGCTCAACTGGATTACCTTGCGTATCAATATACCTCAACACCAGAGAGGGTTGATCAGTGTGGGTTATATCCGGAGTAGAATCTACAATAAGTCCGAAGTACTTAGCTTGTTTTACTTCGGATAATATTACATGCAATACTTTTTTGGACATCAATTCAATAAATTCTGCAACTATTGTTGACGAAAAATAACTTACATTTCCTTTCCCTTTATTTCCATGTGTAATTATATGGTCTGCCAGAAATGAATCGAAAGAGCTTAATAACTCTAAAATGACAAGAAAATTTCCATTGTGTACAGATCCAAATGTTTCATTGGAACCAAAATAAGGAAGACCTCTTTGTGAAATAAACTTTATTACAGCCACAACTCTGTATAATACTTTCTTCCAGTAACTACATTCTGCTTTATGTTGTTCAACAAGACTGCAATCTATACGACCTAGTATTGCTGAGCGTTGTGAGAAAGAATACACAGATTCTCTATGAAAGGAAGAATTTTCATGTGAGGATAGCCTTTTAGAGATATTTCGGCAATCAGCCAAATCATTCGTGCGAAGAGCTTGATCGCTCGAACAATAAAGCTTGCAAATGTAGCAAAATACAGTAGTACTTGGTACTTGGTGAATAAATTAACCAATCTCTTTGGATTTTTTCTCCATTTTTTTTTTTCACACGAAAGAAATTATTTGCAGAGCACATCCGCCCTTTACCCCCAACTGTTCGTTTAGAACTTTCCAAATTATCAATATTTTGAGAAGGTTTATTGAGAATAAAGTATTCTCGTAAAGTATTGGTTACATCAAATATAGCAGAATTATTTGATGCTGAAGCTGATGGATTTTCAGAGTTAACACTAGCAGAAGCAGAGAATGAAACATCAGATGCATCATTATCATTAATTAAATTTTCAGCGCAAACTTCGGCCGTATCAGTTTTAACATTACTATAAGGAAATTCCCCAAACAAAGCAGTAACAGGCCTAACAGCTGACTGATTGTTCTCCATTGCTGGAATTATTATAGTCTCACTATTTGAAACTTCAGACGAAGATGTAGCAAGTTGAACACATGGCACACATAGACGTATCTCATTCTTTAGTTGCATTTCTGTTGCATCAGAAATATCGGCATCGGTATTAACAGCTTGGCTAAATGAAATTTCAGACGAATTTGCATTGCTTGGCATACACTCTTCGTTCGGAAGTGGTGTTTCTGTTGGTTTTCGGAACAGAAAATTTTTCATTGATGTGTTAAGTTGTTTTACACACTTCTAATGTTCATTTTTTTTTCGCTTCAAGCTACAGGAGGTATACTGCCGGGACTGCCGCTTCATTTTCTTACTTATTTACTTTATACAATTTATATTTAAGCAGCATGGTAAATATCTCTTACTCACATTGAGAACTACAAACCGCAAGACATCAAGCAAGAACACGAGTAATAAAGCAAGATACGGGAGAAACAAACGAAAATGCGATGGTTAAGGTTCCCGTTAATCTGATCGAAAGAATTCTACCGAGTCCATGAAGTATGAATTCCAGCTGCCTCAACATTGGTGAATAACGTCCCCCCCCCTCTTTTTTTTGGTGACGTCGTTCTGATGGCCAAAAAAGAGAAAGTGACTTAGTTTAGGAAAAATGCTTCACTAAAAAGTATCTGCATTTTGTTTTTTTTTTCGTTTGAAAAAAAATTAGATTTTCAAAAAAAAAATTTGAAAAGTAAATTTGGGGGCCCCTTGAAAATTCAGAGGGTAAGCACGGGCTTCACGGGCCTATTCTGTAACCAGCCACTGCCTTGAACTACTCCTTAACGATTCTGACAGTGTGGCATGGCACATTATCCTGTTGGTAGTGGCCATAACCAGCAGGAAACACACTTTTGGAGTTACATAATAACCCTAATGTGTCTATCATATCTGCAGATAAAACCTCTCAAATCATTCTTCTGAACAGGGATGACTATTGACTATAAAACTAAAATGCTAGAGGCAATTGATAACATTCCACATGTAACCCTTACTTCGGACTCCACAAATGCAACTATAATGTATCTGCTATAAATAAATTAAAGAAACTGCCAGCTCTCCCAACAGCTATTTCCCAGGGCCTACACTCTGTCTCTGGCGCCCGTGTACCCGAACTTTTTGGAAAACTTAAAGTTCATAAAGCTGGTTTCCGGATTCGCGGCCCCTACTAGACCTTTGGAGAAGGCGCTCGCTAACTTCCTGCGACTTCTTACCAGTAATTCACTCTGCTCTGTTAACGGCACTGTAAAAGCTCTTAATACAATCAAGAATTTTAATACGAATTGTTTACCCTTCATTCTTGCTTCACTTGATGTAATTGCCTTATTCCCAAATGTTCCGGTTTCAACTGTGAACGACGTCATTCAGTCAAAACTTTCTCAACTTGGTTATGACCCCGAGACGATTCAGTCCACTCTTACGACCTTAACAATAGTACAAAACCGCTAATGCTTTCGGTTCGATAACAATATTTATCGGCAAACCGAGGGTGCCCCAATGGGGTAACCTTCTTCCCGGTTTTGGCTGAAATTCTATTGCAACAGATTGAAAATAAGGTACTACACGAGTTTCGCCTAACTCCGTGCTTCTATTTAAGATACGTTGATGATGTACTTCTTTTCTGGGATCACGACCCTGACGATCTTCAGGAGTTTTCCGAATACATGTCCTCCCAATACCCGTCCATAAAATTTTCCATTGAACTGGAAAATAAGGGTACCTTACCATTCCTGGACTTCTTACTTGAACGAGATGCTTTCACATGTACCTTACAATACTCTGTGTATAGAAAACTGTAGCGTAAAAGTTTTTTCGACTTCTACGCTGTTTTAACACGTCAATATACTAAGAAATAGTTCCTAAATGAAAGAAAACCTTAACGGCCAGACGAAACAACAGAAGTCAACTTACGGAAAAGCTTTGTTCAGGCTGTAGAAAACACATCGTAATAGGGCATACTGCAGCAAACGCTTCACACTCCGCACATTATCACAACACTCCTATCAATAATTAGTTTACAACCCAACGCTCGTAATAATCGCTCTCTTACAACGCTCTCAAGCAATAGATCAGTCGTCGTTTTTATCTCTTGCTCTTATCTTATAACAGGCATACGTCACGTGCATTCAGCCTCAATTGTGTTTCCAAACGTATTCGTTTGAGAGAAAAGATATTTCGTTAAGCGTGAAGAATACTGAGAATAAACTCAAGATTTACATAGGGAAAGAAACTAAAAAAGGAAAGTTAATCTAGAATATACGTCACAAAACCCACATCTACATTGATCCCGGCTTCATCTGCACAACCTAAGGACTAAAAACTTTCCTCAATTAACTTCCTGTTAAGAAGAGCCTTCTCTCACTGTCCTCAAGTATTCGTAGACACCAATGTGAAATCAACAGTGTTTGATATTGCTCTTAACCATAGCTTTCATACGTTTACCATAAAAACTGTTCTAAAGACGCTCTACCAGGGAAGATCATCTACTCTCCAGAGGGACTGTCAACGTCGTAGATATGTGGGCTCAGTGGAGTATTATTCGACCGTTACACCGGTTCTTAAAGGCCTTTGCAAAACTTTTCACCTGGATTTCGGAGTGCGAGCTACAAACATTTTCGGTTTGGTAAAAAACGATCGAGACCAGTTATTGAATTTGAATAAATTCGGAATGTATTGCATTCCCTTAAAAAGTATTGATAATGATAATTCAAACAGTCAATATATAAGATCGACCAAACGTACCCTGGGGACTGGACTAAATAAACATAAATATGCGGTAAGAAACGGATTTACAAATACGGCACTTTCCCGCCTTGTGATTGACGGTTTGCACTACCCGGTTTGGGAAGGTGCCTCCATTATTGTTACACCTACTACTATCTTTTCATTACTGTTCACTAAGAGTCTTATAATTACATCTAAAAGACATTTGTGCTGTAATGATTACACTCCTGCCTTTGTGCCTACACTTTGGAAACAATTAATTTTTCCAGATATCCAGCAGGATATGGACGTTACAACTCAATAACAGAATTTATTTGACACTTTTTCATTACAATGGAGTCTATATGCTTCCTCCGGACGACTAGGTAATATTTTCTTTCCCTTTATAACTTGTATATATTACCTTTCTGTATTTTTTAATGTAACTTGTTATGCAATGCATTAGAATTCTATGCTTCACATGATACTTACCCATGTTGTTCCTTCATTCGGAACAGTCTGGTCTTTATGTTAACTTGTACCAGATGTTTTCACGATATCTTACCTGTGGCGTTGTCTGTTATTTGGGCTCCTAAAGTCATTATTTCTTAACGATGCCTGTCTATTTACCAGTGTTACCCTCATTCTCTGGTTTAATCATCTGATGATGAGTTTAACGGAAACCCGATAGCTCTTATGGTTCTACTTTTCACATTTTTAACTTATACAATAAATGTTTAAATTCCGCCAATGAGTTTGAATTTTTATCAATGCAGGTGTTTAAAATGATCGTGCATTGAAGGCAACCCCACCACGCCTACCGCCCCTTTTTAATATGACATGTTCTGCGCGAATTTGATATCTTCAGGTTCATTTGGTATTGTCCCCTCCATGCCATGTATATACCGAGTGATCCAAAAGTCTTGCACATTTTGAAAACGTAATAACTCGCGGAGTTTTGAGAGTAGGGCAACGCGGTTTGCGAAGAAATGATTAGAATGACATCGGGTTTTTTATGAAATCACATAAATTTTTACTAATTTTACTTACATTTCTCATCGGCAGATGGCGCCATAAGCAAACAGGTCTGAGATAGTGAGTATAAAAGCAGCAGCTGAAAGGCAACCACAAGTCGAGCCGCGGATGGCTTAGTGGTTAGCAGTTCAGACTATCGATGCAAGGTCCCCAGGTTCAATCTTTCTGATCTTCGGAGATGGTGTGATTTACTAACAATCGCTGAATATCCTCCGTGCATCGGACGAGCACGTTAAGTGACGGCCCCCAGGCTGGACCCACTGGTTAAATGGGTATCCTTTCCTATGCCCCCCCCCCGGGAAATTCTCTGTCCACTGTTGCCATTATCAAAAGAAAAACCCTAAAGGATAGCCAAGTTATGCTTATGCAAGTACTTAACCCTCATTTTTTAGATTTAACAATGTGTCTGAATTTTCGTTGCAATGTTAGCTTAATGAAGTTGAAACTCGAGTTAGTATTTTTTTAAAATTTGAAAGTTTCAAATACATATTATTTTAAAAAGTGCAAAATATTGGAGGGGCAGTTGCCTCCTTCCTCTCTCTGATATGAAACAGAAAAATGTTGAAAAATGTGGATTTATTGTCGTGTTTTTTATTAATATGACTGATAATCTTGCAATTATACAAACTTGTAACGAACTGATATACAGCTACAACCGTTTTGACATTTATAATTTCCATTACAGGTCCTGAGAGAGACTTACAAGGCGGATCCCGATGCCTGCATGTGACACAGTAACATCTACCGCGTATAGGCGAAGGAACAGTGATACCTCCGTATTGGAAAACGCTTCTTCTGTCGCAAATCTTGTTGCACCAACAGAATCGTGCGAAACTCTCACAAGCCAAGATGTCTTGCGAAATGGCAAAGAATCAACGCACAGCACAAAGTGCGATTCATTCAAAGGATTTATATACACATTCTTGTGCAGCTTTTTCATCACTTTATCTTCTGTAATTGTCAAGAAAATGACCTACATTAGTCCAGGAGAACTGTCTATGATTCGGAATACAGGTGTGTTCTTCGGAAACCTTCCAATAGCCGTTTACTCTGGAGAAGACCTCTTAGGGCCAAAGACTCACAGACTGTTATTGTTGGTTCGTTCCTTCCTGGGTGCCACTGCCCTCTATGTAAATCTTATCGCGTACCGACTTTTGCCTTTGGCCGAAGCCGCAGTCATCATGTCCACACTGCCAGTCGTTGTCATGGTCATCGCAAGGATATTCCTTAAGGAGGCTTGTGGTGTGGTTCAGACAATCGCTCTGTTCATCACGTTGGCAGGAGTCTTACTGTCAATCAGACTTCCGGAACTTATTGCCAAAAATAATTTCGCCTTTACATCAGATGACATCGCCGGAATAGCCTCAGCTGTCAGCTGCGTGCTGCTGCTGTCCGTGACCTTTGTGGCCATCCGTAAAATGAAGGACGTGCACTTTTCCATCGTCATGATCTATTTGGGGCTCATCGGCGCCATCGAGAACGCTGGTCTCACATCTGTTCTCAGTAAATTCTCTTGGACTCGGTGTGGAATGGACAGAGTATGGGTGCTCATGGTCGGCGTTTTCGGATTTGTCGGGAACTCCTGCTTAACCCTTGCTATTCAATCAGAAGCGGTTGGCATCGTCTCCGTTCTGAAGGCATCGCTGGACATTGTCAGTGCCATGTTAATGCAGCTGGTTTTCTTCGGAAATGCTCCAGATAAGTACAACATCTACGGTGCGGTGCTAGTTTTCATTTCGGTCACGATTATTGGAATCAGAAAATGGCTGCAGGAGAAGCCAGAGGATTCTTTAGCACGGAAGAGACTTAGGATTTTCCTTTTTTGAGCAAAGAATTTTTAGGTGAAAATTCCTTGTTATCAACATGCTGTAGGACCGAATTTTCACGGACGAAGTCAGTTCTGGAAGCCATGATTTACAGAAACATAACATCATGTGAACCGAAATATTTATGTACAACTGTGTAAAAGGGTTTGCAACTAGAAAAATAAAATCGAAATACTCGCAAAATACTGGCATCTCTTTCACATTTTTTCTAAGACTTAACAATTATTTGTTCTTGTAAAAAATACTGCACTTCTCGACCCACTAGTAGTCGCATCAGAGGACAATCAGAAAACGAACATTACTTTAAATCATACGTTGTACTCTCATCAGTCAAATGTATGGTCACATAGCCCAGAGATTACTATTATACATTTAATTTTGCATAAGACTGCGCTATTATAGCAGAACAAATTACTTAAAAATTTATGAGCTTAGGGTAACAACAGATAGTGAAAGTGAACTTTTAAAATGATACCTATATTTTCAATTTTTAAAAAAATCGTTTAAGATTTTCAGCAAAATTGCGTAGTCTGTTAGACAATTAGTATCAAAACCTTTGCTGAAAGTAAAACATAAACCATACTGGTTTCTCATTAATGATAGTTAATTGCAATTAAAAACTTGCGTTACGTATTTTCTTGATAATTTGTTTTATATGTGCTGCAAAATTAAAGATGCAAATAAGGTAAGAGAGAAAGACATCTTATGTTTTACAGAAATGCAAATTGACATTGTCTGCACGTGAAGCTCGTGATTGAAATTTTTTAAAGTGCACCGTAATGAAAAATTTTAGGACCTACTATGTTTCGCTTCAAGTATGGTTCCTAAAAAATACATTTTCTATTGAAAAATAATCCAGGTGAGCAAACATTGTGTACCAAATACACTGAAAGCACCAGAACTGAAATATCAATTACTAACGAAATTAAAATATTACTTGATGAGCTTCGGAATTCGAGATATTTTGTCCGTTGTCAGGTCATGAACCAAAACATCAGTTACATTTGATCAGGATAAAACTTTTAAGTTAAGAGAGATTCGATGTCTTGCCTGTTCTATAAATCACGGGCCGCCCTGGTGGCGCAGTGGTCTAAGCGTTGGCTTTTGACCATTCATCCAAGGCCGGTCCGGGTTCAAATCACGGTGAGGTATGGATGTTGTGTTGTTTCTACGGCACTAGCTCTCTCTCTCTCTTCCCTGAAACCAGTGGCCCTAAATTAGGGACGGGTGACTGCTTATATCCCACTGAGTTGCTTGCAATAGTCGTTAAACTACCAATCAAAAAAAAATCATGGATCAAAACATCAATTTGCGATTAAACTAAGCAAGACTCTTTAAGGAGAGAAATTCGATGTTCGTCCAACCAGTAATGAGTCTAAATTCGAAAAAAATAATAATAATAAATAAATAATGAACAAAGTGTAGTCACAGACAGGAAGAACTGATTTTATGTTCACGCATGCACTCATGTTTGCTGGCATTACTGGTAGGTAGCGTAATCCCCGCGAATTCCATGTCATCCTCAAGACATTATCAGCCTCACAGACAGCGAACCGCAGTTGCAACAGCACCAAACTTCATCTGTCAATCAAGCAAAACATCTGCTAGCCGCTATAGGAGAGCCAAGTTTTTTGAAGCGTGAAACATGTCACATCTAAGCTACGACGAGGGCTTATAGTATAGCCAAACAACTGCCGCCCCGGTGGCGCAGTGGTCTAAGCGATGGCCTCTGATCATTCGTCCGAAAGGGGTCCGGGTTCGAATCCCGGTGAGGCACGGATGTTGTGTTTGTCTTACGGCACTGGCTCTCTCCCTTCCTTGGAACCAGTGACCCTAAATTAGGGACGAGAGACTGCTTATAGCACATTGAGTTGCTCACGGTGGTCGTTAAACCTCCAATCAAAAAAAAAAAAAAAAATAGCCAACTGCTGCAAGGACTACCGGAGTCACGTAATGTATTGCATGCAACACGCCTTCTCCAGATTTCCAGCGTTACGTTGTGCATTGCTGTCAATCTTACCTATTGCGAATAACCTTTTCATTCCACTAAAGGGATTGTTTCTGCTGGTTCCTCATTACCAAGCAACTAACAAATACACAGAGTCAAACTTTCCCTTTCCTGAATCAATAAACTTTTTCATTAAAAGTTGAATAACGCATTTTAAATTTTAATACTTTTTCCTTCACGATGACACTGAAAATTATTAAATTCTGAAGTTGCTCTCTCTTCCTACCAGCCATTCACCTATTTAGCACTTTCTGTGTTTAATGTATTCACAAATAAACATCCATTAACATAATGTTGCCAACTACTGCTTTAGATGAAGAAAAAGGTTGGTTTGTTTATTTAGAACTTACAACGTAAGGGCAATATTTAGCTAAACAGAGCAGTGTCAAGATACAAAGGTCGTTAAAAAAAATACTCGTAGTTTTTATGGGAGTTGGCAGCAGTGCGAAGGGGGAAAATAAACACGCAGATGACTAACCGAATTAAGGAAGTATCTATGGCAATAGCTATTAGTCGTGGCAGACGATTCTGCTTTTATTATTGCGCAGTTGTTTAAGGTACTGCTTTTATTATTGCGCAGTTTTGTTATTGCGCAGTTTTGTTATTGCGCAGTTTTATTATTGCGCATTTCGCCATACAGCTATGGAGGCGAGTGATTCGGAGTTCAGAAGTGAAATGCGTTTTGTGCGATAAAATGTTGCTATCGTTTGGGTAAAACGGCTTCAGAAACAGTTGATTTAAAGAAAACAGCTTACAAAGATAAAGGTTTGGGTGAGTCAACGATTTCTAGATGCCACCATGATTTAAAAAAAGCATTTGTCGGCAGAACTCGCTCCTAGGCCTGGTCGATCTTAAAGTGTTGTTACGGAGCGTATTGTTAACACTGTTTGGGCAATCCTGTAAGAAGATCGACGAATGACGTGTGAAGACATAGTGGCATCAACTATTTCAAAAACCTCAGCATTCCGCATTCTACGCGACAAATTACTGCTGCATCGTGTGTGTTCCAAATGGGTTCCTCACCACCAGAGGAAAAAATAGTTGTTAGCCAGAGTCAGGTGTGTCATGAGTGGAAACAAATTATTGCAATGGATCCAAACTTTCTAAACACAGTAATAACCGCCGATGAAACAGGAGTCCATTATTTCGACCCCCTCACGAAACACGCAACGAGTGTCTGGAAACACACAGGCTCATCTCCTCCGAAAAAATCCGGCAAACCAAATCAGCTGGGAGGGTGATGATTTCCTTTTATCACAAAGGTGTAGTCTACCAGCATGCTGTTCCTCCACAAATCACTGTCAATGCTGAGTATTACATTTCAGTCTTGAAGCGTCTGCGACAATACATGTCGATTAAACAATCGGAACTTGTGGGCAAGTGGACCCTACACCATGATAACGCCCGCCCACATGTGGCTGCTTGTGTAAAGTTTCTTACGAAATGCAGTATTGAAATCATGCCACATTCTGCCTACAGTCCTGAACTCGCTCAGAGTGATTTATGGTAGTTTACAACAATGGAGAAGTTCCGTGGCGCTACATTCAACACAGATGCTGACGTTACTGAAGCTGTACAGGGGTCGGTAAAGAATCTTCCACACAATGCCTTCGCCACATGCTTTGAAAAGTGGACTGAACGATGCGACCTTTGCATACCATCCGAGGGAAGATACTTTAGAGAAAGAATTACATATATTTTGCCGCCCCGGTGGCGCAGTGGTCTAAGGCGCTGGCCTCTTGATCATTCGTCCGTAAGGGGTCCGGTTTCGAATCCCGGTCAGGCATGGATGTTGTGTTTGTCTTACGGCACTAGCTCTCTCCCTTCCCTGGAACCAGTGACCCTAAATTAGGGACGGGCGACTGCTTATAGCCCATTGAGTTGCTCACGGTGGTCGTTAAACCTCCAATCAAAAAAAGAAAAAAACTATTTTGCTGTACCTATATTTCATTTTGCGTGATTTTACCGTTTTCATGAGACGGCCGTTGTACATTATATTCAACATCGACTCGGCACGTGAGAAGGAAAAGTCTCAATGAAATGCTTAACACATATGGTTATGAAAAACACCCCTTGTATGGTAAAACGGAACCAAATGGTTGAAGACTGGTACTTTTCAGATGTAATACATAAATAACAGCACATTTCGGCTCCACCCCACACACACACCCCTTTTTTTTTAATAAAGGTGACTATGTTTTTTCTACCTTAAGCATGAATGCGCATAATGATCAGCACATTTAAGAACCATTACTTCAAAATCAATTTATTGCTCCGACATTGTCTTCCTTTAGAAATTGTCAGATTTTATCAAGAAGCGTCCTGGGGCCTTCAAGAACACGAGACGCGCAACGAGATGTAAAATGACAGATAGTTAGTACAAATATTCACGCTTCAAGTAGTGAAGTAAATAATGCTTTAAGAAAACTTGTTGCGTTTAAAATATGCCAATGAGCATCTCTTGGCTGAACATTCTCCGTTATCGCAATACCGGATGTCTCAAAAATGATTGGAACAAGCTTTTATCTCTTCAACTGGTGATCACAGAAACATACTTTCAATAGAAAAATACTCATAGACATAATGACGTTAAGACCTACGGCATGGCAGTTGTACCCCTGCGAGTGGTATTTGCATAAAAATAAAAAAATTAATTTTTTATACAGCCTTTGCAGAAAAAAACGTTCAATCAAAAAAAGTTGCGCAATGGCGTAATTAGTCGCAAAAAAAAAAAAAAAAAACTCCAGTCTTCTTGCGAAACTCGCGGAGATATTCGCGATGAAGATTGTAAAAACTACAGAGCCCGTCTAAAGCCATGCAGCGAAACAAGCTATCGTTCGCCCGTAAACGGACAAAGGAAATTTTTAATGATATAAATATTTCCAATGTCATTTTTGGTGAGAAGCGCTATATTTTCTCTGCTGAAGATGTCATTAGAAATGTATGCAATCAAAAATCTGTCTTGGAGATCACAGGAATTATTTCTTCATGAAGATTCGTTTCTGAATGATTGCGCCAATTTCTAAATTTTATATTTCACATAGGCATACTGTTTCTCGGCATCTTTATGGCGTAGTCACTGTAATTTTCGACGCAGTTGTTACGTCTCACAATATTCCAGCACAGTAGTAGAAGATACTCGGCATTTCATACAGCATCATAGCTATGTAGTCTGGAGGGGGGGGCTGACAGTTTATCAGTTCTTAAAGAAATATTTCTGTAAACATTCGTCGTCTGGGTTTATTTCGACGGATACTTTTTCTTCGAACTGCTGATTGAAGTTTATATTGTTCACTCATTATACACTCGCATTTGGTCTCTCATCAATTTTTTTAAAATATTTTTCAAAAAAAAAATTGTGATAAAACAGTATTTTAATGTAAGAAGTTTTAATGCCTAATTCGTTGGTTGGTCAAACATGCTAAGTGCACATTAAGCGGTAAATTCCGTACACAATGAGATCTTCGAACAAAACACCTTATCCCAAATACATTTGAGTGGATAATAGGATGGTAAAAAAACTTGACAAACACTCTTCGCTACTAACAGAGAACAAAAAAACTTCGCTAAAACTACGGTAATATTTTCTGAATAAAGTTATTACTAGCTTTCACCTGTATTATTCTGCCACACAGTTGTTAGTTCCAGTTAGGTTGGTTCCAGATCTTCATTCTCCACTCATTCAATTCTTTCAGTCTCACTTTTTAATTCTTTTTCTTACATAACGTTCCTTCTCTCTCCCTCTTTCCCTCCATCTAACAACAGGTCTTTCTCTTCTACGTTTTTCTGGTAGCTTCATCCATGTTCATAGCTATAAACCCTTTAGATACGCTCACAACAATATGAACTTTCTTCTTGGAGATTCGCCGAAACTACTTTTCAAGGGTTTTTTTTTTTTTTTTATTATATATGTTACCGCTAAACCTCGAAAGCCGTTAATGTGCACATTACCTAGCTAATCTGCAGATTAACTGATTTGCTCCGTTAACGTGTGGAATCAAGAGTTTTCCGCATTTTACCTAGGTAATGTGCACATCAACGGCTTGTTCTCTCATTTCCTTTCCCTACACCTTCCCCCTCTCCCTCCACTTTTAGTTTGGTTTCGCCTGTTTCTCTCATTTCCTCTCCCTCCACTTTTAGTTTGGTTTCGCCTGTTTCTCTCATTTCCACTTCCTTTCCCTACACCTTCCCCCTCTCCCTCCACTTTTAGTTTCGTTTCGCCAGCGTCTAGTCGTCGCCGGTTGTTTTTATTTCTCATAAATGGCGTCGGCTGCCAGTGCGTAGCATAGCTAATTCTGTTTTCAAATTCGTTTCTGCCGTGAATTTGTGTCGTGATTTTTTTTAAAGCAGATAAATTTAACTCCTAGTATGCAAGCAAGCACCGAATTGGTGAGTAAAATGAAGAAAATATTCTTCGAAAACCTCTTTAGCGAAGATTCAAAATATAATAGTGTTTTAATGACAAATCGAAAGTATGATTGCATAATTGAAGATGTAAAGCAAATAAAAGTTTCCAAGAAGAAAGAATCATCTCGAGATTATCGAATAATTCAAAGGTGTGATGTGTTGACTGTACAAGACTGTGAAAAACTCATTGAGCCGTTGTCATACGCGCGAGAAAGTGTTGGCCACGGTGGAAGAGACAGAATGATCAAGCAATTAAATGCTTTATAAAAACATAACCCAAGCCCAAATAAAAATGTTTTGGGATTTATGCGAACCTTGTCAACAAAAACAAAAAAGTGCGAAAAAGGGATTGTTGTAAAGCCGATTATTTCATCGCATTTCAACAGCATATGCCAGGTGGATCTCGTCGATTACCAATCTCAACCAGATGGAAAGTTTAAGTTTCTTCTCGTATACAAAGACCACTTAACAAAATTTGTCGTATTGAAGCCGCTCACATCAAAACGGGCGGATGATGTAGCCTATAACTTGCTTGATATTTTTCTCCTTTTTGGCGCTCCAAGTATTTTGCATTCTGATAAGGGACGCGAATTTTGTAATAAAATCTTAGAAAGTGTAACACAGTTGTCGCCAGAAATCAAAATGGTTAATGGCAAACCTAGACACAGCCAAAGTCAAGGAAGTGTAGAACGAGCGAATCAAGACATTAAAAACATGCTCACTACTTGGATGGCTGATAACCAAACTAACAAGTGGAGTGAGGGGCACTTAAAAGGACTATACAAGGCAGTCTGTATTGTTTGCTCAAAAGCAACATCAGGTGCTCACAAGTGTAAATCGTGTGATATGTTTGTTCACGCAATTTGTGGTGAAATAGATCCTAAAGAAAAAGGGTATGGTAAGAATGTATTGTGCAACATCTGTAAAAAGAATATGGATCAGAAAATACAGCGTGATGAAGCCAAGAAAGGTTTAGAACAGCAAGCAAAGAAAATGTTAGCAGTTTCTAATGCAAAGCACCCAAATGTTGATGGTGTCACTGTGAGAATAAAAGTACCCGAAGTAGACAGAGCAAAAACTGATGCCCGCTCGATTTTAGCTGTGGTTCTTAGTGAAACAGAGGATGGCTTTTATAAACTTGGTACTAAAACAGGTATTTTAAAACAATTGTATGGAAAATCTGAATTCAGTGTTTGCAAAGAGGTTTTTAACGAAAGAAGTCGTCCCTGCTATAGAAATATCTTTACGTCAAACAGCAATAAAACAATCCCTTGGTACTGGGCAGGGTTTCAGAAAATGTGACTGCAAATCTAAATGTACCACAAATAGGTGTGCTTGTCGCAAAAACCAATCGCTATGTAATTCAAAATGTCACCAATCTTTAGATTGCACTAATAAGTAAGCATAATTTTATCATATATTTTGCAAATTCATTTCCTTAATTATAATATTTTAAACCGTTTGATTATTTCTATTATAGTTTTTTAATTGATTTTATCAACTAATTTGTTGATTGTTTGATTGTATTAACTTGATTCTTTATATACCGAAAAATAAATAAATAACATTATGTTAATTTAAGCGTACATAAATGTTGCTGTTGTTCCATTACCTAGTAGGTAATGTGCAGATTATCTAGGTAATTTGCAGATTACCTAGGTAATTTGAGCAATGAAACAATTTTCGGCACTTTAACGGATCACCCTAGTTAATCTGCACATTACCTAGATAATCTGTAGAATAACTGATTTCTGCACTTTAGCAGTAACATATACAGCGGTTGAACAGAATAATGTGTTCAACAGCTGAGATGGTAACAGGCTGGTGGCAGTGGTGTTATGCTGCGGGCGGTGTAACTTCAGAGGCGGAAACAGGCTGGTGGTGGCGTTGTTTTCTTGGGACACTTTAAGCCCCATTCTGCTAATAGCACAATCCCTGACAGCTGTCCGGTATCTGAACATCGTTGCAAACCAAGTTCACCCATTCATGGCAACTGTGTTCCCTGCTGGTGATGGCCATTACCAACAGAATAATGCGCCATGCCACACTGCCAGAATCGTCAAGTTGTTCGAGGAACATGCAGGCGACTTTCTGTTAATGCCCAGGCCTCCAAATTCGCCTGGCATGAACCCAATTGAACATTTGTGGTTCGACTTGGAAAAGCGGGTTCACGCTAAATCACCACCACCCCGAAGTGTACGAGATCTAGAGGACCTGCTGACATTATGGTACCAGATAGCCCAAGATACCAATTGATACCTCGCCAAGTGGCCGGTGTTTTATGGGCTAAAGGAGGTCCTACAGCATATTAGGTAGGTGGTCATAATGTAATGGCTCATCAGTATGCATATATACATATATATATATATATTTTTTTTTTTTTTTTTTTTTTTTTTGCATTTTTATTGGAAAAGAATTATGGGACATTTGCAATTTAAAAAGAAAACAAATCATGCCGTATTATAGGGTTTACCAGAATGGGTGCCGGTTAGAAAAAAAAAAGTACCGGAACACTGTTCCGGCTCCAATACACCACTCAATATTTCTGCATAAAATGCATTGTTTCATACAGCTTCACTCACAGGTCAAGTTTGCTAAAAAGAAAAAAGTAATATCAGCATTGATAATTTATAATCATCGGTAGCTACACGGCTTTTAGATCAACCCCAACTAGAAATGTCTTACGAAAACTTTACAAATAACTTCGGACTTACACTGACAGGGTTCCCGCTCAAACGTAATAAAAAAATTCCCCGACTTTTCCAGGTTCTCAAGGTGGTTTTTTAAAGTTTTCCAGAGTGGCATGACGCAAAGAATTGTTACATTACATTCCATTCATTTTTCTCACCAAAGCACACACTTCTAAATTCTTAACATAATTTGTCTTTATAAAATTACCTGCTTTTCATTAATAACAACTAACTGTGCACATTATTTTCTGTACCAAAGTTCTGTGAACTTTTGTGAACACTACCCACACTTAATTTGTAAATGCATTCCCATAGAAACAGGTCATATGTAAGAAAAAATCTGTCAGGTGAATAGTTTCAGTTTTTCTATAACACAATGCAGCAAAGCTTAATGATGGAATGGCACTGTTCAAAGAAACATGTTTCTAGAAAACCAACCGACAAAGGACTTTGATCCATCATTTGGTTGGTTCTCTTGTGAAGTGTTTCTTCAAGCAGAAGTCATTGTGCCTAATTGTTCCATGTTATAACACTGCCTGCAGAAATTGAACAAAAGCTTAATAACTGGCAATTTTAAAAATTCAATTTTGCATCTTTTTTTCAGAGAATAAAGAAAATACTTAATATAACTGAAAGTAAGATCTACCAAATTCTAGGCAGGCAGTAATTGCAAGCAAAAGTTTGAAATCTTGAAACAATAAGTTTGTTTGGCAAAATAAATTATCCATTGATTTTTACAAGAAAAAGGGGTAATTTTCCCCGAGTTTTCCCTGACTTTTACAAAAATGGGCAATTTTCCATGATTTTTGGAACCATTTTCAAATTCCCTGAGAATTCCAGGTTTTCCCTGTTTTCCAGATTGAGTGGGAGCCCTGACCGAGTGCTAACAGAATTACGATCACACACCTGTTACTGTGTGTGCCCTGCTTCCGCCCAGAGAACGTCTGCCACCCAGCGTGGCATCAAATTATGACGTGTCTGTACAGTAGTGTGGGGACCTGCAACTAAGCTGTTCGTGTTAGGTCCACAATTCTGACTAATAATAAGTGGAGTGGTGTGTAAAACTGCCTCACTTGGCGTTCCAAGTGGAGTGGTGTGTAAAACTACCTCACTTGGCGTTCCACAACATCCACAGATTTTTAACTGTTTTGAGATCAGGCTAGTTTAGAGCTCATTCAGGATGTCTCACATTAAGGTGGATCCACCTCAAATCTTTGCCTTGTATTTCCAATGGGCAAACTTCTGTAGCCATTTTGTTCACAATTAATGCATTTCCAAGGATGAAAATTGGAACATTGATAAAAATAACTTCATATTATAGCCTAGTATACTTAATATTTTCTAAAACTTTACCACAATTATATTAAAAAACAATAACTTTTCCTTTGGTGGAGTTGAGACCAGAAAATACATGGTGCGACCTGTACATTGAAGACAGACATCAGTATACAAATGTTGAAGTGTTTAATTATGGTTAAACTTTAGAAAATATTAAGTATACTAGATTATAATATGAAGTTATTTTTATTGATGTTTAAATTTTCATCCTTGTGAACGCATTAATTGTGAAGAAAATGGCTACAGAAGTTTGCCCATTGGAAATACAAGGCAAAGATTTTAGGTGGATCCACCTTAACACCAGGGACACAACCGCCACGCCCACAGCTGCAGCACAGGTAAGATAGAGGGCGCACTGCAGCTGCCAGTTCAATTTTCATGAAAAAATCTGAACATGCACAAAAACAATTAAATGTCAACTTTCACTTTTAAAACACTGGAGGTCCTACAGATTGAAGCTATTCGGTCTTTGGCTCCATGTCGTAATATGATCGCTCTCCAATCGCCCTCTCTCTGCGCTGCTGAGGAAAAGTGTGAGGCCACATGGGGATTACCTGTGGAAGATGAGCGAAAAGTCACCTAAGATTACGTACGTGACAGGCGCCAACATTTATCCACAGCAGTCCCAGATCTGCGATGTATAAGAGGACGATTTCTTCAAGTGATTTAGTTTTGGACAAAACAATTACATGTTGCTATTGCTTTTAGTTCTTCCTTGTAGTATATCTATCTCATTCACTGTGCAGAAACTTTAATAAATAAGTGAACGACATCCATTTGCAAAATGTCACAAAAGCGTGCAAGTGGAGCACAGTATCGGTAAAAAAATGGAAAATGCGCAAAGAAACTCCCAAAACTCGACCAGTTCCTTTTTAGGGTTCCCACTCAAAGGTAATAAAAAAATTCCCTGACTTTTCCAGGTTCTCCAGGTGGTTTTTAAAGTTTTCCAGAGTGACATGTTGCAAAGAATTGTTACATTTCATTGCATTCCATTCATTTTTCTCACCAAAGCACACACTTGTAAATTCTTTAAGTAATTTGTTTTTATAAAATTACCTGCTTTTTATTAATAACAACTGTGCACATTATTTTCTGTTCTAAAGTTCCGTGAACTTTTTGTGAATACTACCCACACGGAATTTGTAAATACATTCCCATAGAAACAGGCCATATGTAAGAAAAAATCTGTCAGTTGAATAGTTTCCAATTTTCTGCAACACAATGCAGCTAAGCTTAATAATGGAATGGCTCTGTTCAAAGAAACAGGTTTCAAGAGAACCAACAGACAAAGGACTTTGATCCATCATTTGGTTGGTTCTCTTGTGAAGTGTTTCTTTAAGCAGGGCCATTGTATCTAATTGTTCCATGTTATAACAACTGCCTGCAGAAATTGAACAAAAGCTTAATAACTGGCAATTTTAAAAATTCAATTTTGCATCTTTTTTTTAGAGAATAAAGGAAATACTTAATATAACTGAAAGTAGTATCTACCAAATTCTAGGCAGGCAGTAATTGCAAGCAAAAGTTTGAAATCTTGAGAAAAGTTTTTTTGGCAAAATAAAGTATCCATTGATTTTTACAAAAAAAAGGGGGGGGGTAAGTTTCGCTGATTTTTACAAAAAAGGGTAATTTCCCCTGAGTTTTGGAACCATTTTCAAATTCCCTAAGAATTCCAGGTTGAGTGGGAACCCTGTTTTTACCGCAGTCAGTTAAGCTCAAGTGCCGTTTCCGATTAAAAGAATGATGATTTGTTTAGCACGTGAACTGTTCAATGTTTAATAGTAGCAGACATTTTACAAAAACCAAACACTTCAGAAACAAGTCAGACAAAATGTGCGATTATGAAATTGCAAAACCCGGTGAAAATCATGTGCGGACCGCTTTCTGCGACACTAGGACCGTTGGTTGCAAGTGTTCACTGTCTACATGCCACTGCAAAATGCCCAACAGACATACAGAATTACGATAATCATGTTCTTGATCCAAAAGTAGTCAAGTCCTTTATTATTGAAAGTGATTCCTGCAGGGCTAAGCTTGTTCCCGCGAGATAAAAGCAATTGCCGTTTTTTCACGTCCCACTACAAAATAATGACCAAAACCAAAAAGAAAGTGCCTAGAACATGGCTATGTTACTCTCCCCCAAAAAATATGGTTTACTGTGAACCTTGCTGGTTTTTTGCTGATCACACAAAACTAAGATACCGCAATTGGACTGGAAGGGTTTATAGCATAAAATTACTGAATATGAAGTACCAATTCCCACAGAAACGTCTGTTATGTGTTTGATCAGTGGAGATTTCATGGGAGAATTGACATGAAAATTGAAAACCACATAAAGGAGAAAAGTTCTGGATCGTCTGTTGAACGTCATCTTAGCTATTTGCACTCTACCTTTCCGCGGGCATCGTGAACACATTGGAAAAATAAGCAACGGCTATTTTTTGTTATCATAGAACTATTGGCAGAATACGATCTGGCATTAAAGAAGTTGTTAGAAAAGCCCTCCGGTACAGTAAGATACTTAAGTCCAGTTATTCAGCTAAACAAACGGTGGCAACCTCAAAAATCATCCAAGAAGGTGGTCAAAACTGCAGAAATCCGTTTTTTGACCACCTTTTAGGATAATTTTGAGTGTTTTTTTCTGCTTCTTTTTTTGAGGTTTAACGACCACCCTGCACAACATAATGGGCTATAAGCAGTCGCTCATCCTTAATTTAGGGTCACTGGTTCCAGGGAAGGGAGAGAGCCAGTGCCGTAAAACAAACACAACATCCATGCCTGCCGGGATTTGAACCCAGACCCCTTACGGACGAATGATCAGAGGCCAGCGCCTTAGACCACTGTGCCACCGGGGCGTCTCCCTCAAGGAATAGACCACTGCGCCACCAGGGCGGCAACCTTAAAGATCATCCTAGAAGGTGGTCAAAAACTCGGAAATCAGAGTTCCCGCAAAAGTATCCCATGTCTGACCAATACATCAAAAATTTCCAATAACTACCAGACCTGCCAACTTTCAGAAACAGAAATCCATAAAAAATTTAATCGATATATTCGATTAAATTACTTGTCGCGCATATTGATTAAATGTACCGAAATATCGATTTAAAAAACGATGTTACCCAAATGAACCATCAACTTTTAATTGAGGTGTACCGAAATATCGATTTAAAAAACGATGTTACCCAAATGAACCATCAACTTTTAATTGAGGTGTCTACAGATGTTTAAATTTATCGGCACATTTATATCGATTAAAATAAATTCTATACATGATTTCTCATTACTATGCTATCATTATGATCTATAAAGTGATAAAAATTTACTTTTACAGAAGTTTGCATCTAAAGGGAAGGATGTTCTACCCTTTCAATGGGATCGTGTCCCATGCCGTAATGAAACATACCAAAATATTTTCAAAAACGAACCATTTTCATGTTAGGTTTTTATCTTACGGAGATACGGACAATGAGAGAGTCAAATAAAAATAATTAAATAAGTAAGAGTGACTGAGAGACACTAGCTGGTAAATTATGTTCAACTAAAAATGAAGTGAACAAACAATATGTACGAATCGCATAGAGTTCATTATAACTTTTAACAAAGGAAGTTAATTTCGTTATTTTTTTCCCACGCAGTCAACGTTATATTTATGCTTGTCACCAGAAATATGATTTGTAATATCATTCCTTCCACCATGCGAAATGTTGAAATTGCATCGGCACATAGCGCGAAACGCATGTTTTCCTTTCTTGAAGATTTCGCAATACATAGGAATTCCGCAGAATACGAATCACTGAATATTTTAAAGTACTTTTTTTCCCCTTTCATGTTGCTGCTCATAGCGAATCACTAATACTTAATTTATTACCACTCAGGAAAAACCATGTAAGTAAAAACTGCTATAGTAGAGGGAAAAAATACTGATTACGGAGTTATCCGATTCGAGCTGGTGAGCTAGGAAAGCAGAGCAACTGGAAGGTTCTTTCATCTAGAAACAAAGTTTTAGGTTTTAGTTACGAATAGCATCCCCTTGGGTTCGTCCCCTCCCTCCCCATCATTCTTCACAGGCAGATCAATGCCTTGTCTTTTACTAAATCCGATCCCTTTAGCGGCATCCGTTATACTTCCAAATGGCACTGATTTTACAGTTGTCTTCTCTTCCTGTCCTCCCCCTCCCTTCATCTTACCGAATAGAGCTTCTCTAGTCATTCCTTTCAAAAACAATCTGGGCCCATCAACGTCTGAACCAACCCCTCTCCTGCAGTAAACTAATACAATGTGTTTTGCCGGAACAAAACCAACTGTCTTTTAAATCAGGCATCACAGGAACGATACAGCCACTTCGTCGGTGACATCCTCCCCATCTCGTGCCCTGCTCTCTTTGTGGCGTAGCCACGGCATAAAACGTTTGAACCGGGATTTTAACTCCGATCTTATGTCTCTGCGAAAAAAGAAAAAAAAATGGCCTAACATGACAAAATGTATACACGTATTCTGTTTTAGAAAATGAAAATCTCTAAATATCACACAATTCAGTTTGCTAGAAGTTACAAAGCCAATAACGCTTTTTTTCAAACAGATTAAAAAAAAAATTCCACTTCTTCCCTAGATTAAACTCATGCTGTCAAAATCCGGATATTTTAAAATTCAGAGTTGTTTACTAAAAGCCCAAAATTTCACACCTACAAAAAAGAGTGGGTTTGCAAAAACAACAGTGTTCTCCCCGATACTTAACTGTTTTCTTTACGAATCACTTAGTACGAATTAATTGATATTTTGCATGTTTTTGCTTCATTAGAGAACATTTTTTGTGCTCGTTAATTTCTAAATTAAAAAGCTGCCACACGCGCGTCGTTTTATTATAAAAAAATTCTATGCAAATCGGTCAATTTCTACGGAAGATATTGTGCTAAAGTTCTGAAACGCGAGCGAACAAATCTCGCGCACGTGCTACTACACTGTCCCTGTGAATGCTGATAGCAAACATTTTCAATAGGATAGGTCCACTATGGGTGCTGAACAGCATACCCCAACTTCATCACAATCATGCTTTGATTTTACGCAAGTCATCATGCAAAAGGGCGGAAGAATGAATCCTGCTCCTGTGTCTTGACCTTACCTTTGACCATTTTCAATAAGGATTAGATGAATTAGTATGTACCCCAACATATTAATTTCATTGAATCAAGCCAAGACATTTTTATGAACGTTACTGAGCAATGAACAAAGCACGGTTGGAAAGCGAAAGCATAGAAAACTTACTAACGGACCAGCAAAATAAATCATTGCTGGAGCAGCACTGGCTCGAATGAATAATAGCATTCTTTCGTTAGGTCAAATTTATTGCCAGAGAAGAAGTTACGAAACCATGCATGCCACAATGCATTTTTAATTTCACAAAACTGACAGTTTTTGCTTAATTTCGTCATGTTGGGTATTGATCTGGGCTTAAAAATTCCACAGATTTAAAATCCGTTTGAATTATTTTTCTTCGAACTGGGAGGAATAAAGATAAAAAACACCTGCTCTAACGCGGACACACCCCACGCTGGCCTTCTGAGAAGTTGCGACTCGGGAGATGAACAATCTGAAAAAGAAAGGTGAGGGGAAACAGCGTGCACAAGAGAGGAAGAGAACCAAATGGAAGGTTAAATAAGCCCAGCTGGTTGGTGTTCTAGTGTTTAAAAAAGGCAAAACAATAACCTAAAACGTGGGGAAAACTGCAGCAAAATGTTCCCAAATAAACACATGTAACTAAAAACTTATTCGTGACTTACATTGGCACTTTACTTTGAATGGATTAAGTTTAAAAAAAAAAGTTTTAATAGTCGGTGCAAAATCATCAGAAAAAGAAAAAAATATCGGAGAATCGCCAAATCCGTAAAATTAACATTTTGCCCGTAAAACAAGTACATTTCTGTAAATTTTAACGGTAAACCGTAAAACCTGGCAGGTCTGTACTGCCGATGGATGGATGTTGGGGAACGAGTATTCACCGATGTTTCCATCCCTGCTTCTAAGTTAGCCCTGGAAAATGCATGCAGAGTGAGGCTGCCAGCTGGAAAACATACTCCCATAATGCTTTGTGGTTCCTTTCAGCGAGTGCCTGCTTAGTTGCCGGAGCACCTGGTAGTGATGACGCAGTAATTTATAGGCATCCGTCACAGACCGTTTTACTGATATTTCATGACTACGAAAAAAGCACATTCCTTAAAACCCAACAATATTGAAAAGGCCTCTAACACTAAAATACTCTTATTAAAATAAATTTTACTGAAAGTGAAGATACCATTACAGTTTAAAATGTTTTTGTGAAGATACCATTAGAGATAAAAAATACACTGCTGGCCACCCAAAATGCAACACCAAGAAGGACACGAGATAGCAAATCCAGATTTACTGGACACATAACAGATACAAAGATGAAACGATTGAGCTTACAGGCCCGTGCAGCTTGCGGAACACGCAGACATTAATAATTCGTGTGGCCACCATGCCTGGCATTGAACAAAAGAGGCTTTGGATGTGGGCTTGGGGTATGTCGATGCAGGTTGCTTCCACACGTTGCCACAGTTCAACAGGCGTAGTCGTGGGTGGTGCTTGCCAGGCCACTCGGTTGCAGATCAGCGACCAAACGTGTTCGATGGGCGACATATAGGGAGAACAGGCGGGCCACGGCTGCAGTGCCACCTGGTGGGCCGTAACGAATTGTTGCACGATGCCTGCCACGTGCGGGCATGCATTGTCCTGTTGAAACGTTTCCGCTGGCAGGTCCTGCAGATAAGGGAGGACTAAGGCTACAAAACATCGGAGATGTAGCAGTGGCTGTTGAGTGTCCCAGCAATACGTACCAGGGGAATGCGGGTGCCATATCCAATTGCGCCCCAAACCATAACGCCAGGCGATGGACAGGTATGGCGATGCATAATGCAGGCATCATACAGTCTATCACCGCGGTGCCAACACACGCGGATCCGACCATCGTGGTTTTGCAGGCAGAAGCAGGATCCGTCAGAGAAGACAATGTCGTGCCATTCCGTAGACCAGGTGCGGCGTTCAACGGCCCACTGCCGCCGCACTTGCTGGTCGTGTAACGTCAATGGTAATCGGAGCAACGGGTGCCGTGCGACAAGTCTCCACTCCTGCAGACGACGTTGAACAGTACATGCTGACACAGGTTGTTGCGCAACACACCCTAATGACTGCGCTAACGTTCGTAATGTGGCGGGGCGAGCCGCCAATGCCCGCCGCACAACATGCCGGTCCTCTTGTTCGGTGGTGTGCCGCAGCAATCGATCATGTCACTCCGTACGTCCCTCCTGCACCCACCGGATCCATACTCGTCTCTCTGTGGCTGGATGTCGTCCCACACCGGCGCAGATGTCTCAGTACGATAAACCGCTGTCGCAATAAGCCACCATTCGTCCTCTGTTGAACTCCGAAACATGCTGGAATGACTGCTGTATTCTGCGACGAGACATCAGGAAACTTCCCACGCACAGGTCCGGCAACACAACCCCCCCCCCCTCCTCTTCTTCTGTGCACCCTTCTTATAGTGCTTCTTTGGCGTGCCGGGCGCACATGATTTGCATATGCCCTGCAATGCTGTTTGCATGTCCTCTCGCGGGCGACGCATGCTACGAATTTCAGGCCAATCAGATTGCTTTCTTCTTGGTGTTGCATTTTGGGTGACCAGCAGTGTATTTGTAAAAAATTTTGTGAAAATACCGCCCAACGGTATCAAATGCTACCTGGATAAACCCCTGCATGCAGACACACTATCAAATTTCATATCTTACTGAAATTACGTTCCCTTACATAATCTTTTGCATAAGTTACACGATTTTTCAACATTTTTCTTACCTAATGAATTACAATATTTACGATGTACAAAATTTCCAATACATTTTTTATTTACTGCACTTTACTTTTCAGAACCTCATTTTATGAGGATACATCTTGTTTTGCAAATAGAACATAGAGCGTAAATATGCAAACATCATTTTCCTCTCAGGATGGGCACGGATAGTCTCAAGAATCATGCGATCAGTTTCTATCTGGTCCTGTTTCCTCTTTTCAGTAATGACATATTCCTAAAACGAATCATAAACTTCAGAAACTACACAAAAACATTTCTACGGAACACATCACATAACTTTTATTTAAAGTTTACCAAATGTTTCAAATAATGTAAAATTAATAACTGAAAATTATCGATTACATTTATTTATATCAATATGTGGACGTTAACACGAGTTTGGTAAAATATTATATATTGCATTATACTGGCCCCAAAAAATGAGCAGATTGTCCCCAAGATACACTAGTGCAATTACGTAAATTTGACAATGCAACATAGATATAAATTCTAATGAACAAGCATTCAACATAAACCCAAGACACCTATTTATTTTTCTTGTAATTGCTGAAAATCAGATTTTGAAATAAAATTCCTTTGTGAACAATTTTTTATGTGCAACACTCCTCTGAACCTCTCAGATACATGGCTGAAAGGTATTTTGTTATTGATGTTGAGTAATTTCAACATTAAGTAACAACAATGCATTTTGTTATGCCACTTCAAACAAATCTTTCCCATTTATGTTACAGTAGCAATGCACTGTGCAATATATAATCTCCTCAAAACCACACACCAACATGGTCTATAGCCATGTCATTCATATGGGCCTTTTCAACTAAAAAAAAAATCTGTTTTCAACAAAAGCTTTCTGTATCTCTGAACGGACTGCAAAACTGTCTTTAAAATACTGTCTGATCATGACAAGAAACTATACCTTCTACTCAACTTAATGGGGCAAAGAGGTGTGTCAAGATAAACCTTAAGGATTTTCTGAAAAAAGTATGGAGACCCTAGTAATATTAACAGAAAATATTACTTAAATTCCACTATAAGTGAAGCTTTCATGGCAGAAAAAAGTATATCTTTAGGAATTGATACCCAAACCTTTAAAGCCACAGCTAAGATTTTTTTTTCCCTTTTAGAAAAAAAAATGTAGGGGGCCTAATTTTTTTTTTTTCGTTGGAGGTTTAACGACCACCGTGAGCAACTCGATGGGCTATAACCAGTCGCCCGTCCTTAATTTAAGGTCACTGGTTCCAGGGAAGGGAGAGAGCCAGTGCCGTAAGACAAACACAACATCCATGCCTAACCGGGATTCGAACACGGACCCCTTACGGACAAATGATCAGGGGCCAGCGCCTTAGACCACTGCGCCACCGAGGCGGCGGGGGGGGGGGGGGCTCATTATGTACCTTTAATTTTGACATGGCAGTTTTCATATCTATGAGAAAAAAAAACTTTAAAAACATAAATAATTTTTTTTATAAACTTATTGTTTCACCTTGAAAATCGATGTACAGGTGGTTCTTTCTTTTGCCATGTTAGTTAAAAAATGCTGGAATTGCATTTCAGTTTTACTTTTGCAATGATACACTTCAAACATATAAAAGATTTAACAAAAAGTGAAAAAAATGTAAAAAAGGAAATTTAAAAAAATCTGAAATGAGTCATTACATGTTTGCATAAGATAAAGCAATTTTTAGAAAATGAAACTCAACAGTTAAAGACATTTAATGGCTGTCTTTCAATTTTGACAGGTCTAGTTTAGAGTTTACAGTCTGAAGATCTTCAATTTCAAGAGTTGATTTTGAACAGAATCAAGCATTTTTTATTAAATGTAACGGTTGCCTGCAATAAAAACTAGCAATAAATACCAACAAGCAGAATACAACTTACTTTCATTAGCATGAATTTATAGCAGCTAAGACCAACCAAGTTCATTAGGAGATATCTGATTCCTAGCATTTGCTTTTGGAAATCTCATCATTCATAGAAAAAATAAAACATGACCCACAAAGGCAGAACACTGAAAACAATTTAATTCATTCTCCAGTGATTCAATTCCAAGAAACCGGAAATACTACAGCAGAATGGTTTTTTTGGGGGGGGGGGGGGGGGACAAGACATATTTGAACATATGCATTTCAGATCTTGGAATCATATTCCATCTCACTAACTCTTCTCCAAAATTATTTGGCACATACAGTATTTATAAAAATTTTGGCACTATTATTTTTAGAATTTCACTGCTGTTAGTAATTTTTTTTGTTTTTGTTTTTTTTTTTGTTTGGGAAATGTAGATTTCATCTCCGAATATTCTGCCCAAAGGGCTGCCGTTTCACAAGAAATTATTTCTACCCTTAATATAAATGTAGCATTTTTTTTAATCTGAAAACTTGACACTGAATGCAATGCAATGCACAGCATCATCTGTTAAAAACATGAGGTTTACAAATCATTCATGATTCTCCAACTCAGTGCAGTCTTTTTTTTAGCTGCATGGATCTTAATTTAAGCTAAACAACCAACAAAATAAGTCAGTAAATTTCCTCTACACAGTCACTGAATACTACAGTGCATCGCAAGGTCACTGTAACAAGATTCTGTTTCTTTCAAACGATACTTAAGTCTTTGGGATGTGACAAGCAAGCATCAATTGTATAAATATATTTATTACTGTAGATAATGTTCTTTAAAACATTCGAAAAAAATTTGCAGCACAATTTTTCTTGATAGATTATGCAATAGAAAACTAAAACAAAGCTGTCCAGTTCTTAGAGTAGCTACACAAAACCAGTATTTTCCCCATCAATGCTAGTGACCAAAAAGTTTTTTTAGATCACGTATCTTCCCATTTCCAAATTCAGTGAATGTTGAAAAGCCATTGAAAATATCTTTGTTTTCCATACTTCCAAGCACCAGAGAAAACAGCACACTTCTATTATAGAATCATGCTCTGCCAAACAAAATGCTGTGGAGCAACATCACTAATATCTGTGCTCTCATTAAGAGTAAGTAAGACTAACATGTCACATTTGCACAACCCACCTTTTAAATGGTCATCTATATTGCCAAATACAGAATGAACACAATGTTGGACACTTCATGCCAAAAGCAGCACATCTTGAATTACAGTGATAACATCCTTTTCTATTCAGAAAACTTTCAAAAGTGCTTTGTTGCATTCCAGAAAGCTTTCTGTCAAAAACTCACCACCAAGGAATTTTTGCCTTCATGAGAAGTACACAATGCAGTTAGTTACACAGACTACTTTGGAGAACATGTATTTTCAAACAACCCCCTCCTCCCCCCATGTTTTTTAAATCATTGTTTGTTTGGATGTTTAGTTCAATCTGCCAATGCTCATAACTGATAAAGGTGATTCATGTTTTGCTTCGTAATGCTTGATTTGGTATTACACACTGAATGTATGTGAAATGCTTTCACAATGCAAGGAGCACACACAACTTGCTCACCTTGCTTAACAAAACTGTATGTCTCTCCATTCTTCCTTTTGGAATCAGTCTTTAATTTTCTGGCTTTACTAATATTAATTATTTGTAAGTAAGGCACTTCAGAAAATAATTCAAAATCACTTGAGTGAACAGTTTAGGGTTCCACTAAGATAACATTGCTTCAAGTTAAATGCACAATCCTCTCGCAATCTTTTGGCAACAAAGTAGGGAATTGCCATGGACAGGTGAATGCTGCATTGCACTGCATTCTACAAATGATAGATGGCATTCAAGATGGAGCAATTTGGCAGATAGGTTGGCATGATTTCAATGGTGCAAGGGCCTCAAAGGGCCAAAGATTGCCTTAGCAGCCAGGAGAGGAGAGCACATAAACTGTTAGCTGATCTTCAAACTATTCCCAGGGTCCATGTGCATTTACAGAAAATAAATTCCCAGGGGTTTTCCAGTTCATCAAAAAATTCTAGGAGCTCACATTTTTGCTAGAAGTGTTTTGTTTTATATTTTGCAAATTAGGGTGAAATTTCCTATGCATTTAGAATTCTTATGGAGTCCTATGTGTTCTGCTGTTACAGAGTGATCCTCAGCACGTTACATCTTCAATCAAGAGGCAAAACTTCCCCCTTATAAAAAAAATTTTTTTCTCTCTATAAAACTCATATGAAGCAATCTGGAACTTAGCACAATAATAACACAAAACAGACATGCCAACCTTCTAAATCTTAAAATCAGGAGATTTTTACAGCTCATAAAATCACACAAGTGCTATTTTTTTTAAGGACATTTTCCAGGCGTAGGAACGATTTTCCAGTAGTAGTATTTATTGGTCCACTAAAAGCTCTGGAAAATGAAAGAAAAAGAAAGAAAACGGTGCAAAAATCAACACTCCCTCCCCCTACTGAAATTCGTTTTTAGGTATGTTGATTCCACATACTGAAAACGTAAAATGGCCTGAATGTTTGATTTTTACGAATAAAATAGCAGCCAACTGTTTGTTTCTTCTTTAGGTTGTGTGCGAAGGCAAAGACGAAAAAAAGCGTCGTACTAACACTGCCTTTTGTTACAAAGTGAAACCAACTGTAACTACTCTCTTGTACTGTTAAGTGAATTTGCCGCAACTCAACGTTTATCGCTTAGAATGCGAGCGGCTCTGTTGAGGTGAGGGGTTGAAAAACTGAACTGCAAGAAGGCAGGGCAGCTCCCATCTGTCAATCAGCTACTGACCCTCCCCAGCATTCTAGTGCCAGAGCGGGTGAGCTCTTTGCTAAATGCGTATGACAATCAGACTGCGAGAAAAAAAATTTAAGCAAATTTTTTTCGACCTATCTCAGACAGTTGGTTAGAAACCAGCACTTAGACCACTGCGCCACTGGGGCAGCTTTCTTTTTGCAGATAGAAGTACAAAACTTATGACTGCAATGCCGCCTTGCATCAACCCAGAAAGAAAAGGATTTCACAGGCAGTTTGAAATCATGGTGGTTGATGGAATTTTGACCATCCTAATAGCTAATTCTCGGTGAAAATCAGGAGAATTTGACATTCAACCGGAAGTTGGGAGGAAGGGCTGAAAATCCGGAGTCTCCCACCAAAATCTGGAGAGTTGGCACATCTGCAAAACAATTTTGCCATAGCACTGAAGATTCCCTATTCCATAGTCATCTCTCCAATGCGCATTGCTGGCAGGGAGGCCAGGTATCAATCCCCATCAGTAAGGAAAGCACGTGCTAAAAGGAAGGGCCACCTTGGACTTGTGGGAAGGTTTCCATATGATGGTGTGACTTCGCATATACACCACTACACAACTTCTATATGACAAACCAAGGTTGTGGGGGAAATGGCATTCAAAAATATTCAACTGCAGTGTCACATGAGATGACATCATGTCTCCCCACTCCATGGAAGAAAGTGATGTCATTGCGAGCAGATGCCACAAGGAGCAAAAACAAAGTGATGAGAGCAAACACTGTTTCATCGCAAGAAAGAATTCCAGGCCATCCAGGATCTTTAACAAAAACATGAAATGAAAAAAGGAACTTTCCAGGCCTGTAAAAAAGGGGAAATCAAATTCCACGACTTTTCCAGGACATTCCTGTATAATGGCAGAACATGGGGTTATTGTCTCACTGAAAGAGTCCAGCCAGTGTCATCCAAATATATGGCCAACCACGTACGGCAGGACTTGGTCAAAACAATGCTTAGGAATGATCTGGCAGCGAGTGTGTGTTTAACAAGAATGGCAAGACCCAATCAGTCCACAAGAAAAGTCATTATACCATGACATAGCCACTGCCAGTCTGCTTCCATCTAATTGTGCAGCTGCTTACCCCTGATGTCAAGTCTAGCTCAGTCCAAGAGTCTGAACTTATCAGACCAGGCAACTCTTTTACAGTCATACAACATCCAGTCACAGCACTCTTATACTCACTGTTAACAGAGCTGTTGATGACAGTCAATGTGGGCACATTAACATGCCACTGACATGTCGGGCCAATCTCCTTTCACTGGATAGTGTGCTAGGGAAAGTTGCTCTGTGCATGTTGGTTGAGGAATCATGGGCCAGCAGTTGCTCTAGACAACATGTGTCAACCTGCATTCACCTTGACTTATCAACCAGAGGAGGTCTTCCCTTTCAGGCACATTGAGTGAATTGTGTATCCTCTTAAAACCATTCTTGCCACACCTTCATTACATCAGCCCTTGAACAGCTAACAATGTGTGCAGTTGATAAGATGCTGGCCCCTAACATTCCTTAGGCCAATAATCATTCCCTGTTCAAATTATCACAAGTCCTTTCCTCACTGCATCAGCATCATATCACACTGACATATGTCCTGCATGTAGTTAATATGCACCCACTGGTACATGTCATTGGGCAGAAGCTGTAGGATACATCCACTTGTACAGACAGGTGTGATCATAGTGAACTGGCCCATTAATGTATACTGTATAAATCAAGCTTTTTTATCACTCAGCCCTGTTTTACATCATTTTACCAAACCTAAAAACAAGCAGATTTAAACCCTCCCACTGTAACCTTGAAAAAAACTAATTTTTTAAATGAAAATATTCAAAACTCCGAGCAGAGGAGGAGGGGTGGGCTGAACTGCTTTCCACAAAAGTGTAACTTACTTCTTTTTTTGTTTCAAAGATTTCAACTTCATCTTTTTTTGCTTTTCTCTGCTTCTTCTTCCTTTGGAAGTATTTATCATTCAAGTGTTCAGGAATGTTCATCTTACTAATATCCAACTTAGTACTGGTGGCAATAACATAGATCTGGTTAATTCTTCTTAGTGGGCAACCATTCACTTTATATGGACCTAAAAATAGAAACATGAAATGATATTGAAAATACTTCACATTACAGTATAATTCTCAAAACACTAACGAAAAACAAGCACAGAATGATGGAAAAGCTTTTAATACCATCATTTCTGAAATCTGCCATGTATGCTGGCAGTAGAGCTTGTGTACGAGTGAATGGTGTTATCAAAATGGTTTTCTATTGGTGCAGGAGTCAGACAAGGTTGTGTAATGTCACCATGGCTGTTTAATATATTTATGGATGCATGCATGCATGATGCCAAAATAGATAATACTGGTTTATGTCTTGGTGATGTCTGCATGTGCAGATTACTGTGTGCTGATGACATTGTCCTGTTAGCAGGGAGCAAAAGTGAGTTGCAGAGTATGTTGCCCCGGATGTACGAAGTTTGCATGAAATTCAAACTGAGTATAAATAAGGGGAAAACCAAAGTTATAGTTTTAGAGAGAGGAACTGGTAGTACTGAATGTAATGTAAGACTAAATGGCACAGCGATTGACCAGTGAATGAGTTTGTGTATTTAGGAAGCATGTTTGACAGAGAGAACAAACTGGATGGTGAAATTAGTAGGCGAGTGAATTCTTCATTGAAAGTCATGGCTGCTTTGGGAGGTTTTCACAGGAATGATGGGTTCTCAAGAGAGTCCCTCATGGCTGTGTTTGAAAGTGTAATTGTTCCTACTCTGATGTATGGCAGGGAAACTTGGGTACTACAGAAGAAACATAGGTGCTGTTTGTGTGCTGGAGAAATGCGTTACTTGGGGGGGGGCAAGACTTGTTCCGATGAGTCACGGATGGCTTAGTGGTTAGCGAGTCAGACTATCAATGCAAAGTCCTCAGGTTTGAACCTGGGCTGATCTTTCAGAGATGGTGTGATTTACTAACAATCGCTGAATATCCGCCGTCATCGGACGAGCACGTTAAGTGACTGCCCCAGGCTGGACCCACTGGTTAAATGGGTATCCTTTCCTATGCCCCCCCCCCCCTGAAATTCCCTCACCTCTCTATATGCAACTTCATACTTGTACGGTGGCACCATCTACTATACTCTAATCTCACTACAAACTGTTCTGTCAAAGGCACTAGACTTGCTCTCATTCCTTCCATTTTTATGTCCTGCACAAAAGGCGATCTCGCTGTAGGTGGCTGGGACCTAAACTCTACTCACTGTGGACGGAAGTCCTACAAGAAAATGAGAAACACTGTGGCTGCCTTGAATTGAATCGACTTGTTCCGATTGTGTGAGGAATGAAGATGTGTTGTTGCAGTTGTGTAATCTGAATAAAAAAGTTGTTAGCAAGGTGGAGACTAACATGCTTCGAAGTGGCATGAAGGAAAGGCAGAGGAAGGCCATGATACGGCAGCAGTAAGTAAAAATTATCTGGTATTAGCCTTTCCTTGTGAAGTTAACCTTTGAATCTCAGAACAGCTTAGTGATGTATGTATTTCTGAAATCCATTTAACCTCAGCAAAACTGAATACTGTTTAATTAAACCAAACTACTTATTAATGTTTAGTCATTCAGATTGAAAAGTGAAAGGAATTCTAAGTGGCATACCAGAAATCAATGCATAACAGTTACATGTTGTTACATGTTATGCATTGCAGCTGTTTTAGCTACCTTGTTTTTATGGATATTCAGATATAAAACAAGCAGTAAGCCTTCTGTATTTATTTGATTGAGTTAACACATTTAATTCTTTAAGACTTTGCTTTACCTTTTAAAAAGCCATTTTACAGTCGTTGTTAGCCTATGCAAGGATAGGAGAGGATTTGGAGGCCGAAAATAGAGATTTCAGATACTATAATTACAAAAAAAGAGACAAAGAGACTATGATTACCATAGCTTTGACTTGAAAAAAAAATTTTTTTTATTTTTTTAAAATAAAAACCCCTACTAAAGGCTGGTGAAGTCCAAAATGAAATGTCAATTTATTGGTTCTGGCAAATAAACTGCAAAACTTCTTCAGTTATAAGTAAATTGTTCATTTCATTCTGAACATGGATGGGGTATGGCCAGATTTTATTTATCAGCATTACATGAGATTTATAGATAAAAATAAAAATTGCACAAATAAACTTATCTTGAAGATCAGCCTATTAATAAATCACAGTAGTGAAAAGTCTTCATTTTAAAGTACTAAGATTATAATTAAATGTAGCCTAATTATTAAAATTACAAAACTGTATTACAAAAAATTAAAATGCAACAAAGGACTACTGTTTTTTAGGTTTTTTGTGAAAAAGTTGATATTCATCATGCTTTTACTTTTTTCAACCACAGTTTGCAGCTGTTGAACTTCTGTAAATTTTTTGTTCTCCAAGTCTTTCAGTGACCAAAAACCCTCTAATATACCTTGAGTCACTTGAATTTGCACAAGATCTCTTTTCTCCAAACCTTTTTTGTGGCATCTTCTAACAAAACATCTGCTGATTCTTCTCTTTAGTGGACATTCCAAGTGTTGAATTTTTTTCTTAGAACTTTCTTTTTTTGTCTTTGTTCATCTTCTTTCTTTCATTTTTCTTCTTCTACCTTCATACGCTTTTCTTTTTCTTTCTGATGCCGTTGTTCCTCCAGATATGCTTGGTAATGTTTATGAGCATTCTGTGCCAACAACATAAGTTTCTTAGCAATTGGTACAAAGGAAGGGTTATTTTTATATTGTCTAGAAGACAGTTCTACCAAATTCCATCTTTTATAATAAGAACTGAATTAAGTGTTCTCACAGACATCTGTGGACAATCATCAAGAATAAACTTGGAGGATGAAAATCTTCTATCAATGTCAGCATTTCCATGCGAGAGGCATAATGCTGATTTCACTAGCTTGGCAACAATGGGATACTTGGGTAATCTATCAGATGTTTTAAGAGAAAAAAATTATTCCAATACTTTTCGATTTCATTGGCATCTGAGTCGTCACTTTCCACTTGAAGACATTTCCACTCATCTAGGAGGCAATCTTCACGAATTTCCAAAGGGAGCGCTTTGGCAACTGTCACAATCTGTCGACAGCTTCTCTCCGTCTTTCTTTTTTATTTGTGTAAACATCCAAGCGCTTTTTTAAGCCTTAATGAAGGTGTGACGGCCATTTTTATAAGGTGTGTACCAACCAGCAATATAGTGCAATTGGACATTTTTCTGAAAAATCTGTTTACTTTTTGGTCAAGCAAAGAAACTTCTTTCTTTACTTCTTCAGACATAGTAAAAGAAGACAGTTCTACCAAATTTTTCTGATCAAATAAGTTCTTATTTACCCAGTCATATGAGTACAAAGATTTTGAAGCAGATGAATGGCAAATGCGACTGGCTAGCTTCTGCACTACTGACAGAAGTTCTTTAAACAAAATATGAACCAGCGGACGGTCAACCTGAAAAGTTCTAGTGAATGTCTGAAAAAGTTCAGCAGATGAAAGAGTAAAATAAAGCTCAGCCAACATCCCAGGTTTCTTTTTTAACAATGCAACAACATTTTTAAAAGAATTTCTCTGAAGATGGTCATTACTTTTTTTAGAAGGTAGAAATATTAAAAAATACTGTAAAACAGCAGGCCACTGCTCAATCAGTCTTTTGGCAGCATCAATAAAAGTTAACCATCTAGAAGTAGTATGTTTAATGAATTTATGTGCAGGCCAGTTTCAGTTCATTCTGGATAGCTTCAAAATCTTCCCATATTGATGGCCAGTCACTAAAATAATAATGAATACTTATCACCAAAGAGGAAGCATCTTCACCAAAATTTTCAAGAGCTTTGAGAAATGCATTGTGGACAATGTGGATTGGGCAGGTTCCGATGTCCACCAATCCTTTGGATCTTATTTGTTAAGAATTCTTCATTGAACAGCCTATGCACAGTTTTGTTAACGTTGGGACCGTCCGAGCTTATCAGTAACAGGTTATTCAGTGGTAAATTAGCACGATCAATTGCTGCGGGTCTGCATCAGCTTTACCAAGAAAAACTGTATCCAAATGATGCAAAACAACTTCAGTCCTGGCCTCTGACCAATAACAAACAGTGATCTGCAATTCCTTTTTGTTCTCAATATTAGTTGTTTCATCAAATGAAATAGTAAACACTGTCAAACCTAAATCTTCTAGCATTTGATCACAAAAATAAATGCCTAGCGCATCATTTCTAAGGCACCGCATCTTCTTTGGACTAAGAGAAGTCCGATCGAATTACTCCTGGAAACATGGCATCCAAAACTTGCTTCCAGTCACTGGAAGAATTAGCTGAGAAATTGCTGCAAATGTGTTTGAGGGCAAGAATTACACTGCCGGATAATTGCTAAGGACGGATAACGATAGCAACCATAAAATGGAAGGCAGGAAAATTTGGAAATTAGCATACGTGGGGGATACAGTAAGACGTTTGTCCATATGCAAATTTTGGATTGCCGAACTTGTTCGTGACGTCATAGCGCTGATAAGAGATATAAAGGATTTGACACATATTGACCGTTGTTCAAACGCAAAGAATCAATTGACGAACTTGCAATTTTCAGTATGTCTTCCCGACATCACCTAGATGATTTTATGCGTGGCCGTATTATTGGCAAGATTGAAGAAGGGCGAAAAATAACAGATGTTGCCAGGGAGTTCGACGTCAGCCACCGTGTTGTTTCAAGGCTTTGGAAATCGTTTCAAACAAATGGAGAGTGTAGCAAACGTCACGGGGGAGGTCGTATTCGCAGTACGACACCTGCAGAAGATCGGTACATAGTGCTATCAACAAAAAGACACCGGCACAGCACAGCTAGTGAGGTAGCAAATCAGTTTATGGCTGCTACTGGCAAGCGGATCTCCCGAAAAACTGTCGCCAGACGTTTGCATGAAGGAGGACTATACGCCCGCCGTCCTGTTGTGTGCATCCCATTGTCCAGACGGCACCGTATCGCCCGTTTGCAATGGTGCCATCAACATCGCAATTGGACTGATAACGAC
The DNA here is from genome assembly GCA_039090855.1 of Macrothele yani. Lineage (NCBI taxonomy): Eukaryota > Metazoa > Arthropoda > Arachnida > Araneae > Macrothelidae > Macrothele > Macrothele yani. The sequence goes on along the minus strand of CM077002.1, from coordinate 174,469,637 downwards.
TGGTCTGCTGTCCTCTTCTCAGACGAGAGTAGATACAATACATCGTCTGATTGTCGACAACTGATCTGGCGTGATAGTGGTACTGCATATTGTCCAGCAAACATACAAGAAAGGGACCGATATCCGACATGTAGTGTCATGGTATGGGCTGGCATCATGATCAATGGCCGTATGTCGCTCTATGTGCTTCCAACTGGGACTATGACTGGCCAACGATACATTAATGATGTTCTGCTACCTCATGTTCGCATGTTCCGTGGTGCTGTCAGTGATATAATTCATTTTCACGGACGACAACGCAACATGTCATCGAACAGTCGCTGTCCAGGAGTGTCTTGAGAGCGAGGATATTCAACGCCTCATATGGCCAGCACGTTCTCCAGATCTGAATCCCATTTAAAATGTGTGGGATGCTTTGGGGAGGGGTCTTGCTGGTCGCCAATGCCCTCCAATAAACAAGGACACCCTTATCCGTGCACTGACAGAGGAATGGGATAAATTACCCCAACAGCTCCTTGATAATGTTGTGCAAAGCATGACACGACGTGTGGAATCTTGCATCGCCCTCCATGGTGGCCATATCCCGTATTGACATCTTACGCCGGAATGCCTGCGGACGGTAATTGCATTTTTTTCACGTTTACGTATTCTGCACAAAATGGCCTGTTTGTCCCTTGAACATGTTTTGGAAGCCTTCTGGATTTCAGAGCACAATAAATTGTCTTTCTTGTAATGTCCTGGCATTCTGACATTATTTTATTTTCACTTGTATTTCAGCAGTGGTTGCTTTGTCTTTTGAACTCGCTACCCTAATTGGGCATTTTGAATAGTACTGTTGTTAAAAGAGCTACAAGACTGCTCTCTAACATGAAATGCTGCAGCTGACCTACACAAAGTTATCTGTTTTGGATTCAAAACCTCCAACAAGATTTTCTTATGTTTAAAGCCACGCCACCAGCATGCTGTAATAATGAGTGAACACCCTTGTTCCCAATATTTATTACAGCAGTACATAATTTACAAAAAGCCTCAGACTCACTATGTTTAACACACCACAATGAAAGTTCGTGACCGTTACTGTTTTCTTGTTTCAACCAAAAGTCTCGAAACTTGCACTTGCATAAGGAAATCTCAGATGTTTTCACTAAAATGTTTCATTAAAACAGAACTATTAAAACACCAAAATACTGCACTAGTTCCTCTTGAATTTTTATACTATCAATAAATATACTGTCATCAGTCATAGCTTTTTTTTTTTTTTTTTTTGATTGGAGGTTTAACGACTATCGTGAGCAACTCAATGGGCTATAAGCAGTCACCCGTCCCTAATTTAGGGTCACTGGTTCCAGGGAAGGGAGAGAGCCAGTGCCGTAAGACAAACACAACATCCATGCTTCACCGGGATTCGAACCCGGGCCCCTTACGGACGAATGATCAGAGGCCATATCGCTTAGACCACTGCACCACCGGGGCGGCCAGTCATAGCATGCATGAAAATTATTCACTCAAAGCACCTGGAACAATAAAAATACATTTCATTAGACACATTCAAAATTAAGACTTTACAGATTTCAAAAGTGCTCATCTCTCAAATTAAAAAGAGAAGCACAAATGAAACCAAAACACACCTCAGATGGGTTCCATTTCAACTCAGGCAGGGTCGTACCATCATGGTCTCAGATTTCTCTAAAAAAATTAAGGGGTGTTCCTTGACTAAAATAAGGAGACCCATATTTTTTTTTTCGGCAAGAAAAAATTTTCCCTTCGAGATAGAGGGTTTCAAATCTTGCACCGTCAAACAAGCTCTCTAGAAAACGGTTATTTTCCCTAACTTCAGCGAGTCATTGCAGCAGAGTTAAAAAAGATATAGTGTTCTTGTATTTTTTTTTTTTACATTGTGTGTATAACATATAATAATATATGGTGCTAATATTTGCTACACATCATATGATTAAAACTTAAAAAAATCGCAAACTTTGTGGTTTTAAAAAAAAATTGAATTTTTTAATTTTTTTTAAACAGGTTTGGATGGAGTTTTTCTATATTCGTTTTTTTCGTTAAAGACATACAAATGTGCACTTTATTTGCAATTTTATGTGTGTCTGTGAAACTGCTAGTTTCTGCGTTTCGGCAGCGTTAAAAACAGCCGATTTTGAAAAATCTCTAACTTTGCCAACGATTTTCTTAAAAGGCAATTTTTTAAAATTCTGAAAATTAAATCCCTGTTTCATTATCAACAGGAGAATATCTGTGTAAATTTTCACGAACCTAAAAACGCCCGTTTCCGAGTTAGACGCGTTTGAATTCGGTTTGAAAGCCTACGATTTCCCGTGTTCTAAAGGCGCCATTTTGGAAAAATCTCAGGCGCAAAGTACGTCTCTTACCCGAATCAAAGCGTTAGATATTCTTTGCCCGAATGATGGAATGAGAGCATTGGGTCAGCTGGCCCTGGTTGGATACATCCACCTCACCCTTCCCCAAGTGATGACATGCCTATAAAACTGTCAGGGGGGGGGGATAACCAATACATAAAGAAAATTCTTGCTGCTCCACTAACAAAGTTGAGTTGCGAAAGACAGCAGCAGTTGTTTGTTTGCTTACGTTATATACTTAAACATCGCATAAGAAAAGACTATGAAAGAGTAGAAAACTGTTGTGAAATAATTTTAAGAAAAAGAGTGCAGGCACGTGTACCGTAAGTTAATTTTCGATGGCTAAACAACCTCGATTTTTTCTGGGAGTTGCTAATTGTAGGCTACTGTCAGAAGATTTTTTCTTTATGTTTTCTTTATGTATTGGTTATCCCCCCCCCTGACAGTTTTATAGGCATGTCATCACTCGGGGAAGGGTGAGGTGGATGTATCCAACCAGGGCCAGCTGACCCAATGCTCTCATTCCATCATTCGGGCAAAGAATATCTAACGCTTTGATTCGGGTAAGAGACGTACTTTGCGCCTGAGATTTTTCCAAAATGGAGCCTTTAGAACACGGGAAATCGTAGGCTTTCAAACCGAATTCAAACGCGTCTAACTCGGAAACGGGCGTTTTTAGGTTCGTGAAAATTTACACAGATATTCTCCTGTTGATAATGAAACAGGGATTTAATTTTCAGAATTTTAAAAAATTGCCTTTTTGAGAAAATCGTTGGCAAAGTTAGAGATTTTTCAAAATCAGCTGTTTTTAACGCTGCCGAAACGCGGAAACTAGCTGTTTCACACACACAAAAAATTACAAATAAAGTGCACATTTGTGTGTCTTTAACGAAAAAAACGAATATAGAAAAAAACTCCATCCAAACCTGTTTAAAAAAACTTAAATTCAATTTTTTTAAAAACCACAAAGTTTACGATTTGTTTACATTTTAATCATAAGATGTGTAGCAAATATTAGCACTATATATTATTATATGTTATATACACAATGTAAAAAATACAAGAACACGATATCTTTTAACTCTGCTGCAATGACTCGCTGAAGTTAGGAAAAATAACCGTTTTCTAGAGAGCTTGTTTGACGGTGCAAGATTTTTAACCCGCTATCTCAAAGAGAAAATTTTTTCTTGCCGAAAGAAAAATATGGGTCTCCTTATTTTAGTCAAGGAACACCCCTTAATTTTTTTAGAGAAATCTGAGACCATGATGGTACGACCCTGCCTGAGTTGAAATGGAACCACCCATCCTCAGTTAACCTTCATTGGGGGTCACTATACAATATTACCTAAAGGTTAAAACAAATTTAAGAAAATAAGACAAATAATTCAAGAATAAATCCCTTAAAAATATATTTTAGGAGACTTGATTACAAAAAAAGATACTTTAAGAGACAAGTTGGAAAGAAAGACTTTTAGCTAAAAAGGAGACTCACTCCTATCCCAGCCTATGACAAAGGTCCCCTGTGACCATTTGAATCATTGCTGCTATCTACCAAAGGGTACTGACATTCCGGTACACTACATGCTTTTCTTGCTGCATCAATAACCCCTCTTTCATACCTATTTTGCTCAACACTGAGTCAGTATGACTTCAATTTTGCTTCAGCCTTCACTCCTGGAAATCTAGCCTCACTTTTACATTATTTAGTTGACTAACACTGATGCATCTTAATGTGTTTGTTGGTTACATAACTTTTAAATGTATTTAAGGAATTATCACTGCTTATTTCAAAACCTCTGAAAACTCTTATATTTACTGAACATGACAAAAACATTCATGAACATTAATATTTGCACAAAGGAGTTCATGAGTTAGAGAGAGCTTATTGCACAGCCACTCCCTATCCATCAGCTTACATACATTTAGATTATAGAACAACAAATTTACTAGATAACACATCCAGTGGTACTTAAACATAAAAACATGGAGGTTAGGTCATTTTTTTGGAACCTTTGTTTATTTGCGGGTTTAAAGACCACAGTGAGCAACTTGATGGGCTACATGCAGTCACCTGTCTCTAACTGGGGCTAGTGGTTCTAGGGAGGGAAGATAACCAGGGCAGTAAGACAAACACATTATCCATTCCTGAACCAGGAATCAAACTTGGACTTGTCTCAGATGAATGATTAGAAGGACTTTGGAACCTGAAAGGCATTAGAGGCAATTGAGGAACTTAATACAAAAGCTCAATTGCCAAAATCACAATACGGAAATTAATGCTAATATTAACAAGACTATATTCATGAAAACTAGATGTAAACAAGAAACTTTTTGCAAAATATTCCTAGAAAAGCCTCTGGAATAAGGCCAAAAGCAATTACTACAAATTATCTGAGCAATCTAACATCTATAATGAAGCACACAATCAGAATAAGCTGGATGAATATTAATAGACTGAGAAATAAATTGAATAATACATCTCAGAGCAACTAAAGATCAGACTTCACAAAACTACCCCAACAGCAGCTTTTGGATCTGAAATGTGGAAACTCAATGAAAGGGGGGGAGAAAATCCTGTACTTGGGGAGATTTTTTTTTTTTTCGTGACGTAAAGGAATCGATCAGTGGGTCACAAGGAGTGACACACAATGGTTAATCACTGAAACATTAACGAAAAGGCAACATTAAAACAAAAAAGCTCACACGAACACAAAAAAAAAAGGTGCAAAGGGCAATCTGAGAAACAAGACAATACACATTGAAATAAACACCACTGAATAAAGAGCAAGGCAGACAAAATATTACACTGACTGTTTAAGATGACTCGGGATCTCAGAGTCATCTTATATACGAATGGCAGTCAAAAAGTTAGTTGCACTCATCCATAAAACATTTCGGTAAAAGGATATTTTGTTGACACTTTGTGGCAACACTGCTGGCACAAAGTGTCTGCGGCATGTGTCGCAGTTGCTTCTACGCAGTAGTTTTAGTTTGCTCGCTAACGAGTCGTGAACATGCCTCGGCAGCTACTGGTGGCGTCCAAATTGGAACTGCGTGCAGTGATTCATTTTTTGTGGGCAAAAGGGTGTAACTGCACTGAAATTTTTCGGCAGTTGAACGATGTGTACGGTGAGAACGCAATATCGCATCAAGCTATCGCAAAGTGGTGCATCTTGTTCGAGAACGGACGTACTGATATAGAGGACAATTACCGCAAGAGAAGACCGTCAACTTCGACAGCGGCTGAGAACGTTGTGCGCGTGAATGAACTCATTCATGCAAACAGACAAGTAACAGAAGACGAAATCGCAAAAGAGCTGGATATTTCACATGGAAGTGTGCATACGATTATTATGCAGAATCTTGAATTCGGTAAAGTTTGTGCTCGATGGCTGCCTCGTCTATTAACTGAAGAACACAAATGAAAGTGCCTTTGCATTCTTGAAGCGTTATCAGCAAGAAGTGAATGAGTTTTTGGACAAAACTGTGACCGGAGACGAAACGTGGGCGCATCATTTCTCACCTGAAATGAAACACAGCTCTCTCGAGTGGAAACATTCCACTTCCCCGACTCGAAAAAAGTGCCGAACAGTTCCATTTACGGGGAAGGTGATGCTGACTCTGTTTTTCGACAGAGAAAGTGTGGTGCATACCGAATTCAAGCCGAAGGGTGCCACGGTTACAGCACCGTCTTATTGTGAAACCCTGAAGAGATTGCGCAATTCACTTAAAAATCGACGGCTTGGTAAACTTTCAAAAGGCATGGTGCTCCTGCATGACAATGCAAGACTGCATGCGCCGAACCTAACAAGGGACCTTCTGAAAAAGTTTAGGTGGGAGGTGTGGCACCTCCCTGTAACGTATAAACTCTAAGTAGCAAATACTTTTTATTGCCACTCAAGCATTTATTTATTGATAATTCCCTTCACCGCAAAATCAGTGACGTTCAAAGGGAAATAAACATTGCAGTAAAAAGCGTGTGCTGTGTTAAGTGTATGAAGCAAACTTACTTTCCCTTCCCTAAACCATGTGGGAAAAAATCCGCTATCCCCAAACCGCGGTCACTTTTAGACAGTTGGAGACTCATTTTCAGTGCCAGTAACAAAATAGATAACTCTCTTCAAGCGCCGAAGGTTTTAGGAAGTGAAATATGAAGCCATGATTATGACACCGTTCGGCGTCGTTGGCACCTGGGCTAAGTATTGTGTGACGCCGTTTGGTGTCGCGCAACAGTGAAAGTGTTAATGCTAAAGCTTGTAAACAGCATTATTGCTATTGTAGTGCCATTTCATTTCAAATCATGCATCTCATCATGAAATGTATCATGTGACCAATGGTCTTATTCAAAACACATGCGTGGTTGGTCTACTACAGAAATTTAGCAAAATTATTTCCTCTTAAAAACTTTCACATCACAGCCATAAAAAAAATCCAAATGTCTCCCCCCTCCAAAAATCCTGATTTTCAAACTTCTACAATTTTGAAAGTATAAATATGCTAGAACCTAAAACTTCTGTCCATCTTATAAGCATAGTTATATGCATAAAGTAGCCTAGAAGAAAAAAAAGGAAAACATTTTTATACAAAATGTTACATTTGTAAAACTTTTTTGTGGAAAAAGAATATATATATATCCAAAGACAGCATTCAGCAGCACAGTGATATATATAGAACTAAGGTTTACCTGTAACAAGCAGCAGACCAGTATCCAACTGTTTCAAAAAGACGACCCTCTGAAAAGCACAGAAGAAAATTAGAACTGTGCGTATAAAAACGTGGTAATATAATGCATTAACTTCTACCACAATATAGATTCCAAATTCACAAATCAATAAAAAAAAGAGGGAAAATTTCAGATCTGTATATCATGCACCAAACATAAGCAACACTGTTACAGCTATAAATATTCCTTATTACTGTGCTTCTTCTGAGGGGTGGATGGAGGTGAGTTTACTATGAACAGTGCATCTTAATTGGCTGCTCTCACAAACACAAGAACAGCTAGAGCAAAATTTGGTTACACCCCACACCCTAAAAAAAGCAGCAGTAATTCAACAAACTCAATAACTGTAGAAACTCACTGATGCACTAGAAAACATTTCATATATGGATATTTTTACACATCAGTATGACGTACAAACACATTATCAGGAATACGCTAGCATTTTTTTATCTCAGTAAAGCACTCAGCTGTAATATATTTCATATCACAGTTCACAATTATGCATAATCATTCATTTTCAATCCACTGCTGAATGAAGGGGGTCTCCCCAAGTCTTTCCACAATTAACTCTCTTGAACAATTCTCTTCCACGTCACTTCAGCCTATCTAACAGCATTAAGATCATAATAAGGTGCTCACCACATGTGTATGACATCAAACCAAAAACCATGGATAAGATCTAGAGGAAAAGGTTGATTGCAAACACAAAATGGCTCATTAATGATCAAGAAAGAAATGTGGAGCAGATTTGTTTTAATGTCAAACTATCCTGAACGCTATACAGGTATGCTGGGGGAGGTGGTGATGTAATTATGATTATAAAAATACTAAAACATTCATTTTGTTCATTAGTTATGAATGGACATCTGCAAAATTTGCGATTCAGATTATGATTATATCATACAAGGGTTGTGCAGAAAGTAATGCAAAAGTGGGCATAAATTTTTTAACAGAGGTTGTTCAAATTGTTCATGTTGGTAGAGTAACTTTCTCTATACAATGGTACTACTCAACATAGTCTCCATTACAAGCAATGCATTTGCACCATCATTGAACCCAACTCTCGAATCCTCTTTGAAAAATTCAGAAGTGGACTGTTGTACCCACTTCTTAACAGCCACTTTCACCTCATGTGTGTCATCAAATCATTATCCCCGGAGACTGTCCTTCATTAGACCGAACATGTGGAAGTTGGAGGGGCACCAGATTTGGGCTGTATGGTGGATGGGAGACCACCAATTAGCCTAATTTGTTGCCAAAGATGTGTGTGGTCTCGCATTGTCATGGTGAATGTGGATCTTTTTCAGATTCTTTGGCTTCTCTAAGCGTCTTGAGTGTCTCAGTGTAATGCTCGCTGGTCACAATTTGGCCACAATCCAGAAAATCAAAGAGAATGACACCCCTGCCATGCCTGATCACTGTCTTTTGAACATCTTAGGCCTTGGTGAAGAGGTGTGACGCTATTCTATGGATTTGTTCTTCATTCTCAGATCATAAAGATACACCCACGTTTCATCCCGTCACCAGATTGAAAAAAAAAAATCTTAATTGGCTTCAAACACTTCCAGCAGATAAGAGCAGACTTCCACCTTTCTCTCCTTCAAATCAGGTGTCAACTGCCAACGTAACCCACTTTACACACACTTTCCAACACCCTAAGTCTTCCACCATCTTCTGTATGACATTGTGACCACAGTCCAGTTGTGCAACAAGTTCACGGAATGTGACTCGTCTCTCCGCATGAATCAATTCACCACTCGCTGACTATTTGTGTCACTGGTTGCAGATGATGGTCTCCCACTGCATGGTTTGTATCTTCAATGCTGGTTTCCTCTTCTTTAAACTTCTTCATCCATATCTGTGCACATTGCTCTTGTCAATGGTGTAATCCCCGTAAACATTCTGTAACCTTCAGTGGATGTCCAACAGATTGCACCCTTTCTTCATCAAGAACTCAATGACAGCACCTTGCTTCTGCTTGGAATCCATTATTCACCTGCAATGAAGAAGGATTACCATAGAGGAAGAGTTACTCTACCAACATGTGTGCAATTTGAACGACCTCTGTCAGTTAATAAAAAAGTTATGCCCACTTTTGCATTACTTTCAGTACAACCCTTGTATATTATATAACTGTGTTAATCATATCTAGTAATAACATTTTGTATTCTGTAAGTATTCTGTAAATGCTGCCAGAGTAGATCTACCTACAAAAAATAAATGAAGTGGGTGCCTAAGGTTTTTTGACATGAAGGCTTTTAAGAGACATGAGAACACATAAGATTTAATTTTTTGAGAACTAAAGCAGTAAAAAACCAACTTCCCTATAACTTCTGAACTGCAATGCAAGTCTTTTAACAACAAGAAAAGCCTGCATGCATGTCACGTGTCTCCTATTCCAGACCAAAAAATGCATAACCACCCCCATGACATTCAAACTCACCAACTTTCCAAAAAAATCAACATGAACTCATGCCATATTCATTAATAGGGCTACATACAAACATTCTGTACTTACATAAGTAATCTTATCTAGTTTTCACAATGTTCTATATCACAGTTACAGTTTTTCCATGCAGTTACTGAAAATCCTCACTAGTAAATTGCCCACCTGAGATCAAAAAAATATTCACTAGGACTGAATGGCTATTGGTCAAACTAACTGCAATTAATACAAAAATCAGGAAGTCTTTCAACTTCAAAAATATTTTTAGCATTGCTTCTGAACACAAATGTGATGTACCCAAGCTTTGATGCCACAGACAAAAACAAAACTATTCTTAGATTTCCCACCAAAACACAGGCCACGTGAATTTTTCAGTCTAAATCAAAGTGCATTACTTCATTAAAAAAAAAAAAGAGCAATTACATTATGTTGCAAAAATACTTCTGCAATTTTCTCATTAGTTGCATCAATAGCTAATAAGGTTACCCACAGTAAATTTAGATTGCCTACTACAATACATAACAGCAGGAGTGCAGAATATGTCTGAACGCGCGAACAAGGTTCGGGGAAATTAAGGCAGCTCTGGGGGAATTTTTGCCCTGGGGTAAAATAATAACAGTAATAATAAAATGAAAAATTGACTTAACAACAGGGCTCACAACAGGGCATGACCTTAAAAATAGTTGAAATAGTGACCAAAAACTCAAAAAAAGTGACCAGTAGTGACCAAAAAATCTGAAAAAAAGGACCAATAGTGACCAAAAAAAAAAATATGAAAAAAGGGACCAATAGTGACTTTCCTCTCAAGATTTCCACAAATTCTGAATATCACGCAATTCAATTCGCAATTTGTTTCTTTTATGTAGTCAAACTGTGATATTAATATATGTAATTATTATACATACACACACGTCGCACACACACAAATTGAAGGTTTGAGACATGTGTAATATATGAGTAATCTTTCTCTACATTTTTCTTAGTAAAGTTATTTGGAACAATATACATACTTTTTTCTGCAATTTCCCCCAACCAAATCATGGCCGGTTGAATCAAAGCTGAAGCATGAATTGTAACTGACTATACTGTCAAAATGGCATTCCTATAATCTGAAAATGGCTAAAGACATTTGAAAGATCCATTCTATCTCACTACTATGCTTAAGCTTTGATCTGGATGGGGTCTGGCCTTTATTTTTTATTTTTTTAGTATGTTCAAACTTGATACAAAAGATTATCAATTACTAATACAAAAATTATGCATAACAAAGGCTTTTGACAAAAGGAAAAGAACATGTCTTGGTGTAAATTTTAATTTCACAAGTTGATCAAGTTTCTGTTTGCTTCTATTTGTTGTTCTTCCTAAGGAAGCGGGTGATGAGCCTAGTTTTCTGTTTGTCAACTTGAGTTTGAATCTTCTCAGTATCTTTCTTCTCTTCTTTCAAGTCTTTCTGCAACTTTCTTATCCCTTCAAGCATCCCTTGCGCTAAATGTACTTTGGACATATCATTCTGTCTAATGGCAGTTTTAATATGTTTAGCTGCTTCTGACAAAAGGTCTTCTGCTTTCCTTTTCACAGCCTCCTCTCTCTTTTTCTTTTTAAGATCTTTTCCATTTCCTGAATCCCAGTTTTCTCATCTTCAAGTTTCTTCATTGCTTGTTCTTTGATCAGTTTCTCTTCCTCTTCCAGTTTTTCCTTTTCCTCTTTTTGAGCTTTTTCTTTTCTAGGTATACCTTAAAATTATGACCAGCACATCTTGCTTGTTTGAGGAGCTCAGTGGTTATGGGTACCAGCTCTGGTTTGTTCCCATATTTCTTCATATATGATAAGATGGTCAACTTAGCATCTAGTGTTCTCAACTCATTGCGGCCCGACCTTCTGCCAGCAAACGACCAGATAAAGAAAACCCTAGCTCAACATCTTTGTATAGGAATGTATGGGTGCAAGTGACGCATTGAGGCACAAACACAAGAAACAAGACATGAAAGGAAACAAATTGTTTACTTACATGCTTGGCAGCATCGATGGAGTGAGTGGTGTACAGTTTCAAAATGTGCCAGGTATTTCTCGCACACGTGCAGCCACAACGGATATACGATCGACCAGGTCCTCAACAGAGTCGACTGGAGTCTCGGTAAATGAGGGCCTTCAGATGTCCTCATAAGAAGGACATCTCGGTCGAAGATGATGATATAAAATATATTATTGTCCTTCATACACACCAAAGTAAAAACTAATTAAAAGTTTAATGTCCGAATTTTGCTAAGAAGGTGGGTTCAAAACTATTTACATAACAATAGAATACCTATGGTTATACCTCTGTTACTACATTTATATCTATACTGGCTGATGAAGCAATCCAGAGGATTTGAAAATACTCCAATTGTAACTATTATACATCCAACATGCAATATACACAATTGTATGTTCACGTTTTTTTCTTTTTTTGGCGAGTTATTGGAAAAAATTGACTTAGTAATTTGTTAATTTTCGGAAAAATAGTGACTTTTAGTTGCAAAAGTGACCTGTTGTGATCCCTGCAACAAATATAACGTGAAAGATAAGAGCAATTTACTGCATGGTAATCAGGTAATCATTTTGAATACAAGAGGTTATGAGCGCAGTGACATACTGCCGACTGCCGCTGGCAGACGATTCACTGAGCCCAAACGACTTTACTAATGCCAAGGCGGAGATTGAATGGTGTAACAAGTGCAATGCAACCACTAGTCACGCTAATAATCGTTTCCGAAAACTGTTTAAAAATCTGTAGTGAAGCTGTTTGTGGATCAGTTGGATCTGTAATTGGCAACCACCTACACAATCGGAACATCCAGTTCGACACCCTTTTTAATGAAGTCTTCATTTCTTGGAATGGACCTCCTTGTTCATAAGGCTTCACAACTTTTACAAGAATCCTTGGACAGGCATTTCCATTGTGGAAGATACCATTTCACAAGGGTTTTTTTCAGCATCTTGTCTTCTTAAGGTGTATAAGACATCAAAGGTGATTGACAACCTTCAAAGAGATGGGAAGGCTGCCATTTCTTGGTGACAACTCTCGTCACCCATCAATGTGAGATTGTTTTTTATTTATTCATTGGAAAAAATATTAGTTTTTTTTTATCAAATTTTTAAGTAGGCCCTTTCCATCTCAATTCAGGCAGGGGGTGTCAGTTGATCACCTCCAATTTTTTTGTAAAAATTATGGTAGCTACTCTTAACAGAGGTATAAAGTATTGCAAAAGGATTATTCAAAAAAAAAAAAAATTGGGGTCGAGCTACAGCAGTTTGCAAATAGGCAAAAAATACACCTGCGACGAAAATAATGTGAAACACCAAATTTTTAAATGTACACTGCTTCTGTACTATAACAGGTAGACTTGAAATTTTTTTTTTGAAGCTATTGAATAGGCCTTTATGTTTACAGAAATCGATCAAAGGAATGTTGCCAGATGGCAAAAAAAAATCTATATTTATTACAAAAAAAATTTATTTTTCACAAATTTAGGATTTATTTTTTTAAGAGAAAGACTTATCAAGTGGGTAAGTATGCCAACCTGCACTCCTACTAGTGCTGTCTTAGCAGTAGTTTTGTTTTTATCCTGTGATGTATGCAACTCATAAAATTAATTTTTAAAATGTACAAAATTTCACAAATCAACATTTTTGAATTGCAATATCTCAAAAACCTCATTTTTAAAAATTCTGAAATTTGGTCCAGATAATGTCCTAATGGTAGGTAGGTAGTTAACTGGGAGAATCAGGTTACTGGATTTTTGCCTTGAAATGTTCCTACAAATTTTTGAAAACGCACTTCTCTTCTGCTTAAACCTCACGGTAAGGTTATTATTAAAAAAAAAAACTTCAAAAGATATTTTTGAAAGGTTTACCTGAGTATATATTTCAAATTACAGTGTCAATCTACATTTTAAAGTCATTTTTATGATTTTTAATAATTGTCACCTATGTACGCATTTAATTTTATTTTTTTTTAAATCCACTAGGGGCTGCTCTCTAGGCTCGCTATGCTCGTTTCTAGAGTAGCGCTCGGGCCATACAGCCCGATATCTCCGAGTATATCACATGAAATAAAAACTGGAAAATTCATATAAATTTCAATTTTTATTGCATGTCTAAGCAAATAACGCTCGTTATTCCAAAGTTGCAGGTTTTTTTATTGTAGTGACTTTTTGGAAGGTCAGACTTTTGTCATTTGAACTTGTAGCACTTACTAAATTTACCACTAAGGAAAACAAAAGCGGTCCAAAGAGCATTTCTGTAAACCGTAAAGCGTTATGCTAAACCATTAAAGTGGACGTCAAGTAATTTTGCTTCCTATACTTCCAACAGAAAAACTTTTGTACACATTTCCTTCACAATTAGTGTTTCCCAAGGATGGAAATTTGAACATCTATTAAAATAACTTCATATTATAACTTGGGATACTTAATATTTTCTAAAACATAACCAAAATTATATTAAAAATCAATAACTTCTCATTTGGTGGTTGTTGGAAAAAGAAAAAAGATGGCGCGACCTGTACTTTGATGACGTCAGTAGACAAACAAATGTTGGATTGATGGTTATGTTTTAGAAAATACTAAGTATTTTAAGTTATAAAATGAAGCTATTTAAATTAATGTTCAATTTTTCATCCTTGGGAACACATTAATTGTGAAGAAAATGTGTACAGAAGTTTTTCCATTGGAAGTATAGGAAGCAAAATTACTTGACGCCCTCCTTAAACAACCGAGATAGCTTTACCAACAAAGCATATGCATAACAAATTCACTGTGTCACCATGGCAGCAGGTCACAGAACGTTTCTCTGCGGTTATCATGAAGACAGACGAGCAGTTCGTTTCTTTTCTTTGCGTCTTTGAAAAATGCTTAAAAATCAGAAAGTGACGTTTTCTTAATTTTTTTCTTTGTGAAAAAGGGATGATAGTTGTAAGTTTATGCTGTAAAAATTGCAAAGCGTTATGATTTATAGTTTGCCATATATCCAGTTTTTTTAATGGATCCCATCGCGAAATAGAGAATTTTGTAAAATTTATAAATTTAATTTTTCATAAACTAAATCGAGATTCAAAAAAAGGGTGATAAAGTGCAAAACTTTGGTCATGGCACTACATGCCTACAAAGTTTCGTGGTTCTGTTGTTGTTAGTGTGTCTGGAACGCGACCTGATAAGCACTTTTTTTGCTTTACCTTACCTTTGAAATACAATAGCTCTTGAAGTATCGCCAGAATCAAAAAACGGTTTATTTCAGCATGTTCTCCAAACAATTCTCTACAAACGATGTAAATTTCATATTTTTGTGTTTAATACGTTTTGCACTGTGAGCTAGGAAAGCAAGAATGTCCCAACATTTCTAAAACAGCGGCAGCAGCAGTTACTTTTTTTAGAATAGAGAGATAGTCTATACACATACAATACATTATCTCAGTTGCAGTTAAGATTTAATTTCTATTTACATAAGAAAAAAGGCCTCAAAAAAAAAAACAAAATTATGAGGTTACCATCATAACTACAAATTATTCAAACTGAGAAAAGCTGCTGGATTTTATTGATTTCCTTCTCACCAAAGGTATGAAGTCGTGCAGAACGTCCAAGAGGAGTTGGGGTTCAGCTTTAGAAGTACATTTTTTAAGGGCACTGGACACTTGATCTGTTTTCTTGCCACATTCTTCTGGCCACCAAAAACCTCTGGCTGATCCATGAGGGTGCATGAAAGATACTGTTATGTCCTCAAATTCTTTAGATATGTTTGTAATCTGTCCCATCCATTCACCAGTTATCGTCATAAATGCATCCTATAAATTCTCCTATTTGAAAATCATTCACAGAAAATGGGTTCTTTTTTTGTTGGCTTGAAAATTGCACTGCTTTATATGTGGGTGCTGGACTGTTCTGGCCATTGATGGTTTATTTCCTTGTACTAACCTGGGAAATAAACCATCAATGTACTAACCAGGAATGCTGTGACTGTATTCCAACAACAGATTTTACTGTATCCCACTGTTCTACTTTGCTGGTTTGATAGGATTGAACTTCATCAGTTGTGAAGAGTAGAAGTTTAGTCTTTGGGATTAAGGGGGAGGCAGTTTCAACAAATAAAGGTGCATCTCTTATAGCTTGTGAAGCTTCCATCTGTAAGTTGAATTTAATAGCAAAATGTTTGCACAGGCCACCCACACCATCACATGCTTTCATGCATTGGCCTGTGACTGACAAGATCCACTTCCTTGTTACATTTGGGTCCCCCTTCATAAGTTCATAGAACTGATATTTGTTTTTGAAGTGCCTGGCTGCTCCATCTGAGATGCAAACAATTGTTTTAAATTCTTCCAAAGGACAAATCTTAGCAATTTCACTTTTTTATGAGCAGAATGGCACACAGAGCATATGCATGGCTTATATCATTGCATGCTACCACAAAAGACTTAGTCTCATTTGGAAAGTATGCAATGCATGTAAAGAGTGAGACCTGGACATTGTTTGCCAGTAGTAACTTTGTACTTCATCAGTAGAATTACAGATCAGTTCTGAGCAAAGTCAAAGTGCAACACCAACATTGGACTATGTGCTGCAGACTGTTTAACCTCTGATATCGCATTTCCCTTGATCTGCTTATTATAAATTACAGAAGAGTTTCTTCCCTCTCGATATCCCCCACCTTCAGTAGCTCTTATTTTCATTGACTCCCCCAATGACTCTCAAGCAGCCTTAACAGGTATTTCACAGTACTCCATAAAAATTGCACCAGGCAGTACCATTTTCAGTGTCACAGCTTTGGAAAATCTAACTTTGAAATCATATCAGCTGCAGTTTAGCCCAAATATTACGCAAGTTGCAGTTTACCCACGAGTCAAAAATTGCCTAAGTTTCATAAAATCATTCACCATCATTTCCACTGCTACTAATTTGTTTTTGCCATTCTCGGATTTAGTCACATTTGGTGACTTGGTGAATGCTTAATGCGAGCCCTGTCGGGAATTGTGTTCTCCTGCTATTAAAAATTTACTAAATAATGCTAAATAGTTCTCATTTTTTCACTGAATTCAAAAATTTGAAAAAAAAAGTGACATTTTTCAAAAAATCGGAAAAAAAAATTGAAAAAAAAGTGTCATTTTCAAAAATATGTAAGAAAATTCCAAGGCAAAATCCCAGTAACCTGACACCCCCAGTAAACTACCTACCATTAGGACATTATTTGGACAAAATTTCAGAATTTTAAAAAATGGGGTTTTTGAGATATTGCAATTCAAAAATGTTGATTTTTTGAAATTTCGTATATTTTAAAAATTAATTTTATGAGTTACATGCATCACAGGATAAAAATAAAATTACTGCTAAGACAACTTTAGTAGGGGTGCAGGTTGGCATACTTACCCACCTGATAAGTCTTTGAAAAAAAAATCCTAAATTTGTGGAAAATTAATTTTTTTGTAATAAATATATTTTGTCATCTGGCAACATTCGTTTGACCAATTTCTGTGAATTTGGAGAAAGGCCAATTCAATAGCTTCAAAATAAAAAAAAATTGAGTCCCTACCTGTTATATTCAGGAACAAGTGTGCACTTAAAAAATTTGGCATTTCACATGATTTTCGTCACAGGTGTATTTTTTGCCTATTTTCAAAATGCTGTAGCTTGACCAAAAAAATTTTTCATGAAAAATCCTTTTGCAGTACTTTATACCTCTATTAGGAGTAGCTACCATGATTTTTTCAAAAAAATTGGAGGTAGTCAACTGACACATGTTGGTCACACCTGCCTGAATCGAGATGGAAATGGTTGTAGTAAGCTTTAAGGATAGTTCTTAATCATCTGCATATACTCTAACAATCGCTTAAACTTGTATAAAATCTGCTACAGTTTTGAGGAAAATTTCGGACAAAAAAAATTGTGTTCTGGGGAAATATTGGGCCCTGAAAATTTTCTGCACCCCTGCATAACAGCAACTATAAAAGGGAGAACTTAACATTCTACTTACAAATGGAAACTAATATCAAAAGTGATTTGCCTGAACCCATACCATACACTGGCATCCCTCCCTAAACAGAAAATCAAATTTCTCAGGGTGATAGATATTTAACCACTTTTTACTTTGCTGAAAACTGCAAAGTGAAGTTGCATGGTAGCTACAACCACAAAATCAAAGCAAAATTTGCACACAAGTTGCACGAAAAAACAAAGCAAAACACAACTTTGCCAGCACAGTTTGGGATCAAATCACAGGTAGTAATCAAGCTTGTGACTCTGAATACACATTTGCTGAACCAGTGAGTGACAGACTTACAGAATTAAATCTTCAGTTACTGCAACAAGGTAATCCCTAATTTCTTTGACAGAAATCTTAACATTTTTGGTATTTTAACATTGCCTTATGTGTATTAACAAAAGATAGAAACATGCTGGTTTCTAGCAGTCTGTAGACTAATATTCATTGCATACATTTTTCCTAAATTTCAAAGATTCTATCGGATTCTTCAGTACTTTTTAAAAACCAAGGCTAGAAATGTCAGAGGAATAACAAAGCTTAAATCCATAAATGAAACAATTTAAGTTTCAATAAGTAAAATTAAATTAATTTTATTTTACCTTTAGTGAACAGATAAATCTTCTGTACACCCCTCCCTCAAAGAATGTTTCACCTGACATACATTCTGCACTATTTTCTAGTTATTATTATTTATTTATTTTTTTACTGCATAGTGGCCCGTTGCATGATGGCTTTAAGGGTTTGTGCTGTAGCAGTAACTATATCAACTTTTGAGATTACACTGATTTGGCTTTTCACATCTTCAAGATTGATTGTCCTCATTTGAAGATGACAATCCGATTTTTGGCGTAAATGTGACAAGGATGGTAAGTCAGATAATATCCGAAAACTTGAAAATTTCATTGAAACTTGGTCGTTCTGGGTGGTGTAGTGGTTAGCATACCCGGGCGTTTTCTGGGAGACGCGGGTTCGAGTCCCGCTCCAGGACGATGAAATTTTCAAGTTTTCGGATATTATCTGACTTACCATCCTTGTCACATTTACGCCAAAAATCGGATTGTCATCTTCAAAATTTGTATTGTATGGCGTAATCCCGTATTTCTTTCATGATTTATCTGCTTCTCCGGGCAAACACGGGATAAGATTCTTAACCTCCAGATTCGCTAAACATGAATGCCGGTTGCTTTGACTAGCGAAGCCTGTGATGGTTATATTAAAATTTATCGGAAACTTGAAACTTGGTTGTTTTGGGTGGTGTAGTGGTTAGCATACCCGGGCGTTTTCTGGGAGACGCGGGTTCGAGTCCCTCTCCAGGACGATGAAATTTTCAAGTTTTCGGATATTATCTGATTTACCATCCTTGTCACATTTACGCCAAAAATCGGATTGTCATCTTCAAAATTTGTATTATATGGCGTAATTCCCGTATTTCTTTCATGTCCTCATTTGTTTCAAAGAATATCAGATATGTTATTGTTTCTTTCAAAATTGTAAAAATGTTACATGTAACTGCTTAAACTTTACCATTAAAACCATGACTATGCAAATAGGGTTATTTCAAGTGTTTGTATAATAAAGTTTTTCTGTAACCAATGCAGTAAGTAGACACTACAGTGACATTACATTTGCAATGATTTCTAAACAAGGGTTTGGGCATTTCTTTTTTAGAAACCATTTTGTGCATTTACAAAACAATTTTAGCGTGAAGCTGCTAAGCTGGTTCGCCACAGTAAGGCAAAAGATAGGAAAGAGAAAGTGGAAAGGCATGAACTTGCTTTTTGGAAAAATAGAAAGTCCTTCTGGAAGTACACGAGACTCAGGAAAAATAGGGGAAACAAAGTTGTAAGTTGTGTGAAGAATGAGATTGGGGAAATGATATGGGAGCCCAATGAGTTAAGTGACGGATGATGTGAATACTTCTGTGAGTTATTAGATCAGGAGAGCAAAAATGATTCTCAGACAGATGCAGATGATGTCACAATGAGGGATGAAAGCACAGGAGGGATCTCAAGAGAAGAAATGTGTAAAGCTCTAAAATCTCTTCAGAATAGTAAAGCTCCAGGAGTTGATGGCATAACTGCAGAGATGTTGAAGTATGGTGGTGACTCTATAATTGACTGGTTAACTGAAATTTGCCAGTTGTGCTGGGAGTTAGGAATGGTCCCTCGGGATTGGAAGGATGCTATCATTGTTCCCTTGTATAAAGGAAAAGGTGATCAGACTGAATGCAAGAACTACCGTGGTATTAGCCTACTGAGTGTGCCAGGGAAAGTGTTTGGTAAGGTTGTTATTGAAAAAGTACGGGGTCTTACATCAGAGAAAGTGTGGGATGTTCAGAGTGGTTTTATGCCTGGTAAAGGCTGCACTAACCAGATTTTTGCATTACGCAAGATGATTGAAAAGTATCTGGCTGTTGGGAAGAAAGTTTTTACTGCCTTCAATAGATTTAGAGAAAGCTTACGACCGAGTGAATAGGACATTTTTGTGGAAGGTATTGAATGAACATGGTGTTACTGGGAATCTACTTAATAGTGTAAAAGCCATGTATGCTGGTAGTAGAGCTTGTGTACGAGTGAATGGCGTTTTATCAAAATGGTTTTTCATTGGTGCAGGAGTTAAGACAAGGTTGTGTAATGTCACCATAGCTGTTTAATATATTTATGGACGTATGCATGCGCGAGGCCAAAATAGATAATAGCGGCTTATGTCTTGATGATATCCGTGTGTGCAGATTGCTGTATGCTGATGACACAGTCCTGTTGGCAGAGAGCAAAAGTGAGTTGCAGAGTATGTTGACTCGGATGCACAAAGTTTGCATGAAATTCAAACTGAGTATAAATAAGGGGAAAACCAAAGTTATGGTGTTTGAGAGAGGAATGGGTAGCACTGAATGTAATGTAAGTATAAATGGCACTGTGATTGACCAGGTGAGTGAGTTTGTGTATTTAGGAAGCATGTTTGACAGAGAGAACAAGTTGGATGGTGAAATCAGTAGGCGAGTGAATTCTTCTTTGAAAGTCATAGCTGCTCTGGGAGGTTTTCACAGGAATGATGGGTTCTCTAGAGAGTCCCGCATGGCTGTGTATGAAACAGTAATTGTTCCTACTCTGATGTATGGCAGTGAAACCTGGGTACTGCAGAAGAAACATAGGAGTCGTTTGTGTGCTGGAGAAATGCGTTACTTACGTGGGGTTTGTGGCAAGACACAATCTGATTGTGTGAGGAATGAAGATGTATTGCAGTTGTGTGATGTAAAGCAAAATGTTGTTAGCAAGGTGGAGACCAATATGCTTCGGTGGTTTGGCCATGTTGAAAGAATGAGTGATGAAATGCTTACTAAGAAAATATTTTCAGCCCAAGTGGCAGGAAGGAAAGGCAGAGGAAGGCCAAGGAAGACATGGGTGGATCCTATTCAGGAGTGTCTGCATGAGAAAAAGATTACGAGTATGAAGTATAAAAGATCCTGTGTACGGCGTGTAATGGATATCAGTGAAGCACGAGTTGTATGTCCAGATCGCTGCAAATGGCGAAGTTTGATACGACAACAATAAGTAAAAATATCTGGAAGTTTGTATTTCTTTTTGGAGCTAACCTCTGAATCTCAGAGAACAGCTTAGTGATATGTATGTATGTATGTACAAAACAATTTTACAAAAAAATTAAGTGCATTTGTTAAACTGGAGAGTTTATCTGCTTACCAGTAAACCCGAAAAAATGAAATTTTTTTTATAAACAAAATTAAAAATGCTTGACCGTCCATCTGAGATGAGACTATTTGGAGGTTTGGGGGGGACATAAAAATGCATGAGAATTTTACATTCTCCCTTCAAAATTGAAATAAAAAATGAAAACGAATGATGTAGTCACCCAAAGCTGGCTTACACATTTGTGTTTGCAACTTGTATGTGAAAAGTGAAGTGTGAGTGAATAAAGTACAGGATCTTCAGCTTTAAGCAGATCATTGATGAATGCCATTCAAACAGTTCGTAACCTTTCAGACACCCCCTGGCAGAGAACTTTGGTAACTCCATACCACCACAATAACAAATTACTTGGTCATTATTATCAGGAAAACCTAAAAACATTGAAAACCATCTAACCATCATGCTTGCAACAATGCCCTATTGTAACATGAATCTTTTCAATTTAACTTCAGGATGCAAAGATTCTGTGAAAGAAACACTGTTCAGCAAAAAAAAAATGAACTTGATCACAGATACAGCTGTCTGGTCTGAAAAGGAACTTTTGCTTAACTTCTAAGGTGAAAAAATGTACTAAATACAAATCTACACTTATGGAGCTAAGAAATCTGCTTCTAACATATTGATGTACAAGAAAAAATTTCTTTCCTTTCTTGTTCTTTTGAATTTAATTTTTCATGAATATCAAAAGGCATGCTAAACATGGGGTAAACCCCATACTAGTTGTAAACATTCCCATTCCACTTGCATGTTGTCAAAGGTTGTTTAATGTCAAGGGTTTGAGAAAATAAGACCCCAGCTAATGAGTAGGGGATCATATTAATTCTCTTAACACTGGATGTTTCAGCCATTAGTTTAACAAAACACTTGCAGACCTGCCAACCTCTCACCAAAAAACGTAACACTCAGAAAAATCTTAACACGACACATGCTGATAATTTTTGAAGCCTATTTCAGCTATATAAATTCTTGATGAGAATGTAGGGATTTTTTCCCTACATCAAAAAATTATTGAGAAACTAATTAAATCTAATCAGCACACACTTTTATGTTAATTATTAGAAGAAAAAAATTACGATTAAGGGAGAAATCCTCACTCCGCCTAACTTCCGTTTTTGGAAATTTTTGAGAGGCAGAAAACTTGCATCTTAGGAGGTCTGCAAGACGGTTTAATTGGGTTCTGGGGATGTCGTTTTCGTCTGCAGGACCAAAATAAATCTGCGATGTGCATCGAGCGTTGCCGCGATTCTGCTACAAGGATTAGTAGAAAATGAATCTGCGATGTATGTCAGCCATCGCCGCAATTCTGCTACGGGGACGAGTACAAAATAAACCTGTGATGTAAGTCACCACGATGTTTCTACGGGGACGAGTACAAAATTAATCTGTTATGTACGTCGGCCATTGACACAATACAAAATAATTCTGCGCCGTACATCGTCCTTCGCAAGAAAAAAATTACGGAAGAAATCCTCACTACGCCTGCTGCAAGGCTTCTGTCTGAAAAGAGAAAAAATGGAGGAAAACACGACTACTTTAAAAAAATCGTATTTTTTGGCTGCAAAATCGTATTAGCGTACTGCAGCATGATTTATTGTACTAAATACAATAAAATCGTAATAGTTGACAGTTTTGCACTTGTAAAAAGTATAAAATTGTATATTCTACATGTTGAACTGTGGCAACACTAGGGAAATAAAAAGCAGTATGGTTTTATTTAGGTATGATCAGTGCTTTTTTTCTAAAATAAAGTTTACCAGTACTCTCTTATCCCATCCCCTAATGCAGCTCCATTGTTTTCACCAGTACAATGTAAATGAAAAAAATTATTAAATTTAAATTATTTAATAATAACAAAAACAAATATGACTACCTTATAAGTAAAGCAGATTCCAAAAAGATGTTAATGCATTGTTACTGCGATTTTGACGTGTCTGTTGCTAGATGCCTACTTTTCAGGAACCAAGAATTTACATAAGGCAAAGGTCGAAACACACAGAGGACCGACCAGCCAAATCAGTGAAGTCTTCAGGTGTATCGATGCCCTTGTTGGTGTCACAGTCAAGTTCATTTGATTGGCTGAATTGACATGGGATTGTGCGCCATTATAACTTTCTGCTGCTTAGAGAAGCCTTGTTAAATTTTCAGAAGTTTTAGTGCCGTCCTTGAAAAAGTTTTAAAGTTTACTGGTATGTCCCGGTGTACCTCTGAAAAAGAGCCTGGGTATGATACTTTACAAATCCATAAGTAGCAATTATTATTACTGCCTATAATACATAAATTAATCTTTTTTTTTTTATTGGAGGTTTAACGACCACCGTGAGCAACTCAATGGGCTATAAGCAGTCGCCCGTCCCTAATTTAGGGTCACTGGTTTCAGGGAAGGGAGAGAGCCAGTGCCGTAAGACAAACACAACATCCATGCCTGACCGGGATTCAAACCCGGACCCCTTAAGGACCAATGATCAGAGGCCAGCGCCTTAGACCACTGCGCCACCGGGGCGGCAAATTAATCTTTAATTATAACAATAGAAATATGAAAGAAATAGATTGAACTAGGTAATTCCATACCTTTCCACGATGACGCCCAGCCAACAAAATCAAGACAGTGCCAGGAGTAATTCTTTTGCGAAGATACCGCTTATGTTTACTAAATGGAACCATTTTTCGTGATTTCTTGAGCTTAGGCTTATCTTCAGTTGGATAGTACCTCCTCTGAAAATTTAGTATTCAATCAGATAAAATACAATCACAATAACAAAAAACAACAAAAAGTGATACATGAATTGATATTGAAAGATTTAAGAAAAGAACTGAAATTTTTCAAAACCCAACACACTAAAAATTGATAGGGTGACCCAATAAACCTTCATTTCAAGCCTAAATAAAACCATTTCAGAATTTGCAGTTACAGGATTCCAATGTGGTTGCATTTTAGGTCTTACATGTTACATATTTGGCCAAAGTTATTTTGATCTCTTTCTTCAGAATATTAATTTCCTCTTGCTCATAATCTCCCAAAGTACTGAATGCCAGACAATACATTTTAAATTGTGCATAGTTAAAACATATTTTATATTTAGTAGTAATGTTACATTTTTTTTCATGTGGGAATTTAATAACTTATTTGCAAGCAGTAAAAGAATAAGTAGAAGTGAAACATTTTTTATATTTTATCCCAATTTTTCTGTACTAGCTCTTGAGAATAGCCTCTCAAAAAATAAATAACACTGTTTAAATATTCCCACACTGTGAAACACTATTACTGAATGTAAAAAGGCACATTCCAACAGTGTAATTCAGCTCAGATGGAAAATAGATTTTTTGCTGACATTTATTTAAGTAATAGTTTGGAACTGACAGAAAATTACCAGTGGTAAAAATAACTGTGCAATCTGATTAAATGCTGAAACACTCAGCAAAGAGTGTTGTTTCCATATTTCATCGGATATTACTTTTTTTTATAGATATTACTTCAGAATATACTTCAGGTTTCAGTATTACTTACTGCCTGTTGTTTTTTCTAACTCAAAGGTCCAAGAAATTTAAGATTTTACATGTGTTTGTTTTTCACAAGAGAAATATTTAAGAACTTTCAAATGAATTTTGGGAATCCCTCTGTCCTTTATCAGAGGCAGTTACAACTATTCTTGAAGAGACCAGCAAGATTAATCATTGATGGCTCTTCCTACGTTCTCAACTTCCAAAAATTCTTTTGACTTCCTTTAAATGACATACAGCTTACTGAATTCCAGTTTTTTGTTTGTTTTTTTGCAATATCAACCCAATCTAATTTTATGAGATACCTTTTTAATAGCTGATTTGTTTCTTCAAATGAGTCAGCAGCTATCTCCCCTCCCTTTGCAAATCAACAGAGGTTGATCCAGATATTTCAAGATACCCATTTTTGTGAAATTTACCTTATTTTTGTGAATTTTGCCTATTTGAGTTTCGGGCAATTTTAATCCTCTATAATTATTACTCTGACAGTAATTATTGTTTTATTATGTTTTCATTTATTTTTTATTCTATTGCTGTTCTGTAATTGTGTACCCAGATAGTTGTTTTTTTTTGTTTTGTTTTTTTTTACAACTCCACGATTATTCTCCAGCTGAGATCTGAGGTGAAAATAATAACACTCCAGGTTGTATTAAACTAGGAAAGTCATCAAAGATCAAAATTTAAGTGCTGCAGAAAAAGAAAACTCAGAAACTAAAAAAAAAAAGAAAAAAAAGGGTCAATCGTACAGGTCAACCTGATCCCCCCCTCCCCATGTCAGCACTTCCCCATCATGCTCCTTTCCTCATAATTCTAAATGTTCCCTGGAATTCCAGCCAGTACAAAGATTAATCTGAGTAGGGATGTGCTAAAAAAAAACGATGTTTTTGAGTGGTATTGTTTTAAGAGTGATAATGTTTGAAACTGCAAAAGAATATTTTCTATGCAAAGTAATTGAATTTCTTTTTGTTACATTCTCATAAAGAGAAAGGGAATATAATATTCCTATGTCATGAGTTAGCAAATTTTTGCTGTTGCGTCGCCGAAAATAGTTCTTATCCTCAATGTTGCATGAACCTACGCATAGCTGCCAACTAAATTTAATAAAAAACCAGAAGATTGCATAATAATCAGGAAGATTTTTTTCTGATGTTAGTTTGTTATACAATATATAAAATGTCCACACAGGGCTACAACTGCATGTCTTGTTTTGCAATATTGCACACAATTTTTTATATGCACTTCAACAAAACAAGGGAAAGATTAATAAATAAGTCCATTATGTATAATTTACTAGATTCTGAAACACTCCATCCATACAAGTCAGCAAGAAAAAATTATATCCTTTTGGAAAACTACACGGAATTTCACTTTTTTGCTGCTGCCCCCCCCCCATACGTGCCAGAATATCAGACATTTTTTTTTATTCTTTAAGAAGTACCTGGCCACTTTCAATGTCTAATTATTATTATTTTTTTAAACCTATACTGTTTTCCTCTGCTTTATTTAACATTATCAGGGACACAGACTTGCTTCTGAAGTTGAGAAACACTCAGTGGAGCTAACATTTTTTTCTAGTTTTCCTCAAACACCAATAAGAATCCTGCAGTAAATGTAATAATGCCTACACAAACTGGGGTAGCTCACGGTGATCTTTAGATCCCCAGTAACAAGTGTTAGGATCTTAAAAACATGAAAATAAACTTTACACAGATGTTTAATAATGTTATTTCACTGAGACTTTTGATTTCCATAGCATACTCAATGTTTTCTGTCATTCACAGCGGACCGACAATTTCCATAGCACACTACATTTTCCGTTGTCCACAGCGGATCGACGATTTCCATAGCATGCATGACATTTTCTGTCATCCATAGTGGCCCGACGATTTCCATGACATACTCGATGTTTTCTGTCATCCGTAGAGGACTGGCGATTATCATAGCGTACTCTGTTTTCTGTCGTCTGTAGAGGACTGACTATTTCTTCCATAGTAACCATGTAAAATCCAGAGTACTTGGAGTCTGAATCTTTCTTTCCACCACATGATCTTATTCAGCGTTAAGCGAAACAGTGTGTATGGAGAATTTACTGTGCCGAACTGCAGAAGTCCTGACGATGAAGACGGGGCACAGGGGTTCTGGCGCAGAATTCCCATCTCTGTTATATATTTTATTTAGTGACATTTTTAGCAAAAAAATACAGATAATTTTAAAAACCGGAAGAAAACCAGAAGACTGTAAAAAAAACGGAAAACTTCCAGAAAATCCAGAAGAGTTGGCAGGTATGCCTATGTATCTAAGAAACATCGAGATTTCCACCAATACATCAAGCATTTTAACAATTATTGGTCACTCGATGTTGAATATATTGAACAGTGATTTTGCCCAATCGATGTGCCTATTACTGCTGCAAATGTTTCAGATGTAAGTTCGGTTTTTTAGCGAAACATCGAGGTTTTCACTGATACATCAAAAATTTCCACCGATACATAGATGTTTCAGGAATGAGTATTCACTAACGTCTGACATCAATGTTTCTCACCATATGCCCATCCCTACTTCTGAATTAGCCCTGGAAAATGCATGCGAATTGAGGCTGCCAGGGGGGAATGCTCCCATAATGCTTTGGGATTCTTTTCAGCGAGCATCGCCTCAGTTGCTGGGAGTGCCGGTAGTGATTGATAAGCGTTTGTCAGAGAATTTTACTAAAAACAGTTCATAACGAAGAAACACACACACACATACATTAAACACAAAAATATTCCTAACACTAAAATATTTTTAAGATAAAATTTTACTGAAAGTGAAGATACCAACACAGTTAAAAATATTTTTGTGAAGATACCACCCAACGGTATCAAATGACACCTGGATCTACCCCTAGACAAACTTCACAGGCACCACAAGGAGTCAGCACGAAGCCCAGAGATGGCCCACGTCTCCTTTCCTGTGTTTAACACATGGTTGTCCTTCAATCTTTATTATCTCCTGACTTCTCCATAATGCAAATCCTTCTAAACATCAAACACAATAAACAAATACACAAAACACTGCATTTTTATGCTCTGCTAACACTTTCACTATAATAAATTAATTTTACTGAAACACTACAAAAAGAGGATCTTTCACATAGCTGAGAATTGAACTAATTAAATGGAATTCCAACTGATTCTTGGGAAGAGTAACTTGGAGCTATACCCTTATTATATATATATATATATATATATTCTATAAAGAAGATACCTAAGCAAAAAAATGCAAATATAATTTTGACTCACACCTAGTACAACATAGAAAAGGTTATGTATCTACCTGTGTGAGTAAAAGGAGAAAAAAAAAAAAAAAAAATTAAAACAACTGAATGTAGAAGGTGTCGAGAATACTGAGCCTTGGCTTTATCAAGGACCAGCAAAAACTCTGCATTTTCTCACTTCCACAAAGACCTAGTTGGAAATGGGTTTCTGCAAGGCCATAGATGCAAGTAACATTCCCACCTAAAATAGTTTAAAACATATATATATAAGTCATGTCCTCCGTAGAGTTGCATGACCTAGCACTAGTTAACAATTTCGCTTGCATCCATTAACCTTCATGGCCCGACCCATGCTCTTCATCTGTTACTATTAAACAGAGAGAAGAAGATTAAAGAGAACTCAAGCTGTGAGAGTGACATAATAATTAGAAATGATTTTCAGCCATAACGAAATTCCAAGTTCGTTTGAGAGAGAATTTAAACCTGAAAATCAATGCAAAAGAAATCCAAATTTTACATTTCAATTAAAAAAGGAAATGTTAATTTTTAACGAACAGATTTTTGAAAGAAAACTTGAGTCTAAAACCCCCTACTCTACAACTTATGACAGCACGAAAACGAGAATAAGTTAAAGATAATAATTAACTAAAGAAAACTTTGTGAAAGTTATATACCTTAAACAGTTAGTTGCAATATGTACAAAGTATTTCAGCAGTGCTTTAAGTGCATAATTAATTAGTTATTAAGAACTTAACTACTTTGAAAAAACAGCGCAGAGACAGCGCATAGAAAAGGAACAAGCTTAGCCATCTTCTGTTCCTAGGTACCCCAAAAGACGCTCAAAGTTACAAAGAAAAGAAAGAGTTAAAACCCGCAAAAATGTTAACAGACAAACCAATGCCTAAAAGCTGAAAAGCTAAAAAAACGACAGAGAATAAGTACAAACATTGAACTTATAAAACCTAGAACCCAAAAACAAGGAAGAGAGCTTACCTCTTGTGTGACAAAAACTATTCTCCTCACAAGAGAAGAACAAGGCTGACCTCTTCTGCCACTCCCCAGACGCTGGGGGCAGTGAGGGTGGGGCTGATGGCCTCCTCATACAGCAAGAAAACAACGCGCGGAGATTTTAACCAGAGAAAAAAATATATATATATAAACTTAAGACTGTGGATCTGTATGATCAGAAAGAGCAGAATTAACTCTCCAGAATACATGAGAAATATTATAAAATACACGAGCAGTTTATTTAATAATCTTTGCATGTATTAAATCACCTTAGTGAGCTTCTATAGATTAATCAGAATCTTATTAATTTTAATGTTGGTTTTACTATTTCTAGTATAGCTATCCTAGTGATGAATAACTAGTTTTCTTTTTTATTTGTTTTTATTTTCTTTTATAAACAGATTTTTAAGCTTTTTGTGATTTTGTTTATATTATTTAATTTTTTGTTTTAATAGGACCGTCATATCCATAGCACTAAGGTTCCTTTAGGTAGTTAATAGGCATCCTCTAGCCAACTTCCTTACGGCTTTGATTGGTCAGAATCATATTATTAACTGTGTAGAAAATTAAAGCAGATCTGCCAACCTTACTCTATTATTCAGAATAATTTTTCTTAAAGTTCTTTTGATGAAAGAAGAAGGAATTTCGTTCTCTAGAAAACTTTCTAATAGTATATTAATGTGGTAATTGAAGTACAAATTGTTGCTGCAAATTCTTGAAACTCTTAGGACCTGAGAAATTAGTACATTCTCAATTACTTTGGTTGAAATGTTATTATTCCAGTGTAGATATTTAATTACTTTGAAAGGAAAATTAACTCTTTTATGAAAGAGGCTAATAGATGGGTTACCTCTGTTGAGCTTAATGCTTAAGTCTAGGAACTCAAGTTCCTGATTACTGTGGTTGGTTTTACATAAGTTAAGAGAGCTTGGATAGATATTATCAAAATCACTCTCTATAACTTCTGAATTATTGATACACAGCAGATCATCAATATATCTAAAAGTGTAAAGGTAGTTATCTGAGCAGGTGGGGTGATTTTTAATGAATTTATATTCCTTAAAGAACAGGAATAGATTAGCGATATTCGTGGACGTTGATGTCCCCATTGGAATACCGTTCACTTGCTTATAGAGAGTATTATTATATAAGATATGGTTATTTTTTATGCAGCAATTGAGATAAGAGTTTCCAAGTTCCTACATCAACAAATTGGTTAAGTTTAAATTCTGCATACAGCTCTTTAAAGGTAGTGATTATATCTGATAGAGGCAGATTAGTATATAGGTTTTCAAAATCATAACTATTAATATCTAGGGGACAAACTTTGAGTATAGTAGAAATTACTTCTGCATTATTATTAATTATCCAAAAATCTCTGTTCATCAGGTTAGAACAGTTTCTAATGTGTTTCAAACCTTCTTTAAGACATCTTCAAAAGCAAGATCTATTTTCTTTTTATGACTCCATAAACACACTAAAAACTAGATATAAATTCAACAAAAAATACTAAAAACTACATAGATACAAATCCAATATAATAAAATATACTAAACCCTTTAGCAATATTAGAATTAATACTAATGGCAATATTTTTATAATTACTTGAATGTTTCTACAGTATAGACCAAGGCTTGATTTATGAAAAAATAAATGTGTAGCAACATTTGCTATACAAATTAAGTTTTGTGTAGCAATGAGAAACTTTTGATTAACACTAAGACATTACACTAATAGCAGTCCAGTACCTGCTTGAAAACAAACTAGAAATAGTCTTTAGATACATTATTTATTACCTTTTTTTAATGCTGCTCCCTCTTCAATGTCACAAATTTTTATTTTGCCATATGGCTGTGTATAGGGCCTACGTGGTTTGGAAAAATAAAAATTACAGCCTCATCAGGTGAAAATTTGTCCGTAGATGGTCCTTCAACAGATCTGCACATTCAATTTTCTAACGAAGATTCACCAAGACTGGCGCTATAGTCACTCTTTATACAACTCGTGTAGGAAATACCCCTCTCTACAATGGCATTAGACACTGGCAAAACTGGAAGTATTTCAAACAGATGAGAAATATTACAGTAGATATTTCTTTTGGATTTTAAAATGAAGAACCACAAGTCTTCTCTTGGTGAAGTTGCCATATTCTGTAGCCAGAATTCCTTAAGCTTCCCCCATTCTTGGCTTGCAGCAATAAGGCTTAAATGTTTAATCGTGTGCCTAATTTCTTTTTTTGGGAGGTTTAACGACCACCGTGAGCAACTCAATGGGCTATAAGCAGTCGCCCGTCCCTAATTTAGGGTCACTGGTTCCAGGGAAGGGAGAGAGCCAGTGCCGTAAGACAAACACAACATCCATGCCTGACCGGGATTCGAACCCGGACCCCTTACGGACGAATGATCAGAGGCCAACGCCTTAGACCACTGCACCACCGGGGCGGCCGTGCCTAATTTCATCCTGACCAAATCTTTTACGGGAATCATGATCTTTTGGCCAGAATGCCATATTTGAAACCTTGACATTTCACTGTATCACTTGTCATGTGTGGAAATCTATGAGGTTCACCCATCAACAGAACAACTTATCAAGGAACAACTTCTGTCCGGCGAAACACTTTAAAAAGAAGAGGAAATCATCTATAGGGGGGAGTATATTGGCATAAGGACCACAGCAACCACCATTTCACTGAAGGTCAGCAAAACCAGGAGTTCAAAATGAAATGTATAGCAAAGTATGCGAAGCAAAGTTATACCTGCAAAGCGATTCAGTTTGCGATGCGCTACCACTTAAATTGAGCCCTGGTATAACAGTAATAATACAAAAGATTTATTTGTCTTTAATGTTAGCATTATCACCATAAACCTCTATCACTGCAGGGCTTGGGAGATAAGGGCTGGTCCTTAGCTCTCCACCCCCTGAAACACGCAGGCAAAGTTGATGACGTAGCTGCGCTGGCTCTTCGGAAGCCAAGAGCCACGAGGAGCTGTGCTTTAACGGACCACCATAGGAAAGGCACCTTCAGTTAATGTTATTACCGTATTTAACAGAATACAATGTGTCATCTATTGCAATGCTCACTAAAATATTAGACTCTGCCTTTTTCGGAAATAAAATATAAAGATTTTGAGTCTTAAAATCGGAAAGCATTGATGTAATAGTATAAATGCGATAATTTTAAACGAACAATTTCTGTCATGCATGCGTTTTCTTTAAAAAGTATTTTGCTTAATATACTAACCCTATTTTTCTGATGTCGAAAACTCAGTGTATCTTTCCTTTTTTTTTTTTTTAGTAATTCCTTAGAATTAGTGGTTTAAAAACTTCATCTCTCACAAACATCAGTTGTTTAAAACCTGTAAGACACGGAAAGCTACTGAGTTCTTCAAACTCTACAAAAGTAGTTCAAACACTGTTAATGTATAAAATCAAAATTATTTACTTACATTTTATATCCATCATGATTTCTGAAGTTCACTGCGTTTAAAAAGGGGCGAACAAAATTTACTTCATGAAGTGAAGATATGTTCCTTATTGCACGAACTGGAAACTGTTTTCTTCATTGCACAAACAGGGAAAAAAAAATTACGTTTTTTTCACTGCGTTTGAGTCAATCAATTTTTTCATTTTCTGCAGAGCTTTCCTGCGCGGCACTAATAGTGAATTTCTGTTCAGAAAACGAATTCGAATAAATGTTCGGATTCTGCAAAACAGACGAATAGCATCTTTGTTGACAGATGGGAAACGTTTTTCTAGCTCATTTATGAGTTCCTGAATAACAACTTTTCCTTTTCTAAATGCCCTGCCATGAACTGCGCAGAAAATCTGTTTTAAACTGTTTCACAGTATTATTCCAAGAACATGATGGTACTGTCAAACCGCCAACAGATATTATAGTTTTACCCAATTATCTTGAACAGAATTAGTATCGGGGCAGTTTTTAGAAATAGTTCCTAAAGAAGGATCTTTATCGCGAACGCGATATGCTATGTATTCAGCTATGTAGGCCATGGCTTCCTGCTCAGAAATGGAGAGTTCTCTTGACTGCCCGTTTAAGTCAATCTCCCAAGCAATTGGAGATGCGTCTTCAAAAAATTCAAAGTTCATATCCTCACAGCTGTTTTCGGTCGAAGTCATTGTCACCAGATCCTCTACTTCTTCATTTCTGAAAGCATTTTCCAACAGTTCAGATGTTAAATAAACATCTGAACTGTTGGGATTCAGTCGTATTAACTTTTTCGTTAAAAAAACTGAAATAAAAGTCAACACTCAGTGTACAACTTAAATAAAACACAACGTGAAACAAATACTATAAACCAAGAAAAGAATGTGTTATCGCCCAGGGTAGGGTGTTATCGCCCAGGGTAGGGGTGTTATCGCCCAGGGTAGGGTCAGGTGGACGGATCCAACGCTCTCATTCGGGTAAGAGAATATATACTTTGCGCCTGAGATTTTTTCCAAAATTGCGCCTTTAGAACACGGAGAAATCGTAGGTTTTCAAATGAAATTCAAACGTGTCTAACTCGGAAACGGACGTTTTTAGGTCCGTGAAAATTACACAGATATTCTCCTGTTGATAGTAAAACAGGGATTTAATTTTCAGAATTTTAAAAAGGGCTTTTTTGAGAAAATCGTTCGCAAAGTTGGAGATTTTTCAAAATCGGCTGTTTTTTTAACGCTGCGGAAACTAGCAGTTTCACAGACACATAAAAAATTGCAAATAAAGTGCACATTTGTATGTCTTTAACAAAAAAACGAGTATAGAAAAAAAAAACTCCATTTGAACCAGTTAAAAAAAATCTTTAAAATTTCAATTTTTTTTTAAATCGAAGTTTACGATTTTTTAAAATTTTAATCATACGATGTGTAAAAAATATTAGCATCACTTATTATTATACGTTATACACACAATGTAATAAAAAATACCAGAACAAAATATCTTTAATTCTGCTGCAATGACTCGCTGAAGTTAGGAAAAATAACCGTTTTTTAGAGAGCTTGTTTGACGGTGGAAGATTTGAAAACCTCTGTCTCAAAGGGAAAATTTTTTCTTGTCGAAAGAAAAGATATAGGTCTCCTTATTTTAATCAAGGAACACCCCCTTAATTTTTTTAGAGAAATCTGAGACCGTGATGGTACGACCCTGCCAGAGTTGAAATGGAATCCCTCTCTTGTTACCAGCCAACTAAGTTGAAACATTTTTGAAAGCTACCTAGCTTTGAGACACCTCACCAACACGTGAGAGGGAGGGGTTGTCAAAACTCCGCTGGTCTCCCATCGATCCAGGATTATCTTCTAAGGGAACAGAAGCCATGGGCAGTGCATGGTTTATCGTGGCCCAGGTGGAAATCACTAAGAACACAATCACCCCCCCCCTCTTTAAAAAAATTGAAATTTATGAATATGTTTTAAATAGATAAAAATCTTTACACCATTATAAGTGCATAAGTTGTATATGTATTCTACTTGTAAAATCAGTTGATTGAACAGGAAATATACTCAACTTACATTTTATGAATAAGCATGCACGCGTACGTGTTAATTGTTATTTATTTAGTAGATTAGACAATTGCCATTACGTTTTGGAGAGGAGGTAAGCAGAGTTTCGGGTAGCGACCAGCGCTATCAACCCAGCAGCTAAGTCAAGAGCATTGCACCTTCTCCCCCGTTCGCAGAGGACAAAATTCTCCTGAGCGAATATTTTACTATTACGAAAAACTGAGGTTAACTTTAGCAACTATAACAAAACAGCAACTGCTCTTCTGACAGTAGCCTACAATTAGCAACTCCCAGAAAAACTCGAGGTTGTTTAGCCATCGAAAATTAACTTACGGTACACGTGCCTGCACTCTTTTTCTTAAAATTATTTCACAACAGTTTTCTACTCTTTCATAGTCTTTTCTTATGCGATGTTTAAGTATATAACGTAAACAAACAAACAACTGCTGCTGCTGTCTTTCGCAACTCAACTTTGTTAGTGGAGCAGCATGAATTTTCTTCATGTATTGGTTACCCCCCCCCCCCCCGACAGTTTTATAGGCATGTCATCACTCGGGGAAGGGTGAGGTGGATGTATCCAGCCAGGGCCATGACCCAATGCTCTCATTCCATCATTCGGGCAAAGAATATCTAACGCTTTGATTCGGGTAAGAGATAACGTACGTACTTTGCGCCCGAGATTTTTCCAAAATGGCGCCATTAGAACACGGGAAATCGTAGGCTTTCAAACCGAATTCAAACGCGTCTAACTCGGAAACGGGCGTTTTTAGGTCCGTGAAAATTTACACAGATATTCTCCTGTTGATAATGAAACAGGGATTTAATTTTCAGAATTTTAAAAAATGGCCTTTTTGAGAAAATCGTTGGCAAAGTTAGAGATTTTTCAAAATCGGCTGTTTTTAACGCTGCCGAAACGCGGAAACTAGCAGTTTCACAGACACACAAAAAATTACAAAGAAAGTGCACATTTGTATGTCTTTAACGAGAAAAACGAATATAGAAAAAACTCCATCCAAACCTGTTTAAAAAAAACTTAAAAAATTCAATTTTTTTTTTAAATCACAAAGTTTACGATTTTTTTAATTTTAATCATACGATGTGTAGCAAATATTAGCACCATATATTATTATATGTTATATACACAATGTAAAAAAAAAATACAAGAACACGATATCTTTTTTAACTCTGCTGCAATGACTCGCTGAAGTTAGGAAAAATAACCGTTTTCTAGAGAGCTTGTTTGACGGTGCAAGATTTGAAACCCTCTATCTCGAAGGGAAAATTTTTTTCTTGCCGAAAGAAAAAATATAGGTCTCCTTATTTTAGTCAAGAAACACCCCTTAATTTTTTTAGAGAAATCTGAGACCATGATGGTACGACCCTGCCTGAGTTGAAATGGAACCCATCCAAAAGGCACATCTTCAAAAATTTTCAAAAAATTATATACAACACTCACATTATTGTCAACTAATTCCCTAAGTATGAAAGTGGGACTGTCATGGGTTCACACCTTTATAAAATTTCAAAAATACATTTCACTAAAAAAAATGACATTTTTGTAAAATTTATAGATTTAAGCAGAAATATACATAACTTAACCGTAAATAAATCTTCACTCTTTATTCTCAAGATATCTATGTACACATTCGAATTTACTGTTAACACATACATTTGAAATGTCACTTGCAAAACAGTATGTGTTTTAAGATTTCACATCTTTTTAAACGCTTCATTTGTTTTTACAGTATCATCCCCAGGAATTTGATATATTCTTCCTGTTGGTGTTATTGGGTTTACTTTACAAAGAACATCATTTACAGATACCCATAGAGAATATCAGGTTTTGTACGATATGTATAAGATAGTGATGGGCAAGCTGGGTGAAGGAAAGTAACTTTAACTTCATCAAGACCTTCGTCTTTTGTTAAAACATAAGCTAGCCATCATTTCTTGTCATAGATAGCAGTAATGTATCCATGAATAATCTCTCAAAGCAAGTTTTTCCAGAGATTTTGTGACTGTTTCAACAGTAGATTCTGTTGTATCTGAAAAAGTTTTTACCAATATTTTTTATGTACTTGATGCTATCGGTATAAAGGCATGTAACCTCTGTGTCCCTTTGATGGTGACAGATTGACTAAAACGCTCTTCTAGAAATGTTTCAGTTTCAATGTACTATTCTTGTAAGAAATACGGGATTACGCCATATAATACAAATTTTGAAGATGACAATCCGTTTTTTGGCGTAAATGTGAAAAAAAAAAAAAAAAAAAATTTTCAAGTTTTCGGATATTATCTGACTTACCATCCTTGTCACATTTACGCCAAAAAACGGATTGTCATCTTCAAAATTTGTACTATTCTTGTGCTGAAAATTCAAAGTGTACAAATGTAGTGTTTTTAACTGCCCAATCAAAAAATTGTTGTGGAGTAAGAATTTGGTTATATGGCCTCTGCAGACTTGCTTTTGTTGCTAATCTCAACAGTGCAACGACACCATCGCAGGGTCCTTTCCCATGAGCAGAGGTAAAAAAAAATGCCATTCTGTTTCAATGCCAAAATCTTCTTTGTGGAAACATAAGTTTACAAAATCCTTTTGTATTGGGCTGCACTGCCATCCAAAAAGTAGTATATCTTCTGTATATGTTTGAAATTTGGTTTTTAAAAATTGAATTAGCTTTTTTTGAAAACAGACCGATGGTGTTATGCTCTAGACAAATTATGACATTGCTCATATGCTCTGTTTTCTTCTCTCCTTTGTAATGCACTACAAAGGGGTGCACTGTTGCATGATCACTTGACCAATGATAACTCTGGGCCTCATCTTGGATCACGAAAGTGTAATTCTCAGAAGTCACATGTAACAACATATTCACCCTCATTCAAGTTTTCCTTGACTTCATTTATAAAAGAGCTTTGCTGCTTAGCTAGAAAATCATGGAGTATCAATGTGGTAAATTTTTCAGAAAATAATTCAATAAACTCTGATGCGGTCTTCTGCATTGTTTCTACATTACATCTGTCTACTGAAACCCACTGTCGAAAAGTGATATTTTCAACCATATTATCAAATGCATTTTGTAGTGTACTTTTTACTGGGTCACTTCCTGGGCAAGAACTAGTTTCCCATAATGCAGTGAATTGATGCTGGGTTGCACAGCACTTTTGCCAAACAGTGTTTATAAGAGGCCAATTCTCCATTGGTTAACATACCGAGCTTAGCATTTTAAGTTTGACATTTTGATGTGTAGAGCAAACACATACTGAGTGTGTTCCACTATGTCCTGCTAAAATGCAGTGTTTTGGGCACAGTTCTGCAAATTTAGAAAACCCAATTTTCATTTCTTAAAATTTATCTTTGAAAGTTTTATATGCTTCTTTTAAATTGCACAAAATAAGTCTTTTAGATATTACTGTTTTATCTCCATTCTCTCCTTTCACAGTTACACAGTCTCTCTTCCCTGGCATTACTCATTTCATCATTTTCATAAAAAGAACGTATTGTTTGCACAACTTCTTGTGACAGATTCTTTCCCGGTTTTTGGTCAGGACTTTCTAATATACCTCTTTCCTTCAAAAGCCATTTTGCCTGGCATATCATGTAGTTAGGAGCATTGAATTCACACATTATCTTTCTTATACTCCAAGATTCAGGCAAACAAGTTAGTAGCATTACTTTCTTTTTCTTACTACTTGAAGAAAAGCTAGTTTTCAGATTACCTATGACAGATTGTTCCAGTGACTCACATTCATTTTCTGAGGAATATTCTGCATTAGCAAATAAATGTTTTTTAAGTGCTAACCCAATGTTTAATTTTTTGGTTGAATACTGCTTCATCTGAAGGTTTGTACTACGTACAGGGGACTCTCCTAATTCCTGAAGAGACGTATTTAGTGTCTCCAGAACAGCTGAAGGTGGAGGATCATAGCTTGTTTCATCATTATCCGAACTGCAATCATTATTTTCTTGCATATTTTTCAATGAACCAATCTGCTTCATCAACAACATACACATCCAACTGCCACTAAATCAGTATGAAGACTGATCAGTTTACCTGTGGTTTAAACCAGTTGGAACAGGTTTAGTGGTTTAAACCAGTTGAGTCATAAACAGCTCCAGACTCTGGCAGTTCTAGACATGTGACTTGACCCTGAACTGGCATAGCTGGGTCTGAGCAGATCCAATAAAATTGCAATTTGCTATTTATGATAGTTGGAATAAACAATTAGATTTTTTTATCCCAATTTGTACTTTTTATATATACTCAAAACTTTTAATAATTATGGCTATCAGATTACAAGTGTATTCATAAAAAACTTATATTTTTAGTAGTTCTAATAGAATAATCACCCTGTCATAGTCACTAGTTACATTTTAAATATATTACAAATAAATTTATGAAAAAGTGAAGATTTCCGGTTAAGTTATGTATATTTCCGCTTAAATCTATAAATTTTACAAAAATGTCATTTATTTAGTGAAATGTATTTATTTTTGAAATTTTATAAATGTATGAACCCATGACAGTCCTACTTTCATACTTAGGGAATTAGTTAACAATAATGTGAAGTGTTGTATATAATTTTTTGAAGATGCGCTCTTTGATAAATTAAATATTTTAATTTTAATTTGAAAAACAATTTTCATCTCAAACCCGTATTGTATATCATAGGAAAGCTCTTGGAAAATTCTGCAAAATACACCTCCCATCATTTTAGCTTAATTAGGAGAGTTGTTACAGCAATTTGAAATTATGCCAGTGGGGTGTTTTTTGGCGATTTTTGACAACTTCACATTGCCGTATTTTCAAATTGGGTCCACGTATTTAAATAAAATTGGGTATTTTTCTTCATCTATATGTAGGCTACCTCTGTATTGCTACTTCATCTATATGTAGGCCAAGTTTCATCGAAATCAGAGATGGTGAGTTAAAATTCATAATAAAATTATGTTGATCTGACACGGAATGAACCTAAAAGAGAGTGCCACTGGTGGCAAGCAGGTCTAAACATTTGGTTATCATCCTTGTAGCAATCTATCAGCGTCTGCCATTACTTCGACTGATGGGGTGTGCTAGCCAAAAATTCTTTTGATACATAATTGGCTATACATATTGCTAATTTAACATTGCTTGAATTTGAGAAGGAAGCCCTCTACAAAAGTGGAATCTGAACAGGACTGGATCATTAATACAACACTAAATATGGAAAATTATTATGTACCTGTTGTTTCAGTGTGCTGCAAGTTAAAATCTAATTAAATATGTTTTTGCTCAAGAAGTGAGAATATTACCTGTTTTTTAAGCTTCACTAATCTTTTACCGCCATTTTTTTCACCACCAATGGGTTTCACAACAGAACGTGGTTTTCTTTTAGGCTTCTCTTTCTTGATAGTTTGCTTTTTCACTTTAAATAATCCACGTCTGTGGTACATTTGGGAACGAGAGAAACGCCACACACCTCCAGGTAACTTACGATTCCTGGGCGGGCGCGTTTTCTTCCCATCCTTCTCTCCCGTCTTAGTAGCCTTTAGCTCTTTGTCAGCCATCTGAAAAGAAACAAAAGTCACGTTGGAAAATAAGTGCCACATCACACAGCATTCTTACAAAATGGTGAAGACAGCCTGTAAAAAGTCATTACTGTAGTACAATTCAAATTAAAATGTTAAATGATGCAACATACTATAGATAATTATTTTCAAGTTAATTCATTTCATTTTAAAGATAGAGAAATAATGCAATTAATTGTAAGGCAGAATGCATAGATTGCCAAAATGCGCAAAATGCATAGTGATCGCCAAAAATCTAATATGCATCGAAATTTTACCAAAAATATGCATCAGGAATTTTTCTCGACAAATACATCAACACATAAAAATATGCATCAAGAAACATAAAATACACATCAACGCGAAGAATTTTACCATGTAAAAATACGCATCAGAACGGTATTTCATCTTTCAAAAACGGAAGTGAACGAAATAAATATTTTTTCTGTAATTGTAATTTTGTTTTCCTGCAATGTTGCCTGTCTCGTATTGCTGTTATATATCATTTTATTCCATAAATATTTGTATTTTGGCTTGAAAATGGAGGAAAAATTTTTAAAAACGGAAATTCGACTGCACAAAAATTTCCCTGTAATCTTCAGGCATGAGAGTGCCATGGCTTCGAGGTATTTCTCCTTTTCTGCTATAATTTGGGTTATTCTCGATATCGATGCATAACTGAACAGAATTTTTGGGGCAATTGGTACTGGTGAAGGATGCTTTCCACCTGAAACTTGAAAAAGGAAATTGTCTTTCAAAACTTTCGAAAACAGAAGTTAAGACACATTGAAGATTTTCCCGTAATCGTAATTTTATTCTTAACACGAAGTTTCCTCTGCTAAGAATTGTTGTTAAATATCACTTTATTACATAAATATTGGTATTTCACCTTGAAAATGGAGGGAGAAATGATTGAAAACGGAAGAAAGGGGTATTTTCCAGCTGGGGACGGAATTTCGTCTTTCAAAGCTTTCGAAAACAGAAGTTAGATGAACTGCAGATTTCAACTGTAATTGTAATTTTTTTTTTTCTGTAGTGACGTTCCCTCTGCTCAATAATACTGTAATATATTAATTTGTTCAATAACTGATTGCATTTCAGCTTGAAAATGGAGGAAAAATTTCCGAAAAGGGAAACTAGACAGAACGGATATTCCTCAAATTGCTTCATATTAATACAGATGCAGTGGCCTAGACATTTTTCTCAGGAGAGCTTTTTTTTTTTTTTTTTTTGTCATCAAAGTACTTTCTTGTTAAAAATTATTTTCCCCTTATTATGAAATAGTTGCAAAGTGATCAGCAGACTGGTTAAATCGACCAAGTCTTGATTATGTGAACTGCAAACATCTAGTAATATTCAAGAAGAGATGTTTTACCTTCTTTTTTCAGAGCTAAAGGGAAACATGTTCAAAAATAATAAATCAATTGACCCTTGTAAGGCTAAAACTTGCGCATCACAATGTCAAGTGAAGGTTTACTTCATCTTTATTGATTGAGGTGGACTGCAGATCTCCTTCCTCCACAATGGAACTCTTTCTGAAGTTTGAGTGTGTGGAACTTAAATCTATGAAACAATACAGACAACACAAGTTTTGGTACTCTTTCAAAAGCCTTACACAGACCAGTTCTTTTTAAAAATTAATGAAGATGATGCAGTTATGGAATATTCACTATTCAAACATAGTTCTAAAGAATGAAGAATATATGTGCCTATTTCTAAAGTTTTGTAAGCAACCATCTGCACACATTTCCATAAGTGTCCAAGGTTCTGCAAGGTCTTGTGTTGCGTTTAACAAATGTACCATGTTAACATGGCTTTAGCACACAAATCAGAAGTCAAAATTTTGAGATTTTTTGTATTGGAGGTTTAACGACCATTGTGAGCAACTCAGTGGGCTACAAAGCAGTTGCTCATCCCTAATTTAAGGCTACTGGTTCCAGGAAAGGGAGACAAACACAACATCTATGCCTCACCAAAATTCTAACCCGGACTCATGTCGAACGAACGATCAGAAGCCAATGCTTAGACCACCGCGCCAACCTTTTTCTGAGAAACAAAAATCGGAATGCATATTTCTGAAATTGGGACAGGTAAATCTTAAGTTATGGCTTAGTTTAACATTAGTGATGCTACCATTATTTTTGGCATTTCCCAAACTGCTTCAGAAAATTGCAGATACGTGATGTTCCCTCTTCTCAATAATACTGTAGTGTTTGTTACCTTCGTTTTTTAAAATTAGTATTTTTTATATTATTAGTACTAGTGAGGTTGTCATTTTCTATATTCCTCAAATTGCTTCATATTAATACAGATGCAGTGGCCTAGACATTTTTCTCAGGAGAGCTTTTTTTTTTTTTGTCATCAAAGTACTTTCTGATATACATGTGTTAATAGTAGAGTAGCAATTTTCTGTATTCCTAGTTGACTTACATTTGTCCTTGGCAACTATTTCAAACAGCACAAGTGTCAATGTTTTCTATATTTCCCATATAAATATTTGGTCAGGTGGTTTTAGACAACCTCGATATTTTTTGTTTGTTGTAAAAACTATTCAGATATCTATCATTCAACAACCCATTACTGTGCTGCACCAAAATGCAAGCATACCTTCCTTCCCTGCAAATGGTGCGACTTATGGCAGTCCAGACATAAAACTCAGCCAAAAGTTGAAATTACACTGCACTATCTCTGCCTTTTTTTTTTTTTTTTTTTTTTTTGCACAAAGATACGAGATCACAATCTAGAGAAAAGAGGGGTCTTAAGTGCCGAGAGGGGTGGACGCTCGAACACTACTGGTGAATCCTAAATTATAACGTAACAGAATATCACCTCATTATAATTGAAGTCAATGAACAAAATTACTTCATTGCATGACTTTGAGCCAAGTGAAGCCACCGTGCCTGAATCCCTCGTAACTTTACTAGGTATTCAAACAACAGAAAGTCAGAAACTCCCTGCATTGATAGCATTCATGTAACTATGATGCACAATACCGCATTCCAAAAACGATTAAGTTACATTCACTTAGTGGTACATCTCGGTACGTCTGAACATTGTGTAAACGTGTGCCACGAACTTTGAAAAGGTACACGTGTTCCTGTATCTTTGCACCCACCAAAAAAAATGCATAAAAAAAATTCAATACCTGAACCGAAAAGAAAAGGGGAAATGTGACAGTTGCGTTTTCATATACTGTGGTATTGTTAGCATCACAAAATGTACACCATCTTTTGTCGTATCGGCAAGAACTCTAAGCGATTCTTTGTACAAATACCCCTTAGCCCTTAGTTGGTAAAAATAACTACTCACCGCTTAAAAACAGCTCGTTTTATAGAACTTAATAATGTTACTACGATAACTCAATTTATTTTCACTCCGATTCAAATAAATTTACTTACCCTACAACGAACAAATTAACACGAATATGCACAGCACACCACTAGCTGGGCTGAAGGAAAACTTGTTGCCATCTTCCGAAACTAATTTCTTTCATAATTTCCCAGAACGCCTTGTAGGAACTGTAGTGTACACTAAAAAAAATAGTACTATACTCCAATCCACCCTAAAAGTGTACTACTGGGAAAGGCGGGAGGGCCTTATCACATCTCGTCGTGGAACGCAAGAACGGTATCCATCCACGTCAATGTGCTCTTCTACTGTTTCCTTTCTGATCCCCCCAGCCGCGGGTGGCCTAGTGGGTAACGTTCCTGACTGCCAAGAAAAGGACCTCAGGTTCGATCCCAGCAGGTACGAACGTTCGATCCACTAACTATCCGCCGTGCGTCGGATGGGAACGTTAATCCGTCGGACCCCGGGTACTGGAGGAAGGGCGTCTTCCTCCCCTT
This sequence comes from Macrothele yani, assembly GCA_039090855.1. NCBI lineage: Eukaryota > Metazoa > Arthropoda > Arachnida > Araneae > Macrothelidae > Macrothele > Macrothele yani. The sequence continues at coordinate 174,425,731 of CM077002.1, read as the reverse complement.
TCTACTTCACTTCCGTGTCACTTTCCTGTCGGGTACTCTGGCCCAAATCTCCTAGCTTCCTATTTCTAAGGGTTGTTTAGGACCTTGGGTCAGACACTCTCTTCCTAAAATCCTCTACATATGATCATGATCCACCACCCACCACCCACCACCCCCCGTCCACCCACACATCTCACAAGCAGAGGGGGTCTGGTGGAGGCCAAACTGCTTCCCCTACTACCTGTCTACCCTTCGAGTTTCCCCGATTCTCAATTTATTGCCTCTGTGTTGTTAATGTTGGGAGAGGTCTTCCACCCCTTCCCCCTGTCCGAGTTGTATTCCAAATTGGCAGAAATAGCCGAAAGTGCGAAGCTCTTGATCAGCAACTTCTCAGAACAAATTTATTTCTAAAAGCGCTCTAACTTCTAGAATTTTATTTTTTTAGATAGGAATTTTGTCTGATAAACTCTTGAGCAAACAAAAATGGATTCTAAGCAATAATTCTGATGATTTTCGCTCTAAACAATACGGAGTATTTTTCGTAGCGGAGGTAGCTGTTTCGTACCCTTCCTAGTGGTTCACTCTTATGTTGACTCGGAGTATAGTTACCATAAGCTGATGGTATTAATACCATAGTATTTTTTTCTTTTTTTAAGATTGAAGGTTTAACGACCACCGTGAACAGCTCAATGGTTTATAAGCAGTCGCCTGTCCCTCATTTAGGATTACTGATTCCAGGCTAGGCTGAACTGGATCATACCATATAAAATTTCTTCATCCAGTTCAGCCTTGTTCCAGGGAAGAAAGACAGCCAGTGCCGAAAGATAGAAACCACATCCATGCCTCCCCGGAATTCGAACCCGGACCCTTCTCGGACGAATGGTGATAAGCCAGCGCTTATACCATGAATTGGACAGATAAAACTAGCATACTGGCAGCCAATGTCACAGTGATTTAAAGCAGCCGTAGTGACCGAAGAGTACGAAGCATTTACTTCGAATCACTAGTTCCAGTTAAACCCAGATGACGCATCAGTGGTGCGTCTGTTATATGGCCATACCTCTCTACCTTCCCTGTAATTACTAGACCTAATTTAGGGATGGGTGACTATGTAAAGTTACGCCATTAATTTCATATCTTGTGCCCCAGAGACAGGAGCTTGAATTGTGGCCCCAACTGCTTAAAAGCAGGAAAAGTAAAAACATGTACACCACGGTGTATCATAGTCAGTGGTGGCGCTGTGGTCTAAGGCGCTCGCCAATGATCATTCGTCCGTAAGGGGTCCGGGTTCGAATCCCGATCGGGCATGGATGTTGTGTTTGTCTTACGGCACTGGCTCTCTCCCTTCCCTGGAACCAGTGACCCTAAATTAGGGACGGGCGACTGCTTATAGCCCATTGAGTTGCTCACGGTGGTCGTTAAACCTCCAATCAAGAACAAGAAGAAGAAGTATCATAGTCCGTGATGTACACTTAGTAATAAACAACTGAGCATTTTGGAATTACTTGCATGTGGCGAATGCTAAAAGCACCACGCTCCAATGTTAGGGGGAGGGAGAGAGGGAGGGGAGGGAGGGAGAAACCGTCAGCAGTTGGCTGGTGAGGAATACACACATTTCACTACCACCTTTTTTGAAACAGATGAGAAATCAAAAAATGAGATCATCGTACACCAGTGGAGCGTGAAAGGGTGGGTGCCGTACGATGCATTAATCCCTGAAATTTGAGGGATTTTAAACACCCACCGGCGATGGAAGCTGTGAATTACAATCCCAATCAAATGGCGATTTAAGCTCCGCATTTTGACTGTTCGTCAGACTGAGCCAAGAGCCGATTCCCGGACGACACAAGAGTGATTTCTGGACGGCCATCCCAGTGGCGCGGTGCTCCAACCGATGGCTTCTTATCATTCGTCCGAGATAGGTCCGGGTTCCTTTTTTTTTTAATTGGAGGTTTAACGACCACCGTGAGCAACTCAATGGGCTATAAGCAATCGCCCGTCCCTAATTTAAGGTCACTGGTTCCAGGGAAGGGAGAGAGCCAGTGCCGTAAGACAAACACAACATCCATGCCTCACCGGGATTCGAACCCAGACCCCGTTCGGATGAATGATCAGAGGCCATCGCTTAGACCACTGCGCCACCTGGGTGGGAGGTCCAGGTTCGAATCCCTCTGAGGCATGAATGCAGTTTTTGTCTTGCGGCACTAGCTCTCTCCCTTCCCTGGAATCAATAACCCTAAATTAAGGGTGGGCGCCTTCTTATAACCCATTGAGTTTCTCATGGTGGTTGTTAAACGCGCAATCAAAAAGAACAAAATTTCCGGACGTGTATTTCATAAGTGTATGTACGGAATCGCGATTCCCAGCATTGCGTCATTGTACTGTAAAAACGTTATGTGCCGTATGTGAGCAACGTTAATTAAGCTCTTTTACCTGCGCGAAAGAAGAAATTTTACGTTGTTTCAATACTGCGTATTTTTTTTTCAATGGGGTATAAATTAGACATTGCGCCTTTTAACTTACGATTAAAGAAAACATCATTATCGTAATTTTGGGGAATATGAAATAACTGAGGGGAAACGTCGCTTATCCTACGTGTAAAATATATTTCGGCTTCAGCTGCTCGCAAACTGCGTGATCTAGTTGCATGAAATTCGTATTTCACACTCTAAGTAATGTCAAAAATCCTTTTAATGTGGTCATTTGTTTATTCTTAAGAGGAATTACCGAGAGCAAAACTTTTAATTTCGGAAGTTTTTCCCGCAGTATTATGAGGTCAAATATTTATTAAGAGCCACGTTCGACACGGTACAGATTAAAATCAGATAAACATATGAAAGACAATAATATACAGGAGAATAAAATAGCCTGGTATCAATCCAGGGATGCAGAAATACAATGTCTTACAGGAAAAGTCCGTATAGAGAAAGAGTCCGTCAGCACAATCATCCCTGAGAGAGCAAACAGGAAGCTGGAAGTCAGACTGTATGAATGGCGGGATTAGAAACAGACATAACATGAGTGTGCACCTGACAAGAAATATAGGCACAGCGTTCAAGGCAAGGTTCAAAGTCGGTCTGGACAAAATGTCGAAGCATTGATATAAGTCCAAAAAACTGGGAGTCAACATCACGTACTCTATATGTGCATTGAGAGAGATATGTAGGAAAGCAGAGCTATTTATTGTGGGCTAACGCAAAGAGACGACACAATTGCCTTTGGGATAGAGGCGTAGTGCGCACAGCAGCACTTGTACAAAATTATTCGAACTTGACCTGTAATGCAGCTTCAGCAAGTTCCACAGGTTTATCAGTCAGACCGCAGCCACGTGGAGATGGCTGAGGCGAACGAGTGCCGGAGGAGGAACGGGAGCAGTAGATCCGTGGACGGCCACGTTTGGCCGGAGCACTAGGAGCCAGGAAAGCGATGCGTTTAATACGGCCAACAACCCGGCCGACCATTGTAAGGGCATCATAGAGCTTAAGATCGGTCACTTCAGGGGAGACCGGGTACAATGACACAGAAGCAGGCAGCCCGGTGGCGCAGTGGTCTAAGCGATGGCCTCTGATCATTCGTCCGTAAGGGGTCCGGGTTCGAATCCCGGTGAGGCATGGATGTTGTGTTTGTCTTACGGCACTGGTTCTCTCCCTTCCCTGGAACCGGTGACCCTAAATTAGGGACGGGCGACTGCTTATAGCCCATTGAGTTGCTCACGGTGGTCGTTAAACCTCCAATCTAAAAAAAAAAAAAAAAAAAAAAAGACACAGAAGCAGTGCGCTGGGCAACGGGTTCGGGCATAAGAAGTCGATTCCGGATAAGCAATGCAGTCTGTAGAACAGAATGAGCAATAGTTGCTTCCGTGAAATACACTATGACAAATCGTGGTCGACGAGACATGTGAAGTATGGCTGTAGGAGAGAACTGGCATTTAAGAGCAGTAGCATATATTTTGAGAGGCGTGTTAGGCAATGCCTCAAAGCATACCCTTAGGGCTATAATAGATGAGAAGGAGGTTCCGGGAGACGATTCCGCCGGGAGATCAAGAAGAAGCTCATCGCCCGCACGACTCAAAAAAGGTAGAAGAGTACTTGCATCCCTGTATAATGGAGGGGACACACGAAATGCCCGGGCAGCTGCAACCGCAGAGTAGGATGGTTGTCGTTGAGGAAAGCACTGTCCGACGTTTTTATGACGTCATCCGTCCTCACAGAGGAAGAAGTAGTAAAGGAATACGCATGTTGAGGAACTCCGGAATCACGTCGGGATGACGCACACGAAGAGGGCAGCTGACCAACGCTTTTCAGGGAAGGCGACGTGGCAACGCTGTCGAGCAAGAGTCCAGGAACGGAAGAACCGGAAGTAGGCATAGTAATCTCAGCAAACCCACCGGATGACGGCATTACTAATGGCGGAACCCAGCAGCTCTTCTGGCCGGCTCGACCAAAAGGTAAATAAAGCTATTACGAGTAAAATATCGTACTTACGATTCGGGAAACGAAACAAAACGATGCACCAAATCTTTAGACGAACGAAATACACAAAATAATAAGTCGTAGGGCACTATAATCGGAACATTGGGCACGAAATATCGGAGCTCAGAAAACGCAGTATTATGACTTCGTAATAGCTGCTCAACGGGAGAAAAAATAAGTAAATTTAAATATGATAGAAAGAAATGCCTTCTTCATATAATTTAGAGTTTAGACAATTACAAATCTCGAGGATGAAAAGTCTGGGAAAAGAAACATGAGTTAACAAACCATGTGTAGGTTTAACCAAAAACCTTCCCTTTAGAGCCATACACAGTCTGGTGAATGACACAAGGGTCTAGTAAAAACTAAGTCCCTTAATTTAATATTTAGAGATCAAATAATTGAAAAAGGTTACTAGCTTATTATCTTGCACTTAAAATACTAAAAGGCCTCCATTATTTTTTTTTATTGGAGGTTTAACGACCACCGTGAGCAACTCAATGGGCTATAAGCAGTTACTCGTCCCTAATTTAGGGTCACTGGTTCCAGGGAAGGAAGAGAGTCAGTGCCTTAAGACAAACAGAACGTCCATGCCTCACCGGGATTCGAACCCGGACCCCTTCCAGACGAATGATCAGAGGCCATCGCTTAGACCACTGCGCCACTGGAGCGGCCTCCTCCATTATTTCAAGGGAGAGATTAGAAAAGAAAGTGAAAAGCCTAAATTGAAACTGCAAGTCACGGTAAATGAGCAAAGGTTCTAATAAAGCTGAATCCCTCAACTTAATATTTAGAAATAAAGTAAGTGCAAAAGGTTACTAGCTAACTATCGTGCACTTAAAATACTGAAACACCTCTATTATTTCCAGAGAAAGATTAGAAACGAAGGTGGGAAGCCTAAATTGAAACTGCAAGTCACGGCTACATTGCTGTGACTAGCACTTAAATCTGGGTAAAAATACAAATGTTTCCTTTTTTTTTTCCTCACGCTTTTTTTTCTTGGGGGCAACTTGGTCGTCGCACTTCTCTTTTCTATTTCCAGACAGGGGTTACCTGTATAGTGAGACCGCAAAGGTGTGTGATACCTCTTGCTAAATGGCAATCGTCAGATTTTGGCTCGGCTTAGCTTTGTTTCCAGATAGCACGTCATAGAGCATTTACCCACTTCCCCAAAGTATCACAATTATGATGAGAAAACCTACGAAATGAAAGTGTCTGCTGGCCAGTTGTTTGTTTATTGGTGCATCCGTGCGCTACACAAGATATAACAATTTTAAAAATATGTTTAGCTCATTAAATTTGGCTATATTATTTTCTGAAATACTTTACAATATATACACGCTATTTATAAAAACAAAAAATTAAATCTTACTGGTTATACATTAAAAAAAATGGATGTAATTGATATAAACACACGAACGCCTATAGTAAAGAACGAGATGTGACGTCCCCGGTGGCGCAGTGGTCTAAGCGATGGCCTCTGATCATTCGTTCGAACGGGGTCCGGGTTCGAATCACGGTGAGGCATGGATGTTGTGTTTGTCTTACGGCACTGGCTTTCTCCCTTCCCTGGAACCAGTGACCCTAAATTAGGGACGGGTGACTGCTTATAGCCCATTGAGTTGCCACGGTGGTCGTTAAACCTCCAATCCAAAAAAAATATTCTTTCCGTAATACGCTGAACTTCAAATGCCGCCCGATTAACTTACGGTTTTCCAGTCTATGTATCTTAAAGGTCTTTGATTTGTACTGCCTCAGACCAATGAGGATGTAGCAGAAGGAGAGGTGAAATGACCCGTTTTGTGTGAAGCCAAAACAGATCAGCTATTCCGATCCTCTCTCTGTGGTGGTGGAAGTCTGAGTGAATGTCGGAGACGTTACGTCACTTCCTGCGCCAAACGCAGTTTCGCTTAGCGCATGCAAACCAACGACGCAAACAAATAATATTTCGGACTTCGTATTTCTCAACATTAGGGTTTTGGTTATATTTTAAACATGGTTCATTGCACATGTGCAGTATGTTAGTAACATGTGCAATATGCACTTCCACTCAAAAAATCATTGTTTTGTTCAATTTTTTAAAGAAATACCAACATATATTTTCTTATTTTTTCTGGAATTTTTTAATTATGAGAATGAATACTTCAGCCTCAATTTGTTTCATGACTGTATGGGTAGAATAAGGGTCTGAAAACCCTGTTCGAAATCGCGATTTCCCCATAGATATATACAAAAAATTCTCGTATGGGGCGCATTGGCGTAGTCAGCTGATAAAAAGTGGCGCACGCCAGAAGCTAAGGGAGAGTGGCTGTTGCCACTCCTCTTTATTCTAACCTTTTAGGGAGCAGGCCGTCCAGCTTATATTAGATGGAGACACCACTCCTGTCCACGCAGCATTGGCCGCCATTAGTCATCTCCCGCCCTGCGTGTGACGTCACAAGCAAGCAAAACGCTGCTTTGAAACTACGGAAACCACTGAAGTTACAAGGCGTTTAGACAGATAAAATGAGAGATTTAATAATTACCAATTATACAACCTTACTGTTTAATCAACTGTGTAAATAAGAATTTTTTTCTTCTTAATTTCACAAGAATTCTAAAAAAGAAAGAAAGAAAAAACCAGCATTTCGGGAATCTAAACTCGGAGACGGTACGAAACAAAAATCGGAATGCGATTCTAGGTTAGGTGCTGAAAGAATAGAATTACTTGACTGATATGTGCAGATAATTTAATATTTTCAGTAATCTAACTAATTTAAGTTTTTGAAGTTGAATATATTTCCTTACTTCAATTTTTACAGTAAGTGAAGGGTCGCTATTAAGATGTCATATTTTTAAAATCTCGCTGCTGTATTAAAACATTCAAACTTTATTCAACCAGAATAAGAGGAAAATAAAGAAATACAAAACAAATAATAAACATTTTTTTATTGGAGGTTTAACGACCACCGTGAGCAACTCAATGGGCTATAAGCAGTCGCCCGTCCCTAATTTAGGGTCACTGTTTCCAGGGAAGGGAGAGAACCAGTGCCGTAAGACAAACACAACATCCATGCCTCACCGAGATTCGAACCCGGACCCCGTTTGAACGAATAATCAGAGGCCATCGCTTAGACCACTGCGCCACCAGGGCGGTCAATAATAATCATGCATGCACATATATTCTCCATACAAAGGTCATTCTTATGCTCACATCACATCAGCTTTCAAGGAAATTACCTTATAACACAAAATATGCATAGGTGTCATAGCAGGTCACTTACTTTTCATTACATTTAAAATTTCGTTCAGTATCTACGAACATAGAATAAATCTGTTTATGTCCACTGTTATACTTACAATAAATAATAAATATAAATAGGGAAAACAGCTTTAAATACACGATTCAACACTTTTGTGTACACATGTGTGACATAAATATAAACTCCCGGTTTTCACATTAAAAAAAAACAAAAAAACATCCAAAACACAGTTCCTAGTATAAAAAAAAATTATTCATATCACTCCAAAGTGGACCCACAATGCGTAATGAGCATATGTACCCATACAGGATATAGTTATTATATATCCAAAAGACGTAACATTAAATTGCACCACAGTTAAACTACAATAAAAAAAATAACATAGGCAGAAGTACTCTTTGCATGAAAACCAAATAATAATAGTTATTTTACAAAAGATATAATAATAGTTATTTTACAAACTATTGTAAACCTTTACCTTGTTGGACAATTTCAATATAATTGTCCACAAGGTAAATCTTTACAAATCTTATTCAAGATAGCATTAAGTACATTCTTTGCCCAACTAGCTCCTATTATAATTACATACAGTTGTAACAGCACTTTCTGTTAATTCAACAATTAAAATACAATGACAGAAGATTAATACTGTTAAACCCAAGGAGGTTAGAACCTCCTTGGTTAAACCCTAAAACCTTACCAAACATATTATTTTCATATGAACAGCAATATATCCTCCTGCATATTTCACCACCGCTAAATAAAATAATCAATAAAATGTACAATAATAAATTAATGATAGGTCATTTGACATTAATTTCACTGTTAGTTCACTTAGCATTTGGATTTTTTGATGACCAACAGTGATTTCCTAAAATTTAATACAGCTTGCTATCGAGGCAGTAAGTGAGCATTACTGGTGACTATTTTGTTAAGGAATTTATCCCGCCACCTGCGGATAAGTCGATTTCTACGAAGACTATTGCTCTTTGTTACTCCCCCACCCCAGTATACGAAGAACCAGTATTCTCAGGTCATGTTGCCATGGTCTTCCTACAAATGTGGCAGCTTAGAATCCATGGAAAGACCCATTGGTTTTTGCATAGTGTGTAGGGAAATGTTGTTCCAATTAAAGAAAATCGCATGCAAAAAACTCACTAGCTTCACCAGGAAATTGTAGTTTTAAGTGACAATGTAAAGGCCCTGCATTACAATGATGCATTTCTCAAAGAGCATGTTTTTGAAATTTTACTTCTTTATTAGTCAAAGATTTATCACTTTAATGCAGAGTCCCTAGATGTTAGTGTTTCTAAAAAAACACACAACACATTAATTAAAAACAAGTTGGTTTTTTTTACTATCATGAATTTTCATTATTATGGACAGATAATATATAATCCTTAAAACAATGACCAGTTTTTGTTTACTAATTTTACATTGGTTTTACCCTTAATAATGGTACAGCTCATGTGTTTGAAGCGTAATTTATTCTGTATATTCCCCCATTGTAGTATTGCATTAAATATATATATATATTATGCCAATGTGTACCTCGTCTATATTTACCAGTGCCAACAAAAAATGTTATCACACAAATAAATAATAGTAATAATACACACGATACACGGTTTAAATGTGTTTCACGTTAATTTAAAGCAGGTGAACCTTGGGAGAGGTATAACGAAGTAAATTTCTCCGTCATTTCTGGTCTACGCCGGGATTCGAACCCGAGTACGCTTATTCCGGAACAAGCAGCTCTACCAACTGAGCTACGCAGACATGTATTCTGATTCCTATCTGCCTTTATGTCATGTGCGTCCTGCTGGCAGGTACGTCACATCTCCCCCCCGAAAGAGGGCCGGGGCATGGCCCACGGATCAGCAGTGACCATGAATCGCTGCAGGTAGACAACCACTGTAGAACGTGCGCTTGAGAACTCCCAGTCAATCTGGTGTGTGGAATGCAACCTCACACACATTTATTTTTCGAAGCACTGGAGAAGGGATTCTCTGATTTTTCCTATCTCGCGGTGTGGAAAGAACATCACACCATTGCGAGATTTTGAACGGTCGGGTCATCCGGGTAGTTCGGGCGCCATTATAACGAAGTAAATTTCTCCGTCATTTTTATCCGCGCAGAATTCGAACCCGGGTCCACTTATTCCGGAATAAGTTGCTCTACCAATTGAGCTACGCGGACGATTTACTCTGGTTCCTATCTGCCTTTATGTTATGTGCGTCCTTCTGGCAGGTACGTCACATCTCCTGGTACGTTACAGAGGAAAAAAGAAATTATCCTAAGATCTAATGAAATATTGCTGTTTTCTCAAGTTTGTCTAAAACGATAACTGAAACACTATTAAATATAAGTACACAGTAGGTAATGTATCCTGAAAATCATAATAAACTATGATTTTTAACAGTATATGCACTCCATACAAAACTAACCTATATATCGGTTATTAAAGAAGGTAAGTATGAATGTATTAATTTACTACAAATTTTCCCTTTCATACCATACAATATTTCAAATATAGAATTTGCATTTATCTGTTCCATATCAATATGCACTGAATCAATATGTACCAATACTATATATGATATTCCATGAATAGGCTCCTGATAATTAGTAAAAAAATAAATAAATCCCAAATTTGTCAAACTGATTTTTCCCTGAAATTATACTTCACATTAAAAAAAAAAGATTAAGTACAGTATACAGCAATTTTCCGTTATGTCTTAAAAGAATGTTTAATAAATGCATCCTTCCAGTTCTTACTTGTGGACCAGTGACATGTACCTTAACTAAAAAGGACATACAGATGCTGTGCACAACTCAAAGCAGCATGGGGAGCTGCATGATTGGCATAACCAGGAACTCATGAATCCAAAACATGAAGATCAAAGTAAAGTATATAAAGTGACAATTTTTTTTATTGGAGGTTTAACGACCACCGTGAGCAACTCAATGGGCTATAGGCAGTCGCCCGTCCCTAATTTAGAGTCACTGGTTCCAGGGAAGGGAGAGAGCCAGTGCCGTAAGACAAACACAACATCCATGCCTAACCGGGATTCGAACCCGGACCCCTTTCAGACGAATGATCAGAGGCCATCGCTTAGACCACTGCGCCATCGGGGCGGCAAAGTGACAATTGATGGGACACATTTCTAGAACTGACCACCATTGGACAACTGAAATATTAGACTGGATACCAAGGGACAGAAAAAGACCAAGAAAAAGACCATGTGAGAGTTGGTGGATGAAATTTGAAAACTTGCTTAAGTAACATGGAGGAGACTAGCTAACGACTGAAAATTGTGGTAGAAACTTGGAGAGAGCTTCATCCAGCAGTGGATTGGTAATGGTTGATGATGATATACATACTCGTAAAGGGGAATAAGCATTTACGAAACAAAAAATATCATATAAATCAGCATGTCCATCATGCCTACATTTACTGATTTTTGTGCAATATAAGTTTTGTTAGGTTTGAGCGTACATTTATTCATATCATTTTCTGTGTAGCTTGTTTAGCTGCATGGTGCAATCTAATAGTTGCATATTCTCTTATAATTAATTTTTTTTAATGTCGTCGTGACGTGATAAAAAACTTTTTTAATGTTGAGATATTAATAAACCTCTCGCACTTCGCCACTTGTAAATTTATTGTTTTTGTGGTATCAGAAATGGGAAAAAGGTTCTCCCCCACCCACCTCACAGTTTCATTATCAGCTGGAGAACGGGTTGGCGAGACAACTCACTATATAAGATGCTCATAAGATATGCAAAGGTGTAGCGGTGTGTTCTTCACGTCTCCCATCCTAGTTACTGAATAAATGTCTCACCTATTTACTTCACTAAAGCAATGGCAGTGATTATGGGTACCCTAGCAAATTTGATACCAGTGTGGACTACAATGATTTTATTTATATATAGCCCCAAGTACAGCAAAAAATATGCAGTTTTGGGATTAAATGCCAACACCCATGCATTGCAACCTGTGTCATCTAGTGCTTTAAAAAATAAACTGATGCATGTCTGTTACTAAAAATTGAAAGAGTAAGTTTCAGAAATGACTAGCATGTTAGGTACCATGAACAATTCGGTTAAGAGTGCAGTGAATATTAAGAAATATATATTTCAATGGGCTGCACACAACTTAAAAGAAGTCAGAAAAGCAGATGGACATCAAAATTATTCAGAAAGAAAATGCAAGTTTATAAGTTTTCTATATTAAGTATTGCTAAAAAACATGTAAAACCAAGTGCAATTTCAAATGTTTTCCCTCCTGGTAGCACAGCCTAGAAGTAAAATAAATGATATGTTGTAACTTTCAATAGGCAACTGGTGTATACATTTGATTTCAATTTAATGTGTTTTTTAACGTCTGGTTTGGTTTCAGACAACTAAATTAAGAAATGAGATTATTAACAGTTTACACAAGTTCTGAAAGTGTACGATTTCAAACACTTTAAAATCGCCCATCTATATGTTGAAGTGCTTTTGAAGAGAAGTCGCAATGAGCGATCATCGTGCTGAATATTTATATATATGTTACACAATATCTGATTTATATTTCAATGATAGCAGTTTTGTGTCTTTTATATACCTATGAAATTTAGTGTAATCCCTTTATATTGCGATTGCAAGTTTATTTGTGCCTGCTTGTGACGTCACGCCGCAGATTAGCTGTGACCCATCGGGGCCGTCGAGATCACGTCAGTCACTTCGAAACGAAGTGACTGACGTGATCTCGACGGCCTCGACCCATGCTGAAAGTCACAGATCACAGAGACACGTGACTTTCAGCATGGCAACGAGCCTTAAGTTTGATTTCTGAATACTAAATGCGGTAATTTGAAAAAAATTAAAGAGATTGAAGGAAGAGATGTTTATGTGCTGAATGCAAGTACCTTCGAAGGTGACGCGAAAAGTTTTCCGACAGTGCAAATAGTAAATATTTTCTATTACTTCATCTTTGGTCGAAGTGCCTTTATCGCAGAACAGTTCGAGGCATATAAAAATCTCGAAGCATATAACAGTTTCTCATCGTCGATATTCTTTTACATGGTAATTTAATAAGATCACTAATTCCTGAGTAATCAGTAATTTCATGGGAAATTCCCTCTCTTCCCCGGTGCGGAGCTCTGGTTAAAAAAAGATAGGTTTTTTGCATTTCCAAGAATCGCTGTTTCTGGGTAAAACTGAGTTTTGAACGGTTCTCTGCCTTTTTGAGAGTTTAACTCTTTTGTAAAAACGTTTTTTTTAAGCTTTGGGAAGGGATTTCCAAAACTTAGAAAAATTTAGAACAAAATCTGGTTTTCCACCCAAAATTTTAGTGAAAAAACCATAATTTTGCTGGGATTTGCGCACCATTTTTTTTCTCCATAAATACATTTATCAGCACATTCCCGGTCTGTAAACAGACCTCGACACCAAAATGATTTTATTTGGACAATAATTTTAGCGATTATTTGCATTTCTCCGCAAAAGTGTGCTCCAGTAAAAATCCAGGTGTACTAAAAGTAAAACTGACGGTGGTTTGGAGAGGAAATATCATATAGAACAAATTAGTAAAGTAAAACTCCCCAACACCGACAGCCAAATGACCTTAAAAGTGAAAATACTAAGTGAAAAGCCGATAACTAGCAAAAACAGTGAGGGGGGGGACGGTGTGCTCGAGGTCTCCTAAAAAATCCAGAAGAGCCAGAGATTTAATTGTGACTAAAAGTCAGTTCGGCTAACAAATTAACTTTTAGCCCTATAAAAAGTTTCAACACTCCCTAGATCAACCAGGAACCTTCTGAATAGAAGTCCCTGGAGGTGAAGAACCCACGTGCGCAGAAGTGCCGATTGGGTACCGAAGCGTTGATTTAAGAAAAATTTTGACTAAGAGAGAAACTCTGAAAGGTGTTCTAGAAGAAAATAGTCAGTAGCAATAAAACTTCCGAAAAACAAAAAAAAAAAAAAAACGGCCAACACCTTTTAAATTCAACTTGAAAACTTTGAATCAACGAGTGAAACGCCTGGCCCACTGCACGCCAACAGCATTTGAACAAGTAAAAGATAGATTCTCTGCCTTACCAAAAATAACTAATTTCTGGATAAAGCAAATCTTTAAAAGGTTCGCTGCCTTTGAAGAGAGAGTCTAACTCTTTAATAAAAAGTGTTTTCTAAGGCTCTGGGCGAAGCGATCGCTTCGCTGAGTGGTGAAAAAACAATACACTCACATCAACAACCGCAAGATGCATGCCAACCATAACAGAAACTCGATGGTTCTCCACTTCGAAGTTAGGAAGTGTAATAGTTGAAAATTGGGATAAATTGAAAGAAGTATTCGAATTTCTCACAAATAGTGACCAATTAGACAAAAGTTCAATTCAACTTGCACAAGGGTTTTTAAATGATATGAACACTTTTGAATTTACATTTTTGGCAATAGTATTTAATGAAATATTTGGCTTCACCGATCTATTATTCGAAATTTTGCAGAAAAAATCACTAGACATAAACTACTGTGTTACTCAAATTAAAAAAAAACTTATGAAATTTTGAGCCATAAAAAGAACGATGAGGTATTTGAAACACTGTTTGGAAAAGCTAGTAAAATCACAGAAATAAGCAGATCTAAACGGAAATATGCTGCTCTTACACAAGAAATTTTTTTTTCAAAATTATAAACAATTGTATTTTGAAATTTTGTACCACATTCTTATAGAAATGGATATAGGATTTCAAGACTGTGAGAAACTTAAACTTCAATTTGTCTGTCTTGCTGACACAACCAAATTCGACCAATTTAATTCATGCTTTCTCACTCACGCTTCTGAAAATCTACAACATTTTTACGGAAAAATATTTGCTAAACACCAGCGCCTTAAAAATGAACTGAGTCTCGTATATTCTGATGAAAAATTAAGGAATATATCGACTCATTAACTTCTTCGAGTGCTTCATGGAGATAAAGACATCTTTACAGAAGCTTATATATTGGTTTTCCTGATTTTAACAATTGCATCTGCAAGTGTTTCAGTGGAAAGAAGTTTTTATTGCCTTAAAAGAATACAAACTTACCCAAGAAACACTATTTCTCCAGATAAACTTGCTTCTTTGGCCAATATTTCTATTCAGAAAGACATTTTCTTGATGTCACGAAGAAACAGCCATTTTATGACGACATAATCGACAAATTTCCAGCTTAAAAGGGAAGAAGAATTGATCTTATATATAAAAAAATAGGCAAGTTCTCATTAACTGATTTTCATTTAAGACAGTAGATATCTTTTCATATTGCTCTTGTAGCTCTTCACCTATTTTTCCTACCACGCCGCCCCGGTGGCGCAGTGGTCTAAGCGATGGCCTCTGATCATTCGTCCGAACGGGGTCCGGGTTCGAATCCCGGTGAGGCATGGATGTTGTGTTTGTCTTACGGCACTGGCTCTCTCCCTTCCCTGGAACCAGTGACCCTAAATTAGGGACGGGCGACTGCTTATAGCCCATTGAGTTTGTAACGTACCAGGAGATGTGACGTACCTGCCCAAAGGACGCACACGACATAAAGGCAGATAGGAATCAGAATAAAGCGTCCGCGTAGCTCAATTGGTAGAGCAACTTATTCCGGAATGAATGGACCCGGGTTCGAATCCTGGCGCGGATAAAAATGACGGAGAAATTTACTTCGTTATAATGGCGCCCGAACTATCCGGATGACCCGACCGTTCAAAATCTCGCATTGGTGTGATGTTATTTCCACACCGCGAGATAGGAAAAATAAGAGAAGCACTTCGAAAAAAAAAAAAAAAAAAAAAATAAGGGGGAGATGATGTAACGTACCAGGAGATGTGACGTACCTGCCCAAAGGACGCACACGACATAAAGGCAGATAGGAATCAGAATAAAGCGTCCGCGTAGCTCAATTGGTAGAGCAACTTATTCCGGAACGAGTGGACCCGGGTTCGAATCCTGGCGCGGATAAAAATGACGGAGAAATTTACTTCGCTATAAGTTGCTCACGGCGGTCGTTAAACCTCCAATCCTACCACGAGCCGCCACTGCGTATAGCCCGGACCTGACACTGAGCGATTAACATATATTCACTCACCTGAAAACTAGCTGGGATCTCAGCGCAATAATGACAACGAGGAGTTAAAGAATGTCGTCCGATCACGGCTGCGCTCCCAGGTGGCAACCTTCTTTGATGCATCAATACGAAAGCTCGTTCCTCGATACCATAAGTGTCTCAGATTAGAGGGTGACTGTGTTGAGAAGCAGCCTGGACCTGTGAGTTTGTTTCGTATACAATAAAATTTTTGTTCTCATTGCTTTTTTCCTTCGCAGCCCACCGGAGGTTGATGTCCGAATAGCTATAGACAGAAAAGATAAGAAATTTAATTCGTTTTTGTAAAGATTTATAAACCCTTTTTTTCCAAGTCCTGCCAGCGGAAAATAACTAATCATAATGTTCATTTATCTCTGCTCAATATCTTTAGTGAAAAAAAAAAACACAAACGGGCACAAATTAACAAGAGAGAACACATAAAAAAGTTGCTACGCCATTCATTTTTCTGATAACTAATTAACAATGTGAAACTTTTATCAGCTATGACGATAATAATTTTCATTGGTACGAATGAAATTTGATCAGTACCCGTATTTTATAACAACTCTAATAACGCCAGAATTATGAACATATTGATCAAACATATCTGAATTGCCTGTATTTACTATTCATCTCGTAACGTTAATCACATCAGAACACTTGAAAATTGCATCACCCTGGAGCAGAAATCGAACCCGCATCTCCCGATTTCCGAGCATGCTACCCTTCACACCACCAAGGACGACGAAGTACCAAGTATCTGAATGTCAAGTTTCAGAACATTCTCTGATTTTCACCAGTCGAAGCAAATTCTGCTTCTCCTATAACGGAGTTACACTGGTGTGCAAAAATTGATCATCCGAAATGAGCCCGGGTTGGAATCCCGGTGAGTCATTGATGTTGAGTTTGTCTTACGGCACTAGCTCTCCCCATTTCCTGGAACAAGTGGCCCTAAACTAGGGACGGGCGACTGCTTATAGCCCATTGAGTTGCTCACTGTGGTCTTTAACCCTCCAACCAATAAACCAATAAATAGGCAAACTTTGAGTCGAACTCAAAACTCAACAACAGTTAGTTCACACTACACGGTGTTCCGAAAGGTTAATTAGTTAAGCTGCATATACGAACAATGCAAATGTATTAGAAAAAAAACCTAAATCATAAAAGAAAGAAGGATGAAAGCAAAAATTAAGGAAAGCAAAAATTAAGGTCCAGGAAGCAATGACCAATCGCTAATGAATAGAGAAAGATGCGCGAGTTACCGAGGAACCCAGACACTGAAATACAAAGGCGCTACGGCTCTTCTGTCAAAATTAAGCCAAAGGCGAAGAAATCTACCGATGAAAAAATCTCGGCCTGGTCCGTCTCTCCGATTCAACCCATCGCAATGTCAGTAGCTGTCTGTTTGCAGGTGTCATAATATTAGCGCCTTTCTTCCGCTCGAACCGGCAGTCATTTGCCTGCTGGACTAATTTTCTGGAGTTGCCCAGATGATGGCTGGCCAGTTTTCGATGGATGAAAGACTTCCGACTACCAGCTTCGGATTTAAAAAAACAAAGATGACCCGTGAAAATTTCTTTAAAAAATATCGGGAATTAGAAAAAAGAAATAAGCAGCATATATTTTAAAATTCACTTTGAGTAAAGCGCCAACGTGCTCTATCTTTAGGATTCGTGACGTGCTTTATCTTTAGGATCCGTGATAACTATGTCGAGCTACCCGAATTCGAAAGATTAGTTAAATTGCATATGAAGTATGCCATCTCAATGTGGGAACTCAAAAGTAAACTCCTGTGCCCATAGAATGCTTTCCTTGTTTTACTCTTGTCTCATTCCCGCTGTGTGTGGTATACAACTATAGGTAATCAATGCAGCAAAAAAAGGGCTCTTTTAGGCTCATTCTCATGCTGGGCTAAGTCCTGTGCGTGTGTGTGTGTGTGGGGAGGGGGGGGATACGGGTTTTTATTGGAAAAAATTTAGAAAAAAATCCGTGTTAGTAACCAGTTCCCAGACCTTCTTAATGCAAATGTGAACAACTACAATAGTTGAGTAACTGGGTAAAACATTACAGCTTTCCATACCCGTTTACTAGAGCGCAACGAACACCACGCCGCCCGGTGGCGCAGTGGTCTAAGGCGCTGGCCTCTGATTGTTCGTCCGTAAGGGGTCCGGGTTCGAATCCCGGTGAGGCATGGATGTTGTGTTTGTCTTACGGCACTGGCTCTCTCCGTTCCCTGAAACCAGTGACCCTAAATTAGGGACGGGCGACTGCTTATAGCCCATTGAGTTGCTCACGGTGGTCGTTAAACCTCCAATAAAAAAACGAACACCGCGTTGTGGTAAAGATGACACCCGTCAACTCGTCGCCTTGACGAAGCTTCGGAGGACAGTAATAAATGAGCAGATGTGCGCTGAACTGCGCTTGCAAAAAACTGTCTTTCAGGGCTGGTAGCCTTTTTTTAACAGTAGTAGTGTTGCTTCCGCGCCGTCTGACAGTGAGCGACTGATTTTCTTTTGTGGAGTAAGCATAAACTGTAAAGTTCTTTCGTGTAAGTAAAACGAACAAAGGAACTTTTTCTTGGAACACCCTTTCAGATTATTAAGGAATGAAGAAAAAAACCGTTAAAGACTTTGGCCATATCAACCCAATATTTGCTTGGAGCAAAAACATGAGAATCAGTCTAGAATTTTTTTTTATTAAAGTTTTAACGACCACCGTGAGGAACTCAGTGGGCTATAAGCAGTCGCCCGTCCCTAATTTAGGACTACTGGTTCCAGGCAAGGGAGAGAGCCAGTGCCCTAAGACAAACACAACATCCATGTCTCACCGGGATTCGAATCCGGGTCCCTCCCGGACGAATCATCAGAAGCCATCGCTTAAACCACTGCTCCACCGGGGTGGCCTAGAAATTTTAATGTGGAGTTATAGCAAAGTGTTCTGGTTAACAGGAAGCGAAAGCAAACATACTTTGTTTTGTTTCTACTGCCTTTTTTTCGTATGTTTTACAGCACTGCATATATATAAACAAAATTATATTGCATTCTGTCTGATTTAGTATGATTTCAACAGGTGGCGTTTGGAAACCTTACAATACACTGAATGTATATTTCACAGTGCGAAAGAAGGTTGAGAGCAATTTACATGACCCTACCCTACGCCACTGCAGTTTACCATGGAAATTCAGAGTAACAAGTTCACCTACAAACTGTATTGCTACGTTTTAAACAAGATGCTATGAAAACATTTCCAATTTCAATACTAACGGCTCAAGGGACATAATCCTGAATGGGCTGATTTACTGGCTTTTCTTCTCATTCACATCAGATCAGATCATATGTAGAGGATTTTAGGAAGGGAGTGTCTGACCCCAGGTCTTAAACAACCCTTAAAAATAGGAAGCTAGGAGATTTGGGCTATAGTGCCCGATAGAAAAATGACATGGAAGCAAGGTAGAAGGGGGGGGCGCCTTTATTTACAACCGGGGGGCCAGTACCCGAGGTTCGACGGCTTAAGGTGCCCTACCTCTCATTCAGATCGATATATAGTGCTTTAAATGTGGAACTGAATTTTTTCGTTCAATTGTTTTTCAAAAAAGGAATGTGTTAATTATTACTAATTATTTACCACGTTAGTTGAATATTACTTAGAGGAGGCTCAAAAATTTTCATGGAAGGCTCAGCTCTCTGAGGCAGTCAAACACGACCTTGTGGGTAGGGATATAGGCTTCATTTTTTTTTATTTGCTAAAGAAAAAAAAAAATATAAAAGGTTTTTTTACAAAACTTTTTCAGAAGACTTCGGAAATTCTCTGATAGTTCCTTAGTGAACATGTGGATATTAAGTATATTCTAGCCGCCCGGGTGGCGCAGTGGTCTAAGCGATGGCCTCTGATCATTCGTCCGAACGGGGTCCGGGTTCGAATCCCGGTGAGGCATGGATGTTGTGTTTGTCTTACGGCACTGGCTCTCTCCCTTCCCTGGAACCAGTGACCCTAAATTAGGGACGGGCGACTGTTAATAGCCCATTGAGTTGCTCACGGTGGTCGTTAAACCTCCAATCAAAAAAAAAAAAAGGATACAGGTGACCGGGGGTGGAGGGTGAACAGTATTTTGGGGCCCCAGTATTAGTGGCACATCTAATATTTCACTATGGGTATGAAAAATAAAAATACTCGGGAGCAAACCTTCCCAAAATATGATGAAGAAGCCATAAAAATATCCCCTCCGTATTGAAGTGTGTATTCCATGATTCATGGACGAATCAATGGTAGCAAGAAAATGTAAAGCGCATGGTTGAAAAATGGATACCAGTTCAGTTCTTCTTTAATCCCTCCAGGTTCAGCTTGTTGAAATGATATCGAAGTAGTGGACAAAATGATATGATCCTAATATCATAATTCAAACGAATTCCTAATGTATAAAAATTTCCCCCAATTACAGTTGTGTACAAAAATCATCTGTAATGCTTTCGAAAGATTTGAGGATGATCTGGAGGCTACTATATACTTTTTACGGACTCCTCCTAAAAGAGCGGAAATAAATAATATTTTTTTCACAAGGCAGTTTCTTATAGTTTTCGCTCTGCTATCTTCAAAAACAAACAAACAAAAACCGCAGAACTCTGTCAAATTTTCAAGCATCCTGCATAATTCTGGGGCCCTTTGAAAATGCGGCGCCCGGGACTGCAGCCCCCCCCCCCTGAAATGGGCTTTGCCAAAATCCTCTTATTAAAAACGATGAAATATTATTTAAATAGTTTTATTCAGACAATTTTCAACATATTCTTTTCATATGATACTATGTTTAACCGTTTAATAGCTTTTTTTCTTTGTATTATTATTAGTTTTTGTATTTGTTTTACAGATCGTTTTATGTCTTGTTAGATGCTTAAACTCGCTTGATTTCTTTGTGGGACTTCACTGATATCCA
This sequence comes from Macrothele yani, assembly GCA_039090855.1. Taxonomy (NCBI): domain Eukaryota; kingdom Metazoa; phylum Arthropoda; class Arachnida; order Araneae; family Macrothelidae; genus Macrothele; species Macrothele yani. Next base: position 174,405,013 of record CM077002.1, on the reverse strand, counting down.
TCCAATTTGCTTAATTTTCATATGGGGCTTCACTAGCATTCATCTTTCCAAATATGTTCTCCCCGCGCAGGGGCGTATATAGAGGGATCCAAAGTCCCCCGCCTCCTCGAAAGTGTAGTATTTGTGTTTATGTTTTTCGTTAAAATACGACTTGCATTACAAAAAAAAAAAACTGCTTTAATTTAATAAAAATGCATTTAGTTTTGTCCTGGTTCATTTCAAAAACTTCCATTTTTTCATCTGCCCCCTCCGGAAAAAAGTTCCACATATGCCTCTATCCAGGGCCCGACTTAGGTCAGTCGAGGCCCTGTGCACATCTTATGTCTGGGGCCCCTTGATTAAGATTTTCAGTGAAACAGTCGAAAATAATATTTACTGGTAAATATATTTTTGCAAGCAGTTTTTCTAGCAGTAAAAACATTAAAACACATCCTACATGCTAGTCAATTTTATAGCCAATGTGGCTTGTAATAGACAATCATTCACACCACTTGTACTTCCCCACACCTGCAAGGCTTACAGCTGTAACATTAATTATTCTGGTATTCTTTTTTTGTTTTATAGTATCATTTATGGAAACAAATAACTATCCTCCCAGGGATATAATTTAAAACACCTAGTTTACCATAAATGCAATGGAAATGATGAACCAATAGTAGTTTAAGCTGTAAGAAGTAATCATTCACAAAGTCTTACAGTTTTTTTTATTGGAATTTTAATGACCACTGTGAGCAACTCAATGGGCTATAAGCAGTCGCCTGTCCCTAATTTAGGGTCACTGGTTCCAGGAAAGGGCTAGTGCCGTAAGACAAACACAACATCCATGCCTCACCGGGATTCGAACCCGGACCACTTACGGACGAATGATCAGAGGCCATTGCTTAGACCACTGCGCCACCGGGGCGACAGTCTTACAGTTGACCACACATTTTGTGGGATAAATTATTGCAACACTCAATGTAAATTATTACAACAGTTTTTAAATAAAGTAGTGTCAATTGAACTTTTTTGTATTTTTATTTATGTAAAAAGAAACCCTACCTAATTATGAATATTGATTCACAATTTTTGTTCTCATAAGACTAATATTAATAATAAAAATATTTTTTAGTAAATTCTACATGTTTGCTGAAATGCTTTTCATGTATAATATACCGTATTGCTTCGAATATTGGCTGTTCCCATTGAATTTTGATTGTTACAAATAAGGGTGAAATTAAGATGTTACACTAGCCGATCACAGCTCAGCGCAACGCTTGAGCTTTATTATACGAAATAATAATAATTTGGTTTCTAAAATCTTATCCTAAATTTTGAAACCGAAACTTATAATAATTTCGTGCTATAACGGAAAATACATTTTGGTTCTGAAAATGTATATTATTGTTAAGGTAGTTTGGAGGCCCCTACAAATTCTGAGGCCCTGTGCACATGCAGAAATCAGGCCTTACCTCTATCCCTCTCTCTATATAAAATATACACCGTTCTCGCATTGGAATAGGACCCCGAAATCGCATATACGGCCCTACTGAAGGTGATCTGTTCTCTGTGTTAAATTTCTTATTTTATATTACATAGCGCCACCTATTCAATTGGTTTCGGTTATGTCTAGGTGTAGGGCCGTAGATGTAATTTCGGGTATCCTTTCTAGGATCCTAATCATATCGGCATGTCTGTGCTTTCCATTTCGGTATTTGCCAACCTCTTTGGCATTTGCTTTGTGCGAGCAGAAAATTCATTCTTGGAGTTTGTGATGTTCGGTTTGGCAATAATGTCTTCCTGGATCTAATTTATAAACAAACATGGCTGATGGGAGTATCGACGGAAATGGAATGATTACCTTGAACAACCAGAATGACAACTATGAGGAAGTGGGTAGTGAAATCTTTTCCGTCGAATCCGCTGGACCAGCTGGGGACACAGAGCCTCACGCATGCCAGGATCTACCACTTGGAAGGACGTTCAGTAAGTCGGTATTGTGTGAGTGCACAGCTACCTGTTGCATGATGATGTTTGGCAAGAAATAAAATTCAGATATTTCCAGCTGATTTCGGATCATGAGTTTAAAATGTCAGCAGCTGAAGGTTTGACAGTTTTGTACAAAATTATTCGTATTAAGATTATTTTCATTTGTACTAGTGAAAAGAAAGGGGGTGGGGGAGGGGGACTGTAGCTTTACTAACAATTCAATGTCAACAATGCGCTATAGCATAATGATAAATTAATTTTCGCAGTAAAAATACTGAGCTGTCGATTGCCATGGATTGTAACCGCTATTTGTCGCAAAGAATCGGGTCAGAGAGAATTTCAATTAGAAGGTATTTTTCACCAGAACTACTTTTAACCCAGTGTAAAATCCAAACGTTGCCCTGTCCTCGTGTATGGCTGTCACATTGGTAGCAACTAGAACAGTATGCCGTGCAGCCAGAAAACACCTGTTGATTTGCACAACTGTATTCCTGTTGCACCAGGTAAATGTATGAAGAACTGTCATCTGGCCTCAACAAAACTGACAACTTATGCTATTTAAAATGGTTAATCGTCCCTCAATTTATCTTTCTAGTGTCGGGGGAAAAAAATTCTGTGACATGTTAACAGTACATTTTTGGAAGTTGGTCTGGAAAATAATTTCTGGTTAATTTTCTTTAAAACCAACTTATTTGTTTTCTTTTGCAGTAACAGTTCAACTCATTAGCATAGCATGAAATTTTAACTTTTTGCAAAATAATTTTGCCTTTGGAACACTCATTACGTTTTTGGAAAGAAGTTAAGAGTTTGTCTCAACAATCGCTTATAAAGCTAGCTCGCATTATTTTGCATGCTCTTCCATCTTCACAGCTCTCCAAAGTAGAAGCCTTATAAAATGAGTTGCCTTCATTGTGAAGTTGAACAAGTAATAGAACTTTCGGTGTTTATAAGAGTGCTGGGAGTGAGACTATCACGAAAAGGAACTATTTAGTAGAGGTTTGATGCTTCATTTCATCATCAACAACCATTATCAATCCACTGGTGGATGAAGGTCTCCCTAAGTTTCTTCCACAACAGTCTATCTTGCACCAGTCTCCTCCATGTCACTCCCGCATGTTTTCGAATTTCATCCACCCATATCCCATATGGTCTTCTGGATCTTCTCCTGTGCCTTGGAATCCAGTCTAGAATTTCAGTTGTCCATCGGTGGTCTGTTCTTCAGGCAGCATGTCCAGCCCCTTGCCATTTCAGGGATTTTACTCTGATCATGATGTCTTCCACTCTCGTCATTATCCTTATCCACGAGTTCCTCTTCTTATCACTCCTAGTCACACCAAGCATGCATCTCTCCATCCTTTTTTCAGTTGTCTGCAATCTTTGTATGTTTTTCTGTAGTTAAGGTCCATGTCTCTACTCTGTATGTAAGCACTGGAAGGATGCATTGAATAAACACTTTTCTTTTAAGACATAATGGCATATTGCTCTTAAATTGTACTCTTTCTTCCAAAAGCTCTCCAACTAAGTTTTATACGTCGATTAATTTCTTCATCAATGTGACTTTTGCTTGATATCTGCTGCCCAAGGAAAATGTAGATATCTGTTATCTTGAGCTTTTCCCCATCAATTGATAAATCCTCATTCCTTGTAAAAGCATTGTACATCAACAATTTTGTCCTCTGAAAGTTCATTTTTAATCCCACTTCTTCGCTCTTGTTACCAAGTTCCTGGATCTTACTCTGAAGGGGCAGTTGCAAAAATGGCTATGTCGTCAGCAAAACGAAAGTAAGTTAAATAATCTCTATTAATTTTTATCCCTTTATTTTTCCAGTTCAATGATTTAAAGACATTTTGCAATGTGACATTAAAGAGTTTGGAAGATATGCTTCACATATACATGCTTATGTTTCATGCTTTTAAATTGTACAATGTAACACATTTCCATACTTTTAGCAAAAGGGATTTATTGACCTACATTCATACATGGATGAGAAATAGTCATCAACATCATGAAGAGGTAGAAATTCCTTTGATTAGCATACATTCAGAAAGTTTTTCAGATTTCTACATATACATGAGCTTAGCTACAGTTGCTTGGAACTTGGTTGCCCTGGGTGGTGTAATGTAGCATGTCAATTGGAAATCAGGAAATGTGGGTTCGATTCTTGTTTCAGGTTGCTGTAATTTTCAAGTTATCTAAAGGGTGACTGGCTACATGGGTAACAGTGAAATAAATGGCATCTGTATGCTATACATTTTACTGTTACCCATTTATTCTTCACAAATACACAAAATATGCCCTTTTGTGTATTTGTGACTGAGTAAATGCGGGCAATCTTACTGAGAGATGGGTTTGCCTCTCCTGGGTGCTCCGTGGGAACAATGGCACAAAGAACAGCAACAAGGGCTTCTGTGAATCTTGGAGAGGTGCCAGCTAGTTCTGTGTGACATTAGCAAAAAGACCCCAACTCACTGGGTTTTGTTCTAGAATCTTTAGGTTGAATTACCAACTGAAACTGTCAGCTATGTGCTAATCCCCCACACTGATGTACTTACCTGATTAAAAAGATACAATTATTTGGACTCTAGTGTGGGACATGGTAGACCTACCACACTTGAGAAGGATGGTCCACCACTGGAACATTTTCTGTCTGATAGGGAAGGATGGCCTCTGCTTTTTCCCCTTACGCAGGCACCCTGTTTCCTTAAATTGGGAATACCCTCTGTGAATGGAATTGTTGGAGGGCAGATCCTTCCTAAAGTTCATGTGGAAGTGCCACTGGACAGTAGAAACGGATGGACCATGATGAAATTTGAGGACACAAAGTTTTCTTCTTTCAGTCATACACTATCTCATAAACATATAAGCTACTGCCTGGCAAGATGCTCTCCTGATGCCATGTGGTGGGTGCACCCATAAGCTACTGAATGGCGGGAAGTTTGAAAAAAAACCTTTGAGAATTTTGCTACGGTCCGACAGTACAGCTATAACTGTTGTATGTTAAATGCACTCCCCACAAACAAGTACTGAAACCCCGACAATCATTATGAATAGTAGCCTTGTATAGCAAGAAGTTACTAAGTAATACGAAACCATGCATTTTCAGAGAAATTAAATTTAAAAAAGTGATAATGTCACTTCTTATTATGCTGTGAAAACCTCGGTACATGTCACGGGAATGGTACAGTTTCTAACAAGGATAAATAAACTAATGATTTTCAATTTGAATTTTGCTTTAATAAAAAATAAGCTTAGACCATGTTTTATAAAAATTTCCTTAGTCCGTATTTCATCTTTCCTTATTTTTAAATTTCCAATGAATTATTTGAAGATATTTATATATAAACATTATTTAGTTTGTTTATTGATTGTGGTACACAAAGGCCTTTCAAGAGTAATGACATATTTTTGGTCTAACAGTAGATTTTATACCCATCTATATTTGAAGTGTATATTTTTTTATTCTATACTTTGCTTCATTAATTGAATTACAGCCAAAGTAGAAACAAATTTGTTTCAAAATCATTATACTTTAGTATATGTAAAAGTTTTATGGAAATTTAACCTGGTTACATTTTCTATAGCAGTTTTGATATTTCAGTTTTTGTCTATGATTCCAAGTTTCTTATTAAGTGCAGCAAACATCATTTTCAAAATTATGCATTCTGTATTTAAGTTTTCAGAAGCCTATAGTGGGTTGTATGTTTTAAATTGTAGATGAATGGACTTGTGGTTTTCCTGCATTTTAAGTTAGAGTATCTGGATTACATGTCCTGGAATTTTTTTTCAAAAATCCTGGTAAAGACAATTCTGTGGCTGACAGCCCTTTGCAAAACTGCTGAAATTGGTTAGTGGAATAAAAATTTTACTAGCCAAATGGAAAAAATCAACTGGCCATGCAAGTTAAAAAAAAAAATAATTCAGTAACTTCTCTACTTATGACATATATCGTTGTTCAATTTTCGCCAATTTGCGATGAACATACTTTTTACGTGGCTACGATATTTTAATTTGGTTGACATTAAATGTCTGTAAATACTGTTTCACATGTTATGCAAGTTCAGCTATTGGGAGATTGCAAAAGGATGTTAACAAAGCATTGGCAATTGAAGTCAAGTATAATAATAATAAGTATCTGTACTTACAATATTCATAGTGGCTGTCGGGGCTTCATATGTGCGTCATCAAAGAATGTGAATTTTTTCAATTGTGAAGTTAAAATTCATGATATTGTAAAATCTACACCAGATAAAATTAAACAAGATGGATTTTTACAATGCGATGTTAAAGGATTTATTTGCATTGTAAAAATTCATCTTGTTTAATTTTATCTGGTGTAGATTTTACAATATCATGAATTTTAACTTCACAATTGAAAAAATTCACATTCTTTGATGACGCACATATGAAGCCCCGACAGCCACTATGAATATTGTAAGTACAGATACTTATTATTATTATACTTGACTTCAATCGCCAATACTTTGTTAACGTCCTTTTGCAATCTCCCGATAGCTGAACTTGCATAACGTGTGAAACAGTATTTACAGACATTTAATGTCAACCAAATTAAAATTCTCTACTTGTGTTTCTATGAAACTAAATGGGTGAATGTTTTTTTTTCTTTCTAATGAGAGACCCCTCTTCCAGTAACTTTATAAAAACAGATGCAGAGCATTTACTGTATAAGATCATTAGATTGACTGCAAATATTGCATATGTTTTTGTTCCAAAATGATTGATTTTTTGATAATTTGTTTTCAGTGCTGTATAATATCATTACTCTTGCTATTCTAATTTAGCAAGAGGCCATTTACACATACATAATTTATTTTCAAGAGGCCATTAAAGTTAGATGTCTAATTTCTTTAATAATATTTAAAACAAAGGGACAAAAGCTAGGATATATATATGCATAAAACCGCACTAATAATTTTGATACAGTTTACCGCTGATATGTACTGTGCCTGATCTTCCTATCAGAGGTTTCTGCCCACCACAATTGAATAGCATTTTGAGGATCAAAATTTTCAATTGAAGGGCCATTGCATCTGATCAGCATTAAGTAATTTAAAGTGTCACTATTCAGACACGCCCGATTACTCGTTTTCCGAGGTTCATTGCTGAGAAGCCACACTCACAAGGAGCACAAGGATCTTAAAAATATTGCCATAACAGTTTATTTCATTTTGTTCAGCATTATGCAGCTAAACAGAGATTCAAAGATAATTCTTTTGCCTGTTGATGACATTATACTTTGTGCAAAGCATACCATGGCAAAGGTTGGCATGGCAAAGATACATATACCATGGCAAAGGTTGCTTTAGTAACCTTGACCCTTTGGTCGCTCCAGGATGATCCATCAGCAGATTAAGTTTCTCGCAAAGCCCACCTTCGCTTCCATTCATTTTCGAAGCAGCTGGAGGAACACGGGCAAGAAAACTGAACTCGATATTCATTCACAAGTGGGGAGAAAAGTTGGACAAAATAGTTGCTCACTTGGGGAAAGATCTACTGGCCATCATTGGCTACTATGTCAAAAAATTAACTAGTCACTACAAAATATCTGGTCGCCATTTGGCCACTGGCTACTGACATTCGCAAGGGTTGGTGACTGAGTAATCTGAGCCATGTATAAAGTTAAAACTTTCCTTGAATGTTGGTTGTATCTTCACAAAATATCTGGTCGCCACTGGCTACTGACATTCGCAAGGGCCAGTGACTGAGTAATCTGAGCCATGTATAAAGTTAAAACTTTTCTTAAATATTGGTTGTATCTTCAGTTGTGTAAATTAAAGTCGAGTTACTTTTGAACAATTCTATTTTTAAAAGCAGTTTGCCATACCATTTGTTTTCCTATATAGACATTAAGAAGAAAGAGAAGCAGTATATTTATGATTTTCTTTTCAAATCATAAAGTTGATCCTTCCTTACTGTCTATGCCTGCACTTCCTTTTTCTATCTTCTGTGTTTGTTGCTTTGTACAGCACTGGTGATACCCATAGTGGATGTTAAGCTAATATATCCTTTTTCAAGTAATAGATTGTTTCATGTATTGTTGTATCTTATCTTGAGCTGTGATTGTTTTACACATTCACTCATGCTTGATAGATATGTGATATTCTTACTATCTGAACATGTCTATGACTTCCATATGAACCATAGCAGTCTTGGTTGCCTTGCCTGTCTGAATCGGACAACTATGTTGTAGCTCACTCTTGTTATACAGGGTGTCACAGCTAAAAGTAGCATGGGCTAGAACGGTGAAGAACAAATGAATAAAACAGCATAATGACAATGTTGTTCATATATTGCAAGGAATGTCAACCCTGTGGTTACAGGTTATAACAGTCTTGTCATGTCGTCACAATAAGTGCTGAAAATGTTTGTCTGCCTGGTTACTGCACAGTGTGGTTCTCTTGAGCATATTGTGGAAGACATCATGTAACTCATCCACCATGATGCTGTTGATAACTTTTGTGATATTGGTCTTCAGTTCATCTAGCATGTGTTGATTAGTTTTATACAATTTACCTTTAAGGTTTCCCCACGAATAAAAGCCACATGTACTGAGTTCAGGTGAAAAAAGGGGGCCACTGCCCTTTGGACCAGGCCTTGGTTTTGTTTTTAGGAGTAACAACACTTGCTAGTGGCCTAATTTTTTACTAGAAAATTGCATTATCTACTAGCAAAAGTTTATTAACATTATAGAAAAGACTCTTTAACATGCCCCTCCTCCAGTAGTCAATCATGACAAATTTTGATTTCACCCCTGTAACTGTCACATTGTTATGCTAAAAAGATTACAAATATTTATATATATAACTCGCCTTTTCATGACCTGACAGATTAATTATAACAATTTAATTTGAATGCAAATATGTAAAAAACATTGTTTTTATTTAACTTTATTCACAAAATTCAAGAACACTATTCAAAATCTTATGTTATTTTCCGTATGGTTTACGATGTGGGTTTCGGGACTTTTCATCATACCACTTTAAAACAGCAGGCCTGGGTCAAACTTGTCTTTGGATGGACCTTCAACCTCAATACTCATGAGAGCATTCAATGTAAGATTAAACTGCCCCTCCAATCACCCAGGATTCTCTTCATGAAACTGAACCCAACCTCACATGCAGAGATAAGGGAAATATACTGGATATTTCTACTAGTGCCAAAATGTTTTTATAATGTTTGTACTTTTCAAGAAACATTCATTTCCAGAAAGCAGTTGTTCCTTTTTGGTGTGTGTCTAAAATATTCCACACGCGCATGAAGTGGCGCTTTACAGTTCACACTAAGACATTCAAAATTTTTCCACTAGCAACTTTTGCTAGAACCACTTTTTATCACTAGCAAAATGCATTTGCTTGCTAGTAATTTGCTGCTAACTACGGGCCGAAATCGAGCCCTACTTTGGACACTGTTCGCTCAGCACTGAATACCAAATGCACTTGATGCAAGGATGCTCATGCTGTATGTGCTGTGGCTCTGTCTTGTTGAAAGTATGCATACAGTTTCTCTCTTCTGTCAACTGCTCAACGAACATGTTGAATATGTCTTTTATGTACCGCTCTGAGTTAATGGTGTTGGTGAAGAATATGGGTCCAATGATTCTCTGTGCATACAGTGCACACTATACCTCAATATTTTCATTGCACAGTAGAGTTTGGAACATTTCTCTGGGATTCACAGAGGAACTATATCAGGTGTTTTGGCTATTCACATCACCAGAGAGGTGGAACCAAGCCTCATCCAACATGAAATACAGGTGACTATCCATAAGACCTTGTGCAATTTTGTTGTCTATCCACTGACAGTATCCCAGTCACTTAGCAGTATCTGCTGGGAGTAGCTCTTGAACACTCATTACTTTGTATGGGTTTCAACTGCAGCACATGAACTGCATGATGACAAAGACAACTACACGATGACAAAGAAAACTACATGATGACAAAGACAACTACATGATGACAAAGACAACTACATGATGACAAAGACAACTACATGATGACAAAGAAAAGTGTGACATACCACTTTGTTGCGACATCCAGCTTATAGACTTCCATGGACTCACACTTATTCTTCTGGTAATATTTTTCACTGCTTCAGGTATGCTCACAGAGCACTGTCTCACATGTGCCCAATTTAGCACACTTCCTGTTTCCCAGAATTTTTTGACCAATTGTTGAATAGTCCTTACCACTGGTACTGGCATTGGGAACTTCACAGCAAATGATTCTTGAGTGGTCTTGAAGGATTTTAATGTTCTGGCTACATGATCACACTACAAGCTAGCACCGAATTGATTCCGTGCCGATAGGCAGGGATATTTAAGTTAACCTTCCCGATGAAACACACTAACGCCATCTGCAGGTGTTTGTACAGCTCGAAATGACGTCTTCCCAAAATCCGACATTTCACCTGCAGCAACCTAATAGCATAATAGTATGTGTGCGTGGGTTCAGATTTATTGCGATATTCCTGTGAATCAGGAGAAGGATTGTGATGAAACTCACAAGTGTGTTTCGAGAGGCAGCACCATGTTAAATGCATTTTAGTGTATAATTTTTGCATACTTAAGATTCAAGAAAAAAAAAATTCTGACTGATATAAATTCTCAGGATTCTTTTTGCAGGTATTATAGAATTACCGCGTGAAGTTCATCACTTATTTGCAGAGACTGCAATGGGGTATTCTGAACTGGAAACTTCCACTGATGAAACATCTCCAGAAAATTTAGCACGGATGTGGGAAATGAATTATCATGAAGCTTGTATATACCTTGAGGTAAGGCACATTAATAACTAGTTAATGTTGTTGGACAAAAAGTAGTAATAATTAGAGAGCAGATTTTTAGGTAAAAATATATTTTCATGTAAAAACTCCATATTTTTGAAAATACATGCATACATATCATTAAGCTGCTTTCTGATATTCAGGGATTAGCTCCTCAAAGAAAGACAATCTACCAGATAAATGTTTAATTGATGGAACTAGAATGTACTTGCTGTTGCCATGTCGGACATCAGTATTTACAGTGATCTCTGCACACAACTCAAGTTTTCACTGACGTCCATTGCATGACACACATAAGACCGTTTGCACTTCATACTCATAATCGTTTTCTCATATAGACATGTTCTTTGTGTGCTCCAAGTCACAAGGAGCATACACTACAACAGTTACTATTCTCTGAAATTTCACTTTCAAATTGATCCAAAGAATTCTGTCACTTATGCAGCAGCTATATATGCAGCTATATAGCTACATAAGTGACAGATTGATTCACTGTATAGTGAATCAAGTTGTTCATCTTTCCACTCAAAATTGCTCCTACACCAGCCTGTCCTCTCACATTATCCAATACTCCACACCACGCATTCAGGGTTCTATTCACTTCTATCCCAATTTCCTTCTTTTTAGTTTCACTTATACACAAGCACATCCAAACTACGTATATATTTTCATTTCTTCAAGCACCTCATTCATCTTTCCATTTATTCCTCTAGTATTCCATACACCATATCCCACACTCAAGTCCTTTAAAATCTTTCTTTGTGTCCTTTTAATCAGAAAAGTGCATCAGTGCAGGGGATTAGCCCACAGCTGACCATTCCAGTTGGTTGTTCTACCTAAGGGTTTTGGAACATAACTCAGTGAGTTGGAGTCTTTTGGCCAATGCCACACAAAACTAACCGGTACCTCAACAATATTAATACTGAAGCTTGAATATGTGTCAGCCTCCAAGTTTCATAGAGGCCCTTGTTACTGGCATGTGTGCCATTGTTGCCCAGTGGAGTACCCTGTGGAGGCAAACCCATCTCTTACTAAGAAAATGTATGTAAATATATAGTTTCCAAAATTCCATAATAAAAACAAATTTGCATGGTTCCTACATTTTTAATTATTTTAGTGTAAATATATCCAAAGGTCAATGTGGTCAATTGCTTAGAAAAATATGGAGTGAGATATGATGCTGAAAGCCAAATGGAGTTACACTCAAGTTCCTATCCACAGCAATATGTCATGGAATTTAAAAACACATTTACTACCACCGAAAAAGTACTATTTTGCCTGCCATGTGGAAAATCTGTGAAAGCAGGCCAGCTTTCCCAAATAACGTAGCATTTGTCCAGCAATAAACATATCATCGCTGCTTCACATATAACATCTAGACAAGGCCTAGAAAAACCAGTTCCATCCTCCTATTCTAGCCCTTCAAAGTGTTCTGTGTATTATTCAAATTTATGTAAGTTTCAAGTGGTATTCCTCTACATAAAGTTAACTATCTGGAGCTCAGAAAGTTCATCAACTATACAAATATTAATCTGCCTGATGAATCGAGCCCCCCAAAAAAATCTTCGAATGTGTTATGAAGAAACAAGTTATATCAGGTCTATGTGTGAAAATGAAAACAATTTGGGTGAACATTGAAGAAACTACCAATTCCAGTGGCAGAAAAGTGAAAATTGTTATAGTCGGTGCAGGGATAGGAATTCTGTGCCAAAGTGTGGCAAAACAAAAATCTTGTGCCATCTTGCTACAAAAGGCAGATTTTGCACCAGAACTGCCGTGCATCGTTGAGACTTTGACACAGTAAATTCTTCTTGTACACCATTCTGCTTGACGTTGAGTAAGACCATGTGGTGCGAAGAAAGATGATCTGTGCATCGTTGGGACTTTGACACAATAAATTCTTCGTGTGCACCATTCCTGTTGACGTTGATTAAGACCATGTGATGGGAAGAAAGATTCAGCAACTCCCAGTACTACAGGTTTTACGTAGTTACCATGGAAATAATCAGTCCGCTATGAACGACAGAAAATATCGAGTATGCTATGGAATTCAAAAATCTCAGTGAAATAACATTATTAAACATCTGTGTAAAGTTTATTTTTGTGTTTCCAAGATTATAACACTTGTTAAACATTTCTGGAAATGTTTCTTGGGTGTTGAGAATGTCATGTCGTTTTCAGTTTCTGCATATTAAATTTTTCCAACCAAGTTTCTTTCCCCCTCCCCCCTCCCTCTTTTTTTTTAATTTTTCTGTCAGATTATATTTTTATTTTTGATGTCTTCTGATCATGTTCCACATTTTTAATATCTTCAGTAATAGTGAAGAGGAGTGACTTCGTATTTTTTAAGAAATTTTTCTAATGAAATGCATGTTACCCTATTAATAATACATACTTCAAAACTAATCAATAGAGAGCAATCATTTGTGCCCCTTTCCCTTTTATTAAATGAAGTTAAATGTTTAGATAGTTATTTAATCTGTCATGGTGGAATTCTTGCCGCTTCCATGCACTGTAAAATTGTTTCACGGCAGGGTGAGCAATGCAGTATCGATTTTTCACTTTAATTTTCCATAAAATTTGTGTTTTTCCATTTCTTAGTCACTTCTTACTTATACATGAAATTCTTTCGTGGATTCGCGGAATTCCACTTTTTCTGTCATCATTTGAATTATTTTCAAGATGCAAAACCGAAAAGAAGCTAGGGTGAGGGGGGGGGGGGGGCTTTGCCGTCTGAGGATGGTATTTCGTGATTGAAAACTTTTGAAAACGGAAGTTAAACAGAGTGAAGATGTTTCTCATAATCATAATTTCTACTTGGGATATTTCTTCTGCTTAGTATTTATGTTAAATATCATTTTTATTCATAAATATTAGTATTTCAGTTTGAAAATGGAGGGAAAATGTCCTAAAATGGAAGTTGGACGGAGCAAAGTTTGCTCCGGTAATCGTAATATCCTGTTGCACAGTATTACCTCTATCCTGTTTTGTTTTTAAATGTCAGTAATTTTATACTTTAGATGCAGTGATGTGCTGCACTTTAATATGTACAGAAATAAATTTCAGTGAATAATTCTGTCTTGCTCATGCTGCGTTATATTCACACAGTTTCACTGCACATTCAGCCTTTTTTTTTTCCTTTGTCAGTCTCATGTATGCTTACTGCATCAGCAGACTGAGAAAGCATTTTATTGTTTTGTTTAAAGTGAAATTAAGAAAATGCTACTACAAGAGAATTGTAACTCTGACTTCGAATTTGAGTTTCTTTTTAAATAAGAGGGAGAACTCTTGTTTTGTTTCACAATATAGCAAGAAGTGATGGAAAACCTTGCCTTTTCAACAAAATTAAAGTCTAAAAAAGTTTTTGTCACTCCTCACTTTTCTGTGAAAATAGCTGTACAGGTCATGGTAATGATGTAATTCTGCAGCAAGGACAAATATAAGTAATGACTTTCAGTTTGAATTTGGACACAACTAAAAAGCAGAAATACTAACTCCATTGATTGTTATAGAAAGAAAGTACTGTAAGGAATAAAAAAATGCATTTCACCAGGAAACTTTTCTAAAAATCTGAAGTCACTTTTTTGCACTATTACCATTTTTTGCGATAATGTTCCGCATTTTTTAAAATTCTTTCTGTTGTTTTGGGGTCTAAAGACCACCATGAGCTATTTCCAACCTGTGCTGGCACTTATTATATTTACTGCAGGATTCCTATTAGTGTTTGAGGAAAACTAGAAAAAGAACAAATGTTAGTTTCATTTAGTGTTTCTCAACTTCAGAAGCAGGTCTGTGTCCCTGCTAATATTAAAAAAAGCTGAAGAAAACATTAGTGTAGGTTTAGAAAGCAAAACAAAATGTGAATATTAAAAGTGGCAAGGTACTTCTTAAGGGATCACAAACAAAAAATAATATCCCACATCCTGGCACATGATGAAAAAAATAAAAGACAAACAGCAGCAAGAAAAATAAGTGAAATTCTGTGTAGGTATTTAAAAGGATAAAATTTTCTTGCTGACATTTTTGGATGGAGTATTTGGAAATCTAATAAATTATACATAATGGACTTCTGTATTAATCTTTCCCTTGTTTTGTTGAAGTGCATATTAAAATTCGTGTGTAACTATTGCAAAAACAAGATATGCAGTTTTAACTCAGTGTGGACATATTCCTAAATTCATGCTGGGTAGACTAGACATGATTTTTTTTTTTTTTTTTTTTGTGCCATCAGCATGCATTACCTCCAATTGTAAAATACAAATATCTATGGTAATATTTCAATTTATAAAGATGCTTTAAAATGTCATATACACATATTTTTGCATCATTAAAACTGTTCCAAAAGTAATTTTCTCCTATAAAAACGTAGACCTAAGTCATTGCATGATCCAATTTCATGTAAAAATATCCTCAAGTGCTATACTGAACTATATTTATTTACATGAGGTTAAAAGCTATATCATCATCATCATCATCATTGTCAACCATTATCAATCCACTGCTGGACGAAGGTCTCCCCAAGTTTCCTCCACAACGGTCTGTCTTGTGCCAGTCTCCTCCGTGTCACTTCCGCATACTTTCGAATTTCATCCACCCATCTTCCATGTGGTCTTCTTCTGGGTATATACAATAGATTAAAACACAAGATCGTTCGCAGTAGCAGCTACTGCATCATCGGGTGGCACATAGCATATGGCACCAGAGTTCTTAAATAGTTTTAATATTATGGTATTGAAGAAACTATAAAGCACCGCATGACAGTACAGTTATGACATACATCACTGAAATACATTTGTAACGCCCTCTGCAAAATAAACTCAGAATAGTAATTATAAAGGTAATGGTAGTCCATTTAACAAGTTCTTCCATGCCCGAGGAATATGGTACGGCATATCATCATTGCAACATTTATCACCGAACTGGTGAATAAACATGCTTTCCATATACAATAAATAAAGAAACTTTGTCCTTTGGGCCGTAAGTTAACAGATGCGAAGCATTCCAGTCAGGAATGTATGTACCAGCACTGACCAGGCGTGAGAGAGAACTATCAGTAGATTTACGCCTGACATTATACTGATGTTCAGCCAACCTGATACCAAAATTTCTGAAAGTCGAACCTATGTATCTACTATCAGGTACATCAGGAACAACCGACCTAAGTGGAACACAATAAACCCCATGTCTGGAAAATTTGTGAAGAGGGTCCCGATCTTTACGAATAAAAGAAAATAACGACCTAGTCTTTAGACCGAAGGCCAAATGACAAACTCGGCACAAACTACTCAAACCAGAGCAAACACTAGGTAGGTAATCCAGCGAACCCACAAATCTTATCTCACGGGATGGGCATGCAAGGGTGGTAAATATCAACCTCGATACATGAGCAATTATACGGGAAATACAACTCTGGGTGTACCCATGGCTAAGAGCAATGTCCCCAATGATACTCAATTCCTGTTGGCGTAAATGAGAAGTGGAAGAGCGTGTGAGCATGCGACGAACAAAATAATATAGTGCCGAAAGTTTATAATGGAATGGATGAGCCGAATTAGCATGGGTAATACAAGAAATAGCAGAAGACTTACGGTAAACAGAAGTAGTTAAACGATGGGATACTGGGTGGGTCATGCTGTAACAAAATATCCAGAAATGGGAGGGAGCAAGAATTCTCAACCTCAACTGTAAAATTGATAGATGAAAACTAAGCTGACATAAGTTCGGAAAAAGCCATAAGTTCATCGAGAGAATAAGTCCAAAAAATAAGAATATCATCAATGTATCTTAAATATAATGCGGGACGCAAGACACATTGACTAAACACACGCTCTTCCAAAGATTGCAAGGCAATTTCCGCCAAAACTCCAGACAGGGGCGAACCCATAGGCATACCCTCTAATTGTTGGTAAATAATGCCATTGAATTTGAAATAAGAACGTTGGTGAATAAATTTCAAAACTTGCACAACAGCTAAGGCTTCCAAGGGTTGGCACAATCCAAACGAAAGAAGCCTGGACTCAATAATATCGATAACATCGGGAACAGGAACACTGGGGAACAAAGATGTTACGCCAAGAGATGCCATAATAAAACCATTACCTCCAGAGTTAAAAGCACGAATTTTATCCAAGGCCTGCTTTGAACTGCTAATAGAAAATTGTGAGTCGGAAATCAACGAAGCCAAAAAATCTGCCATAGCTCTTTCTAGAGTACGACAAGGGTTAGAAGAACTGGATACTAAAGGTCTAATAGGATGTCCTGGCTTATGCAGCTTATCCCTACCAAACAAATCTGGCACATGGGGGCCAGGGGGTGGGTGCATAGAACGAACAATAGAAATCGGCGAGGCAGAATGGTTTTTTAACTTGCACAATGCCACCACTGTAGCTGCACAGGGGTCAAACCTCATAAATTTATGAGGAATTTGATTTATTGCCTCTTCTATTTTTTCAACGTATGCAGTTTTGTCATAAATGACAATTTGTTGTGACTTGTCAGCCAAAATCAGAGAAGTCCTGTTGTTCTGTCAGTTGCTTTAGTTGTCTGATTTCCTCCTGGTAGTGGTGTTCATCCGGTTGGAACCTTCTCGACATGTGGCTTTGAAGAGCTTTTGGCCGCCCCGGTGGCGCAGTGGTCTAAGCGATGGCCTCTGATTATTCGTCTGAACGGGGTCCGGGTTTGAATCCTGATGAGGCATGGATGTTGTGTTTGTCTTACGGCACTGGCTCTCTCCCTTACCTGGAACCAGTGACCCTAAATTAGGGACGGGCGACTGCTTATAGCCCATTGAGTTGCTTACGGTGGTCGTTAAACCTCCAATAAAAAAAAAAAGAGCTTTTGAAATTCCATATCTTGCAATGTCCTGTTGTTCCTCTGGCAGAGCTTGAATAACCTTCTCAGCTTGTGGAACGAATAAATAATAGTTAACTCTATTAGTAGGGTAGGCAAATTTGCTACCTCTGTTCAAAGCAGATTTTTGTACTGAAGGCAATACATATGAGCTAAAATTAATATATGAGGAGGGTGCAGCTGTATATTCAAACCTCCTAGTTTTTAACTGTTGAGGATAGTTAGAATCAGATTCCAAAGCATTAGAAACCAAACATCGGAGTTTGTGGATATGTCGTAACTGCACAGTATTAATTTCAGCCTGTAAGGTTGCTGTCAAGAGAACCATAGTCCTACCCAACTGAATGGAATGAATGCTGCGAGATATACGTAAGTATGTGGCATATGGGATGTAAGGTCAGGTGATGCGTAACATCACAGCCTCTCCTTGACAAATGTCAACCCCGCCTTCTCGTGGTACATCCTGTTCCCACTAAAGGGTCTCTGACGACCGCCAATAGCGGTATAACTATACCATCGGGATTAGAGGAAATGCTATCCCACACTCACCAACCTGCTTGGCCAGCGTGGTGAGTTATGGCCAAACCCCTCCAAAATGACTCCACAACTTAAATCTTGGCCCTCAGTCTCCGGCAGCTGGAATGTACCTGGCCAAGGCAGCGGCCCGTGCGACATGAAGGCAGAGGGTGCTAAGAATCACCGGAGGACCGGACTAGGCTGCCATCTGATGCTGACCTTGGCTACGTATAATGGACGCTCCCTATCTTCTGATTCAAGGCTTCTTGAATTGGAAGAGGAACTACAATTCAAAGGATCAAGTGGGACATCGTCGGGCTAAGTGAGGTAAGGAGAAAAAGAGAAGATCTCATTGAACTGAAAAGTGGACATCTCTTCTACTATCGTGGGACAGATACTGGCAGAACTAGTGGTGTTGGATTTATAATAAACAAGAAACTGAAGGATAAAGTTGTAGAAGTTGAAAGTTCCTCTGACAGAGCTGCACGACTTGTTATCCAACTCTCGAGAAGATACAAGGCTCAGATTATTCAAACTTATGCACCCACCACAAGTCATCCTCAAGAAGAAATTAAACAATTTTATGAGGAAATTCGTCATCTAAAAAATAAAGGTAAGCAGCACTTGAAGATAATTATGGGAGATTTCAATGCAAAAATAGGGCAACGGCAACAGAATGAAACTTCAGTAGGTAAATTCGGTCACGGCAACAGAAACCAGCATGGAAATACTCTCGTTGAGTTTGCAGAGGCAGAAGGGTTTTTCATCTTGAACTCCTTTTTCAAGAAAAAGCCGCACAGGAAATGGACATGGAGACATCCAAATGGGACGGCAAGTGAAATTGATTTTATTATGTGTAACAAAAAATTCGTCATAGAAGACTGCAGTGTGCTAAACAAGTTCAACACAGGTAGTGACCATAGATTGGTGAGATGTAAGATGCACCTCAACACTAAACTTGAACGTGGCAAGCTCATAAGACAAACAAAATGTATTGACATAACCAACCTTAAAAAACACCATAATACCTTCAAGTTGGAACTGAAGAACAGATTCTCTGCTTTAGAAGGCCTAACATCAGAAGAAGTGGATATTTCTGAAGTTAATAGAAAAGTAACCAAAGCTCTTATGGAAACAGCAACAAAATTAGCTGGGTCTAAGAACAAGTTGCATGTGAACAAATTATCAGGAAAAACCAAAATGTTGATGCAAAAAAGAAGAGACATGAGAACAACTAAAGAAGATGTGACTTCCAAAGTGGAATACATAGAGCTATGCAAGACAGTACGAAAAAGTATCACTGAAGACGTAAGGAAATTCAACTGTGAACTAGTGAGGAAAGCAATTGAAAACAACCAAAGCCTAAAGATAGCAAAGGGAACATTTCAGTTAGGGAAGAAAACAGATTATGGCACTGAGAAAAGAAGATGGTTCTGTAACAAGAAATAGAGGCGAAATTTTGACAAGAGTGAAAGATTTCTACTCCAAATTATATGAAAGGGATGATGCATGTACCCCAAACATCGTGGAAGGTACCAGAGTTCTTCCAGTCCTCCCAGTAGAAGTTGCACATGCAATCAAGAACATGAAGTGGGGAAAAGCTCCAGGAGAAGATGGAATTATTGTAGACATCATACAAGAAGCAAGTGGAGAAATCGAAACAGTACTCGCCCAAATTTTCACTCGATGCCTTAATGAAGGGAAGATTCCTGAGGATTGGAACAATGCTACAATGATCTTGCTACATAAAAAAGGTGACATTGAGGATCTCAGGAACTACAGACCTATCAGCCTCCTATCAGTGGTTTATAAAATCTTCACTAAAGTTCTTTCACACAGTTTGAAGGTAACACTGGACATGGCTCAACCGAGAGAACAAGCTGGATTCAGGAGTGGCTACAGCACAATAGATCATATCCACGTACTGAGAGAACTAATTAAAAGAGCGAGGTAATATGAACTTCTATTGTGCATGGCTTTTATTGATTATGAAAAAGCCTTTGATTCAGTGAAACCATCAGCAGTTACAATGGCTCTGAAATCCTGCGGCATTGAAGATGCATACATTAATATTATTAATAACATCTATGAAAATGCAAGTGCAAAGATTGGGCTGTTTGAAAATACAACACACATAAAAATTGGAAAGGGAGTGAGACAAGGTAACACCATATCTCCGAAGCTCTTTAACGCCACATTGGAAAATGTCTTTCAATCACTGAACTGGGAAAACAAAGGGATAAAGATTAATGGAGATTATCTAACCCACCTTCGTTTTGCTGATGACATAGTCATTTTTGCAACTACCCCATCAGAGCTACAGAGTATGATCCAATAACTTGCTGACAAGAGTAAAGAAGTGAGATTAAAAATGAACTTTCAGAAGACAAAAGTGATGTTCAATGCTTTTACAAGAAATGAAGATTTATCGATTGATGGAGAAAAGCTGGAGTTAACAGACACATACGTTTATCTTGGACAGCAGATATCAAGTGAGGGTCACATTAATGAAGAAATTAATCGGCGTACAAAACTTGCCTGGAGAGCTTTTGGAAGAAACAGCATAATTTTCAAGAGCAATATGCCATTATGTCTTAAAAGAAAAGTGTTTGATCAATGCATCCTTCCAGTGCTTACGTATGGTGCAGAGACGTGGACCTTAACTAAAAGAGACATACAAAGGCTGCAGACAACTCAAAGTAGCATTGAGAGGTGCATGCTTGGTGTAACCAGGAGAGATAAGAAGAGGAACTCGTGGATCCGCGAAATGACAAGAGTGGAAGACATCATGATCAGAGTTAAATCCCTGAAATGGCAATGGGCTGGACATACTGCCAGAAGAACAGACCATCGATGGACAGCCAAAATTTTAGATTGGATTCCAAGGGACAGGAAAAGACCCAGAAGAAGACCACATAGAAGATGGTTGGATGAAATTCGAAAGTATGCGGGAGTGACATAGAGGAGACTGGCACAAGACAGACCATTGTGGAGAAAACTTGGGGAGACCTTCGTCCAGCAGTGGATCGATAATGGTTGACAATGGTGATGATGATGATGATGACGTGGCATATGTCCTGCGATTTAAAAAGTATATCAATCCTCTTTTTAAACAGATCTCAGTAGTAAGGCGTTTTACCTGGGCATCTTTCAAAACCTCGGCATCACGTTTGGACACCGAAGGTGTGTGAATTGTTAAATATCTGGGTACCACCTTTAAATCACGGCAGTTAACTAAAAATGCTAAGTGCATTTTTAGTTAACTGATTCTTCAGGAAGGCTAACATACTTCCTGAAGAATGCTCTCCGAAGACTAGGTTATGATATCACCGTGACGGACCTTTGTCAGATATCCTCGCAGACCTAGACCTTTGTCAGATATCCTCGCAGCAGACCAGCGTGCATCACCTTCTACGCTCACTGAAGCCGGAGTCTATGCTATTCATTTGGATTACCCTGACGCATCCGTTAAATCCTACATCGGGATGACAAGAAGATCATTCCAGATCCGTATTTCTGAACACCAAAGGGACGTTAAGGCCGGAAAGCTTACAACGGCACTAGCCCGTGATATTGCATCTGAAAGGGCAGTTCCCAGATGGAGAGATTTTAAGAAACTAGCACCTTACGTCAGCGCAAGAGCTACTGAGCTTCGCAAAACCATCGAGTTCATCACGCGACGGAATGTGTGTAACAAAGATGTAACCACGAGCCTTCCTTTCATATGGCACCGGCTTCTTGAAGTTACACGTGACCACCCGGCCCTGGGATCAAACAACCCGTGACATCGTGCAAGTGTTTTACTTATTTTGAATTTAATTATATTCTTAGAAATATATTTTCCCAGTTGCTTCTGTGATCTTTAGCTACTAAATGCCTGACGAAGCTACCCGGAGGTAGTGAAAGCTAGCATCTCTTCATCCCTTTATTTTATACGCCTAATAAACGGAGTTCACTTTTTATTGTCTTTCACAAGACAAGAGACTTGATTATTTTGATTAAACAAAGGAACTGTTGATCTATTAGATTATTATAGTGTCTTATGTCTCTGTCCCTTTAGTCGAAAGAAAATATATGTGTTTTCAACCATTCCTGAATTTAAATGGATATTAATAAAAGAAACCATTAAACTTCACCCTTTCTGCTGGTCCTTCAAAGTGCTCATGCAGTCTCAGATTGGAATAGTGTTCAACAAATTTCTTTCTTCATTACCTGGTAATGAATATTTATTAATGTATATCCTCAGTTGATGAAGAAAGTGACACGTTCAATTTTGTTTCAGTTTGCAACCACAAGAGTGTCTTCAAGAATGAACACATGTATTGCAATCATAATGGATTAATTCACATTAGCATGTTTCTTGTCATAGTGAAAATGCATAAATTTGACATTGTTTTCACTTTTGCTGGTTGCAGGCCTTAAAATGTTTATACCACCCATAAACTTGCATAACTCGTACAATCCTCCCCATAGACTAAGTATGTGTCTATGCAAGTTTTTGACAAAAATTTGATGCAAATTTGTGGGTAAATTTTTTCTGACATGACAAGTGCAACAAACAGCTTCACACATTTAAGAACAAAGCACTGCTGTAAAAAAGATAAACGAGCACAGGAGACGTAACTCACTGCACACGCGTTGTAGGTTCCAAGGTCAACTGTGTCAAACTGCTCCTGCTGTGTCACATGATTCCAAACTTATGCAACCAGTCTGGATATTTTTTATCACACCTTGTATCTGAACATACCTGATTAAAAAGACAATATGGCAACAGTAAGTAAAAATTATCTGGTAGTTTGTATTTCATTGTGGAGCTAACCTCTGAATATCAGAGAACAGCTTAGTGATTTGTAAATGTGATATTGTATCTGAATAGAGAATGATGTATTTCATTGTTCATTGTTTGTTTTCAATAAAAATGCAAATAATTTGGTGTTCACTTTTTGTGTTACAGGAAGGAGAAAATAATGATAAATTTGATCTTCATCCTCGCAGTGAAGAAGCACTGCCAGCTTATGTACTTGTACATAATCATTGGTTTTACAGCTTAGATCTGATGGCAGCAATTACACTCATGGTCTTAGCTATAACTGAGAAGCCAGCTGTACCTGGCTTTGCCTTGAGTGAAGGTGTGAGTATAATTTTATATTTCACATTTCTCTAGGTGGTGAGTAATCTAGGCTTTGTTTAGACTCTTAACTTTATTTATGATGAATCAGTGAAGTGAGTGGATCTGAGTGACTGTGTCTGCGTGGTTAACCTACAATTTTCATTCTTTCCAGATTTGTGCCTATGCATTGCAACTTTTAATTATTGACTGTGTACATAACCATTGCATTTTGAAACACATTGTCTGCCTGTATGTCTGAGCCCTTGCTTCTCCGCTATCATCTTACATAAGACTTGATCAGCCAGAATCCCACGAGATTCGTCTCTTGTGAATTTGTGCATTTCCCTTCTACGGCATGAATCCATTAGCTCCTTGTTTTCAAAATGTACAGGAGAAACCAATCAATTGTGCTCAAATTAGGACCAGTCACTATTAATACTCAAAGTCTTTTTCAAAACTTGACAAAACGGTTTAATTATTGCTCCAAAAAATGGTAGTTTTGGCTTTAGTGTTTTGTGTTTTGTCAGCAAATGAAGACAACTTAAGCATCCGGATATCCCTGGAGGCTCTCTCACCTTCCAAAATCAAACTTTCCTTGCCACTACTGTAGCATGTCCATTCTCAGCATGCTGGTAATCCACTGTCCTGTGAATTCTCACCGGTCAACATTAAAATGTATTCTATCTGCCTGATGTGGCTTCACCTGTCGAGTGGCTTATGCAAGAAAAACCCTTTCCATTGTCCAAAAACACCTATACGTTTCATCAAACCCTTTGATGGTCCCTAAATCCCTATACAGCATTTCTCTAATTCTTATGCTTCCTAGTGATTTTTTTCAATTTTGGAATTCCTAGTAATGTTTTTATCTATTGGGTTGTCGGAAAAGTCATGACGTATTTTGGCACCTGATGGTGGTTGGGCGGTTTTGGAAGTACTAGAGGCATGCGCAGCTCTGTTATCACTATGGCATTCGACAGGTGCCAGTTCTAGCTGCAGTCTAAAAGTTATAGTGAGCAATTTGGTTGATCTGCAGATATTTGACATCAAGTTGAAGATGGAAGACCAAACTGTGCATTTTCGCCATATTTTACTGTTTGACTTCCGTAAAGGGAAGAATGCGCGTCAAGCTTGTGAAAAGTTGTGTAAAGTGTACGGTGATAATGCTCTACAAGAACGTCAGTGCCAGCGGTGGTTTGCAAAATTCTGTGTTGGTGATTTGACCTCAACAATGCTCCTCGGTCCAGAAGGCCCACTGAAGATTATGACGACCAAATCAAGGCATTGATCCAGTCAAACCCACGTTACACGACATGAGAGATTGCAGACACATTGCACATTCATCATTCAAGCATTTACGACCACCTGAAGAAGCTGGGATACGTAAGTAAGCTCGACGTGTGGGTACCTCATGAACTCAAATAAGCTCAATTGACGGTGCATATAAACATCTGCGATATGCTCATTAAACATGAGGAAAATGATCTTTTTTGGAAGCGACTGATAACTGGTGACGAAAAGTGGATTGTGTACAACAATGTGCTGCGCAAACGGTCTTGGTCCCGACTTGCTGCTTTGCCTCAAATAACATCCAAAGCAGACATTCATCAGTGGAAGGTTCTGGTCTCAGTGTGGTGGGATTTTAAAGGTGTCGTGTTTTTTGAGCTCCTACCATGGAACCAAACAATCGATTCGAATGTGTACTGTCAGCAATTGGACAGTTTGAATGAATACATCATCCAGAAACGTCCAGAGCTCGTTCATCATAAAGGTGTTGTGTTCCATCATGACAACATGAGACCACACACAAGTTTGATCACCCGCCAAAAATTATTGGAGTTTGGGTGGGATGTGTTGCCACACCCAGCATACTCGCCTGACCTTGCACCATCAGACTTCCACTTGTTTTTCGCTCTCTTCAACAGTCCTTGCGTGGTATAACGTTCAATTCAGATGAGGCTGTAAATCAGCACCTTGTATAGTTTTTCGCCACGAAAGACAGGTCCTTCTATGAACAAGGCATTCTGCAGCTCACTGAAAGATAGCAAAAGGTTATTGAACAAAACGGGCATTATATCATTGATTGATCTTTGTTCTATCTATCAATAAATGATCTTTGCAAAACATGGCTAAAATATGTCATGACTTTTCTGACAACCCAATGTATACATCCATTAATGCTGTAAGTCTGTAGTTGATTATTTTATTTCTTGAATTTTTATTTAAATACTATTTTCATAGGAAGCACACATTTTTTCAGTATGTGGAAAACTTGGTAAATGGCACTGAATCTGTGATAGTTGCACACTCAATGTCATTAATATCTGTCATTCCTCAATTTCTGCAACAGATGTTTCTTGCTCTCCATTTGGATGAACTACTGTTTAATATTCCTGAAGTTTAATCTATCTCTTCATCCATCATCACATATTATTGACAGAATTACACTTGTTAAACAGTGTCTTGATACTTCAATGTCAGCATCTTGAAGTATAATGTTATTTTGAAAAGCGAGACTCATGAGGTATATTATATTGGAAACTTAAATCAAGTGTTAGAATAAAAGGTATAAATTGTGTGCTTCCAGAAAATATTGTTCTGCAGTATGTGTAATGCATTTCCTGAGTATGCATTTCCCTCAGATGGAAGATTTCATAAAGAATCTGTTAATGTAGTGAACAAAATAGGTAAACTCTCTTAGTAGTACAATTTCTTTTCTTTGAATAATGATTGAAATGAAAGAGAATACTTGTGAACTGTTCAGTATTTAGAGCTACCATCTTTCATAGTAATAGAAATTTTGTGCATAAAACATTCAAAGTGCTTTTTTTAACATTTGCAAGTAAGCGGGCGATCTCAGTGAGAGATGGGTTTGCCTCCTCGGGGCGCTCTGTGGTAACAGTGGCACACACAACAGCAACTAGGGCCTCTGTGAATCTTGGAGAGGTGCTTGCTAGTTCTGTGTGACATTGGCAAAAAGACCCCAACTCACTGGGTTTTGTTCCAGAATCCTTAGGTTGAATAACCAACTGGAACTGTCAGCTGTGGGCTAATCCCCCACACTGATGTACTTACCTGATTAAAAAGACATAAAGAAATCAATATCCGGACTCTAGTGTGGGATATGGTGGACCTACCACACTTGAGAAGGACAGTCCACCATGGAATCGACCTAGACTTTCTAAATGGCATATGAGAAAGGGATCTTGGTTGAGTGAGTGTAAAATTGATGTATGGAATACTAGAGGTATAAATGGCATGGTGAATAAAGTAATTGAAGAGATGAATAAGTATAGATTGGATGTGCTGTGTGTAAGTGAAACCGAAAAGAAGGAAATTGGGGTAGAAGAAGTGAATGGAACGGTGAGTGTGTGGTCTGGAGTATTGAATAATGTGAGAGGACAGGCTGGTGTAGGTGTGATTTTAAGTGAAAAGATGAAGAACAATTTGATTCACTATAGCTGCATAAGTGAGAGAATTCTTTGGATTCGTTTGAAAGTGAATTTCCGAGAATAGTAATTGTTGTAGTGTTTGCTCCTTGTAACTCGGAACCTTCTGATTGGAAGGAAGATTTCTGGAATGAGCTAAAAGCTGTTTGAGCCAGTTTGGTGCTAAAGAGAAAGTTATAATAGCATAGGATTTCAATGCTAGAGTAGGTGCATTGAGAATGGTTTGTATACCACAAGTATATCCATACATCTAATACATTTTTCAACCACAAGTATATCCATACATATACTTGGGAAAATCATACTCTTGGTCAAAAGAGTGTCATGATTTTCTTGTCTACGATCAATGTCTGAAACACTTAATTGTTGACACTCGTGTGATGAGAAGTGCGGATGTTGGTTCTAATCACTACTTGTTAGGGTCATGAGTGAAACTGAATGTTGGTTGGAGGAAAAGGAATAGGAAGAGGCCCAGGATAGAAAAAATAAAAGTTGAAAGGCTCCCTGAAGATTATCAGCGTTATTCTGACTTACTCAGAGAACGTCTGAAGGAGCTGAAGTCTTGTGAGGGGGATGTAGAAGAGAAGTGGAAATGTTTTAAGAACTGTGTTGTAACTGCTGCTGAAGAGGTCTTTGGCACCACAATAGTGGGTAACAAAAGAGGTGATGCTTTGTGGAATAGTGAGATTGAAAAGGCAGTAAAAAGAAAGAAGGAAGCCTATTTGGGGATGTTGCAAGGTAGAATTTCTGTGGATGAATATCACTGTAAGAAGCGTGAAGCCACTAGGCTGGTTCGCCAGAGTAAGGCAAAAGATAGGAAGGAGAGGGTGGAAAGGCATGAATTGGCTTTTTGGAAAGATAGGAAGACTTTCTGGAAGTATGTGAGAATCAGGAAAAATAGGGGAAACAAAGTTGTTAGTTGTGTGAAGATTAGGATCAGGGAAATGATATGGGAGCCCAATGAGTTACGTGAAAGATGGAGTGAATACTTCTGTGAGTTATTATATCAGGAAAGCAAAGGTGATTCAGAGGCAGAAGCAGATGATGTCACAGGGAAGGAAGGAAGCACAGGAGGGATCTCAAGAGAAGAGGTGTGTAAAGCTCTAAAAGCTCTTCAGAATGGTAAGCCTTCATAACTGCTGAGATGTTGAAATATGGTGGTGACTCTGTAATTGGCTGGTTAACTGAAATTTGCCAGTTGTGCTGGGAGTTAGGAATGGTCCCTCAGGATTGGAAGGATGCTATCATTGTTTCCTTTTATAAGAGAAAAGATGATCAGACTGACTGCAAGAACTATCGTGGTATTAGCCTATTGAGTGTGCCAGGGAAAGTTTTTGGTAAGTTCGTTATTGAAAAAGTACGGGGTCTTACATCAGAGAAAGTGTGGGATGTTCAGAGTGGTTTTATGCCTGGTAAAGGCTGCACTAACCAAATTTTTGCATTACGCACAATGATTGAAATGTATCTGGCTGTTGATAAGAAAGTTTTTGCTGCCTTCATAGATTTAGAGAAAGCTTATGACCGAGTAAATAGGACACTTTTGTGGAAGGTATTGAATGAATATGGTGTTACTGGGAATCTACTTAACAGTGTAAAAGCCATGTATGCTGGCAGTAGAGCTTGTGTACGAATGAATGCTGTTTTATCAAAATGGCTTTCTATTGGTGCGAGAGTCAGACAGGGTTGTGTAATGTTACCATGGCTGTTTAAAATATTTATGGATGTATGCATGCATGATGCCAAAATAGATAATACTGGTCTATGTCTTGGTGACATCCGTGTGTGCAGATTGCTGTATGCTGATGACACTGTCCTGTTGGCAGAGAGCAAAAGAGAGTTGCAGAGTATTTTGTCTCAGATGTACGAAGTTTGCTTGGAATTCAAACTGAGTATAATTATCAAATAGAAGTCATCGCTCTTTCCACGTTTATAACTGAGTCACGGAAAAATTATCATCGGCCGCCACCGGGAATCTAAGCCAGGGTCTTTCAGTTACGTGCTGGGCATGCTTCCACCATTGCATAACTGAAATACCCTGGGTTAGATTCCCGGTGGCGTCCGATGAGAATTTTTCCGTGACTCAGTTTTTTTATAAACGTGGAAAGATCGATAACTTCTATTTGATGTTCCTAATCCACATCAACTGTGTATTTATTGAGTATAAATAAGGGAAAAACCAAAGTTATGGTTTTTGAGAGAGGAACTGGTAGTACTGAAAATAATATATCTAAATAGCACAGTCATTGACCAGGTGAATGAGTTTGTGTATTTAGGAAGCATGTTTGACAGAGAGAACAAATTGGATGGTGAAATTAGTAGGCGAGTGAATTCTTCATTGAAAGTCATGGCTGCTTTGGGAGGTTTTCACAGGAATGATGGGTTCTCAAGAGAGTCCCACATGGCTGTGTATGAAAGTGTAATTGACCCTACTCTGATGTGTGGCAGTGAAACCTAGGTACTACAGAAGAAACATAGCAGTCGTTTGTGTGCAGGAGAAATGCATTACTTGGGGGAGGGGGTGGCAAGACATGTTCTGATTGTGTGAGGAATGAAGATGTGTTGCAGTTGTGTGATGTGAAGCAAAATGTTGTTAGCAAGGTGGAGACTAATAAGCTTCAGTGGTTTGGCCCATGTTGAAAAAATGAATGATGAGATGCTTACTAAGAAAATCTTTTTAGCTTAAGTGGCAGAAAGGAAAGGTAGAGGAAGGCCTAGGAAGTCATGGGAGGATCAGATTCAGGAGTGTCTGCATGAGAAAAAGATTATGAGTATGAAGTATGGAAGATCTTGTGTATGGCGTTTGATGAATGCGAGTGAAGCCCGAGTTGTATGTCAAGATCGCTGTAAATGGAGAAGTTTGATACGGCAACAGTAAGTAAAAATTATCTGGTAATTTGTATTTCTTTGTGGAGCTAACCTCTGAATATCAGAGAACAGCTTAGTGATATGTATGCATGTATGTATCTTGTTACAAAAAAAAGTGAATGAATGTGTGAAATACACATGTACTCTTACTACAATCATTGTAGGGCTAACACTATTTTTGACTTTGTATCATTGAGTCAAAGACAACAGTAACAAATTTGAAGTGCTGATATGAAAATGGTAGGATGAGTATCACGAAAAAAAAAAAAAAAAAAAAATATTAGAATGACTAGAAAAAATCTTTACTCAGTTTTGTCCCCCTTACATTGAATTTGTAGGAATGTTTCAGAATTTACAAATGAAAGGAACTTGTAAGCACAACTTTAAATTTTAACAATATTACTATGGAAAATATGAATTTTTACATTTTAAAAATACAGTATTTAATATAGAAAGCAAATGTTTGATGCACATACCACTAGTGGAACATCATTTCACTTTCATACAAATGTTTTCTGAAATATATATATGCTGTTTCGTGTTTTTATTGATACATAGCCTAGCTCTGATAACAGCAGGGCCTTGGTCATTATTTTTCAATTCCAGTTTTTAAATACTGTGTCAGTGGAGCCTGATATGAATTTTTTAACTTAATGCAAAAATATCATTGAATACTATTGTGAGGTCAGGCGATGCGTAACATCACAGCCTCTCCTTGACAAATGTCAACCACGCCTTCTCGTGGTGCATCCTGTTCCCACTAAAGGGGCTCTGACGACCGCCAATAGCGGTATAACTATACCATCGGGATTAGAGGAAATTCTATCCCACACTCACCAACCCGCTTGGCCAGCGTGGTGAGTTATGGCCAAACCCCTCCAAAATGATTCCACAACTTAAATCTTGGCCCTCAGTCTCCGGCAGCTGTAATGTACCTGGCCAAGGCAGCGGCCAGTGCGACATGAAGGCAGAGGGTGCTAAGAATCCCCGGAGGACCGGACTAGGCTGCCATTTGATGCTGACCTTGGCTACGTATAATGGACGCTCCCTATCTTCTGATTCAAGGCTTCTTGAATTGGAAGAGGAACTACAAAGGATCAAGTGGGACATCGTGGGGCTAAGTGAGGTAAGGAGAAAAGGAGAAGATCTCATCGAACTGAAAAGTGGACATCTCTTCTACTATCGTGGGACAGATACTGGCAGAACTAGTGGTGTTGGATTTATAATAAACAAGAAACTGAAGGATAAAGTTGTAGAAGTTGAAAGTTCCTCTGACAGAGCTGCACGACTTGTTATCCAACTCTCGAAAAGATACCAGGCTCAGATTATTCAAACTTATGCACCCACCACAAGTCATCCTGAAGAAGAAATTGAAGAATTTTATGAGGAAATTTGTCATCTAAATAATAAAGGTAAGCAGCACTTGAAAATAATTATGGGAGATTTCAATGCAAAAATAGGGCAACGGCAACAGAATGAAACTTCAGTAGGTAAATTCGGTCACGGCAACAGAAACCAGCGTGGAAATACTCTCGTTGAGTTTGCAGAGGCAGAAGGGTTTTTCATCTTGAACTCCTTCTTCAAGAAAAAGCCACACAGGAAATGGACATGGAGACATCCAAATGGGACGACAAGTGAAATTGATTTTATTATGTGTAACAAAAAATTCGTCATAGAAGACTGCAGTGTGCTAAACAAGTTCAACACAGGTAGTGACCATAGATTGGTGAGATGTAAGATGCACCTCAACACTAAACTTGAACGTGGCAAGCTCATAAGACAAACAAAATGTATTGACATAACCAACCTTAAAAAAACACCACAATACCTTCAAGTTGGAACTGAAAAACAGATTCTCTGCTTTAGAAGGCCTAACATCAGAAGAAGTGGATATTTCTGAAGTTAACAGAAAAGTAACCAAAGCTCTTATGGAAACAGCAACAAAATTAGCTGGGTCTAAGAACAAGTTGCATGTGAACAAATTATCGGGAAAAACTAAAATGTTGATGCAAAAAAGAAGAGAGATGAGGACAACTAAAGAAGATGTGACTTCCAAAGTGGAATATATAGAGCTATGCAAGACAGTAAGAAAAAGTATCACTGAAGACGTAAGAAAATTCAACTGTGAACTAGTGAGGAAAGCAATTGAAAACAACCAAAGCCTAAAGATAGCAAAGGGACATCTCAGTAAGGGAAGAAAACAGATTATGGCACTGAGAAAAGAAGATGGTTCTGTAACAAGAAATAGAGCCGAAATTTTGACAAGAGTGAAAGATTTCTACTCCAAATTATATGAAAGGGATGATACATGCACTCCAGACATCATGAAAGATACCAGTACCAGAGTTCCTCCAGTCCTTCCAGCAGAAGTTGCACATGCAATCAAGAACATGAAGCGGGGAAAAGCTCCAGGAGAAGATGGAATTACTGTAGACATCATACAAGAAGCAAGTGGAGAAATCGAAACAGTACTCGCCCAAATTTTCACTCGATGCCTTAATGAAGGAAAGATTCCTGAGGATTGGAACACCGCTACAATGATCCTGCTACATAAGAAAGGTGACATTGAGGATCTCGGAAACTACAGACCTATCAGCCTCCTATCAGTAGTTTATAAAATCTTCACTAAAGTTCTTTCACACCGCTTGAAGGTAACACTGGACATGGCTCAACCGAGAGAACAAGCTGGATTCAGGAGTGGCTACAGCACAATAGATCATATCCACGTGCTGAGAGAACTAATTGAAAGAGCAAGGGAATATGAACTTCCATTGTGCATGGCTTTTATCGATTATGAAAAAGCCTTTGATTCGGTGAGACCATCAGCCGTTACAATGGCTCTGAAAACCTGCGGTATTGAAGATGCATACATTAATATTATTAATAACATCTATGAAAATGCAAGTGCAAAAGATTAGGCTGTTTGAAAAT
This sequence comes from Macrothele yani, assembly GCA_039090855.1. NCBI lineage: Eukaryota > Metazoa > Arthropoda > Arachnida > Araneae > Macrothelidae > Macrothele > Macrothele yani. The sequence continues at coordinate 174,372,528 of CM077002.1, read as the reverse complement.
ACAACACACGTAAAAATTGGAAAGGGAGTGAGACAAGGTGACACCATATCTCCGAAGCTCTTTAATGCCACATTGGAGGGTGTTTTTCAGTCGCTGAGCTGGGAAAACAAGGGGATAAAGATTAATGGAGATTATCTAACCCACCTTCGTTTTGCTGATGACGTAGTCATTTTTGCAACTACCCGATCAGAGCTGCAGAGTGTGATCCAGGAATTTGCTGACAAGAGTAAAGAAGTGAGATTAAAAATGAACTTTCAGAAGACAAAAGTGATGTTCAATGCTTTTACAAGAAATGAAGATTTATCGATTGATGGAGAAAAGCTGGAGATAACAGACACGTACGTTTATCTTGGACAGCAGATATCAAGTGAGGGTCACATTGATGAAGAAATTAATTGGCGTACAAAACTTGCCTGGAGAGCTTTTGGAAGAAACAGCATAATTTTCAAGAGCAATATGCCATTATGTCTTAAAAGAAAAGTGTTTGATCAATGCATCCTTCCAGTGCTTACGTATGGTGCAGAGACGTGGACCTTAACTAAAAGAGACATACAAAGGCTGCAGACAACTCAAAGAAGCATGGAGAGGTGCATACTTGGTGTAACCAGGGAGAGATAAGAAGAGGAACTCTTGGATCCGAAAAATGACAAGAGTGGAAGACATGATCAGAGTTAAATCCCTGAAATGGCAATGGGCTGGACATACTGCCAGAAGGACAGATCATCGATGGACAGCCGAAATTTTAGATTGGATTCCAAGGGACAGGAAAAGACCCAGAAGAAGACCACATGGGAGATGGGTGGATGAAATTCAAAAGTATGCAGGGGTGACATGGAGGAGACTGGCACAAGACAGACCGTTGTGGAGGAAACTTGGGGAGACCTTCGTCCAGCAGTGGATTGATAATGGTTGACAATGATGATGATGACTATTGTGACAGCATTTTAAATACTTTCACTTGTATCATGACTAACAAGAGATCTTTTCATCACATCATAGGCAGCAAGAACTTGGGCAAAATTTGGTGTTGGAAGAGTAATAACACTTTCTTTGTCATCTTTGTCACTGCTGTTCTCATCATCTTTCATTTCAATCAGTTCACCAATCATCAAAAGTGATGATATTGCAAAATCAGTATCATAGCTGGCATAATCCTCAAAAGTTCTTGTTTTTAAATTCGACCAAATTTTGATTGTCATTATCACTGGTTCCAAATTGTTCAGTTGTGAGTGACCTTCGTTGGAATAGAATCCAGCATGTTCAAACAATTCTTTACCATTTGTAGTAAAACCTTTTGCCAAGCCATGGCTACGAAGTTCATAGCCTTCAAAATGCCAATTTTTGTTTTTACCAATTCCTCTTGTTCGAAGTGTTCTGTGTCAGATCTCTGTTCTCTTCACTACAGGGACTGTGGCAGCAATTAATGGAAAAGAAGAAAGGGAAGTTTACAGCAAAAATAACAGGTGGATCTTCTTGTTTTCTAAAGGCTCAAAAAAGTGATTTTTTCCCCCTTTTAGCTAGAAAATGAAACTTTACAAATAACTTATAGCTGAAATAAATTAACATTAGCACATATCAGAGTCTGCCAGGACTGCAGGAAACTCAATGTATAAATAATAAAAACATATAATATGGAAATGTGTAATTGGTGTTCTACTGTATTGATAAATACTGAAGACATACAACATTCATCAAAGATAAGTGCTTTTACTCATGTTATGCACATTTAATTCAGTGTGTGTTTTAAGAGAAATTTCTCTGAAAGTCGCTGCAGTTTCTTTTTGTTGTGCTGAAGACAGCAGATGAACAAACAGCAAAAAGCACATGCCTTTTCATATATAATCTTCCATTTGTATTATTGAAATGTTCATAACAATACAATATGTCAAATAAAAAGGTCATCGTATGTAAGTGGGAAATGAACTTAACTAAAGAAGTAATTCTTCACAAATACACTGAAGACACAACTGTAATTGTTGGAACGAATTGTTCTGTATTTTCACTGTTTCCATGTTGCCACTCCTTCAGAAAACTTGAATATTTCATTGCCCTGGAGTGGGAATCGAACCCGCACCTCCCAGCTTCAGGTCAAGCATGCTATCCATTTTTCTTCAGGGAAATTCGTTTCCCACTTCTGTATGATGTTCTCTGAAGCACTGGAACTTGTGACTTATATCCGACCCCGGATGTGAGAAAAGGTCGTGGTGATGCTACGAGGAATCGCATAACAGCTTCTCCTGCGGAAATCTGAGAACTGCTCAGATTTCCGCAGTTCTCAGATTTCTAAGCTACATCTGCTTAGTTTCAGTTGCTTGCAACTTCCTTATCCTGGGTGGTGTAACGGATAGCATGCTCGACCGGAAATTGGGAGGTACGGGCTCGATTCCCGCTCCAGGGCAATGAAATATTAAAGTTTTTTGAAGGAGTGGCTACATGGAAACACTGAAAATATGGTACATTTATTTGTTCCAACAATTACACAAATAAAACAGATGTTGGAGATGCTTTTTTCTTTACCCATGGAAATGAATCCAATGGAATGATATGACTTACAGTACAGATATTAATGTCTCATTTCTTTGTCGCATTTTCCAGCTTCTCTAATGATACTGATATATTCAACAATATCTACTGTAGCATAAACAACAGACTTAGAGGAAAGCTCATTCCAAGCTATTACCAGAGTCATATATACAAAGTTCTTGGGAAAGTCCGTTTACCCCCTTCTAACTTTTAAACCGCATAGCGTACTGCCACGGAAGTAACGTGTACTTATAGGAAAGTGACCATGTGCAATCGATTGGATGTGCTAGTGCCCCTAGTGGCAAAATATGTAGCTTAGCAAAACAAACTCAGAAACCAAGAGAAATATGCAAAAAGGTCCAATTACAAAATGAAAGAGTGGTGCTTAATTAGTACAAAATGGCACTTGGTTCAACAGAAACACTTACAGACAAGACAAGAAAACGCAAACAAAGCATCAGATGTCTGACTGCTAGCACGCGACAGCAACAGAAAAGTGGTTACGTGATATAACACATAGTCATGCTAATTTCAAGTTTGGCATAAAATGGCATCAGACAGCTGAAAGGCTATACATGATGGGTGGGAATTGAGAGTGAATCAGAGTACGAGGTCAGCAGGTAAATTGCTATCTTCACGAATGACGAGCACTGTGATATTGTCTTGCTGTACGGCGAATGTCAGCAGAATGCAAAAAGGCTGCGAGGTTGTATAGAGTACGGTTCCCACTTGTCAGCATCCAGCTGCACAGACAATTGCCAAAGTTGTCCGGTGCCTGCGAGAAACAGGAGGCGTTACTGAGCGTCATCGTTCCGGTCGTCCCATTGATGCTGGTGTGCAAGTACATCCTGCTGATATTTTGGGTTATGTTCTTACAAATCCCCGAAGTAGTATGACGGCAGTGAGCCATGTGTGTGTATTATCGGCATCACAGGTGTGGCAAATCTTGAACGAACATGGTGCACATCCATACCGTGATGCTGTCGTGCAAAACCTGATGCCTGGAGACCTTCAAAGGCAGTATGACTTTTATAACTTTGTCTTGAACACCTTACAGGAAAAACCGTGGTTTGTGGACATCCTATGGACTGACGAGTCAACATTTACAATTGGTGGGATCATCAATCACCAGAACTCCCACTACTGGGATGGGAGAAATCCACACATGACGAGACAAGCACGCCATCAAGTATGCTGGTCACTTAATGTGTGGTGTGGAATGTGGCAAACATCCGTAATTGGACCTGCGTTCATCGAGGGAAATTTAACAGGTCAGTGTTACTTGCAGCTGTTATGTGGTCCACTAAGCGATTGGTTGAATGGTGTTCCTTTGAATATGTTACCACACATATGGTTTCAACATGATGGCTGTCCTTCCCACAAAGCCTTTCCAGTTCGCATGTTCGGCAACAATATTATTGGGTATGGTGATTGTATGGAATGGCCGCCACAGTCACTCGACCTAACACCGATGGACTTCTTCTTTTGGGGATACCTGAAGGATCAAGTGTACTGTATGAAACCTTCCAGTGTGGCAGATTTAAAGGAACACATCGTCAGGGCCTGTAATTCTGTAATCCCTGTGATGCTGCATGCTGTTTGAGATGCATTTCTGTCCCGAGTCCAGATGTGCATTGTCGCTGATGGTGCTCACTTCAAACAATGTGTACGGTAGACTAATCTCCAGGTTAGTTGTACCTGTACTACACGAACTGTGTGTTGCGTCTGTGTTGTTTTGTGTGTAATTTAAAGTTTACTACTTTAACATGTCTCGTCTTTTCTGTAAGTGTTTCTGTTGAACCAAGTGTCGTTTTGTATTAATTAAACACCGCTCTTTCATTTTGTAATTGGACTTTTTGCGTATCTCTCTTGGTTTCTGAGTTAGTTCTGCTAAGTTCCATATCTTGCCACTAGGGGCACTACAAGCACATTCAATTGATTGAGCATGGTCACTTTCCTATGGTACTTGTTACTTCCGTGGCAGTACGATATGCGGTTTAAGAGTTAGAAGGGGGTAAACAGACTTTCCTAAGAACCCTGCCTGGAGAGCTTTTGGAAGAAACAGTATAATTTTCAAGAGCAATATGCTATTATGTCTTAAAAAGAAAAGTGTTTGATCAATGCATCCTTCCAGTGCTTACATATGGTGCAGAGACATTCACCTTAACTAAAAAAGACATACAAAGACTGCAGACAACTCAAAGAAGCATGGAGAGGTGCATGCTTGGTGTAACCAGGAGAGATAAGAAGAGGAACTCGTGGATCAGAAAATTGACAAGAGTGGAAGACATCATGATTAGAATAAAATCCTTGAAATGGCAATGGGCTGGACATATTGCCAGAAGGACAGACCACCGATGGACAACCAAAATTTTAGACTGGATTCCAAGGCACAGAAAAAGAACCAGAAGAAGACCACATGGGAGATGGGTTGATAAAATTCGAAAGTATGTGGGAGTAACATGGAGGAGACTGGCACAAGACAGACCATTGTGGAAAAAAACTTGTGGAGACCTTCATCCAGCAGTGGATTGATAATGGTTGACAATGATGATGATGATATATATACACTATCTACCAACAAGTAATTGGACACCTGTGATAGCAAAGGAAAACAAAGTTTATTCACCTTCAATAGTTGGTGGAGCCTCCACGAGCGGCGATTACAGCTGCAACCCTCCAGGGCATACCCTCAACCAGGCGTTGTACGACGGCTAGCAGTATTTTCTTCCACTCGGCTTGGAGAAGACAGGTCAGTTCCTTCACCGATTTTGGACGGTGGGGGCACCCCTTAAGTCGATGCTCCAACTTGTCCCAGAGGTGCTCGATAGGGTTAAGGTCTAGGCTCTGCGCAGGCCAGTCCATTCGATTAACCCCATTGTCACCATACCAAGCCATGGTGGACCTCGCAACATGACAGGTGGCATTGTCACCCTGAAAGTAACATGGGTCCACCCCGTAAAACTGCCACAACGTAGGAAGTGCACGGTCATCCAAAATGGTGCAGTAGGTCTTGGCGTTGAGTCTACCAGGAATTGCGACCAAGGGTCCCGTGCCATACCAGGAGAAACTCCCCCATAGCATAATTCCACCACCGCCGAACTTCACAGTTGGCACAATACATTCCGGCAGGAGGCATTCTCCAGGGAGACGCCAAACCCATACCCTGCCATCCGAACGGTAGAGGGTGAACCTTGATTCGTCGCTCCAGAGAACCTGTTTCCACTGTTCAACGGTCCACTGTCGACGTTCTTTGCACCACGTTAGCCGAGCAGCGCTATTGGACTTGGTGATCAAAGGCTTGTGGGCGGCAGCACGTCCATGATAACCGAGCAGATGGGCTTCCTTACGGATGGTATTCATTGAAAGAACACTCCCGGATGCCTGTTGAAACTCCTCGTGAATGTGGCCCATCGATTTGGTGCTGTTCTTCAGAATTTCTCTGGCCAGCATCCGTCAGTCTCTAACTCCCAGTTTTGTAAATCTGCCGGGTCGGGGCACATTCCAACAGTCACCTCTCATCTTCCACTTGCCAATCACGTAGGCCACTGTCGATTTTGGGTATTTCAACTCGCTGGCACGTATGGATCTGCCATTTCTGTGATATCCGACGATTACACCTTTCTCGAAATCAGAGAGCTCCGAACTGCGTGGCATCTTTCATGCGACTGGTTGTGTTGTTGTTTCCCACACAATATTTAATGACGGCGGCCGTGACGTGTATGAGGATCGCAGATATCGTCGATTGCAGGGGTGTCGAATTACTTGTTGGTAGAAAGTGTGTGTGTATATATATATATATACATATTTATTTAGGAAGTTGGTAGTGGGATTTCCTAGCTATTTCCATCTGACAGAAAAGTGTTTCGGGTAAACTACTAGCTTCTAATTAGTTTAGTACATTTTATTTTTAGTGTAGCTGAACATTCTCACTACATGTTTTTGCCCAAGTTTCTTGTAACCTTGAGCCACGGTAATCTGTTATTTGTTGCGGAACAGTGCAATGCAAAATCAAAACTGCCTTTACTTTTTGATGATAACAAGCACCAGATGATAACAAATTGTGAGAAAATCAATTTATTTGGCATAATGAACATTAAAGAAACATGCGTGCTTTTGAAAAAGAGCCATTTTGTGTACTCACCTCAAAAAATAACAATAGCACAGATCTTTCAGGCCCCGGAGCTTATATTATACAGCTTATCTACCGACGGATCCAAGAAAGAATATGTGGGCATGACTAAGTGCTCTTTCAGGGTAAGACTAGCAGAACATAAGAGAAATATACAAGCAGGAAGACTAAACACAGCATTAGCAAAAGAGGTCGCAACCCATTCAGCCACTCCTCAGTGGGATAACCTAAAGAGAATTTCCTCCTACACAAATGCAAAGGCCACTGCTATAAGGGAATCTATTGAGATTTTAACCAACCCGCTCACGTGCAAAGAAGAACTCTCAGTTGACTTACCTTTTGCATGGCGCGTGTTTCTATGTACAGTACGTACCTAACCAATGTCCTTTACCCACCTACATGAGGCACATTTCACCTCAAGCATTGTACTAAGTTTAATGTTTATATTAATGTTGAATTGTATTTAAAATCTTGTGTATTATTTAGATGTTACTTCAGCCTGAAAAAGCCACCCTTTGGTGGCGAAAGCTCTCATGTTTCTTTAGTGTTCATTATGCCAAATAAACAGATTTTCTTATGATTTGTTGGAACTTAGGTTACTGTGACATTATTTTTCAATGTAGCCTCCTGTAGTTCCACGTACTTTTTGTAATGGTCTACAAAATAGTTGATCCCATCAGAGAAGGCATTTGGCTGTTTCTGAAGCCATGCATATACAACTGTTTTCATCACTACCCAGCTGTTGATGATGTAATGCTTCTTTACGTGGACCAGTTAGATGAAAATTGTTGGGTACAAGCCCAGGGATTTAAAGTGTATGTGGAAGAACTACAAACTTGAGGTTCTGAATTGTCACCATAGGTGTAGCTGCTGTATGGGGGTGAGCATTATAGAAAACAAAAACAGATGACAGCAATCCCCATCTTTTGTTGTGAATTGCAGATTTAAGCTTGTCTTTAAGCATTTTTGAATGTACTGCACTGTTAAAAATATGTCCATGTTCCAGAAAATGTTCCAAAATATGGCCATGCATATCTCAAAACAGAGCAAAAGTTTTTTGAATGGGATGACACATTTGAACTTTGTTTTTGCTAGAATGAAGGGTGTTGCAACTCTGAACCTTGTGTCTTACTTTCAGGGTCAAAATGTTGCACCCAGGTATCATCCCCAGTGGCAGTCCTTTCCGGTTAAACTTAGATCTTCTTCATAATGCTGCAAAAGCTGAAGGGAATCTTCATGTGTTGTTTGTCTTGATCGGTCAGCTGTTTTGGGACCCACCTGGCACACACTTTTTGACATCATGAGATGTTATGTACCACTGCATAAGCAGAAACATGTTGAACATATCATCCGCAGTAATTCTGTTGGTCATCTTTCACGAGAGTTCACATGATTGACATGGTCTCAAGTTCGATATTAAGAGTTGCCCTCATTGAGTTTTTGTCAATCACACTTGTTAAGCCAGATTAAAAACCTTTCTTTGCATTTATAAACTTTTCTCTGGCACATACCACCACTTGTTACCATACTGTGCTCCCATTCTTCTGTAAATTTCAGTGGTCTTGACCCTTTCTGCCCAAAGAAATCTTTTTCGTGGTGCAGTCAGGAAGAAAAGCTTCCACATTTATACGCTGACAATTGGAACCAGTCTGATATGTATCATTACACATCCGCCTTGTGTAAATGCCATTATGGCATGTTAATATTGGTTGGCTGCTGTTATTTGCATTGTCAGTTTAGTTCCCAAGTGCCTTTACTTTTGTTTATTTACCCTTGTAATTCAAAATTTCTTAAAGTTGATTAAATCTGCATGACATAAGTGAAAGCACTTATCTTTTATCAATGTTGTATATCTGTAGCATTTATCAATACAGTAGAACACCAATGATTGCGTTTCCTTATTATATGTTTTAATTATTTATACATTGAATTCCTGTAGTCCCAATAGACTCTGATATGTGCCAATGCTAATTTATTTCAGCTAAAAGAAAGTTATTAGTCAGTTTTAAGTTTCATTTATATGTTTTCATTTTCTATCTAAAAGGGAAAAAATCACCTTTTTGAGCCTTTGGAAAACAAAGAGATTCACCTGTTATTTTTACTGCAAACTTCCCTTTCTTCTTTTCCATTAATTGCTGCCACATTTCTCTAGTGAAGAGATCAGAGATCTGACCCAGAATACTTTGAACAGGATGAATTGGGGGAGGGGGGACGGCAGTTTAAAAGCTATGAACTTTTTAGCCGTGACTTGGCAAAAGGTTTTACTACAGATGGTAAAGAATTGTTTGACCAGGCTGGATTCCATTCAAACGAAGGTCACTCACAACTGAAAAATTTGGAACCAGTGATAATTTAAGAGCAAGAATTTTTGAGGATTATGCCAGCTATGGTACTGAGTTTGCAATGCCATCACTTTTGACGATTGGTGAACTAATTGAAGTGAAAGATGAACAGAACAGCAGTGACAGTGAAGACAAAGAAAGTGTTATCACTCTTTCAACACCAAATTTTGCCCAAGTTCTTGCTGCCTATAATGTGATGAAAACATCTCTTGTTAGTCATGATACAAATGAGAGTACTTGAAATGCTGTCACAATAGTGTTCTATGAACTTTTTGCATTAAGTTAAAACAAATCATCTCAGGCTCCACTGGCACGGTATTTAAAACCTGGAATTTAAAAATAATGCCCAAAGCTCTGCTGTTATTCAAGCTGAACCACATGTATTTCAGAGAACATGTTTGCATTATCTATTTCAGAGAATGTATTTTATTTCACATATCTATTTCAGAGAATGTATTTTATTTCACATATCTATTTCAGAGAATGTTTGTGTGAAAGTGGAATAATGTTTTATGAGTGGTAAGTGCATCAAATATTTGCTTAAATACCACATTTTTAAAATGTAGGAATATATATTTTCTATAGTAATATCGTTAAAATTTGGAGTTGCTCTTTATAGAAAATGTTTTTCACAGTTATACATTTTTTACTTTGATCTTTGGAAAAACATATAATTGATGCTCCTATGTAATTGTTTTTGGCAGTTAATACATAAGTAATGCATCATTTCCTTGTGCATACCAGTATTTGCTTATCAAAAATAATTCTTATTCAAGAATATTTGCATTGACTTCGTGTTGTTAAGGTCACTAGGAGATTATCTTGAACATTGTTTACTAAATAGCCTATTCAGCCTATGGCTAAATAGGCTATTTCTATTCAGCCATCTGATGCATGTTTGTAGTCCACACTGTATGCATGGAAACAAGAGGAATGCTGACAGAGTGTATTTTGTGAATGCCATGGAGGTGGTGCCATCATAATATCACCTGCAAATTTTGGTTCTTCGTGTAGCTGTCATTTTATGCTGTATTTTCAGTGTAGATGGATTTCATGTACTACACTTTGGGAAAGTATCTGTTTTTTTTAATGTCTGAAATATAGTAAGCAAGTTCAGTTTGCAGTTTAATGAATTTGTCATTCAAGTGATCAATGATAGTTGAAGTTCTATTTTGATTGGTTGGTAGATGAATTAATTGAACATTTGGAAATATTCATAATTCAAAATATGGAAAGAAAAAACCCCCTAGATATTTGCTACTATTCAGACACCAATAAAAGAATAAGCACTTTTGTTTTCAGGAACGCATTCTAGTCATGCAATTTGCATAGCAACATTCAAGCTCTTTTTATTCTTATACCTGCATTGTGTTGGCATTAATGACATATGTGTATTGGTGGGTCATACAGCACACACACACACACACACACACACACAATCTATCACAATTGAAATATTATTTCAGAAATGAAAGCAATGTTATTATTTTCAGAACATTAAAACATTAAATGTCAAAAGCTTTTTTATTGTGTGTGTGTGTGTGTGTGTGTGTGTGTGTGTGTGTGTAGGGAGGGGGGGGTTGTATTACATTGCAAGTAAGACCACTGAAATTCTGAATTTAAAAGAGTCAGTCAGTCACACATTATAAAAATATCCAAGAGAAGCAGACGTTACATATATATTAAAAAAAAACATTTTTCATAAAAAATCTTGCACAACTTAGCCATCACTAAACTTCTTAGTTATTATTATTATTATTATTATTACTATTGTTGTTGTTATTTTGATTTTCTGTTTTCATTTATGTTATTTCTTTTATCTTTATGTTCTCCTTTTATAGGTTCATGCATCTATAGAATTACTCTGTTTATCAGTTATGGCAGTAGAGCTTGGATTAAAATTTAGGTGGATGGGAATGCGACCTTTTTTTAAACACCGAAGAACATTTGTTAAGGTAAGGCTTCCAATAAAACTTGAAGTATTTGTTTTGTAATGAGAATTCCGTAGTCTCATTAATGGTATCACAAAATATTTTCTAACTACCATTACTGTTCTGCTTTGTCACTTCTATGTTTTTAAGCAGATGACATATGTATATCTTTTCACTATATACAAAAATTAGTTATTTCAAAACATGATTTTTGTACATCGTTCATTATTCAAGATCTCTGCACAGGGAGATGTGTGATACATCAACAGTAAGCTAAATCTAACATCGTTGGTAACTTTGATTTGGCAAATGGTCTTGCTTTGAGAATCTAACCTCTAAATCTCAAGAGAATATTGTTCCGGACAATACTTCCAAGCTGCCTCTTTCCCCAGGCATCAAACAGTTATGGCTGTACGACACCTGCCTGTTGTTTATGCATTCTATCTATTCTCAGTATGCTTTAACCATGGCAGCCCATGAATAGCAGACAAAGTTGCCCATTTCCCTGATATCGCCTTCATTAGCTGTGTATCCCATGATCGTGCCATTTTCCAAGGGAGTCTCAAATGTCTAAATGTCTTCCCTTACCCATTACAACAGCTGTTTCAGGTCCACTTGATACTACACATGTACAGATTTTTTTCACCTTGTTCTAACTCTTGAATAATCCCACCTTTTAACAAATAAAGAGATAATAACTTTTATTTATGGACATTTTGCATGTCAAAGGGCAAATTCTTCACTGATTTTTATGGCCCACATGATCAACTTTCTTATCAAATTAAGAGCATATGAGTTGCAGGAAGAGCATAGGTGGCTGGCATCATTATCCTTTCACCCAGCTGCTCTCTTGTAAGATGAGAAAGGAACAGGAAGACTTCTGGCCTCTGTGTGGGCTGTGTTTCCTTGAGAATTTCTGGAGACAAAGAGATTCAACAATACCTTCATCAGAAGTCTTGCCGTGGGGTAGGTTCAGGTAACCCACCCAGGAAAGTTATTGACAAGAGGGAGAATCCAGGTTATTTTTGGCTATAAAAATGGTTGAAAGAGCTGAATGCTTCCATTGACACAACACTGAGCAGACAAAGTTTGTTTGATATATCTATGAAATGTGCTCTTTATATCTGTTAAATTTTTGTGTGTCAATGTGTAGGAACAAACCTTGAGGTAACATTTTTTTACTATAGTTGTGCTCGCCATGAACAAGTTTGACTGTAATTAATATGTATTCTTAAATTACATAAAACATTTAGTACAGGAATGAACAATGAACATGAACAAGTTTGACTATATGCCATGAACAAGTTTGACTATATGCCATGAACAAGTTTGACTGTATTTAATATGTATTATTAAATTACATAAAACATTTAGTACAGGAAATACACCATGAAACTTACAATTAATCATTATCTGAAGAATTGATTATATGTATTGAGTATAGTACTCATTACTAAAGTTTCATTCACACGTTGTTGCTCCCTTATGTTACGGACCTTTGGTTAGTTATAAAATTTTTTTACAGAAATGAGACAATTAGGTTATATATTTTCAGTTCCACGTTCATTCACTCACACAATCAAACATTTAAAATTTACTATTAATTAAAAGATTTTAGTAATAAGAGTTATACTCATATGGTCAGGAGACGTCTCACAAGGGGCTCGTTGTTACGGCGAGCACTTTCGTCGGTGCTTAACCACCATCGTCGGGCCTCTACTTCCACACGTGGGTTCCTCGTGTGTGTAGTCTTGGAGTTGCATGTCGGGAATCGAAGGGAAGGTTTGCTGCCTGTATGTGTTAGGTGATTTGTTTCTCATGTGTCGCCATCTGTTGGATGAGTTGGTAGGTATCAGTCGTTAGTATAATTCTTTTGTGTAGATATTTTTGGGCTATTATTATTTGTTTGTAGCAACAGGTGTATTTATTATTATTTTTTTGGTTCTTTATTTAATGCTGTGATTTTTTGTAATGTTATTTTTTGTCTTTTTTTATGGATTTTTTCTTTTTTTATAAGTGATTTCCAGGCTGTGTGTAGTGTGGTGGGGTCTTGTAAGTTGCATATTTTATCTTTTTTTTTTAATTCAATTATAACACTTTCAGAAATCCTTAATTCTTTTCCATTTGTGTGGGTGGTTAGTAATTTAATAATTTCAAAATCAGGATATTATGTTTAATGCAGTATATAAGTGCAGCTTTTTCTTCTTCTTTTTGTTCCAGTTTTTTATATGTTGATGTAATGTTTTTATTAATCTAATTTTTGTGCTGCCAATGTACGAAATGTGGTCCCCAGAACTCTGTGAAACAATAGGAATTTCATATACGCCTGCTGATTGTAGTATATTATTGTTACTTTTTTTCTTTATAATTAAGTCACCAATATTCTGAACTGAATGACCAAAAATAATGATGTGTTTCTTCATTAATCTTAAAAATTTTCCACTTAGTCCTCTAATAAAAGGGAAAGAATCTGAAAATTTGTATTTCTTTTTTGGGATGTTTTGTCTAGACTCTTTTAATTTCTTCTTGTATTCAAAAATCAACTTTTTAACAGTTTTTGTGTCATATCCATATTATTTGGTTGTGTTAATAATCCATTGGATTTCTTTTTCTCTGTATTTTCTATTTGAGGAATGTGTGAAGGCTCTTTTTACCCAATTCCTTATACCATTTACTTTATGAGTTTTTGGGTGTTCAGATTGATATGAGATCATTATAGGTACATAGGTTGGTTTTTTAAATTCTCTGTATTCAAAATTTAAGTCTTTTTTTATTATTTCTGTATCTAAGAAGGGATTTTTTTTCATCTTGTTCAAATTCCAAAGTAAATTCAATCTCTGGGTAACAAGTGGTAAATTTATTCTTTAATATTTCAAGTTCTTCTTGTTTTAATTTAGATAAAATAAAAATGTCGTCGACATATCTACAATAAATGATAGGTGGGTTTGGTAGTTTTTTAATATTTTTTTTCTATATCACTCATGATTATTTCTGAAAATAAAGAAGATAATGGGGATCCCATTGGGGCTTCTACTTCTTGCCTATAGATTTTTTTGTCAAACTCAAAGTAATTGTTATTAGAAATATAGGATAAAATGATAAATAACTCTTGTAATTGTGTATTATTAAAATGAGATTTATTTTTTAACTCTTTAATGATAATGTCTATGGCTTTTGGTACAGGGGTACTTGGGAATAATGATTTAACGTCTAAACAACAGTTTAGAGTTCATTAAGAGAATAAAATCTATTAATGTTTCACTATCTGGTATGTTTATAGCAAGTTTAGACGTTAAATCATTATTCCCAAGTACCCCTGTACCAAAAGCCATGTACATTATCATTAAAGAGTTAAACAATAAATCTCACTTTAATAATACACAATTACAAGAGTTACAATTACAACTTACATCACTTATAAAAAAAGAAAAAAATCCATAAAAAAAGACAAAAAAAAAAAAAAAAAAAAAGAACATTACAAAAATCACACCAATACAAAGAACCAAAACAAAAAAAATACACCTGTTGCTACAAACAAATAATAATAGCCCAAAAATATCTACACAGAAGAATTATACTTACGACTGATACCTACCAACTCATCCAATAGATGGTGACACATGAGAAACAAATCACCTAACACATACAGGCAGCGAACCTTCCCTTCGATTCCGGACATGCAACTCCAAGACCACACACATGCGAGGAACCCTCGTGTGGAAGTAGAGGCCCGATGATGGTGGTTAAGCACCGCCGAAAGCGCTCTCCGTAACAACGAACCTCTTGTGAAGCGTCTGCCGACCCAATGAGTATAACTCTTTCTACTAAAATCTTTTAATTAATAGTAAATTTTAAACATTTGATTGTGTGAGTGAATGAATGCGGAACTGAAAATATATAACCTAATTGTTTTATTTCTGTAAAAAAAAAAAAAATTATAACTAACTAAAGGTCCGTAACATAAGGGACCTCTCGGGCCGGGAGCACGTGCCTCACAGAGCAACAACGTGCAAAATACTTTGACAATATCAGGTAAAAATACCTTAGATATTATGTATATTTTAATCAAAATCATGTTTATAACATAAGACAACCCTTAAGGTTGCCTCATGAAATGCCTTTTTGTAAAGTTCCTATTATTTTTCCTTTTTTTTTTTTCCCCAACTGTTTTTTGCTGATATCAGAAATACTTGTGTAGTGCTTCTTGCTGTTTCTGGAATTGTTGGTGTTCAGTACTAATTAATATGTGTTATTATTAATTTTTCTCTTTTATAGATGAGCACTTTAGTTGTTATGGTTATTGAGGCTGTCGTTGTTTTATCAAGACAGACTAGTCACTTCAGAATTACTCGTGCTCTCAGACCTGTATTTCTTGTTGATAATCATTACTGTAAAGGGATTCGAAGGTTTGGTTTTTTTTTGTCATTTTTTACTTAGTTTGTAATACTACTGTTTAAAAATGCTTTTTTAAAATGCACAGATAGTTGCTGCAACAAAGATAAATATATAAAATCCGTAAGAAAGCAGTAAAATATGTGATTTTTTAAATGTTACTTTTATTCAGCTTGAATCAACTTTATATACAGTATTTTGTTATTATAAATGAGGTAGGGTGGCCTAGTGGGCAACGTTCGCGACTGCCACGGAAAGGGCCTCAGGTTCGATCCCAGGCAGGTACGAACGCTCAATCCACTAAATATCTGCCATGCGTCGGATGGGCACGTAAAGCCGTCGGACCCCAGGTACTGGCCCCATGATACCTCCCCTTTCTACTTCGCTTCCGTGTCACTTTCCTACCAGGCACTCTAGCCCAAATCTCCTAGCTTCATATTTTAAAGGGTTGTTTAAGACCTGGGGTCAGACGCTCTCTTCCTAAAATCCTCTACATATGATCATATGATCATATAAACGAGGTACATCTGTGGGTTTAACATTCTGAAAAGAGTTTTTTTTATCTCTTCTGATGTCAGTTACTGTTTTTACTCATATTTTTTTAATAATGCTACCATCATTATATATTCACGATGGTATTATAATGGTACCATTATTGTATATGGACCTTTTGTTTTATTTGTTTGAGAATGAAACCGTATTGAGTATATCTGTTGTGCCTGTAAAGTTTTCTCCAAAAGTAAAAGAATGACTGCATTCCATAGTAAATAAAACTGATTTCACTTTAGTTTTTTTTTTTTTTTTTTTTACATAAAAATAGTTATTAAGATTTGAAGAAAAGTGCAGATTTTTTTTATTGCTTACATAGACTTCCTTACACAGAAGAGATAGGATGGATAACAAAGACCAGTGCTGCAGCACAAAAATAAGCAAATCCAATATTTTAAATTATTGATTTATGTGTGAAAGAATCGATGGCTTTGAAATTCTTCCTGTCTTTCAGATATAAGTCAAGGATTACGTAAACTGTACTTGTTGATCCTTTTACTTGGATGGAATGGAGCAGAAAGGTTTTAGAAATTAATGTTTCTCATCTATTCCTCCCCTCCCCCTTCCCTTCCTCAGTTGGTTGTTAAAAATGTTTTCTACAAAATAGGATAAAAAGTTTAGGATGTGCCATGAATTGTAATGTTCTTAAAATCATTAACATCAACCACGCATCCTAAAAGAAATGGAATAAGAATTAGAAATTTCAAATGCAGATGGTTCCACATGTGAGTGATTAGTGAGAAACTGCACTGAATGTAGTGTAGAATCAAACCATTCTGAAATGATTATCCCTTCTGAGGCTCTAGTTTTTGGTCCAAAAATTTGGAGGTACAATCAGTATTTCATCTTAAACATCAGGTGATCAGTTTTTCATAATTGTGCCATAAAAATGTATTATATCAACTTTAAGCAAACTTCTGAGTTAGTCTGTATACAGCAGTATAAAAATTGGATGAAGATATAGAGCAACAAACACAGGGCTAGTTAAGTAAATTAAACACATAGTGCTGAAGTTAAGTTATATTAATAAGCTTGGGCAGTGAAAATGCTCCTCTCCCCATTCCTTGTTATACCTGTGACTCACTGTAGGCTATTTATCTAGGCATTATGAATCTGAGAGTGGGGTTAACTTTCACTTCTGAAGAAACTCATAGCTTTCGAATATGAAGATTATCTGTATGTCAGATTATGCTGTATTAAGCACCTCAGCGTAAAAAAAAAAAAATCTGTTAGGCTCAGTTCTGATTTGAGCCATCAGTTTGGAACATAGGATTACGACTTGCCGATCAGAGAGTTGAAATGAGCTAGTCGAGTGTGGTTTCAAAGCGTTTATTTAATTTGTTATAGCCAACACAGGTCTATGGATACGAAAAGTAGCTTACATAATTTTTACAAATAATGCTGGATATATTGCGAGCACAAAGCAGATCGATACATGAATTATATAATTACCCAATGTGGTGCTCTGTCTTTTTGGGCTTCTTACATTCCTCATCACTTGCTCTTGCCTCTCGTTTTGATTTTCTCTGGTTTTGCTTGCAGTCATTCGGTGAATTCCGCAGCATTGCCGAAAATGTTAACCTGTTCACGCGAAAACAATTTTTTTAATGTTCAGTTCAAACCACTGTGAAATGTTCTTCGTATATTTGAATAGATCTTGTCAAGAGCTTTAAAACGATACCACGCACAGTCGCGTTGCGCTCATGGTTGTTGAGATAGACTAAGTCAAAAACAGCGGCACACCCAGAAATATTGCATCATCTCCCCCCGAGCACAGGGAGCAAGGCGAGAGTGTCGTTCGCACGATGTATTATGCAGCGCGTAAATTGGACTCCATGACGTTTACGATTATGCTAATACAATTAGTGTGCATCACATATTTTTAACACTCTAATAATTTTAATTGGGACCTATTTTTGTCACAGGCGGTCAGCCATAAGTCACCCCATACTATCTGCGGAGTTAGACGTAGTCCTACATGAAAAAAAAAAAAAAAATGTTCCATGTGTTTATTTTTGGCCAACAATAATTTCCTTGAGGATTTTTACCCCAGCAATGAGAAATGCCTGAATTGCTTGTTTTACTGTTTGCCATGTAACATTGATCACATCAGAAAAATTGAAAATTGCCTCATCCTGGAGCGAGAATTAAACCTGCATCTTCCAATTTCCATTAGAGTATGCTACCTGTTACACCTCCCAGGACAATAAAGTTCCAAGTTAGTGAGATTGAGGAAATCTGTTCAGATTTCTTCAAAATATGTTTAGATTAAGGGAAATTTCCTGAATTATGCTATGTGGAAGCAGAAGCGGCTTTGACTGGCAGAAATCCAAAGAAGTTCTGATTCTTTACCCTCAGATACTTGGAACTTTGTTGTCCTGGTGGTGTAATGGGTAGTGTGTTCAAACAGAGATGAAGTGATGCGGGTTCGATTCCCACTCCAGGGTGATGTAATTTTCAAGTTTTCTGATGTGATGGATGTAACATGTAAAACAGTAAAACTGGAAATTCAGAGATTTCTTATTGCAGGGTTAATAATGCTATAGTAATTGTTTCATGTATTAATGAAGAATATTTCTTCCTTACTATAACTTCCTTATCTTAAAAACTGTGTGTTGTTATTATTATTATTATTATTATTATTATTATTATTATTATTATTACACTGCTTGACATCGAAATCACCCCATTCAGAAAGAGTAAGCAAAAAAATCACGTGAGGCATTGAATATGAAGTAGACAATACATGATTTAATTTCCAAGGCAGTACATCAGTTTGACAGACCCATGTGACAGCACTAAATACCTTGTGTAACCACCATGTTGTGTAATGCAATCAGACACATGGAGCAGCAGCAGCCGCTCTAATGATGTCCTGGAGAATGGCCATGGAAACATATGGACCCCATGTAGTCTCAGGTAGGAAATGTTAGTGGCGTGTGGCCAAGTTTTATTTTGCAGAAAATGTCCTCCAGAATACCACTCAGAAGTGACAGCAGCTTGGGCTGCAAAATGTCGTCCATGTACTGTTTGGCTGTCACTATTTTCTTTATGCATATCAAAGGTAACCAGCTACTCTAATGGCACTCCACACAAGCATGACCTGTTAGCAAGCAGTGTGTTACTCATGGGCAACAGCTGATTCCTCACTGCAATAACATCATTGCTAGATGCAAACTTATGTTCATCGGAATTAAGGCAGAATTAGGACTCATTGTGTTGAACACAACACAGTGCCATCTCTCTCATCATACATCTCTACTATGATATCACTCTAGCCAAGCTCAGCAATATCCTATGGTCAATGGCTGTCAGGAATGCATCATACTTTCCTTTGCCAATCTTTGATTTGCCATCTGAGTCCTATAGTCCATTGAATGCTATGTGTCGTAGCTTGTGGCTCTGCAATTGTTTAGCAATGAATACATCGATCAGTGCATGCTGATGTCTGTTTTATTGCACCAGTCCTGTTACAGTGACTGACCATGACTTCATGCAACCACTGTTGCCAACAACATCTAACTGTTCTGGCATCTCAATGCAAACGTGAGCCACAATTCATCATATCGGCTAGTTAGCTTCACTTAGGCCTACACTCCTATCCCTTTCAAACATGTCTAGCTGGTGATAGGATCGATGATAAGGTCTACAGGGCATCTTTTGTCCTTGGATATGTAGTAGCTGTCCTCACCGCTCCATTGCTTTGTTCCATATGACCTGGAGCACTGGACACGATATTACATCGACAGCCCATGTTTGCCCTTTTATTTCTCTCACATCTCAAATGATTGGTTACATATCTCTATGATTTACATACCCCACTTGCCTGCACACACCTATCAATTTGCATGCAGGTAAGCTGACTCCATCTGGATGAGGCCATTTCAATGTTGGGCAGTGTATTTGGCAATTAGGTATTATAGTATGAGACTTTTGAACTTTGAGGAAGTAATGCATTACTAAGAAAACTGTGAAATGGGTTAGATGTGAAGAAGAGGTGTTAATGTGCAGAACAAATGCTTTTGATGCAGTTGAATATCTAAATATGCAAACATTAATTATGAATGAAAGGAAATTTATGTCCCTATCTAAATAATTGAATGATATGAATTTAGCAAAAGAATAAACTGAGAAGGAAAAACTGTTCATCCCCCACCTCTCCAATAATTTTCTGTAGGAATGAGATGTCAAATTTTTTCAGAACTTCTCCAACAGCACAAAGAAAACCTGTTTTTAACACATATTTTGTTTTGCAAATGCATGCTAAAAAATATGACGTGCTTATATTAATACTTTGTTCAGATATGTGGGTCTGGTGTCTTCACATCTGTAGGTAAAAAAAAGCTGCGGTAAAAAAAGAAGCTTCTGAGTTCATAACAATAATGATCTTAGGAATGGTGACCCTAAGTACTAGGGGTGTTCAAATGAAAAGGTACGAAACGACACTGTGGGTATAAATGAAGACTTTATTCAAAGTATACACCATAGGCCGTAGCACAACGATCCCATTGATTAGCGAGCAGAAGGATTCCTTGTTCCCAGAATTCTTGTGGCCGTGACGAGACCCAGTCCTGCACAGCGTCCTTGAGTTCGTCGTCCGAGTGGAAGCGCTTCCCTTTCAGATGTTTTTTCAGGGGAGCAAACACATGGAAATCGCAGGGCGACATGTCCGGGCTGTAGGGCGGATGGTCAGGCTGCTCCCACTGAAACTTGGCCAGTTCCGCGTGTGTGACCCTGGAGACGTGTGGACGCGCGTTATCATGGAGCAAAACCACACCCTCCGTGAGCAGCCCCGGTCTTTTGTTCTTGATGGACCTGCGTAGGCTTCGGAGTGTCTCACAGTACACATCGGAGTTAATGGTTCGTCTGTGCTGGAGGAATTCAACAAGTAGTCAATTGGACGGCGCTCTTTATAAGAGCCTCTGCTCTCTCCTGCGCATGCGGGCGCCCGCGCATGCTCCGATCCACGTCGGCGACTCCAATCGCATCCCTAGATGTGTCGCTACGTTCTCCCATAGCGGCATAGGCAAATATGTTAACGGTTACGTTCTTATGACGTTTCGTACCTTTTCATTTGAACACCCCTAGTAGTTCATCGTGGGCAGATAGATAGTCGGTGTAAGGAAGATTGTGTGTTCCAGCAACTGCAAAATGTTTGGGATTTCTGCTTGCTATTGTTGCACATGTGTACCAGGACTACATGAAAACCACCAGCTGCCAGAGAAAATGTGCCTGTAAATGGGCAGTTGATGTTCAAGGTGAGCACCACCTTTCCTGTATCATAACTTCAGAATGGAGGGCCACAGTGGAGAGGATAGTGTTGGCATTCATTACTGGTGCACCTACAGAGGTTTGTGTGGAGACCATTTGATGTACAATGGTGTAATTGGGCTGTGGCAGCTGATGCCCACATTGTGTACCCTTGGTAACAGTGTAACACAGGGCCTTCATCTGCACAAGATCATGCTGATGTATCATCTGCACAAGATCATGCTGATGTACTTACTGACCATCTACACCCATTCATTGCTATCCACTTCGCACAGCAGTTCTTTCCCCATTTCAATACTCCCATTTAGTGAAGGATTGTTTGGAGTATACCAGTGAATTCACAGCTGTCAAATGGCCCTCTCACTCTCAGACTTATACCCAGTGGAGCATGTGTGAGTAGATGAAGTAGAGTGATGTATTTGACTGCAAAATGCAGCACTGACAACTATTGGGTTTCTGTCCTGGAATCATAAGCTGCAATACCACCCAAACGTTTCCAACATCTGATAGAATCCATGCCATGATGTGTTACTGCTGTTATGTGGGAGAAAGGTGGACCCACAAGTTATTTGGTTTATGTGTATTAATAAATTGTCCTTTCAGAGTATTTATTTCTGTGAGGTGGGATAAAAAATTTTTTCATATTGCATAATATCTATGATTCTGAAAGTCTGATTTGAAAAATACCTTTGTCATAACCAACAGCTGTGACTGAAAAAAAAAAAAAAAAAGCATTTTTTTTTTTTTTTTTTTATGATGAAAATTTTCCTTGTAGACAGTGCAGATTTAGGTTTTTAATTTGGCAATATTTCGTATTGTTAGATTATTTGTTATTGTCAGATTATTTTTTTTAATATTATTTAGCTGAAGCAAAAATAAGTAATGTTCAAATATTTTCTCATGTTCTGAATGGACTATTTTCTGGCCAGGCGTCATGATAGCATACAAGTATTTCTTTGGTCTCACTAATGCCCAGCCCATGTATGTTGAATTTTTCTTATTCCTTCGTGAATTCTACCCATTTCCCATTTATTCCTTGTACATTTTTGCACCCTACCTTTTATCTCTTTAAACTTACATGTTAATTTTATCTGTTTTTCTTTTTCATTGTAAATGGATTTGTTACTGTAGAATTTCTGCCATAAACTGTGAATATATCAGGGGATGTCACTTTCTGTTGTCCTAAAAAAATTGATACATGACTGATTATGATGAATTTCATCAAGTTCTCCAAAGATATGATTTACAACACTGTTTGTAGCCTGTGGTATTCATTTCACAGCATGGTACTGTACCACTTAACTTTGGCTTTAGACTGTGTATTATAACTATTTTGTCTTAAGTATATTCCAGACCAGTCAGCCAACTGGTTTGATATCACTATCGCTCTTTGTGTCTTTAGTCTAACAGAGAGCCATTGCCATTCGCCATGAAAAGGTGAAGACACTGGATGGTATTTGAAAACAACTATTTTTGAAATCACCACTAAATAATTCAGAAACAACTAAAAACTGCTTAGGTATATGCAACGTTCTAAGTGAGGTTTAATAACTATTTGTAAGCTTATGTTAAAAACATACCCTTTTCCAACTTTATTTGTAGAATTTTTATACACTTTTTTTTTTTCATTTACGAGATGAACCTCTTGTACTCAAATGTTATTAGATTCTTCAAAGACATTTCAACTACTTTTTTTTTGCTAATCTGTATTTAAAAATACTAGATTATTAAAATAATAATTTAAATGCCTAATGAATATTTAAAAATGCTAAATGATGATTAAAATAATTTAAAATGCCTAATGTATAAGTGCTATTTTAGTATTTATGCATTAGACATTTAAATTGTTATTTTAATCATCATTTAGCATTTTTAAATAAAAGTTGGCAAAAGCAGTTTTAGTTGAAATGTCTTTGAAGAATCTCATAACGTTTGGGTACAAGAGGTTCATATTGTAAATGAAAAAAAGTCCATAAAATAGTGAATGTCCTACATACATAGTAGGGTAAGTATATATGTTTTTAACATAAGCTTACAAATTGTTATTAAACTGGATGGTAGCATGATGTCTGGCTCAGCACGTCTTCCTCAAATTTTAGTATGTGGGTCTTGTTCCAGCTTGTGAGTATCTGTTCACTCCTCAGCAGAGCATATTTTAATCTCCTGCTTCTCAGTTGTTCAGATAATTCTAAGGTTCTGATGACCAAGAAAAATAAATTCCATAAAACCCGAATTATTTACATAATTTTGAATGTCAAAATAAACAAAAGTTAAGTGAAATTGGCATTCCAAGAAATTAAAAATGTCTCAGCAGGATGCTTTTCTTTGATCCCATGAAATCCCAGTTTATTTTAATTCTACTTCTAGTTGAAGAATTTTATTTAATCTTCCTTTCCTATGAGTTTCTTTGTTTTTGTACAGATGTTTCTGGCTTCTAGATTTTAGTCAAGGCCAGAAACATCTGTAAAATATCAAAGGAACTCAGAGGAAAGGAAGATTAAATAAAAATTCTTTAACTGGAACTAGAATTTAAATAAATATATCTGGGTAAAGCCTTGAATAAGAGATTTAAATCCTAGCCTATTTATTCTAGATGAAAGTAATTTTGTTGATTTGGCAAATTGTAATCTTGTGTTCCTTGGAATCCCAGTTTATTTCATACTTCTGGGTGAAACTGATTCTGCTGATTAAGTACATAGCTTTTTTTTTTTTTTTTCTTTTGGACAGAAATTCCAATTGTTTATTTTGTTATGAATGCAACTGGTTATGGTAATTAAGCAAACTACATTTCTTAATTGTTTGAGATCCCACATGTTTACTGTCAGATTTGATTATGTCTTTTCATTGTAATTAAATTTCATTCTAATTTTAATCGGCTTTATCTAACACCCATATGTATATGTATTTTGCTTTTGACTAGGGTAATTCGACAGATTTTACAGTCTTTACCTCCAATATTGGACATGTTAACATTGCTGTTTTTCTTCATGCTGATATTTTCTGTTTTAGGTGAGTAATACCAAAGAGCCAACATTTTCCTTTCATTAAAAAAAAAGAAAGAAAAAAAGTTAGCAAGTTTATTTCAAAATTAATCTGAAATGTATAATGATAAATGCAAAAAAAGGCAGTGTATGGTTTCTGATTTCCACAGAAATAGATTATCTGTAAAGCTGTGCTAGGTTTTTGGGGTATAGAAAATAGCATTTCAGGGTATAGAAAATAGCAGAGGCACATTCAGATTGCGTGTTACAAAGATCTGTTACACAGAAAATAAGTTGCAAACAAAAATGACACTTACAGTGGAGCAATGGAAAGAGTTTTATGTCATTCCTGATCATGTTTAATACATGGGCTACATGTTATCCCATGTTATCCTTCTCAAATTCAAACAGTAGTAAACTTTCTGCCAATGCTTTATAGCAAAGATAATCAATTTATGATTTGTGTAACAGCTGTTTGTTTTCAGTCCTTCTAGTGTCCAATGTTTTGAGCAGTGATCGAACACAATCACGATCATCCACAAACTCTAACAACAACAGCAACAACAAAAAAACTAATTGGGCGTTAGTTCTGAAGACCTCATAGGTCAGGTGATAAGCCTTCCACTGTTCATCCAGGTGCAGGCAGCATTGTGTTCGACAATATCACATAGTCGTGGACACGTGTATCTTATTGGAAAACACCACTGGGTTTGTTTTCAAGTAGGTGGGGTTCCCAAATATCATAGTATGTAATTCTGTTTATCCTTTTTTCTTCAGTATAGTATGCATAAAACATGTACTTTTGTTCTTGTAATCAAAATGTGTAATATTAAGTTTTAAGTGAAGGTAAACATACTGCTACAAAGTAACTTGTACAGAAAACTAGCGGATAATGCTTACCTTGGCATTCCTTTCTAGCGACGGGGACATTTCACGCACGTGTTTTTCCGGTCTTTGTTGAGGTTATTGTCCTAAAGTCCGTTGTATGCGATGACTGGCTTTACTTCTCACACTTTTCGCTGGGTATACTCATTGGATCTTTGCTTTAGGATTCAAACATCAATTTTTACCGTTCTTTATACTCGAAATTTTCGCCCATACTCTGGGCATCTTCAGGAGCGTGGCGACTTTACCACCGATGTTCGTGGTTAACTTCGCGCTAATGGAGTCCGATACTCCTTGTTGCCATTCGTCGGAAAAACTTTCCTGGATATATTTCGTTATCGCCCGGCTGGCGCCATCTATGTTTCGTTAAGAAAACTTTTTTTTTTTTCCCGTATTTTTTTTTTTTTTTTAATTTTTTTAATTTCTTCTCCTATCCTGGTTTTCTTGTCTTTTTTTGCCTGTTTTTCTTTTGTTGTTGTTTTTCTTGTCTTATTAGTTCTTTCCACAGGCCCGATAATGTGCTAGGGTCGTTCTGGTTACATACCCTTGCTTTATTTTTGTAGATTAATATTGCTTCTTCCCTCCTCATTTGCCTTTCCGATTTTTTATTCTTTTTTAGCATTTTAATTTCATCGAACTTTGGGAATGTCCGGTTTTCCAAGCAGAATTGCACTAAAGCCGTTTTGGCTTCTTTTTTTGCCAGTTAGATATGTGTTGTTTAAGTCTTTTTTTAATCTGTTTTTCGTACTTCCAATGTACGATATTGGGGGTATGTGTGCTATTGGAATTTCGTAGGTTCCTGATTCTTCTAGCATTTTTTCCTCTGTTTTTTTGTTGACAGTCATACTTTTCACGGTGTGCACTGAGCTTCCTAGTTGTAAGTCATATTTAGCACAGTGCCTATTGATTTCTTTACTCACTCCTTCCAGGTATGGGAAAGCTTCAATGTATTTCAATTTTTTATTTCTCATCTTTCTTTGGTTGTGCACTTCTTGGCCTTCTTTACTCTGAGTCATATGCTTTTTACTCTCATGTATCCATTTATTAATTAGCTTGCTCGGGTATCCATACTCTTGTGATATTTTCGAGATAAACTCTAGCTCTTGATTTTTTAGCCTGTTGTTAGATGTGTGTGTGTACGCTCGCCGTATCAAGTTTACTATGCTGTTTTTTTTATGTATCACTGGATGGTGCGACGAGTATGGTATCAGTACAGGTATGTAAGTTGCTTTTCTGAACACAGAGTATTCAAAACTATTTTTGTTTTTCTTTAGTTGAATGTCCAGGAAGGATAGGCAATTATCCTCTTCAAACTCAATAGTTAGCTCTATGGTGTTACAGATTTTGCTAAACTGCTGTGCTAGATCTTGTAGCTCGGCTTTGTTAAGTTTAGACATTATAATAATGTCGTCTACATATCGAGCATAAAGTATTGGTTTTTCAGGTAAATTTTGAATAATTTCTTTTTCGAGGTATGCCATAATCACTTCTGCGTATAATGCCGATAATGGGGATCCCATAGGGCCACCTTGCGTTTGTTTATATATATTTCCTTCAAAATGGAAGATGTTGTTTTCCTTGATGAAATATAAGGTATTCTTTAGCTCTTTCAATTGTGATAAGTTTAGTTCTTTGTTGATGCTTAGTTGTTGCATAATCAATTCGATGGCTAGCTCGACAGGAGTGTTTGGGTATAACGCCTTAACATCCATGGAGGCCATAGTTATTTGCTGTAGGTCTTGATTAATTAATTTGATTTTTTCTATAAACTCATAGCTATTCTTTAATGTATATTGATTCCTCATGAATATTGGGGATAGATAGTTGTATATCTTTTTTTCTAGGTTGATGAGTGGTGAGATTTTTTTCGATAGAATCAGTCTTAAAGGTGTGTTTTCTTTATGAGTTTTAATTTTCGAGAATATTTTTGGCATCCCTGCTCCCATTGGAGAGTTTGCATTTTTTATTTCTGTTGGTAACGTGCTGTGGTTCCTTATATTAGCCAGGAAGGTAAGTTGTTTGTCGGTGGGATCTTTGTTGATGCTATCGCACTGTAGCTCTGAGATGGCCGTCCGCATTTTATCATTATATTCCAAAGTGTCCATAATAACAATTTGCCCTGTTTTGTCCACTTCGCAGAATTTGATCGTGGGGTCTTTGCAAAGATTTACTAGTTGTTTTCTGTCATACTTTAATTTATTAATCTTACAGTTTTTTTTGTGCTTAGCATTATACTCATTAAGCATGATTCTGAATAGCTTAAACCTTAGATCGGTAGCATGTTCTGGATGCACTCGCTGCACAATATCTTCTAAGATAGGAATGTACTCTTCTGTTCTTGGGGTTTTAGGTGGAAATGCGTATTTTTTCCCACGTTGTAGCACTGCCTTTTCACTAAAAGTTAGAGCTCTCGATGATTGATTCACAAACACTGGGTATTCTGTGCTTTCATCACCCCTCATTTTGATTCCATCTAAAAGGGTATTAAATTTCTTGGCAGTTGAGCTTTCTGCCGCCTTTTGTTGGCTTTCGACTATTTCATTAATTTCAGTGAGAACATCGTCTATAATAAGGGTTTTCCATGTCCCGTTAAAATTCATATATTCAGTATTCAGTATCTGGTTCCACATATTATAGCACTGAATGTGGTTTTGGTATAGTTGTTTTCTTTTATAAATGATTTCTGCACTTAGTCTTTTCTCTTGACATGTCAGTAGCAGCCTTTTGTCTTTTCCATGCATAGGTTTGTTGGAAATTCGTAAGTATTTTGGTATAATATTAAAGTCTCTACAGTTCGTTAAGAACTTTATTTGGATATCTTCTTTTACCAGTTTAATTTTCTTTTTTAAACTTCCTTATGATGTTTAGTTCTTTAGGCGTCAACAGGCTTCTATACTTCATTATCCGTTCACGTATCGTTGTTCTGTCCGTGGCCGATTCTAATGCATGTATAACGAATCAATTCCACTTAGTAGTTCTAATTCTGACTATTATATAGCTCTAATTATTGTACTATTCTCTTTTACGTGCGATATTTCAAAGTAACTTGTACAGAAAACTAGCGGATAATGCTTACCTTGGCATTCCTTTCTAGCGACGGGGACATTTCACGCACGTGTTTTTCCGGTCTTTGTTGATATTCGGGACATTTCCGGTCTTTGTTGATATTCGGGTCTTTGTTGATATTCGGGGACATTTCACGCACGTGTTTTTCCGGTCTTTATCTCGAAAATATCACAAGAGTATGGGTACCCGAGCAAGCTAATTAATAAATGGATACATGAGAGTAAAAAGCATATGACTCAGAGTAAAGAAGGCCAAGAAGTGCACAAACCAAAGGAAGATGAGAAATAAAAAATTGAAATACTATTATTAACTATATGTCAACAAAATAGTTTCCATATCATCTACTGTTTCGCACGTTATTAGAAATTCGAGCACGGGAAAAAACGTCCATATAATAAGAAAATTTTTATTTCAACTTGTCACTAATATTCCTTTTTTTCTTTTTGATGTTCTTTATAATAGTTTAGAATTTTATTATGAAGATTACAAATTTATATGAAAAAATGTTTTTATATGTGCAGTCAAATGCATCATAAGTTGTCAAAGTCCTCCAATACGTAGAGACAATATGTATTAAAAGATTAATATTATTCCAGTTTTTTAAGTCATGATTTACGAAATTAATACAATAGAAAAGAACTTTCGAACCTTTTGATTATGATGCGTTGAATCAGTAATAAGCCATCTTGTTATCGAAGAAGGCATGATTTTCCTTTCCTGTGGTATCAGCTTCCAAGTTGAACTTCGATCTTATAATTTCTTATTATAGATGATGGTTGCATGTTTTATTTTCCGTGGCTCGATATCCCAAACTAGTTTCAATTCCTTCTTTTTGGAATCATCTTCAGTGGGTATTATGATCTTCTCATACATGTTGTGTTTCGGCCACTTACATCGATTCTACTGGCAGCGTCCGACTTTTCACGGCAGTTGTACTCTTGCGCATGCTATTTTTGGTATTAATGCACGTTCTTAGTCGTGTTTTGATATAACCGGATGACATGAATTCCGACTCCAAATTAATTGGTGTTGCCATTCGTTTGTTGAAAATAATTAATAAGGTCTTTTATTATATTTTTTATCGTTAATTTCTTTTTCGATAAAATATTTCCAAGCGTACGGTAGATTCATTGGATCATTATTATTACAATTTATTTCTTTAGTTTTTTCAATCATTATCGCTTCTGAGGTTAATATTTGGTTTTTAGTTTTATGTGAGGTTATTAATTTTGCATCATACCAAACAGGATAAGCTTCATTTTCAATACAATGATTTATTAATGATGTTTTGTTTTCTTTTTTATTCCAGTTCGATATATGTTCTTTTAATCTGGTCTTAAATCTTCTTTTTGTACTTCCTATGTATACTTTATTTCTTTCATTTCTTTCTATTTCTGTATAATATTTTGTTGGTATAGAATATACTCCGGCTTTATCAAGCATTGATCTTCTTTCATTTCCATTAGTTAATATAGTTTCGTTATCTATGACGGTTTCTGCCAATATCATTTTTTCTTTAATGCATTCCTTCTTTAAGATATCTGTTATTGGAGGAATGTAGGGAATTTTACCAGCAAATTTTATTTCATTTTTTTGTTTATTTTTATTTTCATTTAAAGATTTCTTTATATTTTCAAGTATATCATCTATGATCTTTTTCTTGTATCCAAATTTCATAGCAGTTCTTTTTATCCAGTTAATCTCAATCTTTTCTTTGTGTTTATTACAGGAATGGGTTAATGCTCTTCTTATGTAAAATTGAAGTGCTGCTCTTTTATATTTCCAAGGATGATTTGAATCAATCGGAATTATCGTTGGAGTATAAGTTGGTTTTCGATATACTTCGTATTCAATCATATTATTTCGCCTGAATAAAGAAATGTCTAAATAGTTTAGTTGTCTCTTAACTTCTTTTTCCATAGTAACTTGTATTGTAGGATAAAAACTATTGTATTTGTTTACAAATGTTTCAAGTTCTTTTTCAGATTGCTTCCAGAAGATAAGGATATCGTCAACGTATCTTACGTATAGTATTAGTTGTTTTTGATTGAATGAATCCAAAAGTTTATTTTCTATGTCTTGTAATATTATTTCAGCAAGAAGTCCCGAAATTGGTGATCCCATTGGTGCACCTTGTTTTTGTCGGTATATTTTTTTATTATATGTGAAGTAGTTATTATCAGCTACTAGTTTCAATGCCTGGATAATACTAATTCTTTGTGCTTCAGGTATTTTTTTTTTTTTTCATCTTTTAACTTCTGATTTAACAATTGAATTGCTTCATAAACAGGTGTATTTGGATATAGGGAAACAATATCTAGACTGATCATCAGAAAATCGGTTGTTTTTAGTTCTTTAACTTTTTTAATCACTTCAATGGAGTTGTTAATTGTATAAATATGTTGAAAGTAATACTGTTTTAAATGTTTAAATAGTTCTTTTTCAAGGAGAATTGTTGGAGACGTTGTTTTATTTACTATTGGTCTTAATGGTTCTTCTTTTTTATGCGTTTTGATTTTGCTGAATATGCTTGGAATAGACGCTCCAACGGGCGGAATGGCTTTGTTTTTAATATTATCAGGTAAATGTCCATGGTTTTTTATATAAGCCATTTTTCTTAGAATTGTATCTGTTGGGTCAAGTGTAGTTTCTTCGATATCCAATTTTTCTATAGCCGTTTTCATTTTTATATCATAATCATCTTTGTCTAATATAATAATTTGTTTGGCTTTATCAGCGCTTATGCATTTAATTGCTGGGTTGTTCTTGAGGTTCATTAGCTCTTGTCTCTCATATTTTATAGCTGGTATTTGTTCTTCTTTTTCTTTGTTATTGATTGCTCTTAATATTTTAAATCTTGTAGGGTTTTGTCTTTTATTTGGTAGTTTCTTGATGACGTCTTCTATATATGGGATTATTATCTCGGCTTTCGGAATTTCTTGTTTATATGCATATCTCGTTCCTCTATTGAGTGCTTTAACTTGTAGATATGTCAATTCATTATTAGATTTGTTAATGAACAGTGGTTTGTCTTCTAATGTTGGTAGTTTTTCTTTTCCTTCTTTGTTATTATACTTTTCTCTTATGAGGTTTTCAATTTTATGAAAGTGTCTCCTTCTGTCTTTAAATTGTTGTCTTTCTATAATAGCAAATATTTTAATTAATGCTATTTTTATTTCTTCTTTATCTTTCTCTTGCATGCATTGATTATATAATCTGTAGTTTTTCTTACTCAATCTATCAATGTCTTTTCGTTTTTCTCTAATAGAGGCTCTTAATCTTTTAATTTCACAAGTTTGTAAAATGGTTTTATCTTTATAATTCATTGGTTTATTTCTAATTTGTAAAAATTTAGGTGTAATTCCATTGTTTTTACAAGTTGTCAAAAAGTTTAAATGTTCGACTTCTTTGCTCAACTGGATTCTATGCTTTTTAAAGTTCGTGATATTCATTTTGTTTAGTTCGTATATATTATGATTTCAGCCGCGAATTTCAGATTCTCTCCAATAAAATCAACATTATGAGCCT
Source organism: Macrothele yani (assembly GCA_039090855.1). NCBI lineage: Eukaryota > Metazoa > Arthropoda > Arachnida > Araneae > Macrothelidae > Macrothele > Macrothele yani. The sequence goes on along the minus strand of CM077002.1, from coordinate 174,340,928 downwards.
TTTAAATCTCCAGTTTCCATAAATTATATTAATTCAACATTTGTCGAAAACATTACGTGGTTTCAGAAATTATTAACTATATGTCAACAAAATAGTTTCCATATCATCTACTGTTTCGCACGTTATTAGAAATTGAGCACGGGAAAACGTCCATATAATAAGAAAATTTTTATTTCAACTTGTCACTAATATTCCTTTTTCTTTTTGATGTTCTTTATAATAGTTTAGAATTTTATTATGAAGATTACAAATTTATATGAAAAAATGTTTTTATATGTGCAGTCAAATGCATCATAAGTTGTCAAAGTCCTCCAATACGTAGAGACAATATGTATTAAAAGATTAATATTATTCCAGTTTTTTAAGTCATGATTTACGAAATTAATACAATAGAAAAGAACTTTCGAACCTTTTGATTATGATGCGTTGAATCAGTAATAAGCCATCTTGTTATCGAAGAAGGCATGATTTTCCTTTCCTGTGGTATCTGATACCACAGGAAAGGAAAATCATGCCTTCTTCGATAACAAGATGGCTTATTACTGATTCAACGCATCATAATCAAAAGGTTCGAAAGTTCTTTTCTATTGTATTAATTTCGTAAATCATGACTTAAAAACTGGAATAATATTAATCTTTTAATACATATTGTCTCTACGTATTGGAGGACTTTGACAACTTATGATGCATTTGACTGCACATATAAAAACATTTTTTCATATAAATTTGTAATCTTCATAATAAAATTCTAAACTATTATAAAGAACATCAAAAAAAAAAAGGAATATTAGTGACAAGTTGAAATAAAAATTTTCTTATTATATGGACGTTTTTCCCGTGCCCGAATTTCTAATAACGTGCGAAACAGTAGATGATATGGAAACTATTTTGTTGACATATAGTTAATAATTTCTGAAACCACGTAATGTTTTCGACAAATGTTGAATTAATATAAATTGAAATACATTGGAGCTTTCCCATACCTGGAAGGAGTGAGTAAAGAAATCAATAGGCACTGTGCTAAATATGACTTACAACTAGGAAGCTCAGTGCACACCGTGAAAAGTATGACTGTCAACAAAAAACAGAGGAAAAAATGCTAGAAGAATCAGGAACCTACGAAATTCCAATAGCACACATACCCCCAATATCGTACATTGGAAGTACGAAAAACAGATTAAAAAAAGACTTAAACAACACATATCTAACTGGCAAAAAAGAAGCCAAAACGGCTTTAGTGCAATTCTGCTTGGAAAACCGGACATTCCCAAAGTTCGATGAAATTAAAATGCTAAAAAAGAATAAAAAATCGGAAAGGCAAATGAGGAGGGAAGAAGCAATATTAATCTACAAAAATAAAGCAAGGGTATGTAACCAGAACGACCCTAGCACATTATCGGGCCTGTGGAAAGAACTAATAAGACAAGAAAAACAACAACAAAAGAAAAACAGGCAAAAAAAGACAAGAAAACCAGGATAGGAGAAGAAATTAAAAAAATTAAAAAAAAAAAAATACGGAAAAAAAAAAAGTTTTCTTAACGAAACATAGATGGCGCCAGCCGGGCTTGATAACGAAATATATCCAAGAAAGTTTTTCCGACGAATGGCAACAAGGAGTATTGGACTCCATTAGCGCGAAGTTAACCACGAACATCGGTGGTAAAGTCGCCACGCTCCTGAAGATGCCCAGAGTATGGGCGAAAATTTCGAGTATAAAGAACGGTAAAAATTGATGTTTGAATCCTAAAGCAAAGATCCAATGAGTATACCCAGCGAAAAGTGTGAGAAGTAAAGCCAGTCATCGCATACAACGGACTTTAGGACAATAACCTCAACAAAGACCGGAAAAACACGTGCGTGAAATGTCCCCGTCGCTAGAAAGGAATGCCAAGGTAAGCATTATCCGCTAGTTTTCTGTACAAGTTACTTTGAAATATCGCACGTAAAAGAGAATAGTACAATAATTAGAGCTATATAATAGTCAGAATTAGAACTACTAAGTGGAATTCATACTGCTACAGTTATCTATTTTGATGTACTTGGGAATTTTTGCTCATCGGTGGTTGGTGTATGTAGTCTTTCATTTTGTTTGAATGTTACTACCGTAATTTTTCGTCCTGTTATCTGCACTGGTGTATAATACACAGATCACGAAATTCACATAAAAAAATTTTCCTTCATATAATCCACACCAGCGTATAATCTGCAGACTGTGACTTTCAGAAAAAAAAATCTCTGTATAATCCACATATCATAGATGTTGAACCAGAAGTGGAATTTCCGACAGAAAATTGGGTCACATAATGACCCAGGAGTCCGAAGAAGTAAGAAAAAAAAATTATTTTATTAAATGAAGAAATTCATTTTTAAAGGTTACTTTTTCATATTTTTATCTCTGGACATATAAAGCTCAGTAGTGTGGCATCCATAGATCATGCCAATGCAGCTCCAGAGTATTGATTACACCTTGCCAATGATGCTGATACAGAACAAGTCATAAAAATACTATATGTACTCGTGTATTAGTTAAAAGTTTTTGGAGGGAATTTTTCTTTCAAAGTTGGGGGATCGGCTTATACGTGGGCCAATAAAAAATGGGGCTAGGCTTCCGTGAATTCTGACACAGAATTTACTGAAAGATTTGTTTACATTTTAGACGGCAGCACAAAGGCTTTCCGTATGTTACTGCACAATTGTTTTCTGACTTTCGCAAAACTATCGCTCAGTGACACGATCATATCCTCAATTGTGTCCACCATTTTAAGTTTAAATTCAGCAGGTAACTGAAACATTTCCTTTTCAAAGACATCATGAATAGCAATGACGGAAAATATCAGCAGCAAAGATGGTCAAAATGCTGAAAGACAAACTAAACACAAGGCAGTGCACATGAGATCCGAAAGGAGGAACACATAGGTTCGTGCAGCAAGTGCATACATTTTCATTGGCTGGTTGAGTCAGAGTTGTCTTTCTCAGCGATACAAAATGACCCCCACCATCCCTCCCCACAACTTGCCCAATCTTTCATTACGACACCCCTCCCCCTTCTTTTCTCTCCGTACAAACTCTTGAACTGAGGAAAATTTTTTCGTGGGAGTTCTTTTTGCAATTATACCCCTATCTCCTGCACAATTATACCCTGCAGATTTTTTTAAAAATCAAAGGGCCATAAAAACTTTTTTTTAAATTAGTGTATTATCTGCATCGGCTTATAATCCACAGAACCTATGTTTTAAACTTTTTTAGCAGATAATCTGCAAATTATGCGACGAAAATTACGGTAGTAATTCTAAACTCTTTTGAAGCAATTTTATATGTAGACAAATGAAACATATTTTTGATTTTGCATTATCAGACTATCCATTCATAAGTGTGATTATTTTTTCAGGTTTTTACCTCTTCAGCTCAATTGAAGAAGATCCTGTAAGTATATATGTGTACCAGTTGTTTTTAAATGAAAAAGTAAAGTTTGCATGTGCTTGTTTTAAAGAAAGCCATTTGAGATCACTAAATAATTGGAAATACTGAAACACTTTGAGTCCTAATTCATTTATTACTTGAATCTTTTTAGCTGGAATTTGCACATTATTAGTGAAAACTATTGTTTTCCAAAAGTTTAATTTTAAAGAACAAGGAAGCCATGCCTTTGCTTGCTGTGCTCACCAACCTCCAGCCATCTTGGCACTACATGCATCACTTTACTCAAGTGTTTAGGATTTTCTCATTCTCACTGTTATGACCTTAAGAGTCCTGATTTTTTTTTTTTTTGTACTGTGGTTTTAACAAAAAAAACCTTATCTTACTAAAGATTTGTACAGTTTGTGTTAGACTGTTAACCTTATATGAGCTGTTTGATAAATTACAAAAAATGTGCCAGATCAAGTTGGTTTGATTATTTTTCCTCCAGTAGATTTTTTTAATTTCACCTCTCCTCTGAAATTATTTTGTATGCAATGAGTGTTGAGAAAATTTATCTATGTGAGTTGCTACTTTGCTTTTTCATTATAGATCATTGATCTATCAAATTAATCCAATATTTTTTTTCATTTCCTGGACTTGTAGTCAAATGAACTAGGGGTCTCTGCCTTTCTTCCTGTTATATATGCCCAAGTACTGATAGATCAAAAGGGGAATTGCTCATTATCAGTTTTTAGACTGTTTATATGTCACTGCTTTTGCATTTTTGCTCTTACATTATATTTATTTAAATTCCTTAGTTCTTGAGCTGCTTTTGTCAAATATATTCCTGTACTTGACGAAAAAAAAAAAAAATTATAAGCATGGAAATCTTCCTATTATTTTACCATCTTCAAACAACTTCATCATTTCCATAGAATTCCCTAATTTTCTCTTTCCAAAGTATGGATTTACATTTAGTTTATCAACACAGTTCAGATTTTTTCATCTTTGTCTTGTCTTCATATTTATGCACAAATCTTTGCTAAAATATAGAGAATCTGTGTCCGTGTGTGGGTGGGGGGTGGGGAGGCTAATGATGTAACTGATTCAATAAATAGAACCTCCTGAGCAGCCAAAGAGCCAATTAATGAACAGATTCAGACAACTGAAAATGTCTGCTGATTGTGGCAGATGAAAGGTATACATCTGAGTGCACTTTAGACTGAGTAGAACTATGAAAATTTCAGGACAAGGTGAACCTTACTGGTTAAAATTTTTTTAGACCACATATGAAGTTTTACCTGCATTTTAACATACTTCCTCTAGTTGTAAGCGAAGATTGGTACCTAAATGTGAAGATGAAGAAATGTGATATTGTACAGAATGAGAAGGAAGTGTAAATGCAAGCAGTGGATGGAGACTATCAACAAATTCTGAACAAGAGATAAAGTGGTTGAAGAAGGTAAGACACTAAAAATAATATCACATCTACAATAATCTTATATGTCAAGCACAGCTCTGTACATGACGAAAATAGCTCAAGAACTGAGACATATTAGTAAATATAATATGAGAACAGAAATGTAAGGAGAATGCTATAAACATTCTGGCCAACAATAACTTTCAAACCACATAATTTATGAAGCTGTTGGTGAACTTATTTGGTAGCATTAATGAATATGTAATTGTTCATTTTTAAATGTTAAACACTATATTGCAATATACCTGCTTTACTTATCTTTACCCAATATATATTCTCATCAGGGCAGTTATTTTATGACAGAAAGCATGTATCTACTCATTGGCAGAATTGTCTGGAAAAGAGTGGACCACTGTCACCATAATGTTTGTGCAATGAATACTGTGAAGCATGTTGGCCAATAGCCAAATCTCGCACCTGTGGCTACACTTGGACCACTGAAGGGAAAAAACTGACATCTCTTGGCCTCGTGTGTATATGTGCGGGCACAATAGCGCAATGAAGTTCACTGTGATGCCACTGTAACCTCCTGTCGGATTCACAAAGTATTTGCGTCCATATGAAGGAGTTCTTTGTTTTATTGCTATTGAAAAGTAATTGATATCAGGTATCAGTGCCTTTCAGACATTTTCCTATGTGCAAGTTATTTTTGTTGTAACATTACGTACTAGTTTTACAAAAGCTAGATACTTAGAAAATAGTTTTACTCCATTTGCCACGAATTTGGAACCAGTTCTTCAAGTAACGCATTTTTCTTACCAGGATACCGCGCGCACAACCAACGTGATGCCTCATATCTTTAAATGAATATAACGTCACATCTATTTATTGTGAAATCAAGTTTCCACATTCAAATTGTTAAAGTGTTCTATTATTCAGTTTGCAGTTTCTGTCTAACTTCCTTGAAAAAGCCACCTGGTTGATGTGCAATAGCTTGGAAATGCTTATGTGTCTATTTCTTACACCAATAAATCAGATCACTAATATAGTGTTACTATTTTTTACAAAAGCTGTTAAACTATGAATGTGTGTTGCCATAAAAAATGTTGTGATTTTAATGTTTCTGCAAAGGTGGTTGTGTCAGCAGTAGTTCACCACTGACAACCTGACATTAGAATTAATTTTTTACTGTTCTAGGATGAAGGCATTTTTACTGTTCAGTTTAGAGTTTAGTACATGCAAACAGGCTCTTAAGCTGGTGGTACTCTCTCTTATGACAGAACATGTTTAAGATTAGTTGTAAGACATTATCTCAAGTCTTACCATTTGTAATGTAGTTTTTGACTTGTAAAATGCAGTATTTAACATAGAGCATCTAGATTTCATCCTAGTAGTTTTAAACCTGGAAATAATAAGGCCTTTGTGCCTTTGGCATAATATCATAAGTTCCTCTTTGAAACTTTATGGAGAGTAGTGTTTTGCAGGTCTTCATTGCGGATGACAATAATGCTATCCTGATATCAGCCTGGGTTTGAGTCCTAGGTGAGATGTGGCTGATGTGCTATTTTTTAATTATGGTTTTGCTGGGCTTATTTAGGTTACTAACACTGTGCTAATATATAAAAACTTAAAGCACAATTTTGTCAATTCTTCAAATTCCTACTCTTTGTACGTACAAAATTTATTTTAGAGAGATGAAAACCTTCACTTTTATTCTCAATTTGTTTCTGAAATTTACAGGAGTGAAAACTATCGATATAACTCACTGTGCTTCAAGGCATGATACTTTATTATATTGAAATAGCAGTAATGATTCCAGAGAATATGTAGCAGAATTTTGATTGCTAATTGTCATCCTCATCCAAAAAATGAGCATATGAGTTATAGGCATTGGAGTTGAACAAAATTTTGATGCTTAGCTTGTGGCAAACTATGACTTCATTTACTAAGGAGGCAATGCATTTGATTTATTGCAGTCCAGACTTGTATGAAGCTCTTGCAGTTAATGATGGTATTCTCATGCTGAAAGTAATAATCTTATGTGATTAGTGCTTTGAGAAGTAAGTACTGATCAATTTTCACAATGTTGTCTTTAAAAATGCACTAGCAATAATTGCCTCCATTTATTGGAAACCTAAAAGATTTTCTCTTACCAAATTCTCATGATTTTTTTTGTTGCTAATTTATTGCTGTAATGTTTTTTTTTCTGTGTACTGTATCATGAATTATTATATTCTTTTTTGTGTTTATTTTGTGTTATATTAAACATCTGCACTAGATTTCATAATTTTGTTTCATGAAAGTGTTTCATGTTTGAAAAATGTGGGAAGGTGTCTTTGTATTTTAAAATAATCTTAAGTTATTTTGCACATCTCTTCCAGTATTTCTCTACATTAGAGCGGAGTTTTGTAAGCTTATTTGTGCTCCTTACTACAGCAAAGTAAGTTCTTTTGCAGTAAGAATTAATTTAAAAGTCATGTTAAATATCTCTGTTCCAGTTAAAAAGAAACTTGTGCATACAAATAATTTTTAATATAATAGCAGAAAACATAAATGATGGCAAAACATTTATTTCTGCTTTTAATTGACATGCAGTTTTGAAATAGTAGCCTTAATCCCACTGCAACGAAATTTTGATGTCAGAATTTACATAAAATTGTTAATTTTTGACATTGGCAGAAGGGATTATTGAATTATCAGGACTTTGAAAGTGGAGTCCAAGCTGTAGCTATTGGCTCTAAGGAAGTTTTCCAAACTTTCCCCATAATGTATGCCTACATTGTGAGTTATAAATTTATATTTCCTATTTTTAAGAAGCAGAAATGTTTTTGAGTAGGTGATGGGAATACTCACCTTTTTTAATTCTTTTCTGCATACTTCAGTTTAAAGCAAATGAAATGGATAGAAATTACTGTATTTCAAGTATTTCTTGTAGCTGAGTTTATGGTTATCATCTAGTGATTAGGAACATGTGCCAGTTCATAAGTAACTTGAAAGAAATTGGGGGTAGGGGTATGGTGTAGATAAATATCTGTATTGCTAATCAAACGCATTTTTTTTTTTTTTTTTTTTTTTTGTGTGGCTGTGTATTTACCTATCTGTTGGTTCAAGGTTTGGTAGACTTATTCTAATTGAATAACTTAAGAACTATCTGTTTAGTAAGAATAACAATAGGCTTTTGTCTTTTGTTATGTAAAACAGTATGTTAAAAAGCATAGTTTCATGTGGTAAGAAATCGGGTGCAATGTTTAATTAGGGTTTACAGGTTTGAGATGTGTTGGTTCTGCTTAGATTAAATTAAAGTGTAACTGTCAATTTTCTTTAGTACAGTGAATGGATGATGAACTTTCCAAATATAATTAAAAATTTAAGACCCTTTGTTCACATGAAATTTAGAAAGCAATGGTTGAAGTACATGCTTTTGCATTTTAATTTTGTAGAAAGAACTCTCAGTACATGTGAAATGTGTTAAAAGAAAACTTTTTCTTCTTTGTATAGATGTTTGTGTAAGTTAGTGTTTAATCTATGTGCATAGCAAAATTAATGAAGTGTTGTGGGATATGGAAAGATTTGTGGCAGGACTTGTGACAAAAGCTCTTTTCTGTTTTATTTACATATCTGTAGGCTTTCCCAGTCTGAACAGACTTTTGTATGTACTTGTACCATGTGCCAGTGCTCTTGGTCAAATGCGGCTCATACACTAGCAATCACAAACAAACAAACAAACTGTAGGTAATCCAGAGGTACAGACAGAGCATTTTTTTTTTTTTTTTTATACTGGAACTGGGCCACCATAGATGTATATGATTGCCATGGGTAGACAGGTTTTTGCTCAAACTGAATTATATGTACATCACTCTGGCTACACATATCAGTATATGCAAACAGAACATCCAGAAGAAGTATGTTTAAATTTTTTAGGACACATTCTGAAAATATATACTTGTTTATAGTATCAGTTTGTTCATCTGTCTGTCTACATGTGGTCACAATCATTGCATCCATAAATCAGATTCAAAATGTCATTTTGTATGGGTAACTAGTGCTAACTATGAAATGTTGCCTCATGCCTTTTCCAATTTTTGTGATGCCTGACTTTCCCAATAAGTAGTGTGAACATAGTTTTCTGTTTGGCATGATATTTACACTCATAAAAGTTAGATTGAAAAAAAAAACTTTTTTTTTTTTTTTTGCATTCCATAGAACTGTGAGTAAAGATTTCTATGCATTTGCCTTTAATTATGTGGAAGGCTCTGCCACCCCAGGTACATGAGGTAGATGTGTAATTTCATTCCTCAATATATCTCCACTTCTGAAAGATGAGTTTGAAAACTTCTTTTTGCTTCTGATAGCTGTGATTATGACCAAAATTATCGTTCATTTTTCAGCATCTCCTAACATTAAATTTTGCCTGTAGGTGTAAATTGAGGTTGTTTAATTTGAGAATGTTTCAGTTTCAAGATCAGATTTAACAAGTTCTTTTAACATCAGTAATCTAAATCAGTGTTATTCACATACTTTTTGATTTTCTGGATGTGCTATTCTTCCAATGAAAGTGCAGTATGTAATGAAGCAGTATGTTTGGAGTTGGCAGTAGTATATATGAGCTTATAAATTTCTATTACAAGAAATCTTTTTTTGTGTGTCCCCAGTTGCTGTTCCTCCTGCCATGACTTTCCATGCATTTACCAGTTTCCTGGTGCAAAATTTTTCTGCTTGGTGGCATAAAATTAGAATTTAATTTTGACAATATTTCAGTTTCTGCAAGTAGCTTTGGAAGAATTATTTTAGCATCACCTAGCTGCAACTTTGCATCCAACATCCTCAAAAAATTAAGCAGTGCAATTATAACCTAATCAGGGTGGGAAATTAGTGAGCCCAAGGCACAAAATGCGACTGTGATTTTTCGTTCTGTGACAAGTATTTTGATCACAGGCGCAAATTTGCGACCACAAATATTTAAGTTTGTGCATTTCTTTTTTGAAATTATTTTGATTTTATGTTTTCCCTGGTAAAATTGAGAAAACACTATTATAAAACTAAAATAACTGCGTGAAAAGTCACAAAATGGCCTTAAAAAAATAACAACAGTCAGCAGAGTTATCAAAGCTCAAAGATCTGCTGGGATCTTAAGGACCCCAAAAGCCATAGGAAGGTTAATGAATTTTCGCTTTGCGATACATTTGCATGGAAAGGTGTCTTGAAAACGTATATAACTTTTGGTAATTATAGCTTAGTCATAATTTTTGACTTACAAACTAAGTATGTTAATTCCTGTGACTCATGTAGTGTAGTTGATGAGAACTCAGTAAATGGCTAAAGATTTTCTCTTCTTTTCATTTTTTTTTAAACTGGCAAATCTGTGGAATTTGAGAAATATGTGAATCCATGCATGCAGTTTATTTTAAGTTAAAAGAAGCTGAATATGGTGGACCTCAATTCCAAAATTATGAAATTAGAACAAATTCAGTTTAGGTGTTCATAGTATTTCTTATACATCTGATGGAGGAAGTGAAGAACATTTTACTGGTAAAATAAGAGTTTTAAACTACAGTTTACAGTGAGTTTTGATAAAACGGGGTTTAAAAATCTACAAAAAATATCCCCCACCCCATGCATGAAATTTTTCATTCACATAGGTCAAATTTCAAACATAAGAGGATTCGCCAAATACTCCATATTTAATTATTTAATTCACAGTTCTTTTTAAGTGCATGTGAGCATACTTATTACATGTTTTTCACTTGAAAAACAGATTCTGCTCATGGTACAGTAAGATTTGTGCTTAGAATTTTAGCCAGAGATCCTATTTTGCACATGCCAAATTTTTCTAATTTTCCACCCTGAACCTAATCACAGACATCTTACTCATGCAAAGTACTAGAAGAGAAAAAAAAAAAAAATGGCAAGGAGGAAATACCACTGCTTAGTGCAACATGGGAAAAGATATCACAAAAATGAAAATGGCCACCCTTAGTAAAACCTACTGGTAAAAAGAAGGAAATAACTTCTTTCTCAAAAAGCTTGTGGAACAAAAATGTAATCAACATGAACAGAGCAATGGCAATTACAACTTTCATTATCATACTCATTAAAAATATAGATAAAACTCAGCTGGAAAGAAATTACCATAAAATCTCACATATGATATGCATAATTAATACCCACTTTAGCTCACTTGTATAGGGGGATTGTATTATACACATATATATTCTTACAGCGTTGCTGCAAATAAGTGTAAAATCTTTCACTCTTGTTGTTAAGCAGTGTAATTTAACACAAAACTAATCCAATACTCATCCCAGAGCCCAAGAGAAGTGTGATATGCTGTGTCTCCTCCTCCTTTTTTTTTTTTTTTTTTTCCCACCCTCTAACTTTAAAAACGTAAGGCTAAGAGAAATGAAGACAATGAAATTTATAATCAAAGAAAGATGAGAAAAAATAAATTAAAATATATAGGTGCATTCCCTTACTTGGAAGGTGTCAGTAAAGAAATTAATAGGCTATGTGCCAAATTTGACTTACAACTAGGAAGTTCAGTGAACACCTTGAAAAATCTGACTATTAACAAAAAAACTGAGAGCAAAATATTAGAGGAATCAGGGTTTTACGAAATTTCCATTGCACATATACGTACATAGGGAGTACTAAAAACAGGTTAAAAAAAGACTAAAACAACACATAGCTAACTGGCAAAAAAAGAAGCAAAAACTGCATTAGTGCAATTCTGTATTGACCACCGAACATTCCCAAAATTCGAAGAAATTAAAATGCTGAAAAGGAATAAAAAATCAGAGAGACAAATGAGAATGGAGGAATCGATCCTAATTTATAAAAATAAAACAAGGGTGTGCAACCAAAATGACCCTAATACATTATATAGCCTTTGGAAAGAGCTAATAAGACAAGAAAAAGAACAACAAAAGAGACAAGAGGACAGGAAATGAAATGAAGAAGAATACGGAAAGTCAACATCAATGACCATTTGAAGAGAGAGAAAAAAAAAAAAAAGGTCGAGTTAGAGAAACAGATGGCGCCAGCTAGGTTTAGTTAAGAAAAGTATCTAATACAGCGTATCCGACGAATGGCAACGTGGGTTTTCAGACTCCATTGACGAGAAATAAACCATGAACATCGGTGGGAAAGTCGTCATGCTCCTGAGGATGCCCAAAGACCAGGTGAAAAATTTAGAGCATTAATAACGGCAAAGAATTGAAGTTATTGAATCCTAAAGTGAAAATCTACTGAATCTACCCAAAGTAAGCAGAGTGTTGGATGTGAAAGGTAGATGCACATACAACGGACAATAGGACAATAACATCAACGAAGACCTGAAACGTGCGTGAAAAGTGAATAATTGCCAGAAACAGAATGCCTAAGTAAGCATTATCCAACTAGAATATTTTCAAGTTCTTAAATGCTGTGTAGTGTTCTCGCCAACATCAATTACAGATCATTTGTCATGGTGTTGGTGATTGAGAATAATTTCCAAAGTCCTATGCATCAAGGAGTTTCATCATTATCATGTGACTTTCTTCATTGTGTATGTGTATTGTTATTTTGTTATCCCCCCCCAACATTAACCTTACCTTTTGCATGCCAACATTTTGGGAACAGGCACAAAAAAAAAAAAAAAAAAATATATCATATTTAAAAACAGTAAATTTAATGCAAAAATAATTATTGCATTATAAAGTTAAAATTCTAGCAAATAACACAGTATTAAGAAAAACAATTGAGACAAGCCCTTGAAATATTTTTAAAAATATTTTAAAATTGGTATTTTCCAGATTTTTAGATGTTTCTATGTTCCAGTAATTTTTGTTACTTAGTTAAATGTAATTGTGGTTAGTTTATATTAATTTCTCTAACCATTTATTAATTACACATAGTTTAAGTGTACTCTTTCATAAATGTTTCAACATGTCACTCATTTAAGGAAAACATTACCCCTAAAGATTACAGCATTTCCATTTGAGGAATGTAAGATCTCTCAACAGTAATGAAATATATAAACATTTTGTTAATGCAGCTGGTTTTATAATGTTATTGTTTCTACCAATTTTTATTGCATTCTGTCATTCTGTCAACCAGTGTGGGAAATTAGGAAAAAAAAAAAAAAAAAAAGGGATGTGCAAACCTGTACTACAATTCTAGGTACAAATCTTACTGTACCATGCACAAAATCTGTTTTTTGAGTGAGAAGCATATAACAGATCTGGTCACATGCATTAAAAAAAAATGTGTGTTAATAATTGAATATGGCATATTTGGGGAATACTATTATATGTTTGAAATTTGGCCTATGTCAATGAAAAATTTTATGCATGGGTGGTGGTAACGGATAATTTTTATAGATTTTTAAACCACATTTTATCAAAACTCACTGTAAACTGCAGTTTTAAAACTTATTTTATTAGTGAAATGTTCTTTATTTCCTCTGTCAGATGTATAATAAATACCATGAACACCTAAACTAAATTGATATTTGCTGTATTTTTATAATTTGGAGATTGAGGTCCACCATATTCATCATCTTGTACTTAAAATAAACTGCATGTTTGAATTCACATATTTCTCAAATTCCACAGATTTACCAGTTTAAAAAAAAAAGGAAAAGAAGGGGGAAATCTTTAGCCATTTACTGAGTTTTCATCAGCTACACTACATGAGTCAGAGAAGTTAACATACTTAGTCCATACCTCTAAAATTGCAACTAAGCTATAGTTACCTAAAGCTATGTAAATTTTCCAGATACCTTTCTATGCATACGTGTCACAAATCAAACATTCATTAACCTTCCTATGCCTTTAGGGTATTATAAGATCCCATCAGATCTTTGAGCTTTGCTAACTCTGTTGTCTGTTGAATTTTTTTAGTCATTTCATGACTTTTCCCGCAATTATTTAAGTTTTATAGTAGTTTTTCTTAACTTTACTAGGGGAAAACATAATATCAAAATAATTTCTAAAAAGAAATACACAAACTTAAATTTGTGAAGTCGCAAATTTGTGCCTGTGCTCAAAATACTTGCTGCAAAACAAAAAATTACGGTCGCATTTTTCACCTTGCGCCCGCTAATTTCCCACCCTGCTGTCAACTTGAAGTACTAGTGGTATGTGAAAGTTTACTGGACATAATAAGAATAAGGAAAATGTTTACTTAATTCTATTTTCATTTTCAGAACTTTTATTTAATCTTCCTTTCTTCTGAGTTCTTTTGGTTTTACAGACGTTTCTGGCCTCTTTGGATTTTTGTTAAGACCTGTTTGTTGTCAATGTATAGAAGTATTATAATAATACTTTTATACATGAGAACAACAGTATTATAATAATACTTCTATACACTGAGAGCAGGCCTTGACAAAAATCCAGAGGCCAGAAATGTCTGTAAAACCAAAAGAACCCAGAAGAAAGGAAGATTAAATAAAATTTCAAGTGAAAATAGAATTAAGTAAATATATCTGAGTAAGGCCTTGAATAAGTGGTTCAAGGAAAATATTTATATATATATACAGTAATAATTGTAACAAAGAGAATCCCTATTAGGATTACTTAACATTACACATTCTGTAGAGTGGAAAATGCACTGATATAATACTCCACAATAGTAATGCAAAGCAATTTTTATTCTGCGCATATTTTTTATAGGGAGAAATATTTATCTGAAACCGTCTGTAGAATTGCAGCGATGGTGGACCTTCACCCACACGAGCTTGCATCCTTGATGAGGCAAAGTTATGGGTGCTTTATTATACAAACAAATTTTAATTTTACCTTTAACTTTGGTTCTAAATTTTGCATGCATGTTTTAAAGGAGTATGCTTTATATGCAATATTTTACCGTAATTTAAAAAAACAACATCAAACTGTATTACAGCAAAAATATTTTGTACAATATAAGCAATGTAAGTGAGCATGTTAGAGCTCCAAAGGTACTTGTAACTGACATCCATAAAAAAAAGTTGGCAAAGCCCACTGAAGTAAGGACATAGGTTGGAAAATACTTATGTATAGAGAGTTGGGGTGGGTGCAACTTCAAATTCAAAATCAAGTGGTATATTAATGGAAAGGTTTCTTGTAATTTAAAGCAACTACTGTTGAAAGGGTTTTTTTGTGTGTGTGTGTGTGTGTCTGCAGCTAGTCAAATGTCAGAGACAACCAAAATGTTGTGATCAAAGTATTTTTCAGTTACAAGCAGAAAAGTCTGAAAAAAAAATGTAAAGGATTTCATAGAGCTTCAAATTAAGAGATCTTTATGATGGTGTGCCTCTTGAGCCTCCTTACCTTTTAAAAATTTTTATTTACCCCATCCTTTTCCCCTGTTAGTCTCACATCTGTCGCAAAGGAGTATATATACCTTGGTATTTCCAAAAGCTACAACTCCAACTCACATGCAGTATTAAAAATAAATAAACAAATAAAACAAAATAAAATAAACATGCAATAGAGTGTGAGTAATCTAAACTAATTGGGACTAGGGGCAGTTTGGATTTTTGAGCTTATCAAAATACTGTTCTGGAGACTGAAAAAATGGGGGTTAATAATCAAATCACTGAGATGCATTTACATATGTATTTTTATTCATAGGTAACAGAACAAATAGAACATTCAACCACAGTAACATAGATGTACAAAATTTACCTAATGAAATCATTCTAAACAGGGTTCGCGCAGGTCAAAAAAAGTGCTAAATATTTCACCAAGTCCTTAAAAAGTCCTTAATTTTACTTTCAGAACTTGGAACGTCTGATTCGTGATTTTCATGGCCAAGTAAACGTCCTCCAACTTATGAACAGAGTGCTTCTTCATTGTTTCTCACGCGTATGTTGTGTCATGTTGCAGGAGAGCACAGTGTGGGATGATAGGAAACTTCTCACAATCTAGGGTGTTAATATTACAACATAAAAAGAAACGCGCTTCTGTGGTGATGTCATTGTTCTTAGTGGAGGCTTCGGTGATGATGAGTGGTTTTGGTTTCATTTGATCATCGACCGTTTTATTAGTTACAGATTATCAAAACTACTTTTAATTTTCTTTGTATGTGTTGTGTGCAGAGATGCGGTTTGCTACGGATTATCCGTAGTTTCTACGGTTAAACCACTGACTACAGACTACGCATTTAATTAATTTTTCTACAGAGAATTTAGCATAATATGATTTCTTTTCATTGCCGATTACTACGAACGGCTGCAATCAAAGCTTTGAGACTGACTTCAGAGCAGAGTGTATATTCTTTGCCCAGAGCAAAAGAAAAATCTCTTTTTCTCTCAATCTTTGGCAGCCAGCCAAAGAAAACGTCCCACCACAGCAGGTGCATGCGTTTGCTGCCTTATCGTATTCAACTTCGAAATTAAATATTGTAATTAATTAATATTGATTCTTCCTAGATCATATTTTATTTAGCGTTGTAGAAGTGTTGTGTATTGCTCTAATTTTTATGTCATGAACCTTTAGAAAATGTGTTTTATATTTACACCTTAATTGCACAATTGTTCTGAAGAGCCTTATCTTGCTTTCAATGCATACATACACTGAAGTGCCAGAAAAACTGGTACAGACGAGATCATGCAAAATACATAGCAACATCACCTATGCGCATACTCGGTTACGTTTGCCAGTGCGTATATAAAGCAATAGACATCCTTGCCAGCCGTCAGAGCTGTTTTCGGCATGAGAATGACAAGTAATAACGATTTAAGCCATTTTTAACTCAGTGTTATAGTTGGCGCTCGTGAGATGAGCCACAGTATTTCGGAGGTAGAAACGAATTTCGGATTTTCACGGACAACCATTGCAAGGGTGTACCGTGACTACAAGAATTCTGGTAAAACCTCCAACCTATGATACCAGTGTGGCCGTAAAAAGACATTGGGTGAACGTGACTATCGTCAGCTGTCAAGAATCGTTTCACGCGACACTCTCGCAGGTATCATCGGATTCAATACTGGAGCCTTAACAAGCATCAGCAGCCGTACTGTGCAACGTACCCTGCGCGATATGGGCTTTGGGAGCCGATGCCCAACTCGAGTCCCCTTGATGGATGTACGACACAGAGCTATGCGCCTCGCTTGGGCACGGCAACACCGCCACTGGACACTTGATTACTGGAGACTAGTAGCCTGGTCCGATGAGTCGCATTTCCAACTGTATTGGGCAGATGGAAGGATTCGTGTGTGGCGCAAATCCCGTGAAGCCATGGATCCCGCCTGTCAACAGGGAACTGTACCGGCTGGTGGGGGTCCGTAATGGTATGGGGTATGTTTAGCTGGACTTCACTGGGACCCCTGGTACATCTACAAACGTCTGTGACCGGCCAACGCTATGTGCGCATCTTTTCTGACAAGGTACACCCGTTCATGTCCTGCATTCATGCTGATGGGTTGGGCCTGTTCCAACAGGACAATGCACCTCCACGCAAGTGTCGGGACGCCATATTATGGTTAGAGGAGCATTCATCTGAGTTTGGGGTGTTGCCATTCCCACCCAAGTCCCCAGATCTGAACGTGATAGAACACATTTGGGATGCCATGCAACGCGCTATCAAACACAGGAATCAGAGACCTCAGAATACACCCGAATTGTGGAACGCTCTGCAGGAAGTATGGTGTGCATTGCCTACAGCATATTTCCAGAAGCTAGTGGAGTCCATGCCCCGTCGTATGTCCGCAGTCCTGCGCTCCCGTGGGGGACCTACCAAGTATGAGACTGGTGTACCAATTTTTCTGGCACTTCAGTGTATATTTCAAATGTTTAATCTAATGGTTTTTCTGATGTTCCAAAGCGATGCTCGCTGAGAAACACCTGCATGTGTTTTTCCTACTTCTACCTCCTGACTGTTACTCACATAATGCCAGACCTGGCGCATGCACACCAGATGTGACTTATTTTCTCACGCTCTTCGCCCTCGGCAGTGAGCTTTTGTCTATGTTTCTCCGACAGATATGCGAAGTGCACTTCTTTTTTCTTTCTTTTAGAAATGTTCTGCTAAAGAGAGTGGTGTTTTTTAGCACGACTTTTGTAAAAAAAGGATCGTGCTTATGTTATCGGTTTGCCCGTCTCTCCATCCATTCGTCCGTCCGTCCGTCTGTAGACATAATATCTCTGCAACTAATAGTCCGATTTGAAAAATTCTTTTTGCGTTAGAAAGCTTAAAATGTGCAAATAATGACCCCCCCTTTTTTTTACGATGCACAATTTCGCCGCTAGAGGGCATAAATGCAGATGATATCGAATTCCAAATACATTTTATTCCATACATTTGCTTCTAAATATCCAATTGAAAAAATTCTTTTGCCTTTCGATTCTACTCATGGCGAAGATTATTTTAGGTATAGTCACTTTTTCAAGTTGCGCATAGATTCTCTGCTAGGGGGCGTAAAAGTAAATTGTGTTTCCCCCAATATCTCTGCTTCTAAAACTCCTATTTGAAAAATTATTTCTGCAGTGAATATAGCTCCGCATGGGAAATCTTTCGCATATAATTTCTAATTTTCGGTATGAAACGATTTGGCCACCAGGGGTCGTGAGTGTTAATTTCTGCTTCTGATGTATTTGCAACAAACACTAAAATCTCGATTGAAAAATTCTTTCGTGGACCAAGACTACTCACGTCAACAAACCATTTCAGAATGTTTTTTTCAAATGGTGCATGGTTTCTCCACCAGGTGGGGCAGATGTATATCTTATTTTTGTCAATATCTCTGCTTCTAATGGTCCAATTTGAAAAATTTCTTCTTTGTAGGATACAGTTTCTGGTGCGACATGTTTTTCATATAATTTCAAAATTTTCAAATAACTCATTGACTTTCTGCTGGGGGGAGTAAAGGTAAATTGCGCTTTCCCCGATATCTCTGCTTCCAAAACTCAGATTTGAAAAATTCTTCCTGCACTGGATACAGCTCCCAGTGGGAAATGTTTTGATTGCAATTTTTAATTTTTTATAAATTATGGTGTTTGGCCACCATGGGGCATAAGCGTTAATTTTTGCTTCATAGGTATTTCCATCAAAATCTGAGCTTCTGAAATCTTGATTGAGAAAATTCTTTTGTGGACCGATACCATTCATGCAGATAAACATTTGAGAATATTTTCTTTTTAAAATCATGTATGGCTTCTCCGCCAGGGGGCGTAGATGTTAGCCAATTTCTGGCAATAACTTTGCTTCTAAGAGTCAGATTTGAAAAATTCCGTTTTTGCTAGATAGTGTTTCCAGTGTAAAATGTTCTCATATAATTCCAAATTTCTCAAGTTATACATAGACTTTCCTCTAGGGGGCGTTAAAGTAAATTGTGTTTTTCCCGATATCTCTGCTTCTAAAATTCTGATTAGAAAACTTCTTTCTGCACCGGATACAGCTGCTGATAGGAAGTGCTTTGCCTATAATTTCTAATATTTGATAAAGAACAGTTTAGCCACCAGGGGGTGTAAGTGTTAATTTCTGCGTCTGATGTATTTGTAGCAAAATCTGAGCTCCTGAAAACTCGATTGAAAAAATTCTTTCATTGACCGATACCGCTCACATCGAAAGACCTTTTGAGAATACTTTCTTCTTAAAATAATGCATGGTTTTTCCGCCAGGGTGCATGAAGGCATATCTTTTTTATCGATATCTCTGCTTCTAAGAGTTCGATTTGAAAAATTATTTCTTTGTTGGAGAGCGTTTCTGTGGGGAGATGCTTCTCATATAAATTCAAATTTTTCGTAGCTCACAAGTCTGCCACCAGAGGACGTAAGTTCACGTTTCCATTTACAGGGATATCTGCGGGACCAAAAACTCGATTGAAAAACTTCTTTCTTCGGTCAGATACTATTAACTATGCAAACTGTGTGTGTATTTTCTTTCCAAAATAGTGCACAATTTTGCCGCTAGGGCACATATGCTTATTCTGTTTTTCTCAATATCACTGTTTTTACATGTGCGATTTAAAAATTTCTTTCAACACCGGATGCCATAGGCGCCAACTTTCCAGAAATCCAATGGGTGCTGAAGCCCATAACAATGACATCGAGTATGAGCAGAGAAAAGACGAGGGAGGGGGGGGGGTAAAGGTATGAAAATACAATGCAGACTAATTTTTGAGGCTGTTAGACAGATATTTGTCCAAAATGTGTCAGCCTGTTGTCAAAGACCATGCAGATGACCATAACATTATCGGTAGTTATTTTGGTTTCATTTCTTTTTTCCCCTGAATTTTAGAAAGCCAGGGTTTTTTTCAAAACACCTGAACATAAAGATCTAAATTTTTGATTTCCTTTTTCTGAATTATTATTTGCATTTTCCAATCACAGGGCAGTTCAAATTTGTAAAAATAATGTGAATAAAAAAAACTCTTGTAAAAGACGCAAAACTTTCAGTGGGTGTGAGGCACCCATTGAAAACATTCAACGGGCACGCAGGCCCCTGAGCACCCACACAGTCGGCGCCCCTGCTGGATGCTATTTACCTTGTAGAACACTTAAGGCTAGTATATGAGGAATTTTTTAATTCACAGTTCTGTCAGTAGGGGGTGTTTGTGTACTTCAGTTTGCAGCTGTATCGCCATTTCTAAAAACGTTATTGAGAAATTTCTTCTTCACTGTATACCATTCGCTACAACAGAGATGTGGAGCACTATCCTCTTTAAGTAACACAAAGATTTCTCACTAGCTGCATAAAGGTCGAACGCTTTTATCACGATGAATAATTTTCACCTATTTTCAACTTTTCCGCTAGCAGACTTAAACTTATATAATATTCCCTTTTTCATATTTCTTCTTTTAACTGTTCAATTTGAAAATCTCATTGTCTCTGGTACCTTCCTTATAGTATGAGAAACATTTTGTTCACCATTTGTCAATTTTCGTAACATGGTTTTTAGCTGCTGGTGGAACAAAGTAGATGTTTCTATTTCTGGATGTTTTATCATTTGTTGAAACCAGTTGATTGTTTTCCAAATTGGTCCCATTGATTTTGAATACCTTTGATAAATTTAATTCATGTCAGAATGGATTTAAAAGACGTGCTTATATTACATCTGAAAATTCGGTCAGGAACTTTATTTCTTTCTTAATAGCTTGTTTTAAAGATTAATGTTTTCCCCAGATCATTCTTTGTTGGGAATCTCTTAATTTCAGTTTTAATTCTTCTGTTTTTTTTTTATTTGATTATTTTATTTTCTTTACTCACTTGCACATTAAGTTGGAACATTTTATTTCCCCGCATCTTAGCAGAAAACTTATATTGTGCTAATCAAATGTTGCATGGATTTTTATTATAATTTATTTTATTTGCATTGCCTTTTTTTCTTTTATCCCTTTTTTTTTTACAGAATTGATTTATTTATGCAATTTAAAATATCTTTTTGATTAGTTTTTACGTATCATAAGCATTTAGTGCTATTTTTCTATTTATCCGCATACTAAAGCTATGAAACCTTTCATAGTTAATTGTTCTGTGCGTCGTTGGTTTTTGCTCCCATTGTGTTTATTGCGTGCGAATTTACTTGCAATAGCGTCGGGTAAATGGCCACCTGCGTCTACTAATATTCACGGATCTAAAAAGCAAAAAAGTTGTCAAAAATTCAAGGAGAGTTATTTGCAACAATTTCCGTGTCTAAAATAGTCTTGGGTATCCAAAAACAGTAGGTTTGTTCCCTGTGTGCTGATGATTTTTCAACCGTACATGGAGGAAAAGATGATTGCGGTCGTTATTTTCACTGTAAAATACAGGAGGAATAACCATAAGTGTGTGGCATCACACACTTATGACATAACATATTTATTAAAAGGTGGAGTTGAAATAGTGTGTATTTTTTTGTGTATATTTACTCGTTTTTTTTTGTTTTTTTTTCATTTTAAGGGTATTTAAGTATGTTGCAAAATTTATCCAAGTATTGTCCCCCATCCAGATTAAAATATTGCTAAAAATGTAGCAGTGTACTCTGGGAAATACACATGCTACTCTGCAAATTTTAATGCAGACATTTGACTTGACTTCATTATGGAAAAACTACAAGCGCCATGTATATGGACTACTGATAACTTCCTTCAGATGTTGGCATCTCTGCATCAGTTTTGTGTCCAATTCTGTTGTTGACATTCAGTTTTGTGTCCAATTCTGTTGTTGATAAGAGCTGTTTATAAGTAAAGCATGTTCCCATTTACAATTGGAATGGCACATAAACTTCTGGAGAAGCAAGAGGATATCTGTCTTTATGAAGAAGTTAAATGACAGTAGGATTTGATTTTACAACAAGGGAGTCTGTAGCTGAGTTTTTATGCAGATTTGGGAGAATCTGATTTTATATGTAGCATTAAAAGGGATGGAGCCTGTTAGAATATACCTGATTCTGGCTGAGCAATGCTTCAATGCTTTAGAGCCTGAAACTCACCGCTGACAACTTTCATCACTTTACTGTGTGCTGTCCTGGAATCATTGGCCAAAATACAACCAGAACATTTCCAACAATTGTAGATTCCCTGCTTTACTGCTGTTGTGAAAGCAAAAGGTGGATTTGCACATCATTATGTGGGTATGCACTAGTATAATAAATTGTCCTTTCAGTGTGTGTGTATGTATATATACGTAAAATCCTGATAGTCCTTAAAAGAAATTTGAATAGTGCTTAAAAAATCCTTAAAAAGTGCTGAATTTTACTCTTAAAAATGAGTATGAACCCTGTCTAAAGCATTTTCATAAAATGTAAAAATAAAATAAAAATACTGTATGTATATATTGACAAAAAGTGAGAAATGTTTTGATAACTACCACACTGGTCTATACTGTATGCCTTCAACGAAAATAGCGCCTTTTTTTTTTTTTTTTTTTTTTTGTTATGCCATTTTTAAACGTTGTTTCTTTGCTACCAGATCTCTGCCTTTTCAGCAAAAGTAGTTGGGTTGCATTCACTTGTACCAATGCTTGAATACTTCAGCATGTGTAGATGCCCAGAGTTGATGTCATCTTCTTCATCACCGTCTTCATCTGTGTCACTTTCAGGAGCCCCAGTTTCTTTTACAATGCCCACAATTTTGTCTTCTTTAAAATAAGGAATCCTGTAGCACAATATCATTTTCTTGCCATGCCCTCGCTTCACCTTCATCACAATCTCCAAACCAGGGTTTGACTGAAATAAGTTAGTCATCTCATTCAGTATTTGTACCTCACCTACTTCAGTTTAATTTTGCTCATCTCTCTGTTTCTTTTGCAATAGGCCATATCCCCCCCCCAATCATTTTTTAAATGTTGCACATTTTTAAGTTTTGCACAATGCTTGTGCATCAGCTAACATGCAGCAGTGATCTTTGAGACTGAGCTTTTTAGAAAAAGCTATGATGCTTTTTTCATTGCTTTCTGTGAAAAGTAAATGATGCAAAACATTTTTTTTTTTTTGTAGGTTTTCTTAAACTTTTTGGTGACTCTCTGGCTCATCAGTTGGAGTGTTGTGATGCTTAGTGGAATAAACGTGTTTAATTTTTCAGCTGAAGGATGTAACGCTATGAGGGCATGTTGTATAGAATAAGCAAGACCCCGTTTTGCTTTCTCATTCCTGATGGTTTTTGACATTTGGAGTCAAATTATCAGTACACCAATCAGTAAATACTTCTGAGTTCATTCATGTATTTCTTTCCGATTTATAACTTACTGAGAGACAGGTGGAACTTAAAAAAAACAAGGTTTCTCTAATTTTCATATCGACAACAATGGCAAAGCATGAATCACATTGACATTAGTATAAATCATAGCTATAACTTACTTTAAACCAGAGAGCAGCTGCTTCATAGTGGAATGCAAGAGATTTTCAAGGTAGTGACTTCTAGATTTTCCCGGTCTCATCAGTATTGTACACATCTTCGGAATATTCTGCACTATCCATAAGGTCCATAAATGTTTTTTTGTTTTTTTTTTTGTACTGAATCCACTACAGAAATATCCCCCAGATAAATTTTCCTCTTGAATTTGAAGTACTCTAACGCCATGCTGAAATTTAAAGTTTTTTAGCCAGCCTGTACTGGCTTTAAAATCTGAAGGGCTGCCAATTATTTTTGTTAAAATCTAGTGTATTTTCATACAACAAAGGCCTGGAAATGAGTTCCTCTAAACTCATTTTTGTGTAAACCACAAATAAATGGCATCTTCGAGAGATGAGTCATCAGCTGTTGTCACAGTTTTTTTTTTTTTTTTTTTCATTTTTTCTACCATCATTTAAATCAAGTTTAAGTGCAAACTTGGAAACTTTCCTTGTTTTAAATTTTTTGTTGTAGTTGACTTTCAAATGTCAAAATTTGGCTAACAAAATCCTGCTTTCTCCCTTTGAAGAAGTCAGTTTAAAGTCTAAATCTTTTTAATTCTTTTAATTCATTTGTTAAAATTTTCTGCTTCCTTTTAGAAAATGAAGAAAACTCCATAGATACAGAAATAGTAAAATAAAACTCATGAACATTAGACAATCACACTTGCACAACAGTCAAAGCATAGTTGTATCCTAAGCAAACTGGCTGGGTTCTTGTGAGATTTAAAAATAGACTCCTCCACAAATGGGTACTGCATTTCATGTATGTTTAGGTATTTTTGTAATTCATTCCATAACTTTAATTCAGACAGAGCTGTTTATTCAGACAGACAGTTTCTGTTGCTTACAAAATTTCATGCAGTCCAAAAATTTGGCATAAAGTGTGCTTTGAAGGCTATTATTGGCATATTTTCACTGTATTCCATGTAATCACTTCATTCAGAAAACTTGAAAATTACATTGTCCTGGAGTGGAAATCGAACCTGCACCTCCCGATTTCCGGTCGAGTATACTAGTCATTCACTATCCAGGACAAGGAAATTCCATGCAACTGAACATAGATATCTGAGAACCTTCGGATTTGCGCTTGTCGAAGCTATTCCTGCCCCACCATAGTGTCTCACGACCTTTTCTCACATCCAGAGTCAGATGTAGGTCACAAATTCCAGTGATCAAAGCACATCATATACAATTGGGAAACAAATTTCCCCGAAGAAATAATTCTTCACAAAGACATGGTATAGGCATTGTAATGCTATTATCGACATATTTTCACTGTATTCCACGTAACCACTTCATTCAGAAAACTTGAAAATTATATTGTTTTGAATTTTGTAAGAAAACTGAAAGGATGATTTTAGATGCTTGTAAAATTTTATGTAAATAAAATTTAGGGGTGAAACAGTAGCAGTGTATGAGGTTTTTTTTTTGTTAGTAGTTCTGTAGGCAGTTTATTTCCAGGGGTAACAAAAAAGTTTACTAAGTATTTTCCTTGAAGCATTAACAGAAGTGATGGAATACGTTTTTATAATGTTAAAGGACCTTGATTTGAAGAGAAACAACCATTCATCCTTCTTAATAAAAGGCTTTACTTTTAAATGATTCGGTAATAAATTTTTTAATCAGCTTTTATATGTTTGAAATGCCAATTTGTATCATCCCATCTGACTTCAAGTGGGTACAGTTCATGCTGCATTTGATAACATGAAACATTCATCAGATTAGTTATTTTGTTTATATACAGTTTATTTTCAAACAGTGTATGACACAATTCTGTTGACTATTATCCATTTGGGAAATCTGAAATGTTTGGTATCTTTTGTTTAGCTTTCCTGATGTAATGATGCCTTCATATGCGAAATCTAAATGGTCTGCATTGTTTTTTATTGCTTTCCTTGTTATACATGTGTACCTTCTTATGAATTTAGTAAGTATAATTTTTTTTGTACTGAATTAATTTGATTAGAAACCATTGCTTGCTGTTTTCTTAATAACTTGATTTTTACTAGTAGTGTGAGACTGATTTATATTAAAATGTAGGTAAATTATTCAATTTGATCATTTTAAAAAGTTCTGCCAGAATCTTGATTTTACTAAACAGATAGTTGTGAGTTCCAACATTGTTGGAAAGCAGTTTGGTGTGGGGTGTTCGAATATTTCACACAACACAAAGCAAACAAGAACCTTTTTGCTTCTGCAATGCCATACACAGGTGGACTTGCCTATACTTATCAAGGTTGGTGATGTCAGTTATTTAGTGGACACCTGTATGCTACTTTTACACAGTTAATCCATGAGGATGGATAAGGAAAGGGTGAACTTAAAGTTTTGCTACAAACTTTATGAAAGTTTCTCTAAAACACTCAACATATTGTAATAGGCTTATGGTAATGCAGCACTGTTGTGTTCACTTGTTTCTGAATGGTATAATCAGTTTTATGGTGGACAAGAAATAGTTGAAAATCACAACAGATCTAGTTGCCCTTCCACTCCATGAACCACTGAAAACATTCAGAATATGCATTAATGTTTACCAGAAAATTATCACATTACTGTGTGATTCACTAGCCCCGAGTCATAAGAAAATAATTGTAAATATGTGTGTATATATCCATTCGCACGTGAGATTTCTTTGTTCATGCAATTTTTGGACAGAACAGACAAAATCAGCATGTTTAAGTCTGTTGCTGTCAGATACAAGTGATTAGCTGCATTACTATCGGCTTAATACATAAGTATTTGAAGTGTATCGTACGTGTCTTATGTGGCAATGGGGTTATCTCAAGAGTGCGTTAAGAAGTGAAACACAAGCTGTAGGGTATGGTAGGTTGCTTCAGGTAGGGGAGATAAACTGGAAAATCAGATAGTGTAACTTTTCTGAAGTTTTAAGAGAGAACGGGCACTTTTTTTCATTTGTAGTGGAAGTGAGACAGACAGGGCCTGAGTTTTGCTGAGAGCATCAGAACTATTTTTTCAACAACAGGGGCAAGATATCAGGATACGCATTTTTGGCCAGATCATAAAATTTAGTTCCTTTTTGTAAAATAAGACATGGTGACGTCATTTGAGCATGCTACAGATAAAACGATCATATCGATAAAATTTAAATGTTAACCTGGAACTCTCTTTATATCTATATTATATGGTTTTTTGATAGAAAACCTTTTACAATATATATATATATATATAAATGATGATGAACTGTACTGATTTGGACACCTCAACATTGGTATGAATTCCACAAGAAACATAGCCCTTACGTTATACATCAAATAACAATAAGAATATATCTTATTTCTTTCTGCCTCTTCAATGCAATTGTTTATTAATAAGGCTGGTCCCTTCGTGAAACCTTTTTGTTCTCATATCAGACAAGTGAGGAGTGTTTAGCACACCTCTCGTATCTCAGGAATTCAGAGTAGTAGATGGTTAATAATGAAAGAAGAAAATTATATTTTGTTTTATCAGAAGGAATTTTTAATGGCACGAAATAAAAGAAAAATTAAGATATTTACCCGATTTCTAATTACAGACATAATTGAAAAAGAAGAAAAGTGAGGGGGCAAATGTAATGTTTTGCTCCTGCCCGCAAATGAGTGCAGGGGCAATTGCTCCTCTGCCCCGGTGTTTCCAACACTGCTGGTTGTATTTCTTTATGCTGTTATTTCCTCATGCTGTATATTTTATTTGCATACTTTAATGAATATGAGGGTGTATCAAAAAACTAATGAGACACTAGCAGTATTTACATTGGGTATTATGTTTTGCCATTGTAGTTATAGTGGGTTTATTCGGGAACGTTACAATGGGAAAAAGCACAACCGGGTAAAAGCACAAAACACAAACAACAATATATACAGCAAGAGGCACCAGCCGCAAGGGCACGGCACAATGTGAAGAACAAGAGCACAGTACAAAATCCTGCCGATAAGGAAGGTTCAGTTCATGTATAGTGGGTTAAGAACTTTAAGGTAAACTTGTCTGCTGACACATGTCGATGTTTCATCCATATCTCTTGAGTTGTCCTCCAGTGCTAGAGTGTGGACAGAGGACTGTAATCAGTGACACCTACAGGACACCTCCAGATAAAGCGTACACAAATTGTAGATAGATATGCATTTCAGTTTTGTTGTCATTAAAAAAATTGCAACAGAAATATTTGACTTTCTGCAACAGGTATTTGGTGAAGAGTGCATGCCATGTGCCAGTGCCTTTTAGTTTTACAAAGCATTCCATGAAGGAAGAGAAGTTGCTGAGGACAAGCAGTGATCTCGGCTCCCTTCCACTTTACCTAACAAAGATATGGTGAACACAGCATCTATTACTGTATGTGTGGAGTTCACCTTACTGCTATTCATGAACTTTCAGGTTAAATGTTTCATATGGCAGCACTGAAGTGATTCTAATGAAAGATTTTGGAATGAAATGAGTGTCCTGTTGATGGATCCTTCATCTCTTGTTGCTGGATCAAATACAGTATTGTGTTACTGCTCATGAAGAAATCACTTTTCTGCATAGCACCAGAACAAATGAAAATCACTTTCTCCATAATAATATCAGGCAATCACTTTCTCCCTGATATCAGAACAACTGACAAATCTTTTTTTTTATGTTATGCTTTGATCCTGAAAAAAAAAAAAAAAAAAAAAATGAGCTTCTCGAAGAAGACACCAATTTCAACCTCTTGCAAAAAACAAGTGAAAGTTGTCAGAAGTGTTTGTGAAGTCATGACAATTATTTTCTTTAATCATAAAGGATCCTTGTGTCAACATGTTGTATTGTCACATACAATAGTTACTTGTGTATATTACCTCATAGTTTTAAGGGCAAAAGAACAGAACAAAAGAATCAGTAAGAAATTATGTATTGAGAAGCTGCTGCTGCTTCACAATAATGTGCATCCACATGTTTCCCGTGTTGTAATGAAATTTTTAGAAGAGAAGATAATTCATATTGTTTCTTACCTTCTATAGTGCAGACCTGCCACTTGTGACTTCTGGCTTTTCTTGGAAGTGTAAAAGGAATTGAAAAGTTAACGTTTTAAATCAGATAAAAGGAGAGGTAAAAGTCATGGCAGACAATTTGAAAACCCCTTTTCACTTCATAGGTTGGATTTCATGTTTCACACATGCAATGTCGGTGGGGGCTGCGTGTTGTGATACATTGTGGGTCACCCATGTTTTAAAAAGGACCACATAAAATTGGATAGTTAAGAACATACATTTTTCAAGGAATTTTGTCTCATTGCTTTTTGGTAGGCCTCTGTATCTCAATGTATAAAATTAAAATACTGACAAATATACTGTAACTTAATAATTATGAAATATACTGTGACGTAATAATTTTACTTATTTTTTAGATGTTAGCTGTTGTATATGAAACATTCACTCATATTGAAAAGGATAAGTTCCGTAAGCTCCTGCTTCATCGAAGAAAAGCCTGCCAGTTTGCATTTCGACTGTTGGTAACAAGAAATAATGCTTCTGGAATTAACTTCAAAAATTTTGAAGGACTGATGAAATATTTTAAACCAAAAAACAGCAAGTGTTAACTTGTACATTTGTTCATTTCAGTATGATTTATATTTTTTATATGTTAATATATTGCATAAATTGTGTTTGTACTTTTTTTTTTTTCTTTTTGCTACTTACATATTATTTTATCAGTCTCTCTTTTTTTTCTTTTTGTCAATAATATGGTACACATACACAGGTTATTTACACCTATATTCCTTTGGCTACTGTGATGTATGTTCCAATGAAACATACTTGATGCCCTCTGCTTGTGCATAATATTTCTGCTATGTGTCTCTTACAGTAATCATTTAATTTTTTTGAAGCAGACATGACCAATATCTTTCATTCATAGGCTGAAATTTAACTTCAGTTCAATATAATTTCTGCGATATTGTGAGCAAGAAACATGACATATATTTTAAACAGGACCCCTTTCAATTCCAGACATTTCTTTTTATAAAACATGAATTCAGTTAATAAAGAATGATCCATTGGTTATTTTATACATTTGTGATTGTGGGAAGTGTAAAAACCATTATTATTTCTAATAATTAATGACTTCATAGCTTCCTCTTATTACTTTCAGTATTATAAATATTTAACGGGAATTATAGAGGATAAATTTATTAAGGTACATTACCTCCCAAATTTTTGATCTATACACTAGATCATCTTCAGGAGTTCTTGCGTCTTACTACTTCCACAGGTTAGAATGTGCAGGGATCAAAAATACATCTGCCATCAGTATAGTGTTGTCACTGGCTACATGGAATTGCTACTGATTACTAGAGAAAGTGGACATCAAGCAGATTTTATGTTTGTGGACAGAGGAAGTCCACTGTTTAACAGAAAGGACCAGAAGTTAAATGCAGTAGCAGTTTTGACATAGTTTTAATAGATGAGTGGTAATAGGCAAGAATGCTGTTAGTGAAAGGTTCCAGAATGAATCTGTTTGGAAAATAGCAGATAGTTAAGCAATATCAAAAAGGCATTAGGACATAAGTGTAACAATGCACTGTGTGTCATCTGCACAACATGGTACCTGAACACCATCTTCTGCTACACGGCTGTAATTCAGGAGAGTGTTATCTTCACCTCCTGGGGTTGAGGGTGTCAATGGTGACAATGATTGTCTAGCTTTCTAAATGATTGACGTCCCTCTTTAATGAGAGAGGGTTTATTTACTTACTACATTTCCATTAATTGAGGCACTGCAGAGCTGACTAGTATTCTAGAATTTAGGACACCACTACCCCGCCTGAGTATCCAGAGGCAGATGTGTAACCACAATTTATTAAAACCCCGTGGATGCCAACTAGTATGAATTTTTGTAATTTTATAGATTTTTGGTTGCTGTTACAGAAGTATGGACATGAAATTATGGAAAATCACCATTTATTTTTCTGATACGAAAAGCAATTTCCTTATCAACTTAAAATTTTCTGTTTGTTTTTCAAGTTTATGTGGGGGAAAAAATTTAAAGCTATGTTTTGCATAATACAGGTTTTTGTATCTTAATTGGTAATCCCATGCTATCTGTTTGCAAAAGGAAATCCAACGACAGGGAATAATAGCATCTGCTTGACACTGGCTCCGACTTTCGCCGCCATTTTATCCCTCCCACGATGTCTCCGTACACCTGCAACTATGGATGCAGGTCTAGCATTTGCTTCCTTACCTCTCTCATGATGCTCTCAGTGCCACCTGCAGCTACACAGGACAGAATGCGTATGTTGTATGGACACCGCTGTAATAGCCTTTTCATTATGCTCTCTGGAGCACATGCTAGTGGCAATCAGTTGCACTGTGTGTCATGTATGGACACCGCTGTCAGTTGCACTGTGTGTCAGGTATGGACACCGCTGTCAGTTGCACTGTGTGTCAGGTATGGACACCGCTGTCAGTTGCACTGTGTGTCATGTATGGACACACAGTGCAACTGACAGCGGTAATTTGCTAATAATTAGAAGCATATACTTGGTGGAGATATATTATCATTTCTCAATATTTCGGAAGATGTTTACTCCAGGGTATTTTAATTTACATCTTCAATATTTTGGGCCACGACCATGAAGAAATCCTGGGTGCTCCACTGGTGGGCGGGATGATTGCTGAAGGCACACAGAATCGAAGAAGCATCAACATTCCAAGGAATAATTTTTCTTCATGTCTGGAGGTAATCTTTTATACTTTTTCCAGTAGACAGTATTTTTAATTTTTCCACTTGTAAACTACTTTTAGAGGTTGGTGTCTATGTAAAACCTTAACGACTGGCTGCCTCAAACCTGGGGAGCCTTAGCTTATTCTGAGGAGCTCGAAGGCAACAGGCAGAGGGACAGCATTTCAACAGGAAAGTAAGGTGAGAAATGCTTCTGGTATGTCCAGAAGTGTCTCTCACCTGCACTTTTTTTTTCTGTCAAAAAATGCACTTCTTTTTCTGTAATAGAGTTTTTTTGAGTCATCTGAATGTTGTAGGTGTGTAATTGAAGTTGGCAGTGAAGAATTTTATTAACTTCTGAGTAGGACACTGCAGCTTCTCTTGTCTGACTATCTTCTTTGAGCAGTGAGTGAATGTATACCTCTGTTTTGCAAATATATTTCAGTTCTGATAAGGCCAAAAGCATTAAGGATTACCAAATATTATACTACATGCGTACATATCATTAAGCTGTTCTCTGAGATTCAGATGTTAGCTCCACAAAGAAATACAAACTACCAGATAGTTTTTATTTACTGTTGCTGTATCAAACTTCTCCATTTACAGCGATCTTGAGATACAACTCCTTTTTCTCATGCAGACACTCCTGAATCTGATCTTCCCATGATTTCCTTGGCCTTCCTCTACCTTTCCTTCCTGCCACTGGAGCTAAAAATATTTTGTTAGTAAGCATCTCATCACTCATTCTTTTAACATGGCCAAACCACCGAAGCATATTAGTCTCCACCTTACTAACAGCATTTTGCTTCACAGAAACGACTCCTATGTTTCTTCTGTAGTGCCTAGGTTTCACTGCCATACATCAGAATCATAGTAGGAACAATTACGCTGATGTATGGCAGTGAAACCTGGGTATTACAGAAGAAACATAGGAGTCATATGTGTGTTTTAAGGCAGAAGCAGAGAGATTCTACTTCTGCCTTAAAATATGCAAAAGCTAGTAAATTTATATGAACACTCTTCAAATGCACTTCAAAGACAAATGACTTGGCCAGTGAAATGAGCTGTCAGTGAGGCTAAACATGCAGTTAAATAACAAAATGCATTCACTGGAAGATGCTGTCTCATACAGTCCTGATTATTGGTCATGTGTATTTGGCATGATGTTTATGGTCTGCCCCTGCAATTTCTCCATCATCAAATTATGCTGTTCTAGGCATTTTAAGAAGAATGAATAATGAATTTCTTATTCAGGTAGTTTGGATGCTGCCGTTCTTTGACCTCCATCAATGTTAGAGTAGTCTTCTAATGTGGTAGAACATAGCGTTCCTCATAGTATTGTACTTAGCCAATTGTTGTGACAGTCATGACATGAACAAGCATCAATGATGTATTCTGTGGTCTGTACTGACCTTCTTGTAAAATGTTACAAGTTGGCATCAGTACAATATACACTATATTGACAAAAAGTCACCGGACACCTAGAAGAGAAACACAACATAGCATTTATTGGCATACATTAGTACGGTGTCGGTCCACCTTTGGCCTTAACACATGTACTCACCCTTCGAGACAGGGTTTCGGTAAGGATTTGGAACACAGCGATAGGTATGTGCTTCCATTCAGTACATAATGCTGCCGCTAACTGTTGCTTAGTAGTAGGTCTTGGTTCCAAACTTCTTATGCGGCACTCTAATTCATTCCATAAGTGCTCCATGCGATTAAGATCAGGGCTGTGTGCTGGCCAGTCCACACACAATATGGAATTATCGTCAAACTATGCCATAACAGTCCTTGCTTTATGGCTTGGTGCATTATCCTGGTGGTACTAACAAGGCTCGGTTCCATAGTATTGTCACAGAGTTGGTAGGGCATAATTGTCCAGAATATCAAGGTAGACGTGCTGGTTAACAGATTTGTTCATGATAACCAATGGACCGGGACCATACCACGAAAAACACCCCCACACGAGTACACTGCCAGCTCCAAACTTGACCGTAGGAACAGTACACTGTGGTAAATAGCGTTCCCCCGGCTGTCGCCATACCCACACAATGGCCATCAGACTGATGGATCATGTATCTGGATTCATTAGTTCATAGGGCCCGTTTCTATTGATCTACGGTCCATGATAAATGTTCTTTACACCATGCTAAACGACAAGTAGCATTCCGAGTGGAGATGAAAGGTTTACACGACCACGGTAACCCATGGAAAGAAGTTCTCTGCGAATGGTACGTGTACATACCGAGGTTCCAGCATTGTTACTCACCTCTACACTGAGGTCTTGTGCAGTACTCCGTCGATTAGCTGTAACGACTCTCCTGAGGCTTCGACGTCCTCTATCACCGATTTTCTTTGGTCTGCGGGTACGTTTTGCTACTTCAGGCATGCCATGTGTCTTCCACTTATTCAGTACACCCAAAACAGTTGACTTGGGTATGTTTAAACGCCTCTTGGTTTCTCATATGGACAACCTGCTAATATAACACCCAACAATCTTTCCTTTCTCAAAGTCAGTTCTCTCCCGCCGCAACATTTTCGCTCAATCTCACAGTGCGATATGATCGTGGTCAGCTGTAGGCTTGTTTTTATATCGTTTGCAGCTGTACCGCGCATCTTAACAATGCAACAGATCCGTTCATTTGCTTTTGAAGGGGTGTCCGGTGACTTTTGTCAATATAGTGTATTTTAAACACTATATTTATAGAAATATTTCCTGTAGTGATTAATTTTTCGATTCAAACAAATAGTTAACATATTGTGCAAAGTCAGCAGCAATGGGTTAGTGACATCTGGTACATCAGAAGAAAAAAATCCCCAAAATAAATACGCAATATTGATGCTGGCTTGTTACTTCTGATATGAAACACAGCTATTTGATAGAAAAAAATATTAGCATAGGAAGAGTTCAGTGAAATAATTTAAATGTGTAGCAAACTATGTATATCCTTTTAATGTGGACACTGATATTCAAAGCTTCATATTGTTATCACAGCATAACAATATGATGAAGGGTCAGTGATTGTAACAAGGGATTTACCATGAGTTCTTAGTAAGACTAATACCGTTTCACTAGAGATGGTGAAAATGAAGTTTAACATCATCTCTTCAGTGACACAGTGGTTTAAGTGCTGGCTTGTGGTCATTGATCTGAGGTTGGTCCAAGTTCGAATCCTAGTGAAGCATGGATGTTGTGTTTGGCTTATGGCAGTGTCCCTCTCCCTTCCCTGGACCAGTGACCCTAAATTAGGCACAGATGCCTGCTTATAGCCCATTAAGTTGCTTGCAGTGAGTGGTTGTTAATCCCCCTCCACCTCTAAAAAAACTTTATCATCATCCCTTTCCTTGTAAGAAAACAGATCCATGGTGTTTACTCTTGTTATCATCATTAACCTTCAAAATACGATGACTTTGTAGTAAAAGTAATGTGGGAGTGTAGGACCTTTACTTGTCAGATCCAAAATATTTCTTTTCTTCACTTTTTAAACTTTCAGAAAAAACAGTTGTTCTACAGATCACTTTCTTTGTTGTTCAAAAAGTTGTTTTATATCACCTTAATGCTTCTTATGCTGAGACCACTAGTCAAAAAAGTAATCATGATTGTTTTGAAGTTAAAATAATGTAAATTGTCTGTGCACTGAAATTTAGATCAAGATTTAGGTAATTTGTAGACTACTAAATTTAGATATATTCATTGCCATCAACACTTTTCAATAAATTATCTGTGATACTGAAAGTAATCAATTCTGCATATTATCTGTGCCACCTGAAATTATAATTGTAGTTATTATTGTTAGTTGTTTCTAAATAAATAAAATCCATAATTGATGATAGCCTTTTATGTAACGTAGTAAGCCACTTACCAGCTGCACGAAGATCCGGCCTTTAGTCAGCAGAGAGCAAAAAAATGCCACAGTTCATCAAATTAAACTAGCTATTTGTTATAAACTCTTGAATAAAAACACTCCAGTATTTATTAAACTACATCTCCACACAAATGTAATAACTCACTATACCAACACGCACACACTCCATATATCACCGTCATTGTTGTTGTTCGGTCAGAGAGCAAGCCGCATAGAAGACTTACTGACGTCAGCAAAACGGGCATCCAGGCAAAGCTCACTAGAGCAAACAAATAAAACAGTATTAATAATCTAAAGCAACTTATGGGATTTTACTAGGAAATTTTTTTCTTTAATAGCAAATTTTCGGAGAAAACTCTTCTCCTTCTTCAGGCTGTCTTGTTGTTGTCACTTTTTCCTTGTCACTATCACGGTTACGGTTTACCTTGACGGTTACGGTTTACCTTGATGGTTACGGTTAACCTTGACGGTTTAGGTTATTTTTCAACAAATCCTGCCAGATGTTAGGCAGGGAAAATCCTTTGCAGTCATTGATGATGGAATTTTGATTTTTCTCAATCTCTATTCCTTCTTTCAGTTTTCTTTTTTGGAAATTGCTTTGGAAACTGATTACTTTAAGGGAATTCCAATCCATGCTGTGCCCAGTTTCTCTAACATGCCTATCTAATCCAGTCTTGTTGGAGCAATTTTTTATAGCTGCTTTATGCTCAGCTATACGAGTTTCTAGTCTGCGACCTGTTTCACCTATGTAAGATAGTCCACAACTACAATTTACTTCATAAACTACTCCTTGCATTTTTAAAATATCTTCTTCTCTTTGAACTATTTTAGGGAAAAATTTTTTAACTTTGTTCTCTAAACTTGGAGCTAGCCTAATATTGTATTTTTTACTAATTCTCTTTAAAGCCTCAAATAAACCTTTGTGATAAGAAATTTTTCTAGTGAATTTTACTTGTTGCTTTTGTGGGTTCTTCGTACCATTAAAATTCAGAAGCTTCTCAATTTCTTCTTTAGGATAGTTATTTTCTGCAAGTATGACTTTAAGCTCTTCTTTTTGGGCTTCTTTTTTATCTGCGGTAGAAACTATTTTATTAATTTTTTCTAAAAACTGACTTGCTACATTTTTCTTAATAGAAACTGGGTGATACGAATTGAAATCCAGTAGTCTTTTAGTATTCATTGGTTTTTTATACCAACTAGTGAGGAATTTTTCATCTTCATAATAGATAGTAATATCTAAGAAGTTTATTCTTCTTTCTTTTTGAAGTTCAATAGTGAACTTAAGGGAATCATCTAATTCATTGAATGAGTCTAGAATTCTTTCTGGAATAATTTCTGAGCTATCTATTATAAATAAGATGTCATCCATGTATCTGCTATATAAGCAGAAGTATGTGGGCACAGCATGGATTGGAATTCCCTTAAAGTAATCAGTTTCCAAAGCAATTTCCAAAAAAGAAAACTGAAAGAAGGAATAGAGATTGAGAAAAATCAAAATTCCATCATCAATGACTGCAAAGGATTTTCCCTGCCTAACATCTGGCAGGATTTGTTGAAAAATAACCTAAACCGTCAAGGTAAACCGTAACCGTGATAGTGACAAGGAAAAAGTGACAACAACAAGACAGACTGAAGAAGGAGAAGAGTTTTCTCCGAAAATTTGCTATTAAAGAAAAAAATTTCCTAGTAAAATCCCATAAGTTGCTTTAGATTATTAATTCAATTAAACTAGGAAGCCATTTCTCAACATGAGCTTTATTCAAATAAAACAGTTCGTGCAGCGCCACCTGCAATTGTGTTAAACATGCGCTGAGGCTTCTAGTTTGAATGTCGTGGAACTCTGACAGTCATGGTTCTTATAATAATTTCTAACAATTATCAATGAAGATTTTGCAATATTATATATCCTTCCAATTGGGGCAAATCTGTCTCATGTTGCTTTTTAGGTTACAGCATGTGTAAGTGAATATAAACAAGTGTTAAAATCTGACTGGTTCAGTATTTTTCATGTGATGTGTGTGTGTGAGGCAGCATGTGATTGTAAATTTTATGTATGTGTGTATAGTTAAATATCAATATTTATTCAAAGTTCTAAGTTTTTTCTTGTTTACTTTCTTTAGGCCGCCGAGACAATTACTTAATGTTTAAAACTCTGAACTCTGAAAAAAATGGGTTATTGAACATTGATGAATTTTTCCAAGTGTATGATGCTAGTCCTTTGAAGTGGAAGGTTAGTTAAATGAATTGAATGCAATTAAAAGTGTTTAACAGTGATGTTTAAACCTGTGTTTATTGCAGAAGCAATAATTTGTGTCTTACCTATTTTATAGTTAATCATCATCATCACTAAGCTGTTTTCTGAGATTCAGAGGTTAGCTCCACAAAAAAATACAAACTACCAGATAGTTTTTACTTACTGTTGCCGTATCAAACTTCTCCATTTACAGTGATCTTGACATACAACTCGAGCTTCACTGACATCCATCACATGCCGCACACAAGACTTTCTATACTTCATACTCATAATCTTTTCTCATGCAGACACTCCTGAATCTGATCCTCCCATGACTTCCTTGGCCTTCCTCTGCCTTTCCTTCCTGCCACTTGCACTAAAAACATTTTCTTAGTAAGCATCTCATCACTCATTCTTTCAACATGGCCAAACCACCGAAGCATATTAGTCTCCACTTTGCTAACAACTTTTTGCTTCACATTACACAACTGCAACACATCTTCATTCCTCACACACTCGGAAAGTCGGAAAGAGTACCCCCCCCCCATCCCTGTAAGTAACGTATTTCTCCAGCACACAAACAACTCCTATGTTTTTTCTATAGTACCCAGGTTTCACTGCAGTACATCAGAGAAGGAACAATTGAACAATTACACTTTCATACACAGCCATGTGGGACTCTCTTGAGAACCCATCATTCCTGTGAAAACCTCCCAAAGCAGCCATGACTTTCAATGAAGAATTCACTTGCCTACTAATTTCCCCATCCAACTTGTTTCTCTCTGTCAAACATGCTTCCTAAATACACAAACTGACTCACTTCCTCAATGACTGTGCCATTTAGACTTACATTACATTCAGTGCTACCAGTTCCTCTCTCAAAACCCATAACTTTGGTTTTTCCCTTATTTATACTCAGTTTGAATTTCATGCAAACTTCGTACATCCGGGACAACATACTCTGCAACTCACTTTTGCTCTCTGCCAACAGGACAGTGCCATCAGCATACAGCAACCTGCACACATGGATATCACCAAGACATAAACCAGTATTGTCCATCTTGGCATCACGCATGCACGCATCCATCATTATATTAAACAGCCATTGTGACATTACACAACCTTGTCTGACTCTTATACCAAACTTGGTCACAAGCTTTCTCTAAAGCTATGAAGGCAGTAAAAACTTTCTTACCAACAGCCAGATACTTGTCAATCATCATGTGCA
The DNA here is from genome assembly GCA_039090855.1 of Macrothele yani. Classification (NCBI taxonomy): domain Eukaryota; kingdom Metazoa; phylum Arthropoda; class Arachnida; order Araneae; family Macrothelidae; genus Macrothele; species Macrothele yani. The sequence goes on along the minus strand of CM077002.1, from coordinate 174,302,333 downwards.
ATGCAAAAATTTGATTAGTACAGCCTTTATCAGGCATAAAACCACTCTAACATCCCACGCTTTCTTTGATGAAACATCCCATGCTTCCCTATAGTTTTTCAATAACGACCTTACCAAACACTTTCCCTGGGACACTCAGTAGGCTAATACCAGGATAGTTCTTGCATTCAGTCTGATCACCTTTTTCCTTATACAAGGGAACAATGATAGCATCCTTCCAATCCCGAGGGACCATTCCTAACTCCCAGCACAACTGGCAAATTTCAGTTAACCAGTCAATTACAGAGTCACCACCATATTTCAACATCTATGCAGTTATGTCATCAACTCCTGAAGCCTTACCATTCTGAGGAGATTTTAGAGCTTTACACACCTCTTCTCTTGAGATCCCTCCTGTGCTTTCATCCTTCACTGTGACATCATCTGCTGCTGCCTCTGAATCACCTTTGCTTTCCTGATCTAATAACTCACAGAAGTATTCACTCCATCTTTCAGTTAACTCATTGGGCTCCCATATCATTTCCCCGATCCTATTCTTCACACAACTTACAACTTTGTTTCCCCTATTTTTCCTGAGTCTTGTGTACTTCTAGAAAGTCTTCCTATCTTTCCAAAAAAAAAAAAAAAAAAAAAAAATTCACGCCTTTCCACCTTCTCCTTGGTTTTTGCTCTACTCTGGCGAACCAGCTCAGCTGCGTCATGCTTCATACAGCGATATTCATCCACAGAAACTTTACCGTACAACATCCCCAAATGTGCTTCCATCTTTCAGTTTACTGCCTTTTCAATCCCACTATTCCGCCAAGCATCACCTCTATGGTTACCCATTATTGTGGTGCCACAGACCTCTTCAGCAGCAGTGACAATACAGATCTTAAAACATTTCCACTTCTTTTCTACATCCCTCTCACAAGACTTCAGCTCCTTTAGTCTTTCTGTGAGTATGTCAGAATAATGCTGATGATCTTCAGGGAGCCTTTCAACTTTTATTCTTTCCATCCTGGTCCTCTTCCTATTCCTTTTCCTCCAACCAACATTCAGAATCGATTGTGACACTACAAAGTAATGATCAGAATCAACATCTGCACCTCTTATCACACAAGTGTCAACAACTAAGTGTTTCAGACGCTTATCATAGACAGCAAAATCTATCACACTCTTTTGGCCAAGAGTATGATTTTCCCAAGTATATGTGTGAATGTACTTGAGGTTGAAAAATGTATTAGATACACACAAACCATTCTCAATGTAGAGTTCAATTAATCTTTCACCATTATCATTCACACAAGGATCATTAAACTTACCCAAAACACTGTCAGAAATTGCATTCTGCACACCTACTCTAGCATTGAAATCCCCTGCTATTATAACTTTCTCTTTAGCACCAAACTCGCTCAAAACAGCTTTTAGCTCATTCCAGAAATCTTCCTTCCTATCAGGAGGTTCCGTGTCACAATTACTATTCTCTGAAGTTTCACTTTCAAACGAATCCAAAGAATTCTCTCACTTATGCAACTATAGTGAATCAAGTTGATCTTCATCTTTTCACTTAAAATCACACCTACACCAGCCTGTCCTCTCACAATACTCCAGACCATTATCCAATACTCCAGACCATACACTCACCGTTCCATTCACTTCTTCTATCCCATTTTCTTTCTTTTTAGTTTCACTTACAACACAGCACATCCAATCTATACTTATACATCTTCTCAATCACCTCATTCTTCTTGTCATTTATACCTCTAGTATTCCATACACCAATCTTACACTCACTCAGCCAAGACCTCTTTCTCATTCGCCTTTTTCCAGTTCCATGTCGATACCATGGTGGACCATCCTTCTCAAGTGTGGTAGGTCCACCTTATCCTATGCTTGAGTCGGTTTTTGCATTTGTTTTTGTCTTTTTAATCAGGTAAGTAACTCAGTGTGGGGGATTAACCTACTGCTGACGGTTTCAGTTGGTCATTCAACCTAAGGATTCTGAAACAAAACCCAGCAAGTTGGGGTCTTTTTGCCAATGTCACACAGAACTAGCTGGCATCTCTCCAAGATTCGCAGAGGGTTGCTGTTCTGTGTGCCATTGTTCCCATGGAGTACCCCAAGGAGGCAAACCCATCTCTCACTAAGATCGCCCCAGTCTGAAATGTGCTTTCATAAAATTGAAAAGTCATGGTTACTTGGCTGATGTATTCACATTAGAGAAACCAAATAATTGGCTAAGATTACCTGTATCCAGTTTTGTAATTGCTTAGAAGTTGGATGCATTTGATTTTAAAGTATTTAACCAGGGAATTTTGTATCCATTAAAAAAAGGTTTTGATCTGCACTTCTAGTCATCTCTAACGTCTGAGCAATGTGGCACTTCTGCAAAACCACACAACACTTTTGTCCTGTACGGGCCTGTTTGTCTATCCTGGGCCTGTTTGTCCATCCTGTCAGTCATACTCACTCCCCATCATGAATTTAAATGGTTAAATTCATATGGAGCAATAATGGCATATATCACTTTCAAGGCTAAATTTTTTGAATCACCAGTAACCGAGGTTGCAGGATTTGTCACAAAACAATAGCTTTTATGCTAGAAGGCAGTACATAGAAGAAAGCCACTATTGTGTGTTGTTGTTGACTCAAGATTCGTACGAAATACCAGTAATATAAATCTAAGCTGTCTCACCGTACGATAAAAAACACCAAGTTTCCAAACTGCAAACTAAACACATTTATTTACAGACTAAAAACCTTGCAGAAAGCTAGCGCTTTCGGAGAACACATGTCTCCATCTACTGGCCCGAGTGCCACAGGACAAGCACCACCCATCAGATATATATAGCCCACCATTGCCCACAATGCAACACGGTACCAAGTTCCAAACATACCCCCCTCCCTATCGTCCCTCCCCTCCCCTTCACCAGAAATGAAGAGTACACACATAAAAATTTAGAAACCCATCAACCCCCCCACCCCGTTGACATTTCCTCGCATCTCAATAGTTAGTGTCAGTGTTAAACAAAACCATTTTATAGTAGCTACAAAATTAACTGCCTAGATTCACTAGTGCTAGAAATACATAAATTCATTTAAAAAGAATTAAATTCAAAAGTTAAATTAAATTTGACAAGAATTTTTCACAGGTAGACTGAAGGGCTCTCCATCAATCTATTATTATTATTATATCGTGATATTACATTTTCAAAATTCTTATTAAACTTTAAAAAAATCAAAACAGCTTGCCTCTTACTTTTAAATATTCCAATACCTCATACAGTTTGTCTTGCTGCGAGTACCCAAAGTCTGATGTCTCTGAAGGCAAACATCTGAAGCCCGTAGTCATTGAGCATTTGAAGAATAAAGCCTGTAAAAATTTTCTTGTAAAAGTTTCTTTAACATTTTTTAAAAACATCTGGAAGAAGTTAAAATGGGGGGTGGAACATTTTCTTGTAAAATATGAGTGTTTCTGTAAAAACAAGAAAAAAAAAATCTCCATTCCTTAAAAAAAAATTTTAATTTTTTCCACTTGCCTTTAGTATTCTAAACTGAACTGTTTTTCATAAAAATGTTTTTTTAGAAAAGCTATTTTTCCCAGAAAAATTATCTGTGCTTTCGTGGAATGCACAACTTTGAACTTCTGATGCTTACTTTGGGCATTGACTTCAGTGATGTAAAACTTTGGGTATTCACTACAACACAATCTGTATCAGGTATTGAGACATTGAAAAGATGCAGCCCAGCTATTTTTTATTTTTTTTTAGTAAAAAGTTTAATAAGAATTTCAAATAGGTATTACCAAATTATAACAATAATGCGTTGATGGGGAGCCCTTCAGCATATTTGCGAATAATACTTGAATTTATTTTAGCTTTTATTAATGAACTGAAATCATGTTTTTATAAAAATATGGTGCTTATACTGTTTCAAGAATGACATTCTTCAATAAGTTTCTTCAAAATCAAATGAGTCGAATGTGTGAAAGATCACAGTAACCTTTTATTTTATCTTTTTTGTTTTGTACCATTGCAACTCATCAAAAAAAAAAAAAAAAAAAGAAAAAGAAAAGGCTGATTCATAATTGTTGCACATGCACATCTGGCAAATTCAGCCACCAACAGTGCAATCCTTGAGTTAAAAAGCCATTCAGCACTACTACTTTACTACTTTGTGGTACTTTATTTTGGACACAGTTTGTTATTTTAAACTTTTAAATGAGTAATATTTGTTATTTCCTTAAGTGCACAAAATAATGTATGGTGAATTTCTGTTTAGTAGTTTACATGTCTTTTTTTCCTCCCTGCCAGCCTAGAAGGCCTGATGATTTATGGTTCACTGGTTTAACAGGATTTCCATACATTATTTTGTATTCTAAATTGTATTCTAAACTGAACTGTTTTTCATAAAAATGTTTTTTTAGAAAAGCTATTTTTCCCAGAAAAATTATCTGTGCTTTCGTGGAATGCACAACTTTGAACTTCTGATGCTTACTTTGGGCATTGACTTCAGTGATGTAAAACTTTGGGTATTCACTACAACACAATCTGTATCAGGTATTGAGACATTGAAAAGATGCAGCCCAGCTATTTTTTATTTTTTTTTTTAGTAAAAAGTTTAATAAGAATTTCAAATAGGTATTACCAAATTATAACAATAATGCGTTGATGGGGAGCCCTTCAGCATATTTGCGAATAATACTTGAATTTATTTTAGCTTTTATTAATGAACTGAAATCATGTTTTTATAAAAATATGGTGCTTATACTGTTTCAAGAATGACATTCTTCAATAAGTTTCTTCAAAATCAAATGAGTCGAATGTGTGAAAGATCACAGTAACCTTTTATTTTATCTTTTTTGTTTTGTACCATTGCAACTCATCAAAAAAAAAAAAAAAAAAAAAGAAAAAGAAAAGGCTGATTCATAATTGTTGCACATGCACATCTGGCAAATTCAGCCACCAACAGTGCAATCCTTGAGTTAAAAAGCCATTCAGCACTACTACTTTACTACTTTGTGGTACTTTATTTTGGACACAGTTTGTTATTTTAAACTTTTAAATGAGTAATATTTGTTATTTCCTTAAGTGCACAAAATAATGTATGGTGAATTTCTGTTTAGTAGTTTACATGTCTTTTTTTCCTCCCTGCCAGCCTAGAAGGCCTGATGATTTATGGTTCACTGGTTTAACAGGATTTCCACGGAAAATATTTGAAGGTTAGTTTTTGTATCTCTTTTTTAAATCAATGAATGAATGAATGAATTAATTTTAAGTATTGTTTGCATATGAACTTCCCAATAGTTTCCCCCTTCCTTTTAACAGTTTTTAATTAAGAACTTCTTTACAATATTTTGAATCCTAACTTTGCAGAAATTAGTATTTTCCTTATCAACCATTTTCAGTTCACTACTATATAAAGGTCTCCATCAAAGGTCCTTGACTAAATGGAGAATAATGTGTTAAAATAAAGGAAGACCAATAGGAAGGTGGAGAAATGCTATCTTCCTATTTTCTGGTGTACAAAGCACACCAGAAATTGAAGGACACACGAAAAAAAAAAAAAAAAAAAAAAAGGTAGAATTTAGGTAACTCCCATTCTTCCAAATATTTTATTTTTAAAATCATCACAATTTTGAATATTTTATGTGTCCATGTTTTGGATATTTGCCCTCGATTTTGCAAATTGGTTTGCCTTTTTGTCTTCAATGGTAACACCCATCATTAGTCTTTCCATTGTCTTTGTGTAATTTTTTAATTTTCTTTAAGGCTAAATGTCAGTGATAGATTAATATTATCAGTACACCCTAATGTGAAATACTTTTCTTATGATCGGATTAGTATATCTCTATAATGATGTTATTCTTTCGAACACCATGTGCTTTAGTTGCATGCTTAGTCCAGTAACTTGACTTTCTTTTATTCATAATCACCACTTGACTTTAAATGAATTACAAATCAACTTTCTTGTTTTTGTAGGCATCAGATGATTCTTATTTGAAAATAGTCATAAAATTGTATTTGTTATTTCTTATTTTTATAACAGGCTGCAACAGAAACTTTTGTGTGTTTGGCATTCAAAATAATCTCTAATGTTGGAGTGAGTCTATGGCATTCATTTGTGGCCTGCTAAGGAAAGTAAGCCATGGACACTTTTCATCCTTTGCTATACGTACACAGATCACCCTTGCAGATGTTGAAGACATTTCATTTTACATAGTGCTTTTCAGTGTGTGGCAAGTCTACAAAACTTGTTTGTGAATTGTGTGTTATGACATTCAGTTTTTTTTAATGAAAATAAATTAAACTTATTTAAGGGTGAAAAGAGTATCTGCAACAGTGACCTCACGTAGCTGTGGGATTAATAATGCTGTAGGTCAATATGTGAGATCTGCTGGACTGTAAAATTAAAACAATATATGTGACAAAAATCAACAAATATGTGGAATTAACTGCAGAGATTGAACAGATGTACAAGCTGAAAACAGCTCATATACATTTATATCCACTGGTTATCCCTACAGCCTGTATAATTTCTGAGACTGGTATAACTCAACTTAATGCTTTGGGCCTGCAATATGTAAGGCCCAAAATCCAGGAGGCAGTGATTCTCAATACATGCCACATAGTAAGGTAGTTTTTAAACCATGAATGACTGTGTCCATACTGACAGGAGAACTGTGCCATAGCTATAGATGAGGGGGGGGGATCTAACCAGAGGAAGTTCAGCAAACCCCCCCATCTTTATTGTTTGATGGCATTTCTGTTAACTTCATCAGTTAGTTAAGATCCATTGTCTTTGTAATATGTATCTAGTAAATATGAGGTCAAATCAAGAAATGTCTTTGTTAAGATCCATTGTCATGTTATGTAATATGTCTGCAATGTGTTTATAATAATTTTACCAACGTATTGTACCAACTTTCAACAAATACCATTTGGTGCGACATTCTACTTCAACAACAGGTATGGACTTGAGAAGGAGATATTTTATGTTTGGTAATATATAGAGATTCAGTACCTTTTTTTAGAATTGTTATTATGCACGTTAAAGTATGGACATGTGATTATATATGAAGTATCAACCTACACGGAAGATATACATGAAGTATATTAATTCAACATTTGTCGAAAACATTACGTGGTTTCAGAAATTATTAACTATATGTCAACAAAATAGTTTCCATATCATCTACTGTTTCGCACGTTACTAGAAATTCGAGCACGGGAAAAACGTTCATATAATAAAAAATTTTATTTCAACTTGTCACTAATATTCCTTTTTTTCTTTTTGATGTTCCTTATAATAGTTTAGAATTTTATTATGAAGATTACAAATTTATATGAAAAAATGTTTTTATATGTGCAGTCAAATGCATCATAAGTTGTCAAAGTCCTCCAATACGTAGAGACAATATGTATTAAATGATTAATATTATTCCAGTTTTTTAACTCATGATTCACGAAATTAATACAATAGAAAAGAACTTTCGAACCTTTTGATTATGATGCGTTGAATCAGTAATAAGCCATCTTGTTATCGAAGAAGGCACGATTTTCTTTCCTGTGGTATCAGCTTCCAAGTTGAACTTCGATCTTATAATTTCTTATTATAGATGATGGTTGCATGTTTCATTTTCCGTGGCTCGATACCCCAAACTAGTTTCAATTCCTTCTTTTTGGAATCATCTTCAGTGGGTATTATGATCTACTTCTCATACACGTTGTGTTTCTGCCACTTACATCGATTCTACTGGCAGCGTCCGACTTTTCACGGCAGTTGTACTCTTGCGCATGCTATTTTTGGTATTAATGCACGTTCTTAGTCGTGTTTTGATATAATTGGATGATATGAATTCCGATTCTAAATTAATTGGTGTTGCCATTCGTTTGTTGAAAATAATTAAAAATCAAATATTAACCTCAGAAGCGGTAATGATTGAAAAAACTAAAGAAATAAATTGTAATAATAATGATCCAATGAGTCTACCGTACGCTTGGAAATATTTTATCGAAAAAGAAATTAACGATAAAAATTATTATAAAAGACCTTATTAATTATTTTCAACAAACGAATGGCAACACCAATTAATTTAGAATCGGAATTCATATCATCCAATTATATCAAAACACGACTAAGAACGTGCATTAATACCAAAAATAGCATGCGCAAGAGTACAACTGCCGTGAAAAGTCGGACGCTGCCAGTAGAATCGATGTAAGTGGCCGAAACACAACGTGTATGAGAAGTAGATCATAATACCCACTGAAGATGATTCCAAAAAGAAGGAATTGAAACTAGTTTGGGGTATCGAGCCACGGAAAATGAAACATGCAACCATCATCTATAATAAGAAATTATAAGATCGAAGTTCAACTTGGAAGCTGATACCACAGGAAAAAAATCGTGCCTTCTTCGATAACAAGATGGCTTATTACTGATTCAACGCATCATAATCAAAAGGTTCGAAAGTTCTTTTCTATTGTATTAATTTCGTGAATCATGAGTTAAAAAACTGGAATAATATTAATCATTTAATACATATTGTCTCTACGTATTGGAGGACTTTGACAACTTATGATGCATTTGACTGCACATATAAAAACATTTTTTCATATAAATTTGTAATCTTCATAATAAAATTCTAAACTATTATAAGGAACATCAAAAAGAAAAAAAGGAATATTAGTGACAAGTTGAAATAAAATTTTTATTATATGAACGTTTTTCCCGTGCTCGAATTTCTAGTAACGTGCGAAACAGTAGATGATATGGAAACTATTTTGTTGACATATAGTTAATAATACATGAAGTATCTACTTTTATGTTTGGACCTAGCAGAGGTACCCGGTGTTGCCCGGGATAGACATATTCAGTACCAATTTACATTGTTACTGCAATTTACATTGCTAGTAGCAATGTACATTGCACTATAAAAAAACCCTACCATGATGAACAATGCTCAGCTTTTATGAGATAATCAGAATTTATAATATCCGTTGTGAGCCCTAAAAACTCAAAATAACAAACATGTACAACAATGCATTTCCTGCACTCTGCGTTCAGCTTTCTAGAGTGTAGATAAGGCACTTTCTAGCAAATTGCTTAGAAAACCTTTGAGAATGATGCGTAACCATTCGGATTCTTCCTGGCATGCCTGAACCGAGGAAGCTTGTGAGGAGTGAGGCGTCACCTGACGACCATTGCTCTGACACGCGGAGTAATACCCCAGCAGCTGACTTTCACCCAGTCTGTAGAGGGCCCCGTAAAAACACATTTGACCTTTTTTTGACCCCTTAGGGATGGAACTGCACACTTTAACTCTCCCTAAAAACTCGAAATAGTGAAAATGTACAACAATGTACTTCCTGCAGCCCTGCATTGAGGAAATGTTTTTTTTTTTTTTTTTATATGAATTTTCCAAAATCGGACCTTGGTCATTGTTTACGTTCTCTTGGAAATCAATTTCTCTGCTTTTTTTAAAAGATTTATCGGAGTTTTTTTTTTACATATATTGCTGGAAATGGAGTTTCCGTATCTTCTGCCACTGACCGTATGTCCCGGCAGTGGTTTTTTATTTAGGAATTTTCAAAAATCGGACTATATGCCTGAACCATGGAACCTTGGGAGGAGTGAGGCATCACCTGACGACCGTTGCTCTAACACTTGGAGTAATACCCCAGCAGCTGACTTTCTCCCAGTCTATAGAGGGCCCCGTAAAAACACATTTGACCCCTTTTGACCCCCTTAAGGATGGAATTTCTAAAAATCGTCCTGCCTGTATTTTAATCTGGGTAATGAAAAGTATCTATGCCAATTTTGGTGCAAATCCATCAAACCGTTAAGGAATGTATGCGGAACAAACATATAAATATACGAACATACTTTCACTTTTATATAGAGAGAGATACTGTAGCAGCCAGTGGTGCAGATTGCCACCGTTGTTACAAAACCATCAACATAAAACAAAAAACCAGTTGCTTTAAGTATTCATCTGTTTGAGTATTGATCTGAAATGTTATAACAGTGCAGTATGTCAAATCAAAAATACTGGCAGACTTTTTCTTTGCTGTTGTTGTTACATTAACAGATGAAGTTGATATTGTGCTCAGTGCAATATTTTGTCATCCCCATTTCTGCATTTAGTGGTTTTCATTTCACCTACTAATAGAAAAGATGTGAAATTTTTCTTGTATAGGATGAGCATATTTTACTGCATGTTTAAAATATTATTTTTAACTGGATAGAAAATGTTAACAAAAAAGTATCCTCTTTTAAATTTTAGGTATCCATAGGTTTGTGACATGGCAGTGGACTGATTCTTGTATAAGTGAGTACTTTATCTTTGTCTTTATATTTTTCCTTTATAAGTGAATTCTTCCTATCAGAAAGAATGCTATATAAATAATGAAAAAATATCATTCACATTAAATATTAAATAAATATAAAAAAATATAAATAAATAAATATATTTGCAAAGTTATTAAATAAATATATTGAATATCATTTGCAAAGGTTGTTCATTCTTCACTTTTAATCCTATAGATATTTTGATGATATTTTTATGATCTGGTATCACTCCAAGGAGCAGTTACTGTGCATTTGTCTAATTCTGTCAACAAAAAGTTTACTGTAATAAAATTTCCAATCAGCAGTGAAGAGAACAAGTTCATACAATTTTTGCATATCTCTCTCCAGAGAAATAGTAACTGTGCCACGTCAAGATCTGCTATCATAAACATACTGTAACCACCAGGCGCAGACTGGGCCACTGGGATACTGGGAGAATTCCCGGTGGGCCATCGCATTCTGGACCAGTATACCTTATGCTAACTCAAAACAAAGCAAAAGAAAGTTAAATACACTCTACCCTGATGAGCCATTACATTATGACAACCTACCTAATAAGCTGTAGAACTCCCTATAGCCTGCTAAACAGCGGCCACTCGGTGGGGCATTGATTCGATGAGGTGGCAGTAGGTATCTTGGGGTATCTGGTACCATAATGTCAAGAGCAGGTCCTCCAGTTCCTGTACATTTTGGGGTGGTGGTGATTTAGCGTGAACCCGCTTTTGCAATTCGAATCGCAAATGTTTGATTGGGTTCATGTCAGATGAATTTGGAGGCCAGGGTATTAACAGAAAGTCACAAGCATGTTCCTCGAACCACTCCTTGACGATTCTGGCAGTGTGGCATGGCGAATTATCCTGTTGGTAATGGCCATCACCAGCAGGAAACACAGTTGACATGAATGGTTGAACTTGGTCCACAACGATGTTCAGATACCTGACAGCTGTCAGAAATTGTACTGTTAGGATAATGGGGCCTAAAGTGTCCCAAGAGCCGCCCCGGTGGCGCAGTGGTCTAAGCGATGGCCTCTGATCATTCATCTGAAAGGGGTCCGGGTTCGAATCCCAGTGAGGCATGGATGTTGTGTTTGTCTTACCGCACTGGCTCTCCCCCTTCCCTGGAACCAGTGACCCTAAATTAGGGACAGGCGACTGCTTATAGCCCATTGAGTTGCTCGCAGTGGTCGTTAAACCTCCAATCAAAAAAAAAAAAAAAAAAAAAAAGTGTCCCAAGAAAACATTGCACACAGCATAACACTGTCGCCGCTGCTGGCCTGTTTCTGCCCAACAGTGCATCCAGGTGCCATAGCCTCAATTGGTAATCTGCATATCCACGCTCGGCTGTGTACGTGATGAACCAGGAATATTAATTCTTCAGACCAGGCCACTGTCTTCCAATCATCCACAGTCCAATCTCGATGATCTTTGGCCCATTTTATGCATTGTTGGCGATGACCTGCAGTGAGCATGGGGACCCAGCTGGGTCTTTGGCTACACAGGCCCATGCTCAGAAGGTTGGGATGAACTGTGTGCTGTGACACATTGCCCTGATCACCACTGTTGTAGCTGTGGGTGATTTATTGCACTGTGGCCCTGCGGTCGCTGCGAACACTGCGCGACAGTCTGCGCTCCTCTCTGGCATCAGTGAGCTGCGGACAACACACGGCTGGACAACGGTTCACCGCTTGACCATCTGTGCACCACTTTTGATACGTACTCACTACAGAGGCACGCGAACAACCCACAAGCCGCGCCGTTTCCGAGATCATAGATCCAAGGCGCCGTGCCATCACAATTTGTCCTTTATCAATCTCCGATAAATCCAAAGCTTTTCCCATTCTGACTTCAAACTCTACTAACTGAAATCTGGTCCTCAGGTTGTATATATACTGCTCTGTGAACTTCACCTGCACCACCGTTCAGTCTTCAGGTGCTCTCATTTCTCTGCACTGGTGGTGGTCATAATGTAATGGCTCATCGGTGTATACTTATATTTCAATATTCTTTTAGAAGGAAACCAAGTTATACTAAAATGATAAAGTTTGTTTACCACTTTGACAGCTTAAAAAAAAAAAAATTAAAAAAATCCCTACGTAGCAAATGTTCTGTTGAGCCAAACACTGTTTTGGTACATCTCCTTTCTCAAGTTCCAAATTTAAGCTCCGTCTGTTTGCGCTGATATCCTCTACCCCAGTCTGCTTCTGCCAATTGCAATTCAATAATCAATACAGTCTAATCAAATATGCTATCCAATAGTCTGGGATAGGAACTCAAAATTGTGTATATTAATGCATTAAGTTTCACCAATGGTAACATTTTTGGGTTGCTGCTTTTTATATATATATATAAGTCTGGCTTTTTTTTTTTCCTTTTTTTTTTACGAGATCTGCATCTGATTTACTATTTTTTGGGCCTTACAGTTACACAAATTCTTAAACTGCAGTTCTGGAAAGTCTATTTCAGCTACAGCCAAAAATACTTTTTTCCGTTTGAAAGTAATTAATTAATTTTCATATTAATTTCTCTCGCTTTATAAATTTGCACTGAAATTCTTTCAATTCTGGACATTTAAAATTTTCTCAAAATATTTTTTTGTAATTGTTTCATTAATGGGTAAGTCTTGAAAAAGAAATAAATTTTTTGGGCTCCTGAATTTCCATTCACACTAAAAGTGAAGAAATTATATTTTGAATTCAGTTGTCGCAATAAAATTCATAAGAATGGAATCAAGACTTTGACAGTCCCTCTCAACATACTTGGTCATTGCTTCTCAACAGCGGAGCTATTTTTTTTTTCTTACATTAAATTTTACTAGAGCTGTGGTCCAGAAAATGGGTAAAATGCTGTTATTGTCTCCACACACACACACACACACACACGCACGCACGCACGCACACACACACACACACCTATCAGACATGCCAACTCTCCAAATTTAGGTGGGATACTCCAGATTTTCAGCCCTTCCTCCGGATGAATGTCAAATTCTCCTGATTTTCACCAAAGAATTAGCTGTTTGGATGGTCAAAATTCCATCAACCACAATGATTTCGAACTGCCCATGAAATATTTTTCATTCTGCGTCAATCCAAGGCAACATTACAGTCGTCAGTTTCATACTTTTCCTCTCTTCCTATTTGTAGAAAGAAAGCCGCTGCAGTGGTGCAGTGGTCTAAGAGCTGGCTTTTGACCAATAATACGAGATGGGTCAGGAACAAGGACGTCACCAAGGGGGTGTGAGGGTGGGCTAAAATTATCTTTCCCACCCTGCCTCACACACAGTTCAAGATGTGCCAGACGTTTTTTTTTTTTTTGTTTTTTTTTTCAACTTGAAAATATAATCTGGAATTTTCTAATGAATAATGATTCCTGTATTTTTTTATTGTGTAGCTGTACATATTTTGCCCTAGAAAGTGCGTTTTTCCTACTCTGTAGAAGGGTATCAGCATAGCATCCTCAGGGCCATGAAATTTCTGTTCTCTACTAATCCAGATCCTCAATTTAAGTCTTGTTTCAAGTTATTATGACCAGGGGCAAATGAAGAGGGTGAATAGGAATTCACTGAGGTCATTAGTGATCATTCTGCTGTTTGTTTGTGCTATTAAGTGGGATATTACAACACGGAAAGTGGAGACAAAAGCTATACCAGCTCTCTTAAGCCTGCCCTAGGATAATGAGGGAGCAGATCGTAGCTGACGACTACTTTGGATGAGATTTTGGATGAGATGAGTGCAAGACAAGGTTGCTGGCTGGGAGGAAAGGAGTTAAGGAGAGGATAGGTTTTGTCTGCATATTGGAATCATACTAACTTGAACTGTTGAGGGAAATGTACAAGTTAATCATGCTAACTTGAACAGTCCCTCTCAATCCTAATCCACAAAAAACATCTGCTTTAAGATCTTTCTCCTAGGCATGAAATTTTCTTTTAATCAGGGTGTGTTACTGGTGCTGGTGGCAGTGTGTCATGCTTGTTATACGGGTATGAAACTCTTTAGGTTTTACTAATTTCTTGAAAAATTAATGGGCGGAACATTAGCAAAAAATTACTCCAAACTTAAGATTCTTTTATTATTCTCCAAACTTTAGATTCCTTTTTGTTACAAATAGTGCAAAAACTTCTAGACAGTTCCAAAATCAATGAGTATGTATCCAGGAGGGGGTGGGGGGATTGCAAATACATTTGCAGCCTGTAGAAAAAAAAACAAATTCTTTCAGTGTTTTGTAAATAAAGTTGCTATCAAACTTGTCCCAGCAAAAATAATACTCGCCTACCCATTGCCCATCCTGATTTCAAAGTCTAGCGACATCCCTAGTTGTGAAGTATTTGCTTAAAATTTTTTTTTCTCAGTCGGATTGTCATACAACGCCTTTAGCAACGAGCTCACCCGCTCTGGCACTAGAATGCCGGGGAGGGTCGGTCATTAATTGACAAATGGGAGCTGCTCTGCCTTCTCTTTGCAGTTCAGTCTTTCAACCCCTCATCTCAACAGAGCAGTGCACATTGTTGTAAGTGATGATAAACGGTTGAGTTGCGGTGAATTCATTTAACGACAAAAGGTAGTAGTTTACAGTTGGCCTCACCTTGTAACGAAAGGCGATTTTAGTTTGTCATCTTCACCAAACTGTCAATAATCCAATCTCTCTGGCATAGGAAAATCTTGGAAACCGTCATTTTGCATGTGTACTCTCCTTCAGTAATCAACAACTTGATTGCTTGTTATGAATCAAAATCAGAAATCAAAAGCCTCCAACAAAACCATATTGAAAATCTGCAGTTATTTGGATCTACCCCTTACTGTATATTTTATGACTACAAGCTCAAACAAATTGTCAAAAACTTTGGATATCATTTAGCCATCAATTTCAACTCTAAGGAGAAGTAAAATAACCTCTCTCAATCTTCGTGGAGTTCACTTCATCCCAGTTTCAACGTCTTCTGGTAAAACATGTTTCACTCACTCTGCAGCATCAACAGCTGTTTAACAGAGCACAAAATAGATATCCATAAAGAAAATTCTGACACTTCACTGGCCACCCTAATGAATCCCCTCGTTCATCAATCGTTTTTCACTTCATTATTGAAAGGTTTAGAAATTCTGTCATCCAAGAACTGTAATTCTGATTCTCCGTTTTGTATCCCATTAATGTGGAAATCAATTTTAAAAGAGAAATAATGAATTTAAATTTTAAAAGAAAAATAATATTATGGATCTGACAACTACTTACCATCATCCATTCTTTCTAAGGTTGAAAAAGAGTGACATCATCAGTTGAAAGTATCCTCATGCAAAAAAAAAAAATTGTTACATAACTTAAGCATGTTTCTGAAGTTTTAATCCTTGTTATTTTATGGTAACATGTTATTTCTAAATTTATTATGCTGTTCATTCTTTGTTTTAATCACCTAACAATCATGTTTTTGTCAAAGGGTCAGAACACTTTACCATTGAAAATTTGTGTTATTGCCTCAAAATAGACATAATTTCTTATGGAATTGATCATATATAATAATCCATGTTGTATGTGTTTATGAATAGATTGCCTTTATACTGATTTCTTATTACATGTGTATCGAATTAACAAAAGGGAGGTTTTTTTTTCTTTGTTTTGCTTTAGCCTAAGTCTTTTTTTTTTTTTCCAGACTTCATTATAATAGCCAATGGTGTATGGCAAATAATGCAAGCAGCTAAACAATCTGGTAATTATGGCACTCTTCTTTTTTTAGGTGCATAATAATTGCATTTCTGTGGGAAAAATAAATAAATACCATATATATTCATATATAAGCCGAAAGTTTTGGGAAGAAATCCTGCTTTCAAAGTTGAAGGGTTGGCTTATATGTGGGTCACTAAATAATGAAAAAAATATGGAATATTTTTTCACTCAGAGTACAATTCCTATGAGAATAGGTGCTGCTAATATAATAAATGCAGTGCCTATTCCTGTTTTAAATTGAGTCCATGGAATTTCTTGCTTTCAAACATGAAAGAATCCCATTATTTTATTTTCCCTGTGGGACGGCATGCTGTGTCACCTCACCTGTAGAACCGGACACACAGTGAGTCAGACATCGAATATATCACTTGGCTGTTGAGGAGGAGAACAACCACTCATGTGGGATGCATTTAGAGCACATAAGACTAAAGATGTTAAAAAAAAAGGCAAAGAAAACTAACAGTACACTGGTAATAATATCTGGTGGTTTAACATCAGTTTTGCAGTCACTTGATGTTAGTTTGATAAAACCTTTCAAAGAAAAACTTTGACAGAAATGGATTGAATGGATCTCATCATCAGATGTGGAAACAACTAAAGGCGGGAACTTGAAAAAGGCCAACATTGGCCTTGTTACTTTGTGGGTGAAAAAAGTGTGGGATGTAATTCCACCAGAAATGGTAAAAAAATATTTCAAAAAATGCTGAATAAATAATGCCATGGATGGAACAGAAGGTGATCTGATTTACGATTTAGGTGGAGACAACAGGAACGATGATGAATTAGATGACGATGTTTAGATTGACGACACAAGCAGAACAGAAGTGGATGTACAGGAATTATTTGGAAACTCTGATAGCAAATTAGGCTTTAAAGAATTTTAAAGAAGGTAATCTCTGAAATTTTCATATTTTATAGTAATAAGTAAGTTTATCGAAATATTGAAGTTTAAAGTCTGCTTATATGCGAATCTCACCAATTTTTAGCTGCTGAAGTTGGGGAGTTGGCTTATACCCGAGATCAGCTTATATACGAGTATATATAGTATTTCATTGTTAAATACAAAATCACTGTACTGATATTACTGTTGGACAAGTTTTTATATGTTTTATGTTTTTGTAAACTTCTTTTTGCATAATTAATTTACCACTGCTTTTTTCAAATTATTGTTGATATTTTGTTGGTTGTCTTAGTCATTTTCAGGTGCAATGATATGAGAAGCAAACACTTCATTGTTAAGTAGATTTTTTTTCGGCACAATTCTTTAATTAAATGCAAACAGAAACTTTACTGAGAGAGAGAGAGAGAGAATAGATAAGTAAATTGATATATTAACATGATACTTATGGAAGGAATTAACAGATAAATTGAAAAAAAAAATGGGCTTGTTGATAAGACAGAAAAATTGACTGAAGCAACAGTGTGTGTGTGTGTGTGTGTGTGTTTTTAATATTAGTATATGCTTTTATGCATTATTATTTTTTTCCCCAGAGCAGTGTCGACACACATCTGTTCCATTGAGTTAGTTTAATGAGGTTTATTGTGATATTCATATGAGCACCTAGACTGTTCACGAGTTGGTGCCATTGAGTATCGATGGTTGCACTGCAGTGTATCCCTATCTTTGAACTTTGGTACTGAGGCCATTTGTAATTGGGTTAGGGTTAGGATAAACTCATGGAATTTAAACTCTCATAAAACCCAGGCCATTGTTGTAGGCAATGAAAGAAATAAAAAAATTATGCTGTCATGTTAGGTAATCCTTTGACAAGGAGTACTTCTGTCCATTTTGAGTCTGAATATTTCTTCTAACTTCTACTGGAATATCTACTTTTTTATTTCCATAACTATATCTGCAAAAAAAAAAAAAAAAAAAAAGCTAAGATTTATCTTTTAAGTAAGAGTATGGTTTTCCAGAGAACAACTTTTGGCATTATGGAAATCACAAGTGCATTCTGCCCCGGAGTAGTAGTGTTCTCGCATGTGGAGCAATGAACCATTCATCCCTAAAACATCTAAATACAAACTTACATATCATTAAGCTGTTCTCTGATATTTAGAGGTTAGCTCCTCAAAGAAAGCTTATCTGCCAGATTAAAGTTTGAAACTGATGATAGATTTTACTTATTGCTAATGTATTAAACGTCTCCATCTACAGTGATCTTGGCACACCACTTGAGCTTCACTGACATCCATCACACGTCTCACACAAGGCCTTTTGTACTTCATGCTCATTATCTTTTGCTCATGTAAACATTTCTGAATGTGGCTCTCCCATGATTTCCTTGGCCTTCTACTACCTTTCTTTCCTGACACTTAAGCTGAGTAAACTCTCTTAGTAAGCATCTCACCCATACATGAGATTCTTCCGCGGATTCGCAGAAGCACATATTTTTGGTCATCATTTGGGTCATTCTCAAGATCTATGCAAACATTAAGAGAAATGGGGGAGGGTGTAATAAGGGAAGGGAAGGGTCGTTTTCCATCTGGGAACAGTTTTCGAAAACCAAAGTTAAATGGAGTGAAGGTTTTTCCTGTAATCACAGTGTTTTTCTCACAAAGTTGCCTCTGTTCAGTATTGTTGTTAAATATCATTTTATTGCATAAATAAATGTTTGTATTTCAGCATGAAACTGTGGGCAACGATTTCCAGAAATGGAAGTTAAGATGCCCAAGGATTTTCCTGAAGTCTTTAGGCATGAGATTCTTCTGTGAATTTGAGAAATTCTGCCATTTCCATTATCATTTGGGGTATTCTTGAGATGAATGCACAACTGAACAGAGAAATTGGGGGGGGGGGATTTGCTTTCCATTTGAGAACAGAAATTCATCTTTCGAAACTTTCAAAAACGGAAGGTAGATGGTGTGAAGATTTCTCTCGTAACCATATATTTTTTTTCTCTCACAAAGTACCTTCTGCTCAGTGCTGTTGTTCACCATGAATATTTGTATCTCAGTTTAAAAATGAGGGAAATGTTTACAAAAATGAAAGTTTGAACGAAGTTCAGGTTTGTTGTGTAATCGTACCCCCCCCCATCGATATTCTCGCTATGCTATGTTGTTAAATGTATAAAAGTTTGCATTTAAGCATGACAAGGAAGGAGAAATTTGTAAGAATTGATTTATGGTGTTCAAAGTATTCATATTCTTGGTCTTATCTAAAGTAGTGAAAGCTTTGATATCGTGCATTCATGGTCCTCAGGCTGAAAGTTCTTTCAGCATGATGGATAAAATTACTGTCATCTGAGGGAATAAACAAAAAGAAAAGGTAAGTAACAATGAAGAAATAGGAAGGGAATGATATCAACAGAAAATAAAATCAAGCAATGAATGCTGTTCAGCTTCAGAGTCAATAAAAGACAAATATGGTTGTGGAACTTGTTCTGATGAAAGCAACACAAAAGGAAATTTAAGCTGATGTTCTAGTAAGTACAACAACAACAAAGTTAAAGAAAAATACTGTATTTGGAGCAATGTCCTTTAAAACCATGGTATTTTGTTTTGAATTCGATAATTTTACATGGTTTTAGGTGAATTCATCGAACTGAGAATTCATTGAAAAGCAAATTCTTCGAAAATTAGGGCTTCAGTTGAATTCATTGAAAACGAAATCACCGAAAGATACAATATCATAAGTTAAGCTTTTGTCAAATTTTTTTACTATAATTGGAATATGGCTAAGTAGGCTCAAAAGCATTTGGGAAACGTATAAAAATTGCATTTTTTTATTTCTTATATTACACTTTCGTGTAGGATGATCACAAAATGATCAGGAGGGAGTCTAACAAGAATCAGACTTTTGATTTCATTGTAGTGTCTGCTATCCCTAAAGACCGCCTCTAAAGATATGGCCTAGGCAGTAGACTTTTCAACAGTTTTTATTTTGCCGGTTTGGACACCCAGACAGGTTGGTAATATCACGCTTTTCTTTGGCACCAAAACTAAATTAATATGAATAAATTAATATATTTAACTTTTTAACAGTTTTTATTCCATCGTGCTCATGAAAGTTTTAGACACCAAGTAAAGTTAATATTATTGCTCTTTTACTTAGGCATTAAATATTAATACCTTAGCCTAGGCCTTGGCCTTTTTAACAGTTTTTATTCCATCATGTTCATATTCATAAGGTTTAGACACCAAGTCATTTAAGTAATACTGCGGATTTACTTAGGCAGTAAATATTAACAAATAGACCTTAGGCCTTTTTAGCAGTTCCTATTCCATTGTACTGGTATCATAAGGTTTGGATACCAAGTCAAGTTAGTATTATTGCACTTTTACTTAGGCACTAAATATTAATTAATCAAATAGGCCTTTGGTCCAAACCTTTCAGACAGATTTTGTTGTAAAAGCACAATATTACTAACTTGATGCGATGCGAAGCTTATAAATATGAGCACGATGGAATAAAACTGCTAAAAAGGCCTAAGGCCAGGGTATTCATATTTAATGCCTAAATAAAAGCATACTAATACTAACTGGACTTGGTACCTAAACCTTATGAATATGAGCACAATCGAATAAAACTGTATAAGAGGCCTAGGCCAAGGTATTCATATTAAACGCCTAAGTAAAAGTGCAATAATAGTAACTTGACTTGGTGTCTAAACCTTATGAATATGAACACGATGGTATTAAAACTTAAAAAGGCATAGGCATTAATATTTAATGCTTAAGTGCAATAATACTAACTAGACCTTGTATCTAAACTTTATGAATATGAGCACAATCGAATAAAAACTGTTAAAAAGGCCTAAGCCAAGGTATTAATATTTAATGCCTAAGTGCAATAACAGTAATTTGACTTGGTGTCTAAACCTTATGAATATGAACATGATGGAATAAAAACTGTTAAAAAGTTCTAGGACTAAGCCTATTTGTTAATATTTAATGCCTAAGTAAAAGTGCAATAATACTAACTTGACTTGTTACCTAAACCTTATGAATATGAGTATGACAGGAGAAAAACTGTTAAAAAAGCCTAGGCTTGTTTATTAATATTTGATGCGTAAGTAAAAGCTCAGCATTATTAGTTTGATTTATTTTGTAAATGTTATGAATATACTGCGTCGTGCTCAGATTCATAAGGTTTAGACACAAAGACTAGTATTATTGCCTTTTTACTAATGCATTAAATATTAGGAATCTGTGCACTTCTGAAACCAAGAAACTGCATTTTTTATATGGCCCCTAAAGTGTGTGTCTGCACTTGTCCATTTGACCAACTAACTGCTAAGTGGCCAGTTGTCTTGAACTCTATTTCAATTAATTTGTTTCACTTTTTTCTATAAAGTCGCCTTTTGGTAAATTGTTCGTTCGATAAATTTGTTTTCGATGAATTCGTGTTCGACGAATTCGATTTAGATGAATTCGTTTTCGATTAATTCTCCTGTACCCATTTTACATTGTGAATACGGCGATGTGCTCCAGTCTAATATTTACATAAATAAATTACAGTGAACAATTCCATCTCATGCTGTAGTATGTTCACACTTTCTTGTCGCACGTTCTGATTTTTCATCCAGTTAAAAAGTTCAGCTTTTTTGTTTCTTGGTTGGTCTCATGAATGCTCACCTCTCATTCTTTCAACATGGCCAAACCACCTCAGAGTTTCTCTCCATCTTACTAACAACATTTTGCTTTACATTACACATATGCAGCACATTTTTGTTCCTCACATGATCAGAACATGTCCTGCCCCCCCTCCCAAGTAGTGCATCTCATCAGTGCACAAACAACTCCTATGTCTCTGCAGTATTCAGGTTTCATTGCTCTACATACTGGTATATCTTTTCTGGTTGCAAGAGTAGTTAGCTCTTGTTCTGTCCTATACAATTTCCTATGCTATTATTAGAAACTTGGTCCTGTAGCACTGAGTTTTGCTTTCAGCTGAGTAACTGTTATACTAATTGCTTTGTTAAGTTATTCACTTTTACTGTACTATAACTGAAATTCCCTTCCTGGTTGTATTTTTCATGAAAATTATAATCACGAATTGTTTAAATCAAATGCTAATAAACTGCATATAAGTAGTTCTGCAGTTTAAAATAAAAAAATTAAATTGATCATGATGCTGTGAACTGTGGAATTTATTTTCACAGTTAATTCTCTTTCTCTCTGTTTATTTACAAAGCAATAAATGTTTAACTAAATCTAGTAAAGTAAAAAAAAAAAAAAAAAAAAGCCGATATGTGCCATTGTTAAGGTTTCAATGAAGGCACACTTTGAAGTCCAGCACTACCCATCTACATATTAACATTTTATTTCATCATAATTTTGATGTGCTTTAGATTGAAATTTTAATTTCAATTTTACTATTTTTACTTACATGCCCCCATGTCTTAAAAAAATGTTATACTATTACCGTGCTGATAAAGTAAACTGTTGTCATATTTTGTGTTGCATGCATTATTCCATGTTCAATAAGTTTTAGATATCCTTGCTGTTTTTAATGTTATTGTGTTTGTTTATTCATAAATTACAGATGGTGAACATGTAGATGAAGGAAACTCTGTGGAGAATAGTGTTTCAGTTTTTTTCGTATCATGTAAGTTCTGTTGAGTTTCTTTTGCATCACAATTTTTAGAAAACTATATTAAAAATCTTATTTTAAATATTCTGAATATTTTTTTTTTGACAGAAGGAATTTTACTCATTTCTTTTTTGCAATAAAACAATTCAAATAAATCACTAGTAATGAATTCAAATTTGTCTGTGTTCTAATACTGTGTGAAAAATGTGAAATGTTACTTTTCATTTACAAACTGAAAAAAATGTAGAAAAGAAATGCCATTTAAAGTAGTGTCAAAATTGCAACATATTGTATGAGGGTACAAGTGCCATCCATATTTAAGACTAAAGAGTTATTAGATTTGTTGCAGTTTATATTTAAAAGTTACAGTAAATCTGTGCAGTAGGTACTGAAAATGTTTGTTACATATCCAAAGATAAATGTTACCTCCTTTTAGTATGCTTTGGGCAGCTTTGTGGAGTATTTCAGGGTCAGTGCTGTTAACATGAACCATTTCATTACAGTTGTTCCATGATTGTGTGTTATTTGAACCAGCATCTTCTAGGAGAAATCTGCTCAGGAAGAAGCCTGATGACTTGATGTAAAGAGATCAATCTAACGAAAGGCCACACTTAATGACACATTTACCAAAGAAATCTTGCAGAGAATTAGTTATTGTATTTGTGGTGTGAGCCTGTCTTGCTGAAGCTAGTCATTCTTTTCATTTTCTTGCAAACAAAATGTTTTGGTCAGATTGTGTAGCACATCATGGATTGTCTGCTAAATGATTAATGGTCTCATAACTTACCATTCAGACACTCTACTTTACACTCCCATCAACCTGTTATGAAATGCAAAAGATTTTCAACATTGCACACTCATCTGTTCTCAAGATGTCTGAAAATGAAAATAAAACAAAAAAAGTTAAAATTTGCATGGACATTATTGCCAAGTTTTGATTGTTACTTGAGTACTTTTTGGAGTTAATAGAGTTTATAGTCTTCACAGAAGGCTATCACAGAAATATCATTTACAGATGTGTTTTCCTGTCAGTTTGAAATACTAGAATTTCTTCATCTTGATATTACTGCCAGTACATTTATTTGATGTAGTTCTTGCATATGTGAACATTATTTCGAACATTTCATTTAAACTGAAAATTACTGTTAGTGTGTATTTGATTAATTTGGTATTACCGAAGATTTCCATTACATAGCAGTTAGATCAGGTGCTAAATGTGATGACATCCAATTTCAGTTATGGAAGGAGCATGCTACCCCTGCTAAAATGGCAGTTCTGCATCCTATTGTTCTAAAGTTGTGACTTTTGTTAATGTGCAAAACTCATTTCACTTGTTTCGGTTTTCTGAATTCTACTAAGCGTGAAATATCTATTTCATTATACAAAAAATTGTCTTATGGGTAAAAAGTAAACAGGGAGTGATATATTAAATTTTCTATAGACACATGTAACTTAATTTAACTATTTTATTTTCTTCCAGTTTTCTGTTGGAGCATAAACACAATGTTAAAAAAAATATGGAAATCTGCACATAGTACTGTTAATGTAGAGTAGAAGAGATTTATGGTAGGAAAATAGAATGAGAAACAAAATAAATATGCACGTAAGTGACCCAGTTGCAGAATTTTGCTAAGTTGTCTGCAACACAGATATTGGAAACACAAAATTAATCTGCGGACACTCGCCCTTACCCACCCCGCAGGCCCTGAAGTATATATGTCTGTCTTTCATTCCTTGCCACAGTCGACAAGCTTTGATCAGCTGTTGTTTTACTTTTGAGGGCTTACCTGGCCCAATTTTAGAATTAATATGCATTAAGATTTTTGCTGCTCAGTGAATCTCTAAATTTTGACTGAATTCTGTTTTCTGTGCTAAAGCCACGTTCACATGGTACGTTTCTTAAACACAACATAAGACATTTAAAGCAGAACCTTTTGACACTAATGGAAATGTGTGCTTATATAAAACTCTTAGAAAACTTTGGACATTGGCACATGTACTCTTCATTTTTTTTAGCTATGCTTTAATAGTGAATATTCCATAACTGCATCTTCATTCATTTTTGAAAAAAAAAAGAAAAAAACTGGTCTGCCAAGCTTTTCGTCTACCAAAACTTTTTTTTTGTGTGTGTGTATTGCTTCAGAGATTCAAGCTCTACACACTCAAACTTTAAAAAGAGTTCCATTGTGGAGGAAGGAAATTTGCAATCTACCTCAATCACAAAAGATAAAATAAACCTTCACTGGACATTGTGATGTGCAAGTTTAGTACTACAAGGGTCAACTAATTTATTATTTTTGAACACGTTTCCCTTCAGCTCTGAAAAAAAAAATCTTGAATTCTATGTATGAGTTGTTTGCAGTTCACATAATTGAGACTTGATTGATTCAACCATTCTTCTGATATGATGAATGTGCAGTTTTTCCGTTTGCAACTATTTATGGAGGGAAAATGACATTTGATTCAGGACACTGGGAACATCGCTAAAAAGAAAAATTACGATTACAAAAAATCTTTCCTCTGTCTGCCTTCCTTTTTCGGAAATTTTCCCTCCATTTTCAAGCTGAAACACAAGCAGTTATTAAACAAAATTATTTTACAACAACATTCAGCAGAGGGAATAGCGCTAGAGAAAAAAATTACAATTACAGATTAAATCTGCAGTTCGTCTAACTTCACTTTTCGTAAGTAATTATCTTTAGTTTTGAGAACGATGCAAATGATGACAACAAAGTCAGAACTTGTTGAACGGGATTCACACCTAAACAATACAATAAACAAATCTATACAAACTCCGTTTATTGGTGTGAAAGTATAATTAAAGAAGGAATACAAGGGAAAATAGTATCTCCCGAGCTTTCGCTCTCCAACCGGGAGGCTTTCTCAAGGGTTGTAGACGTTACTAACAAGTCTGGTGAGTATAATTAAAAGATTTCGAAATGCTGGTGGTCGGGAACGTCGTATTTTGAAACTTGATGCTCGAGGCACGAGGTGTTACACGGGTTTCTTTCATGCGGAGAATCGTCTCAGCATGTTCCACCACGCAGACGGAATATCAACAGATTGGGTATTGTTGCATGCGTAGGGATGTGTGGATATTTAAATACTCTCTCTGATCAGTGTACCTTTGTAGCCAGTATGCGGCGCAATTATCTTTATTTTATCCCATAACGGGACTGCGTTTTTCTGTGCTACTTCTTTAGACAAGGCTGTCAAGGTCTTTCCCAATCAGATGTCTCTCATGTGCTCCTTTAGACCTTACAGCAATCGACCTTTTCGTCATTCATATGTAAACTTTCGACGAACTGTTCGGGTACATCAGAGGTATCATGTACACTCCTGCTTCCGATTTCGTGTCTGGGTTTCTGCACGTGTTCGCCACTGCTCTGTGTATGCTGTTCGGTGATCTGATGCCGATGTGAAGGCCATGGCGTCTCATTAGACTTTTGAATGAGTAAGAGAATTTTGGGATGTATGGCACAGATCCGGCGTAACATAAATTATCTCCTTTCGCCTTGGGGGTTGTACGATGCCTTGACTGGACTTTTTGTAGGACTTTTCTTAAATCATGCTCGGAGAAACCAGCTGCAATGCCTTTATTAATGATATCTGATATCTCTTTGTTCTTTGTTTCTATGCTAGAACAGACGTTGAAAGCTCTTTCAAAATACGTTCTAAATGCTGCCATTTTATATGAATTTGGAGATACAGATTTAGGTGCAATAAAGTTGGGAACTGTTATTGGTTTGTAGTAAACCGCCGTGTCAAGTCTGCCATTTTGATTTTTATGCAACATAACATCTAGGAATGGTAGTCTTCCTTCAGTTTCCCTTTCTAGGGTGAATTTGAGTGCTGGATGCAAGGTATTGACATGTCCCCAGAATTCTTGAAGGTCTGCGTCGGAATACTGAAAAATATGTCGTCGACATATCAGAACCATATACGTGGCTTTTTGGTGGTGCAGGAGAAAATTCTCTCTTCTAGTGGGCGTAATATTGCTTCTGCTAATATGCTTGACAGCGGGGAACCCATAGGAGCGCCTCTGGTCTGTTTGTATATAGTTCCTTGGTAACGGAAGAAATTGTTGTTTACAGTCAGGTTCAGGGCTCTTCTTATATCTTGCACCGCTTCTGGGAGAAATTCATCATCCCTGGATAACCGTATCTTGAGATTGTCACAGGCCTCCTCTACCGGTATTGACGGGTATAAGGACGTTATGTCGAGACTTGCTAATATATCATGCTCGTTCAAGATTACGCCTCTAGTCCTACTTATAAAGTCTTGTGTTGAACTAAGGGTGTGTTGAGAGGGTGGAAGGTACTTCTTGAGGAAAACTGATAACTCTTTCTCAAGGTAATATGTGGGGGCTCTGATTTTAGAGGCAATGGGTCTCACTTTGTGCCCAGGTTTGTGGCGTTTAAGCCGACCAAACAGTGGTGGTATCGATGGTCCTGGTGGGGTGACGGCTGCTTTCTTGATGCTTTCTGGCAAGCTAGCCACTTTTTCATCCCTTGTACTTTGGATACCAGGGTATTCGTTGGGTCGGTAGCAACTTTGATCGATGCCGACTCGGTGATAAAGGTCTTCAGCTCGTCATCATAATCTTTCCTCTTCATTATGGCAATCTGGTTCGATTTATCAGCGAGTGTTATTGCCAGATCTTCCCTCTTTCGCAAGTTCTTTATGACTGACCATGCTCGGGTGTCAGGTTTTACTCCTGTGGCTAAACTTCTCTTCAGTTTTTCGGCTGCTAAGTGCCCCACTGTGTCCTGTTCGGAAGAGGGCAGTCTTTCAATGGCTGATTCCAGGTGTGGGATGATTTCCTTGATGTTGAGTTTTGCTCTGGGGCAAAACTTTGGGTCTTGTGTTAAGATACTCGTTTCCTCTGCAGTGAGTACTTTTTCGGACACATTTACTACAGAAACCTTGTTTTCCGTAGGGAATTGTAGATGTTCATCCGATAAATCACACAGTTTTCTGCAGTGCTACTCTCTCATGATCACTTCGACTCTTTCCACTAGCACATGTGTTCTTGTTATCCATTCGTCAACAATGATGGCTTCTGTGCTATGTCATTCATCAAAATTCATTGTGCCAACGGAGCACTTTAGCATGGAGAGACATAACCTCCATTCTTTTTCTTCGTACCAACGATACTGTGTTACGCTGGAAATTCTCAAGCCTGCGACGGAACCAGCTGTCTGTTATCACTGACTTGATGCGCAGGAACTTCTGGCAGACGTTCCGCTTCTTGCATTCGAGAGAAAGTGCGCACCTAGACTTCTTCACTGAATGTTATATCTGTTCTTATCTGTTCTTTTGTGGTTCATGATGTTTGTACGTTTGACTTTTTTTTTTTTTTTTTTTTTTTTTTGGCTGTTTCATCGTTCGTGATGTTTTGTACGTTTGACTTTGAGATTTGACTTCGTTATCATTCATGATGTTCTGTACGTTCGACTTTCGTCGATTTATGGGATTACAATTGGTTGTACTTTTACGTGTTGAATGTGACGACGCAAAAGTTTTTGCAAATAATTTTATGGTATTACGATGGGCTGAGTTGTAGCACAGGAGTTAAGAAGCCATTCCTGTATGCATAACATGTTTGAAACATGGAGAGTAGCCCTACTATTTCATTCTTCATGAATCATATGATACGTTTTTATAATGCAATTTTCATTATACAAAGGGTCAAGCCAGAAAGCACTATATATTAAACCTAAAATAACGTGAAGTACAGTAGTGGTAACGTTTTTACATTAATTTAATCGTCACATCATTTTTATTGATGATTTGGGAGGGAAATCCTTCCTAATGAATTTGTTCCTTGTTGGGCAGTAGTACATTTACTTTGTTATTCCAATTGGCACTGGAATTTTAAGTGAAACACAGTATTTCATAAGTGAGGCAGTTTCTTTATTTCTCTGTTAAAACTATCCGTTTTAACAGATTCATTGTTAGTACTTTTTGATCAGTCCTAGCATTATGCAGTTTATCGTGAAACTTGAATCATTTGTTGAATTAACTATTGATGTGTTGTTTATTCCATTATAGTATATGCATTGGAGGTGATGCTGAAAATCATTGGCCTTGGATTCTTGGATTACTTCAATTCAAACTGGAATAAGTGAGAATATCGTGTATCTCTTGCATTAAGATTTTAATTTCCTA
The DNA here is from genome assembly GCA_039090855.1 of Macrothele yani. Taxonomy (NCBI): domain Eukaryota; kingdom Metazoa; phylum Arthropoda; class Arachnida; order Araneae; family Macrothelidae; genus Macrothele; species Macrothele yani. The sequence goes on along the minus strand of CM077002.1, from coordinate 174,273,578 downwards.
TATATACGTATATACCAGGTGTCCATAATTAAAGTCCATGTTTACAAGGACACAACTATTGCACGGAATGGCTTCAAATTTGATATGACTCCTCCTGAGGAGATGGAATGTTGTTTGATGGGAAAAACGAAGACACATCCAGAGGGATAAGTGGTGCTTTTTTGCAATAAAGAAAAATCCAAAAGTTTAACATTACAGAAGGCACATTTTGTGGTTACAAAACATGTTCAGTAGTGTGTCCTCTGTTTTCTGCAACATACTGAAATTACAAAATAGCATGCTCAACCATAGATGGAAGTGTTCCACTGGAAATGTTGTGGATATGGCACCCAATGCTTGTCTTGAGGTCCACCAAGTTCGCTATGTGACCATGATAGACAGTGTTCTTTAGATGTACCCAAAGCCAAAAGTCTCGCAGGTTTAGGCCCAGTGAATGTGCTGGCCAAGCTGTTGGAAACTGGCAGCTGATAATTCTTTCCTTGTAAAATGCACCTGCAGCAGCTGAATATTCTTTCCTTGATAAAATGCTCCTGCGGCAGCTGCTCGACAGGCATTATTGCTGTGTGAGGAAGAGCACCTCTTGCATAGAAACTTGAATCAAAGCACTGATGCTGTTGAATTGTTTGAATCACCTGGTTCGACAAAAGAATTGCATGTGACTGGTCATTGACAGAGTGTGTAACAAGACCTGCTTGACTGACTTCCTTGAAAAAGGGTCCAATGATGAATTCTACTGCCAAACTACACCAAACGGTGACTTTTTGAGAATGGAGTGGAATCTTGGGCACTTTGTGTGGATTTTCTATTGCTCAAATTCTGCAGTTGTGCATATTAGCAGCACAATGCAGATGGAAATAGGCTTTGTCTGTCCACGAAATGTTCCATGGCCATTAATTATCCAGCTCAACGCATGCAAGAAATTGCAGTGCGAATGCTTGTCGCTTGTCATGCATGGACCCCAGTTGGTGAGATGCAAGTACTAAATGTGGGAAATCTTGTAAGGATAACAATGTAATATTCTTCTTGGATTTTTGTGGACCATGCTTTGAGGGCTTGGCTAAAGACTGAGCAATATGCCATGTACTACTACTTTCTCATGGCATTTGACACCTTGTCTTCCTCTAACATTTTGGCTACATTCTACACAGTTGGCTGGTTGAGTGGCTTCTGTCATCTGCTGAGTTTAATGTCTAAAGAACCTGTCTCTTCAAACTTCCAGATCATTTTATATAAACCATTTGCAATCATTTCCCCAGTTTTTAAGCCCTTTAAGATTCTGAACTCCTGCAGTGCTGTTTAAGCACGAGTGTTATCTGGTGAAACAACTTTGCACATTCTTTTGGTGACAGTGCTGTTGCAGTTTAAAACATTAACTACTCGCCTGCAGTGAAATGACGCATTCAGTAGATGCTTGCTTTTATAACAGTTTCAGGAATCCTCATATCAAATTTGCAGTCATTCTGAGCAATAGTTATACCTGTAGTACCCTTGGAAATGTGAACATTTACAATGGATACCCTCTATATTCATTTAAAAATGTGTTATTGAAATAAGCAATATCCACTGTACAATCTAGAACTTATTTAGAAAGTGTAGGTAAAGATAGGTCTTGTGAATAATCATAGTATGTATAAGTTCTACATTCATCAGTATGGCATAACACAAATAAGACAGAGGTTAAAAAAATGACATGTACAACAGAACAAAATTTAACATTGGTTCAGTGAAAAATTTCCCTAACTGATACATAATGTATTGCAAAATCTTTTGTGGTCACAAAAACTACTATCTGCATTTCACTTCCTTAAAATCTGTCAGATGTGCATTGTCTCGATAGCCCCATTGACATGTGGCCTGCTTTGTTGGAATAATATATATGTTCATCAGAATAGTCACAAGTTTCACGTGTGGCCACCCACCCCAATATGCTGTCATCACTTTTATCTTTTAAAGAAGACTTTGTCAGATCAGATCCAGTATGTGTACTAACAATTCTGTCTTGCCACTGAATGCATATGCTTCCTGTGAAATTCCTACTACCCTCACATCATTACCTTCTAATGTGTGACTGAGTATTTTATTTTATATTCAGTTTTTTATATTATACTCACTTCCACCACAGCATAAATGCTGTCAACACCATAAGACAGTGATAGGAGTAAGGTTAAGGTGGAGTAAGTTGCCACCATAAAATGAGGAAAGTGTTAATGTAAAAAACAGGGTTAGTGTAAATAGTCAGCACCATAAAGGAAAGTAAATATAAATGTATATACAGCACTCTTGGTTCTTTGCCCAAGCTCTGCTATAATGCAAACTGACATGTACATTTGATAAAAAAATTTCTGTGCTTTGTCAGTTATGTTGTTTTTATTCCTTATCAAGGATTGTTATTCCATTAATTTCTCTTGAGTATTCAATGTCCAACATCTAGTAATAGCAATTTTCCCTTAACTACCAATCCCTTCGGGTTTTAATTGGAACCTCTCAAAGATTCTTTTCACTTAATTCTCATCCCAAGTTATCAGTCCCAGTAATAGAAATTCAGAATTTTAGGTGGCTTTTCACACTATTTTAAATTTGTACTGCCTCTTGACATGCTTCAGTGATGGGTGAATAACGTTTATAGTGACTAAAATTTACAGTAACTAAATTCATCCAGAGTTACTAAAATTTATACTATGGTTTTTCAAAAAATCCTATAGGAGCCACAATGAGCCAGGAGTCAACATGCCCTTATCCAGTCTGAATAAAGTTCCATACATTTTTATAGCAGTCTGGTGTTTGGTCCTCTGTACCTAGATATTACATGTAGATCTAGCCTTGCCTCCTAGACGGTTCCAAAGTGACACTTATTCTAACCATGTGGGATTCTTTACAGTACATAGTGTACTGTGTCGTTATCTAGTTGGGATGACAAATTCCCTTATCAGTAAATGGTGTTAGGTCTTCAAAGCCAGTACTGAAGTGAAAAAAAAATTTCCTTTTAAAGTTAGATTACAAAAAGAAAAAGAAAAGGATTAGGGTGCAGAACATGAGAGGCAGGTCCAATGCACAAAGGAAATATGCAAAGAGCAATATTTTTGAAAAATAATATGTTGTACAAAAGCTGCTGTAGAATTACTAAACACTTTTTGAGAGTGTATATTTCTAAGCATCAGTTTTTCTAAAACTTTAATTCAGTGAAATGTGATTTGTTTAGTAATACAGTATGAAGAAGTTCATGATGAACTTTTGTATTGTAATACAAATAAATGAGACCACAACCTTACAAAATTCATGATGAACTTTTGCATTGTAATACAAATAAATGAGACCACAACCCTTACAAAATGTGCCAGTCTTTGTAAGTGACCATCTCTGTAGTCAGAGGGAAACCCTTGACATGTGAAATATTAATTTTCTGTCTTCTTTGATTTTGTTAAGTCTTGGTTTTACTTATGCTACTTTTTCGAATACCCCTTAATGCAGAAGAATCATTTTCTCTTTGGAGTTACTTTTGTTCAATACCATGATGGATATTCATTTAGGATGATGGTTGCAAATGCTGCTTCATGGCATGCAAGAACACAGTGTTAAGAAAACATGGACACAGTGCACATAAAAAGTGCAGTGCATATGACCCTGTGCACATATTCAAAAATTGAGATTGCTGTAAAATATAAATTTTGCTTCACAAAGCAATTATGGACAATTTACTGTTGTGACCTAAATACAAACACCAAGTTCTATTGCTACCTCACATACTCAAGATACAGTGATGAAAAGTTTGTGCCAATTGCGGCGAACTGCGCTAATTTCACTATCTTGCGCCAAACTGCTACAAATTATGAAAAAAATAATATTTGCGGCCAGCTGGGCCAAAACGGCAATCCACAGCAAAAACTGCAGAGCGAAACAAATGTTTTCACGGCAAAAAATGCTGTTTCAAACGGTGATTCGAATGACGCTTTCTTTAAGGTCTACGCGTAATTTGGTTAAACGTATAATGGCGCTTAATCAACACGCATCGCCAATCCCAACATTTCGGAATGTTTTTCGCCTACCTTCTAATTCGTTGTTTTTTCAGCATAAGTGACGAATATGATTCGCGATGTGGGTGGAACTTATGGAGGAGGATTTTGTTGTAATCACGTGGTATGGAGGAGAAACGATGCTGTACGTTATGAAATCTTGATGAAGATTGTTTACAGATGGTTTGGTGGTCTTTCGGAGTGCTGTGCAATTGAGATTGTTTACGTGTCGTTCGCTGCTCTTTGGGATGGTGCTGTTATTTCGTTCCAGGCGAGGTGCACAATTACGTAAATACAGAGTAAGGGGAGTCGTTAGCGATTTCGTTGGCATGGAGGACGACTGAAAATGGCTCTCCCGTGGCAGGATATGATGGTTCTGTTTCTAAAGGATTCATAGGTATTCAGAGATGTTGACTTTTACGGATTTTCCGAAGTTTGTACAGATTTTCACTCCATATTACGGTTTTACGGAAGTCATCCAAAAAAAAACTACGGAAAAGCCCACACAAGATCCCTGCACACAATTTTCTTTTTTTTACTGGCTTTTGGTAAAAAAAAAGCACTTTACAGTTAGTCCGATATGCCTTTGATGTTCTGACTTCCCCTGCCAACGGAGGCAGAGTTTTGTCACGTGATTCACCGTACAGCCATTTGAGAGTGCTGTGCGCAAAAGCCGAGAGGGAGCTCAGCTCAGCGCCTTTTGTGAACTCTTTACATTGATTACATGTGGCTTTGTTGTTGTGAAAATTTCGGTGCAAACATTTTAACCCTTTCCACTCGACTGTTGGGTAACACCCGACATTACGAAATCGCTGAATAGCTCGCGTAGCAGGTGTTACCCACCATGCCGATGACGCCTCTATAACTCACGTATCGGTGCTCACGAGACATTTCTTTTTCGTGGAATAGGATGGGTGTCACTCGCCACGCCGATGACGCCACGATAGCTTGCGAGACATTTCTTTTTCACCGAATGGAGAAAAGAAACCTCATCGACATGTCGGGTGTCACCCACAATGGCGATGACGCCTTATAGCTCGCATGTCGGCGCTCATGAAGAATTTCGTTTTTGCCGAATAGCTCAGGTGTTATCCCCCATGCCTATGCCACCTCTATAGCTCGTATGTCGAAGCTTACGAGACATTTCTCTTTCACCAAATATGTAGGGTGTCACCTTCCATGCTGATGACACCTCTATAGCTAGCATGGCAGTGCTGGCGTGACATTTCTTTTTCGGCGAATAGCTCGGGTGTCACTCTCCTTGCCAATGACGCCTCTATAACTCTCATGTCGACACTCGTGAGAAATTTCTTTTTCGTCAGATAGGTCTAGTGTCACTCGCCACGCCAATGACGCCCCGATAACTCGCATGTCGGGGCTCGCAAGACATTTCTTTTTTACTGAATAGAGAAAAAGGAACTTGTGTCGGGTGTCACCCGCCATGCCGGCGACGCCTCTGTAGCTTGCATGTCAGTGCTCGCGAGGAATTTCATTTTCGCGGAATAGCTCGTGTGTCGGGTGTTATCCGCCATAACTATGATGCCTCTATAGTTTGTGTGTCGGGTGTTATCTGCCACGCCTATGACGCCTCTATAGCTCGCATGTCGGCGCTCAAAAGGAATTTCTGTTTTGCCGAATAGCTCGGGTGTCATCCGGCACACCTATGATGCCTCCATAGCTCGTATGTGTCATGGCGAAAATTTTAACCTCTGGTGAATTTCAGAGAGACCTGATCAATCTTTCTGTTGGTTTATCAGAGATTAATTAATGCAAAAATTTTCTTCCATGACATACGTTAGAAGAAAATTCCTGGTTGAAAGGCAGGGGAATTCATGCGCAAAATTCGCTTGTCTTAATCACAACCAGGAAAACAAAATTTCATGTTGAAAAAAAAAAAAAAAAAAAAGAATAATATTTGATTTAACTGACTTTGGGGTTTTGAAAATAATTATTTTATCGGTTCTTTTAGCGCGATAGGAAAAGGCGAGTAGGTGTGCAGCTCAGAGAATCAAAATTAATTTTAGTTTAACATCACGGAACGAGAGAAAAAGAAAATTAAAACTAGTGATTTTCTGCAAAGCAAGAATCCGCCATTTTTGCGTTCCTGTTTCCAAAGTCGCACAAAAGTAACATCTTTTCGTCTTTTGGGGTAAGGAATTCAGCAACGAAATCTATTTTTAGACCCCAGGGTCAAAAAGGAGAGCTTGGTCTGCACGTGTGAAGGTCAGAGGTCACTCGAGGCGTGGGAGTGAAGGGTCCGTTGGGAAGCCGTGAGTTGCTAGGCTGAAGTTTCGACCAATGAGAGGGGTCAGCGGTTTCAAGCACCCCCAGAGTTTTTATCCGTTGAGAGTCACTTTTGTACTGGACTTTTGCTGACCGGCAGAGAAAGAGGACACAGCCGAGTCTCTCCTCGCCTTTTGGCGGAGGAGGGGGCGGCAAGAAGGAAAATTTCGTATTGAAATCTAAACGGACAACAGTTAAAATTGAATTTCAAGGATCTCATTACTGGAGAGGAAATGCTTGCAGATTCAACCCTCTCCTCCTCTCCTAGTGGACGACGGAGGAGTGAACTGCAATAAAAAAGAAAAGTAATAACTACCGTGAATTGATCTCCGCAGGAGAATTTTCTGCCAGCGCAACCCGAATGCTGTTACTACTCGGTTCAATATGGAAGGAACTCTTCAAGCCAGTTCAACCAGACACTGGAAGTTCCGAAAAAAAAAAGGGGCATGCACGGCTTTGTAGAAGATACCGCCTTTAACTGCTGAATCGTCGAGTTGGGCCCTACTGATTACAACAAGGGGTCCACCAGCAGGGTTCCAAAATGCCCGTTTCCTGTATCGTTGGCCAAACACGCTGCCTCAGAAAAAGGAAAAGAGAAAAAAAAAAAAAGAGAAAAAAAAAGCACCTTGGAAGTGAAGTGAAAATCAACCGGGACAGTGGTGTTCTCTGAGGGAGAGTTTTTTTTTTTTTTTTTATTATATTCATTTTATCTATTATTAGGCTGTGAAACTTTTTTATTATTATCGAGGGTTAGTGTGCTTGGCAGGAAGTGTTGCTGCCCCCAGTCCTAAAGGTAAATTTCTCTCGGCATTTTTTTTTTTTGTATTATGTTGTGGTTTCTTTAAAATTATAAAACGAGTTGATTTTAAAATTGGGGGCTGTCGGAAAAATATATTGCAAGACAGAAAAAAAGAGAGGGGAGTTGAAGATGCTTTCATTTATGTTTTTTTTTTGTGTTGTCATGTCTGGTAGTTTAGCAACTTCCCAGGCCAGTAAATTTTAATGTATCGGAAAAATTTGGTTTATTGTTTGAGCACAGTAAATTTTGGTGCATCGATAATAGTTTAGTTGGGCATGTGATAATTGAAAAGCAGTGTTATTGTGATGTCGTGGTTGATAAAATAATTGTAAACATTTTTTTCTCTAGCCTTTTTACAGCGTTGAGTTATTTTTTTTTTTGAGTGAAGATAAATTATGGGATGATTTATATTGGAATTTTGGGAACATATTATAGTGTGATGAAATTGGAAACCTAAAGTGCTGTTTACATTCTTGGAGTGTTGAGTGACGAAATTAAGATGGTAGGTGTGTTATTTGAGGACCAGTATTTTACATGCTCCAGATGAGTGTTAATCTCCCATTGGAAAGGGGTGATCTTAGGGCAAGCAGGGAACTTGTCCTAGGGCAGAGGGCTCTGAGTAGGGAATTTTCACCAGGATGCAATATGTGCAGAATAGAAGTTAAAGTATTTTTTTGTTCTCAAGTTTAGTATTTCACAAAAAGAATGAACATCATGGGTTGAGAAGACACACTTTTGCTCACCAGTTCCAGTATTAATTGTTCTTTTCTTTGGCCTAAATTTTCTTGTTTTTACTATAAGGTTAAAAGTCTAAATGTAATTTTAATTTTCAATAAGGTGAAAATATTTAGTGGGTTATGTAAATGGTCAGTGTATTGTCTGAAGTGGACCTGCGCATTGCCATGGTGCAGAAGAATTTCCTTGCTAGTGATTTTTCCTGGGATATATGTGGATATAGTGATTTAGGATTTCTTGGGATATAGAGAGATAAGTGAATTTTTCCTGGGATATATGTGGATATAGTGATTTAGGATTTCTTGGGATATAGAGAGATAAGTGAATTTTTCCTGGGATATATGTGGATATAGTGATTTAGGATTTCTTGGGATATAGAGAGATAAGTGAATTTTTCCTGGGATATATGTGGATATAGTGATTTAGGATTTCTTGGGATATAGAGAGATAAAGGGAATTTTCCTGGGATATATGTGGATACTGTGATTTAGGATTTCTTGGGATATAGAGAGATAAAGTGAATTTTCCTGGGATATATGTGGATATAGTGATTTAGGATTTCTTGGGATATAGAGAGATAAGTGAATTTTCCTGGGATATATGTGGATATTGTGATTTAGAATTTCTTGGGATATATACAGAGATAAGTGAATTGTTCCTGAGATATAGTTGTGTTAGTTCTGGGCCAGATGTGCCTGGAGTATTTAGGGTTGAAGTACGACAGGCTCTTGCAGGCGTGGTTGATCAAGGTGGGATCATGCATTGGTTCGAAAAGGGGAGATCCTTGAAGACGTGGTTTTTGGGGGAAAACTTGTCTTCAAACCCCCCAGTAGTTTCGCTGCTCACGGAGATATGTACTGCCAGCGAGGGTCGGTCGAGCGTTGCTTCAAGAAATGTGGTGAGATCATGTTAGAGGAAATTCTGTGCCTGATGATGATGTGTCACACTTGAGGATTTTTTCTTTCCCTTTGCATAGGCTGAAAGTGGATTCACGACCCAATTTCACGCCTTCAGCCTGACTTGGTATTTTCTTCCTGTGTTGGTTCTCAAAAACCCAGGGTAGTGTCTGAACTGAGAGTATTTGCCTCACCGCTACCTCAGTAATTCACTGCAGGTGTTAAATTTAAGTTTGTTTGGTGATTTAAAGTATCTAAATTTATTTGTTTATGATTTGCTGTAGTGCTAGGGATGTAAATTCTAAATTCTGGTTGTTGGTGTTAGTGAACTTGATATTTAGTTTGGAAATTTAGTTAATTGGTATTTTGAGCTTTTTGTTTACTGTATAGAGTTATTAAGTATCCTGAGCTATTATGTGAAGTGCAGAGTGAGGTGATTTTTATGAGCAAGCTAGTGCAAGAAGATTGTTTGAATTTCTGAATTATGTTGATGTGATGAATAGTGATAATTTTTAAGATTAGTTAGTGAGGTTTCTTTATAAGTGAAGTAGGTTCATTCAGGATAGTTCTATAGGCTATGTAATGTTAATTAATGCTTGTGCTCAGTGTAAATTCTGTTTTGAGGATAATTTACTTGGTTTGTTTGCTTGCTGATAGTAGATTTGTTAAAGTATAATTTGTGACTCTTAAAATAACTGTAAATTTAATTGAAGTCTTTGAATCTGGTCTGGGAGATTGCGGAGTTTGCTAAGATTGTTTAAATTTAAATCAATAAGTGTAAAATTGTAAATTGGTCATTGAGCTAACTGGGTGAGAGAGAAGAGAGTACGTTTCAAAAGAACAGAATTTGTCCACTTGTAGAATTAAAAATAATCCAGTATCTTTTTTTGTGTAAGCTATGTGAATCATGGTATAATTTTGGATGCATGCCTAGTGTTCAAACCAACTGTGTTGAAACATGTAAAGTTGTGCTGTTCATAAGGCCACTGGCCAAATAGAAATAGAAAGTAAATTGAGATTCTGTTTTATACTGCTGTGTTTAAGCAAACAAGAAAAAAAGGAAATACCATCTGTTTGTCCATTAAAATTAACTGGTTAAGTTTTTAAAGAAAAATAATAAATACAGGCAGTAGCCTTTCAAAAAAAAGTTCAAAATGAGTGCAGTGTGAAAAATTTTTGTGTGCTGTTGTCTTCCATGACTTGGTCCCATGTACTCCCCTTAGCTTGACTAAGGCTATCGATCCGAATCCTGGTATTACAAGGTTTTTCATAACTGCAATTTTTGTCCTATCCATTTTAATTGACTTTCACCGCCTCCACAAGTTGTTATTGAACGAGTACATTTTATCGTATGACTTATAGTGACACATTTTCATACACATGCAACAATATCCACTTATTTTTGCACTTTCAGGTGACTCAACTCTGCGTGAACACAAACAACGCAAACTTTACAATAACTTCTTGTGGAATGTAAATTTTCAGATGCATTTTTGTTTAGGATGTTCATGGCCTTTTCTAGTACGTAGAAAATATTTTTGTTTCGAAATGCATCCACCCATCTCCCAAATTTAATTCTTCTATAATTTCCATATGAATTTCAATACCAGCATAAATATAACGTTTTAATAAATAACAAATACAATTCAATATTCCCAAAATGAATTAAATTCAATTTTTTTTTTCCACCAAAACATTTGGTGCCGTGACCATAGGATACATGCCTTGTCATGGAATTCAACCTGTACTGCACAGTAGTTACGAAAAATCTTGAGTATGGTTTCATATGTGAATTATTTTCTCGTAGTGATAAGTTCTGGTAGTCTCTCTCTCTCAGTGACCAAAGTAGCGAAAGTGCATATTTTTTGATTTTAGCTGAATTTCTGTGTATAAGCATTATAATATTTCAGTAGCAGTGTTTGTAATAATTGAATAATTTTGGGCTTAACATAAAAGCCAGTTAGGGCTTGACACACATAAAAAGATTTTTTTGTGTGTTGGTGTAATATTTTCAGTGATATATGAGTAATTTCAGTAATTTTGTGCTTGACACACATGCAATTTTTTTTTGGGTGTTTACCTACATGAGTTTTCACACAAATAATTTCTCAAGCGTACCTGCATAATGTATAATTTGGTATTTCGAATATAACTAGTGCTAATTAATAGTTTGCAGTGTGTCACATATATATATGCAATTTCACACTTTTCCAAATATTGAAATTCTAGGTGTATTTTTCATGTGTTGCAAAAATTTTTTTACCTCTACAGTCCGAGTGTTGAATTAAGTGTAATTTTAATGTGTTGCATTCAGGCAATTTATCATATTCTGTTGAACTAAGCGAAGAAAGTGTATTGTAAAGTAATGTTGTCATTCGAAAATGCCTGTTGTTGGTGATGTCAAATTGGTGAAAGCATAATGCAAAAATTGTAAGAGGCGTAACTTCTCTTCTCTCCTCACGCTGGTTAATTTAGTGCCCAGGTGCACTGGTTAGTTATTTTAAGTTAGGTTGTTTACTATTGGAGTGAAGTGTAGGTTCAGTGTTGGGTAGGATTAGTATTACTGTAGTAATAGCCAGTGAGTTAGGAATTTAATAATCAGTTAAATTTCTTTTAATTTAATTTTCTCAGTGTAGTTAAAAGGTTAGTATTTGAGCTGGTGCAGAATTTTTTTCCTTCGTTCCGTGAAAATTTTTTGGCTTGAAAAAAAATTCTTTCACCTCTGTAATTAAGGTCAGGTGATAAGTAGCTTCGCTTCGGAACATTTGTTTTCCTAGTTCAGTGGTAGCCATGTTGGAACGGAAGTCAGCTCACCGGAGGTAGGTGGCGCTGCAGGTTTGTTTACATTCATCGGTTTGTTGACATGGTCGGAGCACGTGTGTGTTGAGTAGTAGGTAGAAGCGAATTTTCCGAGATTTTATTTTATGTTTCGACTCGCTTTGCTCGTCTTTTTCGCAGGGGGAATGTATTTGTCATGGCGAAAATTTTAACCTCTGGTGAATTTCAGAGAGACCTGATCAATCTTTCTGTTGGTTTATCAGAGATTAATTAATGCAAAAATTTTCTTCCATGACATACGTTAGAAGAAAATTCCTGGTTGAAAGGCAGGGGAATTCATGCGCAAAATTCGCTTGTCTTAATCACAACCAGGAAAACAAAATTTCATGTTGAAAAAAAAAAAAAAAAAAAAAGAATAATATTTGATTTAACTGACTTTGGGGTTTTGAAAATAATTATTTTATCGGTTCTTTTAGCGCGATAGGAAAAGGCGAGTAGGTGTGCAGCTCAGAGAATCAAAATTAATTTTAGTTTAACATCACGGAACGAGAGAAAAAGAAAATTAAAACTAGTGATTTTCTGCAAAGCAAGAATCCGCCATTTTTGCGTTCCTGTTTCCAAAGTCGCACAAAAGTAACATCTTTTCGTCTTTTGGGGTAAGGAATTCAGCAACGAAATCTATTTTTAGACCCCAGGGTCAAAAAGGAGAGCTTGGTCTGCACGTGTGAAGGTCAGAGGTCACTCGAGGCGTGGGAGTGAAGGGTCCGTTGGGAAGCCGTGAGTTGCTAGGCTGAAGTTTCGACCAATGAGAGGGGTCAGCGGTTTCAAGCACCCCCAGAGTTTTTATCCGTTGAGAGTCACTTTTGTACTGGACTTTTGCTGACCGGCAGAGAAAGAGGACACAGCCGAGTCTCTCCTCGCCTTTTTGGCGGAGGAGGGGGCGGCAAGAAGGAAAATTTCGTATTGAAATCTAAACGGACAACAGTTAAAATTGAATTTCAAAGATCTCATTACTGGAGAGGAAATGCTTGCAGATTCAACCCTCTCCTCCTCTCCTAGTGGACGACGGAGGAGTGAACTGCAATAAAAAAGAAAAGTAATAACTACCGTGAATTGATCTCCGCAGGAGAATTTTCTGCCAGCGCAACCCGAATGCTGTTACTACTCGGTTCAATATGGAAGGAACTCTTCAAGCCAGTTCAACCAGACACTGGAAGTTCCGAAAAAAAAAGGGGCATGCACGGCTTTGTAGAAGATACCGCCTTTAACTGCTGAATCGTCGAGTTGGGCCCTACTGATTACAACAAGGGGTCCACCAGCAGGGTTCCAAAATGCCCGTTTCCTGTATCGTTGGCCAAACACGCTGCCTCAGAAAAAGGAAAAGAGAAAAAAAAAAAAGAGAAAAAAAAAAGCACCTTGGAAGTGAAGTGAAAATCAACCGGGACAGTGGTGTTCTCTGAGGGAGAGTTTTTTTTTTTTTTTTATTATATTCATTTTATCTATTATTAGGCTGTGAAACTTTTTTATTATATCGACGGTTAGTGTGCTTGGCAGGAAGTGTTGCTGCCCCCAGTCCTAAAGGTAAATTTCTCTCGGCATTTTCTTTTTTTGTATTATGTTGTGGTTTCTTTAAAATTATAAAACGAGTTGATTTTAAAATTGGGGGCTGTCGGAAAAATATATTGCAAGACAGAAAAAAAGAGAGGGGAGTTGAAGATGCTTTCATTTATGTTTTTTTTTGTGTTGTCATGTCTGGTAGTTTAGCAACTTCCCAGGCCAGTAAATTTTAATGTATCGGAAAAATTTGGTTTATTGTTTGAGCACAGTAAATTTTGGTGCATCGATAATAGTTTAGTTGGGCATGTGATAATTGAAAAGCAGTGTTATTGTGATGTCGTGGTTGATAAAATAATTGTAAACATTTTTTTCTCTAGCCTTTTTACAGCGTTGAGTTATTTTTTTTTGAGTGAAGATAAATTATGGGATGATTTATATTGGAATTTTGGGAACATATTATAGTGTGATGAAATTGGAAACCTAAAGTGCTGTTTACATTCTTGGAGTGTTGAGTGACGAAATTAAGATGGTAGGTGTGTTATTTGAGGACCAGTATTTTACATGCTCCAGATGAGTGTTAATCTCCCATTGGAAAGGGGTGATCTTAGGGCAAGCAGGGAACTTGTCCTAGGGCAGAGGGCTCTGAGTAGGAATTTTCACCAGGATGCGATATGTGCAGAATAGAAGTTAAAGTATTTTTTTGTTCTCAAGTTTAGTATTTCACAAAAAGAATGAACATCATGGGTTGAGAAGACACACTTTTGCTCACCAGTTCCAGTATTAATTGTTCTTTTCTTTGGCCTAAATTTTCTTGTTTTTACTATAAGGTTAAAAGTCTAAATGTAATTTTAATTTTCAATAAGGTGAAAATATTTAGTGGGTTATGTAAATGGTCAGTGTATTGTCTGAAGTGGACCTGCGCATTGCCATGGTGCAGAAGAATTTCCTTGCTAGTGATTTTTCCTGGGATATATGTGGATATAGTGATTTAGGATTTCTTGGGATATAGAGAGATAAGTGAATTTTTCCTGGGATATATGTGGATATAGTGATTTAGGATTTCTTGGGATATAGAGAGATAAGTGAATTTTTCCTGGGATATATGTGGATATAGTGATTTAGGATTTCTTGGGATATAGAGAGATAAGTGAATTTTTCCTGGGATATATGTGGATATAGTGATTTAGGATTTCTTGGGATATAGAGAGATAAAGGGAATTTTCCTGGGATATATGTGGATACTGTGATTTAGGATTTCTTGGGATATAGAGAGATAAAGTGAATTTTCCTGGGATATATGTGGATATAGTGATTTAGGATTTCTTGGGATATAGAGAGATAAGTGAATTTTCCTGGGATATATGTGGATATTGTGATTTAGAATTTCTTGGGATATATACAGAGATAAGTGAATTGTTCCTGAGATATAGTTGTGTTAGTTCTGGGCCAGATGTGCCTGGAGTATTTAGGGTTGAAGTACGACAGGCTCTTGCAGGCGTGGTTGATCAAGGTGGGATCATGCATTGGTTCGAAAAGGGGGAGATCCTTGAAGACGTGGTTTTTGGGGGAAAACTTGTCTTCAAACCCCCAGTAGTTTCGCTGCTCACGGAGATATGTACTGCCAGCGAGGGTCGGTCGAGCGTTGCTTCAAGAAATGTGGTGAGATCATGTTAGAGGAAATTCTGTGCCTGATGATGATGTGTCACACTTGAGGATTTTTTTCTTTCCCTTTGCATAGGCTGAAAGTGGATTCACGACCCAATTTCACGCCTTCAGCCTGACTTGGTATTTTCTTCCTGTGTTGGTTCTCAAAAACCCAGGGTAGTGTCTGAACTGAGAGTATTTGCCTCACCGCTACCTCAGTAATTCACTGCAGGTGTTAAATTTAAGTTTGTTTGGTGATTTAAAGTATCTAAATTTATTTGTTTATGATTTGCTGTAGTGCTAGGGATGTAAATTCTAAATTCTGGTTGTTGGTGTTAGTGAACTTGATATTTAGTTTGGAAATTTAGTTAATTGGTATTTTGAGCTTTTGTTTACTGTATAGAGTTATTAAGTATCCTGAGCTATTATGTGAAGTGCAGAGTGAGGTGATTTTTATGAGCAAGCTAGTGCAAGAAGATTGTTTGAATTTCTGAATTATGTTGATGTGATGAATAGTGATAATTTTTAAGATTAGTTAGTGAGGTTTCTTTATAAGTGAAGTAGGTTCATTCAGGATAGTTCTATAGGCTATGTAATGTTAATTAATGCTTGTGCTCAGTGTAAATTCTGTTTTGAGGATAATTTACTTGGTTTGTTTGCTTGCTGATAGTAGATTTGTTAAAGTATAATTTGTGACTCTTAAAATAACTGTAAATTTAATTGAAGTCTTTGAATCTGGTCTGGGAGATTGCGGAGTTTGCTAAGATTGTTTAAATTTAAATCAATAAGTGTAAAATTGTAAATTGGTCATTGAGCTAACTGGGTGAGAGAGAAGAGAGTACGTTTCAAAAGAACAGAATTTGTCCACTTGTAGAATTAAAAATAATCCAGTATCTTTTTTTGTGTAAGCTATGTGAATCATGGTATAATTTTGGATGCATGCCTAGTGTTCAAACCAACTGTGTTGAAACATGTAAAGTTGTGCTGTTCATAAGGCCACTGGCCAAATAGAAATAGAAAGTAAATTGAGATTCTGTTTTATACTGCTGTGTTTAAGCAAACAAGAAAAAAGGAAATACCATCTGTTTGTCCATTAAAATTAACTGGTTAAGTTTTTAAAGAAAAATAATAAATACAGGCAGTAGCCTTTCAAAAAAAGTTCAAAATGAGTGCAGTGTGAAAAATTTTTGTGTGCTGTTGTCTTCCATGACTTGGTCCCATGTACTCCCCTTAGCTTGACTAAGGCTATCGATCCGAATCCTGGTATTACAAGGTTTTTCATAACTGCAATTTTTGTCCTATCCATTTTAATTGACTTTCACCGCCTCCACAAGTTGTTATTGAACGAGTACATTTTATCGTATGACTTATAGTGACACATTTTCATACACATGCAACAATATCCACTTATTTTTGCACTTTCAGGTGACTCAACTCTGCGTGAACACAAACAACGCAAACTTTACAATAACTTCTTGTGGAATGTAAATTTTCAGATGCATTTTTGTTTAGGATGTTCATGGCCTTTTCTAGTACGTAGAAAATATTTTTGTTTCGAAATGCATCCACCCATCTCCCAAATTTAATTCTTCTATAATTTCCATATGAATTTCAATACCAGCATAAATATAACGTTTTAATAAATAACAAATACAATTCAATATTCCCAAAATGAATTAAATTCAATTTTTTTTTCCACCAAAACATTTGGTGCCGTGACCATAGGATACATGCCTTGTCATGGAATTCAACCTGTACTGCACAGTAGTTACGAAAAATCTTGAGTATGGTTTCATATGTGAATTATTTTCTCGTAGTGATAAGTTCTGGTAGTCTCTCTCTCTCAGTGACCAAAGTAGCGAAAGTGCATATTTTTTGATTTTAGCTGAATTTCTGTGTATAAGCATTATAATATTTCAGTAGCAGTGTTTGTAATAATTGAATAATTTTGGGCTTAACATAAAAGCCAGTTAGGGCTTGACACACATAAAAAGATTTTTTTTGTGTGTTGGTGTAATATTTTCAGTGATATATGAGTAATTTCAGTAATTTTGTGCTTGACACACATGCAATTTTTTTTGGGTGTTTACCTACATGAGTTTTCACACAAATAATTTCTCAAGCGTACCTGCATAATGTATAATTTGGTATTTCGAATATAACTAGTGCTAATTAATAGTTTGCAGTGTGTCACATATATATATGCAATTTCACACTTTTCCAAATATTGAAATTCTAGGTGTATTTTTCATGTGTTGCAAAAATTTTTTTACCTCTACAGTCCGAGTGTTGAATTAAGTGTAATTTTAATGTGTTGCATTCAGGCAATTTATCATATTCTGTTGAACTAAGCGAAGAAAGTGTATTGTAAAGTAATGTTGTCATTCGAAAATGCCTGTTGTTGGTGATGTCAAATTGGTGAAAGCATAATGCAAAAATTGTAAGAGGCGTAACTTCTCTTCTCTCCTCACGCTGGTTAATTTAGTGCCCAGGTGCACTGGTTAGTTATTTTAAGTTAGGTTGTTTACTATTGGAGTGAAGTGTAGGTTCAGTGTTGGGTAGGATTAGTATTACTGTAGTAATAGCCAGTGAGTTAGGAATTTAATAATCAGTTAAATTTCTTTTAATTTAATTTTCTCAGTGTAGTTAAAAGGTTAGTATTTGAGCTGGTGCAGAATTTTTTTCCTTCGTTCCGTGAAAATTTTTTGGCTTGAAAAAAATTCTTTCACCTCTGTAATTAAGGTCAGGTGATAAGTAGCTTCGCTTCGGAACATTTGTTTTCCTAGTTCAGTGGTAGCCATGTTGGAACGGAAGTCAGCTCACCGGAGGTAGGTGGCGCTGCAGGTTTGTTTACATTCATCGGTTTGTTGACATGGTCGGAGCACGTGTGTGTTGAGTAGTAGGTAGAAGCGAATTTTCCGAGATTTTATTTTATGTTTCGACTCGCTTTGCTCGTCTTTTTCGCAGGGGGAATGTATTTGTCATGGCGAAAATTTTAACCTCTGGTGAATTTCAGAGAGACCTGATCAATCTTTCTGTTGGTTTATCAGAGATTAATTAATGCAAAAATTTTCTTCCATGACATACGTTAGAAGAAAATTCCTGGTTGAAAGGCAGGGGAATTCATGCGCAAAATTCGCTTGTCTTAATCACAACCAGGAAAACAAAATTTCATGTTGAAAAAAAAAAAAAAAAAAAAAAAAAAGAATAATATTTGATTTAACTGACTTTGGGGTTTTGAAAATAATTATTTTATCGGTTCTTTTAGCGCGATAGGAAAAGGCGAGTAGGTGTGCAGCTCAGAGAATCAAAATTAATTTTAGTTTAACATCACGGAACGAGAGAAAAAGAAAATTAAAACTAGTGATTTTCTGCAAAGCAAGAATCCGCCATTTTTGCGTTCCTGTTTCCAAAGTCGCACAAAAGTAACATCTTTTCGTCTTTTGGGGTAAGGAATTCAGCAACGAAATCTATTTTTAGACCCCAGGGTCAAAAAGGAGAGCTTGGTCTGCACGTGTGAAGGTCAGAGGTCACTCGAGGCGTGGGAGTGAAGGGTCCGTTGGGAAGCCGTGAGTTGCTAGGCTGAAGTTTCGACCAATGAGAGGGGTCAGCGGTTTCAAGCACCCCCAGAGTTTTTATCCGTTGAGAGTCACTTTTGTACTGGACTTTTGCTGACCGGCAGAGAAAGAGGACACAGCCGAGTCTCTCCTCGCCTTTTTGGCGGAGGAGGGGCGGCAAGAAGGAAAATTTCGTATTGAAATCTAAACGGACAACAGTTAAAATTGAATTTCAAAGATCTCATTACTGGAGAGGAAATGCTTGCAGATTCAACCCTCTCCTCCTCTCCTAGTGGACGACGGAGGAGTGAACTGCAATAAAAAAGAAAAGTAATAACTACCGTGAATTGATCTCCGCAGGAGAATTTTCTGCCAGCGCAACCCGAATGCTGTTACTACTCGGTTCAATATGGAAGGAACTCTTCAAGCCAGTTCAACCAGACACTGGAAGTTCCGAAAAAAAAAAGGGGCATGCACGGCTTTGTAGAAGATACCGCCTTTAACTGCTGAATCGTCGAGTTGGGCCCTACTGATTACAACAAGGGGTCCACCAGCAGGGTTCCAAAATGCCCGTTTCCTGTATCGTTGGCCAAACACGCTGCCTCAGAAAAAGGAAAAGAGAAAAAAAAAAAAAGAGAAAAAAAAAAGCACCTTGGAAGTGAAGTGAAAATCAACCGGGACAGTGGTGTTCTCTGAGGGAGAGTTTTTTTTTTTTTTTTTTTTATTATATTCATTTTATCTATTATTAGGCTGTGAAACTTTTTTATTATATCGACGGTTAGTGTGCTTGGCAGGAAGTGTTGCTGCCCCCAGTCCTAAAGGTAAATTTCTCTCGGCATTTTCTTTTTTGTATTATGTTGTGGTTTCTTTAAAATTATAAAACGAGTTGATTTTAAAATTGGGGGCTGTCGGAAAAATATATTGCAAGACAGAAAAAAAGAGAGGGGAGTTGAAGATGCTTTCATTTATGTTTTTTTTTTGTGTTGTCATGTCTGGTAGTTTAGCAACTTCCCAGGCCAGTAAATTTTAATGTATCGGAAAAATTTGGTTTATTGTTTGAGCACAGTAAATTTTGGTGCATCGATAATAGTTTAGTTGGGCATGTGATAATTGAAAAGCAGTGTTATTGTGATGTCGTGGTTGATAAAATAATTGTAAACATTTTTTTCTCTAGCCTTTTTACAGCGTTGAGTTATTTTTTTTTTTGAGTGAAGATAAATTATGGGATGATTTATATTGGAATTTTGGGAACATATTATAGTGTGATGAAATTGGAAACCTAAAGTGCTGTTTACATTCTTGGAGTGTTGAGTGACGAAATTAAGATGGTAGGTGTGTTATTTGAGGACCAGTATTTTACATGCTCCAGATGAGTGTTAATCTCCCATTGGAAAGGGGTGATCTTAGGGCAAGCAGGGAACTTGTCCTAGGGCAGAGGGCTCTGAGTAGGGAATTTTCACCAGGATGCGATATGTGCAGAATAGAAGTTAAAGTATTTTTTTGTTCTCAAGTTTAGTATTTCACAAAAAGAATGAACATCATGGGTTGAGAAGACACACTTTTGCTCACCAGTTCCAGTATTAATTGTTCTTTTCTTTGGCCTAAATTTTCTTGTTTTTACTATAAGGTTAAAAGTCTAAATGTAATTTTAATTTTCAATAAGGTGAAAATATTTAGTGGGTTATGTAAATGGTCAGTGTATTGTCTGAAGTGGACCTGCGCATTGCCATGGTGCAGAAGAATTTCCTTGCTAGTGATTTTTCCTGGGATATATGTGGATATAGTGATTTAGGATTTCTTGGGATATAGAGAGATAAGTGAATTTTTCCTGGGATATATGTGGATATAGTGATTTAGGATTTCTTGGGATATAGAGAGATAAGTGAATTTTTCCTGGGATATATGTGGATATAGTGATTTAGGATTTCTTGGGATATAGAGAGATAAGTGAATTTTTCCTGGGATATATGTGGATATAGTGATTTAGGATTTCTTGGGATATAGAGAGATAAAGGGAATTTTCCTGGGATATATGTGGATACTGTGATTTAGGATTTCTTGGGATATAGAGAGATAAAGTGAATTTTCCTGGGATATATGTGGATATAGTGATTTAGGATTTCTTGGGATATAGAGAGATAAGTGAATTTTCCTGGGATATATGTGGATATTGTGATTTAGAATTTCTTGGGATATATACAGAGATAAGTGAATTGTTCCTGAGATATAGTTGTGTTAGTTCTGGGCCAGATGTGCCTGGAGTATTTAGGGTTGAAGTACGACAGGCTCTTGCAGGCGTGGTTGATCAAGGTGGGATCATGCATTGGTTCGAAAAGGGGAGATCCTTGAAGACGTGGTTTTTGGGGGAAAACTTGTCTTCAAACCCCCCAGTAGTTTCGCTGCTCACGGAGATATGTACTGCCAGCGAGGGTCGGTCGAGCGTTGCTTCAAGAAATGTGGTGAGATCATGTTAGAGGAAATTCTGTGCCTGATGATGATGTGTCACACTTGAGGATTTTTTTCTTTCCCTTTGCATAGGCTGAAAGTGGATTCACGACCCAATTTCACGCCTTCAGCCTGACTTGGTATTTTCTTCCTGTGTTGGTTCTCAAAAACCCAGGGTAGTGTCTGAACTGAGAGTATTTGCCTCACCGCTACCTCAGTAATTCACTGCAGGTGTTAAATTTAAGTTTGTTTGGTGATTTAAAGTATCTAAATTTATTTGTTTATGATTTGCTGTAGTGCTAGGGATGTAAATTCTAAATTCTGGTTGTTGGTGTTAGTGAACTTGATATTTAGTTTGGAAATTTAGTTAATTGGTATTTTGAGCTTTTGTTTACTGTATAGAGTTATTAAGTATCCTGAGCTATTATGTGAAGTGCAGAGTGAGGTGATTTTTATGAGCAAGCTAGTGCAAGAAGATTGTTTGAATTTCTGAATTATGTTGATGTGATGAATAGTGATAATTTTTAAGATTAGTTAGTGAGGTTTCTTTATAAGTGAAGTAGGTTCATTCAGGATAGTTCTATAGGCTATGTAATGTTAATTAATGCTTGTGCTCAGTGTAAATTCTGTTTTGAGGATAATTTACTTGGTTTGTTTGCTTGCTGATAGTAGATTTGTTAAAGTATAATTTGTGACTCTTAAAATAACTGTAAATTTAATTGAAGTCTTTGAATCTGGTCTGGGAGATTGCGGAGTTTGCTAAGATTGTTTAAATTTAAATCAATAAGTGTAAAATTGTAAATTGGTCATTGAGCTAACTGGGTGAGAGAGAAGAGAGTACGTTTCAAAAGAACAGAATTTGTCCACTTGTAGAATTAAAAATAATCCAGTATCTTTTTTTGTGTAAGCTATGTGAATCATGGTATAATTTTGGATGCATGCCTAGTGTTCAAACCAACTGTGTTGAAACATGTAAAGTTGTGCTGTTCATAAGGCCACTGGCCAAATAGAAATAGAAAGTAAATTGAGATTCTGTTTTATACTGCTGTGTTTAAGCAAACAAGAAAAAAAGGAAATACCATCTGTTTGTCCATTAAAATTAACTGGTTAAGTTTTTAAAGAAAAATAATAAATACAGGCAGTAGCCTTTCAAAAAAAAGTTCAAAATGAGTGCAGTGTGAAAAATTTTTGTGTGCTGTTGTCTTCCATGACTTGGTCCCATGTACTCCCCCTTAGCTTGACTAAGGCTATCGATCCGAATCCTGGTATTACAAGGTTTTTCATAACTGCAATTTTTGTCCTATCCATTTTAATTGACTTTCACCGCCTCCACAAGTTGTTATTGAACGAGTACATTTTATCGTATGACTTATAGTGACACATTTTCATACACATGCAACAATATCCACTTATTTTTGCACTTTCAGGTGACTCAACTCTGCGTGAACACAAACAACGCAAACTTTACAATAACTTCTTGTGGAATGTAAATTTTCAGATGCATTTTTGTTTAGGATGTTCATGGCCTTTTCTAGTACGTAGAAAATATTTTTGTTTCGAAATGCATCCACCCATCTCCCAAATTTAATTCTTCTATAATTTCCATATGAATTTCAATACCAGCAT
Source organism: Macrothele yani (assembly GCA_039090855.1). Taxonomy (NCBI): domain Eukaryota; kingdom Metazoa; phylum Arthropoda; class Arachnida; order Araneae; family Macrothelidae; genus Macrothele; species Macrothele yani. The sequence continues at coordinate 174,251,248 of CM077002.1, read as the reverse complement.
AAATATAACGTTTTAATAAATAACAAATACAATTCAATATTCCCAAAATGAATTAAATTCAATTTTTTTTTCCACCAAAACATATGTCAGGGCTTACGAGACATTTCTTTTTCGCCGAATATGTCGGGTATCACCTTCCATGCTGATGACATCTCTGTAGCTCGCACGTTAGCGCTCGCGAGACATTTCAGGCGACATGCGAGCTATTCGACGGATAGCTCGTGTGTCGGGTGTCATCCACCATGCCTCTATAGCATGCGACATTTTTTAGCCGATGTTTACCCTCCATGCTAATGATACTTCTATAACTTACATGGCAATGCTCGCAAGACATTTATTTTTCGTTGAATAGCTCGCGTATCGGGTGTCAGCTGCCATGCAGATGATGTCTCTATAGCTTGTATGTCAGGGCTGGCGAGCCAAAGCTGAGCTTTCACTGCTAAACTGTGGCCTCTACTGCAGAAAAAAAAAAAAAATACGAATGCTGGGTGAGTAGGGTTGAAAAGTGGTTCGAGTGGAAAGGGTTAATTTAGATTAAAACGAAATGAAACGTATTTTGAAGAATATATGTTCATGTAAAGCCATGAAACATATGTATTACGTGGCCTATACATTAAGAATTTGTTATAAGTACAATGCACTTGCATATACTTTTTCACACATATTTATTTATACATCATCTGGTCAACCCTCTATCGTATCTGGCCAAAACTTACTAACTTTCATGATAAAAACAGCAACAACAACAACAACAAAACACAGAAATTGTCAACATAAATCTACCTAATAACTAGTGAAAAATTAAAAAGTAAAAAGTCATAACTTACATTATTATATCAGGTGTAGATTGTTGCTCAGCAATGCATTCTTCAACAATCTACACCTGATATAATGTAAGTTATGACTTTATTTTTTATTTTTTTCATTTTTTCACTAGTAATTAGATTTATGTTGACAATTTCTGTTTTTGTTTGTTTGTTTGTTTTTATCGTGAAAGTTAGTAAGTTTTGGCCAGATATGATAGAGGGTTGACCGGATGATGTATAAATAAATACGTGTGAAATAGTATATGCAAGTACACTGTACTTATAACAAATTCTTAAGAAATGAAACGTAGCAGTGAAACAGCTATGATGACAAAAAATAAATAAATAAATAAATAAATAAATAAAGTCAGGTAAAACTTATTGCCAAGTGTATCATGATATATACAGTATATAGTAAAGAATGGCCTTTTTATGAAGCATCTAAAGTTCTGCCGAATCACATTTTGTAAGCCATGTGGCTGCGATTTTAACCTAGTGCATGACGGCTGCGATGATTGTATTCATCAAGCGGAGAGCAAGAAGCACAAAGATCCATGGTAAGAGACTAAATGGAGATGTGTGTAAAATTAATGTAACCAAAAAACTTCTGACAGCTTATAAAGAATCCTGGAAAAAATATCAAGAGCGTATTAGTGCTGGAAAAATGCAGCAAAATAAGTAAAAAAGAGAAGAAGAAATTGAATGTTCACAAGGTGATTTGAAACGGGAAGAAGCTGAACTTTTACAGCAGTTGGATTCCTCTCATAAAATGTTAAACAATGCTGAGATGAACATTGAATATGGCACAAAAAAATGAGTACAATAGAAAGTGGACAGGTACTATTAAAAGAAGCAAAATGAAACATTGCTAACTATCTTAAAAAATGAGAAAAAATTGAAGTAAGAAATTAAATATTGAGAAAAGCTGCAAAAAATTAACATTTTTTGTTAAATAAATGATTAATAATAAAATCCTACTTGGTTACAAATTTTTTGATCTATTTGAAAACTAAAACATTTTATGTGTGTGTGATTTCAATGCAAGATGTTTGTTCTAAATTTGAGTAGGGTGCATCTAGTTCCAAAACATTTTTTGTTTAAGAGTATGTTCTATCTACTAATATTTTACCTGCTCTGAAAAATGTTTTCTTACACCAAAAATGTATTTGACGTGCTCCAAAAACACATTTTACTGCTCCAAAAATGTATTTTACCTGCTCCAAAAATGTACTTTACCTGCTCCAAAAACGCATTTTGGTGCTCCAAAAATGATTTTGCAACTTTCCATCACTACAAGATGTTTCCAGAGAAAAAAGAAGCATAGTGAAATCAGGATAATAGTTATCGCTAGAATTTTGCAAAATTTGGTGGAGACGTACGTCAGCCCTTGACAAAAAGAGTACATGTGAAAAGGAATGCTTCGTGAACTTTGGTTGTGTAGGAACCAGCAAAATACCACTCACATATGGCATGCTATACACTGAAGAGCAATTGAATTAGAAATACCTGTCTAGTAACGTGTAGCACCACCTTTCGCCCTGTTGACGGCGGCGATTCGCCTCGGCATGGACTCGGCAAGACACCAGTAGCGTTGGGAAGCCATACAGATCCACGACCCCTGAACAAGCTCCCACAGTTCACGAAGATTTGATGGAGGGGGATCAGAGCCTCGAACATCTCTCTTGATGGCATCCCAGATGTGTTTGATGGGATTGAGGTCAGCTGACCTAGCTGGCCAAGGAAGTGAGGTCACGTCGGTGGAGTGTTCATCCAACCATTCGGATACAATTCGGGAGCAATGGCACGGTGCCTTGTCTTGTTGCAGGATGAGGTCCCCAGTGAGATGTTGAAGACACACAAACAGGAGCAAATGGTTGTCCTTGTCCAGGATATCCCGGTAACATTGACCTGTGGGGGACAATGTCACACCTACCAGGGGGTCCCATTTCAGTCTACGTAAACCGTCCCCTGACAAGAATGCCACCTCCACCAGCTTGAAGAGTACCCTGCTGGCAAGAAGGACCCATCGCTTCATGTGATTTGCGCCATACTCGTATCCTGCCATCCGCATGTACCAACGTGAATCTCGACACATCAGGCAACATTTTTCCACATCTCTAGGGTCCAGTGGCGATGTTCCCGTGCCCATGCTAATCTTTGCACCCTGTGATGTGCGGTCAGCAGCGGTACCCTCGTGGGACGATGGCTTCTGTACCACATAGCGAGGAGATGGTTCTGGATGGTGTGGCTGCTTACACGTTTTTGTGCACCAGCGTTAAATTGCCGAGTGATTCCTTGCACTGTGGCCCGCCTATCCGCTGTTACAATGCGAGCTAGCCGACGATGACCCCGCTTATCAACACGCTGTTGTCCACGGCAGTTGGCCCTTGCAGGGATAATTTTTCTGGATTCTATGTACTCACGGTGCACCCGTGACACAGTGGCTCATGAAAATCCCAGTGCCTGCACGACTTCCGAGATGGAGTGACCCATTCGTCGGGCCCCGACAATTTGCCCACGATCAAATGCGCTTAGATCCTTCGTCTTACCCATACTGCGTCCAACTCTTACTGATTCCCATCGCATCACTCCTTATATTGTCGGATCGCTGCATACGTCATGTCATTTCCATTTACAGGGCCGCCCACAGCGCTACATTTGCATAACACCAGCTGTCTCTAATTCAATTGCTCTTCAGTGTAAAAGAAACACAAATATGATGCTCATAATATGGTGTTTTGTATGCTCCAGAGTTCATCAGCTTGCAAAAGAACATCTGGGGCTGCTTGGAGAATTGCAAGAGGTGGGTAGGCATGGTAGTCAAATTGAAACTGAGATAGCCAAAGCGCAGAATCACCCAGATGGCCACATACATCATGTGGCAACGATATCAGGTATATAAGAATGTGTCTTGAAAAACAGTTCTAGGCTGGCCAAGTAACAGCATTCCAGGAGGACCATCTGGCTCTCTTTGAATGACTGCTTCCCCACCCCCAGACAACATGCTGTGAAATTGCTGTGTTTAAAAGGCAGAACAGTGTTAAACAGTGGATTTCTGAAGAAATCATTTAATTGATTAAAACCATCAGAATATCTGATTTCATTTAGCATCCCAAAAGTTTGACAAGAAATAACACAAAAGAACTGAAGGTGAAAAAAAAATGTGTGTGCAGTGTGGAATTTATTTCCATTCTCATTCATGTAGTGAAAGACATACAAAAAGTATATGTTGCATTAAATAACTAGGAACAGCTGACAAAAATGCTAAGATGAATATCAAGAGAAAATGTATGGATTTGGTAGCAAGATGATATTAACAATGCTGAGCCAAGCTGGGTACTTCCATCTGTAGATTACAGAATTGATTAAAAACTTGTTTTATGGATTTGTAATGTTTGTACTGTACAGAAGATAAATGGCATTTTGTAAATAATTTTCATACTATAGTAGATTCCAGTTAATTGTGACACATCAGGGCTAGAACACTCTGTCCCTGTAATTATTTGAAGCTTTATCCCAAAGAGCTAATTTGGGATGTTCTTTAGGAATTGTTCCAAATAAATGGCTGCTGCTATTAACCGATGGCCCGATTAACCAGAATCTACTATACGTAAAAATTTTAACATAGTGTGAAGATTATTTGTTCATAAGTTCATCAAACCAGCTGTAGTAGTTTTTAGGATATGTTGTGGTCATAGTTGAAGTGTGTTGTACTGTAGAGTTTATGTACTTCAGAAGGTTCATTTTCACTAGATATTCGGTTTAAATATGCTGGTACTAAAGCATAACTGTATCTTTGGTTTTAGATTTGACTTCATTGTGACGATGCTTGCTGTATCTGGACTTATTGCTGAACAATTTCATTTCCCATTTGCTTTCATCATCATTCTGAGACCTCTTAGATTACTAAGGTAAATTTTAATTTCCAACTTTTGAATTTTATGTTCTAAAAATCACATCCGTAATCAAGGTTTGCAAACTTGTTATTGATGTATGTAGCACTGCCTTCCAGCTTGGCTTTAAAAAACACAATTTTCTCATTCTTGAAAAATTACAGCATTACTTCAGAATTCTTGGAAGGGGAGAAAATCAGCAGCAGTTGTAAAATTTTGTTAGCAACACAAACTAATGAATTTTGGTATGAAGCATGTGAATTCCTTATTTCGGGATTTTTTTTTCTGAAGTTCAATTTACTGTTTCACTTGTTATTAATGTTCATATTTTCAAGAGGTAGCTCAGCATTGTATCATTTCATTAAAATTTGCATTTGTAAAGTTATAGTTGTCAGAGAATATATTTTGAACAAAACGGAAATCTTACCATGTATTTTCTGATCCAGAACGAACATGAGGTTGAGTGGAAATATTGTCAGTAGTTGTGCTTATCTTTAGCTTGCTTTGAATAATGAAAAAATCACGGAATGTGTAAGCAGGTAAACAGCTTTAATCCAGTGGGATATAACATACAATATAAACTATATGAAAGGGATGATACATGTACTCCGGACATCATGAAAGGTACCAGTACCAGAGTTCTTCCAGTCCTTCCAGCAGAAGTTGCACATGCCATCAAGAACATGAAGCGGGGAAAAGCTCCAGGAGAAGATGGAATTACTGTAGACATCATACAAGAAGCAAGTGGAGAAATCGAAACAGTGCTCGCCCAAATTTTCACTCGTTGCCTTAATGAAGGGAAGATTCCTGAGGATTGGCACAACGGTACAATGATCCTGCTACATAAAAAAGGTGACATTGAGGATCTCAGGAACTACAGACCTATCAGCCTCCTATCAGAGGTTTATAAAATCTTCACTAAAGTTCTTTCACACCGTTTGAAGGTAACACTGGACATGGCTCAACCGAGAGAACAAGCTGGATTCAGGAGTGGCTACAGCACAATAGATCATATCCACGTGCTGAGAGAACTAATTGAAAGAGCAAGGGAATATGAACTTCCATTGTGCATGGCTTTTATCGATTATGAAAAAGCCTTTGATTCGGTGAAACCATCAGCAGTTACAATGGCTCTGAAATCCTGCGGTATTGAAGATGCATACATTAATATTATTAATATCATCTATGAAAATGCAAGTGCAAAGATTCGGCTGTTTGAAAATACAACACACATAAAAATTGGAAAGGGAGTGAGACAAGGTAACACCATATCTCCAAAGCTCTTTAATGCACATTGGAAAATGTCTTTCAATCACTGAACTGGGAAAACAAAGGGATAAAGATTAATGGAGATTATCTAATCCACCTTCGTTTTGCTGATGACATAGACATTTTTGCAACTACCCCATCAGAGCTGCAGAGTATGATCCATGAACTAGCTGACAAGAGTAAAGAAGTGGGATTAAAAATGAACTTTCAGAAGACAAAAGTGATGTTCAATGCTTTTACACAAAATGAAGATTTATCGATTGATGGAGAAAAGCTGGAGATAACAGACACGTACGTTTATCTTGGACAGCAGATATCAAGTGAGGGTCGCATTGATGAAGAAATAAATCGGCGTGCAAAACTTGCCTGGAGAGCTTTTGGAAGAAACAGCATGATTTTCAAGAGCAATATGCCATTATGTCTTAAAAGAAAAGTGTTTGATCAATGCATCCTTCCAGTGCTTACGTATGGTGCAGAGACGTGGACCTTAACTAAAAGAGACATACAAAGGCTGCAGACAACTCAAAGTAGCATGGAGAGGTGCACGCTTGGTGTAACCAGGAGAGATAAGAAGAGGAACTCGTGGATCCGCAAAATGACAAGAGTGGAAGACATCATGATCAGAGTTAAATCCCTGAAATGGCAATGGGCTGGACATACTGCCAGAAGGACAGACCATCGATGGACAGCTGAAATTTTAGATTGGATTCCAAGGGACAGGAAAAGACCCAGAAGAAGACCACATGGAAGATGGGTGGATGAAATTCGAAAGTATGCAGGAGTGACATGGAGGAGACTGGCACAAGACAGAACGTTGTGGAAGAAACTTGGGGAGACCTTCATCCAGCAGTGGATTGATAATGGTTGACAATGATGATGATAAATGTTCTAGATAATAAACATACCTCAGTGTTTGTCGAAGGTTGAACAAAGACGAGAGTTCGTAAGTCATAGTCCTTAGAAGCTAAATGCTAAAAGTTATTTATAACGGCAAAAAAAAAAAATTATGTTGAAATCATTGAACATATGAAATGAAGTACAGTCGTCACTTTCCAGTTGAATAATTCCTCATATAAGTTTCAGCTTTTTTGTATAAGCCTTCGTCAGTGAGATTATGATTGCTAACATTTTTTAGTTAGTGATGTTGTTAGTCACTTTGCTGCGGATATAATGACGGAAGTTTTTTTCGGTGCTAAGTTGCTGTTAGAGTTCGATGTCTTTCTTATTTTCTGTTGTTTTTTAGTGTAGTGTCGCCATCTATTGATGTTCTTCTTCTTTATTGTCTTCATTTGTAGGTTATTTTTTCCTGTAATTTTTTCTTGCAGTATTATAAATATTTAATGGGAATTATCGAGGATAAATTTATGAAGGTACATTACCTCTCAAATTTTTGATCTATACACTAGATCATCTTCAGGAGTTCTTGTGTCTTACTACTTCCTCAGGTCTGGTGACCAAGCCTGGTGGATTTTCCATCCAGCATGGTCGTTGATGTTGCCACCTTGTGTCTTGTAAATTTCCAGGGATTCCTCTAATTTCCGGATAATTACGTGGGATTTATGTTTGATCACTTTTAAGGAGTCCCAGTCCATTTTGTGGCCAGTTTGTTTGTATGTGCCTGTCTAATCCTGTTTTATTTGAGATGTTCCTTATTGCTGCTTTGTGCTCTTTAATTCTGGTGGTTAGCCTTCGTCCTGTTTCTCCTATATTGGTAAACCACATGAACATTCAATTTTATAAATGGCTTCTTCCTGGAGTAAAGTATTTTCTTCTCTTTGTTTTAGGGATGGTAAGCATTTTTTAATTTTGTTATTTAAATCTGGAGCTAACCTAATTTTATATTTAGTGAAGATTTTCTTTAGTTTTTCAAACAGTCTCTTGTGGTAAGTGACTTTTCGTGTGAATAAATATTCAATTTTCTCTTTATTTTTGTCTGTAGTGCCAGTTCTGTTCCTAGTAGGATTTTCTTCCAGTAGTTCATGAATTTCTTTTGAAGGGTAACCATTTTCTAATAAGATTGATTTTAACTTATTTTTATGTTTTTCCTTAGCTTCTGAAGATAAATTCAGCTTTTCAACTTTTTCTTTAAATTGTAAAGCTACATTTTTCTTTGAAAAAAAGAAAATTATTGTTGGGTTGTTTCTCAAGTCCATTAGTGCCTGTCTTTCATATTTAATTTTAGAAGGAATATTCTTCTTAAGGTTGTTAACTGTTCTGACGATTTTAAATCGTAATGGGTTTTGTATTCCTTTTGGTAACTCTCTAACAAGGCTTTCAACTTGAGGAAGAAATCTTTCAGTTTTTGGGATGTCATTCGGGTAGCAAATTTGGCTCCTCTTTTCAGTGCTTTAGTTTGAATATTTGTTAGTTCAATGCTAGATTTGTTGATGAATTGCTGTTCAAATTTTTATTTATTTCTTTTTTCTTAGATTATTTCCCCTGTTTTTAGCTGGAATTAATTTTTTTAATTTTTCTAAAATGCTTCACTTTGCTTTGTTTACTTTGTCTTTCAACATTGGAAAATAGTTTGATGAATTCTGTTCTTATTTCATCATATAATTCATATTACATGCATTGGTTGTATAACTCGTAATTTCTTTTACTCAGTTTGTCTATAATTGTTCTCTTACTCCTTATGATAGCTCTTAGTCTTTTTGTTTCACAGGTACAGATTATGTTCTTGTCTCTAAAATTGAGTGATTTGAAAATAAATTAATAAAATAAAAATATAAAAAATGATAAATGTAAATTTTTTTAATAAAAATAAAAATATTGAATATTTTCATACAAATGAAAATATAAATAAATTTTTGAGTAAATTGAACTTCAGAATCTTCATTCTGCAGTAACTATTTTGAATTCTATTAGCCACGTAATCGAACATCCTTTTGTTATTAAATTAAATGCTGACTTTTCACTGTCACTTGGAGTGTTGTCAGTGTAGCAGTGATTGGAAAATGATTGTGTCAGATTGATTCTTACTAGCAGTTGTAAAAGCTGCATTTTCAAAGTAATTATCTGTAGATACATTAGCTTGCAAATAATGTGATCAACCTCTGACATCAAAGTATGATTCACTAGAAGAATTCACGTAGTTCTCCATCTTCGCTGAGTTTATTTATTTATTTATTTTTGTCTTGCCAACATTTGTGGCCTTTTGTTGACTATCCAAGGTGTGTCCTGAATGCATAATTTCACTTCTTAAAGCACAGTCAAGCTGATCAAATGCAGCAACACAGCTTGTTCTACTGTTCCATTCTTCAAATTCTCATCATGTCACCTGCGCTCATGAGATGGCATTGCTAACCACACCTATTTTTTACCTAGAAAAATAATTTGCAACTAAATTTCAGGGAAGTGGTCCTTCCTGAAAATTAGTTGTAGATTTTTAATATTTCTGTTGGTGAAAATGACCCTGATTAATTTAAAATTCTTGAATTAATAGAGCAAAGCCATATACTTTTTCAGTTACACAAGGAACTCTCTATGTTTTAAACAAACACATGTAACAACAGCACTATCAGCACATTTTTGACAGACAAACACTTAAAAGTTTTCTTCTGTACTTCAGATCCTAAATTTGTCTTTACAACAATGAAATCCTGCTTCAGTTGAAGTAATAGAAGGATTATTGCATGCCAAAGCAACCCAAAACATGCAAAAATTCACCTCATTGCTTCAAATTCTTTTAAAATTGATGAAATGTCAACATGAGAAATGAAAATTAGCCAAATTCTAGCTCATTACACTTCATGGTACACAACAGGCATGTATCCAGGATTTCGGGGGGGGGGCAGAAAATTGCATGTACACACATGTATATATGTGTGCAATATATTGTTTTTCTAATTCCATGAGCATGTAGAGAGAAAAAGAGTTATTTCTTCATGCCTTTTAAGAGTTGTTCAAAAAATTTTCAGAACGACTTCTTGTGCTATGGGCCCTTGGACACTAAAACAGGTGTTTTGTAAAGTAGTCCCTCATCAAAAATGTCTCACCTCCCCATTCCTTATCTCTTCATAAAGATTCTATGAAGTAGTCTCCTTCTTTCTGGATGTCTTCTCCTGTCATAAAATGTAGAACAAATTATGAGAAATGCACTGCTTATTGCTCACACAAATCACTAATTGTCTCCAATGTCGCACAGGTAGAGCTTTTGAAAATATACTTGGACGTATACTAAAAATGTACTTGGAAAGAAAAAACAAAACCACATTGAGATTTTTAAAATAACTGTTAAGGCACAATTTTTTAGCATAGCATAATTAAAAAGCTGGCCCATTAAACTTCTTTTCATTTTCCACCCCAGTTCATTATACTTCACATTCTTTGGACCTGAACTCAGCCCGATCGGTGCAGACCCATACATCACACCATAAATATTTATATCAATTTAATAATTTGCAAAAGCTCATGTTTGGGGCATTGGTTTTGCTATTATTCAAGAGTAATAATTCTGCTACTGCAAAAAAATACCTATCTATAAGATGCATATTTAAGCATTTTTGGGAGAGGGGATTCCAGACCTCCCTGGATATGTGCCTGGTACACAATGTTCAACCACCACCCTTTTTTTCACATTTCTGACTACATAAAAATTAGCATAATTCCATTAAATGCTAACTAACTTAGACAGCAAACATTGAGCTCAGATTAAAGCTCTTGGAATACACTTTTACTTATTAAATAAACTAGACAGATATTTGGTGCGGAAATGTTTGCTTTTCAAAACGAAATCTAATTTGAACTTGATATTTTTTTTTCATTAAGATTCTCATTTGTAAATAAACTATTTTTCCTGAACATGTGCACCAATTTTCAGGACAAAGTTCTAAACAATGCAGTAGCTGTGAATTTCTTATATCTCCTCAGTATATGTTAGTCCCAAAAATTATTGCTTGAAACAAATGTGTCATGATCAGACGTGCATCAGTTTTAGTTTCATGTTATTTTCCTAAAATTCTTACTGAAATATGTACTTTTCCTGTTGTCAAACAAAGCTAAAATTATTTTTTAGAGTATTCTAACCTAACCAGAGAGAGAGAGAGAGAGGGAGAGAGAGTGTTACCTAATTACAAATAGTAACTTTTTTTTATATCTGTAAAATGAAACATACAAATAGCTATATCTTTTTGTCCCCATTGAATTGAACACTTCTACTGTTAACAGCTACTAAAAGAAACAGCTGCGGGGATCATCATGATAAGAGTCACATGCAACTTTTAATGTCTTGGTGGGAAAGCACATGTAGGTAAATTTATGTTGACTTTGTAGGATTATTTTCATATAAGTTTTCTCTTCTCCAATCTTTCCACAGAGAATGAGCTGACTAAAACCATACAAAGAGTTTAAAATTCTTACTAGTGATAGGCAGTGGCATATTATTGGGTTGTTAACTACCCCCTCCCCTTCTAAGATGTCAAATTTTCAAGATTAGAAAATAAAATTAGAATAGCAGCATTTTGTGTAATTGTGCTCTTTTTTGTTTTGTTATACCCTTCTGTATTGATATATTTGAAATATTGCTGTAGAACTTATAAGTGTTCATTGTTTTACACTGAAGAGCAATTGAATTAGTGATACCTGTCTAGTAATGTGTAGCACCACCTTTCGCCTTGATGACGGAGGCGATTCGTCTCGGCATGGACTCTACAAGACACCGGAAGCGTTGGGAAGCCATACGGATCCACAACCCCTGAACAAACTCCCACAGTTCACAAAGATTTGATGGAGGGGGATCAGAGCCTCGAACATCTCTCTTGATGGCATCCCAGATGTGTTTGATGGGATTGAGGTCAGGTGATCTAGCTGGCCAAGGAAGCGAGGTCACGTCGGTAGAGTGTTCATCCAACCATTCGGATACAATTCGGGAGAGATGGCACGGTGTATTGTCTTGTTGCAGGATGAGGTCCGCAGTGGGATGTTGAAGACGCACAAACGGGAGCAAACGGTCATCCAGGATATCCTGGTAACGTTGACCTGTGAGGGACGATGTCACACATACCAGGGGTCCCATTTCAGTCCACGTAAACAGTCCCCAGACGAGAATGCCACCCCTCACCAGCTTGAAGAGTACCCTGCTGGCAAAAAGGATCCATCGCTTCATGTGGTTTGCGCCGTACTCGTATCCTGCCATCCACATGTACCAACGTGAATCTTGACACATCAGTCCAGGCAACATTTTTCACATGTCTAGGGTCCAGTGGCGATGTTCCCGCACCCATGCTAATCTTTGCACCCTGTGATGTGCGGTCAGCAGCGGTACCCTCGTGGGACGATGGCTTCTGTACCCCATAGCGAGGAGATGGTTCTGGATAGTGTGGCTGCTTACACGTTTTTGTGCACCAGCGTTAAATTGCCGAGTGATTTTTGCACTGTGGCCCGTCTATCCGCTGTTACAATGCAAGCTAGCTGACATGACCCCGCTCATCCACACGCTGTTGTCCACGGCAGTTGGCCTTTGCAGGGAGGGTTTTACCGGATTCGATGTACTCACGGTGCACCCGTGACACAGTGGCTCATGAAAATCCCAGTGCCTGCATGACTTTCGAGATGGAGTGACCCATTCGTCGGGCCCCGACAATTTGTCCACAATCAAACGCGCTTAGATCCTTCGTCTTGCCCATACTGCGTCTGACTCTTACTGATTCCCGTCGCATCACTCCTCATATTGTCGGATCGTTGCATACATCATATCGTTTCCGTTTACAGGGCCGCCCACAGCGCCACATTTGCATAATGCCAGCTGTCTCTAATTCAGTTGCTCTTCAGTGTATATGATATTTAGATTAATTTACCTGAAATGAATATCTAAAGAAACTAAATCAAGTTCATATGAGAAGCGGCAAAATCGTTATTCTGTAACTGGTGATAGATATGATTCAGCAACTGAAAATGTATTACATAAATACTGAGGTTGTAATGTGTTTTCTTCATAGTTCCAAAATTTTAACCACTGACTGAATCGGACATCAGTATCATCTGACATTGCTCTTACATTTGTGCATCTTTCAGTTCCTACTTCAATAACTTGTTGGGTTATAATTACATTGTCTTCTTCATGAGTGGTTGCTGTATGGTGCCATAGCACTGCTCTTATAACATACATGAACATAAAAACACTAGTGTACATGAATTAAATAGTTGAAAAAAGCATAGAATTAATAATAAGACATTCTACAGAACTGAAAGATATCCTGCACTCTTCAAATACATTAATACTGAATTCTGCTATTGTTTGTTACTTTTTAATAGTTTTGTTAGCATTTTTTTTAAGTCAAGGAACATGAATAAAATTTTATGGCATTCTGTCTTACTGTAATGAGAGTGATAGAGCTGCTCTGAATTTTTTATTTAAATAAATTCCTGAATGTAACAAGAGATCTTTGATACTACTGTTCATGTTTTCCAGTTTTTTTTTGTTAAATTATTGTTTCCTTTATTCTGCTGCTATTTTTCATGTTGGTGATTAAAACAAAATGCATGTCCTCTTGATATATTATGGTTTTTAATTTTTTTATTTTGTGTGTGTGCAAAAAATGGTCATTCGGTTTTAGTTGTACTGTAAACATATCATTTCCATTTTAGGTTATTTAAATTGAAGAAGCGTTATCGTGATGTTTTAGGAACCCTATTTATTATCCTTCCAAGATTTCTCAGTGTTGCCCTTGTCTTAGTTACTGTTTATTACTTCTTTGCCATCATAGGAGTGGAAATCTTTTCACAGTACAACCTCATGAACTGCTGCAAGTAAGATATGCATTTGTATTCAGTTTCCTTTCCATTATATGTTTGTACCTAGTTCCCTTTCCATTATATATTTACATGTAGTTCCCTTTCCATTTGATGAAATCATAGTTGTTTAATACACTTTTTCTCAAAAGTTAATCTCAAAAAACAAAAGTGTGAATAACAAATGAAGCAGCAGAGACTTATGCAAAATTTTTCTTTTGGTGCTGTGGTAGGAAATTAAATGTCCAAATATATGCGGGATGACATTTTGCACAGGGAGTAATATACATAATCGAATGTGCAATAAAACTTCAAATGGGAGGCTATGAATATGACATGAAATCATGAAATGTTCCAGTGTAAAGTGGAAATCGCTAAAAAAGAAAAAAAGAAGTGCAATTTTTCCAGGTTTTTAAAACTCACATTTGATCTCAAAAACTTCTGGGCGAGCTAATATACATGGTCGTATCAGAATAACATGATCACCCCAAGAATTACAGTGTACCCACATAGGCGCATCTCAGAGTGCACATGACAAGGCGACCACGCAGAGATATAAGCGGCCGGCCAGGAGAGATGAGCCATAGTGCGTTTCATGAGCACAATGTGTAGAGGTAGTGATTTGACAGACATTCAAAAAGGAATGATCATCGGCTACCGCGCAAGGGTGAAAGCATCTCAGGGACAGCAGAATATGTGGGCTGTTTGTGAGGTGCCGTCGTAAAAGTGTACAAAGAATGGACTGCTGGCACACCGAGTACCTCCCGACGTCATAACTGCCCGGGAGCCTCAAAGTCCATCAATCCCAGAGGAGAATGTCGCCTGTAAAGGGCAATCAATGGGCAACATTGCAGAAATTGACCACACAAATGAATTCTGGGTCACCCAGGTACGTGTTCCTTACGACAGTAGAGCGAATCCTGTTACGCATGGATCCCCGGAGTTGACACTGCATCCAGGTGCCCATGTTAACATAACCCAGGTCTATTGGCAACGATGCCTGCAGTTCGCTTGGGACTACTGTCATTGGACATTGGACAGTGGATGAGTGGGAAAAGGTTGCCTTCTCCGACGAATTGAGGTTTTTACCCCACAGAATTGATGGGTTGTGGCAAATACGGCAGATACACTAAAACCAACACCCGGACATGCTTGTCAGTCAAGTACAGGCCGGCGGTGGCAGTGTGCATGTTTGGGGGATGTTTTCCTGTTATGACCTGAGACTGCTAGATTGGTTCTTGAATGCCAATGGCTACCTGTCCATCCTCGCTGACCACATGCATTCCTTCATGTTGGATTTCTTTCCTGGTGGTGATGGTGTCTACCTACAGGACAATGCACCATGCCACGTCACTAAGGAGGTGCATAACTGGTTCCAGGAACACGACAGTGATGTCTCCGTTCTCTCTTGACTGGCGAAATCACCCGACCTGAATCCCATAGAACACTTGTGGGACTATTTGGATCGACAAGTTCAACGTGCCGACCCACAACCACGTCATCTCCAGGAATTCTGTGCTCTGCTGCAGTCCAAATGGGCACATGTGCCTCGGGCAACTTCGCTGTCAACCGGGCCATGGGTGTATATTTCCATTATTAGGTTATTAGGTAGGTAGTCATATTATGATACGACTGTGTGTGCATCCTTATTGGTTTTGAATTTTCTTTTACGCAACCTTTGGCGCTTTAGAATTTCAAAGTTGCTTTGTTTTTTAAAATTCTTGAATTTATTTGTTTTATATATATATATACATACATACATACACACGGGATGTAAGGTCAGGTGATGCGTAACATCACAGCCTCTCCTTGACAAATGTCAACCCCGCCTTCTCGTGGTACATCCTGTTCCCACTAAAGGGGCTCTGACGACCGCCAATAGCGGTATAACTATACCATCGGGATTAGAGGAAATGCGATCTTACACTCACCAACCCGCTTGGCCAGCGTGGTGAGTTATGGCTAAACCCCTCCAAAATGACTCCACAACTTAAATCTTGGCCCTCAGTCTCCGGCAGCTGGAATGTACCTGGCCAAGGCAGCGGCCAGTGCGACATGAAGGCAGAGGGTGCTAAGAATCCCCGGAGGATCGGACTAGGCTGCCATCTGATGCTGGCCTTGGCTACATATAATGGACGCTCCCTATCTTCTGATTCAAGGCTTCTTGAATTGGAAGAGGAACTACAAAGGATCAAGTGGGACATCGTCGGGCTAAATGAGGTAAGGAGAAAAGGAGAAGATCTCATTGAACTGAAAAGTGGACATCTCTTCTACTATCGTGGGACTGATACTGGCAGAACTAGTGGTGTTGGATTTATAATAAACAAGAAACTGAAGGATAAAGTTGTAGAAGTTGAAAGTTCCTCTGACAGAGCTGCATGACTCGTTATGCAACTCTAGAGAAGATACCAGGCTCAGATTATTCAAACTTATGCACCCACCACAAGTCATCCTGAAGAAGAAATTGAAGAATTTTATGAGGAAATTCGTCATCTAAATAATAAAGGTAAGCAGCACTTAAAGATAATTATGGGAGATTTCAATGCAAAAATAGGGCAACGGCAACAGAATGAAACTTCAGTAGGTGAATTCGGGCACAGCAACAGAAACCAGCGTGGAAATACTCTCGTTGAGTTTGCAGAGGCAGAAGGGTTTTTCATCTTGAACTCCTTTTTCAAGAAAAAGCCACACAGGAAATGGACATGGAGACATCCAAATGGGACGACAAGTGAAATTGATTTTATTATGTGTAACAAAAAATTCGTCATAGAAGACTGCAGTGTGCTAAACAAGTTCAACACAGGTAGTGACCATAGATTGGTGAGATGTAAGATGCACCTCAACTCTAAACTCGAACGTAGCAAGCTCATAAGACAAACAAAATGTATCGACATAACCAACCTTAAAAAACACCTTAATACCTTCAAGTTGGAACTGAAGAACAGATTCTCTGCTTTAGAAGGCCTAACATCAGAAGTGGATATTTCTGAAGTTAACAGAAAAGTAACCAAAGCTCTTATGGAAACAGCAATAAAATTAGCTGGGTCTAAGAACAAGTTGCATGTGAACAAATTATCAGGAAAAACCAAAATGTTGATGCAAAAAGAAGAGAGATGAGGACAACTAAAGAAGATGTGACTTCCAAAGTGGAATATATAGAGCTATGCAAGACAGTACGAAAAAGTATCACTGAAGACGTAAGGGAATTTAACTGTGAACTAGTAAGGAAGGCAATTGAAAACAACCAAAGCCTAAAGATAGCAAAGGGACATCTCAGTAAAGGAAGAAAACAGATTATGGCACTGAGAAAAGAAGATGGTTCTGTAACAAGAAATAGAGGCGAAATTGTAACAAGAAATAGAGGCGACAAGAGTGAAAGATTTCTACTCCAAATTATATGAAAGGGATGATGCATGTAGCCCAAACATCATGGAAGGTACCAGAGTTCTTCCAGTCCTCCCAGTAGAAGTTGCACATGCAATCAAGAACATGAAGCGGGGAAAAGCTCCAGGAGAAGATGGAATTACTGTAGACATCATACAAGAAGCAAGTGGAGAAATTGAAACAGTACTCACCCAAATTTTCACTCGATGCCTTAATGAAGGGAAGATTCCTGAGAATTGGAACAACGCTACAATGATCTTGCTACATAAAAAAGGTAACATTGAGGATCTCAGGAAATACAGACCTATCAGCCTCCTATCAGTGGTTTATAAAATCTTCACTAAAGTTCTTTCACACCGCTTGAAGGTGACACTGGACATGGCTCAACCGAGAGAACAAGCTGGATTCAGGAGTGGCTACAGCACAATAGATCATATCCACGTAATGAGAGAACTAATTGAAAGAGCGAGGGAATATGAACTTCCATTGTGCGTGGCTTTTATCGATTATGAAAAAGCCTTTGATTCGGTGAAACCATCAGCAGTTACAATGGCCCTGAAATCCTGCGGTATTGAAGATGCGTACATTAATATTATTAGTAACATCTATGAAAATGCAAGTGCAAAGATTCGGCTGTTTGAAAATACAACACACATAAAAATTGGAAAGGGAGTGAGACAAGGTAACACCATATGTCCGAAGCTCTTTAATGCCACATTGGAAAATGTCTTTCAATCACTGAACTGGGAAAAAAAGGGATAAAGATTAATGGAGATTATCTAACCCACCTTCGTTTTGCTGATGACATAGTCATTTTTGCAACTACCCCATCAGAGCTGCAGAGTATGATCCAGGAACTTGCTGACAAGAGTAAAAACGTGGGATTAAAAATGAACTTTCAGAAGACAAAAGTGATGTTCAATGCTTTTACAAGAAATGAAGATTTATCGAAAGCTAGGAATGAAGATTTATCAGAAATGAAGATTTATAATGAAGAAATGAAGATTTATCGAAAGCTGGAGATAACAGACACGCACGTTTATCTTGGACAGCAGATATCAAGTGAGGGTCACATTGAAGAAATTAATCAGCGTACAAAACTTGCCTGGAGAGCTTTTGGAAGAAACAGCATAATTTTCAAGAGCAATATGCCATTATGTCTTAAAAGAAAAGTGTTTGATCAATGCATCCTTCCAGTGCTTACGTATGGTGCATAGACGTGGATCTTAACTAAAAGAGACATACAAAAGCTGCAGACAACTCAAATAATCATGGAGAGGTGCATGCTTGCTGTAACCAGGAGAGATAAGAAGAGGAACTCGTGGATCCGAAAAATGACAAGAGTGGAAGACATCATGATCAGAGTTAAATCCCTGAAATGGCAATGGGCTGGACATACTGCCAGAAGGACAGACCATCGATGGACAGCGGAAATTTTAGATTGGATTCCAAGGGACAAGAAAAGACCCAGAAGAAGACCACATGGAAGATGGGTGGATGAAATTCGAAAGTATGCAGGAGTGACATTGAGGAGACTGGCACAAGACAGACCGTTGTGGAGGAAACTTGGGGAGACCTTCGTCCAGCAGTGGATTGATAATGGTTGACAATGATGATGATGATATATACACACAGTGAAATCCACTGAAATCAACTATGAGGGTATAAAGTGTCTACACACAGTGAAATCCACTTTATACCCTCATGGTTAATACGATTTTCCACTTAATACACATTTTTCACACAGTCCTTAGAATTGAGATGCAAATAAACACAAATATACCCAATTAAATATGCTGCAAATCCGGCTTAATAAGCCCTTAGTTTTGTCGCATCACATACATTTGAATTCGGATGAATAGTAATACTATACAAAAAATGGGTCAGTCATGTGTTACTTGAGCCACTGGATGTTTACTTTGATTAGACAGAAAACTCCCCTATTCCTCGCTGCTAGCTAAACAGGCTTGTCGTGGGCCGAGCCTGTGGTTTTCTAGCTTGAAGTGTGGCTTTCCCGTGCACAAGGGTCCTCTTTTCCATAACCTTGACTGGGAGAAAGCATAGAAACCTTAATTGCTGTAATGACGTTTTTGTCGACGTCACTCTACCCCCTCCCCAACATCCGCAGTTAAGTGAAAGCCACAGCACGGTAGTGAGGTGACATTGTTCAAGTAGGAAGGCCATTTTGTGAAGATAGTGAATTTTGCAATTGTGTATTGCTACTGTAGTTTTGTTTTTATTTCTGTTTTTAAACGTGTAATATAAAGTAAATACTGTATAACTTTGGATTGTATAAT
Organism: Macrothele yani; assembly: GCA_039090855.1. Taxonomy (NCBI): domain Eukaryota; kingdom Metazoa; phylum Arthropoda; class Arachnida; order Araneae; family Macrothelidae; genus Macrothele; species Macrothele yani. The sequence continues at coordinate 174,231,868 of CM077002.1, read as the reverse complement.
GAGTGGAATAAAAAGGAAAGTGTTATGAATTAATGATAAATAATTTTTTAAACTTACAACGAAAACTCTAAATTAAAAAATCAAAAACAAATAGCGGAGGATTTGGACATTCCTAGTTCAACGTTACGGACAATTTTTAAAAATAAGAAGGTGATAGAAGAGAAGGTTGTGCAAGGGGATATCAAACGGAAGAAAATAAAGACCGAAAAGTTTGAAGAATTGGAAAAGGCTTTACTCAATGGTTCCATCAAGCTTGCAGCTTAAATTTGCCATTGAATGGGACGTTGCTGATGGAAAAAGCACACAAAATTGCAAACGGAACTCCACATTAGTAATTTTACTGGATCAAGTGGATGGATTGATTGATTTAAAGCTAGATATGGCATTCTTTATTGCCAGATCAGTGGAGAAGCAGAGTCTGTAAATGAACAAGATGCAGAAACGTGGAAAGAAACTGTTTTATCGCAATTATTGAAAGATTTATCTCTGTGTGATGTTTTCAATGCCGACGAGTTTTGTCTTTATTTTAAACTGATGCCAGATCAGTTACTCGTTTGTAAAAATGACAAATGCCATGGTGGAAAACTAAGTAAGAAGCAACTTTCTGTATTAGCATGTGCCAATGCTGACAGATCGGAGAAAATTAAATTACTGGTTGTAGAAAGATAGTCACCGCAATGCTTCAAAAATGTTTGCACTTTTCCATGTGATTACACTTCACAATGTCGAGCATGGATGACTGGTGAACAGTTTGTTTTATGGGCCAAATAGCTTGATGTGCATTGCAAGAATTGAATGTTCATTGCAAGAATAAAAAAAATCTTATTGATAACTGCCCAGCGCATCCAAAAGGTATCAAATTGATTAATGTAAAAATCATTTTTCCACCTCCAAACACCGTAAGTACGCTGCAGCTTATAAACCAGGAGATGATTAAAGTTGTGAAACACCATTATCACAAGAGACTGGTCCACAAGTACTTATGTGCCATGGAACAAGCTGATCCTTCACCTTCTGTAAACGTTCTCGGCGCAATTCATTACGTCACTGCCACATGGGATGCAGTCTGCCCAGAGGTAATTAAGAACTGTTTCGTTAAAGCAGGCATCAAATGGTCGCAAAATGAACTGGCACTGTAACCTGATGACAAAGTTGAAGAAGATCCCATTTTCATGAATTTTCCTGGATACGTGTCTGTCGATGATGATATCGCAACTTGTGAGATTTGAACAGTACAAGAAATTGTAGAAGATAATGCTGCAAGTACTACTACAAACAAGGAGAGTGAGGAAGAATTAGAAGGGCCTGTGCCACCATTGATGCCGGCTGCAGCATTAAATTTAAATTCACTTTATAAATGCTGTACAAGAACAAAATAATTTTTATAATCTTTTTTTTTTTTTTTTTTGTTAATATTGTGCAGTAATACAGTTTGCAACTACAGTAAATTGTGTTTTATCTGGTGTTTTTTTAAATACCATTATTTTTGGTGTTCTCCAACAGTTTCATGAATATGCAGCTAACATATACAAAGGTGCATAGTGTAGGTTTTATTTATTTTTTATTTCCGACTAAGACGCTTTCCTGTTTAAAATGCTAATTTGCATCGGTCTCTTGAAAATCGTATTAAGTAGATTTCACTGTATATATATAGTAAGTCATAAATTTCCTCATAAAATTGAAGAATTTTATGAGGAAATTTGTCATCTAAATAATAAAGGTAAGCAGCACTTGAAAATAATTATGGGAGATTTCAATGCAAAAATAGGGCAACGGCAACAGAATGAAACTTCAGTAGGTAAATTCGGTCACGGCAACAGAAACCAGCGTGGAAATACTCTCGTTGAGTTTGCAGAGGCAGAAGGGTTTTTCATCTTGAACTCCTTCTTCAAGAAAAAGCCACACAGGAAATGGACATGGAGACATCCAAATGGGATGACAAGTGAAATTGATTTTATTATGTGTAACAAAAAATTCGTCATAGAAGACTGCAGTGTGCTAAACAAGTTCAACACAGGTAGTGACCATAGATTGGTGAGATGTAAGATGCACCTCAACACCAAACTTGAACGTGGCAAGCTCATAAGACAAACAAAATCTATTGACATAACCAACCTTAAAAAACACCATAATACCTTCAAGTTGGAACTGAAGAACAGGTTCTCTGCTTTAGAAGGCCTAACATCGGAAGAAGTGGACATCTCTAAAGTTAACAGAAAAGTAACCAAAGCTCTTATGGAAACTGCAACAAAATTAGCTGGGTCTAAGAACAAGTTGCATGTAAACAAATTATCAGGAAAAACAAAAATGTTGATGCAAAAAAGAAGAGAGATGAGGACAACTAAAGAAGATGTGACTTCCAAAGTGGAATATATAGAGCTATGCAAGACAGTAAGAAAAAGTATCACTGAAGATGTAAGAAAATTCAACTGTGAACTAGTGAGGAAAGCAATTGAAAACAACCAAAGCCTAAAGATAGCAAAGGGACATCTCAGTAAGGGAAGAAAACAGATTATGGCACTGAGAAAAGAAGATGGTTCTGTAACAAGAAATAGAGGCGAAATTTTGACAAGAGTGAAAGATTTCTACTCCAAATTATATGAAAGGGATGATACATGCACTCCAGACATCATGAAAGATACCAGTACCAGAGTTCCTCCAGTCCTTCCAGCAGAAGTTGCACATGCAATCAAGAACATGAAGCGGGGAAAAGCTCCAGGAGAAGATGGAATTACTGTAGACATCATACAAGAAGCAAGTGGAGAAATTGAAACAGTACTCGCCCAAATTTTCACTCGATGCCTAAATGAAGGAAAGATTCCTGAGGATTGGAACACCGCTACAATGATCCTGCTACATAAGAAAGGTGACATTGAGGATCTCGGAAACTACAGACCTATCAGCCTCCTATCAGTAGTTTATAAAATCTTCACTAAAGTTCTTTCACACCGCTTGAAGGTAACACTGGACATGCCTCAACCGAGAGAACAAGCTGGATTCAGCAGTGGCTACAGCACAATAGATCATATCCACGTACTGAGAGAACTAATTGAAAGAGCAAGGGAATATGAACTTCCATTGTGCATGGCTTTTATCGATTATGAAAAAGCCTTTGATTCGGTGAAACCATCAGCAGTTACAATGGCTCTGAAAACCTGCGGTATTGAAGATGCATACATTAATATTATTAATAACATCTATGAAAATGCAAGTGCAAAGATTCGGCTGTTTGAAAATACAACACACATAAAAATTGGAAAGGGAGTGAGACAAGGTGACACCATATCTCCGAAGCTTTTTAATGCCACATTGGAGGGTGTTTTTCAGTCGCTGAGCTGGGAAAACAAAGGGATAAAGATTAATGGAGATTATCTAACCCACCTTCGTTTTGCTGATGACGTAGTCATTTTTGCAACTACCCCATCAGAGCTGCAGAGTATGATCCAGGAACTTGCTGACAAGAGTAAAGAAGTGGGATTAAAAATGAACTTTCAGAAGACAAAAGTGATGTTCAATGCTTTTACAAGAAATGAAGATTTATTGATTGATGGAGAAAAGCTGGAGATAACAGACACGTACGTTTATCTTGGACAGCAGATATCAAGTGATGGTCACATTGATGAAGAAATTAATCGGCGTACAAAACTTGCCTGGAGAGCTTTCGGAAGAAACAGCATAATTTTCAAGAGCAATATGCCATTATGTCTTAAAAGAAAAGTGTTTGATCAATGCATCCTTCCAGTGCTTACGTATGGTGCAGAGACGTGGACCTTAACTAAAAGAGATATACAAAGACTGCAGACAACTCAAAGAAGCATGGAGAGGTGCATGCTTCGTGTAACCAGGAGAGATAAGAAGAGGAACTCGTGGATCCGAAAAATGACAAGAGTGGAAGACATCATGATCAGAGTTAAATCCCTGAAATGGCAATGGGCTGGACATACTGCCAGAAGAACAGATCATCGATGGACCGCCGAAATTTTAGATTGGATTCCAAGGGACAAGAAAAGACCCAGAAGAAGACCACATGGGAGATGGGTGGATGAAATTCGAAAGTATGCAGGGGTGACATGGAGGAGACTGGCACAAGACAGACCGTTGTGGAGGAAACTTGGGGAGACCTTCGTCCAGCAGTGGATTGATAATGGTTGACAATGATGATGATGATGATGATATAGTAAGTCTAATGTCAATATGTGTGTGTGTGGGGGGGTGAAGTAACAAACTTTGTCTTTTAAAAAAGAGTAAAATGAGTCTAAAAGAAATTTAAACCAGACTACTGGTTATGGCGATACTCTTAAATGAAAATTAAACAATATGGCGGGTAAACTACCATGATCTGTACCAGGTGACCAAATTTTTTAAACACTCCTTATAGGTATTTCATAAGGTTCGGAGATCAAACTCGTGGGACATTTAGCTTCACACGTGACATGACCAGACCCCTACTCCTAGACTAACTGTATGGGAGTAGGTGACATGACTTGTTCTGATCATATGTGGAATGAATATGTGTTGGAGATACGTAATGTAACGCAAAATGTTGTTAGTATGGTGGAGACTTAATATTTTGAGGTGGTTTGGCAATGTTGAAAGATTGAGTGATGAGATGCTAACTAAGAATCTATTCAGCCCAAGTGGCAAGGGAATCATGAGAGGAAAATCATTCAGGAATGCTTGCAAGAGAAAAACCTAATGAGTATGAAGTATAAAAGGTCTTGTGTGTGAAGTGTGATCGATGTCAGTCAAGCTTGAGTTGTGTGTCAAGATCGCTGTAAATGGAGGTGTTTGATACATCATCGGTAAGTAAAGTGTAATGTCATGAGTAGCTGTAGTAATGGCAGATGATTTTGCTTTGAGGAACTAATCTCTGAAACTCAACAACAACAAAAAAGTTTAGTAATATGTATGCTATTACTGAAGTAAAAAATACTTCATTGCTTTCTATGTAGTGGGTGCGATAGATTTGCTAATGAATGGAGTTGTGTGTCTGATTTTTTTTTTTTACAGTGACTAAAATTTTTAAAGGGATAGAATGGGAATCATGCCAGAATTCAAAACTTGAAAGAAACATTAAGAAGTATATCTCTTCCCCCCCCTCCTCTCTCTCTCTCTTTCTGTCCCTCATATTCTTGGTTGCAGCATGCCATTCTGTGTCTATATTTTCAGAGTCCATTACTCATTTTTATGTTTTTCCTTAAACCTGACATATCTTCACTAGTAAGGTAGCAGAGGTAAAGGCATTACTTACAGGACTCCCTCACTGAGAACCACAGGGGTCAGCTGGGTTTCCAGTTGATTTGGGGGATTTCAACATCCCAAGCCAATTTTTTTTGTAATATGTAAGCTGTCCAAAAAGTATGAGACTGGCTTAATAAAAAAAATACTTAAATTTTTTTCAGTCTGAAACCTGCTTGATCATTTTCAAAGTAATCTGCTTTGAGGGGAATGTACTTGTCCCAATATTCCACCCACTGTGTAAATTCATGATCCAAGCCATTTTTTGAGAGTTTGTTCAAGGTTGCCTTCATTGCCTTGACATACTTTTCGTCACTTCAAAAATGTATGCCTTTTATTGCTTTTACAAACTCTGGACATTTGCCAAAAGTCATATATAGCTGAATCAGGACTAGGGAGGATGATGTAGAACAGCGATCCCTTTTTCTTGAAAAAATTGAGAGAGTGTGTTGGAGTCATGATGGCAGGCATTATCATGAAGAATCAAAATATCACACTTCACTTTCATAGTACATTTTCTCCTAGAATATATTCCAGTATTGTTTACAGAACATCTGCATAGTATTGGCCATTAACTTTACAACCATTATTAGGTACTGCATGTTGGTACACAATACAGAAGTGATCAAAGAACATGATCATCAGGATTTTCCCCTAGTATTTTTTGCCATTTTTGCCTTTTTTTTTAATGACAGGATTTCCACTGACAGCTTTGTTGTTTGGTACGGCAATCAAAATGATGTATCCTAGCTCTCATCTGCAATTATTATTGTGTGAAGAAAAGAAGATTCACAGATTGAATAAAATACTACTTCAAATTGAAATTCTACACCTATGTACAGATATCTGTACACAGATATGCCTATGTACAAATTTCTGTACATAGGTGTATCTGTGTACAGATGTCTGTACATAGGTGTATATGTACATAGACATATCTGTGTACAGATATCTGTACATAGGCATAGAATTTTAACTTGAAGTAGTATTTTATTCAATCTGTGAATCTTCTGTTCAAGCAGGTAGACTAATTTGGATTTAGTTTAAATATGTTGTCATCCGTTCTATTGTGCAAGTACTTTACCACTGTGGCAGAATATACCTACATATGTAATAGGCCTAAATTGCTGTGAGTAAGTTCAGTTTTTTACCATTATTGTTCATTCTATATATATTTTACGTCATTATTTGGACCTAACTGCTTATCCTGCATACATGTACAAGAATATACGTGAAGAACAGTATTGTTACTGCTCTTGATGGCAGTTGTACTTTAATATCAATAGCCACATAATATTTCATCATATGCTATATCACATTTGGGATTAAATGAATGTTTCAATAGTGGATTTTTTAAAATGATAACACAACTTTATGGCAAAATATTTTCCTAGATAACACTCCATTTTGAAGTCTGTAGACAGGAAAAAAAAACAGGAAGGGACATTGAGTCCCACTATGTGGCATAAATGCAGGTGACAATTACCCATGATGCCCCACTTCACAGCTGAAGGCTGCACCTTTATGAACAATAGCATGAATATAAAAATTAAAAAAAAATTCAAATACACTATCTACCAACAAGTAATTGGACACCTGTGATAGCAAAGAAAAACGAAGTTTATTCACCTTCAATAGTTGGCGGAGCCTCCACGAGTGGCGATTACAGCTGCGACCCTCTGGGGCATACTCTCAACCTGGCGTTGTACGACGGCTAGTGGTATTTTCTTCCACTCGGCTTGGAGAAGACAGGTCAGTCCTTTCACCGATTTCGGATGATGGGGGCACCCCTTAAGTCGACGCTCAACTCGTCCCAGAGGTGCTCGATAGGGTTAAGGTCTGGGCTCTGCGCAGGCCAGTCCATTCGATTAACCCCATTGTCACCATACCAAGCCATGGTGGACCTCGCAACATGACAGGTGGCATTGTCATCCTGAAAGTAACGTGGGTCCACCCTGTAAAACTGCCGCAACGTAGGAAGCGCGTGGTCATCCAAAATGGTGCAGTAGGTGTTCAACGGTCCACTGTGAATGTTCTTTGCACCACGTTAGCCGAGCAGCGCTATTGGACATGGTGATCAAAGGTTTGTGGGCGGCAGCACGTCCATGATAACCGAGCAAATGGGCTTCCTTACGGATGGTATTCATCAAAAGAACACTCCCGGATGCTTGTTGAAACTCCTCACGAATGTGGCCCATTGATTTGGTGCGGTTCTTCCGAATTTCTCTGGCCAGTACCCGTCGGTCTCTAACTCCCAGTTTCGTGGGTCTGCCGGGTCGGGGCACATTCCGACAGTCACCTCTCATCTTCCACTTGCCAATCACGTAGCCCACTGTCGATTTTGGGTACTTCAACTCTCTGGATATGTCACGTATGGATCAGCCATTTCTGTGATACCCGACGATTACACCTTTCTCGAAATCAGAGAGCTCCGAACCGCGTGGCATCTTGCATGTGACTGGTTGCGTTGTTGTTTCCCATACAATGTTTAGCGGTGGCGGCGGGGACGTGTATCAGGACCGCAGATATTGTCGATTGCAGGGGTGTCCAATTACTTGTTGGTAGATAGTGTATAAAAATAAATGAACACTCATTCAGTGACAAAGTAAAAACTTATTGGCAAGAGAACAAAACGTTTATATTTTTTCCTCTCTACATATGAGTTTGGGTTATTACAGTCTCGCTAACAAGCCTCATTCTCTATTTGCTATGTATGTGCTAGTTTACAATTCTGTACCAGAGAAGTTTGAAGGCTTTACATTGCAGTAAAAACTGTGTGAGTTATATATATATATCACTAAGCTTTGTTGCTGTATCAAACTTCTCCATTTACAGTGATCTTGACATACAACTTGGGGGCTTCACTGACATTCATCACACACCAAACACAAGATCTTCTACACTTCATACTCATAATCTTTTTCTCATGTAGACACTCCTGAATCTGATCCTTCCATGACTTCCTTTGCCTTAATCTGCCTTTCCTTCCTGTCACTTGGGCTAAAAAGATTTTCTTAGTAAGCATCTCATCACTCGTTCTTTCAACTTGGCCAAACCACCGAAGCATATTACAGGGGTGCCAGTGGCGACTATTGCTACTATTTTTAATGACAGGCGACTATGGCTACTATTTCTTACAAAAAACAGTCAAAAGCAACTATTTTCAGTAAAACTTGAACTATTTTAATTGTAAGGCTACTATTTTTTAAAAAACGTAATTTGTGTTGCGTATATCGATGGGCTTGTATTACATCTGTTTTAATATTGATACACGTGAATATCAACTTTGATATAGATATGTATATGTCGAATCCATGGTTCATACACATCCTGGAATTCCATTTTGTCCTGGAAAAGTCCTGGAAATGTCCTAAAATTCTGTTACATGTCCTGGAATTTTATCCATTCCTGCCTTTTTGTCCCTGCACGATGTTTTGTAGTTGAGGATTTTTTTACTGACATAACTTATGTCTGACAAATTTCCCTCCCCATCCCCTGCAAAATGTGTGTGTTGTTGGGGGGGGGGCTATCGGTTTTCTTGTTTAGGAGGACTGAAGCTGCGTTATTAGCATCTTTGTGCCATGCTTATGTTGTCACTTTATCTGACCCGCTGGGGAGACAATATCTGTGCAATTATTAGTTCGATTTGTAAAATTTTTTTTGTATTGGGAAGCTTAAAATGTGAGAATGGTGATCCGTTCGTTCTGTTTATTTATTTATTTATTTTTTTATGCACAACTTCACCGCTAGAGGGCGCAAATAGAGATCATATCGAATTTAAAATGCATTTCATTTCATATATTTGCTTCTAAATATCCAGTTCAAAAAATTCTTTTTCCTTTCGATGACATTTATAGCGAAGAATATTTTAGTTACAGTCCCTTTTTCAAATAATGCATAAATTTTCCGCTAGGGGGCATAAAGGTAAATCGCGATTTTTCCAATATCTCCGCTTCTAAAAGTCCGATTTGAAGGATTCTTCCTGAGTCGGATACAGCTCTTGAGGTTGAAATGTTTTGCATACAAATTCTCATTTCTGGCAAAGAATGATTTGGCCACCAGGGGGCATAAATGTTTATTTGGGCTTCCGATGTATTTGCAACAAAATCTGAACAGGAAACTCGATTGAAAAAATTCTTCCGTTAACCGATACCGCTCAACTCGAAAAGCTTTTTGAGAATACTTTCTGCTTAAAATAGTGCACAATTTTTCCACCAGGGGGCGCACACCTTTATTTTATTTTTGTCCATATCTCTGTTTCTAGGAGTCCGATTTGAAAAATTCTTTCTTTGTTGGAGAACATTCTCAGTGCGAAATGTTTCTTATCAAATTTCAAATATTTCTTAACATACAAGTGTGCAACTAGAGGGCGTAAGCTCACATTTCCATTTACAGCAATATCTGCGGACTAAAAACCAGACTGAAAAATATTCTTTATTGATCCGATACCTAACTACGAAAACTCCTTATTTGTATTTTCTTCACAAAATAATGCACAGTTTCGCCGTTAAGGGGTGCAAATATTTAATCTATTTTTCTTAATATCTGTACTTCTAAATGTGAGATTTAAGAAATTCTTTTAACACCAGATACCATTTACCTTATAGAACATTTTAGGTTTGTGTTTGAGTAGGTTTGTAGTTCACAATTCTGCCACTAGGTGGTGTTTGTGTACTTCTGTTTGCAGGCTATCTCTGCCTGTAAAAACCCTTTTGAAAAATTTCTTTTGTTACTGTATGCCATTTGCTATAATAAAGATGGAGAAGTGAATAAGATTTTTGCTACAATTAAGAAGATCCTCTTCAAATAATGTACAACTTTCCCTCTAGGGGCTGTAAAGGTCAAAACGTTTTTCTTGTTATCTCTACTTCCGGCAGACGTATTTGAAAAGTTATTTTTCCTTAGCATAGCTTTTGCTATAAAGAATGCTTTCCTCCTGTTTCCATTATGCAAAATTCTTCTGCTGAAACGCATAGTTTTATCATGTTTTCTTCTATATCTCTCCTTTTAACTGATCGATTTAAAAATCTTTTTGTCTCTAATACCTTCCTTCTGCTATGGGAAACGTTTTTTGCACCATTTGTTAATTTTCGCAACATATTTTTTAGCCACTGGTGGAAGTAAACAGCTGATTTTGTGTGTGTGTGTGTGAGGGGAGGGGGGGTTACCTTTACTGAAATTTTGTAATGAATACTTTATATAAAAATTTGCCATAAAATCAGATTGTTTTCTAATATCAGAAACTTAAATCTAGTTGTTTCTTAGTATTTTCTGAGCTTCTATAATTAGTTTTTTAATCATGCCCAGTTAAACTGCCATGATCACTAATGAATATAATTGCACACAGCCCTTGAACATAAGGTTTTCCTGTTATTTTCTTTCATTTCACGTTGGAAATTTTTGTGCATACTTTGTTTGCTGCCAAGTAAAAAATTAAAACATAGCTACAGCATCGATATTATATTGAAAATTCCTTCCATAAATAAAATGTAACACAAATACTTGCTACCATGTTTGTGTGTTTAAGAAATAACCATCCCTTTGGTCCTTTGAAAAAGTTCTAGATATTTCACCGTTCCCTACCCTTAAATTTCCAATGTAAGCATTATTTCAAAATAATTAAATACAAATAGTATTTTATGTATTGATTGTGTGGTATATGAAAGCATTTCAAAAGAAATGTCACATACCTATGTATTTTTGAGTTTTATGGGGGTTTTTTAATTCTGTAATTTGCTTCAATAATTGAACTAAAACCAAAGTAGAAAAGTAAAGTTTTCTCAAAATCAGTGTAGTATACTGTATATAAAAGTTTAGTAGGTATTAAACCTGGTCACAGTTTCAATGACAGTTTTGGTATTTCAGTATTTATCTGTGGTTCTAAGTTTCTGATTAGCTGCAGCAGACATCATTTTTAACATTCTGCATTAAGTTTGCCCAAGCGTGTAGTAAGTTGTTTGTTGTAGGTTACAAATTGAACAGACGTAGGGTTTCACTATATTTTAAGTAAGAGCGTTTAAATCGTATGTCCTGGAAAAGTCCTGGAATTTTGTGATTGAAAATGCGTATGAACCATGCGAATCGTTATCGATATGTGTTGTTCAATTTATTGCTTTCTGCTTTATTGCAAATATGATGGAGAAAAGTCAATGGCAAGTATAGACTAGACCCACATGTGATTAAAGGAATGACCTACTCATATCAAGATATTCCGCCAAAAAAGTGTCCTGTTTTTCTGTTTGGAATACAGCAGTGCCATGAGCGAGAACGTATCTTGCCTTCGCCATATTAAAGACTGTTGTTTTCTGTGCTTACTGAAGTTTATTTGCAGTTAAATGTATCAATTTCAAGTCGAAAATTGTGTACCTAGAATTTCATGAATGATACATGATTGTTTTTACAGCTTTATTTTCCGAATGACACGGAAAATACATGTTTTCACCAGCAGACATTTAAACTCACTTTACATTATCTACAAATTGTCTAATATAAATTAGGAATTGTTCATAACGAAAAAAATTAAGTGGTAATCAAAAAGACACCTGGTGAGACATTTCTGCGTATCTGTTAAAAATAACGAGATGGTACTTTTTGTCATTTGAGTAGGTCATTCCTCTAGTTACGTGGGTCTAGGTATAGATGTACTTGTATGTATAAGAATTTATTCCAAGCAGCAAAATTAGGATTGATCATTTTTGGAGAGACATATTGTATCAAAAGACATTTGGAGACCGGAAATATCCATCTTTGGCTAAATTTGTGAAAGCATGCCTTGCTGTATCACATGGCAACTTTGATGTAGAGAAAGGCGCTTCTGTATCATGAAGAGTTCTTTCAGATGAGAAGGCACCTATGTCTGAGAAGATGTTGAATGAGCGATTAACAATTTGAGATGCACTAAAAATGTATAACAACCAAGTTGCAAAGGTGCTAATAAACCAAAGAACTAATAAAATTAGCACTTAAGGCACATAGGTCATATAGCAACCATTTGGAAGAGGAGCAGAGCAGCAACTGAAAGCAGAAAAAGAAAGTGCTGAGAGATTGAAACAAGAATTGCTAAGTAAAGGATTTGAAGAGCAGAAAGCAAACTATGGAAAACAAGATAAAAATTATTGTTCAAGAAAAAACAGAAGTACAAGAATCATCAAACTCTGTGCCTAAAAAAGCCAGTGAGAGACTAAAGCAAGCATTAAAAAAAAAAAAACATACCTGCAAATACGAGTTGCACATGGCATTCTAGAAGGATCAGACCTCCGACAAAAGGAAAGACAACGTGAGCTTGAAGCATTAAAAATTAATAGGGTAGTTCATAAAAGAAAATCCTCCCAAATTGATGTATTTATGCAGAAAACCTCAAAAAAGGAATAAATCTAAGGTTAATGAGGAAGCTTTATTGTTAAGCCTACCCTTATATGCACTGATGGCAGTGGTATAAATTCATACTAAATTTTTTGAAATAATTTACTGCATATAACTCTTCCCAAAATGCTACCATGGTATAACAGGGTTCCCACGCAACCTGGAAAACCGGGAAAACCGGGAATTCTCAGGGAATTTGAAAATTGTTCCAAAAATCAGGGAAAACTCAGGGAAAATTGTGTTTTTCCGTAAAAATCAGGGAATTTTTTATCAGGGAACTATAAAGGCAGGGAATTTTTTATTTTGCCAGAAAAATATTTTGTTTCAGACTTTTGTAAAATATATTTCTGTATTGCTAAGTTTTAAAATAATTCCGAGTTGTTTTATCCTTCGAGGCAACTCCGTAACCCACCCACCGATTAAAGTGCAGCTGTGCAGGGGAGTGCGTCTCTTTGCGGTTTCCCCGTCTCCAGATGATCTAAACTACAACCGAACAAACATACAAGTCAAAGCGTGAAAGAAAGCCATTAATCACGCACCCATTTCGCAGGCTCTTATCTGCTGGCGTTCGCGAAGAGAGGCAGTCATTTGTTCCTGAGTAGGTGCCCCGGTTCTCTGCGTAGACTGGGAAAAAAATTATGAAGAAGCTATTTCCTCAATTTTTTAAATAACCAACTGAAATTTTTACAGTGGGCAAGATATATTAAAATAACGTTCCATTTTAAATTTCGCCGAAATTCATTGGAAACTTTAGAAGTTGAGCTTTTTTTTTCCCCCTTTTGCATGTTCTACGTGTCTTTTATCAAACCGTACAAAAACATTTTATTTTGCCGGATGTTGGTCATCCTAATAAATCCCCCCCCCTCCTTCCCCTTCAACAGCAGTGTGGATGAATATTGCAAATTGAGGGCACCTAATTTATTTTGAAAAAGGTTCGTATCACTTACGAACTAAAGCTTCGCTTTCGTAATTCTGTAGCAGAATTGGTATACTTGGAAAAGTATGTACCTTCAAATGTTAGAACAGGGAAAATATTATGAAATAGGAAGATTCTTCAAAGAGGGGGAAAGATTAATTTTTTTCATAGTACTTAAGAGTATTTTGACAAAAATTACATGAAAAATACCATGCAATGAAGCTGGTACTACTGCATACCTACCATATTTCCCAGATTTCACGGCCGTTTTCTAGATTCGTTGTCTTCCGGTTTTACGGCCGGAAAGAGATTTTTTTTATTGTCATATTTCTATTTCATAATGCATGAAGAAATTTATTTATAGCTATTTTAAGACGATATTCCAATTACTGCAAGAGCTGGCTGGTTGCAAAAAATAGGGTAGTCCGACGCCCGGAACCATAGATTTTCACACCTGGGTCATTCCACGCAAAATCGTCAGATATTGAAATAATTTTCCACCAACACATCTCCGATTCTTACGGGTAGCTGCCTCCAAGTTATAAAAAACCCTAAAAGTTTCAACTTTTTTGTTTCTGATAGATTAGAAGATATTATTTTTTGAATTTCTGTGCATAGTGGAACCGTTTTCCGTAAAAACGCAAATATCTCCGTTATTTAGAATAAGAAATATAAAATTCATCATTCTCTCGTAATTTTTCCTAAGGTTTCAGCTTATACATAGGGAAAAAAAATTTGCGAGAACAAAAGTTAGACGGGGTAGACATTTTCTTGCAATCGTAAATTCTTTTTCATGCGTTGCTGCACCTCACAAGAGTTGCATAAATTTTTCATTTCACATCTTTACCCTCACATTGCCAAAAAAAATATAAAAAATCTACCTAGTTACTACTGATTTAAATCTTTGCCGTGCGTGCTGTATTGGTTTCAGGTTTGTCAGTGCAGGCGCTAAAGCCTCTGTCTCCGTTTTGGATGACGTTATTTGTGGGGAGTTACTGCAAAACCTGAGTGGGCTCCAGACCTTTCTCGCACTTTGCCTGATCAACATCGCACAAATGTCTTGCCCTTCGTAAAGATATTGTTAAGTATAAACATGCCACTCGCCGCAGGATGATAAATTATGTTCACAAAAAAGTGTTAGGAGGATTTTATGAGCACACATGCACACAAAACTTCCTCTAATTGTTTCCCGTACAAGTAATTTGACGTAGCGTGGAAATGAACTACCTGCGAGAAAAGTTCAGTACTAATGTTTGCGTCACAAACGTAGCCAATCAATTTTAAGACTTCCGGATTTTGTAAGTACTAATATGAACTGTAGCCTCTCAGGCAAAATGGTATTCCGTATTAACTGTTAGTTTTCCCCACTTGTTGCTTCCATTATTTTTTCTTTATCCCTGGGTTTAATTTTTTTTTTTTTTTTGCCGTTATGGCATTAGGATCTCTATGTGCCAGCTTATTGGTTATGAATTTTAACAGCACAATGTCTAAATATCCTATGCTGCGTTATTTAGAAGCAAATAGCAGAGGTGCCAACTATTACGAATTGTCCGTAATTATTACGGTTTCGACTGTCAGGTTACGGAATTACGGACAGGTTGGAAGAATTACCGAATTCAGTGTGTTTTGGAGAATCTCAATTTTGTATCCTTTTTTGTTAAACCCTTTTAGTGCGACGCTGCCGATTTCTCGACCTTCGATTTTGATCCACATATTTTCCGAATCAGACTGCGGATTTCGGTGTCTCAATGATCATATCATTTATCAATGTCCATGAATCATATCGTCAAACAGCGATATTATCGGAAGAATGGTACCGTAATTTTCGTCGTATAATCCGCGGATTATCTGCTAAAAAAGTTAAAATTATAGGTTTTGCGGATTATACACCGATGCGGTTAACACGCCGATTTAAAATATATATATATATATAACACCTTCCGATTTAAAAAAAAATCTGCAGCGTGATTGTGCAGGGAAAGGTGTAATAATTGGAAAAGGAACTCCCTTGGAAGAATTTTCCTCGGTTCAGGAGTTTGTACGGAGCGGGGAGGAATGTCGTAATGAAAGATCGGGATAGTTGTGGGGAGGGACGGCAGGGGTCATTTTGTTATCGTTGAGGAGAGCTCTGACTCGTGCCGGCTCTGTTTTTTGGCAAAAAGCCAAAGAAGTACGCACAGCGCTTGCTGCACGAACCTATGCGTTTCTCCTTTCGGATTTCATGTGCGCGACCTTGTATCTAGTTTGCTTTCGTTGTTTTGGCGAACGTCGCTGCTGCTGTTTTC
This sequence comes from Macrothele yani, assembly GCA_039090855.1. Taxonomy (NCBI): domain Eukaryota; kingdom Metazoa; phylum Arthropoda; class Arachnida; order Araneae; family Macrothelidae; genus Macrothele; species Macrothele yani. The sequence continues at coordinate 174,216,067 of CM077002.1, read as the reverse complement.
CTTCATTGCTAATCATGATGTCTCTGAAAACGAAACGTTTCAGTTACACTGCCGAATTTAAACTTGAAGTGGTGGACAGAATTGAGGATATGATCATGTCACTGCGCGATAGTTTTGAGGTCAGAACACAATCGTGCAGCAACATACGGAAAGCCTCTGTGTCGCGATCTAAAACGTAAACAAATCCGTTGGTAAATTCCGCGGGAGAATTCACGGAAGTTTTTTATTGGCCCACGTATAAGACGATCTCTCAACTCTGAAAGCAGGAATTCCTCCAAAAACTTTCGACTTATACGCAAGTACATACGGTATTTCTACGACTTGTTCTGTATCAGCCTTTCGTCATTGGCAGTGTAATGCAATACTCTGGAGCTACATCGGCGTGATCTATGGATGCCACACCCTTTATCTGTTCGGAGATAAAAATATAAAACAGTAACCTTTAAAAATGAATTTCTTCATTTAATAAAATAGTATTTTTTTCTCTTAATTCTTCGGACTCATGTGTTTCTGGAACGTGGAAAGAGCGACGTATTTATTTATTTACTGACGCCACGTATTTGGAGGATTTTCACCTTGGATCTCGCCCTTTGGAATTAACTGCTATAATATATATAGCCAGTGCCCTTAATACCCACCAGATGGAGACGTCTCAGTAGCTGAGCCCATCTTACGGATTTAAGATGTCAGAAGCTGACTTAAAAATACACATAGCACCGTGGTGTAAAGCTAACGCACTCGGTTAGATATCGAGAGATCCGTGGTTCAATTCCCCGGCGGCGGCTGAAAACAATTTTTCGGTTGCTATGTGTTTCTGGAACGTGGAAAGAGCGATGTGTTTATGTGACCGACTTTTCTGTCGGAAATTCCACTTCTGATTCAACATCATGATGTGCGAATTATACGGCGATTTTTTTTCCTAAATGTCACAGTCTGCGGATTATACGAATGATTTTTTTTTATGTGAATTTTGCGGTCTGTGGATAATACGACGAAAATTACGTGTAATATGCCGTAAGTGTCATCGTAAAAGAGTTTGCGCTTGCTATCGGTTCCCCACGCAATTTCTCCGTGTTACAGGAGAAAGGTTACTTTAGCCAAAACGTTTCCTACTGCAGTTGAGGCAGGGCTGTTCACTTGGAATTGTTGTTGTATTATTATAAGACGTCGTACTGTCGGAAATCACTTTTTCGAGCCCCGTTCGAAGTTCAATAACGATCAACTCGTCGCAACGCGTGGTCCCGCGATGACGGATGTTTATATTTCTTGCGGACTTTCGCCGCGCGGGAGAACGAAGTGCGGTGTTTTATTACTAGAAGCTCTTCACAGTATTCATTTCTTTTTCCTAAACAAACAGACACAATCGCAAAACTCCGTGAAATACGAATCCCCCTCTTTTTCCAAACTCGTGTTAGCAGAGGATGGATGACTTTATTGACAGCTTGTTCCTCAGACTAGGAGACGTGCTTTTTCCTACTGCGTGAAATTTTTTTCTAAGGTTATTTGAAATGGCTTGTAGTGAGAGTGAAAGTTTGCCAAGTGATGGTGATGAATTTGAATCATCTAAGAGTGATATTGGCCAAGCAACATCAAGCCAGAAAACTAGCCACAGTGCCATGCACACCATATCTTCTTCAGAAGGTGAAGATCTTCATAGTGAATCTTCAGATCATGAAAGTTCTGAAAGTGAATGGGAGGATGTAATAGAGGGAAGTGATGAACAACCTCAGCATCCTTTTGATTGTCATGAAATGCAGGGGCCCAAACATGCTCCTGCAACTGATGTAGCACCTATTGCATATTTTTACTTGTTTTTTACCAATTTCATCCTTGGAATTATTGTTTCTGAAACAAATAAATATGCAAAGAGGTTTTTCCAGGAACATCCAAATCTTTCTCCCAAATCTTGAGCAAGGAAATGGAAAATGCTGAAATAAAGGTTTCCTTGCGTGCCTTCTAATATGAGAGTAATCAGTAGCCCATGTAGGACGAGATGAGATGAGATGATTGCCGAAGGCATATCCAGTCAAAACAAACACCAGGATTGTGTAAAATTAAAGACTCGATCAAAGCCTTTGGATAATTTTTTTGCAAAAAGAATGAAAATAGCGTGATAAACGCTGAATTGCTGTTTACTGCAATCGTTGTGGAGCATAACCTACCTATAGCAATCTGTGATCATGCTAGTCGCTTCTTTCATGCTATGTTCCCAGACAATATCAATATCAGAATATTGATGAAGCTGGATATCCTTGAGCAGATGTGGCATGGAATGAAATATCTAAGATGAAGGATTCATCTGGCCTTCCCAAGTATTCTGCATTGCCTAAACTAATGTTGGCAATATTGACTATCCCACACAGCAATTCCTCTACGTAGAGAATATTTAGTATAGTAAGGAAAAACCTCGCATACTTCTGCCCAACAGTGAGCACCAAAACATTATGTGCCCTTCTTATACAGAAAAGTAAAGCATTTTCCTCAGGTGAGCTGTGTTATAAAAAGTTTTCTGAAAAAGAATATACCACTGCAAAACAAGCAACAAGGGGAGTTTTTATGTCAGCAATGACATGAGGTAAATACAATATTGATAATTTAATTTCATATTTTTTTGTGAGGTTAGTGTAAACATAAAGTTATTACACATTTCACGCATTAATTTCTCATGAAATACCCATTCCACGCGTTAGGGATGAGGCTTCGTATGGTGATTACCGATAGGCACCTCATACAAGTATTACAGGTTACACAGTAATACTATAATATTGTCCTTAACTTTGAAAAAAAAATGGCGTGTTACATTACTGAAAGTTTGTGTTCGATTACTGAAACATTACTGTAAAATACCCTATTGATTACTGATGCGTTCTGCTAGAGGTTGGCCCCTCTGAAATAGCATAGATTCGATGTTCCCATTGCCATGTGCAAGAACTAACGTTAGCTAAAATAATTACAATTTTGATTTTTAAATGTCAGCAGTATTTTCCCTGATTGCTAGAAATTGTTGGGATGGTACTGGCACACGTTTTTCCTCAGACGCAGAAATGCTGTCACGATTTCTGTTCTCTCTCTTCTTTTTTTATTTTTTAATAACTGTTTTACTTTGCTTTGTCTTTAAAGATTCTAAGTAAACTCCAATAGAAAATACAAATCGGTAGATCGATTTGATAGAACCACTCTAACAAAATGTTAAGAGACTGTCAGACACTCACCATTTTATCATTCCCATTAGACTTCAATTTCAGCAAATGTTTCTGTGTTGTTTAATATTTATGTAAAATAAGCACTTAAAGGATTTAAAGCTTCATTCAGCATTGTATCATTTAAGGGCAATTTATTCTCTTCAGTCACAATTCTCCCAGCTTGCATTTTTAAACCTAACTGGAACTCTAAATGTTGTGAGTCATTTAAAATGTTATTTATATACTTGTGTGCACTTAAAATACAGATAAATCAGTTGTATAATTTCACCTAATCGACTGAAATATTTCATTATATGTAGAATTTAAATTAAGTCTTTGTTCAAATATTCTTTAAAACATGTAAATACATGGTTTACATGTTTTAAAGAATATTTGAACCCAACAGTACCAAAAATAAATAATGGTACCAAAAATAATATGCCTCATGCATTTAATTGTTATTAAAAAAAAGCAGGTAATTGTATAAAGGACAGTTATTTAAAGAATTAACAAATGTATGCTTTCGTAAGGAACGAAAGAATGTAAGGAAATGCAACAATTTGTCGCAATGTGATTTCATTTGCCGCTCTGGAAAAACTCTCAGGACCACCTGGAAAACCTAGGGAATTTTTTTTCTACTTTTGAGTGGGAACCCTGTATAAGAATAATGTAAACTTTAAAGAGGACCCCCCCCCAGCAAAATATTGCTAAATGATAAAAAACAGTTTGTTTATACATCTTGGGGGGATGGGGGGCATCATATAAGAGTTTTTGATGTTCCATGACAATTTTCAGAAGAGTTATAATCATTTCAAAAAATTTGAGCTTTGGTTTTATTATTGTCATCAGTGGATGTAAGAATAATCTTAGTTTTACTGTTGTTAGAGCTTTGAAAATTGATCGTGGTTAATATCTAGGGATTTTGACTGTCTACTGTTATAAAAGTAACTGAAATTTTCTTATTTCTGTAATTATGAGTTGGAATAATTTTACAGGTTAAAGTAATTTCTTTATGTCTCAAAAGCATCAAGGACACTCTGAAGAATGAGTAACATTATCAAGGCAGGTGTATAATGTATATCAGTGTAATACTCATATCAATTATACCTGAACTACACAGACTTGATCTTGAATAGTAAGACAGTTGGTCGGTTGGTTGATTTTAATGGCGCAAGGGCCATGTTTGGTCAAAGAGCACTAAACACAAAACAATTAAACACACAGTATTAAAAACATAGTATAATGATTAAAATCTGGCTGATTCAGTAAAAGTGGAAAATGAGAGTGATGGAAGGGCTAAAATCTAGATACGTTTAAAAAAGTCAATTTGTTTTAAAAATGAAAAGACAGCGACAGTATCACAAAGGTCATCTAGCGTCCTTGGTCAGCAAATGAGAATGAAAGAAGTGAAAACGTACATCACTAAAATGAACACAGCTACACAGAAGAAGAGTGATGGTGAGTCGGCAATTGCACTATGACAGTTGTCCATGTCGTAACGAAATGAAGACGTTTCAGGCAGGTTTTTTTCGTTTACCTTTCAAATATGGGAATCAAAATAAAATGTATTCTTTTACAACGTAATTCAAAATCATGTTAAGCACCATTAGTATTATTACTTATGAGTTAAAGAGTTTCCATTATTGAAGAGGGAGATTACACTATACCCATTCCATTCCTGATGATAATAAACTGCAAGTTTTAATTTTTTTAGTTCTAAGCTTGGTGTTTTTGTTCCATACTAAACACATTCACAGTGTTTGATATTTATTGTCATAGCTGTACAAAAGACAAGTTTAAAATATTTCCAAATGCTCATCTATTCGAATGAGATTCTTGATATACCTCATATCAGATAACTACGATTATTATGTGTACAGAACAAAACAAGTGATCATCAGAACACTGAATGACCACAACTATGGCCTTTGGAAGAAGAAATACACAATAATTTTTTAAACATAGTGTATGAAGCCTACTTGGAAAATCTTATATTTTTTTACCAACCACAAACGCAGAAGAAAGCTCTCCGTACTGGCTTGATACGGATGAGAACATCTGACCTCCAGAACAATGACAAAAGAGGAAGTGTTTTGTAATTCCAATGTTTGTATCAGGGTAGTTTTTGATATATAACTGAATAATTTTTTTGGGGGGGAAGGGTATGTAATTTCCATAATCTTTATAGTTCTGAGTGTCTTGAGTAGCATTATATTGAAACTTAAGATGCCCTTTTTGTAGTGTGTGTGTGTGTGTGTGTGTGTGTGTGTGTGTGTGTGTGTGTGTGTGATCCCCCCCCCCAAATGTGAACATGATGTGCTAATTTTGTCACTGTGGTTTGAAATAAATAAATAAAATTAACAAAAAAAAAATTTTTTTTTGGTGTGGGTCACTTACATTCTAAAACTCATACACTTTTTGGGGCAACTATTTTAGTCATTAGCATAAGCTGTTAAGGCTACTATTTAGGCTTCTATTTTTACCATTAGTGGCTACTATTTAGGCTACTATTTTTACCATTAGTGGCTACTAAAGCAACTATTTTCTTCGGTGTGATAGGCTGGCAGCCCTGATAGTAGTCTCCACCTTGCTAACAACATTTTGCTTCACATCACACAACTGCAACACATCTTCATTCCTCACACAATCAGAGCGTGTCTTGCCACCCCCACCCCCCACCCCCACCCCCGTGTAAGTAACATATTTCTCCAGCACAGAAACAACTTCTGTGTTTCTTCTGCAATACATCAGAGAAGGAACAATAACACTTTCATACACAGCCATGTGGGACTCTCTTGAGAACCCATCATTCCTGTGAAAACCTCCCAAAGCAGCCATGACTTTCAATGAAGAATTCACTCGCCTACTAATTTCCCCATCCAATTTGTTTCTCTCTGTCAAACATGCTTCCTAAATACACAAACTGACTCACTTCCTCAATGACTGTGCCATTTAGACTTACATTACATTCAGTGCTACCAGTTCCTCTCTCAAAACCCATAACTTTGGTTTTTCCCTTATTTATACTCAGTTTGAATTTCATGCAAACTTCGTACGTCCGGGACAACATACTCTCAAACTCACTTTTGTTCTATGCCAACAGGACAGTGTCATCAGATTACAGCAATCTACACACACGGATATGATCAAGATATAAACCAGTATTATCTATTTTGGCATTACGCATGCACGCATCCATAAATATATTAAACAGTCATGGTGACATTACACAACCTTGTCTGACTCCTGCACCAATAGAGAACCATTTTGATAAAACACCATTCACTCGTAAACAAGCTCTACTGCCAGCATACATGGTTTTTACACTATTAAGTAGACTAGACGAAACCCTTCGGAATCGACGATTAGTTTTTTTGTTTTTGTTTTTAAAAGAATACTAATATGAAACAACAAATGTAAACTTGATTAGATTGACAAATTCATTCAACCACTTCAGTAAAGACAATAGTCCAGGTTCGTCATTTTTTTTTTTTTTTTGACTGAATGTTAATGACTGCCATGAGCAACTCAATGGGCTATAAGCAGTTACCCATCCCTAATTTAGGGTCACTGGTTCCAGGGAAGGGAGAGAGCCAGTGCCTTAAGACAAACACACCATCCATGCTTCACCATATTTTCAAACCTGGACCCTTAACGAACGAATCATCATAAGCCAGCACTTAGACCACTGCGCCACCGGGGCGGCCAGGTTCGTGAAGAGCATCACGACTGCACCCTTTTTCAGTCGTAAAATGTGAGTAGCAAGTTCACTCATCTCAACCATGTGCAAAAATTCAACTGGATAGCGCTCTCTTTCACTCTCATCTTCAATCACAACTGTGTTTGTAAATGTTGTTGGAATGAGATTCGCATTGCAAGTACTGTTCACCTGTCGAAATCAACTGTTAGTTTTTGTTTTTGTTTTGTTTTTTTGAAAAGAATAAACTCATATGAAACAACAAATGTAAACTTTATTTCATTGACAAATTCATTCAACCACTTCAGTAAAGACAATAGTCCAGGTTCATGATTTTTTTTTTCACCGACAGTTTAATGACCACCGTGAGCAACTCAATGGACTATAAGTAGTTGCCCGTAATATTTTCACTATTTTCACTAACAATGGTCAACGAAATGTTTATTTACATCTTTACATAATGGGAAACGTCTTACCTATGTGAATAAACTGGATCGAATGAATATTAAATTGTATATATACATCACACAGTCCAGCAGCATAACGCAATTAGGTCTTCAAGAGTGTTCGCTGTTCCGATGAGAAGAACTTTCATACCAATGCACGCTAGCATTGTTTTGCGCAACGGTTGGCTCAGAAAAGAGACTTTGGACTATCTCAGTCCCTCCATGCTTCCGCCTTCAACAGCAAATGAGTCAATCGCGCGTTTCTCCCATAAACTTTACATGGAAAATTTGGCACCCCACAACGCCCGAACCATTGCTCCAATCTCATTTTTCTCTTCAACTGGCACATTTACATGGTAAGACCTTTATTTTGATACCTCAACCATATCTTTATGTTCAGCCGTTCTCTCAAAATAGGACTCACAGGAAAAACTTGTAGAATTAATATATAGATTCCCTGTAACACCATATTCATTCAGTACCTTCCACAAAAGTGTCCTATTTACTCTGTCATAAGCTTTTTCTAAATCTATGAAGGCAGCAAAAACTTTCTTACCTCTTACCAGCAGCCAGATACTTTTCAATCATCATGCGTAATGCAAAAATTTGGTTAGTGCAGCCTTTAGCAGGAATAAAACCACTCTGAACATCCCATGCTTTCTCTGATGTAAGACCCCTTACTTTTTCAATAACAACCTTACCTAACACTTTCCCTGGCACACTCAGTAGGCTAATACCATGATAGTTCTTGCAGTCAGTCTGATCACCTTTTCCCTTATACAAGGGAACAATGATAGCATCCTATCAATCCCGAGGGACCATTCCTAACTCCCAGCACAACTGGCAAATTTCAGTTAACCAGTTAATTACAGAGTCACCACCATATTTCAACATCTCGGCAGTTATGTCATCAACTCCCGGAGCCTTACCATTCTGAAGAGATTTTAGAGCTTTAGAGCTTTACACACCTTTTCTTTTGAGATCCCTCCTGTACTTCCTTCTTTTGAGATCCCTCCTGTACTTCCATCCCTCAATGTGACATCATCTGCATCTGCCTCAGAATTAATGAGGCAGATGCAGATGATGTCTCTCAGAATAATTTGGAAATCCACTCTAAAACTTGTCCACTTTGATATGTTCATTTATAGAAAAGACCCTGTTTCTTCAGTCTTGTCAGAGATAACACTAGTTGTTGCCATGTCCTCTCACTGACATCATGTGATAGATAATGTAGCCTGAGACATGTGGTGTGTTGGTGGAGCCAAACAGTATTTCTTCTGAAGGAAAATACACATTTTATTATTTATGAACACATGATAACCTCTGTGGTAGGTAAGAAAGGGAATTATTACTTTCCAAGTAAGGAATGAGGAATATCATGGCCTTACCAAGCTCTTTTAATTTGTTGGCATGTGCAAAAGAGGTATGAGGAAGTTCCATGTGGATGTCTGCCCATGAAATTCACAGTATTCTGCCATCTTTGTCCCTGTCATTCAGGAGTATATGGCCCCTGAGTCCGTGTTAATCACAGATCAATGGACTACATATCATCCACTAAAACAGAAAGAATAACTTACACATGATGTTCAATCATTTGACCAAATTCATTGATTCACAAGCTGGGCCTCACACTCAAATCATTGAGGGCTCATGGCATCCCTTAAATGCTGCTTTCTTGCAGGAGGTGCAAAGGGTTTGAGCCAACGAGAAAAATTGACAGGTATAGGGGTACTGACTGAGATTGATGAAATCATATTATTGTTATTCCTTTCCTAGAAGGTAACAATTCCCTTCCATACCTTCCACAGAGGTTAGCATGTTGCATTTGTAAGAAACGAAATGTCAGATTTTCTACAGAAGAAATGCTTTTTTGCTTCCCAATGTGGAAAATGCCTTTTTAACAGATATTAAAAAAAAAAAAAACGCGCATCTCAAGCTACTTTATTACATGATGTGAGTGAGCAGACACATCAACATTTAGTTTAGTGTCATCTCTTACAGATTGAAATAATGGGATTTTTTTTTATAAATGAACCAAGTAAGGCATAATAGATCTGGCCACTGTTGAATGTCAGCTTCCATTTTAGTTTAAAAAAAAACTGATAACATAGTTGTAAGTTTGCTTAATTCCATTCACCTATCACCTAGTGTGCCAGAAAATGTAGTGACATATTACGGATGGATTTTTTTAGTGTGTGTATCTGCGCCAAAATGTCAGACATGTGTTTTTATGGCAATGTGTCAGCAGAATACTGCAGTTTTGGGGATTCCATAAGTTAAAGAATCCCTAATTAGATGGATTTTAATGGAATGAAATGTGTGATGCACTTGAATTTTGAAACTCAAATTTATCTTTTCAATCAAGCTCCTGAGCACTTCATGTTGCTCTACAGTTAAGACTAATAGTGCACTTCTGCTAAACTTGTGAATTTAAAGTACTTGGTTTGTGCACAAATGGCGTATGAGAAAGAGATCTCAGCTGAGTGAGTGTAAGATTGGTGTATGGAATACTAGAGGAATAAATGGAAAGATGAATGAGATGATTGAAGAAATTAATAATTACAGATTGGATGTGCTGTGTGTAAGTGAAACTAAAAAGAAGGAAATTGGGATAGAAGAAATGAATGGAATGGTGAGTGTGTTGTCTGGAGTGTTGAATAATGTGAGAAGACCAGGCTGGTGTAGGTGTGATTTTAAGTGAAAAAATGAAGAACAACTTGATTCACTCTAGCTGCATAAGTGAGAGAATTCTTTGGATCCATTTGAAAGTGAAACTTCAGAGAATAGTAATTGTTGTAGTGTATGCTCCTTGTGACTTGGAACCTTCTGATAGGAAGAAAAATTTCTGGAATGAGCTAAAAGCTGTTTTGATCCAGTTTGGTGCTAAAGAGAAAGTTATAATAGCAGGGGATTTCAATGCTAGAGTAAGTGTGCAGAATGCAATTTCTGACAATGTTCTGGGTAAGTTTAATGATCCTTGTGTGAATGATAATGGTGAAAGATTAATTGAACTCTGCATTGAGAATGGTTTGTGTGTATCTAATACATTTTTCAACCACATGTATATCCACATATATACTTAAGAAAATCATACTCTTGGTCAAAAGAGTGTTATAGATTTTGTTGTTTATGATCAGCGTCTGAAACACTTAGTTGTTGACACCCGTGTGATGAGAGGTGCGGATGTTGGTTCTGATCATTACTTTGTAGTGTCACAATCGATTCTGAATGTTGGTTGGAGGAAAAGGAATAGGAAGAGGACCAGGATGGAAAGAATAAAAGTTGAAAGGCTCCCTGAAGATCATCAGCATTATTCTGACATACTCAGAGAATGACTGAAGGAGCTGAAGTCATCTGAGAGGGATGTAGTGTGGACATGTTTTAAAAATTGTGTTGTTACTGCCGCTGAAGAGGTCTGTGGCACCACAATAGTGGGTAACATTAGAGGTGAAGCTTGGTGAAACAGTGAAATTAAAGAAGCAGTAAAGAGAAAGAAGGAAGAACATTTGGAAATTTTGCAAGGTAGAGTCTCTGAGGATGAATATCACTGTAAGAAGTGTGAGACAGCTAATCTGGTTTGCCAGAGTAAGGCAAAAGATAGGAAGGAAAAGCTGGAAAGGCATAAATTAGCTTTTTGGAACGATAAAATAACTTTTTGGAAGTACATGAGATGCAGGAAAAATAGGGAAATAAAGTTTCAAGTTGTGTGAAGAATAGGATCGTAGAAATGATATGGGAACCCAATGAGCTAAGTAAAGGATGGGTGAATACTTCTGTGAGTTATTTGATCAAGAAAGTAAAAGTGATTCTGAGGCAGATGATGTCATAGTGAGAGATGGGCGCACAGGAGGGATCTCAAGAGAAGAGGTGTGTAAAACTCTAAAATCTTTTCAGAATAATAAGGCTCTGGGAGTAGATGGCATAACTGCTGAGATATTAAAATATGGTGGTGACTCTGTAATTGACTGGTTAACTGAAATTTGCTAGTTGTGCTGGGAGTTACGAATGGCCTCTCAGGATTGGGGAATGCTATCATTGTTCCCTTGTATAAGGGAAAAGGTGATCCTACTGACTGCAAGAACTATTGTGGTATTAGCTTACTGAGTGTGCCAGGGAAAGTGTTTGGTAACGTCATTATTGAAAGGGTATGAGGTCTCGCATCAGAGAAAGTGTGGGATGTACAAAGTGGCTTAATGCCTGATAAAGGTTGCACTACCAAATTTTTGCATTACGCGTGATGATAGAAAAGTATCTGGCTGTTGGTAAGAAAGTTTTTGCTGACCATAGATTTAGAGAAAGCTTATGACTGAGTAAGTAGGATACTTCTGTGGAACGTACTAAATAAATATGGTATTACTGGGAGTACACTTACTAGTGTAAAATCTATGTATGCTGACAGTAGAGCTTGTGTACGAATGAATGGTGTTTTATCAAAATGGTTTTCCTATTGGTGCAGGAGTCAGACAAGGTTGTGCAATGTCACCACGCCTGTTTAATATATTTATGGATGCGTGCATGCGTAATGCCAAGATGAACAATACTGGTTTATGTCTCAGTAATATCCTTGTGTGCAGATTGCTGTATGCTGATGACATAGTCCTGTTGGCGGAGAGCAAAAGTGAGTTGCAGATTATGTTGTCTTGGATGTACGAAGTTTGCATGGAATTCAAACTGAGTATAAATGATGAAAAAACCAAACTTATGGTTTTTGAGCGAAGAACTGTTAGTACTGAATGTGAGATAAGTCTAAATGGCACAGTGATTGACCAGGTGAATGAATTTGTGTATTTAGGAAGCATGTTTGACAGAGAGAACTAATTGAATGGTGAAATTAGTGGGCAAGTGAATTCTTCATTGAAAGTCACAGCTGCTTTAGGAGGTTTTCACAGGAATGATGGGTTCTCAAGAGGTTCCTGCATGGCTGTGTATGAAAATGTAATTGTTCCTACTCTGATGTGCAGCAGTGAAACCTGGGTATTGCAGAAGAGATGTAGGAGTCATTGTGTGCTGGAGAAATGCATTACTTATGGGGAGTTTGTGGGAAGACAGTCTCTGATTGTGTGAGGAACGAAGATATGCTGCAGTTGTGCAATTTGAGGCAAAATGTTGTTAGTAAGGTGGATACTAATATTCTTAGGTGGTTTGGCCATGTTGAAAGATGCTGGAAATTAAAAAAAAAAAATTAATGAGCATCTCATCACTCATTGATGAGATGCTTACTAAAAAATTGACAGCCCAAGTTGCAGGAAAGAAAGGCAGTGGAAGGCTGAAAAAGTTATGGGAGGATCAGATTCAGGAGTGTTTGCATGAGAAAAAGATTATGAGTATGAAGTGTAGAAGGTCTTGTGTACGTCGTGTGATAGATGTCAGTGATGTCCTAGTTGTGTGTCAAGATCACTGCAAATGGAGAGGTTTGATACGGAAACAGTAAATAAATAATCAGTTAAAAATTTATCTGGTAGTTTGTATTTCTTTGTGGAGCTAACCTCTGAATCTCAAAGAACAGCTTAGTGATATATGTAATATGTATATTGATTTGTACACATACTCAATTTTCACTTATTAATACATTCTGTGTACTCAAAAGTGCGTTTATTGATTCATTTTATTTAGTTTTGTGTTTAATTAGACAAAATGGAAAGTGCTTTCAGAAAATCCTTTATATATTATTTTTTCTTTCAGAAATACCACCATAGAAGAATTTTACCAGTATACAAATGACTCTGTGAACGATGGATACTACTTTTTAAATAATTTTGGTGATTTTATCACAAGTGGGGGTAGGTATTATTTTGTATTCAATTAAGTGGCTAGTTACTACTTAATAAAGTAAAAGTGTTTTCTGTGACTAGAAATAAGTGCCTGTGAATTCATTTTACTTGATAATATAGTTAAATATCTTGTTAACAACCATTTTGTAAGCAATTTTAATCTTGTCTTTTATAGAATGAACAAACTTCTTTGGAAATTGATATGTTAAATGGGTTGATTTCATTTTGTAAGGTTTCATTTTGCATGAATAATATAATTTGAAAAGCTGTTTGGTGTTGCCTTTTAAGCTCTTAGTACAAATTACCGTGGACTGCTGCATGTAAAGTGTAATACTGTTTTTTTTTGTTTTATTTTTTTTCACTGCAGTTGCAGAAAATGATGAGTGTAAGACTGTCAGTATGAATTTGAAGTTCCAGGTGACTTCCGAAAGAACAGCCTTTTCATCTTATTGTACAGGTTTTGATAGTCACTTACAGGGAACTGGAATCTGCTAACAGATACCAGGGTTTGCTGTTGTTTGGAATGTTACAGTATATATCTCCATATCATTATCTCCTAGTGTAACCATCAACTACTGATCAATTCCAACAACAGGAATTTGACAGCTCGATTTTGTCCCTAAAGTTTAAATTTTCCAGGTTGTCAGTCACATTTGCTAAGGTTAGGGCGGAATGTCAAATATTGACAGAAGGTAGTACTATAGGAAGGAATCTTTATAGTAAACTTCACTTCTATAATGTTGACATCAGTTCTGGTCACAGCATGTGTCTGTTGTTGAGTATGAGAGTGAATATTCTGATGCATTTTTCCAGTGACAGATTTAAATTCTGGTCACAGCATGAATGCCATCTTACATCATACATACATATCACTAAGCTGTTCTCTGAGATTCAGAGGTTAGTTCCTCAAAGAAAGACAAACTGCCAGATAAGCATTTAACTGATTGAACTAGAATTTACTTTACTGTTGGTGCATCAAACATCTCCATTTACAGTGATCTTGGCACGCAGCTCGAGCTTCACTGACATCCATCACATGATGCACACAACACCTTTTGTACTTCATACTCATAATCTTTTTCTTGTGCAGACATTCCTGAATCTGGTACTCCCAAGATTTACTGGGACTTCCTCTACCCTTCTTTCTTGCCACTTGGACTGAAAAATTATCTTAGTAAGTATCTCGTCACTCATTCTTTCAACATGGCCAAACCACCTAAGAATATGAGTCTCCACCTTACTAACAACATTTTGCTTCACATTACACATCTGCAACATGTCTTCATTTCTCACATTATCAGAGTTAGTCTTGCCACAAACCCCCTGTGAGTAACACATCTCTCCAGCACACAAATGACTCCTATATCTCTTCTGCAATACCCTGGTTTCACTGCCATACATCAGAGTAGGAACAATTACACTTTCATACACAGCCATGCGGAACTCTCTTGAGAACCCATCATTCCTATGAAAACCTCCTAAAGTAGCTATGACTTTCAATGAAGAATTCACTTACCTACTAATTTCACCATCTAATTTGTTCTCTCTGTAAAACATGCTTCCTAAATAAAGAAACTCATTCACCTGGTCAATCACTGTGTCATTTAGACTTATCTTGCATTCAGTACTAACAGTTCTTCACTTAAAAACCATAAGTTTGGTTTTTGCCTTATTTATACTCAGTTTGAATTTCATGCAAACTTCGTACATTTCGGACAACATACTCAGCAACTCACTTTTGTTGTCTGCCAACAGGACTGTGTCATCAGCATACAGCAATATGCACACACAGATATTACCAAGACGTAAACCAGTATTGTGCATTTTGGCATCATGCATGCAGGCATCCATAAATATATAAAACACCCTTGGGGACATTACACAACCTTGTCTGACTCCTACTCCAATAGAAAACTGTTTTGATAAAATACCATTCACTTGTACACATTCTCTACTGCCAGCATACATGGCTTTCACATTATTAAGTGGATTCCAAGTAATACCATATTTATTCAGTTCCTTCCACAGAAGTATCTTATTTACTCTGTCATAAGCTTTCTCTAAATCTATGAAGGCAGCAAAAACCTTGCCAAGAGACAGACACTTTTCAATCATCACGCATAATGCAAAAATATGGTTAGTGCAGTCCTTACGAGGCATTAAGCCACTTTGTACATCCTACACTTTCTCTGATGTAAGACCTCATACATTTTCGATTATGACCTTTCCAAACACTTTACCTGGCACACTCAGCCAGCTGATTCCACGTTAGTTCTTGCATTCAGTCTGATCCCCTTTTCCACTATGTAACGGAACAATGATATCATCCCTCCAATGCTGAGGGACCATTCCTAACTCCCAGCACAACTGGCAAATTTCAATTATTATATTTGCACTTTTAAGGTATTAAACTCCTGCAAAGTGCGCATAGTTTACGTGCAATTCATAAATGAAAAACTATTAGAAAGTACCAATCACTCACCCTAAAGATCATGGTAATCTCCATTGACAACACACTTCCAACACGTCAATCATCGTAATGTTTCTGGGCTTCCAAGGTTTACAGACATCTTGCTTACGATTCTTACTTCCGGGTGTGAAACATCATATATATATTTTTTTTTAGCCTTATAAGATGTAACTATAAAGCTTGTCAATTCCATAAAAAACCACATATACTATTCATTCATACAATTCAATTAAAAACTGTGTACATATTTACATAACCTTACATTCCTAGGTGGTTAAACCTTTGTCAACTGCAAGCACCAAACTGCTCCTTCCGCTTCAAAACCCCTGCCACTCCCACTGCAAGTGTCACACTCATTCAGCCCTTCACACACAATCCTCTAGTACTTTCAACAGACCACTGTCGTCATCAGGAGGCAGGTGTGTCTCACCCGCCCACCACAGCTCAAGTGAGCAGAGCCATTGAGGCACGGGCCCCAGTCGCTATCTCTGAATCATTGTGTCTCTGGCGCCATCTATTGTCCTTGCTGCTCTTTTTCCCTTTTTCTTTCTAAGCTGCTGTTCTATTTTTATTAGGGCTTTCCATTGTTCGTTTAAGTTACTAGGCTCATTAATGTTGCATAATCTTGATCTGTTTTTTTCAATTAACACTGATTCTGCAATTCTTAACTGCCTTTTGTTTTTACAGCTCTTAATAATTTTAATATCCTCAAACCTTGGACATTGTTGATTTTCCATACAGTATTGGGTTAATGCTGTCTTAGCTTCTTTTTTATTCCAATTATTTATATGCTGGTTCAATCTGTACTTTAATTTATTCTTGGAGCTACCTATATATGACACAGGAGGTTGCTGGTTTATAGGGATTTCATAAATTCCTGCTCTATCTAATTGGCTGATTTTTTCATTTTTAATCACTAAATTTTTTACAGTAAGTACCTGATTTCCTACCTGTATGTCATACTTGCCACAAACTTTATTAATTTCTGCTGAAACATCTTCTACATATGGTATTGCTCCTACATATTTTACAAGTTTTTTTATCAATCTTGACCTTATTGTAAGCTTGAGTTACTTCATAAATCCATTTTTTTAATACCTGTTTAGGGTAACCAAAATCATATGCAAATTTTTCAATATATTCAATTTCCTCTTTTTTATACTGTTCCATTGATGAGTGTGTTAAACTTCTTTTAATTAGTGTTTTAACACTATTTCTTTTATGTGTTAATGGATGCGATGACTGAAATGGTATAAGTACTGGGATATATGAAGATTTTCTATGCACTCTGAATTGCATATTATCATTTGTTTTAACAATCAAAATATCAAAAAATGCCAAAGTATTGTCATGTTCTTGTTCTACTGTCAGTTCAATAGATGGATAAATTTCACTATACTTTTTTGTCAAGTCCTCAAGTTCATCATTTTTTTAGCCTGGACAACAGAAAAATGTCATCAACATATCTGCTGTATATCAGTGGTGGATCTTCGAGTTTACTTATTATTTTTTCCTCAATGTCACTCATTATAATTTCAGCAAATAAAGTTGACAGTGGTGACCCCATAGGTCCACCATGATTTTGTTTGTAGATCTTGTTGTTAAACATAAAAATGTTATTTTGATATATGTACAATCAAATTTCTCTTAACTCCTCTATTTGTATTGCATTCATTGTCTGTAACACATATAATTTTTCAATAATTATTTCTATTGCCTGAGCTACTGGTGTGCTAGGAAAAAGAGCTCTCACATCCATACTAGCCATATGATATTCACTTAAATCTTGTTTAATTACTTTAATTTTTTCAATAAATTTGTATGTATTCTTCACAGTGAACCTTGTCTTCATGAACAAAGGTGCCAAAAATTTGTAGATATTTTTTTCCAGTTTCATTAGTGGGGAATTCCTTTTTGATCACTCTCATAGGTGTATCATGCTTATGAGTTTTTATTTTTGCAAACATTTTTGGCATTCCAGTACCCATTGGTGGGTATGCTTTCTTTATTTCATCAGGCAAGGTGCTGTGATTTCTTATTGTAGCTAAGTACCTTACTTGAGATTCGGTTGGGTCTTTTGCCAGAATGCTGCAATTCAGTTCCTCTATAGCTCTATTCATTTTTAGATTATATTCAGTTGTGTTTAATATTACAATTTGCCCTGTTTTATCAGCTTCACAGAATTTAATTGTTGGGTCATCTCTTAATTTAATCAGTTGTTCTTTCTCATACTGAATTTTATCTAAATGATATTCCTTTTTATTAGTTTTTTCATTAAATTCTTTCAGAACAATTCTATACAATTTACTTCTAAATTTTTCACGTTCTTCTGCTGGTACACTGTGTGCCATTTCTTCTAAGTTGGGTATTAATTCTTCCGTCTTCGGCAGGCTTCGTGGAAACGCAAATTTTTTACCTCTCTGCAAAACAGCTCTTTGCGTGAAGCTCAAGGTCAAGTTGGAGTTATTCTGATTTACCTCATACATGACCGGCCGTTGTCAGAGGCTGGTTGAGTGAGTACTGTGTGATTGATTGCGAATCAAATCGACTGCTGTTCCAATAAGACTCTGTTAGCAGAGCGAGGGGAGTTGTTTCTCCCCTCAAAAACTTGATTTTTCTTCTCTTTCGTTTCTCAAAACGAAGGGAAGAAAAAATTTTTTTTTCATTAATTTGAAAAAAGTGTTTTGGTGCAGTCAGTTCGGACTTAAAAAAACTGTCCTTGTAAGGGCAAAGTCCGGGCTGCGGTCAAAGCACGGTGCGCAACTCTGACACACGAGCGGGTACGTCGTCGTCGTGCTGGTCCCACTGATCTACGGATCAGTCCAAATCCCGCACTCAACCAGGGTCAGGTGCAGGTTACAGCGGAAAGAACCCTAGGGTACCGCTGAGCACCTGACTTTCGAACGTACTAAGTCTGACCGACCAGGGACACAGGTCCCAGGGCTTACACTCGGTTAGCAACCCGAGTAGAGAGATGGCAGAGGACGCGGGGCTTCAACCCCTGTCCAAGTGAGCCCGTTGAGGCAGACTGCGACTTAGAAATTCCGTCGGAATTCGCAAGAGCAGTCAACTCCTTCTTCCAAGAGTTGGAGAGGATTCTAGAGAATCCTTCAAACAAGGTTCTGGTTAACACCAGAACCAAGATAAGGAAAGTAGCGAACTCGCTACAGGCAGCTTGCACCAAGCAAGTGATAGAGATGAGTCTCATCCAAGGGAGACTCCAGGAAAGAAGTGAGCACGCTAGCGCGGCTCCAATAACATATGCCGAAGCGGCTCGAGCGAAGCCCGGCAAGGGGAATACGGCCCCTAAGCAAAAAATGGCTAAGAAGGAAGTAGCCAAGAAGGTGGCACCCAAGAGGGTCGAGAAGAGGCACGTGCTTCTCGTTTACCCCGCAACAGACAAGGGTACTCCCTCGTCAGAAGACGTTAAGGCGGTTCTGCAAACACAGATTTGCCCCGCCAAACTCCAGATTGGGGTTAAGGGAGTTAGAAAGGTGAATGGGGGAGGAGTAATGGTGGAATGCTCCTCCGCCAAAGAAATAGAGAAACTGGATTCGGAGCTAAAGAGCAATGCAGTGACGAAGGAGAACCTTCGGTCCAGATTGCCAGCTAAGAGGAATCCAAGGTTTATCGTCTACGGGATAGACGGAAACCTGTCGAGGGAAGAGGTCGAGCAATGTCTCGCGGAACAGAACCCAGAGTTGGAGGAGAGCAGCCTCCAGCTCAAGTTCTCATTGAAGGTGAAGGGTGGGAAACGCCACTGGGTAGCAGAGGCGGACCCACTGACCTTCAAAAGAGTAATGAAGCGAGGCAAACTCGGAGTGGGATGGACCGTCCACTCAGTAAGGGAATATCTGAGGGAGGTCCGTTGCTACAGGTGTAACGGGTTCGGGCACTTTAGGTCAAGGTGCACCGAAGAGCAGGATAGATGTGCCCGGTGTGGGGAAACCGGGCACAAGCGCCAAGAGTGCAGCAATAGCCCGGTCTGCACTAACTGCTTGGCAAACAACAAGAGATTCAGGCGTCGAGTGGATGTAGGCCACTCGAGTCTAGACAAGGAATGCCCAAGCCTTGTCAGAGAACTGGCTCTGCTAAAAGAACGCACTCATTATGGATAATAAACCAAAGAGAGGCGTTAAGGTGCTTCAAATCAATCTGCACCACGCACGGGCAGCAACAACACAGGCCCTGGTGACAGCCACTGAGCAAAAAGCTTATATTCTGCTACTGCAGGAACCATTCGAACAGGGGGGAAGAGTGGTGGGCTTCCCTAACTCCTACCGGATCTACCACCCTAGGGTGGCAAAGCCCAGGGTGGCCACGGTCGTGAAAGACCCGTCCCTAGCGGTTCTCGAGATAAAATGCTCCGAGAACGTGGTCGCCCTGGGCGTGAAATGTGGTGATGCAAAATTTTTAATGGTGAACGTATACAGTTCTCCAGCAGGCAATTTGAGAGAAACGCTGAATGAGCTAATGGCTCTATTAGGGGAATTCCCCAGTCATGAGATAATAATAGCAGGCGACTTCAACGCGAAGAGTCCCCTCTGGGGCAATCAGAACGAGGACGAACGCGGCCAGCTACTAGTGGACTTTGCCAACGCGGCAGACCTGAGTTTCTTGAACGATCCAGAGAGCACCCCGACCTTCCAAGGGGCGAGGGGCTCCTCTTGGATCGACGTGACTCTCGTCAGAGTCTCAAAGCGCAGCCTTGTCCAGGATTGGCAAGTACTGGACGACAAGAGCTGCAGTGACCACCTAGCGCTATCTTTCATGTTGGGATCGGAAAAGCCCATCCGACCCAAGCGCAAAAGATTCTTAATGAAGAATCTAGACTGGTGGGCTTTTAAAGCCAAGTTAACTACCTTGTTGGGGGTAGGAGGGAAGAAGAGGCCGCAGAAGTGTCGGACCTCAACTCCCTCTTTGAAGAACTTACCAGTCAAATAACAACGCTATGCGAGAGTAGTAGGGGAAATAAAAGGGGAGCCAAGGACCCCACCCCTGGTGGTCGGAGAAACTAAAAGCTCTAAGGGCGAGAGCTAGGCGGAGTAGGAAAGCTCTGCAAAGAGCAAAAGCTACTCCGCAAGACAGACAGGAGTGCGCAGAAGTGCATAAAAAGGCTTGTTCAGCATACAGGAGAGAACTGAATCTCTCGAAAATCTCCTACTGGAGAAAACTGTGTGAGTTTCAAACTCCGGCTGACCCTTTCGGGATCCCCTATAAGATCTCGAGGGGATCCATAACCGAACCGCTAAAACTAGCAGCGGTAGAAAGGGCAGACGGTAGCCTATCAAAGACTCTTGATAGTACCGTAGAAAGTCTCTTGGATTACCACTTCCAAGGAGACGAGGGAGAAGGGGACTCCCCTCAACAAAAAGAAATAAGGGAAGAAAGTCGGATCCCGCCGGACACTGGTGAGGACCCCCCTTCACGAGAGACGAAGTGGAGAACGCCCTCTCCAGTCTAAATACGGGCAAAGCACCAGGCAAGGATGGGTTCGACCTCAGCATAGTCAGAGAAATCTACTATGCAAATCCCGGGTATTTTGTGGCGCTCCTAAACGAATGCCTCGGGAGGGGAATCTTCCCAGACTTGTGGAAAACAGCGGTGCTAGTTCTTTTCAACAAGACCGGAAAGAACAAAAATGACCCCGCAGCCTATAGGCCCATCTGCCTCCTCTCGGCGTGGAGCAAGGTGCTGGACAAGCTCATAACGAACAGAGCGCTTGGCTTCCTCATGGAGCAGGGAAAGCTAAACAGGAACCAATTCGGTTTCCTTCCGGGGCGTTGCGCAATGCAGGCAATTCGCAGCCTCCGAGAGAGGGCAGAGAGGAACAAAGCGGAGGGGCTCCATACCTGCTTCATCTCACTAGACGTGAGGGGGCATTCAACAGTGTCTGGTGGCCAATGGTTTTAACCAGACTTAAAGAACTTGGCTGTCCAAGGAACCTGTTCAAACTGATCAGCAGCTACCTGTCTGATAGAAGAGTCGAGTTCGAAGCGGGGAATGGGCAATCCTCGCGTTCGTACCATAGAGGGTGTCCGCAAGGATCCAACTCCGGGCCGCTCTGGTGGAATATAGTTGCTGATTCAGCACTGAACCTAGACCTGGGGCCCGCAGTGGAGATTCAAGCCTATGCGGACGATTTCGTTCTCGTGGTCTCCGCCTCAGGGAGACACGTGATCGAAAGAGAAGCACATAGGGCCTTGGATGTGCTAGAAAATTGGAGCAGAGAAAGCAAACTGTGCTTTGCTCCTGAGAAGACCACTCTGCTAGCAATAGCCAAGAGAGGAGTAATGAAAACACCACCCCAGTGCAGATTCCAAGGGTGCACTATCAAGGCGGTGCGTGAAATGAAATACTTGGGTGTGGTCCTGGATCAGAGTCTATCAGGGCTACCACACCTGAGGCACCTTAGAACAAGGTGCACGATGATTCTCAATAGATTGAATGGCATGAGGTTAACGGGCAAAACCAAGAAGGCCATCTATCAGAGAGGAATTGAAAGAATTCTGACGTACGCAAGTGGGGCATGGTGGAACCCCACAGTCAGAATGAAGAAGGGGATAAACCAAATCCAAAGATTGGCCCTACTGGGGATAACCGGTTGTTTTCGCACAACGTCAACCCTAGCACTCCAAGTGCTGGCGGGGTGCGAGCCGGCAGACCTAGTAGTGGAAAGGGAGGCAGCAATGCACTGCCTAAGGTCAGGCGAGGACGCCTACCTTCTCGGTGCGCCGCATCGAGCCTCCGACATGGAGATGGAAAGTGTGGACTGGCAGATCCACCCTGCCGAGGAAATTTGCCCACCGTGGGGCAAGGAGAAACCCACGGGAGTTGGGCATGAGCTGTTCACGGACGGCTCAAAGATGAAGGGCCAAGTGGGGGCAGGCTTCTGTGCGTTCTCAGATGGGAACGAAGCCACTGCAGGAAGCGTGAAATTATCGCAGAACGCTTCTGTCTTCCAGGCAGAACTTCTGGCGATAGAGATGGCACTCACCTGGGCACTCCCCAGGCGTAGTGAAGAAAGAATAAAACTCTACTCGGACAGTGAGGCAGCACTGCAGGCTCTGAGTAGATTCAGGGGAAGAAACCCCATCGTCCAGAGGATCAAAACCCTCTTGAGGGCAGAGGGAGATGGGGCAGTTAGTTTCCACTGGGTACGAAGCCATGTCGGAACCCTAGGAAACGAAAGGGCAGATCAGCTGGCGAAGGCAGCCACGCTGAAAGAGACGGTCGACGTGCAATGCAGAACGCCGCGAAGGTGTACTTGCGCAGCATTAGCACGTCGGACCATGACCGAATGGCAGGTCAGATGGGACACGGGAGAGACAGGGCGGAAGACACACAGAGTGTTTCCGAAAGTCTCGACCAAACGAGCACAGACAAATAAGTTCCTGAATCAAGTACTCAGTGGCCATGGCATCAGCCCTGAATACCTAGGCAGATTTGCCATCAGGAACTGCACTTGTCCCTTTGGAAAGAGAACGGCAAGCATAGAACACTGCGTACTTGAATGCAGTGGCTTCGCCGAATGGAGAAACACACTGATCCCAGGTGTGCAAAGAACGCGAAGATTGGATCTGCTCATCCAATCTTCCGTTAACAGGAGGGGATAATAGCCTTTGTATAAAGGCTAACCCTCCAGCAACACACCATCTTCCCCAATCAAACGGGGACCGAAACGCAGGAGGTGAACGTGCACACCGAAAGCGAATCGGAAGATGAAAGAGGGTAGAAGTCTGTGGGAAAGCAGACAAAGAGACCACCAATGTAAATATTCTGTAAATAAATTTTGCTATCTCTTGATGTTGTAAGTCCTAAGCATGAGGACAGTGTATACATGTGTGTAGGTGTTTGAAAATGAAAATAAAGGGAAATTATTCCCCAAAAAAAGTTCGAGGGCAAGGAATCTTCCAGTCAGCGAAAAAGTAAGAAACGACCTATCCCGCCAGACAGAGCGGGAACCCAGACAAGGTATTCTAGGTCGCCTGCCAGCACGTCACCACGGGCTGGTCTCTGGGCCATTGGGGTGGCCAGGGTCCGAACCACGTCTCAAGGCAGGATAATTGTCGCAACATTTCAAAATAACATCCAAGGTGCTCAACAAGTCCCCGTGGAGCCAAGACAGATTGGCGGAACGGGACAATGAAATCAGTATATATTACCTCATACATATTCTCCCGTTGTTCATGTACACGTTGTCTGTCAATCATCACGTGCAACTGTTTTTCCATGACTGCCCTTGAGCATTTCTTTTCGTATTCTACGATGTCAAAAATTTCCCTGAGGTTACATCCAAAATCAAAATCAATTTTACAACTTCGAGATGCGAGATATTACAGCGTTTAAGAAAGCTAAAATTAAATTAGTAAAGTCAGTAAATCAGGAAGAATTTTTGGTGACTTGCCGTGACCTAGAAATAACACCAAAGCATTTAAAAATACGGAATTGCCCAGTCACTGTTAAAGATAATAAAATAATCCAGGAGTGCCAAAAAAAAAAAAGAGATTAAGAGCTGAAATTGTCAATAAAAGGAGATTGATTTTTAACTTGAATATGAAATGTTTGCATTTAATCGATTTGATATGTTATAAAAAGTATAGAAATTTTGACGGTAATTGGAAAGATGAGATTTTGGATGTAACCCTCAGGGAAATTTTTGACATCGTAGAATACGAAAAGAAATGCTCAAGGGCAGTCATGGAAAAAAAGTTGCACGTGATGATTGACAGACAACGTGTACATGAACAACGGGAGAATATGTATGAGGTATATCAGAATAACTCCAACTTGACCTTGAGCTTCACGCAAAGAGCTGTTTTGCAGAGAGGTAAAGAATTTGCGTTTCCACGAAGCCTGCCGAAGACGGAAGAATTAATACCCAACTTAGAAGAAATGGCACGCAGTGTACCAGCAGAAGAACGTGAAAAATTTAGAAGTAAATTGTATAGAATTGTTTTGAAAGAATTTAATGAAAAAACTAATAAAAAGAAATATCATTTAGATAAAATTCAGTATGAGAAAGAACAACTGATTAAATTAAGAGATGACCCAACAATTAAATTCTGTGAAGCTGATAAAACAGGGCAAATTGTAATATTAAACACAACTGAATATAATCTAAAAATGAATAGAGCTATAGAGGAACTGAATTGCAGCATTCTGGCAAAAGACCCAACTGAATCTCAAGTAAGGTACTTAGCTACAATAAGAAATCACAGCACCTTGCCTGATGAAATAAAGAAAGCATACCCACCAATGGGTACTGGAATGCCAAAAATGTTTGCAAAAATAAAAACTCATAAGCATGATACACCTATGAGAGTGATCAAAAAGGAATTCCCCACTAATAAAACTGGAAAAAAATATCTACAAATTTTTGGCACCTTTGTTCATGAAGACAAGGTTCACTGTGAAGAATACATACGAATTTATTGAAAAAATTAAAGTAATTAAACAAGATTTAAGTGAATATCATATGGCTAGTATGGATGTGAGAGCTCTTTTTCCTAGCACACCAGTAGCTCAGGCAATAGAAATAATTATTGAAAAATTATATGTGTTACAGACAATGAATGCAATACAAATAAAGGAGTTAAGAGAAATTTTATTGTACATATATGAAAATAACATTTTTATGTTTAACAACAAGATCTACAAACAAAATCATGGTGGACCTATGGGGTCACCACTGTCAACTTTATTTGCTGAAATTATAATGAGTGACATTGAGGAAAAAATAATAAATAAACTCGAAGATCCACCACTGATATACTGCAGATATGTTGATGACATTTTTCTGTTGTCCAGGCTAAAAAATGATGAACTTGAGGACTTGACAAAAAAGTATAGTGAAATTTATTCATCTATTGAACTGACAGTAGAACAAGAACATGACAATACTTTGGCATTTTTGGATATTTTGATTGTTAAAACAAATGATAATATGCAATTCAGAGTGCATAGAAAATCTTCATATATCCCAGTACTTATACCATTTCAGTCATCGCATCCATTAACACATAAAAGAAATAGTGTTAAAACACTAATTAAAAGAAGTTTAACACACTCATCAATGGAACAGTATAAAAAAGAGGAAATTGAATATATTGAAAAAATTGCATATGATTTTGGTTACCCTAAACAGGTATTAAAAAACTGGATTTATGAAGTAACTCAAGCTTACAATAAGGTCAAGATTGATAAAAAACTTGTAAAATATGTAGGAGCAATACCATATGTAGAAGATGTTTCAGCAGAAATTAATAAAGTTTGTGGCAAGTATGACATACAGGTAGGAAATCAGGTACTTACTGTAAAAAATTTAGTGATTAAAAATGAAAAAATCAGCCAATTAGATAGAGCAGGAATTTATGAAATCCCTATAAACCAGCAACCTCCTGTGTCATATATAGGTAGCTCCAAGAATAAATTAAAGTATAGATTGAACCAGCATATAAATAATTGGAATAAAAAAGAAGCTAAGACAGCATTAACCTAATACTGTATGGAAAATCAACAATGTCCAAGGTTTGAGGATATTAAAATTATTAAGAGCTGTAAAAACGAAAGGCAGTTAAGAATTGCAGAATCAGTGTTAATTGAAAAAAACAGATCAAGATTATGCAACATTAATGAGCCTAGTAACTTAAACGAACAATGGAAAGCCCTAATAAAAATAGAACAGCAGCTTAGAAAGAAAAAGGGAAAAAGAGCAGCAAGGACAATAGATGGCGCCAGAGACACAATGATTCAGAGATAGCGACTGGGGCCCGTGCCTCAATGGCTCTGCTCACTTGAGCTGTGGTGGGCGGGTGAGACACACCTGCCTCCTGATGACGACAGTGGTCTGTTGAAAGTACTAGAGGATTGTGTGTGAAGGGCTGAATGAGTGTGACACTTGCAGTGGGAGTGGCAGGGGATTTGAAGAGGAAGGAGCAGTTTGGTGCTTGCAGTTGACAAAGGTTTAACCACCTAGGAATGTAAGGTTATGTAAATATGTACATAGTTTTTAATTGAATTGTATGAATGAATAGTATATGTGGTTTTTTATGGAATTGACAAGCTTTATAGTTACATCTTATAAGGCTAAAAAAAAAAAAAAAAAACGATGTTTCACACCCGGAAGTAAGAATCGTAAGCAAGATGTCTGTAAACCTTGGAAGCCCAGAAACATTACGATGATTGACGTGTTGGAAGTGTGTTGTCAATGGAGATTACCATGATCTTAAGGGTGAGTGATTGGTACTTTCTAATAGTTTTTCATTGGCAAATTTCAGTTAACCAGTCAATTACAGAGTCACCACCATATTTTAACATCTCAGCAGTTATGCCATCTACTCTAAGAGCCTTACCATTCTGAAGAGATTTTAGAACTTTACACATCTCTTCTCTTGAGATCCCTCCTGTGCTTCCATGTCTCACTGTGACATCATCTACTTCAACCTCAGAATCACTTTTGCTTTCATCATCTAATAACTCACAGAAGTATTCACCCTATCTTTAACTTAACTCTTTGGGCTCCCATATCATGTCTCTGATCCTGTTCTTCACACAATGTAGAATTTTACTTCCCCTATTTTTCCCGTGTTTTATGCACTTCCAAAAAATTTCTGTCTTTCCAAAGGCCAATTCATGCCTTTTCACCTTTTCCTTCCTGTCTTTTGTCTTACTCTGGTAAACCACATTAGCTGCCTCGCGCTTCTTACTGCCTGTCTTCATTTCTGTTAACATGGTTTACAGTTTGGCTAATGAGAGTGCTATTCATGCATCTCATATTGTGGGTTACTGTTACAAATTTAATAAGCAGTAGTAGTAGTATTTTCCTTCACCTTTGAACTGTGATGTTTGAACCATTTTTTTTTTATTGAAGTGAGGATTACCTTTCCTAATGGTTAAGTGCTCAACATTGTTCAAATCATAGCAAGGTTTTCATGGTCTGCCGAGCAGTTATTGTCATTTATTCATTGTCATATCACACCTGAATATGAAAAGGCAGGTAGTCAGGTTGATTTGGTGCAGTAC